>CM066035.1:170819726-172026427 GCA_033557465.1 Ichthyophis bannanicus | reverse complement strand
TTCCTTAGGAAGGCGGATGTCCATGGCATTCTGGGAGCACATGAAAAAAGAAAGGACGATTTCTTTGTCCTGACAGGAAATATTGTACAAAATCAAGGCAGGAGGACCTAGAACAGTAATGTTTCTGGTAGGTGTCCCCTCAATTCTTGTGTCCCTTTCTAGCGAAGTGGAAAGCTGGTGGCCGCGCCACTGTACTTGAGTGATGTTAACTTGACAATAGAACACTGGCTGTTGTCCTCGATAACCGCGAACAGAAACTCAGGATGACAAGATCCTTTCCTTTCAAGATAAAAAGGCACCAAAACGCGGGATGGGGTATTTCTTGAATAGCGATATACCCCATCTGTGGAGTTTAGCCCAAACCAATCGTGCATCATGCGGATGATAGTTTTCCTGTAATGAAGACTTGGGTAGAAGGAGAGCAGATACATGAACAACAGGAAACCAAGACATAATAAAAGCTAACGTGTTTCACTCTACTAGGGAAGCTAAAACTAGTGCTCCCCACTTATACTATGCAGCAACAGAAATAATGTTTACCTACTTATTTACATCACTATCAGACACATGTCCAGTATATATAGGACACATCAACTATACAGCAGAAGTAAATAGTTTACCATCCTCAAGCGACTTTTTGTTCAGAAAAGACAGCTGTCCGTGCTGTCTTCAGAAAGCAGCTTGTCCGTGATGTCTTCAGAAAGCAGCTGTCCGCTGCCTGTCTTCAGCAAAGCAGGCTGTCCGTGACTGTCTTCAGATGGATATCTGAAAACAAAGACTGATAAAAAACACGTATTAACCCCATATGGTTTTCAACTGGGCTGATGTGTTTCAACCCAATAGCTGTCTGAGTGTGTCGCGGCATTAGGATCTGCCGTATAGGCTTGGGCCTAAGGTATCAGTAACATAAGTACGCGACTCCCTCCCAGCTTTGCAGCTTCCAAAGGGGAGGTTTGGCAATTTTAGAGTCTCAGCAACTCATCACTTTACTACACAACCTTGAGGGGCCCTCTAAATCGGAACCTTTTTGCATGCACCTCCTGCAGATAATCTCTTACTTTTTCTTCTGTGTTAGCTAGCACAACGTGGTCTGAAGTTCTTTTCAGATGTTCTTTGGCAGGGATTTAATCCACTCATTGGTGAGAATTACGCGATCTGGTCCTAAATGAACTAAACAGAGCGCATGACAGCAGATTTTCCCACCGTGGCATTGGCCTTTCCATTAAAGAGCTTCATAGGCGTGCCAAAGCCTGTGGATTTGCAGACATTAGCTCTGATATGCATAAGGACTAATGGGAGCACCCGATCCCAATTTTTCCCAGTCAGATTAAGCATAGGGCTGAGGTGGGCCTTAATTGTTTGATTCATTCTTTCTACCTGCCCTGCTGCCTGTGGATGGTATGGGATATGGAGTTGTTGTTCTATGCCTAGAAAATCAAACAATTCCTTGATGAGCTGAGAAACAAATGCAGAACCATTCTCAGAATCAATAGTCTTGGGAATGCCCCAGCGATGTAAAAAATTGCATAGTTAGGATTTCAGCAGTGGTTCGAGCAGTTTGATCTTGGACAGGGAATGCTTCTACCCAATGAGAAAAGGAATCAACAACAGTGAGTAAAAATCTATTTTTCCTAGCTGTTAATGGAAGAGGGCCCACATGATCTATTTGCATTCTCTCGAATGGGCCCACGAGGAGGTGCTCTCATTAACTGTCCCCTTCTCTTTTTAGGTTGCCTCCCAAGATTACACAGGAGGAAACATGATCCTGTATATCCTGTTTCATTTCTGGCCACCATACCAACCTATTAAGGATAGTCTGCATTTCTTCTGCTTTAGGGTGTCCCATAGGGCCTGCACCATGAACCCAATGCATCCACTCTTTACCTCGAGCTCTGGAGATAGCTATAACCAAGCCTTCCTCTCTTTTTGCACATAGAATGTCTTTCTCTATAGTGAGTGTGAGAAAGGGTGTGTGCTGATATAGGTTATCTGGGGCGTCCTGCACAAGCTCCTCAAATTGGAAAGTTCAGGGTCCTTTGTCTGCAATGCTACGAAGTAATCTGGTGGTATTATCTGATCATAATCTGTGGAACGTGTAGCAATAGCAACCATGCATGTCCGCTCATACCAGGGCCATATGAGGCTTACATGGCATGCTTCCTTGGCTAGTGAGTCTGCTAATGTGTTTCCTTTCACTAAAGGGCCTTTCTTCCTATGTGCCTTCACTTTAATTAAATGTATTCTCTGAAACTTCTCACTCAGTTCTTGTTCCATAGTCCACAGGGATGAATTTTTCACCGTGGACCCATCTGTAGATTTAAATTTATTTGCCAGCCACCAGGGTAACAGGGCAATGGCACTTTTAAAGACATAAGCTAATCTAAAATGATTTGTATCTCTGGGTGTGAATCCTGATATTGTTGCATACAAGCCACAAAAGCAGCCAGCTCACAGTACGGTGCTGACACTTGACCCACAGGAAAGCACAGTTACTTACCTGTAACAGTGATCTCTGGGAACAGCAGGAATTAGTCTTCACATATGGTACATCGGTACCGGACGGAGCCTGCACGGGAATGCTCCCCAGCATCCAATCAGAAAGCTTTTGGGAGCATCCCTCGCGGCTGCGCGGTGACTTCCCGCCTTTCCCACTGCCTCTCCTCAGTTGAGTTTCATAGCTGAGACAGAAGGAGAGCATAGGAAAGGAGATAGATAGATACAACTCCTAGGGGAGGTGGGTGGGTTGTGAAGACTAATTCCTGCTGTTCCCAGAGATCACCTGTTACAGGTAAGTAACTGTGCTATCTCCAGGAACAAGCAGGAATGAGTCTTCACATATGGTACTCCCTAGCTGTGGGTGCCAGGGGAGATCCCATAAAATGCGTATTCCTGGACAGGACGGCATTTTCCAAACCTGGATCCCTGGCATCCCCTGAGGGATGGGGGGTAGGAGTTGAATAGAGAAGAGCTGCAAGGAACAGCAAATCTAAAGACTACAGGGGAGAGGAGTCTTTAGAATGTATGTCAAGTATCATTAAACTATTTAATTAACTAGTACACCATAGAACTTACCTACGGGATTGTAGGAAGTAGAACTGTGATGGAGTGTACTGTAGATGCAGTAGCAGAATCTTCAAGGTAACTTCACAGCAGTGAGGATAAAGTTCCAAATCTGGAAAGGGCAGGTGACCCAGGTGTCAACTGGGGCAGGAGAAGAACGGCAGGTCTTCAATGGAAAGCTTTATGGGAAAAAGCTGAGAACTCTTTTAGGTACAGAGTTATTATCAATGAGGACTAAAAGAAGAAGACTGACCGATCTGGAGAATTAGCCCAGTCCCGGAAGGGAGAGAGGGTATGGAAAAAAACCCTATTCCCAAGGAGAACAGAAGTGTACTCAGAAATACTGAAGATGTACACTGTCATTCCTAAGCTGGTAAGAGCATAGGAAGACAATGAAGTTTAATACTTCATGGATAGGGAGATCTATAACAAAAATAGAAGCTGTTGACAGTCACAGCAGTAATTGTGTATAACCGCTCCCACTTACTGAGCCGTATGAGAATAGGCAAGTTGACTGTCTGGACTCCTTAAGAAGGTAAAAGCTTTAATAGCACAGACAGTTAGGGAGATAGTAGGTAATACCTAGTGTCTTATGGACATCTCCCAAAGGGCACATATATATATGGAAATACATACATGTCTATATATATGTGCATATATGTCTAGATATGTGATATATATATATATAGGGGTATAGATATAGATATATAGATATAGATGGGCATGGCTTATGCCCATACAGATTACAAAAATATGTATGTATAGGACATATGCAGACATGAATATAAGTCTGAGGATACATGTCTGCAACTGAGCTCCACAAAAACATTCACATAGGGAATGTGAGGGGAAAAGATTCACTCTAATAATAAGGGGGTGAAAACCACCTGAAGATATATAGAGAATGTATTTCCGTGGTGCAGGAATATATTTCAGTGGATAACCAGTATGGTTGCGTGAAAAACAGAGGATAATAGCAGTCTGGTAAGAGCATGTCAGGAGTACCTGAGGACTCTGACATGTCCAAAGGACAGGAAAACGCATAGACTAAGACACCCGGATGACCCAGCCAAGGGACTCAGGGGTATCATGTACAGTAGAAAAAAAATATGCGTTGTCCAAGTGGAGTAGAAAAGATAATGCCAAGCTGTAAGGAAAAAAGGGGTAGGTTCCTGCCAGATTGGGAACTCCTTGGACATTCACGCAGAAAAAGCTTGTCTTCTGTATCACAATAGGAGACCAGAGGGTAATAAAGAACCGATATAGCCATGGAATGACTATATAAGCATTTCCTATTATATGGAAAACCCTCAGAGACAAAGTTTCAATGCTCTACAAGCAAGGGCCCATAGTAGATTGAAGATTGCAGAGAGCATTGTGCAGGAGAATTATGAGAGAAACTGCAGTCAGATGTGGTGCCATATCCTAGGTAAGGATATGGCAAGTAGAAGATAACCTGCAGTGAGTAGTATCATGCAAGATAGTTTGAAAGGAACTTGCAAGAAACATTAAAGTAAGCACTGGAACTTCTGCTTGTACAGCAACTGAACAAAAGAGCAGAGGGGATCCCCCTGTATAAAAACAGGGAGAAAAACAGACAGAGGGAGCGGAGATATTCCCGTCCCTGTCTGATGAGTTGTTTAGAGCATGCATTGAAGGATAGCAAAAAGTCTACACTGGAAAGAAAGAGAAGTGTTTCAGTATGTTACCAACTCGAACAGGGGAAACCCTGGGAGAGAGGGGCTTGGAAGGTGACGTACCATATGGTAAGTCAGCTGAAGGAAAAAATGTCCATGTGGAGACAGAAACTATCCTGGGATAATTGTAATCTCCCTTTATAATAAAAAGAAAGGGAGAATTCTGTAACCCATGGACAAAAATATCCTTACAGCTTAGCATACTGAAAAGAAAAACCAGTGTAGGGTCTAAGAATAACTTCTGGTAAGAAGAAGTTAACTGTAGATTGCAACATACAGAAACCTATGGTTGCTGGCTATGATTAGCCTGGTTAGAGTCTGGAGATTTCAGATGAGGATGAGATGTCCCTTGCTTGGGTACATCTGGAGGATGGGCAGAAGAAGGGATGAAATTTTCTTTTCCTAGGGAAAGAAGGTTTGGTAGGACATTTCCTACGCCCTGGGGACGGTTTCCAGAACTAGGAAAGTCAGTGGAGCAATGAGCGACCTGACATAAAGCCTCTTTATTGAAGAGATTTTCTCCAGTAACAAGGAGAATTACCCAGTGTATGTTGTGCCTATCTGCTCAAGTCTGAAGCCTGCAGCCAGGCTGTACGATGTGCTCCAATGGCAATAGCAGAGGATCTGCTAACAGACTCAAAAGAGTCTAGAGAAGCACGAGAAAGGAACCAAGAGATGTTCCTGCTATGATTGAGAAGCAAGGAATAGTCAGAGGCCTTAGGTTCTGACAAAAAAGGAGACAAAAGAGATAATTTCTCTGTGACCTCCTGAAGTGTCAGACTCATATAAAAAATATATGAAATAATTCTTGAAGCCAGCATAGAAGTTTGGAAGGTTTGACGTCCAAAGGCAATCAAGTGCTTTAGATGCACGACCTGGCGGATAAGAAGAATGCTTCTTCTTGCTTCTTACCTTCCTCATTGGCTGATTCCACTACAATGGAATGATGTGGAAGTTGGTTTTTTCTGGAACCCTGGAGAGGGAGGTACCTGATACAGAATGTCAATGGCTGTAGAAGGCAAAGGAACCTTTAAGGGTGATTCCCATATCCTCAGAAGAAGATCCTGTAAAGAATGATGTAAAGGAAGCATTATGTTTTCCTTTTCTGCAGGATCTTGGTCAAGAAAAAAATCAGGAATAGGAATGGCAAGAAAAGCTGCCATGTCAAGGAGAAACTTCTGAAAAGAAGGATTTCCAATAGGAACTAATCCTGGGCAAGCTGAGGTTGAAGGAGCAGCTTGAGCACCAGAAGATATACTGGACTGGTGCAGAAAAAGAATCCTGCTCGATGGACTGTGATACTGACAGTTCTGATTTGAGGCAGTTAGTACTGCATCGTCAGTGCCTGGTATCGATTCCAAGCTAGGCATAGAAAGGATCGATGGCACCGATGGAACTGCAGGAATCGACCCCGACACCGGTACCGGTATCGGAGATAAAGTCATCGAAGCAGTAATCGAGGGCTGCTGAAGCGGTACCGAGGTAACCAGAGAGCCTTGGTGAATATCTTCGGTACTGCGTAGCCGGAAACGATATGGATCGGTTCCGAAACGCGTCGGTACCAAGTCATCTAGACTGGATATCGATTCTAGACTCGGCATCGAAGCAAGCGAGTCTATCGATGCATGTCTAGAAGGTACCGACGTTGGTGGTGGTATCAGCGATGTCGATACATGAAAGTCAATTGGAATCTCATCGAACGGCACCGAAGGTACCGAGGACGTTCGAAGACGATGCCCGGCGAAGAGAGGAACACTCGACACCGGCACCGATGTCGGGGTATCGGTACCGCTCGAAGTCGGTACCAACCCCGAGCACGGTGAAGATATAGGAAAGTCAATCTGGGTCATATCGATCGGCTCCGAAGGTACCGAGGATTCCAGATGACGATCCCAGGTAAAGAGTGGAACACTCGATACCAATACCGATACCGGGGTATCGGTACCCGCTCGAAGCCGGTACCAACCCCGAGCATGGCTGGGATATAGGAAAGCCAAACTGGGTCATATCGATCGGCCCCGAAGGTACCGAGGACACCAGATGACGATTCCTGGTGAAGAGTGCAGCACTCGACACCGATGCCGGGTTATCGGTACCGCTCAAAGCGGATACCACCCCCTGGCACGGCTCAGGTATGTTCTGTGAGGGGTGAGCCCAAGGAACAACCTGAAACCCCGTGAATGCTTTGGAGCCCGAAGACCTCCCGCCGAGGTTTTATTGCCAATGAGGTCTTGAGGATAAGGCCGGAGCCGTCATCATGCTGGGCATGAGACTTACCCTTCAAGAAATGGCTAGTCTTAACAGACTGTTTGTGGGTTACCTGATCCTGGAGAGAAGAATAAACCGGTGTCCTCACCTTAGGAGAAAAAACGGTATCGAGGGAGACTCGAAAAAGGGAAGGTCTTCTCCCAACCATATAGCCTGAAGTATCAGGGGAAAAACGGTCAGGACCCAGACAGGATAGACACCAAACATTGGAGTCTAAAAAGAAAACTGTGTTTCCACAGTGAAGGCACTTCTTAGGGGAAGAAGGCTCCATTTTGGAAAGGCCTGGTAGGCCCAAAAAAGTTAAACAAAAAACTGAGGAGAAATATTTCTCTAAGTTTGAAAAATAAAATAATAAAGCACCGGCGGTACCGGTATCGGCGGGAAAAACAGCCGCGACCACAAGAAAATAAGAAAATAAGGATTTTTAAAGAAAAAAGTTTCTGCGGTGACAGGAGGACGACCTGTTGGCTCCGCGGAAAAACGAAAACTGAGGAGAGGCAGTGGGAAAGGCAGGAAGTCACCGCGCAGGCGCGAGGGATGCTCCCAAAAGCTTTCTGATTGGATGCTGGGGAGCATTCCCGTGCAGGCTCCGTCGGTACCGACGTACCCATATGTGAAGACTCATTCCTGCTTGTTCCTGGAGATTACTGTCTCTGCAGTACCACTTGGTTATTTGGGTCCAATTGTACAATTGCAAAACCTGCTAGTAGCCTGCCTCCTTCACACTGGCTACTACCATCAATATATATTGTAGGAAGAAAAGGTGAAATTTTGTCTAGACCCATTTCCCTAAAGATCATGTGATTGGGGGCACTGGGTGAGGACTGATAGTCATGAGGTTGCCGCTCCAGCAAGATTCCAGCCACTTGCACGTTAGG
Source organism: Ichthyophis bannanicus (assembly GCA_033557465.1). NCBI lineage: Eukaryota > Metazoa > Chordata > Amphibia > Gymnophiona > Ichthyophiidae > Ichthyophis > Ichthyophis bannanicus. Next base: position 172,018,524 of record CM066035.1, on the reverse strand, counting down.
TTCTTTCAACAATTCAAACTTTACATACTGTGCTTGCAACATGAGAATCCACTGGACTATTATCTCAGTCCTAATCTTGCTACATGCTAACTTTCCCTCTACAATGAATTTGAGGGGGGTGTGATGGCTACATATGTATGTGGTTTGAGCACCAATGATGTATGTAAATTTCTGCATAGCAGCATAGGAAGCCAGTACATGTTTTTCACAGTTTCCCATTTTGAGTTCAGGAGAAGTGAGAACTCTGGAACAGAAGGCAATAGGGTGATCTACTCCTCCTAGTCGTTGTGTTAGAGCTGCACCTATTCTGTTCTCTCCAACTACAGGGTACAAGAAAAAATGTTGTGTGTGATCTGGGTGTGCCAGAACCGCAGCAGAAGTCAAAATGTGCTTTAATTTAGTTACAGCCTCTGTATGTTCTTCCTCCCAAACATAACTTTTACTTTTTAGCAGGGAGTAAAGTGGAGCTGCCACTTCAGCATAGTTGTGCAGGAAGTCACGACAGAAACCAGTGAGCCCTAGAAATGACTGGAGTGATTTCTGATCTGTAGGAAGTGGAAGTTTCTGTATCAGTTCTATCCTCTGAGAATCTACAGATTTACCATCCTGGCCAATTGTAACCCCTAAAAAGGAAACCTGTGATTTGCACAGTTGAGCCTTGGCAGGATTAACTTTAAGACCAGCTTGTAAGAGGGCTTTTAAAACTTCTCTTACATGATTCCAGTGTACAGCTTCATTCTCAGACTGAATCCGAACGTAGTCTACATACTGAATTATATTATCTCTACAAGACAATAGTGATAGGGCTTCCTGCATGTATTTATGGAAGATTGATGGTGAATCTTTATAGCCCTGTGGCAGCACAGTCCATGCATATTGTTTATTCAGCCACTGAAAGGCTGTTTTGTACTGGCATTCAAGGGCCAGGGGCAGACTCCAAAACCCATTGGATATGTCTAAAACAGAGAAAATTTTACATTTGGGATTCAGTTTAGAGATCATTTCAGGGTATGAGGCTACCACGGGCACTACAGATTTTGAAACTTGATTCAGGGCATGGAAATCCATAGTGAGCCTGAAGGATCCCCCAGGTTTAACTATCGGCCAGGCTGGTGAATTGCATGTGGAAGAAATGGGTCTAATCAGACCCCTCTCCTCCAGTATCTTCACAATTTTAGTCACTGGTTCTATAGCCTGATGAGGTACTGGGTATTGTTTCTGTGGTGGAGGATCCTCGCCTTCCAACAGTATTTCTGTGTGCATTTTCCCACAATCTAACTTGTCTTGTGCCCAGACTGGAATATCAGCCACCTCTGAGGGAATTACACGCAGATCATACTGCTGAGCTGCCTTGGTGCACTGAGTTGCTAACTGCTTTGGAATGGACTTCATGCACTAAAGTTTTAGAAGCACTTGAAGTTCCTGAATACTGCCACAATTTAAGATTAGCCATATCCACTACCAAATTTAACTGGTTGAGAACGTCAATTCCAATTATTTCTTTTGGTGTGTTCACTATAGTGGAGGCAGTGGTTTCCAACATTTCCTTGTTTTGTTCACTGTGCACAGGGATACCCCATTTAACTGGGATAGCCACACACTTGGAAGCTGTGTCATTAATTCTTTGAATTTCATAAATTTCCATATTTTTCTGATCTGCAGTGGGAGAAGCTCTGTTTGTAAAACTAATTCCAGCCCCTGTGTCAATCAAAGCTAGTTTATCCTGACCCCCTATTCTGCTGATAACATTGGGGCATCCACAAGAATCCAGTATCAAGGATGTTACAAGCCTTAAACTGTATTCTGGGCCTGTATCTGTTTCATCATCCAGAGGCTCTGGAATCGAGTCCTCTGCTGAGGGAACGGAGGCAGGCTGGGCTATGAAGGCTTGAGACATTTTGATATCTGAACCCAGGAGGTCAGGACACCCCTATGCACTAGCCTTGTGTTTGTCCTGTGCTGCTTGTAAGTCCTGTTTTAATTTATCTATTTCTACCTGCAGTATGTGTTTGTCCTGTTCCCATTTAATTTTCTCCTTTTCTAATCCATCTCTCTGTGCTTTGAGCTCTTGAAAGGGAATGTCACCTGAGGAATTTCTAAAAGTACCTCTGCCTTGTCCTCTCCAAGGTGTGTGTCCTCTGTATCCTTTGTCTGTGTTTTTTGCGTATTGAGAGGATCCCTCAGCTTGCCACTTCCGTGCTTCTGATACTGTTATGACCTGTGAGGGCTGGGTCTTCCAAACAGACCCAATTCTGAGCATTAAAGTATCAAAAGGGGTTGCTTTAGGGTCTTCAGAAAATAACAGGTGGTGTTTTTGTAGTCTCAGGGGATAGCAATTCTAATAAAAATGCCTTATGCATACTCTCCCCATAATCTTCTGCATTGGGCGAGGACTCCTGCTCATTAAGAACTGCTTTTAAAATCCAGGCTCTATATGCAAACTGTTCCAGTGTATCATTTGGTAGAGGTGAAATAATTTTAAATACTTGCATTGGGGAACAGTGAAATAGTTTCTCAATACCCCTTTTAACCAACTGGTATGGGTGAGTGAGAGAGCCAGATAGTGTGGCCCCAGAGCCAGATGCATAAGTCTATCAAAGTCTGATTGTTTTCTTCTGTATTTCCCTAGACCCCAGTGAATCAGAATATTAGTGGGCCATTTGCACCATTCATTTACATTAAAAGGCATAGGGCCAGCTTTCTCAACTATCCTTTCAATGTCCCTATCTTTTAATGAATCCTGCAGCATCACTTTAACTGGTGCTCTGAGTTTGGTACTGGGTGCCGGGTCTGAGTCATCTGAATTATCCTCCTGACACAGGTCCTGGTTATTGCTCTGTTCTGGCTGAGATAAACTATTAGGATTTTCTTCCTCTGTGCTGTTTTCCTCTTTATTTTTCCCATTCCTAAGCCCAGCTATACATACTTCTGTATTGTTTTGTTTATAGGGTGTGTCATAGGCAGGGGGGCTGAAGGTGAAATAGTGGTTGGCCAAAGCTTATATTTCTTTTGTCTTTCAGAGGCCAATTCATCCTTAATGTGTCTCAATTCAAGTTTAAGTGCTTCTAATTGCTCACTAACAGTTATAAAGGAATTTGTGGCTTGTATCGCCTGAGCACGTTGCATGGAGATGCAAATTTGTGCCTCCTCTAGGTCTTTGGTTAATTGTGTACACTGAGTAGTCAGTTCAGTATTGTCCTGTTTCATGCTAATGAGCCCCCTGCACATGCCTTGGATAAAAGGCAGTTTCTTTTATTTGTTTTCTTTTTGAATACTTGATAATGGTTTAACATTTGACTTTGAATATTATACCATGATGCCTCAGGGAATTCCCCTTCAAAGGGACCACCTTTTCTCTTACTGTATGTCAGTACTATTTCTTTCAGTTCTTTAAAATCAAAGGCTTCCATATTTGAGACTGTAGAAAGACTTTAGTTGGTACAGGGGCCTACGCTTATTATGTTTTTATTTGGTTTTATGCGACTATCTCAATGTGCAACCTTGGAAGGAGGAATGCTCACTTTTATGAAGAAGTGAGACTTAGAATTATAGTTGGAATGGCATAAATTTTATGGGTGTTCAGTAAAGAGTACTGGTATAAAGACCACGCCTTAAAATTATACCTGAATAAAAACTGCTTACCACCTTTTAACAGGGTGGAAGTTTAGGGTGAAATTATAGTAAGAAGGTTGTTAGGAGATTAACAGAATTGTCAGATACTGTATCAGTTGCAGCAAACTTTAAGCCTGCCCTCACCAAGATACATACTGACAGGAGACTGAGAAATAAAAGGCAAAGGGACAGGAGGTAAATTAGTGTTACCAGCAAAGATGTATATTGTATTCAATGAGGGACTGTTTAACTGTGTACCACTTCCAAAACAAAGCTGGACTATCTCTCTGTCTTTTCTTAGAAGCTCAAATACTAGAGAAAAATCTGTGCCTTGTAACAAACCGTAACAAGCCTATACATACAAATAAGAAAATTGTAAGCTACCCTATGTGATGTCATAGGTAAAAATTAAAATTCAGGATTATTACAGAGCCTTTTGACAATAAAAATCTCACCTTGTCTAACCCACAAAACAAAGGTATCACAGGAACATTTCACTAAATAGTGTCACTCTGCCTGTCTACAGAGTCTTTTCACTAATGTGTCATCCAGCTTGTAACCCAAAATTGTAAATTGTAAATGGTCACAAGGGCTTTTGATTTTCCTGTCACACCCTGTCTGAAATCGACTTTAATGTATTAGACAAAATTATTACTTACCCAACTGGAGATCTGCTGCGAAATCCGAGACGGGCCCCCCAAAAATGTAATCTTTCGCTGCTCTCTACTTTCGGTTACTCTCCGTTTGGTCCTGGGTTCATTTCACAAAGACAGTAGGGTTTGTAGCATAATAAGACAACCAAATAGGTGTGGCTTGGAAAAGGGTTTTTATATGGAAATAGGCTTATTACGTAGGTACAGAACAGATGTAAAAAGTTGTTATAAAGCTGCTTCAGTGTACTTCAATGCATCTGTGTGTCTGTCTGTGTGTGGGTGAGAGACTAGGAAGAGAGAGAGAGAAGGAGGGTGGGGTAAGGAATCAATGAATAGGAAGAGAGAGAGAGAGAGGGGGGTGTAAGGAGTGTGTGTTCAATGAATAGGAAGTGAAGGAGAGAAAGGTGGGGTGTAAGGAGTGTCCAATGAAATAGGAAGAGAGAGAGAACAAAAGGTGGGGGGGGGGGTAAGGAGAAGTGTGTGTGTCCAATGAATAGGAAGAGAGATATTTTTGTCCTTCTCTGTATTTATAGTGAAGTTCTTCTCCAGCACCTCCCTTTGTCATAATTTGGTATGTTTGGTCTGATCTCTCCTGATTAGCAAGGAGGGGCTGTTGTTTTACAGACTAATCACATCAGGTAAACTACGCTCATTAAGTCTGGAGACTGACATCCCCAGGGGGTCAGAGCTGCCTGCAATCCAAGGTCTGGGAAAAGCCATGACATCTATGTTAGGCATAATGTCATGCTGATGTATGCTGACACGCGGTATAAAAAATAAATAAATAAATAAATCCTATGTACAAGAGGTGCTTCGGCACTTAAACAATCAAGAATGATCCTACTACTCCTTTGCTAAAACAAAAGGTAGACACAATCATTTATACAGGACAACAGGCCGGATACTTGACCAATAAGGAAATAGATTTCTTAACAGTTACATATCCGGTCACTTTAACAATCTATATGTTACCTAAGATCCATAAGTCATTGGAAAATCCTCCAGGTACAGCCATCGTTTCTGCGATAGGATCCCTTTTGGAACCCTTTTCTAAATTTCTGGATATCTTTCTCAGACTGTTTGTTCCACTTACTAGGTCGTATGTCCGTGACTCTACGCACATCATCAATATTCTACAAGATTTCACTGATTTTAATGATGGACTTTTGTTAGCTACACTATAGTTGAATGATGAGCACATAACACATTTAGGAAATGTTTTCAGCCCCCTCCTTTTATTTTACCGAGAGTGGTCTGGCCTTCCTTGTTTGTTTTTAATGACATTTCCCTTTTTAATAACCTCTTTTTTTGATGATTTGCTCCAGTGGCTATTTATTAATTTATGCACTAATTTGTATTCGTATCTGTCCCCTTCGTTCCTTATATTTGATGATCCTTCCTTGTCCCCCTCGCTCTGGGATTTACTACTATACCAGTACTGTCTGCTGAAGTCTTTCTAAAGACTTTGAGTCACACAATGCCTCCTGTAAGTAATCGCTCTTCTCTCACTTTATAAGTTTTTACTAAGGTTTACATTTTTTTTCTTTCTTTAAAACACTTTCCCAAGCATCTGCTCATTTATATGTTTTTACATTTACTTGGAGTTTTTATGTTCCATTGTTGTTGTCTTATGAATTTTACATATGTGTTTTACTCTAACATAGTTTTAACATTAATCTAACTAATTTGTTGTAGTCTATATTATTTTATTTTTAATGTTAATAAGAATGCATTATTTATTTATTTGTTTGTTTATTTATCATTTTAAAATCTCTGATGTTACCTATGGTTTATGTTCACATCATGTGTTTTATTTTAAGATGTGTGCCCCCTGAAGAAGGCAACTTTGCCGAAACACGTTGGGGCTATACTTTCAATAAATTGGTGACTCTCTACACCCTCGCTCCTTGTGCCTTTTGTTGGACTTCTGCTGCGAGGGCCTTTGCTCTGTGTTGTTTGTTGTTAGATGAAGGTGCCCTGCAGCCGGCATTGACCCACGGCCAGGCACTTCGTAAAAACCCGCGGGGCAGACGCGAGACCGAAGGGATGTACCCTGTAATGGTAATGGTTTCCCTGAACCATGAAGCGGAGGTACTTTCCGTGTTTGGGATGGACAAGAATGTGAGCATAAGCATCCTTTTAAGTCCAAGAAGCATAGCCAATCACCCTGCTGGAGGTACGGCAGTAACATTCCAAGGGAGAGCATCTTGAACTTCTCCCGCACCAGAAACTTGTTTAGGTTCCGCAGGCTGAGGATGGTCCGAAGGCCCCCTGTCCACTTCAGGATGAGGAAGTAGTGGGAGTAAAACCCCCATCCTCGGAAGTGCGCTGGGACTGGCTCTACTGCCACGTCGAGGAGGCCTGTGAGCTCCTGACTCAGGAGGGCCTGGTGCTGGGGAAGCCGACCAGGCTCTCCAGGGAAGTACGGAGGAGGGGCCTGATCCAGATGGAGCCCTCCCAAATAACCTGGAGGATCCAGGCATCAGAGGATATAGCCTCCTACCAGTGGGAGAAATGGACCAGGCGTCCCCCAACGGACAGCCGCCCTGCTAGAGGACGAGAGGCTATGCCGATGGCGTCAAAACTCCGAGGGTGGCTGAGCTGGCGCCGGGGGTTGGGACTTGGGAATCTTCAGCTTACGAGGGCCGTGGACCATGCTCTTGCCCTGACTGCCCTGAACGGGGGTGAATGCCGGCGGATAGGCAGGGTAGCCCCTGTACGGGAGCCCCTTCAGATGGAAGAAAGGTCTCTTGCTCTGTTGCTTCTTCCTGGGGAGGGAGGACGTTTTCCGGGAGAGGTGAATACAAGTCACGTACTCGTCTCAATCTCCACTGCCTTATTATCCTCCATGGGCTTGCCGAACAATTGCTCCCCAAGGCAACGGACATCCAGCAGTTTCTCCTGGACCCACTGTTCCAGGTCCAAGGACTAGAACCAAGCCTTCTGGTGGGTCCAATGCCAGCCGTCATACACTGCTCGCAAGAGGTACTTCGAGCATTCTCCGACGGACTTTGAGAGGGCCTAAAAACATCAGAGATTGTCTCCAAGGCCCGCCGCAAAGCCTTCGAGCTCTCTAGCGAGGTCATGGAGGAACATCCCAATGTATAATTGGTAAACTTGGATGCGGCATGACAGAAGGGAGCCCTGATAAGCCTTGCACCCAAGGGCGTTGAGAATACGAGACTCTTTGCCCGGCGGGACTAACAAATGAGTCTTCGGGCTCTTTAGCTTCCGCATGGCAGATTCGACCACCATCGAAGTGTGGGGAAGCTGAGCTTTCCGAAACCCCAGGCCCCGCTGAACCCTGTATATAGTATCCAGGTGCTTGCTCATAATAGGGACAGAGGCTGGGATCTCCCAAATGCAGAGGAGTCGGAGTCGGTTCAGAATGGGAGGATCCGGCACTGAGAGAGCTTCTTTCGGAGGGGCTTCATACTGCAGAATATCGAGCTCCTCCACGCAGGGCTGCTCCTCTGACTCGGTGGGGAGCGCCAGGGCCTGCGCCATGTCCCGGAAAAACACCAGAAAGGAGGTGTACTTGGGAGGTGACCGCTGCCTCTGGGTCGGCGAGGAGGGGTCCGAGGGGAGGTCTTGGTGGGACTGAGTCTCCAGGGAGGTCTCCCCGTCGGACTCCCACTCTGAGTAGTCTATTGAGGACTTGAGGTCAGGCGACTCGAGATATGTCAGTGACCCACGCTGGATTTCCAAGGCCAAAACTTGCCTGGAGCCAGAGGTGCTTACCTGAGGACCAGGACGGAGATAGAGACCCGCACCGAGGATCCTTATGAGGCTTCTGGCTCTCAGGGGTCACTGCAGCGGCCCGGGGAGTCCTTGAGGTTGAGGTCCCTGCGGTCTCGAGGTGCGTGCCAGCAGGGCTGGGCAGCAAGGAATGCAGAAACGCTGTGCTCCAAGGCCAGCATCCAGAGGCTTCCGTATCGGTTCGAGGTACCTTATTGGGCCACTCCCTCTCCGACTCCAGTGACTGCTGAGGGGGGCTGAGACACCAGGCGCGTGACCTTTCACGTTTGTCTGGTGCCCCCGACAGAATCCTTGTGGCCTTCTTCTTCTGCTTGAGTTTGGGTGATCCCTGGCCAGAATGCTGCCGGGCCCAGGGAAGAGCCTTGGAGACTCCATAGGTTGCAGGGCCAAAGAGCGGGAGGCTAGCTCTGGGTCATGGTCGGCTCCTAGACACCAGAGGCAACAGTCATGGGTGTCCATGAGCGACATGTTTTTTGAACACCGATCACATTTCTTAAAACTGGAGGCCATTGGGGGAAAAAGGAACCCTGCGAGGTCAAAGATCCTTGTCGCGGCCAGCGGTTAAAAAGGATGCAAAAGTAGGGTAAAACACAAAAAAGGGAAAAACCCCGAGACCAAGGCCGAAGTAGAGGTGCTCGAGAGGTGGGAAGAGGACCAGCAAATGCCGGACAGCAAAAACCGGTTGAAACAGAAAAACCTTTTCCGGGGACAAGACACACGTCCAAAGGGCTCTGCAGAAAAAGGGAGACTGAGTAAGATGGCACCTTTGGGCGGGAAGGGGACCATGCATGCGTGGTGGCATTCCCAAAGGCTTTCTTTGAAAGCTGGGGAAATGCTCTGTGCGGGCTCCGTCAGTGCTGACGTCACCCATATGTGAAGACTGACTTCCTGCTTATTCCTGGAGAAGAATCACAACTAAAGCTTGCTTAGAAATATGCAAGGCAGTTGGCATTAGGTCATATGCAGTCTTACAACTCAAAGCTGAGCTTCCTGGTGTGCAAATATATTATAGTAGGTCAATTAAGTAACAACGCCTTCTAAAAGTCTTCATACCCCTGTAAAGCACAGCTAGTTAACTAACAGGTGTCCTCCGGGAGCAGAAGGAATCAGTCTTCACATATGGGTGATGTCGGCATCAATGGAGCCTGCGTGGTAACCTCTCCCCAGCTTTCAAAGAAAGCCTTTTGGAGATCCACCACGCATGTGTGGCTGCCTTCCCACCCAAGGGTGCCATCTTGCCTCTGTATGATGACACAGCTCAAGACAGCAAAAAAAAAAAGAAAAAGAAAAAAGCAACTCCATGGGAAGGAGGAAGGGTTGTGAGGACTGATTCCTGCTGCTTCCCAAGAACATCTGTTACAGGTGAGTAACCACACTTTCTCCAGGAACAAGCAGGAAGTCAGTCCTCACATATGGGACTCCTTAGCTACAGGCCACCAAAAAAACCTGTAAGCCACAGGTGACCCAAAAAGCAAACCATAAGGAACAGTAAGAGTACAGTTTGGTCAGAAGACCTCAGCAGCAACTCCAGCGTCACCCAGGGAAACCATCTCTCGGGTAGCCCGGACACGCAGAAGGGCCGGAGGGCAGGAGTTGCTTTAAATATCAAACAAATGACGGAGTACTGCCTGGCCGAAGGAGCTGTCCCACCAGGACTCCTTCTCCTGGCAGTAATGCGCTGTGAAGGTGTGAACTGAGGGCCAGGTGGCAGCCTGATAGATCTCCATCAAGGGAACTGAGTGGAAGTTCACCACAGAAGCCACCATGGACCAGATGCTGTTCACCATGATGCTCCAGCGAAAGACTGGCCTGACCATAGGTGAAGGCGATGCTATCTGCCACCCAGTTGGACAGAGTACACTTGGAGACCACTATGCCCAGGCTATTAGGGACGTAGGAAATGAAGAGCTGTGAGGAGCAGCAATGTGGACTGGTCCACTCTAAATAATAGGCCAAAGCCCGCTTACAATCCAGCATTTGAAGAGCGACCTCCACCCTACTGGCTGAGGTCACAGAATAAAGGTGGAAAGCACCACCTCCTGGTTGAGGTGGAACAGGGAAACCACCTTATGGAGGAACATAGGGTGGGTTCGGAGCACTACCCTGTTCCTGTGAAACCTGGTGTAGGGGGCATGAGCCACCAGAGCCTCGTTCTCACTGACCCTGAGCAGATGTGAGTGCCACGAGAAAGACCACCTTCCAGGACAGATACTTGAGGTGGCAGGAAGCCAGCGACTCAAAGGGTGGAGCAATGAGCTTTGAGAGGACCACATTGAGATTTCACGCTACCACCAGCGGTCAAATGGGTGGTCAAGAGAGCAGGAGGCACCTTTGGAAGCAAGCCATGAGAGGCTGGGCAGAGAGGGGCTTCCCCTCGATGTGGTGATAGTGCACCAATAGTGCACTGAGGTGAACTCCAATGGAGAGACTTCAGACCAGCATTAGACAGGTGCAGCAGGTACTGTAGCACCAGCTGGACAGAACAGGAGAAGGGGTTGGCACCCCTTTCCATACACCAAACTGAGAAGCAACACCACTAAGGCATAAACCCACCGGGTGGGATTCTTGCGTGACCCCAGGAGGACCTCTTCCCATCTCCTTGGGCAAATCAAACTGGGCCAAGGCTAGCCTTTCAGCAGCCAGGCCATCAGGACCAGGGACCCCAGGTTGGGGTGCAGGAGACAGCGGTGCCCAAGATAGACTGAGGAGCAGCAGAAACTACGGCTGCTGGGGTCACCAGGAGGCAATGAGGATCAGGGTAGCCCAGTCAAGCTGGACTTTGAAGAAGGTCTTGGCAATGAGCGGTGTGGGAGGATAAGTATAGAAGAGGCCTTATGACTACGGAATGAGAAACGCATCAGCTGCCACCCGGGAGGGGTGCAGCACTGCAGCAGAAGTAGGCCAGCTGAGCACTAGCCGGGCTGGCAAAGAGATCCATCACTGGATGGCCCCAGCAGTAGAACAGTCAATTGGCCACCACTCGGTCTGGAGAACCTGGCTCACTCAGTCCACCAGAACATTGTCCTGGCTGGTACTGGGGAGGTACACAATCCTGAGGAACATCCCACTCTCATTGGCAAAAGTGCTGAGATGGATCACTTGCCAGCACAGGAGGGATGACCCCGTTCCCCCCTGCTTGTAGATGTAGAACATCGCCACCCGGTTGTCTGTCTGAATCTGCTTGGAGCTCTGGAAAGTTGATCTGTTGGAGGCTCTTCGATGCTGACCACAGGCCCTGAGTGTGAAGGTCCCCGCAGTGGCTCCCCAGCCCAACTTGGAAGCATCTGTAGTAAGGACCATCTGAGGGGTCAGGACCTGAAAGGACATCTCTGCCAGCAGGTTCCGCGGCAATTGCCATCAGCTGAGGGATTTGGCGAGGGGATGGGTGACGGTCAGCTTGTCCTGCAGGCGACCCATTGCCTGAAACCACTGGAAGCAGAGGGCCCATTGGGCTGGGCGCAAGTGGGGATGGGCGTCAGTCGTGGCGTGCACTGTTGAGGTCATGTGCCCCAGAAGGTGCAGCATGAGCCAGGTAGAGGCTGAGTTTCGGCCCTGAAACTCTTTCACGAGGGCTGCTAGGCACTGGCCCTGTCGAGGGGGAGGAAGGTTCTTGCCTGGACCATGTCTAGCAATGCCCCTATGAACTCCAGGCTTTGGGTCGGTTGCAGGTGGGGCTTGGGGTAGTTGATGACAAACCTCTGGTGCTCCAGAGTGAGAATGGTGCGGCGTACTGTTTGCTGCACTTCAACAGCTGTGCTGCCTCTGACCAGCCGGTCATCCAGGAAGGGCGACCACCACCAGGCAATTGGTAAACACCCTTGGGGCCAAAGCCATGCCAAAGGGCAGGACCCTGTATTAATAGTGGCATCCTATGATGACAAACCGGACATACTGCCACTGGCACGGATGGATGGGAATGTGCATGTACTTGTCTTTGAGATATAAAGAGCATAACCAATCTCCCTGCTAGAGGTAAGGCAGCAACATTCCAAGGGAGAGCTTTTTAAACTTCTTCTTCACCAGAAACTTGTTGAGATCGCGAAGATCCAGAACAGGATGAAAGCCACAGGTCCTCTTGGGCATCAGGAAGTACTGGGAGTAGAACCCCTTGCCCTTGAGGTGGGGTGGGAGTAGTTCCACCACCTTGTCAGCCAGGAGCCCATCAAGCCGTCACTGGAGCAAGTCTCGGTGAAGGGGACTCATCAGGAGTTCTCCTGGAAAGAACAGGGGTGGCATCTGATCAAAATGGAGGAAGTAGCCCTCCCCCACCACCAGGAGGGCCCAGGTATTGGTGGTGATGTTGGACCAGCTGGCATGGAACCCTTGATGCCCCCCCCCCCCTCTATGCGCTGCAGGGCTAGACCTCCAGGGGAGGAGAGGCTATGCCCAAGGAGTCAAAATCCCCCACCAGGTTGCGGCTGGGGCTTGGATGCCTTAGGCTTACCCAGGCCTTGCCCCTGTCCCATGGCCTGCTAACTCTGTTGGTGAGCTGGGATAGTTTCCATAAGCCTTCCTCTTCTTCGGGTAAAAGGGCTTTTTCCCCAAAGCCTTCCATTGGGAATGGGGGAATGGTCAGAGGTTTTCTTGGAGAGCATGGCCTTGGTCAGGAATTCATACGCCAACTTGGTGGCCTTGTCAGTCATGGGCTTGCCGAAGAGATTCTCCCCCCGGCAGGGGACATCGAACAACTTGTCCTGAACCCATTGCTCCAAGTCAGAGGACTATAGCCAGGTCTAGCGGCAAGAACTAATGCCCACCGTAGCTACTCTGACCACCGACTCGAAGCAGTCATAGGTCGCACGAGTGATGAATCTGGAGCACTCCTTGACCGTAGAGTTCAGGGTCCAGAACCACTGAAGAGGTTCTTCTGCCAGCCCAGCCGAGAACCCGGCGAACTCCCTGACCATGTCCCTTAAGTACATGCCCATGTACAGCTGGTAGGCCTGGTTCTGGCTGATGAGCATCGAGCCCTGGTAGCACTTTCTGCCTAAAGAATCCATGGTACGAGTCTTCCTACCAGGAGACACTGAGATGTGCATCTTCTAATGCTTAATTCTGCACATGGCCAACTCCACCATCATGGAGTTATGAGGCAGCTATGCTTTCTGGAACCCAGGGCTCTTATGGACTTGATACATGGAATCGAGCCACCTGCTCACAATCGAGGCTGGGTACTCCCACATGTGGAAGAGAAGCCATTCCAGGATGGGGGGGGGGGGAATAGGTACAATAAGTGCCTTCTTCGGAGGGGCCTCATACATGAGGACCTCAAGATCCTCTGCCTCAGGCTCCTCCTCAGACTCTATGGTGAAGGCCAAAGCCTTCGCCATGTCCATGACAAACTCCAAGGAGAGGTCCTCGGGAGGGGATCTACACTGGTCCTCCAGAGGGGAGGGGTCAGATGGGACATCCCGATGAAGGCGGGTATCTGGGGACTCGTCATTGGTTTCCCAGTCCAACTCGGAGGAGACTTCGAGAACCCTCCAGGCCTAGGGACCATCCCATGTCACTTGCACCTCAAGGTCCCAGGAGCCTCTGCCTTCCAACGCAGAAGCGCTGGTCGGGCAAGTCCTCTGCCCAAATGGAACCAAGATTGGTGGAGGCTGATGATGCTTAAGGTACCATGACCTATGGCAACACCCTTGTGGTGGAGGGGCTGGTGGTCATGACCAATGACCCAAAGGAACCTGGCGTCAGTCCACCCTGTTGGGCCAAGGCGGCAGCGATGCTGCGCTCGAGGGGTGCCATTCTGACCTCAAGGTCAAATGGCTCCGCATCCACCGGCATGGGCACCAAATGCTTTGTGCACAAGGCCGGTTCCATTGAGGGGGCGCCATTGATGAGGATGGGCTCAGAAGACTGGGGTCTATCTCCTGATGCTGATGGCACTGTCTCCCTTTGGGGCAGCTTGGAGAACTGCTCCCAGCCACAGCCCTCAGCATCACGCTGGGGGCTTCGATGCCAGTGACTGTGGAACTTATCCACAGTTCTGGCAACCTCGTCCGACGATGCCACCGACAATGTCCGGCACTTCGGGGGACAGCATTCAGAAGACAATCCCCAGTCTGATACTCTGTGACCTCAGGGCTCAGAATGGGCACGGTTGTCACGCGAGACCAAGGCCACCGGCTCCAAGAGCAACACTGGGGCTGAAACAAAAGTCTTCCTGAACATGGAGTCCCGCTGCTTCTCACAGTTCCTCCGTCCCTTGCTCGTCATTTGCTGACACAGCCCTCAGGAGGAGTCATCGTGGTCCGCACCGAGACACTGGAGGCAGCAGTCATGCGGATCTGTGCAGGACATGGTGTGCCCACATCGGTCACACTGCTAAAACCCCCTGGCCGAGGACAGGGGGGAAGACGGCGCCCCCAAGATCAAAAAATGTCCCGGCCAGGGAGGGTGCAAGAATTCCCGCACCCCAAAGAAAAAAACCCCGAAGGGAAAAAAGACCGAAGAAAAACATGCCACCGAGGCAGCAGCAGACCCGGGAAGGCAAGATGGCATCGGTACGCGTACCAGAGAAGGAAAAAATAAGAAAGAATCAAAAAGAACAATCGACCTTTTCTGGGGTGCAGACAAACATCCAATGAGCTCCGTGGAAAAAAGGAGACTGAGGCAAGATGGCACCCTTGGGCTGGAAGGCAGCCACGCATGTGTGGTGGATCTCCCAAATGCTTTCTTTGAAAGCTGGGGAGAGGTTATCATGTGGGCTCCATCGATGCCGACATCACCCATATGTGAGGACTGACTTCCTGCTTGTTCCCGAAGAATTCTGTTTTTTGCATTCTGCTGTTTAAATACAATTCAAAATACATTAAAGTAGGAGTTTGTTTCATGGATCTACAAAACATATGCTAATACTTCCAACATGAAAGAATCAGTATAGAAATATTTGATAAAGTAATTAAGAATAAGAAACCAAAACATTTTGATTATATAAACTGTCACATCCCTTGACTCAATATATGGTGGAAGTCTCTTTTGCAAGAATAACAGCCATAAGTCATTTTAGATAACTGCTGCACAATGGGTTGGTTCAGTTTTCACCCACTCTTCTTGGTAGAATATCTCAAAGCTATTTCAAGCTGGTGGGGCCATGGACTGCAGTCACCACAGACTTTCTACTGGATTCAGGTCTTGGCCACTTGAGGACATTAACTTTCTTCTTGCTAAAATACTTCACAGTTTTTATTTTGCTTTGTGTATAGAATTATTGTCCTGCTGCAATGTCAGTCTTATCTCCTCAGGTAAGAGTAGTTACTCACCTGTAACAGGTGTTCTCCAGGAGCAGCAGGAATCAGTCCTCACTTATGGGTGACATCGACATCGATGGAGCCCCCGTGCGGAGCATTTCCCCAGCATTCTAAGAAAGCCTTTGGGAATACTGCACGCATACGCGGTCCCCTTCCCGCCTAAAGGTGCCATCTTGCCCAGTCAGATGACATAGCTGAAAGACAGCACACAAAAATGTAAAAATGAACTATGTACAACTGCAACTCCCAGGGAAGGAGGGAGGGTTGTGAGGACTGATTCCTGCTGCTCCTGGAGAACACCTGTTACAGGTGAGTAACTACTCTTTCTCCAGGACCAAGCAGGAAGTCAGTCCTCACTTATGGGACTCCCCAGCTTCAGGCTACCGGGGACCCAGAGCTGAAAAAATGAGCTCCCTCTAGCATCAGCATCAGAGAAAGGATTTCACTGAAACATACCCCCACCGGTAGCCCAACCAGAGGGCTGGAGGGTAGGCGTTGCCTAAACCTCGAAGAGATTTCGGAGCACTGCCTGACCGAAAGCACTGTCCCTACGGGACTCCCTCTCCAGACAGTAATGGGCCGCAAAAGTCTGGCTTAAGGACCAAGTTGCAGCCCTGCAGATGTCTGACAACGGTACAGAGCAGAGATGAGCTACTGAGGCAGCCATTGCCCTGACACGGTGGGCCGTGACCCGACCCTGCAAAGGAAGGTCAGCTGCCCTTTAAGCCCAGGTGATACAGTCAGCCACCCAGATGGACAAGGTACGCTTGGAGACAGGTACCCCCAAGTTATTGGGGTCAAAAGATACGAAGAGCTGAGTAGCCCTCCTATGCCCCTGCGTACGTTCAAGGTAGAAGGATAAGGCCCTTCTACAGTCCAGGGTATGCAGGACTGTCTCAGCCAGGCTGGCATGGGGCCTAGGGAAGAACGTTGGAAGAACCACCTCCTGGTTGAAGTGGAAAGAGGAGACAACCTTTGGGAGGAACTTAGGATGAGTCCTAAGGACTACCCTGTTCCTATAGAAGCGAGTGTATGGCCTGTTACAGACCAGGGCTTGAAGTTCACTCACTCGCCTGGCTGAGGTCAGGGCCACTAGGAATAGAGTCTTCCAAGAAAGGAAGCATAGAGGACATGTAGCCATTGGCTCAAAAGGTGGGTGAGTCAGTTGCTGCAAGACCACATTCAACTCCCACTCAGGGGCTGGTGGACGGAAAGGAGGCTTGAGCAATAGTAAGCCTCTGAGAAATTGACACCAAGGGGTGAACCGACAAAGAGTGTCCCTCCACCATTGAGTGGTGAGCTGCCAGAGCAGAGAGGTGGACCCAGAGAGGTGGACCCGAACAGAATTGGACTTAAGGCCCTGAATGGACAAGTGCAGCAGGTACTGGAGCAATACTGGCACAGTGCAGGCGAAAGGATCTTCTTTGTGCTGCTGACACCACAAGGAGAACCTCCTCCACTTCAGGGCATATGTTTTCCTGGTAGATTGATTTCTAGAGGCCAAGACCATCTCTTCCACTTCCTGAGGCAGGCCCCAGGGAGCTAAGACTACCCTTGCAGCCTCCAGGCCATCAAATTGAGATATTTGAGATTGGGGTGCAGAAGGGAACCCTGATCCTGAGAGAGAAGATCGGGTTGGAACCCCAGAGGCAGTGGTGTTTCCACTGCTAGTTGAAGCAGGAGTGGGAACCAGGGCTGCCTCGGCCACCTGGGAGCTAACAGAAGGACCGAGGCCTTGTCCCTTAGAATCTTGAACAAGGTTCGGGCCACCAGAGGCGTGGGAGGAAACGCATATAGTAGGCCCTGGGACCAAGAAATCAGGAAGGCATCCGCTGCTAACCTCAGGGGATTTGGTTGCCTGGAACAGAACCTGGGTAGCTGGTGATTCAGGGGACTGGCAAAGAGATCCATGGATGGAAGCCTCCATTTCAGGAAAATCTTTTGAACCACTAACGGGTGCAGCTGCCACTCGTGGGGCTGCAGAATTCTGCTTAACCTGTCTGCCAGGAAGTTCTCCTGGCCAGGAAGATAAACAGCTCTCAGAAACATTTTGTGCCTGAGCGCAAAGGAACAAAGGGCCTGTGCTTCCTGACACAGGGGCTTGGACCCAGTGCCTCCCTGTTTGTTCACATAGAACATGGCCACTTGATTGTCCGTTTGAACTGGAACAGACTGGTGAGTCAAAGTGTGAGAAAAAGCCTTGAGGGCTAACCGAATAGCCCGAAGTTCTAGTAGGTTGATCTGTTGAGTGGCTTCCCATGGAGACCATAGGCCTTGAGTGCAGCTCTCCTGACAGTGTGCACCCCAGCCCTGCAAGGAGGCATCTGTCGTCAACACCACTGTGGGGACAGGCACCTGAAAAGGCACCCCCTGAAGCAAGTTGGGGGGGTGTAGCCACCACTGAAGAGAATTCAGGAAGGGTTTTGACACCCTGACTTTGTCTGCTAGGCTCCCTGTGGCTTACTTCCACTGAGTTCTGAGGCACCACTGTGCAGGCCTCATGTGGAGGCGAACCACACTACAGAAGCAACAAACCACGCAGAGCAAAGACAACCAATCCAAGGCGTGATAGAATGGAAAGACAGAGTCTTTATTAATGAGCCTTTGACTGCCCGACACAGGCCGTGTTTCGTTACTCTTCGCCAGGGGCTAGCCAGGCAAAAAAACTAAGAACATAAATAAACAAACACTTAAAATCATTGTAAAAGAACAGACGACAAGGCAATGAATAAATACAATAAACACAATAAAAAAGTATTAAAAAATAAATACATAAATAAATGCTAATATCATATAAAATCATATATAATCAAAATCAGCTGGTATACTCTGGATCTGATACACATGTGAAAAATACTTATCAATACATATATATGCATACTAACCTCTGTTGAAGGTTGTTAAAAAACTCTTACACCATGTAGTTATAGAGCTGTCTGTAAACATGCACACTAAAAAACATAAATAGTGAAGTTAAAAACAAATACAAATTAAGATGACATCTAGCAGAACTATATAAATAAATAAAACAGAAGGTAGAAACTAAGAGAGAGGAGGATGCAGGATCCAATACAATAGATAAAAAATATCTCTCAAACCTTCATGGCACTAGTTATACTATTACTACAGGAATGGATCAGGATTGCTACTGATATAGCTACAAAATTGAGTCAGTGGAAAAAGAGGGGAGTAAACCTGAAATTGAACATTAGATCAAACAATAAAAACAAAAAAACCTTTTAATACTATGGTAAAAAGATGAAACATCCTAAAAAATAAATGATAAAACCTTATTAAATCCAATGGGCAACATGTGTAAAAACCTGTATAAAAACGGTATAAATCAAAACCGGAAGAAAAACGACAAATGAAAAGACATCTAAAACCATGACATCAAAAAATACTCTATGCACAATGAAAATTGTATATCGTGTAGCGTGTTTGTATAAAAATCCGATAGATGCAAAGAGACATGACCATATGGAGACAAATAGAAATAAGGATCAGATGTATTTTTTATAATGTGTATACACCATCTGTCTTGCATCATTTGATGTTCGATCTAGGTTTTATTCACTTTTGTAGCAATATTAGTAGCATTTTTATGCACTCCCACAGTAATAAACTATTGCCATATCAGTTTTTTTATATATATTCTGCAGTGGGAGTTAGCCTCGCCCCCCCCCCCCCCTTTTTAGTTTGGTTTTTTAAGCGCATGTCCTGGTGTCTTTTTAGTAGTGCTGCCTGTCTGCATGCGCTGGCGGCAGCCTCCATATGGTCATGTCTCTTTGCATCTATCAGATTTTTATACAAACACGCTACACGATATACAATTTTCATTGTGCATAGAGTATTTTTTGATGTCATGGTTTTAGATGTCTTTTCATTTGTCGTTTTTCTTCCGGTTTTGATTTATACCGTTTTTATACAGGTTTTTACACATGTTGCCCATTGGATTTAATAAGGTTTTATCATTTATTTTTTAGGATGTTTCATCTTTTTACCATAGTATTAAAAGGTTTTTTTGTTTTTATTGTTTGATCTAATGTTCAATTTCAGGTTTACTCCCCTCTTTTTCCACTGACTCACTTTTGTAGCTATATCAGTAGCAATCCTGATCCGTTCCTGTAGTAATAGTATAACTAGTGCCATGAAGGTTTGAGAGATATTTTTGTATCTATTGTATTGGATCCTGCATCCTCCTCTCCCTTAGTTTCTACCTTCTGTTTTATTTATTTATATAGTTCTGCTAGATGTCATCTTAATTTGTATGTGTTTTTAACTTCACTATTTATGTTTTTTAGTGTGCATGTTTACATAGACAGCTCTATAACTACATGGTGTAAAAGTTTTTTTAACAACCTTCAACAGAGGTTAGTATGCATATATATATTTATTGATAAGTATTTTTCACATGTGTATCAAGTCCAGAGTATACCAGCTGATTTTGATTATATATGATTTTATATATTAGCATTTATTTATGTATTTATTTTTTAATACTTTTTTATTGTGTTTATTGTATTTATTCATTGCCTTGTCGTCTGTTCTTTTACAATGATTTTAAGTGTTTGTTTATTTATATTTTTAGTTTTTTTGCCTGGCTAGCCCCTGACGAAGGGTAACGAAACACGGCCTGTGTCGGGCAGTCAAAGGCTCATTAATAAAGACTCTGTCTTTCCATTCTATCACGCCT
This sequence comes from Ichthyophis bannanicus, assembly GCA_033557465.1. NCBI lineage: Eukaryota > Metazoa > Chordata > Amphibia > Gymnophiona > Ichthyophiidae > Ichthyophis > Ichthyophis bannanicus. The sequence continues at coordinate 171,998,551 of CM066035.1, read as the reverse complement.
TGGATTGGTTGTCTCATGTGGAGGCGGGCATTGGGGGTCACATGTACAGTCGATGCCATGTGGCCTAGGAGCTGCAGACAGAGCCTGGTAGAAACCTTTGGCATGCTGAGAAACCGAGATGCCAACTCCATGAGCCTGTGAGCTCTGTCCTCTGGCAAGTAAGCCCTTGCTTGCAGAGAGTCCAGTCGCGCTCCTATGAACTCTAGGTTCTGGGAGGGGAGCAAAGTGGACTTTGCGAAGTTTATGACAAAGCCTAGGTCTTGAAGGAGTGATACAGTTCAGAAGGTGGCCTGCCTGGCCTCCTGGTAAGTCTGACCTCTGATGAGCCAGTCGTCCAGATAGGGGAAGACAAAAACACCTTGAGTCCTCAAGTAGGCCGCCACCACAGCAAGACACTTTGTAAAGACTCTTGGGGTGGAAGTTAGGCCAAAAGGCAGTACTCTGTACTGGTAATGGTTTCCTCCCACCATGAACCTGAGGTACTTTCTGTGGTCTGGATGAATGAAGGTGTGGGTGTACGCATCCTTTAAATCTAAGGAGCATAGCCAATCTCCCTGCTGGAGGTAGGGCAGAAGTGATCCAAGAGTAAGCATCTTGAACCTTTCTTTCTCCAAGAACTTGTTGAGGTTCCTGAGGTCTAGAATAGGCCTTAGGCCCCCCGGTTCTCTTTGGCACTAGAAAGTACCTGGAGTAGAAACCGTGCCCCTGTAGGCGAGGAGGTACAGGCTCCACTGCCTTGTCCAGAAACAGACCTTGAAGTTCTTGAAGTAGGAGGTCTGTGTGCAGGAGAGGCCTTAGAGGCTCTCCTGGTAAGTAGGCAGGGGGTAACTGCTGGAAAAGGAGCATATAGCCCTTCTGGACTATGCTTAATACCCAAGCATCCCCTGTAATGGGTGGCCACCTGTGGGCAAACAGGGTTAGACGACCTCCTGTGCAGGAATGGGGCAGCAGAGGTGGAAAGGCTATGCTGTGGGAGTCAAAAAACCCCTCCCTGCTGGGTAGGAGCAGGAGCCGGAGGCTTGGGGGTCTTCTGCTACGGGGCCCATGTCCCTGCCCCTTGGCCTGCTGCCCCTGCTGGGGAGGCTTGGTACTGAGGGAAAGGTTTGTAGGCAGCTGCCTTTCTCGGGTAAAAGGGCTTTTTACCAGAGCCCTTCTTTTTGTGAGAAGGGGCAGAAGTCTTTCTGGAGAGCCTTGTCCTAGTCAGGTGCTCGGTTTCGAGCTCAGCCGCCTTTTCGGTCAAGGGCTTGCCAAAAAGGTTTTCACCTCGGCAAGGGACATCAACCAAATTATCCTGCACCCAGGGCTCGAGGTCCGATGAGTGCAGCCATGCCTGGCGTCGGGCTCCGATGCCGGCTGCCGCCACACGAGCCGAAGCCTCGAAGCCATCATAGGCCGCTCGGGACATAAACTTTGAGCAGTCCCTGATTCCTGAGGACAAAGTCTGGAACCTCTGCAAAGGTTCCCTGGAGAGACCAGCAGAGAACCCGGCAATCTCTTTCGCCAGGTCTTGTAAGTACATGCCCATGTACAGCTGGTAGGACTGGACAAGGCAAGCAAGCATCGAGCCTTGGAAGCACTTTCTGCCAAAAGCATCCAGGTTCCGGTTCTCCCGGCCGGGAGGCATCGCGGAGTGCATCTTCTGGCTCTTCAGACGATGCATGGCTGATTCCACCACCATGGAGTGGTGCGGCAGCTGCGCCTTCTGGAATCCAGGGCTCTTACGGAGTCGATAGATGGAATCGACCTGCTTGCTCAAGACCGGCGCCGAGGCCGGTGCCTCCCACATCCGGAAGAGGAGCCGTTCCAGCATCGGAGGAACCGGCACAGTAAAGGCCTCCTTCGGAGGAGAGTCATACTGGAGGGCCTCGAGCTCCTCGGCTCGAGGCTCCTCCTCGGGGTCCATGGGAATCGCCAATGCTTTGGCCATGTGCCTAACGAACTCCGAGAACCGGGTGTCCTCCGGGGGGGACCTACTCCGGGGCTCGGACTGCGGTGAGTCCGAAGGGACGCACCGAGTCCGGAAGGTGTCGGGGGACTCCTTGTCCTCCGTCTCCCACGCTGACTCATCCGAAGAGGAGTCGAGGGGCTCCGACTGCACGGGTCTCGGTGGCACCCGCCCCAACGCCGAAGGCACCGGCGTCGATGCCCTCAGTTCCGAGCGGGAGGTCGAGGGTGACCGTGACCGAGGACAACTTCGAGCCTTCATGGTCTCGAGTATCGGCTCGGTCTCCAGGGTCGACTTTGACGTCGATGTCCCGGTGGTCGGGGCAGATGCACCAGCGAGGCTAGCCATCAGTACCCGCTGCTGATCCATGAAGGCAAACAGTCTGCACTCCAAGGCTGTCAGCCTGAGTCCAAGCTCAGGAGACTCAGCAGCCACCGACTTGGGCCCCGGTGGCACCGGGCCCGATGTCGGCTCCCTTGGAGGAGAGTCCACGAGGACTACAGGACTTACGTGTCCGACGATCTCCGGCTCCACATGAGGTATCTTGGATGGCTTCTCCTGTTCAAAGGGTCCGGGACGGCGGTCGGGGGTCTTAGACCTGGCCCTCGAGGAACCAGGGACCTCTTCCGATGCCGCCCTCACGAGCCGTTTCTTCCTCTTGCGTTCCCGATTGGGGTACCCCCTGTCCGAGGAACCCCGGCGATGCTCGGGATCAGACTCCCGAGACGTCGAGGCCTCAGACGAGGTCCGGGCCTGGCCGGAGGCAGAATCTGAGAAAATCCTTTCTTTCTGGTGCTGACGGCTTCGAAGTGCCTTGGTGGACATTTTGCCACAGGGGCCACAGATTTTTGGATCATGATCTGGGCCGAGGCACCGAAGGCAGCAGTCGTGTGTTTCAGTGAAAGACATTAGTTTCTTGCACCGATCACACTTCTTGAAACCACTGGAAGCCATCGGGGAAAAAAGGGCCCCCGCGAGGTCAAAGGACCGGCTGTCCAGGGAAAAAACAAAAAAGGGCGCGAACGCCAGCCACAAAGGGCAAAAACTGAAAAATAGAAGACAGGCTCGATACCGGTGTACCGAACCCGGCGGGAAGGGGAACCGGCATTGAACCGGAGAAAAGAGACAAAGTAATCGCTGAAAAAAAGTCAACTTTTCCGGGTGACACAGACAGACGTTCGATGGGCTCCATGGAAAAAGAAAGACTGGGCAAGATGGCACCTTTAGGCGGGAAGGGGACCGCGCATGCGTGCAGTATTCCTAAAGGCTTTCTTAGAAAGCTGGGGAAATGCTCCGCACAGGGGCTCCATCAACGTCGATGTCACCCATAAGTGAGGACTGACTTCCTGCTTGGTCCTGGAGAAAGATCTAATTTATCCATCATCATCATCCCTCCAGATCATTCCAGACATGTAGGAAGTACTCAAGCAGTAAACACAGAGGAATGGAACTTGTCAAACCGACTTTCAGAACCCTTGCTCCCAAAAGCTATATACTGCCTCACCTGCACATCCAAAGTATCGTACAAAGGAATGAAGAAATGACTAAGTGACTGCCCAACAGCAATCTTCAGAAGAGATCAAACCATGCTTCACTCATGATGATGCCATACTCTGGTCAAATGGGCACACAATTCCATGGGTGCACAATGCCTCTGAACAATGTATGCCGAGAAAATACCCTCTTAAATCATCCAGGCAATAAAAGATTTAGAAACTGCCTCTCCCTTTATAGGCCCTCCCAAGCAGCACAAAAAGATGATCTGACCTTTGGAAATCCTTTGTAGATAACAATTCATAGCCCTGTGCACATTCAGATAATGAAATGCTCTGGCAGCCTCAGCAGTGTCTTCTGACCCAAGAACCAGGAGACTGACCATTCAATTCAAGTGGAAGCTGGTGACCATCCTGGGAAGAAAAGAAGGAACCACTCATGTTAAGACTTTCTCCTTAGAGATCACCAAATAGTGTGCCCTACATGAAAGGGCTTATAGCTTTGAAATCCATGTAGCCAAACAGATCATCACTAAGAACACCACCTTAAGGGTCAAATCCATAGTAGAAGCATTCCACAAAGGCTCAAACAGCACTTCAATCAGTGCAGAAAGCACTCCATTTAAATCACAAGGAGGAATAACTGTCCATGCAGCTCTCACATCTTTTACACCCTACAGGAAACAACTTACATCCAGATGGGTCACCAATGGGTGACCCTGCACCAACCTCCTATAGTAGGCAATCACCACTGCCTGAATCTTCAAGGAATTCAAAGCCAACCTTCTTTCCAGGCCAGCCTGAAGGAAAGCCAAAATATTCAGTAAGAAGGATAGCAAGGCATTGATCCCCCTATCCTGACACCACATCTCAAAAATTCACCTTGACACTGGCTAGGGAGGTTGACCTTGTCTGACTTCAGATTCTCATTGGTCGCCATCAAGTCCATGAGTGGAGGGCCCCAGCAGCCCACTATCTGAAAGCCATGTCTGCGAAATGCCACTCTCTGGATTCTTGGGTGAGCAAGCTCAGGAAATCTGCCTGAACACTGTCTACCCCTGCCAAATCAGCCACCAACCAACTTGCCAGGTTCTGCTCTTCCCAAGCCAGCAATGATGTTACCTCATCTGCCATCTGCTGACTTATGATGCCAGCCTGCCAATTCATGTATGTCACTGTGGTCGCATTGTCCAACAGGACCACACTATTTTGCCCTGCATTCAAGGCAGAAACACCTGTACAACTAGCCAGATGGCTCGTGCTTACAGGCCATTGATGGGCCTCCTAGCTTCCTTATTGAACCACCAACCTTGGGTTACTTCACTCAGAAAATGGTCTCCCCCGCTGCTCAGGACTTGAGCCCATTGTCACTAAGATCTGTTCGAGCAACTCCAGATCCATTCTGTATCATAGATTGCTCAGACTCAACCACTAGCTCTTGACTGTTCCTCACAGCTGCCTGCGGGGGCAAGACCAGCATTATTTCCGGTGACCTCCTGGACATCAGACCCCTCTGGAGCAGTCTCATGTGCACCCTGGCCCATAAAACCAGATCCAAAGCCGCCATCATTAAGCCTAGAACCTATAAGTAATTCCAAGCAGTCAACCTTGGTATCCTAAGCAAATTGTAATTGCAACTTCTGGAGCCTCTCCTTGGTAAGGAAAATTTTCCTCAAACAAATATCAAATTATATCCCCAGATATTACAACATCTGGAATAGGATCAATTTGCTCTTGGGAGTGTTGATCACCCAGTCTGGGCATTCCAGAAACATGCACACCACTACCATCGCCGCCTTCTCACTCTCATGATATGACTTTGTCCAAATAAGCAAGTTGCCCAGGTAGGGGTGAATGAACACCTCCTGCTTCCACAAGGCAGTGGATACTACCACCATAACCTTTGAGAAAGTATGAGAAGCAGTAGCCAATCTGAATGGCAAGGCCTAGAACCTAAAGTGTCACCCCAGGACAGCAAAACGCAAATATAATATGTGATGCTCCCTCCGAATAAGAAAGCACAGATATGCTTCTGTTAAATCTAGGAACATCAAAAACTCACCAACTTGCACGGCCACTGACCTCAGAGTCTCCATGCAGAAACACGGAACACCCAAAAGACTGTACACATGTTTGAGATCTAAGATTGTTTGAAAGGTCCCCTTTTTCTTGGGCACCATGAAATAGATGGTATACCTGCCTTGTCTGAACTCCTACAGAGGCACTGGTACCACTGCCTCTAGAGCCATAAGTCTGTTGTGTGGCTTGCACCACCCCTGCCTTCTGCATGAATTTACAGCAAGTACACGCATCTGGAATCAGTTGAGCCAACTCAAGGGTATAACCTTTGCAGCACCTCTAAAGCCCACTGATTGGAGACAATTAGGACCCATCTTCAATAAAACTGCAGGAGCTATCCACCCTTTGGGAGCATCGACAGAAGAGTCCAGACAACTTCATTGTGAACCTCAGTGCCAGATGCACCTGCTACACACACCTGTCCTGACCTCCTCTATGGGTATCATGAAAGGACTGAGCCTTAGAGAAGAAATTAGTTCTCTGGAACCTTGAAGACCCTTCCCTGATGGAACATACAGGCTTCCCAAAAGAGGATTCTTGCTCTGAAAAACATGGCTAGACCTTTTGGGCCTATCTTCTAGGAGCCTGAATATATTGCTGTCACCAAGCTCCTTCACCTGCTTCTCCGAATCCTCTCAAAAAATAAATTTGCCTTTAAAGGGTAATTTGCTGAGATGTGTCTAAGAAGCCACATTCACTGACCAGTTCTTTAGTCATAACAGCCAATGAGTGATTAACACTATGGTCATATTCTTTGCCACCATCCATATCAAACTGTAGAGGATATTGGTCAAAAAGGCTAAAACCTCCCTCCAAATGCACCATTCCCAATGAGACCACAGCCAAAGATTCTATGGCCTTTTCTAGCAGTTGAAGCAACCACCAGAAACAGGCTCTATCTACACACTCCCCCACAGATCGCTTGCAGGGCCAATGCCAACAATTCATTACTTGGAGACTCAAGTCTATTGGTCTTGTGGATCCTTCTCGGATATCAAAGCATCCACCTTGGGCAAGCAAAGTCTCGCTTTCTCTTGCAAGACCATAGGACAGAGCCTAGCTACCGATCTGGCCAGCATTTGGAGTGTCCCAGTCGGCCTCAATCATTTCTTTAATGGCTGGTAAATTGGAAATGCTTGGGGCAGTTTCCTAATGCTTTCCAGAAGATGATCATGGGTTGCCGATGTTTCTAGTGGTTTTACCACTGAAATCTCAAAAAACTCATGAGATCCTGGGAAATGATGGAGCTTAGCTCATCCCTCCTAAAGTCTCATCACTGAGGCATCTTTCCCTCTCCAGAGGATCTTCCAAGTCATCTGGAAGGTGGAATTCCCTTTGCATTCTGTAGTGGAGATAAGGACCCTATCAATCAAATCTAAGACCTCTAGCTTCTCTCTGGGCTCTAAGTGCAGCCTCTTCATTGCCACAACATGCTTCCTTTGCTGACCAGGCCCTGACAGCAGGCCCCCACTTTGCTTCAGATCGAAGGCCTGATGTAAAATTCACACAAACTCGGGAGAAAATCCCTCTGAGGCATTCCCAGCAGCAGAGTCCTACACATCTGAAAGCAGGCTTCAGCTGGAATCAACTGCAGGGAAATCTCCTCTATTTCCCCCTGTGTTCCTAAGATGGTAGCTGTTCCTGCCAAATTCTGAGCCTCCGGTGTGCTGACATCAACCTCCATAGGCTGATTCTTGTCAGGGCCATTGTTGCTATTCAGTTCTGCGGCACTGCTGTGGAAGTCTTAATTTTCCCTAGGGCAGCAGGTTTTTTTGCTACCAGTGCTCCTTCTCACATGATCGGGAAAGCCTCCTCCCCTTCCCCTGCCAATGCACTACCATGGTGGGAGCCCCAGGAGATACCTTGATTCCCTCGCTCTGCCTGCACTACCAGAGCACACAGCTCCCTTCTCCCCACAATAAATGCTGCCTGCAGAAAGAACTCCATGCTGGTTATTGCACTACTCTCTCCTATGCCTGCCTTCTACTACTCTTACAGCAGTTAAATGATGTAAAACCCAAGCAAAGTACCTCTGGCCCTCCCCCCATGAATAGGGGAGAGGGACAAAAGCACTGCAGACTAGTTCCCACCAAATTGGACAAGGAAGGAAGGGACCTCGGTCCACCAGGCACCTGAAGTCAGACCCACCTAGCCCTAGTTCTCTTGTCTGAGTGGGAATCATAGCCAAAGGCTTTGTCAAATACAAGCTAAGCCAAGAAAAATGTTACCTCTTAATTTACAGATAGGTGAACGCCATTCACTTATTTATTCCTTTGAGGTTTTCTTTTGTTTTGTTTTTGCTAATACCCTCAGACCAAACCAGGAAGCACAGACGTATCTCACCTAACATCTGCTCCAGGGCCAGTGCAAGGGTATTAGGCCCCTAAGTGAAACTTCATCTTTGTGCCCCCTCGCAATTAGCTTTTAGACCCCTAGTGCCCCGCCAAGATTTGGATTATTAAACTCAACTATATTAATCTCAAAACCATTTCTCTCTCCCAAAACAATCCTAGAAAAATGCACATTTGGACATCACAGTTTTAAATATTAAGCTCTGTTTTGTAAATATATACAAAACAATGGCGATTTCAAAAAGCACTTACAAGGGTTATGGACTATTTGCATATTGTCCAGTCTTCCTGCAGGTAAAAGTAAGCACTGATAACTCTGAGTTTATGTGGTTGCCAGGACCCTTTGCTTTGCTTTGACTGTGGCTGTTCTTTGCTGCCCTCCCCTCCAAGAAGCTGCTGTCGTAGGCAAATGCCTAGTTTACTCTGTGTTTGGGCCAACCTTTATCTGCTGGAGACTGAGAAATACTGTTTTGACTATGGTCTGCATAGGACCCTACAAGGATATCATCATCAAACCAGTAGTTCTCAATCTCTGTTTGCTGGTAGGAGCACAAACACACGCATCTGGATTGGTTTTGAAGTCTAATGAGTAAAGCACTGTTTTAACCAAGGAAATAGCTTTTCAACTCATCCTCTGTTAATGAATGCTGAATATTTTCACTGAATATGCAGCATGCTTAAATATGCCTTGCCACTAGGGAATGAGCCATGATATGTTACTGGCTGTGTATCAAATGATATTAATATATGTTCAATCACTAGATACTCTCTGATTGAAAAATTCATCATTGAAGTCTAACATTTAATAAAGGTATTTGTACAAAGTCTGTAGACATCACATATTGAATATAAAGCAAAAATGCATAAGTTAAAAACAAATGTATCCAACACTCACCTCAAGAAAATCATTCCCATTCTTGAGATTGTGGCAGGAGAGGCACTACTCAGATCATGTGTTTCAAATACAAAGTTAACATTCGGGCCAAACTGAATTCTTTCCCCACTGGGCATAGTGAGCAATCTGTTGTCATCCAAAACCGAATTCAGAGATTCAATCCACTCAGGATCAATGTCACCATCACAAATTATCCATGAGTTGACTTCTGTTTACAGACATTCAAAATTCCCAAAAATCTGTTAAAAATATGCAGTCCATACACAATATAGAAAGATATGCCACACAGAATACTTCAAAATTAACCTCCTTTGTTTTGGCAACCTTGCTGAATTTCTTTATCAATTTTACTGAATTTCGCTATGCTGAATCTATCAATACTGAACCTGACATAATTCTTTTGCAGAGATATAACTGGCTGAAGAATTCATATATATTATTCCCCAGAGAGATCACTGGCTGAGGAATTCATCCATATCACTGGCTAGTTTATTTAAGTGAATCACTCTCAATGGTCTAGGTTCATACAATATTTATTCGGATTTGTTAATCTGATGCTGCAATGTTTAAACACTGAAACTCACACTAAGATAATTTGTTATCCAGTTTTCAAGTCACATTTGAGCGACAAAAGAGGATGTAAGTGACTGTGTATTCATCATTTTCATTTCATTTCTTACAGTTATCCTTTGTCATTTGTTTACACTTCTTAGCGGTTTCAAATAAACATACATAATCTCAATAACCAACAATTAACGACAATACTGGTAGACTCCGTCCGGTAATGCAGAAACACCCTGTACATCAAGAGATATCACTGCATAGTGCCTTCTCTGCTTTGGTTAATGAGGATGCCCAAGCCAGGGAAGCTCAAAGGCCCTTAAATGAGATAGTCAATGCCTGATAAAGCACCAAATATGAAGAAAGACTCAAGGAACAGAAAACTACTACTACTTGGTGTTTCCATCATCAGAGGCACCAACTTGGAAACACAGTTCAAAGGAAGGAAGTTAGTCAAATGCCTCCCAGGCTCTTCATCTAGTAAGAATACAAACCAAATTGTTGATGTACTTAGCGCTGAAAGTGAGCACTCCAAAAGTGATGTTATCATCCACTTGGGTACAAATGACCTGGCTAGAAACTGTGCCACTACAGTTCAAAGGGACTTTCAAACTCTGGGGAGAAACTAAAGCCCATTGTTAACACTGTAGCATTCTCAGAAGTTCTACCTGTTCTTGGTAAGGGGGCAGAAAGAGTAGTTACTCACCTGTAACAGGTGTTCTCCAGGAGCAGCAGGAATCAGTCCTCACATATAGGTGATGTCGGCGCCGACGGAGCTCTCGTGGAGCAATTTCCCCAGCTTTCAAAGAAAGCCTTTGGGAATTGCAGCGCGCATGCACGGTCCCCTTCCCGCCCAAGGGTGCCATCTTGCTCAGTCTGAAGACATAGCTAAAAGACAGCAAAAAAATTAGCAAAAACGAAATGATAGGACTGCAACTCCAAGGTGAGGAGGGAGGGTTGTGAGGACTGATTCCTGCTGCTCCTGGAGAACACCTGTTACAGGTGAGTAACTACTCTTTCTCCAGGACCAAGCAGGAAGTCAGTCCTCACATATGGGACTCCCTAGCTTAAGGCTACCGGAGACCTCAAGCGGAAAAATGAGCTCCCTCTAGCTCAGTAGCACAGAAGGAAGGAATCTTCTCTGAAAACGCCCCTGACCGGTAGCCCAACACCAGGGCCGGAGGGTAGGAGTTGCCAAAACCTCAAAGAGATTATGGAGGACTGCCTGACCGAAAGCACTGTCCCTGCGGGACTCCTTCTCCAGGCAGTAATGGGCCGCAAAAGTCTGGCTTGAAGACCAAGTAGCGGCCCGGCAGATGTCTGCCAACGGAACAGAGCGGAGATGAGCCACTGACGCAGCCTTCGCCCTGACACAATGAGCCGTGACTCGACCCTCCAACAAGAGGCCGGCTGCCCCATAAGCCCAGGTGATACAGTCAGCGACCCATATGGACAAAGTATGCTTGGAGACAGGTAGCCCCAATTTATTGGGGTCAAAAGAAACGAAGAGCTGAACAGCCCTCCTATGCTCCCGCGTATGGTCAAGGTAGAAGGACAAGGCCCTCCTACAGTCCAGGATGTGCAGGACCATTTCAGCCCGGCTGGAGTGCGGCCTGGAAAAGAAGGTCGGAAGAACCACCTCCTGGTTGAGATGAAAAGGAGAAACCACTTTTGGAAGAAACGTAGGGTGAGTCCGTAAGACTACCCTATTCCTGTAGAACCTAGTGTAAGGAGGATCAGACACTAGGGCCTGCAGTTCACTAACGCGCCTAGCAGAGGTAAGGGCTACCAAAAACAAGGTTTTCCAGGAAAGAAAACGAAGAGGGCAGGTAGCCATAGGTTCAAAGGGCGGACAGGTAATCCGCTGTAAGACCACATTCAGATCCCATTCAGGGGCTGGAGGGCGCAAAGGAGGCTTAAGGAGAAGGAGGCCTCGGAGAAAACGAGCCACCAAAGGGTGGTTGGAAAGAGGCCTGCCATCCACCGGTGCGTGATGTGCAGAAAGAGCACTGAGGTGGACTCTGACAGAGTTGGACTTAAGGCCCAGATTGGAGAGGTAAAGCAAATATTGCAAGACCACTGCCACCAAGCAGGAGAAGGGATTCTCAGACTGCTGAGCACACCACACGGAGAACCGACGCCATTTAAGAGCATAGGATTTCCGGGTGGAGGGCCACCTGGAGGCCAAGACGACCTCTTCCACCTCCCGAGGCAGCAGGAGGGGAGCAAGGACTACCCTTTCAGCAGCCAGGCCATCAGATGAAGGGACCGGAGGTTGGGGTGTAGGAGAGTCCCCTGATCCTGTGACAGGAGATCGGGTTGAAACCCCAGAGGAAGAGGAGTTTCCACCGCCAGCTGCATCAGAAGCGGGAACCAGGGCTGTCTCGGCCACCGGGGAGCCACTAGGATCATCGAGGCTCTGTCTCTGAGAACCTTGAAGAGCGTCCGAGACACCAGTGGCATGGGAGGAAAGGCATACAAGAGGCCTGTGGACCATGGGATCAGAAAAGCATCCGCCGCTACTCGGAGAGGATGCGGTTGTCGAGAGCAGAATTTGGGAAGCTGCCGGTTCAGAGGACTGGCAAATAGATCCATGGTGGGGAGGCACCACTTGAGAAAGATCCGCTGAACCACCAACGGATCCAATCTCCACTCGTGGGGTTGGAGGATCCTGCTCAGCTTGTCTGCCAGGTAATTTTCTTGACCTGGGAGATAGACAGCTTTGAGGAGGATGCCGTGAAGGACGGCCCAAGAGCACAGTTTTTGTGCCTCCTGACAGAGAAGGAAGGAGCCTGTGCCCCCTTGTTTGTTGACGTAGAACATCGCAACCTGATTGTCCGTCTGGACCAGCACAGACTGGTGAGAAGTGAGGTGGGAGAAGGCTCTCAGAGCTAGGCGGATGGCTCTGAGCTCCAGGAAGTTTATCTGCTGAGCAGACTCCCAAGGAGTCCAGAGACCTTGAGTACATGTCCCTTGGCAATGTGCTCCCCAACCCAGGAGAGAGGCATCGGTTGTCAGCACCTGAGTAGGTGGAGGAGATTGAAAATCCACTCCCAGCACCAGGTTTGGCAGATGAAGCCACCACCGCAGAGAAGAGACCAGCAGGTCGGACACCTGTACTGAGTCCGCCAGGCTCCCCGTGGCCTGATGCCATTGAGTGCGAAGGCACCACTGAGCAGGTTGCATGTTCAGGCGGGCATTGGGGGTCACATGGACCGTGGAAGCCATATGACCGAGCAGTCTCAGAAATTGCTGTGAAAGTGGCTGGCAAGATCCATGAGCCTGTGGGCCCTGTCTAGAGGCAGGAAGGCTCGCGCCTGAAGTGTGCTCAACCTGGCGCCTATGAATTCGAGATTTTGTGAGATATTGTCTGTGGTCTGGATGAATAAGGATGTGAGTATAGGCATCCTTTAGATCTAAGGAGCATAGCCAGTCTCCTTGCTGGAGGTAGGGCAGCAGGATTCCAAGGGTAAGCATCTTGAACTTTTCCCTTGCCAGGAACTTGTTGAGGTTTCACAAGACCAGGATGGGTCTGAGGCCTCCTGTTCTTTTTGGTATCAGAAAATACCTGGAATAAAAGCCGTGACCTCTCAGGTGGTGGGGCACCGGTTCCACAGCCTGTTTCTGAAGAAGACTTGTTAACTCCTGAAGGAGTAAGTCCCTGTGCAGAGGGAGTCTTGGAGGCTCCCCTGGAAAGTAGGAGGGAGGTACCTGGTGAAAGTGTAGAAGATAGCCTTTCTGAACTATATGAAGCACCCAGGTATCTGAGGTGATGGCCGACCACCTGTGGGCAAAGTGGACCAGCCGGCCTCCTGTGCTGAGAGAAACCAGCGGAGGGGAAGAGGCTATGCTGACGGAGTCAAAAACTCCCACCCTGCTGAGCAGGGGCCGGAGTTGTGGGCTTGGGGGCCTGCTGCCTACGGGACCCATTACCCTGTCCCTTGGCCTGCTGACCCTGTTGGGGAGCTGCAGAGGCCTGATAATGAGGGTAGTGTTTATAGGCAGCCGCCTTCCTCAGGTAAAAGGGCTTTTTCCCCGAGCCCTTCTTCTTCTGAGAAGGGGCAGAGGTCTTTCTGGACAGCCGAGTCCTGGTCAGAGTCTCGGTCTCGATCTGTGCAGCCTTTTCAGCCATGGGCTTGCCAAAGAGGTTTTCACCTCTACAGGGGACATCGACCAACTTGTCCTGTACCCATGGCTCGAGGTCGGATGACTGAAGCCAAGCCTGTCGGCGGGCACCGATGCCGGCTCCGGCTACCCGAGCCAATGCTTCGAAGCCATCATAGGCTGCTCGAGAGATAAACTTCGAGCACTCCCGAATACCAGTGGACGAGGCTTGAAACCTCTGCAAAGGTTCCTCGGAGAGACCAGCAGAGAACCCGGCAATTTCCTTTGCCAGGTCTCGGAGATACATGCCCATGTAGAGCTGGTAGGTCTGGACTCGACATGCAAGCCATAGAGCCCTGGAAGCACTTCCTACCGAGGGCATCCAGGTTTCAGGCCTCCCGGCCGGGAGGCACCGAGGAGTGCATCTTCTGACTCTTGAGTCGATGCATGGCCGATTCCACCACCATGGAATGGTGCGGTAGTTGTGCCTTTTGGAACCCGGGGCTCTTGCGGACTCGATAAATGGAATCGACCCACTTGCTTAACACCGGCGCTGATGCCGAGCTCTCCCACATGCGGAAGAGAAGTCGCTCCAGCATCGGAGGAACCGTTACAGTAAAGGCCTCCTTCGGGGGAGAGTCATACTGGAGGGCATCGAGCTCTTCGGCTCGAGGCTCCTCCTCGGGATCCGTGGGGAATGCCAAGGCCTTGGCCATATCCCGCACAATGTCCGAGAACCGGGTGTCCTCCGGAGGGGACCGTCTCCGAGGTTCGGACTCGGGCGAGTCCGATGGGACGCACCGAGTCCGAAAAGTACCTGGGGACTCTTCGTCCTCCGTCTCCCAGCCCGACTCCTCGGTGGAGGAATCGAGCGGCTCCGGTCGGGCGGGCACCGATGCCCTCCGCCCCGACGCCGGCGTCGACGACTTCGGTCCCGAACGGGAGGCCGAGGGAGACCGCGACCGAGGATCGACTCGAGCTCGCATGGACTCGAGGATCGGCTCGGTCTCCGGGGTCGACTTAGACGTCGACGTCCCGGTGGTCGGGGCAGATGCATCGGCGAGGCCAGCGATCAATGCCCGCTGCTGGTCCATGAAGGCAGCGAAACTGCTCTCCAAGGCCGTCAACCTGAGTCCGAGCAGCCCCCGACTTGGGCCCTGACGACGTCGGGCCCGACGTCGGCTCCTTCGGAGGCGAGTCCACGAGGACTACAGTACTCACGTGTCCAGGAGACTCCATCTCGAGACGAGGATGTTTCGAAGGCCTCTCCGACTCCGAGGACCCAGGACGGTTATCGGGGCTATGCGACCTGGCCCTCAAGGAACCAGGAGCGTCCACCGATGCCGCCCTTGCAGGTTTCTTCTTCCTATGATGTTCCCAGGCAGGAGACCCCCGCTCAGAGGAACTCCGACGATGCTCAGGACCGGAGTCCCGGGACGTTGAAGCCTCTGACGAGGTCCGGGCCCGGCCGGACGCGGAGTCAGAGAAGATTCGTTCTCTTTGATGCTGCCGACTCCTCAACGCTTTTGAGGACATTTTGCCACACGGACCACAGATCATCGGGTCATGATCGGGTCCGAGGCAGCGGAGGCAGCAGTCGTGTGTGTCGGTAAGAGACATACGTTTCTTACACCGATCACACTTCTTAAACCCGCTGGCAGCCATCGGGGGAAAAAGGGCCCCTGCGAGGTCAAAAGACAGGGCTGCCAGTGAAAAAAGAAAAAATGGCGGGAACGCCAGTCACGAAGGACAAAAACCGAAAAAATAAAGAACGGACTCGATACGGCGTATCGGGTCCGGGCGGGAAAAGGATCCGGCGTCGAACCGAGAAAAGAATAGTAAATAAAATCAACTTTTTCAGCGGCGATCACAAGCAGCGTCTGTAGGGCTCCGCGGAAAAAAGAAGACTGAGCAAGATGGCACCCTTGGGCGGGAAGGGGACCGCGCATGCACGCTGCAATTCCCAAAGGCTTTCTTTGAAAGCTGGGAAATTGCTCCGCGAGGGCTCCGTCGGCGCCGACGTCACCCATATGTGAGGACTGACTTCCTGCTTGGTCCTGGAAAAAGGCTAAATCGCATAAACAGCTTTAACGCATGGCTCCAAACCTGGTGCAAAGAGGAAGGATTCAGATTTATAGGCGACTGGGGAAACAGATGGACCAACAAGAGACTATAGAGTGCTGATGGACTACATCTCTCTGTCGCAGGGAGAAGAATCCTAAGTGAAAAATTCAGGCAGTATGTGGATATGCATTTAAACTAAAAAAAGGGGGTGATGGATGGGAAAGGTCAAGTTATGGATTGTCACTCCCTGCAAAAGCAGAACATCATCAGAAACAGACACACTTTTAAACCACACATTAAAAACAAGTGGGAAGAAGTGGACAGAACAAAATCAATGCAAAACACACACAAGCCAGTTAAATGCTGGAAAGCAATGAGCACAAATGCTCGAAGCTTATCCAATAAAGTTCCAGACCTGGAAGCCCTAATTGTGGAAATGGACTTGGAAATTGTGGCCATTACAGAAACATGGTTTAATGAATCGCATGGTTGGGATATAGCCATAGCTGGCTATAATCTATTCAGAAGAGACAGAGAAAATGGAAGGAGGAGGAGGAGTAGCCTTGTATGTCAAAAGCAATATTAAAGCTACTGAAAATGCAGGGGGCATGGAGAAAAGAAGCGGCGCTCTGAGTTGTGTTGGAAAGAGGAGATGGCACTGTCATCCATACTGCTGTAGTCTACAGACCTCCGACTCAAATCGAAGAGTTAGCTAACGAATTGATTATAGATATTGTCAAAATAGTCACAAAGGGGGAAGCGATCATATTGGGTGACTTTAATCTACCCGATGTGGATTGCATTACTCCTTCTGCAAATTTGGAAAGAAGCAAAAAAATTGTGGATGCTCTGCAATATGCTTTACTTAGACAAATGGTGATGGAACCAACAAGGGAAAGCTCAACAGTGGATTTAGTCCTCACCAACGGTGATAGCGTGTCGAATGTCTGGGTGTGTGCACCTGTGAGCAACAGCGATCATCACACTGTGTGGTTTGAGATAAAAACCAAGGTGCACTCCAACTATAGCAAGCTCAAAGTCCTAAACTTCAAACACCGACTTTAATAAAATGGCCATGTACCTAAAAGGAGAAGTTGACAGGGTGGAAGGAGATAAGGGAAGTAGAATTGCAACGGGCTAAACTAAAGGTGGCAATAAAAGGGGCAACAAATATGTAAGAAAAGTAAATAAAAACAAAAGGAGAAGGAAACCTATCTGGTTTTCCAAAGAAGTGACTGCTCATATAAAGGCAAAAAACACAGCTTTTGCAAAATTCAAAAGCTTGCAAACAGAGGAACACAGAAATAAATACAGGATCAAACTCAAAGAGACAAAAAGAGAAATAAGGATAGCAAAATCAAAGGCAGAGGAAAAGATGGCTAAAGATGTTAAGTGTGGCGACAAAACTTTCTTCAGGTATATCAGGAAAGGAAGAAGATCAGAGGTAGAATCGCAGGACTCAGAAGTGCTGGGAATGGACTCGTGGAAAGGGACATTGAAAAAGCGGAATTGCTAAACAAATACTTCTGCTCTGTTTTTACTAAAGAAAATCCTGGAGAAGGACCAACTGTGACTCCCAAATATAAAGATAGGAATGAAGTAGATACCACACCATTCACAGAAGATGCTGTGTTAGAACAACTCGCGAAACTGAAAGCGGACAAGGCCATGGGACCAGATGGGATACATCCCAGGATACTGAAAGAGCTCAGAGAGGTTCTTGCAGGGCCGTTAAAGGATGTTTTCAACAGTTCCTTGGAAACAGAAGTTCCTCAGGACTGGAGAATGGCTGATGTCGTACCTCTACACAAAAGTGGTGACAGGGAAGAAGTGTCAAACTACAGGCCCGTGAGCCTTATCTCGGTGGCGGGAAAAGTAATGGAGGCGCTTCTGAAGAAGCAAATAGTGAACTTTCTCAAAACCAACAGGTTGCAAGATCCGAGGCAGCATGGTTTTACCGAAGGACGATCTGGCCAAACAAATCTGATTGAGTTCTTTGACTGGGTGACCAGAGAACTAGATCAGGGGCATGAAATGGATGTCATCTACCTGGATTTCAGCAAAGCCTTTGATACTGTTCCTCTTAGGAGGCTTATTAATAAACTCAGTAGTTTGGGGATGGGTCCCAAGGTGGTAAACTGGATCAGAAATTGGTTGACTGATAGACGACAGAAGGTGATGGTAAATGGAGCTCACTCGGAGGAAAGGAAGGTGATTAGTGGGGTGCCCCAGGGTTCGGTCCTGGGTCCAGCACTGTTCAATGTATTTGTGAGTGATATTGCTAAAAGACTGAATGAAAAGGACTGTCTTATTGCAGATGACACGGAAATTTGCAACACAGTGGACTCCCCCAAGGGAGTCCTTAACATGAGAAAAGATCTACAAAAGCTGGAAGAATGGTCTAATGCTTGGCAATTAAGATTTAATGCAAAGAAGTGCATAGTCATGCACTTGGGAGCTGAAACCGAAGGGAAATGTACGCGATAGGAGGAGAAAGACCTTGGTGTGATTATTTCTGTAGATCTCAAGGTAGCAAAACAGTGCGACAAGACGGTGGCAAAAGGCAGGAGGATGTTGGGCTGCATACGAAGAGGAATTACCAGCAGAAAGAAAGAGGTTCTAATGCCACTGTATAAGTCACTGGTGAGGCCTCACTTGGAATACTGTGTTCAGTTTTGGAGACCGTATCTTGCAAAGGATGCAAAAAGAATGGAAACTGTTCAGAGGAAGGCGACCAAAATGATTTGGAGCCTGCATCAGAAACCTTAAGAGAAGAAGACCTAAATATGTACACTTTGGAGGAGAGGAGGCATATGGGAGATATGATTCAGACCTTTAAATACTTAAGGAGAAATAATGAACAAACAAACCTCTTCCAAAGACGGGGAAGCTGTAAAACGAGAGGGCATAACATGAAGCTGCAAGGTGGAAAATTGAAAGGCAATGTCAGGAAATACTTTTTCACTGAGAGGGTGGTTGATACTTGGAATGCCCTCCTGATGGAGGTGGTGAGGGCAAATACAGTGACAGAATTCAAAATGGCATGGGACAGACACAATAGATCCATTTATAGCAACAGAATACAATCAAAATAAACTGAACCATCTAACTTCTCAACAAATAGGGGTGTCCTGCATGGAGCGGTGGGTTCACCCCTAAACAAATACATGGGAGGGGTGGCCTGCACAGAGTGGCACCTACTCCTGCCATCTTACTCCGGCCATCTTACTGGGCAGACTAGATGGACCATACTGGTCTTTATCTGCCGTCATTTACTATGTTACTATGTTAATACAGAAAATATATCAGATAGAAATCATATCTAAGAACCAAAGGCTGTAAAAAAAAATAAGTGTCCGATATTCAGCAGAGGCGGCTAGCGTGATTACAGCACCTAGCCATCCCCGCTGAACACTAAACACAGATATTCAATTCCGGGGCCATATCCGACTACCAGGCCAGCTGCGGGAGCCAGAAGCTAACCAGGCAGCGATATTCAGCCGCTGCCCTGTCTGTTTCGGCAAGAAAAGTTAGGAAAGCTTTTGCTGCCTTAACTTTCACTGTTGAGGGATAACCAGATAGCGGCTGAATATCACCACTGACCGTTATTCCTGATGCTGCCCCGGAGCACCCTGATGCTAAGCATGTTGCATCGGGGGTATAGCGGCGGTACCCCGGGATATTCAGAGGCACTAACCATGAAGGTCTGTAAACCCTGTAAATGCATTTGAATAGCAGGCCCTATGTTTTTTTAACTTCTAAAGATGGACAATAACATCTGTGCTTCCCATAGAACAAGGGACAAGTTATTCCATAGCTGCAGACCTCAAAGAAAGACAATTATATGTTCCAATCTTATAGGCCGCAGTCACTGCAGGTATTGGTACCATATTTTGTGAGGTTGAATACAACATCTGAGATGGCTGATAAAAATGAAGTGAGCCAAGAACCCCTGCAACCATCGACTACAAGATGGAAAGTGATGCCCACGTTGCCACCCAACAAATGTCTGCAGAGGCTACAGAGCTCTACCACCCACGGGGACGCTAGTGCTTGAGTAGAATGGACATGCAAACCCTCCGGAACTGGCCAGTTCTGCAACAGATCTGCAGAAGCAACAGCCTCCTTAACCCAGCGCCCCAATGCAGACTCAGCCATTGTGTCACCTTGTGTGGTACAGGAAATGGCACAAAAAGATGGTCTGATTTAAGAAGAGAATTCGTAAACTCTAAGAACCAGAGAGGCACCCTCCAGATATCCATAAGACGAAGATCCTAACTATTCCTCCGAAAATGCTCCTTAGAGAAGGAGGACAGGCAAACGGTGCCTGGTTCACAAGAAAAGAAGAAATCACTTCAGAGAAAAAGGAAAATACAGAAACAAAAGGAATCGGCCTCCTCAGAAACATAGGTAAGGGTCTCGGCAAGTCAGGGCAGGCAGCTCAGAATCCACCTTGTGGAATAAAACACAACCAAGACGACCATCTACAGCATCAAATCCTTCAAAGTAGTGTGCTTCAACAGCTCAAACGGCTCCAACATCAGCACCCTGAGCACCAGACACAGATCCCAAGGAAGCAGCCACAGATCAGAGGGGAGGACGCAGATGCCGATCCTCTGAAGAAGGTGCAATAACATATAGGTGTAAAGCTAGAGACTCACCAGCCAACGGACCTCTGAAACAGGCCAAAGCTGCCATCTGAACCTTCAGGAAACTAAGAGAAAAGGCTCTTCTCTACACCATCCTGCAAAAAAGGCCAACGGAGATAGTACCTTTACCACATCAGGAGCCAGCAGCTGTGAACCACACCAGCACTCAAGGTACCACACTGGCACTTATCCCAGCTTGACAGACCCCCTCCAAGCTTTGAGCAGAATTGAAAACCACTGCCAGAGGGTAACCAATACATGCTAACAGTCTCTTACAAGAGCCAAGCTGTAAGTGAGAAGGGAGCCGAGTCCTCCGGGACAAGTAACTCCTGACACAATAGACCCTGAGACGGAAGCAAATGAAGAGGTGGCACTTGCAAGAGCCGTATCAGAGCTCCAAATCATGCTTTCCTTGAACAGTCCAACACAATCAGGATAAACTTTCTTGGGAGGCGCTCCATACATCGAATCACATGCCATGCGATTGAAGAAGCAGCACACTTTGGCATCAGAGCAGGTCGCCCTCAGATACCTCTCGGGGCAACTCCAGTGGTGCAGAAACAACTGAAACAACTTCGACTCAACTCCCACTCTCCTGGAACCACAGAGTGCCGGTTGGGAAATGCCATTTTCACAGTATCCATCCCAGCAATGTGCAGAGCCAACAACTAGGAGATTCTTCTCCTCCCAGGCAAATAAAGGAGCCACCTCTGGGGCTACCCCGGCACTTCTTATGCCACCCTGTTGATGGATATAAACACCAATGTGGCACTGTCAGGGAACACTCAAATAGCCCGGCCCTCGACCAAGGATTGGAAACACAGAAGAGCCAATCTAATGGCCTTCTCTTCAAAGCAGTTGATGGACCATATTGCATCCTGCTGTTCCAAGGGCCCTGGGCCGTTCGGCCTTGGCAATGAGTTCTCCAGCCTGAGAGACAGACATACATTGTCAGAAGGATCTATGAGCAATCGTCCAGCAGCATGCCCCCAAAACTTCATTGCACAGCCCAGAAGCATTCTCCTCTGGATGGGATTGTGTCCTTGGGCACAAGTGCTCCAGGAAGGGACTGAAAACGAACCCAAAGTCCATAAGCAGAGCGGAAAGCATAGTTACTCACAGGTGTTCACCGGGGACAGCAGGAATCAGTGCTGCCCTATGGGTGACATCGGCACCGACGGAGTCCTCGCAGAAGCATCTTCCCACCTTTCAAAGAAAGCCTTTGGAAGATGCCAACACACATGCGTGGTCCCCTTCCCACCCAAGGGTGCCATCTTGCTTCAGTCAGATGACATAAATAAAAGACGGCAAAAATGATAGAAAAGCAACTCCATGGGGAGGAAGGAAGGTTGTGAGGACTGATTCCTGCTGTCCCCGGAGAACACCCGTTACAGGTGAGTAAAGCGTAGTTTCTCACCTGTAACAGGTGTTCTCCAGGGACACCAGGAATCAGTCCTCATGGGTGACGTCGGCACTGACGGAGCCTTTTCAGGATGAGGAAAGAGTAGTTACTCACCTGTAACAGGTGTTCTCCAGGAGCAGCAGGAATCAGTCCTCACATATGGGTGACGTCGGCACCAACAGAGCCCTCGTGCGGAGCGTTTCACCAGCTTTCAAAGAAAGCCTTTGGGAATGCAGCGCGCATGTGCGGTCCCCTTCCCGTCCAAGGGTGCCATCTTGCTCAGTCTGATGACATAGCTAAAACACAGCAAAAAACAAAATGAAATATATGACTGCAACTCCAAGGGGAGGAGGGAGGGTCGTGTGGACTGATTCCTGCTGCTCCTGGAGGACACCTGTTACAGGTGAGTAAATACTCTTTCTCCAGGACCAAGCAGGAAGGCAGTCCTCACATATGGGACGCCCCAGCTCTAGGCTACCAAGAACCCAAAGCTGAAAAATAAGCTCCCTCTAGAGCAGGGGTCTCAAACTCAAATTGCTTTGAGGGCCAAATGAGGACTTGTAGAGTAACCCGGGGGCCGCACAAGACGCAGGCCTCATTTGCATAAGGGCATCATTTGCATAAATATTTGCATAATGTTACCATACACTAACTTTTAGTAAACATGCCTCTTAATGAGTGTATGGATAAAGAAAGACTAAAAGATTTCTACATTACTATAAACCAGTGCCAACCGCCAGGCACATTAGGAACTACTAGAAACACTGCTCATTTAGAACCCATAGCAAACCTGCCGTGTCCTAACAGCACTACCAGGACTCACAAAGCACCATACCCTAACTATCAAAAGGCAACACTGCAAATATTAAATCAACACATTTCAGAGAATAACAATACATGACCTACTCGGGAAAGAGAACAAGTGGCAATGTCAAATAGGAATTACATAAACAGAATACCTCAGCTCAGTTACACATGCAGAACATACACCATCACCAAACAAGGAATCACAATTTAGAAACAGGAAGACAATTAAACTGGGAACCCCAAAAGCCAAACTTAGAATGTACAACACTGTAGAAATAAAACTATACATTGATTTCCTCTTGTATTAAATAAAGTGCAGACGTTAAAGATGCACATTTCCAAGAGCTGACATATTTCAGTTAATAAATTCAAAATAAAGAGATATTTTTCTACCTTTTGTGCATTTTTTTTTCAGTTGCAATTGTTCCATTCACTTTCTTCTGGTTTCTTTGTGTCTTCTGCTAACTCTCCATCGTCTGCTGTCCATTTGTCCTTTCTTCTTTCCTAGTTTTTTTCCATTCTCTCTACATCTGCTTTAACATACTAATCATTCTCCTTTTGCTCTTTCCTCATTCCTATTTCATCCACTCAAATTTTACCCCTCCATCCTCAATCCCCACTTACTCTCCCAATACCCGGCCAATTGTAGATTTTTCTTCCCTCCCACACAAAATATATTTCCCCTCTCCATTTCACTCTCCCAGCCCCATCCCATTCTAATCGTCCCCCAACATCAACTCCCTTCTAGCTCCTGCCCCACCCAGCATCCGCTCCCTTCTAGTCCCCGCATCATCAGCCCATTTCCAGTCCTAGCTCCCTCCCCTCACAGCCCATTTCCTTTCCAAGCCCCCCTCCCCATCAGCCCATTTCCATTCCAAGCCCCCTTCCACTCAGCCCATTACCATTCCAAGACCCTGTCCCCATCAGCTATTTGCAGTTCAAGCTCCCCCTTCTACTCGGCCTATTTCCAGTCATAGCACCCCCCCCAGTCCATTACCAGTTCTAGCCCCCCCCCTAGCCCATTATCGGTCCTAAGTCCCCCAACAGCCCACTTCCAGGCCTAACCCTTCCATCGCCCTATCTTCATTCTTAGCCCCCCCATCACCCCATTTCAGTCTTAGCCCCCTAATCAGACCACCTCCAGTCCTAACCCCCATCTGTCCATTACCAGTCCTAACCCCCATCACCCCATTTTCAGTACTACCCCACCCCAGCCACACATCAAGTCCTGCTCCCCCCCAGCCACACATCAAGTCCTGCTCCCCCCCCGTCCTGCTCCCCCCCCCGTCCTGCTCCCCCCCCGTCCTGCTCCCCCCCCCAGTCCTGCTCTCCCCCCCCAGTCCTGCTCTCCCCCCCATCAAGTCCTGCTCCCCCCCCAGGTCCTGCTCTCCCCCATCAAGTCCTGCGCCCCCCCCCCAGTCCTTCTCGCCCCCCCATCAAGTCCTGCTCCCCCCCCAGTCCTGCTCCCCCCATCAAGTCCTGCTCTCCCCCCCCATCAAGTCCTGCTCTCCCCCCCAAGTCCTGCTCCCCCCCATCAAGTTCTGCTCTCCCCCCCATCAAGTTCTGCTCTCCCCCCCATCAAGTCCTGCTCCCTCCCTCCCCCCCCCCGGGAAAATTAAACTTTTAAAAAAACCCAGCTTCTGCTGCTGCTGCCGCCGCTGCCATGGCCGGCAATAGCAGCAATATCGCAAGTCCCGCGGGCTCCGCTCCCCCCCCTTCCTTCCTTCCTTCCTTCCTTCCTGCTTGCCTGCCAGTTCTCCGCTTCGGCTTCGCCTTTCAGAGCCGCGAAGGGAGAGCTGCTCCCTCGTGACTCTGTTCAGCCCGCTGGGGCAGATGGGAAATTTCCCATCTGCCCCAGCGGGCTGAACAGAGTCGCGAGGGAGAAGCTCTCCCTTCGCGGCTCTGAAAGGCGAAGCCGAAGCGGAAGCGGAGAACTGGCAGGCAAGCAGGAAGGAAGGAAGGAAGGGGGGGGAGCGGAGCCCACGGGACTTGCGATATTGCTGCTACTGCCGGCCACGGCAGCGGCGGCAGCAGCAGCAGAAGCCGGGGTGTTTTTTTTTTCCCCCTATGCATCGCGGGCCGCACAAAGGTCTCTCGCGGGCCGCGTGTTTGAGACCCCTGCTCTAGAGCCTCAGCATGCGTGATAAGAATCTTCTCTGAGAACGCCCCTGAACGGTAGCCCAACACAAGGGCCGGAGGGTAGGAGTTGCCTAAACCTCAAAGAGATTACGGAGTACCGCCTGTCCAAAAGCACTGTCCCTGCGGGACTCCCTCTCAAGGAAATAATGGGCCGCAAGAGTCTGGCTTGAAGACCAAGTAGCGGCCCGGCAGATGTCTGCCAACGGAACAGAGCAGAGATGAGCTACTGACGCAGCCTTCGCCCAGACACGCTGGGCCGTGACTCGACCCTGCAAGGAGAGACTGGCTGCCCTGTACGCCCAGCCAAATGGACAGGGTATGCTTGGAGACAGGTAACCCCAGCTTATTAGGGTCAAAAGATACGAAGAGCTGAACAGCCCTTCGATGCCCCTGCGTACAATCAATGTAGAAAGACAACACCCTCCTACAGTCCAGGGAATGCAAGACCATTTCAGCCCGGCTGGCATGCGGCCTTGGAAGGAAGGTCGGAAGAACCACCTCCTGATTGAGGTGGAAGGAGGAGACAACCTTTGGAAGGAACTTAGGATGAGTCCGTAAGACCATCCTGTTCCTATAGAACTGTGTGTACGGCCTATAAGAAACCAGGGCCTGCAGTTCACTCACACACCTGGCCGAGGTAAGAGCCACCAAGAACAACGCCTTCCAGGAAAGGAAGCGTAAATGACAGGTAGCCATCGGCTCAAACGGTGGTCGAGTAAGTTGTTGCAAGACCACATTCAAATCCCACTCAGGGGCTGGTGGACGAATCGGAGTCTTGAGCAAAAGCAGGCCTCTGAGGAAGCGGGCCACTAAGGGGTGGACCGACATGGACTGGCCCTCCACCGGTGAGTGGTACGCTGACAGAGCACTGAGGTGGACCCAAACAGAGTTGGATTTAAGGCCTAGGTCCAACAGGTGAAGCAGATACTGCAGCACCACTGGTACCAGGAACGAAAATGGATCCTCTTGGCGCTGAGCACACCAGGTGGAGAACCTACACCACTTGAGGGCATAAGATTTCCGGCTGGATTGTCTACTAGAGGCCAAAACCAACTCCTCCACTTCCCTAGGTAGAAGTAAGGGGGCTAGAACTACCCTCTCAGAAGCCAGGCCATCAAATGGAGGGACTGGAGGTTGGGGAGCAGGAGATATCCCTGATCCTGAGACAGGAGATCGGGTTGCACCCCCAGAGGGAGTGGAGTGTCCACCGCCAATTGCAGAAGGAGTGGAAACCACGGTTGCCTCGACCATCTGGGGGCTACCAGGATCAGCGAGGCCCTGTCCCGAAGAACCTTGAATAGGGTTTGGGCCACTAGAGGCATTGGAGGAAACGCATACAGCAGGCCCGTAGACCAAGAGATTAGGAAGGCATCTGCTGCTATTCGCAGAGGATGTGGTTGTCTGGAACAGAACCTGGGCAGCTGACGGTTCAGTGGACTGGCAAAGAGATCGATGGTTGGAAGACCCCATTTTAGGAAGATCTGCTGGACCACTAGGGGATTCAAATGCCATTCGTGAGGCTGTAGAATCCTGCTCAACCTGTCTGCCAGGTAATTTTCTAGGCCAGGTAGATAAACAGCCTTGAGAAACATGCCAGGCTTGATTGCAAAGGTGCACAGGGCCTGTGCTTCTTGACACAGAAGCCTGGATCCTGTGCCTCCTTGTTTGTTCACATAGAACATGGCTACTTGGTTGTCTGTCTGAATCAAGACAGACTGGTGAGAGAGGACATGAGAGAAAGTTTGTAGAGCTAATCGAATAGCTCGCAACTCCAACAGATTGATCTGCTGTGTGGCCTCCCAAGGGGACCAGAGGCCCTGAGTACATTCCCCCTGGCAATGTGCACCCCAACCTTGAAGAGAAGCATCGGTCGTCAGCACCTGTGTGTGTGGTGGTGCCTGGAAAGGCACCCCTTTGATCAGGTTTGGGAGATGCAGCCACCACTGCAGGGAGGACGCCAGTAGTCTGGACACTCTTACTCTGTCTCTTAAGTCTCCTGTAGCCTGTATCCACTGAGCTCTGAGGCACCATTGAGCAGGCCGCATATGCAGACGAGCATTTGGAGTTACATGGACTGTGGATGCCATGTGGCCCAAAAGCCTTAGGAAATGTCTGGCTGAGACCAGAGTCCACTGCGAAACTGCTGGGCCAGAACCATCAGTCTGTGAGCCCTGTTCCCAGGAAAATAAGCCATCGCTTGTAAGGTATCCAACCTTGCCCCTATGAACTCTAGGTCCTGTGAGGGGAGCAAAATGGACTTTGCGAAGTTTATGATGAAGCCCAGGTGCTGGAGAAGAGAGACAGTGTGAAGAGTGGCTTGTCTGGCCTCCTGTGGAGACTGACCCCTGATGAGCCAGTCATCCAGGTATGGAAAGACAAAGATGCCCTGGTTTCTGAGATAGGTCGCCACCACCGCCAGGCATATGGTGAAAACCCTGGGTGCGGAGGTTAGGCCAAATGGAAGTACCCTGTACTGAAAATCATTTCCTCCCACTACAAATCTGAGATATTGTCTGTGGTCTGGATGAATGAGGATGTGAGTATAAGCATCCTTTAAGTCTAAGAAGCATAGCCAATCACCCTGCTGGAGGTAGGGCAGCAGTATTCCAAGGGTAAGCATCTTGAACTTTTCCCTCTCCAGGAACTTGTTGAGACTTCGCAAGTCTAGGATGGGCCTGAGGCCTCCTGTCCTTTTTGGTACCAGAAAGTAGCTGGAATAGAAGCCTCGTCCTATCAGGTGGTGAGGCACCGGTTCCACCGCCCGCTCCTGTAGAAGGACTTTGCCACCTCCTGAAGGAGGAGGTTCCTGTGCAGAGGGAGTCTTGGAGGCTCCCCTGGAAAATAGGAGGAAGGTAACTGGTTGAAGTGGAGCAAGTAGCCCTTTTGGACTATGCTCAGCACCCAGGTATCCCCTGTTATAGCTGAACATCTGTGGGCGAAAAGTGTCAGCCGGCCTCCTGTGCAGAGTGGAGCCAGCTGTGGGGGAGAGGCTATGCAGTGGGAGTCAAAAACCCCGCTCCCTGCTGTGCAGGAGCCGGAGCTGGTGGCTTAGGGGTTTTTTGCCTAAGGGGCCCATGTCCCTGCCCCTTGGCCTGCTGACCCTGTTGGGGAGCAGTAGAGGCCTGGAATTGAGGGTAGGATTTGTAGGCAGAGGCCTTCCTCGGGTAAAAGGGCTTTTTCCCCGAGCCCTTCTTCTTCTGAGAAGGGGCAGAAGTCTTCCTGGACAGCCTTGTCCTGGTGAGAGTCTCAGTCTCGATTTCTGCAGCCTTTTCAGCCATGGGTTTGCCAAAGAGGTTCTCATCCTGGCAAGGGACATTGACCAACTTGTCCTGAACCCATGGCTCGAGGTCCGATGACTGTATAGCTAGGCCTGACGGCGTGCACCGATGCCGGCTGCTGCTACTCGGGCTGAAGCCTCGAAGCCATCATAGGCTGCTCGAGAGATAAACTTCGAGCACTCTCGAATCCCCGATGACAAAGCCTTGAACCTCTGCAAAGGTTCCTCGGAGAGGTCAGCAGAGAACTCGGCAATCTCCTTTGCCAGGTCTCTTAGGTACATGCCCATGTACAGCTGGTAAGTCTGGACACGGCAAGCCAGCATAGAGCCCTGGAAGCACTTTCTACCGAGAGCATCCAGGTTTCGGGCCTCCCTGCCGGGGGGCACCAAGGAGTGCATCTTCTGACTCTTCAGACGATGCATGGCCGATTCCACA
The DNA here is from genome assembly GCA_033557465.1 of Ichthyophis bannanicus. Lineage (NCBI taxonomy): Eukaryota > Metazoa > Chordata > Amphibia > Gymnophiona > Ichthyophiidae > Ichthyophis > Ichthyophis bannanicus. Next base: position 171,970,349 of record CM066035.1, on the reverse strand, counting down.
ACCATGGAGTGGTGCAGTAGCTGTGCCTTCTGGAACCCAGGGCTCTTACGGACTCGATAAATGGAATTGACCCATTTGCTGAGAACCGGCGCCGAGGTCGGTGCCTCCCACATGCAGAAGAGCAGCTGTTCCAGCATCGGAGGAACCGGTACAGTAAAGGCCTCCTTCGGTGGAAAGTCATACTGGAGGGCCTCGAGCTCCTCGGCTCGAGGCTCCTCCTCAGGATCCGCGGAGAAGGCCAAGGCCTTGGCCATATCCCTCACGAAGTCCAAAAACCGGGTATCCTCCGGGGGGGACCTCCTCTGAGACTCAGACTCCGGTGCGTCCGATGGGACGCACCGGGTCCGGAAAGTTTCCGGAGACTCCTCGTCCTCTGTCACCCACTCTGACACCTCCGAGGAGGAATCGAGTGGCTCCGGTCGGGCGGGCACTGATGCCATCCACCCTGACGCTGAGGGTAGCGACGTCGACGACCTCGGCCGAGGATCGAGACCGCATTGACTCGAGGATCAGCTCGGCCTCCTGGGTCGACTTGGACGTCGAGGTCCCAGTGGTCGGGGCAGATGCACCGGTCAGACCGGCGATCAGCATGCGCTGCTGTTCCATGAAGGCAGCCAAGCTGCTCTCTAAGGCCGTCAACCTGAGTCCGAGTTCAGAAGACTCAGCAGCCCCTGACTCGGCCCCAACGCGGCTCCCCTGGAGGAGAGTCCACAAGGACAACAGCACTCAAGTGACACGAGGCAATTTGGCAGACCTCTCCGACTCCAAGGACCCGGGACGGCGGTCGGGGCTATGTGACCTGGCCCTCGAGGGACCAAGAGCGTCCACCGACGCCGCCCTCGCGGGTTTCTTCTTCCTTTTGTGTTTCCGTGAGGGAGACCCCCGCTCAGAGGAGCCCCGACGATGCTCGGGGTCGGACTCCCGAGACATCGAGGCCTCTGAGGAAGTCTGGGCCTGGCTGGACGTGGAGTCAGAGAAAATCCTTTCTCGCTGGTGTTGACGGCTCCTCAACGCCTTAGAGGACATTTTGCTGCACGGGCCACAGATCATCGGGTCATGATCAGGCCCGAGACACCGGAGGCAGCAGTCGTGTGTGTCAGTGAGAGACATCAGTTTCTTACACCGATCACACTTCTTGAACCCGCTGGCAGCTATCGGGGGAAAAAGGGCCCCTGCAAGGTCAAAAGACCGGGCTGCCAGTGAAAAAGAAAAAAAGTGCGAACGCTAGTCTCAAAGAACAAAAAACAAAAAAGTAGCTCCGGGCTCGATACCGGTGTACCGTGCCCAGGCAGGAAGGGGAACCGGTGTCGAACCGGCAAAAAACCACGAATCTTCGAAGGAAAAAAAATCAACTTTTAACCAGGTGACTAAGACACACGTCCGTCGGGCTCCGCGGAAAAAAAGAAGACTAAGCAAGATTGCACCCTTGGGCGGGAAGGGGACCGCGCATGCGCGCTGCATTCCCAAAGGCTTTCTTTGAAAGCTGGGGAAATGCTCCGCACGAGGGCTCTGTCGGCGCCGACGTCACCCATATGTGAGGACTGACTTCCTGTTTGGTCCTAGAGAAGTACCGAGAATAAAAGCCCCAACCTCGAAGGTGGGGAGGGACCTTCTCGACTGCCCGTTGGGCGAGGAGGGAGTGTAATTCCCGCTGCAGCAAGAGCTGATGTGCGGGGAGTCAAGGAGACTTTGCAGGGGAGAAAGGGGGTGGAAGCCTGTCGAAGTGAAGGTGATAGCCCTCCCGGATGACCTGGAGGACCCAGGCGTCCGAGGTGATAAGTGCCCACGCCAGGGCGAAGCAGGTCAAGCATCCCCCCACTGGCTGCTTTGCCACCGGAGGGTGAGGGGCTATGCCACTGGCATCAAAACCCCTAAAGGGGTTGTGGGGGAGCCGGTGTATGGGCCTTCGGGCCCTTTGATTTGCAGTGACCCTGGCCAGGCATCCCCTGTGCTGGAGTGGTCGGCGTGGGGGTAGCTGGGTACGGCAGGTAGCCGCAGTACTTGAGGCCTTTCATGGGAAAGGGGGGCTTCTTGGCAGGCTGCTTCTTCCGAGGCAGTGTCGAGGTCTTGCGGGAGAGACGGGTCCTAGTGACGTACTCCATCTCAATCTCCGCAGACTTCTCCTCCATCAGTTTCCCAAAAAGTTGTTCGCCAAGGCAGGGCATGTCCAGGAGCTTCTCCTGCATTCACTGCTCCAGATCCTTAGATTGAAGACAAGACTGGCAGCGGGCTCCATTGCCCGCGGCCGCCACCCGAGCCGGTCTTGAGCCGTTGTAGGAGGCTCAAGAAACATACCTGGCGCAATCCACCACTGATTTCAACAGGGTGCGGAACCTGCTGAGGGGCTCAACCTCGAGACCCGCGGAGAAGTCTCCAAGTTCTCTTGCCAAGTCGTGGAGGAACATACCCATATATAATTGGTATGTATGGATGCGACAAGAGAGCATGGAATCTTGGTAGGCCTTGCGGCCCAGGGCATCAAGGGCTCTCAATTTTCAGCCCGGTGGGACGGATGAGTGGGACTTTGGGCTTTTCTGCTTCCTCATGGCTGATTCCACCACCATCGAGGTGTGTGGAAGTTGGGTCTTTCGGAAGCCTCGCCCTCGCTGCACCTTGTAAATTGTGTCAAGGCACTTGCTCACAATGGGGACCGAGGCCGGGGCCTCCCACATGCAGAGCAATAGCCGAGAGAGGATCAACGGCACTGGCACAGTGAGGGATTCCCTGGGTGGGGCCTCTTACTGAAGAATATCGAGTTCTTCAGCATGGGGGTCTTCCGGGTAACCAGGTTGAGGGCCCGAGCCATGTCCCGAATAAACACCAAAAAGGAGGTGTCCTCGGGCAGTGAACGCCGCTGGACATCAGGGTGCAAGTGGTCCGACGGAAGATCCCGGTGAGTGCGGGTCTCCGGGGATGTGTCCCCGTCGGATTGCCAGTCTAAGAAATCGGTCAAGGGATCCAAGCCAGGCAGTTTGCCGTGTCTGAAGCCCTGGATGATCTTGCCCTCGAAGAACGGGAAGACGAGCAAGACCGACGTCGAGGACACTCACAAGTTTCCTGGGCCGATTTTGGTGTCCCACGCGAGGGACCCACGGTCTCTGTGAGTGCCTGCTGGGAAGCAATGAATGCAGAAATGCTGCGTTCTAGTGGCAGCATAAAGGATTCCCATGCGGGTGGAGGGCCCTGGGACGCCAATACCAGGGTCACCAGATCAGGCGTCGAGGCGGAGAGGGGGTCCTCACCGGGACGGCCCTCAGAAGAGTGGGTGCCTTCACCGGATGCCTCTGTTTCTCTGCAAGGAACCTTGCGGGGCCGCTCCTTGTCCGACTCTCAGGAACGCTGAATGGGGCTAAGCGACAGGGTGCGGGAGCGCTTGCGCTTGTCGGGGGCCCCAGACAGCGACTTTGAGGCCTTCTTCTTTTTGCGCTGTTCCGCCTTGGGGGACCCCTGGTCTGAATGCCATCTGGAACGTGGAGACGCAGGGGGAGAACCCACCAGAGGGGAGACGACCAAGGGTGCCACCGGGGACTCTGAGGCAGCCTTTCAAAAAATGTTTTTGGACTTCTGCTTACGGCTGAGTAGGGCCTTAGAGGACATTTTCTTGCAGAGCGAACAGAGCTCTGGGTCATGGTCGGCTCCCAGACACCTTAGACAGCAGTCATGAGTGTCTGTAAGCAATATGTTCCTAGATGTTCCTAGATGTTCACATCTATCGCATTTCTTAAACCCGGTGGCCATGGGGGCAAAAATGGCCCCTGCGAGGTTGAAGACCCACATGGCCAGTGGTTGGAGAGAAAAAAAGGCGTGAAGCCCGGGAAGAAAAAATTTAGAAAGGGTATCCCCTCAAGCTCCAAAAGAGAGCAAGGGGAGGATGGGTAGAGGACAGGTGCAACCGGAAAAAAGAGAAATAGCCTAATAAGGCGAGGAAAACGAAAACGTTTTCCAAGGGACAAGGACGTACATCCGAAGGGCTCCATGGAAAAAGGGAGACTGAGCAAGATGGCACCCTTGGGCAGGAAGAGGACCACGCATGTGTGGTGGCAATCCCAAAAGCTTTCTTTGAAAGCTAAGGACTTTCTCCGCGCGGACTCCGTCGGTGCCGACGTCATCCATAAGTGAGGACTGACTTCCTGCTTGTTCCTGAAGAACTACGCTTTCTCCGGGAACAAGCAGGAAATCAGTCCTCACATATGGTATTCCCTAGCTACAGGCTACCAAAGGCCCATAGAAAAACCATGGATGCCCCCAAAGGGAGCCATGAGCAGCAGCAATTGAGTCCAAGGATACAGACTCCAGAAGGACCTGTGTGTTTAGTGAGGAACCAACACTCCAGAAGCCTGAACACAGAAGGAGTTGCCTAAACCCCGAACAGATTACAGAGTATGGCCTGGCCAAAGGTGTTGTCCCGTCAGGACTCCCTCTCCCGGCAGTAATGAGCTGTGAAGGTATGGACCAGGTGGTGGCCTGGCAGATGTCCATCATCAGGATGGAAAGCAGGCTTGCCACAGAGGCCACCATGGCCCTGACGTTGTGCGCCATAACCCACTGCTCCAGCGAGAGCCCAGCCTGCTCATAGGTGAGGGCAATGCCTTCCGCCACCCAGGTGGACAGAGTCCACTTGGTCACCCCCTCCCTCAGCTGAATGCAGTCAGAGGAAACAAAAAGCTGTGAGGCTTTGCGATGGCCCTGGGTATGTTGAAGGTAGAAGGACAGGGCCTTCTCACAATCCATAGTATGGAGGACGGCCTCCATTCTGGCGTGAGGTCGCGGAAAGAAGGTGGGGAGCAACACTTCCTGACCAAGATGGAATGGGGACACCACTTCCGGGAGGAAATTGGGGTGCATGTGGAGCACAACCCTATTTTTGTAGAACTTGGTGTAGGGCGGCTCTGCCACCAAGGCTTGAAGCTCGCTGACCCTGCGAGCAGATGTGAGCACCACCAGGAAGATGACTTTCCATGAAAGATACCTCAAATGGCAGGTAGCCAGGGGCTCAAACGGCGGCCCAGTGAGCAGCGCTAGTACCACATTGAGGTCCCACAACACTGCTGATGTATGGATGGGAGGCTTAGACCACAGGAGACCCCGCAGGAAGCAGGTGACAAGAGGCTGCAGCGAGAGGGACTTGCCCTCGATAGGGTGGTGGTGGTGCACCGCAAGAGCACTCAGGTGTACCCTGACGGAATTGGATTTGAGGCCGGATTGCGACACATGAAGTAGGTATTGCTGCACCAGCTGCAGCAAGTGGGAGAATGGGTTCACCTGTCGCTCCACACACACCACACCAAAAACCTGCGCCACTTGAAGGCATAGGCTCATCTGGTGGAGGTCTTATGGGAGGCCGAAAGGTTGAAAGGGGCCAAGGCTACCCTCTCAGCAAACAAGTTGTCAGAGATGGGGACCTCAGATTGGAATGCAGGAGGGAGCCCTCCTCCTGAGACAATAACCCTGGGGCACTCCTCAGGGAGAAGGGAGCCTCTGCTGCCAAGCAGAGAAGCAGAGGGAACCACAGTGGCCTGGGCTACCGTGCTGCCACCAGGATCAGCGATGCCCTGTCACAAAGAACCTTGAAGAGGGTCTTGGCAATCAACTGCATGGGCAGGAAGGCATACAGAAGGCCCTCAGACCACAGGATGAGGAAGGCATCCATAGCCACCTAAGACTGTTTGGGCTGCGGGAGCAGAAGTGGAGCAACTGGGAGTTGTCCGAGCTGGCAAAGAGATCCACTAGAGGGGTCCCCCCAAGTTGGAAGAGCCGAATGGCCACTCTGGGGTCCAACCACCTCTCTTATAGCTGAAGGACCCTGCTCAGTCTGTCCGCTAGTGTTGTCCTGCCCAGCAGATACACCGCCTGCAGGAGCATCCCTTGGGGATCGCATAGGAGCAGGGAGCCACTGCTTCATGGCAGAGGGTGCAGAACGGACGGGGTCACAGAGAGAGCTACCCTCGCAACCAAGAGCAAACACAACCTTCGCTCGTTTGTGTTTGTAGAGGGTGCAGGAGCCCATGCCCCCTTGTTTGTTTACATAGAACATTGCCACTTGATTATCTGTTTAGACCAGCATTGACTGGTGCTGCAGACAGTAGCGGAAGGCCTGAAAGAGTAGTTACTCACCTGTAACAGGTGTTCTCCAGGAGCAGCAGGACTCAGTCCTCACATATGGGTGACGTCGGCGCCGACGGAGCCCCCGTGGGGAGCATTTCCCCAGCTTTCATAGAAAGCCTTTGGGAATGCAGCGCGCATGCGCGGTCCCCTTCCCGCCCAAGGGTGCCATCTTGCTCAGTCTGATGATATAGCTAAAAGACAGCAAAAATAGCAAAAAATAAAACATATGACTGCAACTCCAAGAGGAGGAGGAAGGGTTGTGAGGACTGATTCCTGCTGCTCCTGGAGAACACCTGTTACAGGTGAGTAACTACTCTTTCTCCAGGACCAAGCAGGAAGTCAGTCCTGACATATGGGACTCCCTAGCTCACGGCTACCAGAGGCCCCAAACCGAAACAATGAGCTCCCTCTAGAGCCTTAGCATGCAAGAACAGAATCTTCTCTGATAACGCCCCCGAACGGTAGCTCAACACCAGGGCCAGAGGGTAGGAGTTGCCTAAACTCCAAAGAGATTAGGGAGTACCGCTTGCCCGAAAGCACTGTCCCTGCGGGACTCCCTCTCAAGGCAGTAGTGGGCCGGAAAAGTCTGGCTTGAAGACCAAGTAGCGGCCTGGCAGATGTCTGCCAATGGAACAGAGTGGAGATGAGCCACTGACGCAGCCCGCCCTGACACGATGAGCCGTAACTCGACCCTGCAACGAGAGGCCAGCTGTCCTGTAAGCCCAGGCGATGCAGTCAGCTACCCATATGGACAAAGTACGCTTGGAGACAGCCAACCCCAACTTATTGGGGTCATAAGAGACGAAGAGCTGAACCGCCCTCCGGTGCTCCCGCGTACGGTCAAGGTAGAAGGACAACGCCCTCCTACAGTCCAGGGTATGCAAGACCATCTCAGCCCGGCTAGAATGAGGCCTGGGAAAGAAAGTCGGAAGAACCACCTCCTGATTTGAGGTGCAAGGAGAAGACAACCTTTGGAAGGAACTTAGGGTGAGTCCGTAAGACTACCCTGTTCCTATAGAACCTAGTATATGGTGCTTTTGATACTAGGGCCTGAAGCTCACTCACTCACCTTGCTGAGGTAAGGGCTACCAGAAATAGCGCTTTCCAGGATAGAAAATGCAGAGGGCAGTAGCCATAGGTTCAAATGGTGGACAAGTAAGCCGTTGCAAGACCACATTTAAATCCCATTCGGGGCAGGTGGACGCACTGGAGGCTTAAGCAAAAGCAGGACTCTGAGGAAGCGAGCCACCAGAGGATGGCTGGATAGAGACTGACCCTCCACCTGTGAATGGTGTGCTGAAAGAGCACTAAGATGAACTCTAACAGAATTGGACTTAAGGCCCAGGTTGGACAGGTGAAGCAAATACTGCAGCACCACTGGTACCAGGCATGAGAAGGGATTCTCGTTGTGTTAAGTACACCAGGTAGAGAATTTACGCCACTTAAGGGCATAAGACTTTCTGGTGGATTGCCTCCTAGAGGCCAAGACTACGTCCTCCACTTCCCGAGGCAGTAGTAAAGGCGCTAGAACTACCCTTTCAGCAGCCAGGCCATCAAACTGAGGGACTGGAGATTGGGGTGCAAGAGGGATCCCTGCTCCTGAGACAGGAGATCAGGTTGCATCCCCAAAGGAAGAGGAGTGTCCACCGCTAGTTGCAAAAGAAGTGAGAACCAGGGTACCTTGGCCACCTGGGGGCCACCAGGATCACTGAGGCCTTGTCCTGGATCACTTTGAATAGTGTCTTGGACACTAGAGGCGTGGGAGGAAATGCATATAGGAGGCCTGTAGACCATGGAATGAGAAACGCATCCGCTGCTACTCTGAGAGGATGCGGTTGTCTAGAGCAGAATCTGGGAAGTTGACGGTTCAGAGGACTGGCAAAGAGATCTATGGTTGGAAGACCCCCATCTCAGGAAGATCTGTTGAACCACTAAAGGATTCAATTGCCATTCGTGTGGCTGCAGGATCCTGCTCAATCTGTCTGCCAGGTAATTCTCCTGATCTGGGAGATAGACCGCTTTGACCGAAAAAAGAGATCCGGGCTCGATACCGATGTATCGGGCCCAGGCGGGAAAGGGAAACCGGCGTCGAACCGAAGAAAAACAGGTTAACGCAGAGTAAATCAACTTTCTCCTCGGGTGAAATTAAAATACATCCGTCGGGCTCCGAGGAAAAAAGAAGACTGAGCAAGATGGCACCCTTGGGCGGGAAGGGGACCGTGCATGCGCGCTGCATTCCCAAAGGCTTTCTATGAAAGCTGGGGAAATGCTCCGCACGGGGGCTCCGTCGGCGCCGATGTCACCCATATGTGAGGACTGACTTCCTGCTTGGTCCTGGAGAAGAGCCGACACAGGCCGTGTTTCGATTACCCTTCTTAAGGGGTCCTCTGGCGTATCGGGTCTTTTTTGGCAAGTCAATTTAGGTCATTGGTACAATAAAATAAGCTTTGTCTTTCCTACCACGTCCATAGACTGGGTTTCTTCCATTAATGTGTTTTTTGTGCTTCTGTTGGTGGACAGACATCTTTGCAGCTACATCACTAGTCAGATGTCTAATGATGTAGCTGCTTTGATCCAACCACATCATAAATGCTAGTTTTACTCTGAAAAGTTTGCAGTTCCTCCCCAGTAGTCAGATGAATGCCTTCCGACCTGGGGGTCTCATCTTCCAGCACTATAGTGCAATTTGTTTTGTTGTGACTTACAACTTACTGCATGCTTTAATTTTGGATGACTACAATTACAAGGTCACAGGTTTCATGAATGCCACTTTGTCAAATAAAGATAATGGTAATAAAGTAATTAAATTATCTTAAATGCACTCCATAAATCTGTATTCCTTGAAGGTTTATTCCACTGCTTGTAATAGTTATTGATCAATTAAAGCAGTACTGTCCTTTATTCACTGGGAAAACTTATTCTTCTATAGAGTAAAAGGCTGAGGATATAATCGGAGATTAAAATATATTCCCTGGTTCCATTTTTAAAAATGAATTCATTAGCAAAGGATTCTGAAAGTCCAGTCACCTGAGACAAGTGAATTTTCATGGCTGGACGACAAAGTTAAATGGGGCTAGGAGAAGATGGTGTCCTTGGCCCCAATCAGGGCATGCAGGATAGTGCAACCACAGAGAAAGAGGAAAATGAATAAATTAGACTTACCTGCTAATTGTCTTTCCTTGAGTATTCTCCGGGCCAGTCCAGGAACAGTAGGGTTGTCAATCTCCTTCAGCAACTGAGGACTGAAAACTTCAAAGTTTTGCTGACAGCCTCCTAGCTCCCCCTGGTGTCAGAGAGCCAGTCTACGAATGTCCAAGCAGTATATAAAAACAAGAAACCGCAAACTAACCGCCAGGCAACTCACGAACTCGCAATAGCCTGCAGCTAAAGCTCCCTGAACGTCGAACAAGGAGCCAGAAGGGAGCCCCCTAATCCAAACCTGCACGTCCACAAGAATTCCCCTAGAGAATGGAACACCACTGCGCTATACCGGAAAGAACACGGCGGGCGGACGAACGCTGCTGCGCGGTCCACCCCCGCACCGATAAGTGCTACCATCTCCTGGGCGGGCCCTGGACTGGCCCAGAGAATACTCAAGGAAAGACAATTAGCAGGTAAGTCTAATTTATTCTTCCTTTTCGTCTCTCCGGGCCAGTCCAGGAACAGTAGGGCAGTACCAAAGCAGTACCTACTCTCGGGAGGGTCCCACTAAGCCCCCCAAAACTACGGACGCACCGACACCAGCGTCCGCCGCTTCTTGCACATCCAAGCGATAGTGCTTCGCAAAAGTATGCAAGGACGACCAGGTCGCCGCCCGACAAATGTCCACCGGTGGAACCAGAGTTCTCTCGGCCCAAGAGGCCGCTTGCCCCCTAGTCGAATGAGCCCTCAAACCGTCCGGCGGAACTTTCTCGTTCGCGTGATACGCTGTCGCAATCGCCTGCTTGACCCAGCGAGAAATGGAGGCCTTGGAAGCCGCTTCCCCCTTGTGGGCTCCGCCAAACAAAACAAACAGCCTATCGGATTTCCGAAAAGACTGCGTACGTCGGAGATACCTATGCAACACCTTACCAAGATCCAAGCGATGAAGCGAACATTCCCCCGCAATCGCTGGGGTCGTCCGAAAAGTAGGCAGCGAGATGGACTGATTCATATGAAAAGCGGACACCACCTTTGGGAGAAAAGAGGGCACCGGCCGTAAAACCACCTTTTCCGCCGAAAACTGCAGGAAGGGCTCCCTGCAAGAAAGAGCCTGCAAATCCGAAATACGTCTAGCTGAACATAAGGCCACCAAAAAGGCGGTTTTCAAAGTGAGCTCTTTTAGGGCTATCCTCTTTCCCAGCTCAAACGGAGCGCGCATCAAAGCCCGAAGAACTAAGTTCAAGTCCCAGGGCGGTACAACCGATCTCCGAGGAGGACGCACGTTCCTAACCGCGCGGAGGAACCGACGCACATCCGGATGGACTGACAAACGACGTCCCTGCACCTTGCCGCGATAGCAAGCTAGAGCCGCCAAGTGAACTCTCAGAGTACTGAACGCCAAGCCCTTGTCCAACCCGTCCTGGAGGAACGACAGGACTTCCGACATCCCTGAAGAATGCGGAAGCACCCTGTGCCTTGCGCACCATCCTTCAAAAATCCTCCAAACGCAGATATATGCCAACGTCGATGACGTCCGTCTCGCCTGTAACATGGTGTTTACTACTGCCGCGGAATAGCCTCTCTGCTTCAACCGTTGCCCTTCAAGAGCCAAGCCGTAAGCAAGAAGCGATCCACCTGCGGCATGAGAATGGGTCCTTGGTACAACAAGTTCATCCGACAGGGCAACCTCCAGGGACGGTCGGCCAACAGACGTATGAGATCTGCATACCACGCCCGTCGAGGCCAATCCGGCGCAATGAGAATTACGTGCCCCTGGTACTGAGCGACTCTGCGAATGACTCGCCCGATCATCGGCCACGGAGGGAAGACATACAGAAGTTCCCCCACCGGCCAGGGTTGAACCAAGCCATCGAGGCCCTCGGCCATGTGTTCCCTGCGCCGGCTGAAAAATCGGAAGGCTTTGGCATTGGCGCAGGTTGCCATCAGATCCATCACTGGTTGGCCCCAACGCCGCGTAATGTCGTGAAAGACGGCGTCGTTCAAGCGCCACTCTACGGGGTCTAGGGCATTTCGACTGAGGAAATCGGCCTGCACATTGTTCTTTCCTGCCACATGCGCCGCCGACAGGGCTAAGAGATGATCCTCCGCCCAACCTAGCAGCGCCTGACTCTCCTGCAACAGGATCGCACTGCCTGTGCCCCCCTGCCGATTTATATATGCCACGGTGACTGCATTGTCCGAGAACACCCGCACAGCTCTGCCACTGACCAGACGAACGAACTCTTTCAACGCTAACAATACCGCTCTCATTTCCAGTTGATTGATGGACCAGGAGGCCATCTCCGCCGTCCAACTCCCTTGAGCTACGTGCGACAGACAATGAGCTCCCCAACCGGAGAGGCTGGCATCCGTGGTGACTAACACCCACTCCGGGGGGTCCAGCGGCAGCCCAGCCCGAAGATGCGCAGGATCGCTCCACCACCTGAGACTCTCCAGAACCGGAACCGGACAACTCAACCGCTGACTGAGAGGATGCCGCTGCGGAGACCAACGAGACAGCAAGGAGTGCTGGAGCGGGCGCATATGCGCTCTGGCCCACGGCACGACGTCCAGGGTAGCTGCCATGGAACCGAGAAGCTGCAAGTATCTCCACGCCGTGGGAGCCGTGAGGCGCAAAAAGGCGGCCACCTGCCGCAAAATCTTTTGAACTCTGCCTTCTGGAAGAAACACCGCTCCCCGCTCCGTGTCGAACACTACCCCCAAATACACTAGGGATTGCACAGGCGTCAACTGACTCTTGGACCGATTGACCACCCATCCTAAGCTCTCGAGAAAGGATACCACCCTGGAGGTGGCTGCTGTCGATTCTGGAATCGAGCGAGCCCGGATGAGCCAACCATCCAGATAGGGATGAACTAGAATACCCTCTTGGCGCAACGCCGCTGCCACTACTACCATGACCTTCGTGAACGTGCGAGGAGCCGTGGCCAGCCCAAACGGCAGCGCCCGGAATTGAAAATGTCCCATGGGAACTGCAAAGTGCAGAAACCGTTGATGCTGGGGATGAATGGGAATGTGCAAGTACGCCTCCGTAAGATCTATGGAGGACAGCACCTCGCCCGGCCTCACGGACCGGATCACGGATTGCAGCGTTTCCATGCGAAAGTGCGGCACCCTTAAACAGCGGTTCACATGCTTTAGATCCAGAATGGGCCAAAAGGAACCCTCTTTTTTGGGCACCACAAAATAAATAGAGTATCGACCGAAGCCGCACTGGTCTAGAGGCACCGGGACCACCGCCTAGATCTGCAGCAACCGCTGAAGGGTTTGTTGCACCGCCAAAGTTTTCGCTGGAGACCCGCATGGCGACCGCACAAACGCCTCTGGAAGCGACTGCTCGAACTCCAGAGAATAACCTTCCCGAATGATCTCCAATACCCAGCGGTCTGTAGTGATGGCGGTCCAGGCGGAAAGGAAGTGCTGCAAACGTCCTCCAATGAGGCTCTCCCCCTGGACCTGCCTCATTTCATTGCAGCTTCTTAGGGGCATTGGACTGAGAACCGCTAAATCCCCGTCCAAATCCTCAAGCCCCACAAAAGGACTGACCCCTGGGGACAACCCGCCCCCTCTGAAAAGGCGTAAACTGAGACCCTCGGAATCTGCGAAACTCCCTAATCGGTCCTCTCTGCGCCGAGGCCTGCCTGGGCCCCATCGGCCGGTCCTCCGGCAAACGTCCGCCTTTGGAGTCCCCCAGATCCTTGACAATCTTCTCCAATGCCTCCCCAAAAAGCAACTTGCCCTTATAAGGCAACTTACTAAGACGCACCTTCGAAGAAGCGTCTGCCGCCCAATTCCTCAGCCAGAGGAATCTGCGAGCTGCAATGACGGAGGCCATGGACTTGGCTGACATCCGAAAGAGATCATAGAAGGCATCGTAGAGATACGCCGCGGCCGATTCCAACTTCGCGCCCTCAGGTGCCGATGTGCCGTCCAAAACCGGAGAAGACTCCGCCTGAAGCCACCTAATCGAAGCCCTGGACACATATGCCCCACAGATGGAAGTTTGCAACGCCAAGGCACTGGTGTCAAAAGCCTGTTTAAGAAGGGACTCCAGCTTTCTATCCTGCAGATCTTTAAGAGCCGCTCCGCCTTCCACGGGAATAGTAGTCTTTTTAGTCACCGCGGAAACCAACACGTCAACCTTCGGCATGCGCAACAAATCCCTCTCGTCCTGAGGAACCGGATATAAGCGGCCCAACGTCCGTGCTCCCCTCAAGGTGGCTTCAGGATACTCCCACTCGGACTCAACCATCTGCTTAATCACTCTATGTACCGGAAAGCACCTCTGTTCAGCCTTAAACCCCTGCAATAAGGGATCCTCCAAGGGCTCCGCCTGGGCCGCCGGCAAGGCAATATTCAAAGCCGCCAGAGAATGGGAAATAAGCGCCCCGAGCTCCTCCTTTCGAAATACCCTAAACAGATTAGGATCATCACCAGGTGCAATCTCGCCTTCCTCGAGATCTTCCGGCTATAAATCTAGACCAGACTCTGAAGGAAGCTCTCCTTCCTCTGAACCTGAGAACCCTATAGCCGGTTGGTCCAAATCCCCCGGAGCCACCCCGACGGACAAACCCGCATGTGAAGGCCCTTCTCCGGGGTCCCCTGCCATGCCAGGAACCGTGGGCAAAACTGGGGGGCTGGGCGCAGCTGCTGTATCAGGTCCCCGCTCCAAACTGAGGCAGTAAGCCTTATGGAGCGATAAAATAAAATCGGGAGAAAAAATGGCAGGAAATCCCTCAGGCACCAGAGCAACAGGAGCAGGGTCCACCACTAACTCGGGAGCTGATCGTTTGGACTTCGATTTCCGTTTTACAGAGGTTTGTGCCAGCGCGGGAGAAACTGCAGCTGCCTTTAAAATGGCCGCCGTTCCCGCCTTGTCACTGGCGGCGGGAAGCTTTCCCGCCACATTTTGTACCCCCGTAGGCTCCTCCATGAGCCCAAAATCGAGAACCGGGATCCCCGAGGACTAACCCTGACGCCCTCCGAGGAAACTCCGCACGTCTAAAAAAAACCGCAGCCCGGACTTACCGACAGCGCCGCTGCTCCCCCGGCGTTTAGCGATCGCGGCCCGCACAAAGGAAGGAAACCCAGAAAGACACGCACCTGAGCAAACAGCGACCCTTCAAGCACCGCTGCTCGCGGCAGGGAAGGGGAGAGGTGGACGCAGAGGCTTGATTCTGGGGCTCCCAGGATCCTGCTCTTCTCTCAAGCGCGGCACAGGTCATCGAGGCAGGCTCTGCCTCTACTGCTCTAACAGGCGGCAGTGGACCGCCGGCTGCCCTGCAGAACCCAATGAGGGTTGTAGTTCTGTGGCTGTATGAGCTATGGAAATTCTTTTTTTTTTTTAATTCCAATCAAGGCAAAATCAATGCACCCACAGCCCTCCTAACACAAACCCAGCTAGGGCCAGGTAGGAGAACCGGATAAAAACAAAGTCAGTTTTCTTCTCTCGGAGCCTGTCAGAACACCTCCTTCAGCTGCTGAGGACTGAAAAGACTGGCTCTCTGACACCAGGGGGAGCTAGGAGGCTGTCAGCAAAGCTTTGAAGTTTTCAGTCCTCAGTTGCTGAAGGAGATTGACAACCCTACTGTTTCTGGACTGGCCCGGAGAGATGAAAAGGAAAAAAGTATTACAAAGGATGGGGATGGGAAATAAAGAAAGTAGAGGGATGCAGGAGGTGGGCAGAAAAAAGCATGAAGGCATCAAGGCTTCAGATAGAGACAAGGTGAGAGGGCTAGTGGATCAGAAGGGCGGGGAATAAGAGGGTTGCAGAGGAGATGAATCAAGGATAATGAAATCTGTTGTGTGTGGATCTAGGTGCACTAGGAAGTGCTAAATTGAGAGCACTGCATTGAGAAGTTGCGGAACAGAGAATAAGGGGTCAGCAAGGAAGAGACAGAAGGGACATAGAATACAGTACAAGTCGAGTATATTTCTTCCTTGACAAGTAAGTCAGGGATGGATTTCAAATTCCTGTGTAATCAAAAGCTAGGTACTTAAAAAGGTTTGACATCAGTTTGTAGGTTTTTCCACTACTTTTCAGCCCCTCCTTTTACCCTTATCAGAGGCCAAACAAGGCCATTTCTGAAGCAGCATATACAGTAATGTGTGACTCAGCTTCAGAAGAGGAACTAAAAAAGAAAGTTAAGTAGGAAGCACTATTATAGTAACATAGCAAATGACTGCAGATAAAGACCAGCATAGTCCATCCAGTCTGCCCAAGTCTGCGCAAGTGTAGAAAAATTTGAGAATAATGACACACAAACACATATAGCATGCAATGACATTACTTTCAATGAGACCTACCTTGTGGCTCTCGTACTACTTGTCGAGCACTGTTTGTGAGAATACCATCAGACCATTCCCTGGTATCCATGTCAATGTGGCCTAGCAATTGACGTCGAGGCATTGCTTTGGGATTCATGGTATATTTTTTTACTACTTTACCAACTTTATTAAGTGCAGCCCTTAACATCTGCCAAAGTGTAGACTTGCCAGCACCACTTGGACCAACAATAACCACCCCCATTCTCTGACGTAGCTGCTCATAAAATTCCAAAGCTTTCTTGATCTGAAACAACAAACAACAAATTAGGATGAACTGTACATTCCATAGTAAATACAATCTCCTCTAACCAAGGAACATAGTATAATCAATCTCCCTAATGTTATGTGGATGAGGATAGCCAATGACTTGCAGATGGAACATTTTATGAAATACGTGAAAGTGAAAACCAGAATTTTAGAATGTGAGCTGTAATAATTTGAAAGCATAGTGGAATTTTCAGTCATGTGTGGCTCCTGATTCTTGGACTGAGTTATATGGTATACAAGATTCATCACTGGTGTTAATGTAATGAAGACAGTAAAAGTTTACGCAGGTCATAGAATATTTAAACTTTGACACACTTTAGATAAACAATTTGGTTCTTACCTGACTAGGAATAATTTCTAAATTTGCGTCTTCAAAGACTTGCTGTAAAGCTGTATTAAGTTCGGTGTATTCAACATCCTTAAAGTCAATTCCACGGAAGATATCCTTAATTAGGGCATCGCAACGCGAGCAGTCTGCAAATGTAAGCTTGGACATGGTGTTGAGCCGTAGAGCTTGGACAACAATATGATTTTCATTAACTGAAAAAAAAAAATCTTAAAATCATTCAAGTATTATTTTTCTTCAAAAATAGCAGTGACTGGGTGGGAGTCTTATTGTTAACTAACCAAAACACCTGGAGAAAAAAGTTCCTCTCCCAGCTTCTTCAGCACCTCTTGTCTTTTTCCTAGCCTGTATCTTGACTCACTATGCAACCAAAGGAATTGCAGCAGCATGCTCACAGGCCCTATAGTAACCCTTTCCCCTTCCTTTTCATAGTCTTTTTATTAGGAAACCCCAGCACAGCAATAAGGCCACTTAGAGGGGTGTAAGCATGCAGTCCTGTGCTATGAATTATGTTCCCTTCAATGCAGCCTGTCATTACTACTGCTGGAACCTACGGGTCAGAGCAGGGAGTCAGCTGAGTGGGGAGAGGAGAAGCGGATGGAAAGCATAGTTACTCACCTGTAACAGGTGATCTCGGGGCACAGCAGGAATCAGTCTTCACATATGGGGTGATGTCAGCACCCTCGGAGCCCACGCGGAAATACTCCCCAGCATCCAAAAGGAAAGTCTTTGGGAGCACTCCACTGTGCCTGCCTTCTTGCCTTCCCAACTCCTCCTCAGTTGAGTGTGTAGCTGAGAGGAAGAGACAAAATAAGCAACCCTACAACTCCTAGGGGAGGAGGGCAGATTGTGAAGATTGATTCCTGCTGTTCCTGGAGATCACCTGTTACAGGTGTGTAACTATGCTATCTCCAGGAATCAGCATGAATGCAGTCTTCACATATGGGACTCACTAGCTCCCAGGTACCAGACTGGCATGGGGGGAAAGCAGTGTGATCCCTGAGGCTAAAGGTTAGAGTGTGGCCATGATGTGGCCCATTGGACTCAATTCCAGGAGGTTATACCACTTCTAATGGTCTCTTGTAAAAGTCCGGGATGGAGGGTAGGAATTGAGTTTAAGTCCCAAAGAGGTGCTGAAGTACAGCTTGGCCAAAGATAGCATCCTGACAGGAATCCCTGTCCAGAAAATAATATACAGTAAAACTATAAATGGAGGACCAGGTAGCTGCCTGACAAATCTCCTCAATGGATACTGAACGGAGGTTGGCTATGGAGGTTGCCAGAGTCTGCACATTATAAGCAGTGAAGTGAACTTTCAGGGAAAGTCCTGCCTGTGCATAAGCAAAAGAAATGCAATCTCTGTCCAAGTGGATAAAGTTTGTTTTGTCACCGGTAGGCCAAGGTGACTGGGATCAAAAAAAAATGAATCGAGAGGATTTTCTGTGAACCTTATTTCTTATCCAAGTAGTAAGCCAGCACTCACTTGCAGTCTAAGGTCTGCAACACTGCTTCAGCCCGAGACACATGTGGTCTTGCGAAGAAAACTGGGAGGATAATCGACTGGTTTAGATGGAAGGAGGAGACTACCTTCAAAAGAAAATGTGGATAGTTATGGAGAACGATCTTGTCATGGTGGAACCGGGTATATGGTGGATCCGTCACCAGAGCCTGCAGTTTGCTGATGCGGTGAGCTGACGTGACAGCGATGAGGAAGATGACCTTCCAAGACAGTAACTTCAGTGAAGTGGTGGCTAAAGGCTCGAAAGGAGGCTTTAGAAATTGAGCGAGAACCATGTTGAGGTTCCAGGCCACCGGAGGTGGCTTGAACAGTAGCTGACCATGCATGAAGCGTGCTACTAAGGGGTGTGAGGAGATAGGCTGTCCATCCAGTTGTTTGTGAAAAGCCGCAATGGCACTAAGATGAACTCTCACTGAATTTGTTTTAAGACCTGCCAATGACAAGTGGAGGAGATACTGTAAAAAAAAGACTCCACCGGGCAAGCAAAGGGGTCAATGCTTTGGGGAGCACCAGAGGACAAATCTCTACCACTTGAAAGCATAAGATCACTTGGTGGACCTGCTTGCACGATGCAAGAAGGATATCTTTGACCTCCTGTGGCAGGTCAAGGTCAGTGAGCACTATCCCTTCAGCAGCCATGCGGTGAGGCAAAGGGAGTGAAGACTGGGATTGAGAAGTGTCCCTTGGTCCTGGGAGAGGAGTTTGGGTGCACATCTGAATCTGAGAGGTTGAGTCTGCACAAGGCAAAGGAGCAGAGAAATCCATGGTTGACGGGGCCAAAAGTGGGCTAGGAGGATCATGGAGCCCTTGTCGGCCTGTAGCTTGAAGATCATTTGGGGTATTAAGGTAATGGGAGGACATGCATAGAGCAGACACTGTCCCCAATGGAGAAGGAAGGCGTCCGGGGCCTGTCGGTGCAGGGATGGAAGCCTGGAGCAGAAGAGTGGAAGCTGTGTGTTCTGTAGGGTGGTGAAAAGACCTTTGAGTAGGGTTCCCCACGTTTGGAAGATCCAAGCAACCGTCTCCCGATGTAAGGTCCACTGGAATTACAGAGCTTAAAAGGGAGAGGGGAGGCATTGTGGGTTAAACTAGAAAGAGGGAAAGAGAAATCTATTTGCATTGGTGTGATATACAGACCTCCTTCACAAGAGGAAGAGGTGGACAGAGCGTTAATTGAAGACATACGCAGCATTGCTAGGAAAGGGGAAGTGCTACTGATAGGAGATTTCAATATGCCAAATGTTGATTGTCACATTCCTGCTGCAGTATTATCTAGAAGTAAGGAGATCCTGGATTCTCTACAGGAGAACTATTCAGGCAATTGGTAACAGACCCCACACGTGAAAGTGCCATACTGGACTTGGTGCTTACCAATGGTGAAAGTGTTTCTGATGTTGTAGTGGGAGATCATTTTGCATCCAGTGATCACCAGATGGTGTGATTCAGTATTATGACTAGGGCTGTTAGAATCCTTTCAAAGGTGAGGATCTCAGACTTTAGGAAGACTAACTTTGCCAAGATGGGCCAATACCTCAGGGAGTCATTAGTGGGATGGAAACAGCTGGGGGATGTAGAAAAACAGTGGTCAAAACTGAAAGGGGATATTTTAAGGGCAACCAACCTTTTTGCTAAAATGGTAAATAAAGGTAAAAGGAAAAGGAGACCGCTATGGCTTTCGAAAGAAGTAGCTGAAAAAGTGAAAAAAAAGAGGGAGGCCTTCATGAAATACAAGAGATCACAGAGAGAGGAAGACAGGCATCTATATTTGGAAAAATTTAGAGAAGCTAGCAAAGTAGTCAGGAAGGCTAAGATTCAAAAGGAGGAGGAAATAGCCAATGCAATAAAATGGGAGCATAAGACGTTTTTCAGATATGTTAGCGAGAAGAGGAAAGGCAAAAGTGGTATTGTCAGACTCAAGGGTTCGGGGAGGAATATGTAGAAGCTGATAAGGATAAAGCAGAATTGCTTAACAAATTACTTCTGTTCTGTGTTCACAGATGAAGAACCAGGAGCAGGACCTCAGAAAACACCCACAAACAGGAACAGAAGCGAGGGACATCTTGAACAATTTTCAGAAGACTGTTTGTGAGAAACTAGCTCAACTTAAAGTAGACAAAGCGATGGGACCGGATGGGATACACCCTAGAATACTGAGGGAACTTGGGGACGTTCAAGCAGCTCCACTGACTAACCTTTTCAATGCCTCGTTGGAGTCGGGAGTGGTGTCAAAGGACTGGAGAGAGGCTCATGTGGTGCCTTTACACAAAAGCAGAAGTAAGGATGTGGTTGAAAACTACAGGCCGGTAAGTTTAACTTCAGTGGTGAGTAAATTATTGGAAACACTGCTGAAAGAGAAAATAGTGAGGTTTCTGGAGTCCAGCGGATTACAGGATACCAAGCAGCATGGATTCACCAGAGGCAGGTCTTGTCAGACAAATCTGATCAATTTTTTTGACTGGGTGACCAGGGAGTCAGACCGAGGGAGAGCCCTAGATGTGGTGTATTTAGATTTCAGTAAAGCCTTTGACACTGTTCCTCACAGGCGACTTATGAACAAACTGAGCACCCTAGGGATGGATCCTAAAGCTACTGCTTGGGTTAGAAATTGGTTGGGTGGGAGGCGACAAAGAGTACAAGTAAATGGAGCTCTCTCGGAGGAGAAGGATGTTACCAGTGGTGTGCCCCAGGGATCTGTCTTTGGTCCGATTCTTTTTAACATCTTTGTTAGTGATATAGCGGAAGGGCTATCGGGTAAGGTTTGCCTCTTTGCGGATGATACCAAAATCTGCAATAGAGTAGACATCCAGAAAGGTGTAGATAACATGAGGAGGGATCTAGCTAAGCTTGAAGAATGGTCTAGAATTTGGCAGCTGGGATTTAATGTTAAAAAATGTAAGGTCATGCATTTGGGCTGCAGCAATCCAAGGGAGCAATATAGTATAGGGGGTGAGGTACTTTTGTCCACTAAAGAAGAGTGGGACCTAGGCATGGTTGTGTCTGATGATCTTGAAGTTTAAACAGGTAGAAAAAGTGATGGCAAAAGCTAGAAGGATGCTTGGGTGCATATGGAGAGGAATGGCTAGCAGAAAAAAGGAGGTTATAATGCCTCTGTATAAGTCTTTGGTGCAACCTCATTTGGAGTATAGTGTGCAATTCTGGAGACCGCACCTTCAAAAGGATGTGAACAAGATGGAGTCGGTGCAGAGGGTGGCTACTAAAATGATTAGTGGGCTTCATTATAAAGCATATGAGGACAGACTTAGGGATCTTAATATGTACACCTTAGAGGAAAGGCGGGATAGAGGTGATATGATTGAGATGTTTAAATACCTCCGTGGCATAAATGTTCAGGGAGAGAGCCTCTTTCAATTGAAAGCAAGTTCTGCTACGAGGGGACATGGGATGAGGGTAAAGGGAGATAGATTCAGGAGTGATATGTGGTAATATTTCTTTTCAGAAAGAGTAGTGGATCCATGGAATAATCTCCCAGTGGAGGTGGTAGAGATGAGGACAGTAACTGAATTCAAAAAAGCATTGGACAAACACAGAGGATCTCTAAAGGTAAAAAGGGGACTGTTGTAGTTGTTGATATGGAAGGAAAGACTAGATAGGCCATGTGGTCTTTTTCTGTCATCATATTTCTATGTTTCTATGTTTGTGTGGATGAAGGATACAGCTTAGCCTGTCCGCAAGGACATTGAGTTCGCCCGGGAGGTAAACCACTCTGAGGTGAATGCGGTGTGTGATGGCAAAAAAACACAGGCAAGCGCTTCCTCGCATAGGGGATAGGATCCATGCCTCCCTGTTTGTTCATGCAGAACATGGTAATTTCGTTGTCCTTCCTGACCCAAATGTTTGGGTTGAAAAACTTGAGGAGCATTTGTTAATGCCCGTAGTTCTAGGAGGTTGATCTGCAGAGCAGATTCCTGTTGTGTCCACAGTACTTATGTGGAAGCATCCATTGTCATGGTGCGTCAAGGTAGAGTCATCTGAAAAGATGACCCGCCAAGAAGGCTCTGTGGAGAGCATCAGCACTGAAGAGACCTGATCAGTTGAGGAGTGATTTGGTTCTGGTCTCTGAGATGCCCCTTTGCTTGCATCCACTGAGAAGACAGAGTCCAGTGGGGCTTGTTGAATGTGCAGTCGAGCATAGGGAATGACATGGACCGTAGAGGCTAAGTGTCCCAACAGATATAGTAGCTCTCGAGCTGTGACGCAACTTTGCTGCTGTATGCCTTTTGCCAGCTTGATGAGGGGGCAACAGTGATCTTGAGGAAGAAAAGTTCGGACTTCTAAGTGTCTAGGAACACTTCGATGAACTCAAGATGTTGAGTTGGAGCGAGGTGATATTTTGAGAAGTTTAGGACAAATCCCAGATGTTGGAGTACTGTGATGGTGCAATAATGGGAGAGCTTTACCTCCTGAGGGGAATCTCTCCTGATTAGACAGTCATCTAAGTAAGAGAAGACGAAGAACCCCAGAGTGCAGAGATAGGCAGTGACTACTGCCATGCATTTTGTGAATACGCTTGGTGCAGAGGCTAAACCTAAGGGCAACACCGGTATTGATAATGGTTCCCCTGAAACATGAAGCACAGATACTGTCTGTGCTGGGGATGGATCATAAATGCATGTACGCCTCCTTTAGGTCCAGAGAACATAGCCAGTTGTGCCTCTGGAGATATGGGAGAACATTTCCTAGGGAAATTGTTTTAATTTGTCTTGGACCCGGAACTCGTTGAGGTCTCTAAGATCCAGGATGGGCCTGAATCCTCCTGTTTTTTTGGAATGAGAAAATATGGGGAGTAGAATCCCATCCTTTCTTGAGGAGAAGGAACTTTTTCTATGGCACCCTGGGATAACAGGGTGTACACCTCTTCTCTTAAGAGAGTGCTTTGAAGGGGATGGGTTGGATAGTTCCCCTCTGAAGCTGGTGGGGTGTAAAGTCTCAAAGTGAAGTAGATACCTTCTTTAGACGATGTTGAGAGTCCACTGTTCTGAAATTATGAGGTGCAACCTGTGCGCATAGGAACACAGTCTGCCTGGGAGGCAGTTTCTCCAAATGGGTTAGTTTTGCAAATATACCATGATAGTCATGAACCTCACTTCTAAACCAGGGTATGGGGAGTATGATCTCAGTCTCTCAGATTTACTGCTAAGACTTGGCATAGTACTTGCATTGTGCCAAAGAGAGCCTCCTGCTGGAGTTCGGAAGATGTAACATGTATGGGTAGTTTGTCCAGATGAGCTTGGAAATTCTTCATTATCAAGCCTGTGGCGCCCAAGACGATAGGAAATATTTCTGTATCTTTCTGCCACATTTTCTTGGTCTCTTGACTGCATTTCCTGGTATTTCCAAATCTTCTGCCCTGCCACGTGATTCACAGAGTAGTTGCTTGGAAATGACACCTCTATTATCAATGCCATTCTGGTGTTTTTCCCCTGAACCACAATACTCTGCTTCATCACATCCAGCTTTTTATCTGTCGGAATGGGAGTATCCCAGGTGATCATAACCTCCTCATTCTCTGTAATTCTCTTAGGATTATGATCCCAGCAATGTTTTAGTGTTTATAGAGTTTCCAATGGATGAGGCATGCAACTTTATTATGTCTTTCTGTATAGAAATTTTCTGCCATCAGAACTTCACAGCCAGCTATGAGATAAATCTGCCTGCTATGTGGCAGGGCTTGGGACTCTCCAGAGGCAGAGAGGCAATGCTCTCTAGGAAGGAGTCAAAAATCAGGCATATGTTGTGCCTGGGCCACTGGTTGAAGCTTAGGAACCTTGGGTTTTTGGAGTTGGTGAGGGCCCTGCTGCCGCTGTTGCAGATGCTGAGGCTGGTAGGCAACTGAGGGTGGGTAGGAAGGATAATATCTCTTCTTTTTAGAATAGAAAGGTTTCTTGGGGAGAGCCTTCCTTTTGGAGGGGTCAGCCGTTTTCCTGGAAAGGCGTTTGAGGGTGAGATCATGTCTCTCAATCTCCTCGGCTTTTTCTCTCCAACCTTTTCCAAGAAGATTTTCTGCCATACATGGGATATTGGCCAATTTGTCCTGGACCCACTTTTCCAGGATCTGAGGCCTGTAACCAGGCCATCTCCCAAGCCCCAATGCAGACTGCTGAAGCTCAGTTTGTTGATTCAAAGGTATCAAAAGAGGTCCTGGTAATAAATTTTGAAGTATTTTGACAATGCTTGATGAGTGTCTGCAATGCACCCTATTTGTCATCAGGAAGCATGGGGGCAAAAGTCTCCAGGTGACATCCTTTAGAGACATGCCCATGTATCCTGTAGCATGTAGAGGTTTATCCTAGAGGCCAACATGCATGCCTGAAAGCATTGATGCCCAAAGGCATTAAGTGTCCTCGAGTCTCTACCCAGAGGCATAGAAGAGTTATTCTTTGAGCTCTTTATTTGGTGGATCGTCAATTCCACCACCATTGAGTGATGTGGGAGCTGAGGCTTCTGGAAGCCTGGGCACTCTGAAATTCGGTACATGGTATCAAGCCTCTTGCCGACAGGCGGAACTGTGAGAAGAGCCTCACATATGAAATATGAAATCCTGTAAGCTGTGATGCACCAGTAAAGTAGCTGCCTTTTTGGGCATGGGAGGTATTGGAGTATCTCCAGTTCTTCTGCCCTTGTTCCTTTTCAGAGGCTGCTGCCATGTCTTGGATGAAATCCTGGAAGGACATGTCTTCTGGTGGGAGCCTGTGCCACTCCTGTAGAGGGGAAGAGTCTGAAGGGATGTCTGGAAGTTCCTGGTAATCCAGTGACCCCTCATCAGAATTGGAAGAAGTGGAATCAGAGTCTGACAAAAAGGTTGAAGTATCGGCGGTCTTGTGTGTGACTTCGATGCTTTGTTGATATCGAGGGTCAATGCAGATACCAATACTCTGAGGTATCGGAATCAGGAGCCCTGGCTGTTTTAGCCTGTTAGGTACCGGTGGTATCAGTCGGTTCCAATGGAGGCATCGGCCTTGGGAGTTCCAACAATGGAGGCTCAAGGGTCGGCATCAGGGCTAATACACTTGGCTGTAGGCACTGTGCCAAAGCCTGTACTGCTGGAGCTTTTGAAACTATCTGTACCGAGGCTCGGTCTGTCTCATATCTGTCTTCAATGCAGATTACTTCTTAGAAATTTGAGACAGTTTTATATTAGGATTTGGAAGAGACCTGAGAGCCATGAGAGGAGGCTGATGTTCTCGATGATGTGGAAGCCACTGAAATAGAGTCTGGGGCAAACAGCGATCCATACTGTCTGGCTCTGTTCTTAGGCCTCTCCTCGTCATTTGTTGACATAAAAAACAAGAATCTGGTAAATGGTCAGGGCCCAAACATTTTAGGCACCAGTCATATTTATCAGTGATTGATATGGTACCAGCTCATTTGGTACACTTTTTAAGAACATAAGATATGCCATACTGGGTCAGACCGAGGTCCATCAAGCCCAGTATCCTGTTTCCAACAGTGGCCAATCTAGGTCATACGTACCTAGCAATATCCCCAAAAGACACAGGTTCCATAATGCTTGTACTGGGTCAAGCATTGATTATCCTGGGTCCCTTTTTAATAGTGGTCTATGGACCTTTCCTCCAGGAACTTGTCCAAACCTTTTTTAAACCCAGCTACACTAACAGCCCTTACTACATCCTCCGGTAACAAATTCCAGAGTTTGATTACACGTTGAGTGAAAAAATATTTTCTCTTATTTGTCTTAAATAGTTTACCCTGTAGCTTCATTGCATGTCCCCTAGTCTTTCTATATTCTGATAGCGTAAACAATTGATCCACGTTTACCTGCTCCACTCCATTCATTAATTTATAGACCTCTATCATATCTCCCCTCAGCCGTCTCTTTTCCAGGTTGAAAAGCCCCAACCTTTGTAGCCTCTCTTCATAAAACCATTAGTTGTTTTTTCCATTTTTAAAGTATTCTTCAGAAATTAAGATATGGAGGTCTAAAAGCCTAATTAGCAGTAAAAAAAAAAAAACACAGAAAAAAGAAAAGAAAATAAATAGAAAATTGTATCACTAAAAAGAAAAATTTATTAGGACTGGTGTCAATTCTGACGGAACCAGCATCAACAGAAAGGCACAGTGTTACACCAAAAAAGAGATGTTTTTCGGTGGTGACAGGATTGAACAACCTGCTGGCTCCATGGAAAACAAAGAACTGAGGAGAGGAGTTGAGAAGACAGCCATGCAGGTGCAGTGGAGTGCTCCCAATGGCTTTCTTATTGGACGCTGGGGAGCATTCCCACGCGGGCTCCGTCGGTGCCAACATCACCCCATATGTGAAGACTGCATTCCTGCTTGTTCCTGGAGGTAAGCAGTTACTAATAGTTTGAAGGTAGACTGTGGAATATAGATGTGAAAATGGGAGAGTCACATCCTGAGACACTGAACAAAAGGAGCGAATGGAGAAATTGAGGGTGGAGTAAAAAAAGGGATAAAAAAGGAATACAAAGGTGAAGAGGGGAACAAGTTGGAGAATTGCATGAAATGTTTCCTGCAAGTTTCTTCAATGGTCACTCAAGGTTTTTGCAGCATGATTGAGGTCATCTATACAGTAAAGATAAATCATTGATAAAGATAAATCAGTAAAGATAAATCATAAATCAACAATCCAGCCTATATGCCAACAGAAGATATTCAATGGGAATAATTAGAAATAAAAGAGCATACCAGCTTTGCAATAAAAATAAATATTATTTTGCTATCTTGCTAGTAAATATTAAATTAGATTACCAGTTTAAAAATTTGGATTAAGCTCGCACTTTTTTCCAGAATAGCTTGAAATAAGTTACATTCAAGTACGATAGGCATTTTTCCTATCCCTGGAGGGTTTACAATCTATTTTGAACCGAGGCTGCCAGGAGTACATCAAAACTCCTCTTGAGAGCCAGCATGTGCTGGTCCACGGAGATGACCGTTGTCTGGATGGAATCACCGACGGGGCTTTGAGCCACCATCCAAATTGAATGGAGGGTCAATTGGTTTGGTTCAAGATCACAAGACTGAGCAGTGAGATTTTTGAATCCTGATTTCCCTGGTTCTCGGCCCAAAGCTTTAACCATTAAGCCACTCCTCCACTTTTCATTTTTTGCTACTGGCTTTCTCTCTCATTTATGTGAAGATAGTTTTAATAGGGAAACCATTTTTCAATGTGAAAGCAGTAATTCACCCATAGTATTTCATTCTGAAAATCCTGCAGCAACCAGTACCATGGTGATTTTGCACTCTGCATACTTTACAGAGACAAAGTACATGGCGTATGCAGTGTAAACAGCATGTGTGGAATTAGCAAAGTTGCTTACTTGTAGCAAGTGTTTTTCATAGACAGCTGGATTAATCAGACACATAAAAGGGTAGCATAGTCAGATGGTGCCGGGAAGGAACAGTTCTCTCAGAAATCAAAACTAGTGTAAAGTTCTGATCATGCATGGTCCTTCCGACATGCAACAATTTCATCAGTCCCACTGTGGGTCTTCAAATGTTGTGTGGCTGGAAGTGTTTGTAAATCTGATTTATCCTGCTGTCCACGAATAAGAACTGTTACAGATAAGTAACATAGTTTGTTCCATTGACAAACAGGATATAATTAAACACACAAGTGATTCCCAAACCCAGGGTTGCTCCACTGTATAGAAAGCGTAGTTACTCACCTGTAACAGGTGTTCTCCAGCGACAGCAGGAATAGGTCCTCACATATGGGTGACATTGGCGTCGGCGCCAACACCGACAGAGCCCACACAGAAGCATCTCCCCAGCTTTCAATGAAAGCCTTTGGGAGATACCACCACGCATGCATGGTCCCCTTCCCGCCCAAGGGTGCCATCTTGCTCAGTCAATATGACATAGCTAAGACAGAAAAAAACAAATTGGTATAGTTAAGGAAACTGTACGGGGAGGAGGGAAGGTTGTGAGGATTGATTTCTGCAGTCTCTGGAGAACCTGTTACAGGTAAGTAACTATACTTTCTCCAGGAACAAGCAGTGGATTCTGTAGCTACAGGCTACCGACAACCTATAGAAAAGACACAGTCAAGTCATGAGTAGCAGCCGGCGAGTCCAAAGGACAGACTCTGAAAGGACCCAGTATACAGGGAGAACCATCACTCTAGTAATCTGAACACAGAAGGGTCGGAGGTCAGAGTTGCCTAAACCCCAAAAAGATTATGGAGTACAGCCTGGCCAAAGGCGCTGTCCCATCAGGACTCCCTCTCTAGGCAGTAGTGAGCTGAAAAGGTGTGGAACGAAGACCAGGTGGAGGCCTGGCAGATGTCTGTCATCAGGACAGAGTGCAAGTTTGCATCCGAGGTCGCCATAGCCCTGAAACTGTGAGCCGTGATTCGGTGCTCTAGCAGGAGCTCAACCTTTTCGTAGGTGAGAGCAATGCAGTCCGCAACCCAGATGGACAGGGTCCACTTGGTCACCGCCTCCCCCAAGCCAGCTGGGTCATAGGAGACAAAAAGCTGGTAGGCTTTGCGGTGGCCCTGGGTATGCTGCAGGTAGAAGGATAGAGTCCTCTTACAGTCCAGAGTATGAAGTATAGCCTCTGCATTGCTGGCGTGAGGCCATGGGCTCCTGACTGAGGTGGAAGGAGGAGACCACCTTCGGCAGAAATTTGTGATGTACGACCCTGTTCTTATAGAATCTCATATATGGTGGCTCTGCCACTAGAGCCTGGAGCTCGCTGACCCTGCGAGCGGAGGTAAGCGCCATCAGGAAGGTGACCTTCCAGGAGAGCTACCGCAGGTGGCAGGTGGCTAGGGGCTCAAATGGCAGCCAGGTGAGCCGCGTCAGCACTACTTTAAAATTCCATTCCCCAGGGGACAGGCAGATTGGGGGCTTGGAAAGCAGTAGACCCCGCAGGAAGTGGGTGACGAGGGGCTGAGCCGAGAGAGGCTTGCCCTTGATAGGATGGTGGTATGCTGAAAGGGCACACAGGTGCACCCTGACTGAGTTGGACTGGAGTCTGGCATGGGAGAGGTATAGCAAGAATTACAGGACTAGTTGTACTGTGCAGAAG
This sequence comes from Ichthyophis bannanicus, assembly GCA_033557465.1. Taxonomy (NCBI): domain Eukaryota; kingdom Metazoa; phylum Chordata; class Amphibia; order Gymnophiona; family Ichthyophiidae; genus Ichthyophis; species Ichthyophis bannanicus. Next base: position 171,941,592 of record CM066035.1, on the reverse strand, counting down.
AGGTCTGCCTGTTTCTCCGAGCACCACACAAAGAATCTCAACCACTTGAAGGTGTAAGCACATCTTGTGGAAGAGTTGCAGGAGGCCAACAGGACCTCCTCCACCTCTTCCAATAAGTTAAAGGGAGCTAAGACTACCCATTCAGCAGTCACACTGCTAATGCCAGAGACCCCAGGTTGGGGTGAAGGAGGAAGCCCTCCTCATGAGTCAGCAGCCCCGGGGAGTTCCCAAGAGGGACCGGGGGTTCTGCCACTAGGCAGAGCAGCTGTGGGAACCTCGGCTGCCTGGGCCACCGGCGGGTTACCAGGTTTAGCGACACCCTGTCCTGAAGGACCTTGAATAGGGTCTGGGCGACCAGCGGCGTAAGTGGGGTAGGCATAAAGAAGAGCTTCCAACCACAAGATGAGAAAAGTGTCTGCCACTACCCAGGATGGGTGAGATTTGTGGGAGCAGAAGCATGTCAGCTGGGCATTGGCCGGGCTGGCAAAGAGGTCCATCTGGAGGGTCCCCCAGAGCCGAAATAGCCTCTGAGCTACTCCAGGGTCTAGCCGCCATTTGTGCAGTTGCAGGAGTCTGCTTAGCCTGTCTGTAAGGACAATGTCTTGGCCAGGCAGGTAGACCGCTCTCAGAAGCGTCCCCTGGCTGACTGCATATAAGCAGAGGACTACTGCCTCCTGGCAGAGAGCATAGGAGCCTGTGCCTTCCTGTTTGTTCATGTAGAACATCGCCACTTAGTTGTCTGTCTGGATGAGCACCATCTGGTGCTGGAGACAGTGGCAAAAGGCCTTGAACGCCAGGAATATGGTCCTGAGCTCCAAGAAGTTGATCTGTTGTTGGACATCTGCCCAGGACCAGGTGCTCTGTGTGTATAGGTTTCCACAGTGGGCTCCCCCAACCCAGCAATGAGGCGTCCGTGGTGAGGACCTGCTGAAAAGTGGGTGATTGGAAAGGCATGCCTGCCCTCAGGTGTTGCATGGTCTGCCACCAGCAGAGCAACTCTGCCAGAAAACGGGTCACATAGACCTTGTCCCAGAGGAGGCCGGTGGCCTGCGTCCACTGAGACCTGAGGCACCACTGAGCCGCCCTCATGTAAAGGCAGGCATTCGGTATGACGTGTACCATCAAGGCCATGTAGCCAAGCAGATGGAGCATGACACATGCCAGAACGGAACGTCTGCCCTGGACATTTGCGGCCAGGGCCATGAGCTATCTGGCCCTGTCACTGGACAGGAAGGCCTTCACCTAGAGGGTATCCAGGTGCGCCCCAATGAACTCCAAGCTCTGTGTTGGGGTGAGGTGGGACTTAGGGTGGTTTATCACGAACCTCAGGTATTGCGGGGCATCAATGGTGCGGCCTGTGGCATCTCGGTGGCTGTGTGCCCTTTGATGAGCCAGTCATCTAGGTAGGGGAAGATGAAGGCTCTTTGGAGGCATAGGTAGGCTGCAATGACTGCCAGGTACTTTGTGAAGACTCTGGGTGCGGAGGCGAGCCCAAAAAGTAGTACCCTGCATTGGTAGTGTTCACCCCCAAGAATGAACCTGAGGTATTGTCTGTGCCTTGGGTGGATGATGATGTGGATATATGCATCCTTTAGGTCCAAGGAACATAGCCAGTCTCCCTGCTGGAGGTATGTAGCAAGGTTCCAAGGGAGAGCATCTTGATCTTCTCCCGCACCAGGAACTTGTTTAGGCCTCTCAGGTCTAGAAAGGGCCTTAGGCCTCATGTCGTTTTGGGGACATGGAAGTACATAGAGTAGAACCCCCTGCCCTGTTGTTGATAAGGCACTGGTTCCATAGCCATGTCTTTGGGAAGACTGTGATTTTCTGTAGCAGCAGAGACTGATGCAGGGGAGTTCTGGGGGACTCTCCCGGTAAGAAAGGAAGGGGTACCTGGTCCAGGTGGAGGAGGTAACCCTCTCTGACAACCTGGTATGCCCGGATGTCGGTGATGATGGTCGACCACCGGTGGACAAAGTGGGCCAGACGTCCCCCTGTGGGCTGCTGATCTCCTGGAGGAGAGGCTATGCCCAGCAAGGCAAAGGCTCAGCCTTGGCTGGGACAGGGCTTGATCTAGGGCCTTTTTGCTTGCAAGGTCATTGCCCAGGTCCTCGAGGATGCTGGTGAGGGGTCTGTGGGGCCTGGTATTGTTGGTAGCTCTGGGATCACGGGTCCTTCCAGGAAAAGGGGGGATTCTTCCCGGGGGCCTTACGCTTGGGGCCCAAGGAATCTTTCTTCACGAGCTGGGTCCTTGTCTTGTATTTGGCCTTGAGCTCCGTGGCTTTGTCAGCCATGGCCTTGCCAAAGAGGTTCTCTCACAGGCAGGGGATGTCCAGGAGCTTTTCCTGGACCCATTGCTCGAGGTTGGAGGATTGGAGCCAAGCCCGTCTCCTGATGCCGATATAGATGCCGGCAACCCGGGCCATGGCCTCAAAGCCATCGTAGGTGGCCCAGGTGATAAACTTTGAGCAATCAGCGGCAGTTTTGGACAGTGTCTGGAACCTCTGGAGGAGTTCACCGGAGAGACCGGTGGAGTAGCCCTTTAGCTCCTTCATGGTGTCCTGGAAGAACATTCCCATATAGAGGAGGTATGCCTGGACCCGGCAGCCCAGCATGGAGCCCTGGTAGCATTATTAGATTGTGAGCTCTGATGAGCAGGGACTGTCTCTCTTCTATGTTTGTACAGCGCTTCGTATGTTGCGGCGCTTTATAAGTCTTTAATAATAATAATAATTTTCCTACCGAGAGTGTCAAGGCTCTGATCCTCCTTGTCGGTAGGCATCGAGGAGTGTATCAATGATGGAAAAATTTACTTGGAACACTGATCACACTTTTTAAAGACGCTAGCCACCGGAGGATAAAGGGCTCCGGCGAGGTCGAAGACCTGAGGAACTGCCAGCAGGAAAAGGGCACGAATTGCACTGGAAAGAAAAATTCATGGGCCCAAGGACGCAGTGCCGAGGCAAGCGTACTCGGTGGCGGGAAAGGGACCGGTCATGACCAGAGAGAGAGAGAGAGAATTAACTCTAGGAGAAAAAACATCAACTTTTTATGGGGAATCAGACACACATCTGTTGAGCTCCGCGGAAAAAAGGAGACTGAGCAAGATATCCACCACGCATGCATGGTCCCCTTCCCGCCCAAGGGTGCTATCTCCCAAAGGCTTGCTTTGAAAGTTGGGGAGATGCTTCCGTGCGGGCTCCGTCGACACCAACATCACCCATATGTGAAGACCGACTTCATGCTTGCTCCTGGAGAACCTCTCTGTTCTGGGGAAAGGCCCAATCAAATGATGAAGCAAGGGTTGCACAATTCACAAAGCATTTTATGTGTCTGTTCGTTGGTCCAGGCTGTATTGTGAGGCCCATACCAAGCTAGAAACGTGCTCTGTGCTCAGCGCAGTACTGACTTACTGCGCTGTCATTCTGTTTTCTCCTGTTATAGCTTATGGTATGTCTGTGAAGGTTAATATGTTTGCTCAGTTTGTGACTTGGGAAATACATGGCATTCAAAATAAAAGGGTCATATCTATTTTTCTCTATGAATGTAGTGTATTTGTTCCAATGCTAAAATGTGAAAAGGTGCTATATCGGAGAAACATGCCAAAAGCTCATTTTTTCAAAATTAACTGCAGTGTGAATCTAAAGAACTGCTAGATAACAATGCCTTAGATCATATATCTATATGTGTGTATATATATATCTATATGTGTGTATATATATATATATATATATATATATATATATATATATATATATATATATATATATATATACACACACACACATTTATACATACATACAATACATATACAGTATATACAGAGAGAGAAGATTGCAGTTTACTAACTGTAATCCTTTAGGTATGTGCTTCTAAGGCTATATATATATATATATATATATATATATACACACACACACACAATTTATTTTTTATACATACATATTGAGACACACATATGTGTATGCGTGTGCTAAGGCAATATCATCTAATAGTTCTTTAGATTCACACTGCAACCAATGTAGACAGAGTGATGCCTTCAACATTTCTGTTTTATTCTGTCACTATGCTTTAATAACACCTATTCATACGCGACCTCAGTTCTCTCTTGCCTCTTAACAGAAAGACCTTTTGCAAAAATATTCTCTTTATAGGGTAATTTCTCTCACAATTTATTTCTGTATACACAAAAAAAATCTTACCCTATTCTTGCTTTTTTTTTTCTTTTTAGTCAATTAACAGAAAGTTTTTTATACTAGCTTATTTCTTAGCTGACTTTTATATAAAAATAGCATTACAGTTAAACCTACAATCTCCCTTTTTCTCAAGTTTTAAGACACTCCCATGTGCAGGTAAGCACTCCCATGTGCAGATTCCTTACCAGCAGTGGCAGATCTTATCTCCAGCAAACCTTTTTCCATTTGAAGGCATATGAATGTCTTGTGAAAGGTTTTTGTGCTCCTACCAATATATCCTGACCATCAGACAAGACGTCTGAAGAAGCCCCTAAGCGCTGCTCAACTTCCATGCTAATGGAGCTACGGATCCGAGATTGTGATGCATAAGGGAGACCCGTTCTGATTTATTAGTGCTGAAAAAATATGAAGCATACACAGGAGACCTGAGAGCTTTCTGCAAAGAGGGAAACAGTTTTGACAAGGCCAGTACAGTGCAATGAATACAACCATGCTAGACAATCTGGAAATGGATGCACCGAACAATAAAGGGGCAGTTTTGCATTCTCACCACTAACAAAGAGGTCTATTGAGGAGTGTCCCATCTCTGAAAAATGCTGTGAATGATTTAAGGATCTATTGACTATTCATGAGACTAAAAAACTCAGCTGAGCTTGCCTGCTATGTAATTCCCAATGTCGAGGATGTAAGTGGCCCAAATAGTTATGTGATTGGAACAAGCACTTCCTTGCTTGTTGAGGTAGAACATAGCTACTTGACTGTCCATTTGGATCAACGCTGATTGACTGTGCAACAGATGAGCAAACACTTGTAGAAAGTAAAACGTAATTACTCACCTGTAACAGGTGATCTCCGGGAACAGTAGGAATCAGTCTTCACATTAGGGTGACATCGGCACCGACGGAGCCTGATGCAGGAGCACGCCCCAGCATCCAATCGGAATGTTTTTGGGAGCGTTCCTCCATACTGCCTTCCCACCTGTGCTCCTGGTCTCTTCAGTCAGGTGTATAGCAGAGACAAATTGATATAAAAAGGTAAAAATGTGATAATTTGAAGGGGAGGTGGGCGGGTTGTGAAGACTGATTCCTACTGTTCCCAGAGATCATTTGTTACAGGTGAGTAACTACGCTATCTCCAGGAACAAGCAGGAAGTCAGTATTCACATATGGGACTGCCTAACCACAGACTGCCGAGCGAGAGAACGAGTCCTGCTGCAACCAGAGGTTGCAGCAAGGAGCAAACAGACCAATCTTGTTTGGAGCACTCCTTGTGAGGTAGTACAGTGGGCGGAAGGCAAGTTGTCTAAATTTGAAAAAGGTTACATAGAACAGATTGACTGAATTGAGCATCACTTCTGGAGTCCTTGTCCAGGCAATACTGCGCTGCAAAGGTATGAAGTGAAGGCCAGATAGTTGCTTGGCAGATTTCAGAAATAGGGACGGAATGGAGGTTAGCCACAGTGGTAGCCATGACTCGGACATTATGGGCAGTGACATGGTGCTGAAGAGATAGACCAGCTTGCGAGTAGTAAGTAAAATCTATGCAGTCTGCTAGCCTTTGAAAAATAGTTCTCTTAGAAACTAGTAGCCCCAGATGACTTTGGTCAAAGGAGGATAACTGAGAGGATTGCCGATGAGCCTCAGTACGGTCCAGGTAGAAGGCTAATACTCTTTTACAATCCAGCGTATGTAGTCTGGCCTCAGCAGGGGAGCTATGAGACCTTGGAAAGAACATTGCTAGTGAGATGGATTGGTTCAGGAGGCAGGAGGTAACAACCTTCGGTAAGAACTTAGGAAGTGTCCGAAGGATCACCTTGTCCTGGTGGAATGTAGTATATGGAGCATAGCTCACCAAGGGCTGCAGTTCACTAACCCTACGGGCAGAGGTTACTGCAATGAGAAAAATAACTTTCCATGTTAAGAATTTTAAGGAGGCTGAGGCCATGGATTCAAAAGGATTGCGCATGAGCTGTGCAAGAACAACATTTAGATCCCACACTATGTTTAGTGGGTGGAGAGGCGGTTTGGTCAGGAGAAGACCCCTCATGAATCTAACCACCAAAGGATGTGTTGAGATAGGCCGGTTTTCCAAAGTATGGTGAAAGGCCACAATGGCACATAAATGTACCCTCACAGAGTTGGTCTTGAGGCAGGAGGAGGACAAGTGGAGCAGGTATAGAAGTAGATCCAGAACTGAACATGTGTAAGGATCTAGTGTTTTCTGTGAACACCAAATGGCGAATCTGCACCATTTGAAAGTGTAAGAACGTCTGGTGGAATCTTTCCTAAAAGATAGGAGAACTTGCAAAACCTCTTCGGAGTCCTAGGTGTGAGAGGACTACCCACTCAGCAGCCAGGCCGTCAAGCGAAGTGTCTTGAGTCTGGGGTGCAGGAGGGTCCCCTGTTCCTGAGAGAGAAGGTTGGGAGAGTAACAAAGATTGAGGGGAGCTAGTTGAAGAAGTAGAGAAAACCACAGTTGTCTACGCCAGTAAGAAGCAATGAGAATCATCATTCCCCTATTGGCTTAAAGTTTGAATAGTGACTTTGTTATGAGGGGGGAGGGGAGGAAAAGCATAGAAAAGATCCTGTCCCCAGTGAAGAAGAAACACATCCAAGCTCTCTCTTTGAGGGGAAGGGATCCTGGAGCAAAAACGAGGTAGTTGAGCACTGAAAGGAGAAGCAAAGACGTTGATTATCAGCATCCCTCAAAGATGGAACAAACGTTGTGCTGCCTGAGGTTCCAGCTGCCATGCGTATGGATAGAGGATGCGACTCAGTCTGTCAGCTAAGGAATTCTCTCTTCCTGGAAAGTATACTGCATGAAGGTGAATTCCCTGAGAGAAAGCCCTCTTCCACAACCGAATGGTCTCTCTGCGTAAGGGGAGAGAGCCTGTCCCTTCCTGTTTGTTTATATAAAACATGGCCACGTGGTTGTCCATCTGGATGAGGACTGAGCAGCCCCTGTGTTGGGCAGAGAAGACACAGATGGAGTTAGACTGCTCTGAGTTCGAGGAGACTGATTAATAGGAGATTCTCTTGAGTGGTCATAAGACCCTTCAGGTGAGCCTCCCAACTTAGCTTTGGTGCATCGGTCGTCAGGGTACAATGTGGTACAGAGCTTTGAAAATATAACCCTAGAAAGAGGGTTTGCACCACCACTGAAGGGCTGACCTCATCTGAGGAGTGATGGTGATGGAGTCTGATAGATGGTCTGTGGACTGTTTCCACTGCTGTGAGAGTCCATTGTCCTATTCTCATGTTGAGACAGGCATATGGGATGACATGGACTGTGGAGACCATGTGGCCTAGAAGGCATAAGAATGTTCTGCTCGTTATTGACACCTGTTATTGGATCTGTGAGACTAAGGTCATTAGTCAAACATGTCTGTCGTCTGGCAGAAAAGCTCAGGCTTGGATCATGTCTAATCAAGCTCCTTATGAACTCTAGATTTTGAGTTGGAGTGAGATGTGATTTTGGATAATTTATTACAAAACCTAACTCCTGTAGGTCGTGGATGGTTTGTCTGAGGATAGCAGTGACTGCCATAGAGATATCTGCCCTTAGCAATCAATCGTCTAAGTAGGGGAACAGAAAGATCCCAAAAGTTTGAAGGAGGATGCCACGACAGCCCAGACACTTTGTGAAAACTCTGGATGCCGAGGCTAAACTGAAGGGAAGGACCCAATATTGGTAATGATTGTTCCGAAATACAGTCTGGATGGATGAGGATGTGTGTATAAGCATCCTTTAGGTCTAAGGAGAAAAGTTAATCATTTTGGTTGAAGGTAAGGAAGAAGGGTACCCAGAAAAATCATTTTGAATTTTTCCTTGACAAGGAATTTGTTGAGGTTTCAGAGATCTAGTATAGGCCTGTGGCCTCCTATCTTCTTTGGGATAAGAAAGTATCAGGAGTAGAACCCTAGACCTTGCTGAGAGAGAGGGATTCCCTCTATTGCCTCCTGCACTAGTACAGAGTTGATTGGCCTAAAAATGAGTGAGTCGAATCTCTCTGAATTTAAACTGCAGACCCTGGTTTACTAGGTGTAAGGTCCAGGGTCATGAGGTGATGTTGCTCCAGCGGTGTGAGAAATGCACTAGTCTCCCTGGGATCCTGGGAGGAAGTGGAGAAATCATGGGAGAATTGGCCATGCTCCTTATGAAGGAGTCAAAAACTCTGAGTTGGTTGAGCAGTAGGAGCAAGTTCTTAACGCTGTGCCTCTGATCCTGTGCTTTCTCTGTGCTTGTCTGTGATTGGCTGCCTCCTCCTGCACCCGGAAGACCCGGAAGTGATGCAGTTGCACTTCGCGTGCCTGCGCTCCCCTCCCCTGTGGGCAACATTGCTTATTTAAAGACCTTCGGTGCGGCCCTCCACACCGCGGTGGCGCGCCCAAGGAGCAGGTCCTGCTCCTTGGGCGAGCTCCTTGGGGCGAGTCCGGGGGAGAATTCCCAGACCCCACTCAATCCACTGCTTCTGCCCATTGCATGTATCCCTGGGTCCGTTCCCTCCTCCCTGGTATTTGGTCCACATCTGCTCATACCTCACCACAGCCTCACGGTAAGTGTTGTTCCTCTTCCTTCCCAGGTCTCCCTCTGCTGTGTTTCCTCATCCTTACCATGTCCACCATCCCAGTTCACTGAGGTTGGCGGCCCACATCCTTTGCACCTGCCCTTCCCGGCCCCCAAGCTCGAACCCCTTCCAACTTGATCTACTGCTCTCCCCAGCTCGCGCCAGTCCCTGTTCCATCCTCTCCAACGCTCTTACTCCTCCAACTTGCTCTTCTTAACTGCCGCTCTCTTCGTTCAAAGACTACCCTGATACATGATCTCACTTCCCATTCTGCTTCTGATCTCTTCTTCTTAACAGAGACATGGTTGAAGGATGGTGAGGAACCCCTTCTTAATCGTTGTTTACCCCCAAATTATTCTGCACTTCCCACTACTTGTCGGGGGAGGAGCGGTGGAGGAATTGCCGTCCTCTACCGTTCTTCCCTCCCCCTTCAAGAACTAACCTCATCTGCCCTTCACTACCCGGAATCTTTGCTCCTCCGTCTTGCCACTTCTCCTCCTCTACATTTTCTTCTCATCTACGCTCCTCCATCTCTTTCCCCCCCACGTGGGATTCCCTCCTCTCTACAATATCCGAGGTCTCCATTCTCTTCCCTCAGCTCTTGATCCTTGGAGACTTCAATATTCATGTCAACTCCCCTTCCACTTCCCGCGATCACGCTTTCCTCTCTTTTGTCAGATCTCTCTCTTCATCAATTTGTTCCCTTCCCCACGCACTCTGCCGGGCACACACTTGATCTTTTCATTTCCCCCCTGGTCTCCATTTTCAGTCCCTATTCCTTCTCTTCCCTGGACCGACCACCTCTGCCTTTTCTCCTCTCTTTCGTTCCCACTTTCCTCTTCTCCTCCGTCCCTCCCTGATGTTCCCTCCCCATCTGTCCTTTCTCGCCGCATTACCGCAGATACTCTCCTTCAATTTCCCTCCTCTGATACCCTCTTTTCTCCTGACTTCCACCTTCTTTCAGTAATGCTCAGACACATTCTTGGAATACTACTCTCTCAACTGCCCTCGACAAACTAGCTCCCCTTCAGCCTCGTTCTATTCCACGTCACTCCCGCCATCACCCCTGGTACCATCCAGACCTCTCCCTTCATCGTAGACATCTCCGTCGGACTGAAAGGCTCTGGCGTAAGCACCCCTCCCCTCTTCTCCTCGACTTTTTCCGAGTCTGCCATCACCACTATCGTCTCCTCCTTCACACAGCAAAAAAAGATTACTTCTCTTCTCTTCTCTCATCTCTACCTTTGCTAACTCTTCCCATCAGCTATATTCTGTTCTTCGCTCTTTGTCTGCTCCCCATTCCTTCTCCTCGCCATCTCCCCCTCCCGTCTCTCCTGATCCTGCCTTATTGGCTACATATTTTTCCTCTAAAGTGCTCTCACTTCGTCTCTACTTCCCCCCCTGTCCCCCCTCTCTCCCCCCCCCTCTCTCCCCCCCCTCTCTCCCCCTTTCTCCCCCCCCTCTCCCCCCCCCTCTCCCCCTCCCCTCTCTCCCCCTTTCTCCCCCCCCCTCTCCCCCTCCCCTCTCTCCCCCCCTCTCCCCCCCTCCCTCTCCCCCCCCCTCTCTCTCCCCCCCCTCTCTCCCCCTCCCCTCTCTCCCCCTCCCCTCTCTCCCCCTCCCCTCTCCTCTCCCCCTCCCCTCTCCTCTCTCCCCCTCCTCTCTCCTCCCCCCCCCTCCCCTCTCCTCTCTCCCCCCCTCCCCTCTCCTCTCTCCCCTCTCCTCTCCTCTCTCCCCCCCTCCCCTCTCCTCTCTCCCCCTCTCTCCCCTCTCCTCTCTCCCCCCCTCCCCTCTCCTCTCTCCCCCCCCCCCTCCCCTCTCCTCTCTCCCCCTCTCTCCCCTCTCCTCTCTCCCCTCTCTCTCCCCTCTCCTCTCTCCCCCCTCCCCTCTCCTCTCTCCCCCCTCCCCCCTCCCCTCTCCTCTCTCCCCCTCCCCTCTCCTCTCTCCCCCTCCCCTCTCCTCTCTCCCCTCTCCCCCTCCCCTCTCCTCTCTCCCCCTCCCCTCTCCTCTCTCCCCCCTCTCTCCCCCTCCCCTCTCCTCTCTCCCCCTCCCCTCCCTCTCCTCTCCTCTCTCCCCCTCCCCTCTCCTCTCCTCTCTCTCCCCCTCCCCTCTCCTCTCCTCTCTCCCCCTCTCTCCCCTCCTCCCTCCGATCCCACACCTACTTCTGCCTCCTTCCCTATCCCGCCTCTCCTCCTCATCCATCCCTCCTCTCTCCCATCAATGGTCCTCCTTCGAGCCTATCTATGCCTCTGATCTTTCCAAATTTCTCACTTCTGCTCGTAAAACCTCTTGTTCCTCTGACCCCATCCCTTCCCACTGGCTCCTAGAGCCTTCCTTGCCCTCTCCCCCTATATTCTCTCCATCATTAATAACAGCCTTTCCTCCGGTATCTTTCCTACTCCCTGGAAGCATGCCATTATCCATCCTATTTTGAAAAAGAGCTCCCTAGATCCTTCTGCCACCTCTAGCTGGCGTCCTATATCTAATCTCCCTTTCCTTTCTAAGATCTTAGAAAAACTTGTTTTCTCTCAACTTTCCTCCCATCTAGAAGCCTCCCTAGCTCTGCACCCACGGCAATCTGGTTTCCGTCCTGGTTATAGCACAGAATCTGTCCTACTCTCCTTGATGAACTACACACTGCCCACGACCGTGGACTTTTCACCCTTGCCGTTTCTCTTGATCTTTCTGCTGCATTCGATCTTGTCGACCACCGCACTCTTCTTTCATGCTTAAATGATGCCGGCCTCGCCGGCACTGTGCTCCTTTGGTTTCGGTCTTTCCTCTTGGGCCGTTCCTTCTTGGTTACCTCAGGCCCTTCATCATCTCCTTCCACTCCCCTCCTGTGTGGTGTTCCCCAAGGGTCTGTTCTCGCACCCCTCCTGTTTAATGTCTTTCTCGCTCCTCTCACTCTCTTGGTGCAGCAAGGTTAAATTAGACTTACCTGCTAATTGTAGTTCCTGGAGCAATCCAGTCTAGTCCCAGAATCCTTGGGCTCTCAACCTCTACCAGCAGCTTTGGAAACTGAGAAACTTCAGAGTTGTGATGTCACTGGCATATAAACGCTGGCACCACCTCCTCTCCTCAGTTAACCTACTGACAAAGCAGACTCACCAGAGCAACAAGTAAGCAGAAAAATGCACAAAAACAACAACAAGGCTAATATGCCCCAAAACTATGTACATGAAAACTACCGTATGTCATACGCCAGCTAGGCGATGAGGTCTTCCCTCCCCCTCCCGAAAGGGACAGACCCCCTAAGCCCCCAGACTGACAATACTCACTGGCACTGACCGGCCTACTGGAGCTGAAAATACTTACCTGTAAATGCCCTCGAGCTTCAGGCCCCCTAGCAACAACCACCAGGGAGGGAACCGGGACTAGACTGGATTGCTCCAGGAACTACAATTAGCAGGTAAGTCTAATTTAACCTTCCTGATCGCACCTCCAGTCTAGTCCCGGAATCCTTGGGATGTAAAATAGCAGTGAAAACCAATCAACGGGAGGGACCTGCTAGCCCAGCCTGAAGCACTGCCGAGCCAAAACAGACATCCCTTCCCGCCTGCACATCTAGACGATAATGCTTCACAAAGGAGTGTGCGGACGACCATGTCGCCGCCCTACAGATATCCTCCACTGGCACCCGGCCATACTCCGCCCAGGTGTAGTGGAGTGAGCCCGCAAACCTGCCGGCACCAAGCGACCCTGCAAAATATACGCCGACGCTATCGCGGCCTTCAACCACAGAGCAATCGTCCCTTTAGAGGCCGCCTCACCTCTTCGAGCCCCCGCAAGGAGAACAAACAACCTGTCTGACTTTCGAAAAGTAGCCGTCCTATACAAATACGCCTGTAACGCCCGTTTAATATCCAAACGGTGCAGAATATCCGAATCCGAACCCTTCTGCTTGGACGAAAAAACAGGCAACGACACCACCTGGTTCATATGAAACCCCGAAACCACCTTAGGCAAGAACGAAGGCACAGTCCGCAACACCACCTTGGAATCCAAAAAAAATAGGAAAGGTTTCCTACAGGACAGCGCCTGCAACTCGGACACTCGTCGCACAGATGCAATGGCCACCAGAAAGACCACCTTCAGAGTCAGGTCCTTTAAAGTCGCCGCCGACAAAGGCTCAAAGGGTGCCTTCCTCAACGCTTCCAATACCAAAGGGAGATCCCAGGACAGAACCGCCCTCCTGCAAGGCGGCCACAACAAGCCCACGGCACGCAAAAAGCGCTTCACGTCCACATGGATACCCAAGGAACTGCCAAGCACCTTACCTCTGTAACAGGACAAGGCCGCCAACTGAACCTTCAATGATGACGCCGCCAAATCCTTGTGAAAACCATCCTGTAAGAAGGCCAGAACCTCGGGCACGGACGCCTTAAAGGGCAGAAACTGCTTGTCCGCACACCATGCCTCAAATCGATCCACCTGAGGAATACACAGGGGCCCCTGAGTTAAGAGATCCCGACGAGCCAGAAGCCCCCAGGGCCCCTCCACCACGAGTCAAACCAGATCCGCGTACCACGGACGTCGCGGCCAATCGGGAGCTACGAGAATCACCCTCCCTCGGTGAAGCTCGATGCATTGAAGTACTCTCCCGATCAGCACCCATGGGGGAAAGACATACAGAAGCTGGTCCCGGGGCCACGCCTGAACCAGCGCATCCAGCCCCTCGGACATCCTTTCTCTTTGTCTGCTGAAGAATTGACCGACCTGCGCTGACTGAAACGACGCCATGAGATCCCCAGCGATGCACCAGCAATTGGAAGACCTCCGGATGAAGAGACCACTCCCCCGGGTCCACCTTCACGTGACTCAAGAGGTCGGCCTGCACATTGTCCACCCCCGCGACGTGTGCCGCCGACACGGCCACGAGATTCCGTTCAGCCCACTCGAACAAGCCGTTGGCTTCGGTCTCTAGCGCCACGCTGCTGGTGCCCCCCTGGCGATTCACATAAGCCACCGCTGTCGCATTGTCCGAGAATACTCGAACCGCCTTCCCAACGAGATACGGACGAAACTCCTTCAAGGCCAAGACTACCGCCCTCAACTCCAACCTGTTGATGGACCAAGTCCGTTCCTGCGCTGACCACTCTCCTTGTGCTATCTGGCCTTGGCAATTGGCACCCCAGCCCTGTAAGCGGGCGTCTGTGGTAAGCGGAACCCACTCCGGTGCTGCCAACTCCACGTCCCTCTCTAGGTTCACTGGAATCAACCACCACTGCAGGGCTTGTTGAGTCTGAGGGGGGCACACCAACCTCTGGGACAAGGCATCCTTCTGATGAGACCAGCGCCGCAACAGCGCTCTCTGTAACAGACGCATGTGAGCTCGCACCCACGGAACCAATTCTAGGGTCGCCGCCATGATCCCCAACACCTGCAGGTATTCCCAGGCGGTAGGCCTCTGCACGCCGAGAAATCAAATTATCAACCGCTGAAGCGCCTCCCTCCGCTGCCGCGGAAGGAAAACTTGCCCTACTTCCGTGTCGAAGCGAGCTCCCAGATACTCCAACTGCTGAGTCGGCTGCAACTTGCTCTTCGCTGCATTGACTACCCAACCTAAACGCTGCAAATTCGCCAACACCTTGGCCGTGGTGGAGACACTCTCCGCTCGTGACTTTCGCCCTTATCAACCAATCGTCCAGATACGGGTGTACCATCACTCCATCCTTTCGCAAGGCCGCCGCGACCACCACCATTACCTTGGTAAAGGTTCACGGAGCAGTTGCTAGGCCAAAGAGCAGCAGCTGAAACTGAAAATGACCCATCGGAACCGCAAATCTGAGGAACCTCTGATGCTCCCGCCGAATAGGAATATGAAGGTACGCTTCCGAGAGGTCCAAAGACGTCAAAAACTCGCCTTTTCGCACCGCTACAATCACGGACCGAAGGGTCTCCATACAAAAGTGGGAAACACGGAGACAGCGATTCACCCTTTTCAAATCAAGAATAGGACGCCACGTCCCCTCTTTTTTGGGCACCACAAAGTAAATGGAGTATCAACCGCCTCCTAACTGGTGGGGCAGCACCGGAGCAATCGCCTTGAGCGTCGAACAGTGTTCCGCACCGCCCCACGCTTCGCTATAGTTCTGCACGGCGATTGCACGAATGCCTCGGACACCGGCCGCTGCAACTCCAACGCGTAACCGTCCCGAATCACCTCCAACACCCACCGATCGGATGTAAGCTGGACCCAGGCTGGGTAAAACCCGCAATCGACCTCCCACGGGAACCAACCCCTCCTGGGCCCGCCTGACTTCATTGCGACTTCTTGAAGGAAGAGGACGAGGACGCCTGAGAGAAACCTCTGCTCGCCCCTCGAAACCCGCGAAACCCCTGGCTCCGAGTAGGGAAACGCCCTCGCTGCCCCTGTCCAAACCTCGCGTTCCGAAAACGATGAAAGTCACAAAAATCACGCTGCTGCCCACGAAAACCAAGACCCGAATGAGTCTGCTTTTGCTCATCTTCTGGCACCCGACCTCCCTTGGACTCACCTAAATCCTTAACCAACTTTTCCAAATCCTCTCCAAAGAGAAGCCTGCCCCGGAAAGGCAACTTACTCAACCTAGCCTTAGAAGAACCGTCTGCCGCCCAATTCTGGAGCCAGAGACACCTGCGCCAAGCTACTACCGAAGCCATACTCTTAGCTAACCCCCGGATGATATCGTAATGAAGATCTGATAAATATGCTGCTCCGGACTCTAGCCGTGACACCTCCTCGGTCTCCTCCACCGAGTTCTCTCCTTGAATCTGCTGCGCCCATCACAAACAGGCACGGGCCACCCAAGCTCCGCAAACAGACGCCTGCAACGATAAGGCATTTGCCTCAAAAACCTGCTTCAGCAAAGTTTCCAGCTTACGGTCCTGCGTATCCTTAAGCGCAGCGGACCCTTCTACCGGAATGGTGGTCTTCTTAGTCACCGCAGAGACCGCCGCATCCACCTTCGAAGCTTTAAACAGCTCCCGGTCCTGATCCATCAGCGGGTAAAGTCTCAACATCACCCTGGATCCCTTGAGTACTGCCTCGGGCATATCCCACTCTTCCTGAATCATCTCTTTAAATACCCTATGTACCGGGAACGCCCTCTGTGTCTTACGGAAGGCCTGCAGCAAGGGATCCTCCAGGGTGGTATCCTCAGCCGGGCCTGCCATTTGGCATATTAAGGGACTCTGAAATGAGAGCTGGTAGCTCCTCTCTACGGAAGACCCTAACCACTCTCGCTTGATCCTCCTGATCCTTAATCTCACCCTCTTCTAAGTCGTCCTCCAGGCCCTCTTCAAGGTCCGCTACGTCTGTGCGCAAGTCCTCTGATAGCACTGACTGCTCTAACCTATACCTGTCCAGCCGGGGTCTCTTTGCCACGGTACTAGAGCTGTCTCCAAACCCTGGCGAGACGGACCGCTTTCCCTTGAAGCCGTCCCCTGAAGGCCCCGCCACCGGAGCCTCCTGGGATGAACCCAAAGCCCTCTGAATCAAGGACAAAACATCCGTGGAGAAAATAGCTGCCAAGCTGCCAGCAACCGGCGGCTTGGAATACAGTGAATCTGGCCCAGACACCGCAGAGACCCCCGAATCGGGAGGGAGAAAAGGGACCGGAACCGGGTCTCCCCCTTCCATAGTCCCTTCCTTATCCTCTGTCCCCCCCTCCACCGGGAGCTCAGCAGCACCTGTCTCAAGGCTACAGCTCTTACAGACACCATCTGAAGTGACTGAACTCCGTCTCGCCCCGCAGATCAAACAAAGCTGTTTGACTGGCATTATTTCCACTCAACCGCACCAAAATGAAAACCCGGTTCAGCCCCTGCAACCAGCTTAAAGAGCCTGCCACCGCAGCGCCAACAATGACTGAACCAGGTCAAATTCGCTTTTCTTCAGCGGCACCACGGGCCTCAGGGAAGGAAACAAACCCCCCCTCCCCGCTGGTTTTCCCGCACAGAGTGCACGCGGCGCGGCCTGTCACTCCCGGTCAGGCCGATTGCCGCACAAATAACTGCCTTACCTTGCAGGCCTCCGATCACCACAGCAAGTGTTCCAGCCTCGCGATCTGAGTGCCCCTGCAGCTCCGGAGCCTCAGTATCGCCGCAATACGTAGGCCCTGCGATTCTGCTATCGCGCCGGGAACAGTGTGGGCAGCTCAAGCGCAAGCAGGCAGAACTTCTGCGCGCTGAGTCCAGCCCCGTCTGCTGCGAGGACCCCCCCCCCTGCTCAGCGCAGAAGTACCCCGCAGGTCTCACACCACTACTCCCCAACAGAAACACTACTAACAGAAGGGGGAAGAGGAGAAAAAGACCTCAAGGCAGCCGCCGTCTAGACTCACAGTCTGTAAGACCTGCCAGAATTAGATAAATAACCCTTTTTTGTGCTTTCTTATTCTTCTTCTGTTTGTTTGTTGTTGTTTTTTTTTATATTAAGAATCTAAAGAAGGTCTGCCTAATTATTCCTCAAGTGAGCCCCGTAAGCCCCGGGCTCACAACCCCTCAAGCTGCTTTGGAGACTGATAACTGAGGAGAGGAGGTGGTGCCAGCGTTTATATGCCAGTGACATCACAACTCTGAAGTTTCTCAGTCTCCAAAGCTGCTGGTAGAGGTTGAGAACCCAAGGATTCCGGGACTAGACTGGAGGTGCGATCAGGAACACGGTATATCTGCCCACTACTATGCTGATGATATCTTTCTTCTCTACCACACCGATTCAGCTTCCCCTGACATTGCTCCTTTAAACAACTGTCTTTCTTCTGTGGCTTCCTGGTTTTCCTCCAATTTCTTGCACATCAACCTTTCTAAGACCTCAGCCATTTGGTTCACCACTGGTAGTCCTGCCCCCCCCCCCTCCTCTCATCCCCATGCTTTCTTCTTCCCCTATTCCCCTCGTATCATTCTTGCATTACCTCGGTGTGATCCTTGATTCGTCCTTGTCTTTCAAAGCTCACATCTTCTCAGTCGTCCAACGTTGTTTCTCCACCCTAAGACAACTTCATTCTGTTCGTTCCTTTCTCTCTTTCTCATCTATGGCCACCCTTCTCCTTTCTCTCGTTGTCACCCGCCTCGACTATTGTAATGTTTCCCTGGCTGGTCTTCCCAAATCCCACTTGCAACCTTACAGAGAGTCCACCACACCGAAGCCCGAATCCTTACCTGCTCTTCCTGTTTTGACCACATTATCTCCCTTCTCATACGTCTACATTGGCTTCCGATCCCGTTTCTTGTACAATTTAAGTTTCTCGCGTTCGTCCACAAATCCATTTACTCCGGCACTCCCCTCTACCTTGCCGATTTGATCCACCTTCACACTCCCTACCGCTCCCTCCGCTCAATCCATGCAAATCGCCTGATCCAGCCTTCCCCCTCTCAAGCCCACCTCGAATCCACACGCTCCTCTGCCTTCCACTTCCTCGGTCCCCATCTCTGGAATTCGCTCCCCCCGGACCTCCGCCTGGAACCCTCCTTCAAAACCTTTAAAGCCCTCTTAAAGACTCGTTTTTTCTGCTTAGCTTTTGATCTTCCCCCGCCCCCCTCCCGTCTCTCCCCACTCCCCCAGTAATCTCCTTCTATCTGATTGTCTCCTGTTTCTTTTTCTTATTCTTACATCCTCTTCTGCCTGTCCTATAACAAATTTGGCGTTCCTTTCTTTTTCTAAGCAGCTTTTTATGCAAATTGTGAACCGCTCAGATGCTATTGCAATGAGCGGTATATTAAGTTCTTAAATAAAGATAAAGATAAAGTTATGGTTTGGTAACCTTGGGTTTCCTGGGTTGTTTTTGGCCCTGCTGTCTCTTTTTTGTGAATGATAGGGTGGATAGAAACATTTCTTCTTTGGGAAGAAGGGTTTTTTTTGTGGCAGTCTTCTTTTCAGAAGGATCTGCCGTCTTTCTATGGTGAGGTCGTCCATCTCTATCTCATAAGAACATAAGATATGCCATACTGGGTCAGACCAAGGTCCATCAAGCCCAGTATTCTGTTTCCAACAGTGGCCAATCTAGGTCATATGTACCTAGCAGTTACCCCAAGGGACACAGGTTCCACAATGCTTGTATTGGTTCAAGCATTGATATCCTGGGTCCCTTCTTAATAATGGTTTATGGACCTTTCCTCCAGGAACTTGTCCAAACCTTTTTAAACCCAGCTACACTAACAGCCTTTACTACATCCTCCGGTAACAAATTCCAGAGTTTGATTACACGTTGAGTGAAAAAATATTTTCTTTTATTAGTCTTAAATAGTTTACCCTGTAGCTTCATTGCATGTCCCCTAGTCTTTCTATATTCTGATAAGGTAAACAATCAATCTACGTTTACCCGTTCCACTCAGTTCATTAATTTATAGACTTCTATCATATCTCCCCTCAGCCGTCTCTTTTCCAGGTTAAAGAGCCCTAACCTTTTAAGCCTTTCTTCATAGGAGTATCCTTCCATCCCCTTTACCATTTTGGTGGCTCTTCTCTGAACCTTTTCTAAAATCGCTATATCCTTTTTAAGATACGGTGACCAGAATTGCACACAATATTCAAGGTGCGGTCTCACCATGGAATGATACAGAGGCATTATAATATCTTTTGCTTTATTTTCCATTTCTTTCCTTATCATACCTAGCATTCTATTTGCTCTCTTGGCCGCCGCTGCACATAAGAACATAAGATATGCCATACTGGGTCAGACCAAGATCCATCAAGCCCAGTATTCTGTTTCCAACAGTGGCCAATCTAGGTCATACGTACCTAGCAGTTTCCCCAAGGGACACAGGTTCCACAATGCTTGTATTGCTTCAAGCATTGATATCCTGGGTCCCTTCTTAATAATGGTTTATGGACCTTTCCTCCAGGAACTTGTCCAAACCTTTTTTAAACCCAGCTACACTAACAGCCTTTACTACATCCTCCGGTAACAAATTCCAGAGTTTGATTACACGTTGAGTGAAAAAATATTTTCTTTTATTAGTCTTAAATAGTTTACCCTGTAGCTTCATTGCATGTCCCCTAGTCTTTCTATATTCTGATAAGGTAAACAATCGATCTACGTTTACCCGTTCCACTCCATTCATTAATTTATAGACTTCTATCACATCTCCCCTCAGTCGTCTCTTTTCCAGGTTAAAGAGCCCTAACCTTTTAAGCCTTTCTTCATAGGAGTATCCTTCCATCCCCTTTACCATTTTGGTGGCTCTTCTCTGAACCTTTTCTAAAATCGCTATATCCTTTTTAAGATACGGCGACCAGAATTGCACACAGATCCCATCTGCCTTTTCCCTCCACCTCTTGCCAAAAAGGTTCTCCCCATTGCATGGAATGTTAATTAACTTATCCTGGACCTATTGTTCCAGATCAGATGCCTGAAGCCAGGCTGTTCTAGCTCCAATGCAGCTGCAGCAGCCGTGCTGTTGGCCTCAAAGGCATCAAAGGTAGTCCTTGTTAGAAATTTTGAAGTGTTCTGGGCATGTGTGACTAACACCTGATAAGCTGCCTCTATCAGGAGGCAGCAGGGTGGTAAATTCTATTAGATCCCTTGAGACATCCATAAGGAACATGCCCATATATAGCATGTAGGAATCTATTCTGGAGGCTAACATTGTTGCCTGGAAGGCCTTTCTCCCAAAGACATCGAGGGTCCTGGCATCACTTCCAGGAGGAACTGAGGAGTATTTTTTTGGCTTTTAATCCTTCTCATGACAGACTCAACTACCATAGAGTGGTGAGGGAGTTGAGGTTCTTGAAAACTTGGAGGAGGAGGGACTCTGTAAAGCATATCAAGCCTCTTAGTGACTGCAGGAGTTGACATGGGAAATTCCCACATCTCAGTCACCAAATGGTTCAAGATGTTATGCACTGGGAAAGTTGACGCCTCCTTCAGTGCCAATGGATACTGGAGAATGTGAAGCTCCTCTGCTCTAGGTTCTTTCTTCCTAGCCACAGATACCTCCAGGGCAGCCTCCATGTCCTTAATAAAATCTTGAAAGGATATGTTCTCTGGCGGAGACCTTCGACACTCGTAGGGAGGCAATGAATCTAATGGCACTTCTCTGTTGGTATCGGAATTGATGGATTCAGAGTCAGAGGCCTCTGGTGCAGAATCAGAGTCCAGAAAGAAATCAAAGTAATCCTTATTAGGTCCTCTATACCTCCAGTGCCCAGAGGGAGGGTGTTTGGATGTTAAGGGTATCGAAAGCCTCAGTACTGGTTGCTTAACAGACCAACATGAAGTAGGTGATACCTACGGAAGGGTATCAAGAGGGTCCTCCATGGCTAGTGCCGGTGGAATCGGTGCCAATTGCGATACCCCCGATGTCATCGGTGTCACTACTGCGAAGAGCACAGCGATGTTTTTTTCGATGGCGATGACAGTCAGCGAGCGTCGGTACCAGGGGAGGAGTGGCTCTGGAGACAATTGTGTGGGTCACAACTCCTGATGCCAGTATCGGGGGCTCCACTAAGGATTGAACCTCGGGGGCATCCCCGAGCCCCTTTTCAGCTTTTGAGGGTGAGGCCTCCCACTGGGGTTGCTTCACTGGATGGTCTGCATCAGAGTGAGGGAATGTCGGTGATTGTGCCGACAATCGGTGTCTGATGCCGACGCCAACCTAGAAATCGATGATCTCAATGCCGATGTCTTTTTCTTCTTTTACACTGTAGACTCAGATGGATGCTTGTCCTTTTGACTAAGTGGAGATCTAGAGGTATGGGAGAACTTAGATGATGGAGTAGACACCCCCGAGGAGTGCACCAAAGGAATGAGTCTGTTGGAAAAAGCTTAGCCTTCCATTTATCCCAGTTCTTCCTATCTCTGGCAATCATGTGGCGAAAGGAGGGGCAGGAGTTTACATCATGGTCTGGGCCTAAACAATGAGGCATCAGTTATGCTTATCGATGATGAAAATGGTACTGGAACACTTGGAGCATTTTTAAAAACCCACTCTGGGGCTTTTCCATTTCTGGGAAAAGGACTGAGGCAAAATCAAATTGTATGATGGTAGGACAAGGCCCTTAAGCCCAACAAGAAAAAATAAGAAAACTAGGAATGGGATCAGAATTGACGGGAAGGCAAAAAAGAGAAGTACTTGACTGTACCACAAAAAATTACAGAAGTTTCTTGACACGGCTAACAGGGACAAGGTTCTAATGGCACTGCAGAAAAAAGATGACTGAGGAGACCAGGATGCTGGGAAGTGTTCCCGTGCTGGGCTCTGTCGGTGCCGATGTTACCCATCTGTGAAAACCGACTTCCTGCTTGTTCATAGAGATAATATTGCTCTCGGCTCTAGATGACTGATATGCAGTATCCTTTCAGTCTTCAACCAAGATCTTTGAGTGAGCTCACAAACAGGGTGAGATCCCCAACCATTATTGGTGCCAAAGGGACAACTTTCTGTAAGTTTATTTCAGATGTTCACCAGTTCAGCACTGTCTGATGAGATGGTAATGTTTGAACAGTGAAATTCAGAAACTGTATATGGTAAATCAACTGGAACTTGAGGTCCCATTGTGATTTTCTTATTTTGAATCAAGCTAACAGAACAGTGGCAGTGTGACCTAACAACTATAAGTAGGTTCTGGCTGAGACCTGTTGGGATTGCTGAACAATTGGAATATGGCACATTAGCTTCTGCATTATGTCTTGTGGAAGGAAAGGTTTGGCCTGATCCATGTTCGTAAGAGCTACTATGAATGAGAGTTTAATTATGGGTTAAGAGTCCATTTTTCTAAATTGATGAGAAACCTGAGTCTGAAGGAGGGAAATTGTTGTTTCTGAGATAAACAGCTAATTCTATCATAAAATCTGCCAGCAGCTAGTCATCGAGATATGGAAACACCAGATGTCCCTGTTTATAGAGGCAACTACTGGTAAATACCTTGCGGGACAAAGAAAGGCCTAAGAGAAGTACTCTGTAATGGTGGTGACTGGTTTCAAGCCTGAAGCTACTTCCTGCCACTGGGGTGAACTGGAATTTGTGTATGTGTAACTTTGAGGTCCAACACATCAAGTCATCATTGGGGAGATTGATGAGGAGTGTCACCCACCTACTCACTCTTATAGGCGGAAGCCTAGGGAGCTTCAGTGGGGCCTCTTCTTAATGTAGCCGGGACTTTACAATGCCCCCTGGGATCTGTAGTCCCACTAGCTAATCAAAAAGGTAGTTGCGAACGAGTAGCCAGGCTTTTCAAAAAGAGGTATTTTATTTCCCTTCCGGGTGAACTTTTGCACATAAGAATCAAAAGAAATAAACCATATTTTTCTGGTACAAATGAAAAATGAACTACTGGTAACAAAAAGGTGCTTATCTTCAGCCAATCCAAAAAGGTAAGACAGTCCTTGTACTTTACACAAATGAGTTTTTCAAAATCCGTTTCCCTAAACGGATTTCTGTTTTAAACAAATCAGCATAGAGAGGAAATGTTATCTGAGAACATTAGTGCACACTCCATTTGGAACTCCTCAGGACTTTCCCCACAAAAGTCACATTCCATGTCCTCATAGTTTTCCCCGTAGCTATCTTCAGAATGGTTGTAAAAAATATCATTGTTGCAAAAACCCTCCTCTCCTTTCCAAAGGCTTCTCTCCCCCTCTCTATCAGGGTGAATTGGAAGGTTATCGTATATAATGGAGTTTTCCTCCAGAGGACCACACACCCGTAGCTGTGTGTATGGGAAACTCTTCCTTTCAAAGTTCCCTCTATTACAAGGAATTAGCCTGTCCTTTGGCTCAGTTCCCCCGGAGCTTTCTGAGCACGGAAACTTAGCGTGGCTTTTTCCCCAGGCAAGCCTTCTACTCCCTTTTACAGTATGCTTCTCTTTGGGCAGGTAAGTATCCTTTTGATAATAGTTACTGCCCTCTCGGTACCTGTTCTCAGGGAGCCTTCCTCTCACAGGTTCTTTCCGTCTGCCTGTTTGAACACCTCCGTGGCACCAACCACCTGGTTCTTGTTCAGTGCTGCCCAGCACCCTGTAACCAGCCTCTGGTATTCTCTCAGCTATCTCCTGTGGAAGACTGCTTGAACCTCCGTGGGAAGTTTTTCCTTTTAGTTTCCAAAACAGCTCTGGAAAACTCCTGCTTAGCTCCTCTAAGCTCCTGGTTAGCTCTCTTCCTGGAATCCTGGTTAGCTCCACTACTGACAAACTCTGTGTGAGTTTTATCTGCGTCACTCCTAGTGTTCCGGTGAGCCTGACCTGCTCTCAGCTGCCTCTCATCAGCTAATATGCTATGATGTAATCCCCTACTAGGGCGTGCTCCTACACCTGGTGCTTTTGTTTTTGCTGGTTGCTCATAGCAACCCTGATCCATGTGCTCTGAGCTGTCACTTTTAGACCTGCTCAGCTCTGTTTTTCCTATTTCCATAGGCAGATTCTGATCTACCCCATGACAGGAGAGAGGAAAGAGTATTCATTTTGAACGTTTTCTTCTATAGAAACAAATCAAGATCTCTGAGGACCAAGTTAAGAGATAGTCCTCCTGACTAATTAATTTCTTAAGATGGAATGAGTTCTACACCACTGGTTTACAGAAAAAGGATTACCTCCTCGTGGAAGAGGTGGGTGTGAATCTGTGATATTTAAGACCAAGGCCTTTCAGGGGGGAAGGGGGAGCTGACAAAAAGCAAAGAAGGCACCCCGATCTGATAATTCTAAGTACTCAAAAATCTGTTGCTATTCTTTGCTACTTCTTAAGAAAACAACTGCAGTTGACACCTGACAGGTAAGGCAGGATATGTATTTGTGAAGGGAAGTAGAAGTGTATGGAGGGCACAGTTAAAAGAATGAAGGATACTTAAGTAGCACAGATCCACCAAAGATAAATGGAATAACAGTACAACGATCCTTGATAATATCTACAATTTCTTTAGTTTTGACACAAAATAGCACATCATTCATGCAGAGGGGCATCTGCTAATTTGGTGTAGATGTTCTTATGCAAACCAGAGACTCACAGTTATGTAAAGTGCTTGGCAGCAATAGTAAATGCCAAAATCCTAGAAGGAGGGGTCAAATATATCAGAAACTACAGTATTTCCAGGATTCTAAGTCGCCCCTGTGAATAAGTCGCAGAGGTCACATTTGGCGTTTTCACTGGTAAAATCATAGCATAAATCACCCCTGTGTATAAGTCACTGGTACAAAAAATAAAGCGCAAGACAACACTGCTGGGTTTTGTTTTGTTTCTTTATTTTATATTTCTAAACCATTCACAATAACAATATAAGCAATATAACATACATCAATAAGCAATAGAAATATACAATAAAAAAAAGAAAACATGCTTTCTCATCCGCCCATAATAAGTGAGGCAGGAATCAAGAAAAAAGAGCAAGGAAATACACTAAAACACAGAGAGAGCTGAGAAGAAATGCTGTCAGCAGAACGTACACTATGGACCCCTTCCATTAGGTCCAGGAGATCCCTCCTTAGAAATAATAAGCACAAAGAACTGCTTTGGTTTGGTAAAGTAATAATTCTGCCCCCCAAAACTAACATAAAATAAAGAAGGAACTTTCAGAAGCCAGGACCCGTGAAGCGAGAGAACCCTAGACCATGAGGCCAAGAACTCCCTTAGCTGGGCCTGAGTCTGTTTAGAAACATCAGGAAATATATCAACAACCGAACCCATAAACTGCTCTTGCATATGTCTAAAATACAGACGTAAAACAGAAACTTTATCCTGCTCAAACGTAAAAGTGACCAGCAGAGTACTATGAGATGTTACCAATTCCAGAGAGCCTACCATAAAATCAGTCAAGTCCAGCTGTTCTTGAGGGTGGCTAGGGCTACCAGAGCTTGTGCTGGAAAAAAGGCACATAGAACGCCCGAGCCACCAATTGAAGATTGTCCACCACCCACCCCAAAATCTTGACCATGTATTTCTTCACCAATTCCACTGATCCAAGCAACTGGGACCATGGAAATCACAGAAACCGCAAGTTATTCCTCCTAAGTTGATTCTCCAAAAATTCCACATTCCTCCAAAGCCCAAAACTTTCCTTTTATTTATTTATTTTTATTTACATTCTCTTATATACCGCGCTATTCTGCGTCAGTGCAGTTTACATTGAACAAACTGAAATTACATTGAACAGGGCATTATAACTTGGAGATAACTATTTTACAGGGAACATGGGCGATGGAGGGTTAAGTGGCTTGCCCAAGACCACAAGGAGCACCTGTGGGACTAGAAACCCCAGTCCTTCCGGCCCAAGGTTGCTGTCCCTCTAGTGGGATTTGAACCCCCGACCTTCTGGCCTGAAGTACCTTGCCCCAACCACTAGGCCACTCCTCCCCTTGGACTTGGACTTCCTTAAAGGCATCAAACTCCACCACTTGCCCTTCCAGTTGCTTGAGTCTGCCATCATGCTGTGCCACCTCATTCTTCTGAGTAGAAACCAGTTCTGTAACAGAATCCACCTTCAAAGAAAGTTGTGCCAAACTTAAGTGGAGAGACTCATCCAAGGACTTCACTGAGTTCCACAGCACTGGTGAATAAGGACTCCTTCCCCAAAGAAGACACTCCAATTCCACTCCCCAAACGATCATCCACAAGACACCCACTCCACAAGCTAAAATCTTGAACTCGGGAGAGGACTGAGCAAGGGGGCGGCCCCACACACCTTCCTCTATCAGCAAAGTAATTCCAGCAGTCAGAAGTAGCAACCCCCCCCCCGCCCCCCCATAGGAGAGCTTCAGAGTTGAAGGAAATGCCCTTTCTTCGGGGCTCAACGAAGCTCCCTCCGTGCTCCGCTCTAAAAGAAGACCTCCGGAGTGGTCCAAGGCAGCAAACTCTCCTCTCACCAATTGGACTCCCAGAGTGTCGAGGGTAAGCTGACAACTTCCTTCCACAGCCGCTCCAGCTGGACGGTGCAGCTGCTTGCCCTTGCATTTCAGCATACTGCACAAGGGTAGGTCACTCACTGAAGACTGCTCCAACCCTCCGGAACACTGCTGTTTTTTTAAAACCTGATTTATTCTGTTTCACTTTCATTTTACAATAACGCTCTTGAATAAAGTGCATAACATAGCAGCTCATTCCACATCAGATTTGCTTTGTATCACTTTCGGGAAAGCCATTGAAGTCCTCATCTTCTGTGTCACTGTGAAATAGTTCTGCAATTTCAGGTGCCAGTTCATGTTCATTATTGTCTTCTTCTTAGTCTTCATCATCTTCATCTTCATGTTAATCAGGGCTCTTTAGTATCTCAGCCTTCACCAAACCTGATTTGATTATTTTATCATTTACACCCCCCCCCCCCCCACTGTCTCAACCCACCCAGTAACTTCTGAAAAAGTGGCGTGGCAAATACGGCCGGGGCGTGGTCCACTACATAAATTTATTAGATAGGTCGTTCCATTGTATAGGTCGCACCATTACTTCCCAATGAAAAAACCACAACTTATAATCTGGGAAATACGATAAGCGGATACAATGCCACATTCATCTTCACCCAATGGTATATCAGCTAAATCAGACTGAAACTTAAATAAACAAATGAGGTGAAAATGCACTTCCTGAGGAAAGCTGTGTATTGCATAATGTACAGTTTAGTAAGCTGCGGTCCTAGCACACAACACTGCTCCTTGGAAAATCTTCTTTCACAGATAATAGAGTAATCTGGAGTCTTTTCTAGGTGACGTGTTAAAAAATTCTCTATACTTTCTCAACACCTTTATTACCAACTCAACCAATATAGAAGAGTGGGACAGCTATACTTTACTGAAACCTGGAGCTGGTTAAACTTTGTACTTAAGATTTAGCTTCTTGGCAACAGGCTGCTGAATAGTGACTGATGTTTGCCACATACAAAGATGTTGTTCATGTATTACACCATAGGTAGGGATTACCAGTGGGATTTTTGAAGCCTCTATGAACTATAATAATCCAAAAACAGAGACGTTCTGCCTCCTGCTGGAGAAGAAAGGCAATTTCTCTTTGACACACGGTGTACAAATCTTAGGTAGAACATGTCCTTATAAGAAGGTTTATTCAGAAGTGGAGGAGGGGAAGGGTTGAAAGACGAACCTCATGGAATGAATTCGGGATCTGGGACTGGGACGTCTTCAAGGCTATTTTGAGAGGTCCCCAATCTGGTGGAGGAAGATGACAGCGAATGTTACCCTTGTTGTTCATAATCTTAGAATAAGACAATGGGGGGGGCGGAGCCTGATGTCCAGCGGGTAAGACGCTTCGCGCTGAAGCTCCCGAGAGGCCTACTTAGAATCCTGACATAATACCTATACAAACTTACTATTTCGCTCCGGGCTGACCGGGGTACCTCGGGGGGGATGGCGGCCCATAAACCAGCGCGCTTGGACTTCGGGTCTCCTTCTTCTTCTCACGGAAAACGCTCCAAAACAGAGGTGTCCTCCCCACAGAAGATGGTTCCATTTCGGGAGAACCCCGAAATGCACCTGGAGATTCTAGAGGAAATACGCGGCGTGAAGGAATTGGTGCAGTCCAATGGAGAAGCGCTTAGAGCCATGCGAGAAGACTTTGGAGTGCTCCAGGACCGACTTGAAGGTCTCTCATTACGGCAGGACAATATGGCGGGGGTCCTCGACTCGCACGCGGTGCGCTTGGGCACACTGGACAAGGCTGAGCGCCAGATACAGAATCTTCAAAAGGAGTTAGAAGATAGCAATAATCGAGCCCGTCGCAACAATGTGAGGCTCATTGGAATACCGGAGGGGGTGGAAGCGGGAGATATGAGAGAATTCCTGCTCAAAACTCTTCCCTCCTTGCTGAAGATCACCTTTCATAAAGAACTGGAAATCGATCGAGCACACCGTGTTCCTACCCACATGGCGCTCAACCGAACGACCCCCCGGCCTACTATCTTTCGCTTGCTACGATATCAACAAGTGGAACAAATTTTAAATGCTGCCCGGGCGAACCATCATTTGGAATTTGAAGGTCACAAAGTCTCCTTCTTCCCTGATCTGGCAAAGCCTACAGTCGACCGACGGAAGAAACTCCTTGCTTTTCGCCCTCGACTTCAACAGCTACAGGCTCGCTTTGGCCTGTTGTATCCCGCGAAGCTCCGAGTGACTCTCCACAATCAAACCAGGACATTCGAAGATCCTGATCTACTATCAACATTTTTAGACTCCAAAGAAGCAGAGCAGATGCGCTAATCCAATGACTTGGACTTTTATTTGCCGGCTCTGTCCGCCATTTTGAAGGGCCCGATGCGGCGGTCATAGTTCAGTACAGAGACTGCCTGGACTTTCTTTCTTTCTTTCTATGACTTTTGTTATGTGGTCTCCTATCCCTCCATGATGTGTGCCTCGGTCGGATTCGGAGCACGCACAGTCCTACAGGTTATGTGTTTTTTCAATTTCGGCCTTCTCCGGGGCTTCTCCCCGCAGACACATGGTCGCCAGTAATTTTTGGGGTTCTGCTTCTTCTCTACCGCGCTGCGGTTTTTCTTTTTTCATGTGGGGCGCTTCATTGTATTATCTAAGCTTATTTTCTTTTATGCCATATGTACAGCCAGATACAGTCAATATGAGGGACATTGTGAAATTATGTGCGCTATCATGCTCAGAATTTTTAACTTGTCTGAATGGCTTTATGTAAAATCTTATCACTCAACGTAAAGGGCATTAATAGTCCAATCAAGAGAAAGAAAATCCTTAGCTATCTTAGCCATGAGCATGCTGATTTAGCGTTTCTTCAGGAAACGCACTTAAACTCTGCTGAAACACTGAAACTCAATGTTAAGCCTTACATGGTGGCTGCCTATTCTCCCGCCGTTTCCAAACGGTGCGGGGTAGCCATTCTGGTTAAGAAATCTTTGCAAGCTACTGTAATTGATACTAGCGCTGACAAGGAGGGTAGATGGGCCCGCGTACATCTTAAGGTTGGAGATAGTGAATTTACATGTATTTGCATTTATGCCCCGAATGTGGACAACCCTGCTTACTATGCAAGTATTGCGCAGTTGGCCCAGGCCTCTGCCAATACTCCCTTAATACTTGGTGGTGATTTTAATCAAGTGTTAGACCCTCTGATAGATAGACAGCCGCCTAGAACGAGTAGTCCACCCAAGAGTCTTGCTACCCTTACAGCTCTGATGCAAGATCTTGCGCTGGTAGATATATGGAGGCTACTTCACCCCTCCGACTTAGAGTTCACTTTCTTTTCTGCCCCCCATCACTCCCAATCTAGAATAGATTTCTTTCTCATTTCCAAAGCACTGATTTCTCAAGTAGACACGACTAGGACTCATCCTCTCCATATTTCAGATCATGCTGCCATATCTTTATCATTACGTGTCACTGCGCGGGACGATTCTCCCCGAGCTTGGTTTTTTGATAGATCCCTACTGGGTCAAAAAGATTTTCAGGTTGATATAAAGGCCGCTATCCAAGATTATTTTCATTTTAACTCACCCCATGACACAGCGAGCTGGGCTTGGTGGGAGGGTTTTAAAGCATCTATCCGCGCCACTATAACTAGCTATCAAATTCGGCAGGGGAAACAAAGAAAGCAGCATTTACTGACTCTAGAGCAGCAGATACAAGCTGGGGAGCGTCTCCTCACGTCCCGTACTGACCCATGTATTTTACTCCGTTTACAACGCTTGCGTTTTCAATACAATCAGCTTTTGTACACTGCTGCTGTTAAAAATATCGAATCACAACAAGGGCTATATTATCGGGAAAATAATCGTGCTGGCAAATTATTAGCAAATGCCCTAAAAGGTCAAAAAGAAGCCAAGCGTGTTACCGCCCTCCGTAATCCGTCGGGGGGGGGCTTGGTCACTAAAGATACCGAAATCTTAGAACTCTTTCGTGATTTTTATACTCGGCTTTATCAATCTGAATGTGATTTTGAGCCAGATGTATTTGAACGCTTACTTTCAGGGGTACAAAGACCGACCCTATCTGACGAAGATAGAGTGGCCTTGGACACACCATTTACTGTCTCAGAAATTCATTCTGCTATCAAGAAATGTGCCTCAGGTCGAGCCGCAGGCCCAGACGGTCTCCCTGCTGAATTCTACAAAACTTTTCACGCTGACTTAGCTCCAGTTTTGAAAATTTATTTTTCTGCTCTGGCCGAGGAGGGTTCTCCTTCTGGGTCCTTTTCCATGGCAAATGCAGTAGTTTTTGAGAAAGAGGGGAGAGACCCGCAACTAGCAGCTAATTATCGTCCAATTTCCCTCCTAAACGCGGACTATAAAATATTTGCCACCATTCTCTCTACCCGGCTCTCGGATAGGATGCCTACCTTAATACACCCAGATCAATGCGGTTTCATTCCTGGTAGATCAACTGCCGACAATGCTCGGACTCTATGCCATGTACTGACTACCGCAGTTAATCTTGATCGCCCATTTGTTGGCCTCTCACTTGATGCTGAGAAGGCCTTTGATCGCTTAGAGTGGCCCTTCCTGTTTGCAGTCCTCCGCTGGTACGGATTCGGGGAAGGTTTTCTCTCCGTTGTCTTCGCACCATGTACGCACAGCCTACAGCCAGTATATGTGCCAATGCTTTAAAGTCTCAGCCTTTTCCCCTTCAACGCGGCACTCGCCAGGGATGCCCACTGTCTCCACTTCTCTTCGATCTTGCACTTGAACCCTTGGCTTTACTAATCCGGCAATCGGAGGAGATTCATGGAGTCCCCTTCACCCATAGGGAAATCAAAATTTCAGCGTATGCTGATGACCTTATGCTTTTTGTCTCTATAGACTCAGTACCGGCTGTCCTAGAGCAAATTGGTAAATACTCACAATTGTCCGGTTATAAGATAAATTGGACCAAGTCGGTAGCCTTTCCATTAAATCCTTTGCTTCATCAGGCAGATATGCAACCCTTCCCCTTTTTATGGCAACCTCGCATGGTTAAATACCTTGGGGTTCACTATTGTTCTCCTTTGGAAGACACTATCTCCTTCAATGCCAAAGACTTAACCTCTAAAGTCCGGGCGCTTACTCACCGCTGGACTCCTTTAACACTTACCTGGTGGGGTCGATTAGAAACCATAAAAATGATGATTGTTCCGAAAGTGAATTATATCTTAGAAATGTTGCCCTGTCTCTTCCCTCGACGTATATATAAAGATATAGAGGGCCTTCTGACTAGATACTTGTGGCAAAACAAGACACCTAGGATAGCGAAACATAAGCTGCAAGCAGATAAGGAAAATGGGGGTGTCAGATTCCCTGATTTCCTGAAGTATCATCAATCTTTTCTTCTCAAACAAGGCGCTCGCTGGCTGGAAGATCCAGTACCGAGTAGACCTGTGTGGCTAGACATAGAAGAGGACCTTTGCAAACCGATTCCTCTTACTTTTCTCCCTGGTATGACTCTCCCATTAGACTCCCACTTTCCACCAATGCTTTTAGACACCTTAGGTGCCTTTAATAATCTTATGCACTCTTTAGACTCCCGACTCTGTCCGTTAGACAAGCTCCCACTTTGGTATAACACTCGATTTCGAATACAAAATAAGCCGATGGCGTGGAGCCCCTGGTACACTAGAGGCATTTGGATCCCTAGTCAGTTGTTCCATGAAGGTCGCTGGAAAACTTTTAGTGAATTGCAAATTGAATTTGGTCTCCCAGCAAAACACTACTTTCAGTTGGTACAACTTCAGCATTGCCTTCGGAGTGCTAAGGTGCTCCCGCCATCGGCCTCCCCTACACAAGGTTGGTTGGAGACTATCCGATCTATCGGTAGTTCACCGGGTGTAGCATCCAATTTCTACAAAACCTTGTGTAATGCTATAATTAGAGATACCCCTATAGCGCAGAAAGCATGGGAGAGAGAATTGCATGTGACTTTGACCCCGGAGCAATGGAGCCTTGTCTGGAGTAGAGTGACACGGGTCTCCCGATCCGCCTCACTCACTCAGACACTCTTCTTTCTAGCCCACCGGTGTTTTTACACTCCTGACAGATTAGCCAAATGGAACACTACTCAGGGCAATAGTTGTTGGACATGCCATGCGGCCATTGGTTCACTACCTCATGTTATGTATGAATGCCCCGCACTACAGTATTACTGGCGTCAGGTCTGGGGTCGTATCCAGTCTATTTTGCACTTTCAAGAGCCCCTTTCTTGGAGGATAGTGGGACTTCGCTCAGCTGCGGGGATCCCCTCTCTTCCAAAAACGGCTTACTTCCTTTTGGACTTTATGCTTGGCATTGCTATTTCCCTAATCACGAAATACTGGAAAAATAGCTCTCAGCTGAGCCCCAATGAATGGTGGAATCATGTCTGTCTCTACAGTAAATATGAACAAATACCTCGTATGTTTGCTTCCCCCATTCAGACTCCTCATCATCGGTCTAAATGGAAGATGCTCAATGACTATGTACATTCTGCTCAATGCTCTCATCTGACTGTCTAAATTTGTATATATCTTTGTCCCATGATTATTCTGTATCGCAGATCCTCTTTTGATTGTTTTGATGTATAATCACTGTTGTTTGGAAGCGCTCACATGCTGACATAATCAGCTAGAGAAGAAGCGTGGGGGTGGGGGGTAATTGGGTTTACGTTTCTTTATTGTATACTTGTTTTGTCTCCTTTGGTGTGTTGTTTCTTTTTGTTTGTTGCAAAATGAAAATAAAAGTTTAAAAAAAAAGAAAGAATAAGACAATGGGATCCTGAGAAGTACAGTATATCTCTTTTTCTGCACATGATTACCCCAGCACCGTTCTACACCGAGAATAGGCATGTTACGGCTGCACTAGTAATCAGTACCGTCCCCGATGTTAAAAATGTTTAATTTTTTAAATTTGTTTTTTATTTATATGCCGATTAATGATGATGCCCCCTGTGTATAGGCTACTAACCTTTGCAAATATGCATTTTGTTAAATAGGATTGGGTACCGTTTGCCCTGTGACCCCCTTGGCGGGAACAGGAGGCGTTAGTTTAAATAGCACTCACTATACCTACGGCTTCTCTTCCGTTTTAACCTGAAGTACAGTGGTTATCTTACTCGCTTGGTGAATTTTTAGTACTTCTCTCTTCTTTTGGTTATAATATTAATTCACACAAGCTATACGCACCAATTTGTTTCCCTCCATTTTAGTACTATTATTAATTACAGACTGGGAAGGCATCACATTCGTTTTAGCGGTATTAGAAGTACAGGTATCCATTTTATTAATTCTCCTTATGCTATTCCTGTATACAGTTTTAGACATGTATACCACAATGATATGGAGCCTTCCTTGTTTATTTCCTTTCCACTATGATGGATTCATCCATTTCAGATGGTTCATTATTACACAGTTAGGGTCCTCCTCAACTTTTTTCTCTTTTTTCTTACTTCTTTCATTTGTGAAAAGCCCTGTTTTATCGCTATGGGTTGTTTCCCCTTGTGAGTGGTACATGGAAGCCTCATTTATATACTATGTTTTTATGTTTTTAAATGTGGTTTTCATTGTGATATTAACTTAGTCATATATGTTAGCATGACTATGTTTTTAATTTATGTTTGTTTTAATATGATCTTTTTATGGTCCTTTTGGTTTCCAATTACATCTTTTTACTATTTGTAGGAATAGTTTTATTTCTGCAATTTATGTATTTATGTTTTTATCATAAATTTGATGTTCAATTTTTATTATTTATTCATTTATGTTTTGTAATTCTTGAGGTGTGTCTTCCCCCTCAAGAAGACCTTGTGGCCGAAACTTGTCGGGGCTCAATAAAAACCTGTTTTACCGCCAGTGGTGTTCCAGCTACTTTGTTTGCCTGTGCCTACTGCTGGTATCTTGTGCTCTGGGTTTACAATTTCTACCACAGACAATGGAGAGTTAAGTGACTTGCCCACGATTACAGAGAGTGGCATTGAGATTTGAATCTTGGTGTCCCTGCTCCTCTAAACATTAGGCTACTCCTCCACTCCTATTTAAATCCTAGGAGACCATTATAATACACCTCAACAAAGTTACTGAACACTCTTTGCAAGAAAGGATGTGGATGGTCAGATTGAGGTAGTTATGCTTCTGGGCAAGATGTATCTGCCATTGTGACTAATACTGGAGTAAAAGTGGATGGATCTAAACTTTTAGACTGTCATTATGCAAGCAAAAAATAAGAAGCATCCTGCGATTGGACAGAGTGTGCTGCAAAATAGACTGAACAAGATCCGTGCTTATCAGCACATAAGCACTTGAGGTTTGAGGAATGCTAAATTCTCTACAATGAAGATGAAAGATGAACCTCTACACTGTGCTCCAGATGGGGTTTACTGCTCAGCACTGATTGTGCAGCAGCAGTTTGCTGAGTTTTACACTGAGGTGACAAAACCTCTCCAGCACGTTAGAGGATGTCTAAGAAAAAACTTTATGCACAGACCTGTGTGCTTGCATCCAAGTTGACTGTGCTTTAAGTCAAGATGCCTCTTAAATGTTGTGTTGGCCAGTTAAGGCCTGCAATGTGACTTTTAAAATTGTGGAGGATATGACAAATGAGGATCTACTGGAAAGTGCAGCATCCATCTCTGTCTATGCAGAAAATTTCTTGTGTAACTTTCTAAATGAACAGTGACCTTTTTCCCCACTTCATAGTATTCACGAAAACATTCTTCACAATGTTTCATTCTTAAAGCCCAGGAATCCCAGTCTGAGGTGACAAGTTAGTATTTAGGTTTTAGAATCGATTTATCTCCTTTCCCTGGATAGTTATTTTCCTATATTGTTTTTCATTTGATATGGCCTGTGTCTCTTTTCTCCCATGATGTGGACTTGTAGTTGCAGATATGTGTTATGTTGGGCCTTAGGGTCTCATGTTTTCCTTTTTGTTTTTCTGATATTACCTGTATTGTTCAATTATGTACAATTTAAAAATGCTCAATAAAAAAAAAGAAAAAAAAGAAAAAAAAAAAGAAAAAGATTAACAGGAAGAGTTTTGTTTTTGTGTCTGTTCAGTAGAACGGAAAAAACAAAATTGAAGGACTGGGAGACCGTTGTACTCAGGAAGGGATACGCATGCATAGAACGTTAGTTCTGAGCTCTGGAGAGCTGTTTGATCCCAGTGTCATATGATGACATCACCAGTTTGTGTGCCTGATTACATCCTACTTGTCTATGAAAAACAAAATGAAATCACCATAAGTCTTTGAATGGCCCCACCATAGCTCTTCCCTAGTCCCTGTATTAGAGCTGAGTGGACAATTTTCAATGGGTCTTTCTCTATGGATAAACATCTGTCTACCTGCGGAGAATCCCATTGAAAACTGCTCCCCCCCAAGTAGCACAAGACATTTTATAATAAATCTTACTTATTTCTTTCATTGCATTTTTCTTCATCTGACGAAGAAGATTTCCACATCCCCTCAAAACTGTCTTCAGTGCTCGTAAGCCCCAGTCATAGTGCTGTTGAGGTGTCAGAAGCTCCCTGAGTTGTAAAATATTCATATTTTGTGTCATTTTTACAAAAAACAAAACATGCAACATTAATGCAGTAGATAAATAAATAACATAGCTATATTTGTATATTTATACTGTGCTTCTAGATCAGAAAGCTGAAATCACGCTATGTGGGGTAGTAATAACATACAGTGAAACTCATCACATGAAAAAATTCACAACACAATCATAAAACCAATTAAAATACATCTAGAAGAAAACCATTAACACATTCATTTCTATTCACACTGATTAGCATCCCATCCAATGAGAGGTGTAAAAGGGGGTGCTTGTTATGAAGGTACCACCATCTTGGCAAGTATGCAAATTAACTGTCTTGCAAAGGATTGTGGTTATTGAAGTCCATTCACACAAAGCTTGCCTTTTAAAAAATAATGAAAACTCTGGTAGTTGGTCGAGTGTAGACAAAATTAGAGTTTATTTGTGGGGTGATTATCCCACACACAGATATGCTTGGTAACACCATCCAGATAACTTCTCCAGGGTTTATTCAACACAAAATAAGGCAACTGAAAAAGTCATGCAGATTAAGTATCAAAGTCCTTTATGGAACAGAAAGGCTTCTTTCAGCCACTGCTAATAAACTCCTTAGCAGTGCTGGGGGAAAAACAAATCAAAGAGGAAAACGTCTTTATACTAAAACATAGCTCACTTTCTCCATACAGAAAAGAACTTTTTAAACCTACGTGTGCACGGCTTGTGCTGGGCTCTCCTCCACCAACAGGTGACAATTAACTGCAATCAGTAACTTGATTTCAGTACACGTACAAAACTTTCCCAAAAGCTTTTTCATTCAACAAAACTTTATGGGAAGCCAATATTTAGAATGTTTCCTTTTGATGTTTGCTCTGATATTTAGGATTTTCCTAAAATAACAACTTAATCAAAGAAGTGTCCATATAATTATCCTCTGCATCAGATATTAAACCTTGCTCCTGATATTGCATTGACTCAGTTTCTCCGTCTGACTCAGAGGGCTTTAGAAACTGACCTCTACACGGAGAGAAACTGTTTCCCTGCTGTTTGCACTGCTCAAAGCTAGAGAAACATTCACAGTTCCTACCTGAATCCAGGCAAGCGTCAGGCTGCTTCTTCTGGTATTCTGGCCAGTATGCAATAGAGCTTTTGTGTCCTGTCCTCCAGTTGGTATCTCTGGACCTCAGGATCTTTTCTCCAGATGTCCTCCAAGAGGTATTTGGGCTCCTTTCTTCCTTAGCTGCAACAGTCCTCTTTCTAGGCGTTGCTTGAGGGTCCCTGGCTGTGGATCTACAGACCTCTGGCTTTTTCCAGTCCTCTGAAGATTCTTCTTTCCCCCGGGTATCTCTCCAGGCATAGGTACTTTTCTGAGCTCTTCTCTTGGACCGTCTGCTTCCTTGTCCTTGTTCCTTCGGGTTCCGGTTGTTCTTCCTTCTGTTCTTCTGATTCCCCTTCTCTGTCTCCGTCTCCGTCTCCTTCTGATTCCCCTTCTCCTTCTGTCTTTCTGAAGATTCCCCTCTAGCTTTAAAGGGCTTAGATTGCAACTCCACCCTTGCATTCTTCAGGTGTTGTGGATTAAGCATTCTTCTAGAGGCTGTTTAATTAGGGATGACATAATGCTTTCTCTGATTAGACTCATGCTTTTCCACTCTAGCTCCCCTAGGGACTTTCTGCATACAGGTGCATTCTGGAACATGTAGTCTTTTAGGAAAACAAGCTGTCTTAGTTCTATAACCTGCCAACACAGGTCCCTTGATCAGAGTAAATTCTCCTCTTTTGTCATTACTCCCTGAGCTTTGATAAGCTTCCTTATCACAGAGGTCTAGAAGAAAATGCAATAAAAATACTTGGCAGTTCCTCCTAACTACTGCAAAACAAACCGCTCGACGAGCAACAGAGCATTCATTTATTTTTCACCTATACTTTGGAATGCTCTACCGGATAAACTAAGCCATCAAGGACCTTAAAGATTTTCAAAAGGAAATTAAAACATATCTCTTCACAAAATATTTTGGTAACTCATCGGATGGGAACAAAATATTCCCAACATAACAATAAAACTAAGATAATCTCCCTTGAACCCTCCTGATCAATATTTTCTACTATTATCCAACTAACTAAACTAACTGTTTGATGTATATAACTCTTGTAAATATGTTGATTGTAATATTTGTTTTCCGTAAATAAGGTATGGTCCTACCTGTATACACTCCATGAATTATTTCAGTGGTACATCATTATACTAAGTTTAAGTTATAAGTTGAAAGTAAGTTTAATGTAATTTGGTTTGTTAACTGTAAACCGCCTTTGATCTCTGGAAAAGGCGGTATACAAAAACATATAAATAAATACATCCATTTAAAAGATCCTAAACATCCTAATTAGTTAAAGGCCTCATAACATAAAAATGCTTTTAGTTATTTGCAAAACTGCATCAATTTACACTCTGAACAAACCATCGGGTAGCCACAGCCACAGACAGAACCAGCCCAAGGGTTTCTGCCACTCCAGGCAGAAGTCCCAGTCATGCCATCCCCGCTACTCTACCACCGCTGATTCCATCTTCTGGGGGTTAGTGGTGGCAGTCTAAAAGTGGCACTTTGTGCCGCCGCTTTGGTGCCCACGGCAGGCCATGTGCATTACAATAACTGGGCAGCGGCTCAATATTGCTACTATCTGGTTACCACCAGGAGCCATCTCTGGAATGCTCAAATGCTAACCAGTTAATCCCTTTGAAAATCAGGCCCCTACATATTAAAAAACAACACATATTGAAAAATCCCATAAAAATAACCAGTCATATTAGAAATATAAAATGTGATCAAAGACAAGATAAACAATGAGTTCCCATTAAGTATAGAGTCCTTCTGATAGAGCGCAATTCAAAGAGGAAACCAACCTAATCTGCCGAACAGTGTTTTTTAATACAAATACCTTGGCTTGTGCTTAAAGCCCTGGCCAAGATATATTGCTGTACTCATTGTCGTAGACAGTGAGGGGCAAATTCTTTCAAGATTTATTTTTATTTATTTATTTTTATTAACAATTCTTATATACCGCACTATTAGACATCAGCGCGGTTTACATTAAACAGAAAACATCCAACAGTTTACATCTGTCTGGTCATTACATTTAACAGGAGGTATAACTTGGCGAAATAGGGGAAACTAAATACAATAAGGATACATAAGGATACATAAGGATCAAAATTTTAAAATCCATCCTGATAGACATGGGAGACCAAAAGTGGGGTGGTTCTGCCTCATTTGATAACTATCATAACCCTTTCTGCTTTGTTTTTAATCAGTTTTAAGCTCCTAAAGGATTTCTTGGGAATCCCCATATAAAAAGCATTATAATAATCTAAATCTAATAATCTAAAAGGGACAGAGCCACCAACATTGAAATTGCTCCCAAATCTGAGTGAATTTGACAGCTGTACCAAAGGGTAAAAAACACTTTCAAAACAACAGAGCTGACCTGGTCTCACAACAAAAAAGAACAATATTTAAACGCCACCAATCAGGATTTTTTTTTTAATGCTGGCTGTAGCATTTCAATAATCTGGACATTCAGCGCTAAATATCCATATGAGGTGCTGAATATCCATAAGAGGTGAGCAGCTCAGGAGCTCTCTCGATAACAGGCAATATTGAGTCCACTGTCTGAAAAGCCATCTGGATAAAATTAGTAGAGCTTTGTTGCTGACCTAACTTTACCCAGATAGCACTCTAAGTATCACTATCATCCAGATAACTTGCCATTCTGCCCATATAATCCACTGGTACTAATCAGATGGAGTAGAGGACAGCTTAATGGTTAGAGACTAGGGTTCGATTCCCAGTAGCACTCTTTGTGGCCTGGGCAAGTCACTTAACCCTCCACTGCCTTGGAAGAAAAATCTGGCAATCAACTTAAGGTTATACTGCCAAGAAAACCCAGGACTGACTCGAAAGCCACACATTGCATTTTTACCTTTGAATATCAACCTGATAGAGTACAAAACGGCTCCTAAGTTTCTAATCAATCAGGAGAATGACATCATACTGTATTTCAAATTTAACTAACAAAGAGAGATATCTGGAAAATGTTTTTCAGTCCAAAGTAATTCATTTTTTTGGACTGATATTAAGGCTACTGGCTTCAAGTCAATTCTGGACCTTAAAAATTACATTCTCAACTGTAATTTTGGCTATCTCAACAGAATACAGTTGTGGTCAACATTATTGGTACCCTTGCATTTTAGGTATGTTATGTACAATATCTTAGAAACATGATGACAGAAAAAGACCACGTGGCCTATCTAGTCTGTCCTTTCATATCAACAACTACAACAGTCCCTTTTTACCTTTAGAGATCCTCTGTGTTTGTCCCATGCTTTTTTGAATTCAGTTACTGTCCTCATCTCTACCAGCTCCACTGGGAGACTATTCCACGGATCCACTACTCTTTCCGTAAAGAAATATTTCCACATATCACTCCTAAATCTATCTCCCTTCACCCTCATCCCATGTCTCCTCGTAGCAGAACTTGCTTTCCATTGAAAGAGGCTCTCTCCCTGAACATTTATGCCACAGAGGTATTTAAACATCTCAATCATATCACCTCTATCCCACCTTTCCTCTAAGGTGTACATATTAAGATCCTTCAGTCTGTCCTCATATGCTTTATAATGAAGACCACTAATCATTTTAGTAGTCACCCTCTGCACCAACTCTATCCTGTTCACACCCTTTTGAAGGTGCGGTCTCCAGAATTGCACACTATACTCCAAATGAGGTCGCACCAAAGACTTATACAGAGGCATTATCACCTCCTTTTTTCTGCTAGCCATTCCTCTCCGTATGCACCCAAGCATCCTTTTAGCTTTTGCCGTCGCCTTTTCTACCTGTTTAGCTACTTTAAGATCATCAGACACAACCACACCTAGGTCCCGCTCTTCTTTAGTGGACAAAAGTACTACACCCCCTATACTATATTGCTCCCTTGGATTGCTGCAGCCCAAATGCATGACCTTACATTTTTTAACATTAAATCCCAGCTGCCAAATTCTAGACCATTCTTCAAGCTTAGCTAGATCCCTCCTCATGTTATCTACACCTTCCTGGGTGTCTACTCTTGAGAAATAATTTGAAGTATTCCAACTGTATGTCATCATAATATTTTAATAGTATGTCCAAAGTCAGACAACAAAAAAAGATGTCTGTGCAAGTTAGACATAGCAATTTCTGAGAGAAAAATCAAAATATGGCTTGGACAGGATTATTGGCACTCTTCACTAATATTTGAATGCATAATCCTTGGCAGTGATGACAGCCTCCAAACGTTTCTTGTAGCCATCTATAAGTTTCGTACTTCTGTCTGCTGGTAGTTTCTCCCATTCTTCAAATGAGATTTGTTCCAGCTCATGAATGTTTCCAGGATTCCTTTTATCAATGACAGATTTCGGCTCTTTCCAAAGGTTCTCGATTGGATTGAGATCAGGAATCATTGCCAGCCAGTTTAAAACAGTCCATTTTTATATTTTTAACCATTCTTTTGAACTTTTGGATGTATATTTTGGGTCATCGTTCTGCTGGAGGACCCATGATGTTCGACCCAGACCTAGCTTTCTGACACTAGGTAGCACATTTCGCTCCAAAATACCTTGGTAGTCCTCTGACTCACAACCTCGCAACATTATGGAACCTCCACCATATTTAACTTTTTCCTTATAAGCTTCATTTCTTCGCCTGTAAATGTATCACTGATCTACATTGCCAAAGAGCTCAAGTTTGGTTTTACCTGTCCACGGAATATTTTCCCAGAAGGACTGGGGTTTCTCAAGGTGTGTTTGGGCAAAGATAAGGCGTGCCTTTTTATGTTTGCCTATGAGGAGGGATGTCCTCGTTAGCCTTCACCCCTTTGTTTAGTGTGCAGCATATGGTGCGGGTTGAAACCACCACTCCAGATTGTTCCAGGTAAGCCTTAAGCTCTTTGGATGTTATATGTAGTGTTTTTCCAACAGTTCGCACTAACCTTTGAAAACTTCTTGGATTAATTTTCCTCTTCCCACCACGACCTGGGAGATTCTTGTCAGTTCCATGGGTAGAAAAAGCGTAGTTACTCATCTGTAACATATTTTCTCCAGGGACAGCAGGAATCAGTCCTCACTAATGGGTGACATTGACACCGACAGAGCCCACGCGGAGCAATTCCCCAGCTTTCAAAGAAAGCCTTTGGGACTGCTACAACACGTGTGGTCTTCTTCCCACCCAAGGGCACCATCTTGCTCAGTCAGGTCCCTTAGCTTAAGCCCTACCAAGCAGATGCCAAGGGAAGGATAAAAATCCAGCAACTCATCAGGGGAGCTGGGAGGGTAGTGAGGAATGATTCCTGCTGTCCCTGGAGAACACCTGTTAAAGGTGAGTAACTATGCTTTCTCCAGGAACAAGCAGGAAGTCAGTCCTCACTTATGGGACTCCCCAGCTACAGGCTACTGAACCTGCAACCAAAAATCGCCTCCGCAAGGTCGTGAGCAGAAACCAATGCCCGAAGGAGCCAGAGTTCTCAGGTCCTCGGGGCGAAGCCCTCGGTAGCCGTATAGAAGGGTCAGAGGGCAGGAGTTGCTTATACCCCAAACAGATTATGGAGTACCATCTGGCCGAAGGCACTGTCCTGATGGGACTCCCTCTCCAGACAGTAGTGAGCAGCAAAGGTGTTCACTGAATACCAGGTCGCCGCCGGGCAGATGTCCATCAAGGGCATGGAGTGCAGTGAGGCCACTGAAGCTGCTTTGGCCTGGACTCCGTGCGCGGTGACTCAATGATCTAAAAGGCACCCGCCTTCGTGTAAGCAAAGAAACATAGAAACATGACGACAGAAAAAGACCACATGGCCTATCTAGTCTGTCCTTCCATATGGAAGCAATCTGCCACCCAAATGGAGAGGGTGCATTTAGTGACTGCCTGCCCCAGTCGATTGGGATCGTAGGTCACAAAGAGTCACCCAGACTTGCGATGAGCCTGGGTGCGCTGCAAATAGAAGGCAAGAGCCCTTTTGCAGTCGAGTGCCTGGAGAGCCGCCGACGCCTGGTCTCAGAAAGAAAGTTGGTAAGACTATCTCCTGATTGAGATAGAAGTCTGAAACAATCTTCGGCAGGAACGTGGGGTGGGTACGGAGGACCACCCTATTCCTATAGAATCTAATGTAAGGGACATCAGCCATGAGAGCCTGGAGCTCACTGACTCAGCGGGCCAAGGTCAGAGCCAGCAGGAAGACCACGTTCCAGAGCACATCACCATCGGCTCAAAGGGTGAACGCGTGAGCTGCATGAGCACTATGTACAGATCACATTCCGCCGGGGCAGCCCGGATGGGCAGCTTGGACAGCAAAAGACCCCGCATAAAGTGGGGAGACTAAGGGCTGCCCCAAGAGGGACTTTCCCTCGATGGGGAGGTGATTCGCTGAGATGGCACTCAAATGCATCCTGACGGAGTTCGACTTCAGGCCTTTCTTTGAGAGATGGAAGAGGTACTGAAGGACCCACTGAGTGGGGCAAGAGAATGGGTCAATCTGCAGCCCAGAGCACCAGACCGAGAAGCACCGCCTATTGAAGGCGTAAGCTTGTCTAGTCGAGGTTTTCCTCGACATGAGGACCACCTCCTCTACCTCCT
The DNA here is from genome assembly GCA_033557465.1 of Ichthyophis bannanicus. Lineage (NCBI taxonomy): Eukaryota > Metazoa > Chordata > Amphibia > Gymnophiona > Ichthyophiidae > Ichthyophis > Ichthyophis bannanicus. Next base: position 171,897,836 of record CM066035.1, on the reverse strand, counting down.
CTGGGAGATCCCGCAGGGCTAAGGAGACCCGTTCAGCCGTCAGGCTGTGAGGGATAACGAGGCCAGGTTCGGGTGCAGCACCTGTCCCTCCTCTTGCGTTAGTAGGCCCGGGGCACAGCCCAGGGAAACTGGAGGCTCCATCGACAGCTGGAGCAGGAGCGGGAACCAGGGCTGTCGAGGCCACGAGGGAGCTAGGAGGATCATCAATGCCCGGTCCCGCTGAGCTTTGTGGAGGGTCTTCGCAATGAGAGGAGTGGGAGGGAATGCATAGAGAAGGCCGGAGAAATGCATAGAGAAGGCAGAGGAACGCATCCAGACCCTCCCTGCTTGGGTGCGGCATTGGGCCGCAGAAGCGGAGAAGCTGTGCGTTGAACGGGCTGGAAAATAGGTCCATGGCCGGAGTTCCCCACCAATGAAACAGCCAGCGGGCCACCCCCGGGTCCAGCCGCCACTCATGAGGGCGTAGGATTCTGCTGAGTTTGTCTGCCAAGATGTACTCCTGGCCCAAGAGGAAGACCGCCCTGAGGATGAATTCTAAGGCCTGCATTGGTTCGAGGTGGGACTTGGGATAATTGACCAAGAAACCCAGGCCCTCAAGCAGGAGGATCATGTGCAACGCCGCCCAGTGGGATTCCTTGACTGAGGATCCCGGGATGAGCCATTCGTTGAGGTAGGGGAAGACCGGTATGCCCTGATGCCTGAGGGAGGTGGCGACCGCAGAGAGGCACTTCGTGAAGACCTGGAGGGCGTACGCAAGGCCAAAGGGGAGGACCCTGTACTGGAAGTGCTCCCCCTGCAACCTGAAGCGCAGGTACTGCCTGTGCTGGGGGTGAATCAAAATGTGGGCATAAGCGTCATTTAGATCCAAGGAGCATAGCCAGTCGCCCTGCCGGAGGAAGGGCAGCAGAACGCCAAGGGATAACATCTTGAACTTCTCCTGCACCAAGAACTTGTTTAGCTTTCGGAGGTCAAGGATGGGCCACAGACACCCCCTCCCCCCGTCTTTTCAGGACGAGGAACTACAGGGAATAGAAGCCCCGACCTCGGAGGTGCGATGGCACCCTCTCAACAGCCCGCTGGGTGAGGAGGTTGATTAATTCCCACTGCAGGAGGACCTGATGTGCGGGGAGTCGAGGAGGCTCCACCAGGGAGAAGGGAGGGGGAAGCCTGTCTATGCGGAGGCGATAGCTGTCCCGGATTACCCAGAGGACCCAAGTGTCCGAGGTGATGGACGCCCACTGAGGGGCAAAGGAGGACAGGCGTCCCCCTACTGGCTGCTGAGTCACTGGGGGGAGAGAGGCTATGTGGTTGGTGTCAAAACCCCTGCTAGGGTTGAGGCAGTGCCGGGGTTTGGGCCTTGGACCCTTTCGGCTTGCGGTGACCCTGGCTGGACTTCCCCTGTGCTGCGGTGGCCGGCATGGAAGTAGGTGGGTACAGTGGGTAGCCATGGTAAGGCAGGCCCTTCCTTGGAAAGAAAGGCTTTTTGGTTTGTTGTTTCTTTTGAGGGAGGGCGGAGGTCTTGCGCGAGAGAGTTTGGGCGACGAACTCTGTCTCTATCTCCAGGGCCTTGTCCTCCATTGGTTTGCCAAAGAGCTGCTCACTGAGGCAGGATACGTCTAGGAACTTCTCCTGCACCCACTGCTCCAAATCTGAAGATTGGAGCCATGCCTGGTGATGGGCCCTGATGCCAGCAGTCACCACTCGAGCCAAGGACTCTAAACCATCGTAGGTGGCACCGGAGAGGTACTTTGAGCAGTCCACAACAGACTTTAGCAGGGTACGAAACCTATTGAGAGGTTTGCCCTCAAAGCCTGCGGAGAAACCTCCGAGTTCCTTGGCCAAGTCGCACAAGAACATGCCCATGTATAACTAGTATGCCTGAATACGGCAGGAGAGCATGGAACCCTGGTAGGCCTTGCGGCCTAGGTTGTCGAGGGCTCTCGACTCCCTGCCTGGGGGAACCTAAGAGTGTGACTTTGGGCTCTTTTGCTTTCTCATGGCCGACTCCACCACCATGGAAGTGTGGGGGTGTAGGGTTTTCCTGAACCCTGGGCCGCGCTGGGCCTTGTACATGGTATTGAGGCGTTTACTCATGATGGGAACCAAGGCAGGCGCCTCCCACATGCGGATGGGTGGAACCAGGACAGTAAGAGACTCCCGAGGTAGGGGCTTGTACTGAAGGATGTCGAGCTCTTCAGCTCAAGGGTCATCCTCAGTCTAGGTGGCCAGGTCGAGAGCCTGTGCCATATCCCAAACAAACACCAGAAAGGAGGTGTCCTCGGGTGGCGATCGCCACTGAAATGCGAGCGGGGAGGGGTCCGACAGAAGGTCCCAATGGGCACGGGTTTCCAGGAAGGTATCCCCATTGGACTCCCAGTCTGAGAGGTCGGATGAGGAATCCGACCCGGGTGGGTCGCCCTGTCCTGCGGCCGAGGCCTGCTTGGAGCCAGAGGCCCTGGAGGATCTCATCCCCAAGGAATGGGAAGGCGAGCGAGATAGATGTTGAGGACCCACATGAGGACTGTGGCTCTCGGGGGTTTCCTGGATGGTTATCGGCATCCCACGCGAGGGAACCTCGGTCTCTGGGCGCAAGTCAGCGAAGATGGCTCTGAATCCCTGCTGGGAAGTGATGAATGAAGAAACGCTGCGTTCTAGTGCCAGCATGCGGTACTCCCACACGGGCATGCAGCCCTGTGATGCAGACCCCGGTGTCACTGGGTCAGGTGTCAAGGAGGAGAGGGGGTCCTCACCGGGACGGACCTCAGGAAACAGGGGCACCATCGCCGGAAGCCTCCGTATCTGTACAAGGTACCTTGCGGGGCCGTTCCTTGTCCGATTCTCGAGAACACTGCAGGGGGCTAAGCGACTGAGAGCGGGAGCACTCGAGCTTGTTGCGAGCCCCTGACAGCGACTTCAAAGCCTTCTTCTTGGCTCTCGGAGTGCCGCCGAGAGCACGGGACCAAGGTGGGGGATCCCACCGGAGGAGAGACAACCGAGGGCGCCACCGGGGACTCCAAGGTGGCCTTTATGAAAATGTCTTCGGACTTCTGCTTGTGACTGTGTCCGTAAGTGACATGTTCCTAGAGCATCTATCGCATTTTTTTAATCCGGTGGCAAAAATGGTCCCGCAAGGTCGAAGACCCACGCGGCCAGCGGTTGGAGGAAAAAAGGGCGCGAAGTCCATTAAAAGCAAAAAAAGCGAAGAAAAATGTCCCCTAATGGCTCTAAAAAGATAGAGCAGGGGAAGGACGGGTAGAGGACCAGAACAACTGGAAAAGAGGTAGGCCAAAAGGTCGAAAAACTAAACACTTTTTCCAAGGGAAGAGGACATGGGTCCGAAGGGCTCCGTGGAAAAAGGGAAACAGCAAGATGGCACTCTTGGGCGTGAAGAGGACCACGCATGCGTGGTAGCAATCCCAAAGGCTTTCTTTGAAAGCTGGGGAATTGCTCTGCATGGGCTCCGTCGGTGTCGATGTCACCCATAAGTGAGGACTGACTTCCTGCTTGTTCCTGGAGAACCTCTTAACAACACTGTGAACTGTAGACACAGGAATCTCAAGGTCTTTGGAGATGTTTGGTGATTAGGTGAAATTAGGATTTACCTGTTAATTAGCTTTCCTTGAGTACCTCCAGTCCAGTCCCGTCCTGTGGGTTTTCAATTCCCACCAGCAGCATGGAGACTGAGCAAGTCAAAGTTAATGACATCACGATACATAGGTAGCTGGCACCACCCACCAGCCTTCAGTATCACCGGAGCAACAAATAAGATTAGTGTCACTTATTAAACTATATTAAACCAGATTACATATTCCTTACTTTAGAGAAAAAAAGGCAGATTATCATATCCAACATTTACAAGCACCAACAAAGTGGCTTAATACATACCTCTGAGTCCGAACCTCGACCGCTTGAGGCCAACACATTCATCTCTTCCAGGTACAATTGTATTCTCAAGATTCTTTTTTGCATTTGCTTTACCATTCTGCCCCTAGTGAACTAGAAACAAACAAGACCGGACTCCACAAGGATCTCTTCCGGCCCCAACTGGTCACTTTGGACCCCAGTCCCACAGTCAGAGATGTTGTTCTTCAGGCACAGGTGTTCTCCAGGAGCAGCAGGAATCAGTCCTCACTTATGGGTGACATCGGCGCCGATGGAGCCCCCGTACGGAGCATTTACCCAGCTTTCTAAGAAAGCCTTTGGGAATACTGCAAGCATTCGCGGTCCCCTTCCCGCCTAAAGGTGCCATCTTGCTCAGTCAAATGACATAGCTAAAAACAGCACACAAAAATGTAAAAATGAATTATGTACAACTGCAACTCCCAGGGAAGGAGGGAGGGTTGTGAGGACTGATTCCTGCTGCTCCTGGAGAACACCTGTTACAGGTGAGTAACTACTCTTTCTCCAGGACCAAGCAGGAAGTCAGTCCTCACTTATGGGACTCCCCAGCTTCAGGCTACCAGGGACCCAGAGCTGAAAAATGAGCTCCCTCTAACCGCAGCATCAGAGAAAGGATTTCACTGAAACACACCCCCACCGGTAGCCCAACCAGAGGGCTGGAGGGTAGGAGTTGCCTAAACCTCAAAGAGATTCCGGAGCACTGCCTGACCGAAAGCACTGTCCCTACGGGACTCCCTCTCCAGGCAGTAATGGGTCGCAAAAGTCTGGCTTGAGGACCAAGTTGCAGCCCTGCAGATGTCTGCCAACGGTACAGAGCGGAGATGAGCTACTGAGGCAGCCATTGTCCTAACACGGTGGGCCGTGACCCGACCCTGCAAAGGAAGGTCAGCTGCCCTGTAAGCACAGGTGATACAGTCTGCCGCCCAGATGGACAAGGTACGCTTGGAGACAGGTACCCCCAAGTTATTGGGGTCAAAAGATACGAAGAGCTGAGTAGCCCTCCTATGCCCCTGCGTATGCTTAAGGTAGAAGGATAAGGCCCTCCTACAGTCCAGAGTATGCAGGACTGTCTCAGTCCGGCTGGCATGGGGCCTAGGGAAGAACGTTGGAAGAACCACCTCCTGGTTGAGATGGAAAGAGGAGACAACCTTGGGGAGGAACTTAGGATGTGTCCGAAGGACTACCCTGTTCCTATAGAAGCGAGTGTAGGGTCTGTCACAGACCAGGGCTTGAAGTTCACTCACTCGCCTGGCCGAGGTCAAGGCCACTAGAAATAGAGTCTTCCAGGAAAGGAAGCGTAGAGGACTTGTAGCCATTGGTTCAAAAGGTGGGCGAGTCAGTTGTTGCAAGACCACATTCAAGTCCCACTCAGGGGCCGGTGGACGGAGAGGAGGCTTGAGCAATAGCAAGCCTCTGAGAAACCTTGGCACCAAGGGATGAACCGACAAAGAGTGTCCCTCCACCACTGAGTGGTGAGCTGCCAGAGCAGAGAGGTGGACCTGAACAGAATTGGACTTAAGGCCCTGAATGGACAAGTGCAGAAGGTACTGGAGCACTACTGGCACAGTGCAACCGAAAGGATCTTCCTGGCGTTGCTGACACCACAAGGAGAACCTCCTCCATTTCAGGGCATATGTTTTCCTGGTGGATTGCTTTCTAGAGGCCAAGACCACCTCTTCTACTTCCAGAGGCAGGCCCCAGGGAGCCAAGACTACCCTTGCAGCCTCCAGGCCATCAGATTGAGATATTTGAGATTGGGGTGCAGAAGGGAACCCTGATCCTGAGAGAGAAGGTCAGGTTGGAACCCCAGAGGCAGTGGTGTCTCCACTGCCAGTTGAAGCAGCAGTGGGAACCAGGGCTGCCTCGGCCACCTGGGAGCAACCAGAAGTACCGAGGCCTTGTCCCTGAGAATCTTGAACAAGGTTCGGGCCACCAGAGGCGTGGGAGGAAACGCATACAGTAGGCCCTGGGACCAAGAAATCAGGAAGGCATCCGCCGCCACCCTTAGGGGATGCGGTTGCCTGGAACAAAACCTGGGCAGTTGGTGATTCAGGGGACTGGCAAAGAGATCCATGAATGGAAGTCCCCATTTCAGGAAAATCTTTTGAACCACCAAAAGATGCAGCTGCCACTCGTGGGGCTGCAGAATTCTGCTTAATCTGTCTGCCAGAAAGTTCTCTTGGCCAGGAAGATAAACAGCCCTCAGCAACATCTGGTGTCTGAGGGCAAAGGAGCAAAGGGCCTGTGCTTCCAGGCATAGGGGCCTGGACTCAGTGCCGCCCTGTTTGTTCACATAGAACATGGCTACTTGATTGTCCGTCTGAACTAGGACAGACTGGTGAACCAAAGTGTGAGAAAAAGCATTGAGGGCTAAGCGAATAGCCCTCAAATCTAGTAGGTTGATCTGTTGCGTGGCTTCCCAGGGGGACCAGAGGCCCTGAGTGCAGCTCCCCTGACAGTGTGCACCCCAGCCCTGTAAGGAGGCATCTGTTGTCAACACCACTGTGGGGACAGGCACCTGAAAAGGCACCCCCTGAAGCAAGTTGGGGGGGGGGGGTGTAGCCACCACTGAAGGGAAGTCAGGAATGGTTTTGACACCCTGACTTTGTCTGCTAGGTTCCCAGTGGCTTGTTTCCACTGAGTTCTGAGGCACCACTGTGCAGGCCTCATGTGGAGGCGGGCATTGGGGGTAGCATATACAGTCGATGCCATGTGTCCTAGGAGCTGCAGACAGAGTCTGGCAGGAACCCTTGGCAGGCTGAGAAACCGGGATGCCAACTCCATGAGCCTTTGAGCTCTGTCCTCTGGCAAGTAAGCTCTTGCTTGCAGAGAGTCCAGCCGTGCCCCTATGAACTCTAGGTTCTGGGAGGGGAGCAAAGTGGACTTTGCGAAGTTTATGACAAAGCCTAGGTCTTGAAGGAGTGATACACTCCTGAAGGTGGCCTGCCTGTCCTCCTGGTAAGTCTGACCCCGGATGAGCCAGTCGTCCAGATAGGGAAAGACAAAAACACCTTGAGTCCTCAAGTAGGCCGCCACCACCGCAAGGCACTTTGTAAAGACTCGTGGGGCAGAAGTTAGGCCAAAAGGCAGCACTCTGTACTGGTAATGGTTTCCTCCCACCATGAACCTGAGGTACTTTCTGTGGTCTGTATGAATGAGGATGTGAGTATACGCATCCTTTAGATCTAAGGAGCATAGCCAATCTCCCTGCTGGAGGTAGGGCAGAAGTGTTCCAAGAGTAAGCATCTTGAACCTTTCTTTCTCCAAGAACTTGTTGAGGTTCCTGAGGTATAGAATAGGCCTTAGGCCCCCGGTCCTCTTTGGCACCAGAAAGTACCTGGAGTAGAAACCGTGCCCCTGTAGGCGAGGAGGTACAGGCTCCACCGCCTTGTCCAGAAGCAGACTTTGAAGTTCTTGGAGTAGGAGGGATGTGTGCAGGGGAGGCCTTAGAGGCTCTCCTGGGAAGTAGACAGGAGGTAACTGCTGGAAATGAAGAATATAGCCCTTGTGGACTATGCTTAATACCCAAGCATCCCCTCTAATCGTCAAACAGGGCTAGGCGACCTCCTGTGCAGGAATGGGGCAGCAGAGGTGGAAAGGCTATGCTGTGGGAGTCAAAACCCCCCTCCCTGCTGGGTAGGAGCAGGAGCCGGAGGCTTGGGGGTCTTCTGCCTATGGGGCCCATGTCCCTGCCCCTTGGCCTGCTGCCCCTGTTGGGGAGCTGGGGAGGCCTGGTACTGAGGGAAAGGTTTGTAGGCAGCCGCCTTTCTCGGGTAAAAGGACTTTTTACCTGAGCTCTTCTTTTTGTGAGAAGGGGCAGAAGTCTTTCTGGACAGCCTTGTCCTGGTCAGGTGCTCGGTTTCGAGCTCAGCCGCCTTCTCGGCCATGGGCTTGCCAAAAAGGTTTTCACCTCGGCAAGGAACATTGACCAACTTGTCCTGCACCCAGGGCTTGAGGTCTGATGACCGCAGCCATGCCTGGCGTCGGGCTCCGATGCCGGCTGCTGCCACACGAGCCGAAACCTCGAAGCCATCGTAGGCCGCTCGGGACATGAACTTGGAACAGTCCTGGATTCCTGAGGACAAAGTCTGGAACAGCTGCAAAGGTTCCCCGGAGAGGCCAGCAGAGAACCCGGCAAGCTCTTTCGCCAGGTCTCGTAAGTACATGCCCATGTACAGCTGGTAGGACTGGACACGGCAAGCATCGAGCCCTGGAAGCACTTTCTGCCGAAAGCATCCAGGTTCCAGGCCTCCCTGCCGGGGGGGGGCACCGCAGAGTGCATCTTCTGGCTCTTCAGACGATGCATGGCCGATTCCACCACCATGGAATGGTGCGGCAGCTGTGCCTTCTGGAAGCCAGAGCTCTTACGGAGTCGATAGATGGAATCGACTCGCTTGTTTAAGACAGGCGCCGAGGCCAGTGCCTCCCACATCCGGAAGAGGAGCCATTCCAGCATCGGAGGAACTGGCACAGTAAAGGCCTCCTTCAGAGGAGAGTCATACTGGAGGGCCTTGAGCTCTTCAGCTCGAGGCTCCTCCTCGGGGTCCGCGGGAATCGCCAATGCCTTGGCCATGTCCCGCACTAACTCCGAGAACCGGGTGGTCCTCCGGGGGGGGGGACCTACTCCGGGGCTCGGACTGCGGTGAGTCCGAAGGGACGCACCGAGTCCGGAAGGTGTTGGGGGACTCCTCGTCCTCCGTCTCCCATGCTGACTCATCCGAAGAGGAGTCGAGGGGCTCCGATAGCACGGGTCGAGGTGGCACCCGCCCTGACGCCGAAGGCACCGGCATCAACGTCCTCGGTTCTGAGCGGGAGGTCGAGGGGGACCTTGACCGAGGACGACTTCGAGCCTTCATGGTCTTGAGTATCAGCTCGGTCTCCGGGGTCGACTTCGACGTCCCGTGGTCGGGGCAGATGCACCAGCGAGGCTGGCCATCAGTACCCGCTGCTGATCCATGAAGGCAGACAATCTGCACTCCAAGGCTGTCAGCCTGAGTCCAAGCTCAGGAGACTCACAGCAGCCACCGACTCGGGCCCCGGCAGCGCCGGGCCCGACGTCGGCTCCCTCGGAGGAGAGTCCACGAGGACTACAGGACTCACGTGCCCGACGGTCTCCGGCTCCACACGAGGTACTTTGGACGGCTTCTCCTGCTCCAAAGGCCCGGGACGGCGGTCGGGGGTCTTAGACCTGGCCCTCGAGGAACCAGGGACATCTTCCGACACCGCCCTCACGAGCCTCTTCTTCCTCTTGTGTTCCCGGTCGGGGGACCCCTGTCCGAGGAACCCCGGAGATGCTCGGGATCAGACTCCCGAGAAGTCGAGGCCTCAAACGAGGTCCGGGCCCGGCCATAGGCAGAATCGGAGAAAATCCTTCCCTTCTGGTGCTGACTGCTTCGAAGTGCCTTGGTGGACATTTTGCCACACGGGCCACAGATCAAGGGATCATGATCCGGGCCGAGGCACCGAAGGCAGCAGTCGTGTGTGTCGGTGAGAGACATTAGTTTCTTGCACCGATCACACTTCTTGAACCCACTGGAAGCCATCGGGGAAAAAAGGGCCCCCGCAAGGTCAAAGGACCGGCCTTCCAGGGAAAACAGAAAAAAGGGCGCGAACACCAGCCATGAAGGGAAAAAAACGAAAAATAGAAGACGGGCTCGATACCAGTGTACTGAAACCAGCGGGAAGGGGAACCAGCATCGAACTCGGCGAAAAAGACGAAGTAATCGTAGAAAAAACGTCAACTTTTCCGGGTGACTCGGACAAACGTCCGATGGGCTCCACGGAAAAAGAGAGACTGAGCAAGATGGCACATTTTTGCGGGAAGGGGACCACGCATGCGTGCAGTATTCCCAAAGGCTTTCTTAGAATGCTGGGGAAATGCTCCGCACAGGGACTCCATCGGCGTCGATGTCACCCATAAGTTAGGACTGACTTCCTGCTTGGTCCTGGAGAAAGTCCTAATTTCACCTTCCTTTTCGTCCCCTCCAGTCCAGCCCCCACCTGTGGGATGTACCATAGCAGTACTAACTACAGGAGGGAACTACAAGCCTGGCCTGAAACACTGATGACCCAAACTGCACATCCCTCGCCGCCTGCACATCCAGCCTATAATGCTTCACAAAAGTATGCAAGAAGGATCAGATTGCTGCTTTACAAATTTCTACTGGCAGAATCAAACTAACCTGTGCCCTGGTCGAATGCACTCTCAGCCCACTGGGCAATGCCTTGCAATGCAACAAACAGGCCGAGTATATTGTCTCACGCACCCACCGGGAAACTGAGGCTTTGGAAGCTGTCTCCCTTTTGAGGTAACCTCCAAACACATAAAACAGCCAATCCAACTTGTGGAATGGCTCTGCTGCCCTCAGGTAATTCCGAAGCACGCAACATACATCCAGGAGACACAGGAGAGGGTCATCCATCCTCCCCTCCACTCCTGAAAAAACAGGCAAGGTAACTGGCTGATTTAAGTGAAACATGGAAAGTACCTTGGGCAAAAAGGAAGGCACCAGTCATAATACTACCTTCTCCTTTGGTGATGGAGAGAAAAGGCTCCATACAGGACAATGCCTGAACCTCCAAAAACCTTCTTGCTGAACAAATTGTCACCAAAAAACCAGTTTTCAACGTCAAGTTCTTTAGAGTACACTCTCACAAGGGTTCCAATGGTGCCCCCATCAACACTAACACCAGATTAAGATGTCAAGGCAGGACTACCGACCTCACCAGTGGTCTTACCTGCCTCACTGCTTGCAGGAAATGCACTACATCTGGATGGGCCCCCAGGGACCTCCCTTGGACCCGTCTGCGGTAAAAGGTGATCACTGCAACCTGAATCCAAAGCAATCTGTAAGCCAATCCCTTATCCAAATTGGCCTGCAGAAACACCAAAATATCCTGCACCACTGTGGACAGAGGCCAGTAATTCTTGTCTGCGCACCAGGCTTCGAAGATTCTCCACACATGAACATACGACAGATTAGTGGATCACTTATAAGCCTTCAAAAAGGTAGCAATGACCTCAGCTGAATAGCCTCATTTCCTCAACTGGGCCTTTCAAGAGTCATGCCATAAGCGAGAATCGATCCACCTGAGGCATTCGGAGTGGCCCCTGCATCAACAGATCAGACTGCACTGGCAGCCGCCACAGAGCGGCCATCATCAGCCTCACCAGACTGGCATACCATGGTCTTCAAGGTCAGTCTGGAGCAACCTGGACAACCAATCCCCGGTGACCCTCGATTTGTTGTACCATGCGCCTTATTAGTACCCATGAGGGGAAGACGAAGAGCAACCAGCTCACCAGCGAGGGCTGCACCAGTGCGCCCAGACCATCTGACATTCGCTTCCTTCTCCTGTTGTAGAAACAAGGTGCCTTCACAGACTCGAACGTCGCCATCGAGTCTATCATTGGAGAGCCAGCCCCACCATCTCTCCACCTGCGCAAAGACTGTTGTGTTGAGTGTCCATTCTCTGGGATCCACGGGGACTCGACTGAGATTGTCTATTTCCACATTATTCTTCCTGGCCACATGTGCCGCTGAGAGGGCAAGCTGTCCTCTGCCCATTCCAGTAACTGTTCTGCCACACTTTGGTGCACACTGCTCATGCCCCCCTGACGATGGATGTAGGCTACCATTGTGCTGTTGTCCAAAAACACTCTTAATGCTCTTCCTACTAGGAAGGAGCTGAATTTCTGCAGGGCTAGGAATGCCGCACACATCTCTAAGCAGTTGATCAACCACGCGCTCTCCTCTGGCGACCAGCGACCCTGTGTTATCTGGGCCTCGAAAATGTGCCCCCCAGCCCGAAAGGCTGGCATCCATCATCAATGACACCCACTGAGTGGTCTCTAGAGGCATGCCTGCCAAAATCTTTTGCAGCCACAACCACCACCGCAGGGCCCTCTTGACACTCCCTGGACAGGGTAGCTGTAATGAGAATGGGTTCTGCTGTGCCGACCATCTCCTCAAAAGGGCTCTCTGCAATGGTCTCATGTGAGCTCATGCCCACAGAACCAAATCGATGAATGCCACTCTTGGACCTTAATATCTGCAGACAATGCCATGCTGTCGGCACGGGCAGGTGTAGGAACTGCGAAATCTGCCTCTGCAGAGTATGCATCCTGTCCAACAGCAGGAACACCCTGCCCTCGACTGTCTGAAATCACTCTCCTAGATACACCAGATTTTGAGACGGCTGTAGGCGACACTTGGCAAAACTGACAACCCAGTCCAGGCTCTGTAGAAACACTATCACCCTGGATGTGGCTCTTTTGCTCTCTTCTCTCGACTTTGTCTAGATGAGCAATCATCCAGGTAAGGATGTATAAGAATGCCTTCTGCCAAAGCCCGCCGCGACCACTCCATAACCTTGGTGAAAATTCGAGGAGTGGTGGCAAGCCCAAAAGGCAGTGCCTGTAACTGGAAGTGCCCCATGGGTACCGCAAATCGCAGAAACTTTCAGTGTCCTTGCCAAATGGTGATGTGCAAGTACGCCTCCATGAGATCTAATGAGGTCAAAAACTCATTCTTCCTTATGACCATTATGATCAATCAGAGAGTCTCCATGTGAAAATGGGGAACCTTCAGGCAATGGTTTATCCATTTTAGATCCAAGGTGGGACTGAATGACCCCTCTTTTTTGGGGGCCATAACATATATTGAGTATTGACCCAATCCGCACTGGTCTTCTGGGACCACCTCTATGGCCAACTCGCGAAGACATCAGCGTGTAGCCTACCACCATGGCTTTGCTGGACGCTTTGTATAAAGACCTTATGAAGGCCTCTGCAAGGAGTTGAGCAAATTTGAGTGCGTACCCCTCTATGACAATCTCCAACACCCAGCGGTCAGAAGTGATCTGCCTCGAAAACCTCGAAAGGCCTGCCATCAGGAGGGAAACTGCCCCCTTTGCTTAGGGGCAAAGCGTACTGCTCAGAAATGCTGAAAATCTCATGACTAACCCCGAGTTGGTGCTGATGGATGGACTGGCTTTAGTTTAACTTCAGTGGTGAGTAAGTTATTGGAAACGCTGCTGAAAGAGAAAATAGTGAGGTTTCTGGAGTCCAACGGATTACAGGATCCGAGGCAGCATGGATTCACCAGAGGCAGGTCTTGTCAGACAAATCTGATTGATTTCTTTGACTGGTCGACCAGGGAGTTGGACCAAGGAAGAGCCCTAGATGTGGTGAATTTAGATTTCAGTAAAGCCTTTGACACCGTTCCTCACAGGTGACTTATAAACAAACTGAGCACCCCTGGGATGGACCCTAAAGTTACTGCTCGGGTTAGAAATTGGTTGAGTGGGAGGCGACAAAGAGTACAAGCAAATGGGGCTCACTCTGAGGAGAAGGAAGTTACCAGTGGTGTGCAGGGCCGGCCCGTCCATTGGGTAAGAATGTTTTTTGCACAGGGCCCCGCGTTTCAGGGGGCCCGCGCAAAGAACATTCTGCTTTAAAAATAAATAATTTTAAAAAAGCTGGCTGCTGCTGATGCCACAGCAGAATCGACTGTCCCTCGGGGCCCCCCCCCCCCCTGCCTGGCCGAGCCTCTCCGCGACGGCTTTCGGATCCGCGAAGGGAGAGTGTCTCCTCGCGGCTCTGTTAAGCCTGCAGGGGCTCATGGGAAATTCCCCATCAGCCCCTGCGGGCTTAACAGAGCCGCAAGGGAGACAGTGAGACACTCTCCCTTCGCAGATCTGAAAGCCGTCACGGGCAGGGAGAGCTCAGCCGGGTAGGGGGGGCCCCGCAGGACAGTCGATTCTGCTACTGCTGCTGCCGCCAGCAGCCAGCTTTTTTTTTTCCCCTGGGCCGATGGGGGGGAGGGGGGTTAGGACTGGTAATGGGCTGTGGGCTGATGGGAGGGTTAGGACTGGAAATGGGCTATGGGGGGCTAGGACTCGACATGGGCTGATGGGGTGGTTAGGACTGGAGGTGGGCTGATGGGGTTAGGACAGGTAATGGGCTGTGCGCTGATGGGGGGTTAGGACTGGTAATGGGCTATGAGGGGGGTTAAGTCTGGAAATGGGGTGATGGGGGGTTAGGACTGGTAATGGGCTATGGGGGCTAAGACTGGAAGTGGGTTGATGGGGGGCTAGGACTGGAAGTGGGTTGATAGGCGGCTAGGACTGGTAATGGGTTGGGGGGACTAGGACTGGTAATGGGTTGGAGGTTGCTAGGACTGGAAATGGGCTGAGTGGAAGGGGAGGCTTGAACTGCAAATAGCTGATGGGGACGGGGACTTGGAATGGAAATGGGCTGAGTGGAAGGGGGGCTTGAACTGCAAATAGCTGATGGGGAGGGGGGCTTGGAATGGAAATGGGCTGTGAGGGGAGGGAGCTAGCACAGGAAATGGGCTGATGGAGCAGCTAGGATAGGACTGGAAATGGGCTGTTGGGGGAGCTAAGATTGGAAATGGGCTGTGGTGGGGGCTTGGATTGAAATGGACTCATGTAGGGGCTAGAACTGGTAGTAGGCTCATGGGGGGGCCTGGATTGGAATTGGGCTGAGTGGAGGGGAGCTAGGATTTGACGTGGGCTGATGGTGGGGCTAGGAAAGGACTAGAAATGGGCAGATGGGGGGCTGGGATTGGAAATGAGCTGATGGAGAGACTTGGATAGGACTGGAAATGGATGGGGAGCTAGGACTGGAAATGGTCTGATGAGGGGCTAGGACTGGAAATGGGCTGATGCAGGGACTAGAAGGGAGCGGATGCTGGGTGAGGCTGGAACTAGAAGGGAGCTGATGTTGGGGGAGGATTAGAATGGGATGGGGCTGGGAGAGTGAAATGGAAAAGGGAAAAATATTTTGTGTGGGAGGGATGAAAAATCTACAATTGGCCAGATATTGGGAGAGTAAGTGGGGATTGAGAATGGAGGGGTAAAATTTGAGTGGATGAAATAGGAATGAGGAAAGAGCAAAAGGAGAAAGATTAGTATGTTAAAGCAGATGTAGAGAGAGAATGGAAAAAAACTAGAAGAGAGAAGAAAGGACAAATGGACAGCAGACGATGGGGAGTTAGCAGAAGACACGAAGAAACCAGAAGAAAGTGGCTAGAGCAATTGCAACTGAAAAAAAAATGCACAAAAGGTATAAAAATATCTCTTTATTTTGAATTTATTAACTGGAATATGACAGCGCTGGGAAATGTGCATCATTAACGTCTGCGCTTTGTTTAGTACAAGAGGAAATTAATTTATAGTTTTATTTCTACAGTGTTGTTGTATATTCCAAGTTTGGCTTTTGGGGTTCCCAGTTTAATTATTGCCTTCCTGTTTCTAAATTGTGATTCCTTGTTTGGTGATGGTCTATGTTCTGCATGTGTAACTGAGCTGAGGTATTCTGTTTATGTAATTCCTATTTGACATTGCCACTTGTTCTCTTTCCCCAGTAGGTCATGTATTTTTCTCTAAAATGTATTTGTTTAATATTTGCAGTGTTGCCTTTTGATAGGTAGGGTCTGGTGCTTTGTGAGTCCTGGTAGTGCTGTTATGATACGGCGGGTTTGCTATGGGTTCTAAATAGGCAGTGTTTGTAGTAGCTCCTAATGTGCCTGGCGGTTGGCACTGGATTATAGTAATGTAGAAATCTTTTAGTCTTTCTTTATCCATACATTCATTAAGAGACGTGTTTACTAAAAGTTAGTGTATGGTAACATTATGCAAATATTTATGCAAATAAGGCCACTTATGCAAATGCGGCCCCGCACCGAGTCTCCACACATGGCTCTGCACTCCCCTTGGGCCGCCCCTGGTGGTGTGCCCCAGGGATCTGTCCTTGGTCCTATTCTTTTTAACATCTTTGTTAGCGATATAGCGGAAGGGCTGTTGGGTAAGGTTTGCCTCTTTGAGGATGATACCAAAATCTGCAATAGAGTAGACACCCAGGAAGGTGTAGATAACATGAGGAGGGATCTAGCTAAGCTTGAAGAATGGTCTAGAATTTGGCAGATGGGATTTAATGTCAAAAAATGTAAGGTAATGCATTTGGGCTGCAGCAATCCAAGGGAGCAATATAGTATAGGGGGTGAAGTACGTTTGTCCACTAAAGAAGAGAGGGACCTAGGCGTGGTTGTGTCTGATGATCTTAAAGTAGCTAAACAGTTAGAAAAGGCGACAGCAAAAGCTAGAAGGATGCTTGCGTACATACGGAGAGGAATGGCTAGCAGAAAAAAGGAGGTGATAGTGCCTCTGTATAAGTCTTTGGTGTGACCTCATTTGGAGTATAGTGTACAATTCTGGAGACTGCACCTTCAAAAGGATATAAACAGGATGGAGTCAGTACAGAGGGTGGCTACAAAAATGGTTAGTGGTCTTCATTATAAAGCATATGAGGACAGACTTAAGAATCTTAATATGTACACCATAAAGGAAAGGCGGGATAGAAGTGATATGATTGAGACGTTTAAATACCTCCATGGCATAAATGCACAGGGGGAGAGAGCCTCTTTCGATTGAAAGGAAATTCTGCTACGAGGGGATATGGGATGAGGGTGAAAGGAGATAGATTCAGGAGTGATATGCGGAAATATTTCTTTACGGAAAGCATGGTGGATCCATGGAATAGTCTCCCAGTAGAGGTGGTAGAGATGAGGATGGTATCTGAATTCAAAAAAGCATGGGACAAACACAGGATCTCTAAAGGAAAAAAGGGGACTGTTGTAGTTGTCGATATGGAAGGACAGACTAGATAGGCCATGTGGTCTTTTTCTGTCATCAGTTTTCTATGTTTTTATGTTTCTATCTTCCGATAACCTCCCATCCTTAGTTCCCTCAAGATCCTTAATCAATTTGTACAGCGCCTCCCCGAACAAGAGCTTACCCTTCAACAGGAGCTTGCTTAAGCGGGACTTAGAGAACACATCTGCCGATCAATTGCGCAGCCACAAGTACCGTCTGGTGGCAACCACTGAGGCCATGCTCTTTGGCAAGCTCCTGATTAAGACATAAAAGGTAACCGCCAAATAGGCTGCACCCGATTCCAATTTTGCCACCTACAGCGGCACGGTAACTTGATCCCCTGTGGCCTCTAAAATGCCTAGTGGCCATCTCAATTGAAAAACAAACCCCAAAACCTGGTGACCCAACTATATCATTGCAATAAAGATCCCAAATGTTGCTCATCAGGTAAATGAAATTTTGTAAATGTTGGAGGTGTCGCCCAGGGGAAAGGGAAATCAGCCCCGCTCCCCCAAGGCAGTAACTCCTTTTAATCATTTTTCATTAGTAAAAAAAATACTTAGCTCAACATTGTAGCATTGACAGAGGCAGGTGGTGGCTTAGGAATCCCATACATGACGTACCATGTTTCGAGTCATACTGCAGAACCTGCTTCAGGTATTCAGAACTCTCAAATGCAACAGTCTGTCAGCGCTATAATGTTGAGCTAAGTAATTTTTTACTAATAAAAATCAATTAAAATGAGTTACTACCTTGGGGGAGTGGGGCTGATTTTCCCTCTCCCCTGTGCGACATCTCTGACATTTACAAAATTTCATTTACCTGCTGAGCAACACTTGGGATCTTTGTCCCCTTCTCAAGCATGCCCTGGCTACGAAAGCACCACAAACTGATGCCTGCAAGAATAGGGCATTGATATTAAATGCATGCTTCAGCAGCATCTCCAACTTCCTATCCTGCACATCCTTCAGGGCCATACTACCCTCTATTGGGATCATGGTCTTCTTGGTAATGACTGACAGCGCAGCATCCACTTTGGGAGAGCGAAAAAGCTCCTTGTCCTGTTCTGGAAGCAGGTACAGACATCCCATAGCCAGGTGCCCATCAGCACGGCTTCTGGGACATCCCATTCATCCTGGACCATCTGCTTGATCAGCCGGTGTAGAGGAAACACCACCTGTGTTTTCCTAACTGCCAAGAAGAGGGGATCATCCAATAGCTCCTCTTCCACTGGGCCCCCTGCCGCCACACTGAGCACTTTCAATGAATGGGTAATCAACACTGACAGCTCTTCTCAGTAGAAGACCGTATGATACAAGACTCTTCTCCTTGTATCATCTCCCCTTCCTCGAGCTCGGCAGACTCCATACCCCCATCTGCTTCTGATTCTGGCTCCTCCATCTCGTCCAAGTAAATGGAGCCTGTTCCTCCCATTCACTCTCTAATCATCCCCGGCTCCTCCGCAGCCCTTGATTCCATCCAGGATGTAGGCTGTCCTCTCTGCTGCTCTCTCCCGGCACCTCAGGGACTAGTCAATCCCTTTTTGCTTCACGCAGAAGACCCTATGCATGAGCAGTACAAATTCAGGAGAAAACATCCCCAGAGTGCCTTCTGGGGGGGGCCCTAAGACATAGAGGGACGAGGGGATATCCTCTTAGCCTTTTCCTCCTGACCTGTCAGGAAGACCCCAAACCTCTAGTGGGCAAACCTTGAAAATTTTGTGTGCCATGCCCTACACTCCTAGTGAGAAGAATTCTCAACCCCAAGTCTACATCAGCAGAAGATAAGCTAAGGGGATGTTTCTTTGAACCATAACCAACATGCTATTGGTGCACTATGAACAAGTTTATCTCTACTTGGACCCTATAAAAGGGCAAAGCCAACAGCTACAAAAATTATCAGACACTATCAGGTAAACAAGCAGAGACCTGCACACAACCCGGGTGTGGCAAACTTGAATATCATCCTTACAATCCCCTGGTCAAAAGGAGCCAGCAAGAATTTCAAACTGATATGAAGGCAAACCTCACCTCAGAGGAAAGAAGGGATTGTCCAAAAGGAATACCCGCCAATGAGGAATGCAATTAGAGAGCTTGATATGTCACTGCTTGGTATTACAAATCCCTCAAGCCAACCTGAAACAAAGAAAACTATCTAGAATGAGACCCTTGGTGTCAGAATCTTTAACAATGCTCTCCAAAAAGAAAAAAATAAGGATCTTCTAGAGCTCAGAGAACTTGACTCAAAACCAGACCTGGGGAAAAAAACTCAGGCAGGCTAAAGGGAAAAAAGGACCAGTCCAATGGATACCTCATAACATTCCCTGAAACATGCTATCACTGCCAACAGAACCCCCAAACAGACAATCAAATGTGCTATTTCAGTATAATTCATGCAAAGTATTTAGCTCATTGGTTACTGAGCTGGGGCTGATTGATTCTTGAAGAATCCAACATCCTACTGATAAAGGCTTGGGGGGGTGGGGTGAATATTCAGTCCCGGCAGCTAGCGTTGCTAATATGGATATTCAATGTCGGGGTCATATGCGGCACCTGCAATGAATATCCAGGTTCGCTGCATTGCTGCAAGGCTAACCAGGCAGCGGTGATATTGAACCGCTGTCCAGTTGGCTAATGCAGCGAAAGTTAGGCCAGGGTTTCCTGCGTATCACTTTTGCTGCATATCACTAACCGGGAGGCAGCTCAAAATCGCCACTGCTCGGTTAGCGATAGGTGCCACCTCCGCTCTGCCCCGATGCTAACAGCTTATAATCGGGGCATGTAGTGGTGGCACTTGGCGATATTCAGTAGTACTAACCATGTTAGTACCATTGAATATCCTGCAGAGTGGCATTTATACAGTTTGCAGGTCTGCAAACCATGTAAATGCTTTTGAAAATGCTCCCCTTTATCTTTCGTTCCATGTCACACAATATATGGCCAAGGATTGATTGCTTTTTTATGACTAAACTTTTATTTTTTATGTTAATAAAAACCAAGATCAATGCGATAACTGTCTCAGATCATGCAGCCATTATGATGACCATCAGGTATCCCCTGCCAGGGCAACATCAGCAGTGGCGGTTTAATATAGGCCTTCTTAATCAGGAAGGCTTTCAGGAATTCGTTAAGGAAACAGTGTCTTATTTTCAGCATAATTCTAGTACTGACACCTCAGTCACAACCTGGTCGGCTGCCTTTAAAGCCACCATTGGAAGTGCAGTTTTCCACTGGGTTGCATAAGAAGCAGAACAAAGAGATATCAGACCTACAGTGTCAGCTTAAAGCATTAGAGTAGCAGCAAGTAAATACAAGGGACAAGGGACGGCTATTAGAGCTGCAGAGATTACGTCACTGGTAAAACAGAATGCTGAATGAAAGAGCCAACCAATCAATTTATATGGAAAGGGCTCAGTACTATTAGGATTGTAATAGATATGGCCATTTATTATCCCAATATTTAGAAGCAAGGACATCTCAGTAAAAGATAAGGACCATCAATGTCAGTGCAGGGACAGTCCATTCATAAAGATGAAGACATAGTCAGGCAGGTTTATGATTATTATAGCCAGTTGAATAAGACAAATAATGCTACTGTAGAGGATAATGATATTAGCTTTTTTGGGCAGCCTTCAACACTCTAGCTAGGGCACTTCTGGTGGAATCTCCCTGCTTTCACGTACTTACATATAGTACTTGCCCCGCCCCTCCTTTGTTCAGCAGCTTTTTTCTCTGAGTACATGAGTTGATGACCTTGCATTTGCTCCTGGTTCCTGCTTGGAAGAACACTCTCATAGCTGAGGCTTGCAAACCTTGTATGCTCTGTTCAGGCATTCTTTTCTGCCTGTTTAGAATCTATCTTTTTGCTTATTGTTCTGTCTGTATTTCTGTTTTGTCACTATATGTCCTGTCTTCTGCCTGTCCTTTACCCAGCTCCTGCTCTCGGCAGTGCTGTGTCTCCCTTCTCAATACTTTATTACCCACCCACCCCTCAGCTCACTCACCCTTGGCCTAACATTCTTTCATAGCCTTCCTCTGTTCATTGATGAAATTACTCAGGTGCACCTGAAGCCACCAGGACTTTATCCTCCCTCTCCACCTGTATCTCCTCTTCCCCCTCCCCTATGGCTCCACATCACTTTGTGCTCTTGATGTTAACTCACCCTAATCTTTTCTGCTCAATCTCACAGTTCCATGGCCCTATTTCTCATTATCCACTCCTTACTGCCCCCACCTCCCCTACCATTTTGTCTTCTTCCTTATCATTTGCCTTTGAGCTTCACCATTTCTTCCTCTCATTCAGCCATCTCCACTCTCACTGAAGGAACTTCACACTCGCTTCCATCATGCCACCTTCTCTCTCCCCAGTTCTCTCCTACTCCTTTTCCTTCTCTCATCTGGAGATGTCAACCCTAACCCTGGCCCCACCTAGACTTTTTTCACACCTTCAGGGCAGGTCAATGCATAACCTTACTAATCTTGTTCAAATCCCTCTTCCCTCTCCCTCTTCTCTCTCTTTTTCTTTGCCATTGTGGAATGCATATTCTGTCTCCAATAAACTTGCCTTCATTCATGACCTCTTTATCTCTAATACTCCTCATTTCCTGGCTCTTACTGAAATTTGGCTTCTCCCTAAAGACTCAGCTTTAGTTGCTGCCCTCTGTCACGGAGGCTACCTATTTTTCCATACACTTAAGCCCACTGGCCGTGGCGGCGGTGTTGGATTCCTACTCTCTCATTCTTGACAATTCCAGCCTCTTCTTATGCCTCCATCTAATTCCTTTGCCTCCTTTGAAGTCCATGCCATCTGCCTATTTTCTCCATTACCTCTCCAGGTAGCTGTCATGTATCAACCCCCCCCCTCCCCCCCCAACAAGTCCACTTCTACCTTTCTCTGTGACTTTGACTCCTGGCTTTCCTCCTTTCTGGATGCATCTTCCCCTTCCCTTATTCTTGGGGATTTTAATATTCACGTTGATAACCCTTATGTCTTAAAGCTCCTCTCCCTAATCTCCTCATTCAACCACCAGTTGTGCTCTACCACTCCTAATCACAAGCATGGTCACTGCCTTGACCTTGTCTTCTCCTTCAATTGCTCACTCTCAAACCTCTCCACCTCAGTTCTGTCCTTATCTGACCATCAATTCCTAGCCTTCACACTTAAGCATCCCCAATCTGGGTCTCGCCCAATCTCCACCAACATGTTCAGGAATCTTCACACTGTCGAGCCTTCAGCTCTCTCCGTTGCTATTTTTTCACCACTTTCCTCCACTATGTCATCTGTTGATGGGGCAGTATCCTCCTAAAACAATATGCTCTCCTCTGGATACACTGGCTCCTCCCATTCCTGTGAGGAATACCATACCTCAACCCTAGCTGTCCTCGACAACCTGCTACCTTTGCTCCTATGCCCGCTGTGCTGAGTGCCTTTGTTTTAAATCATGTACCCTTGCTGACTACCTACATTTCAAATTCATGCTAACCTCGTTCCAGTCAGCCATAGCACTCGCCAAGTAAGAGTACTATGTCCATCTGATTAACTCTCTTGCCTCTGACCCTCACTGTCTCTCTGCTACACGCAACTCTCTCCTCAAGGTCCCTCCTTACCAAATCCCTCCTTCACTGTCTGCCCAGACCTTGGCTGACTACTTCCATGACAAAGTTCAAAAGATCAGCCTTGATTTCTCTGCTGGATCACCTCCACCTCATCTTCCCCCTCTTCAATCACCTTTTCTTTCTATTCTGAAATCACTGAGGAGGAAACTGCAAATCTTCTCTCCTCCTCCAGACTGACTACTTGCTCTTCTGATCCCATCCCCAACTGTCTGCTAAGCTCTATCTCTTCTGCTATCATCCCTTCCATCTGTCATATCTTTAACCTATCGCTTTTCATTGTTACTGTTTCTGTGGCCTTCGAATATGCTGTGGTTACACCTTTCCTCAAAAAGCCTTCACTAGATCCTACCTGTTCTTCCAGTAATAGCCCTCTCTCTCTCTCCTCCCCTTTTCTTCAAAAGTACTTGAACAAGTGGTTCACTGCCACGGTCATGACTTTCTTTCCTCTCAAGACTTTCTGGACCCACTGCAATCTGGCTTTCGTTCTCTACATTCCACAGAAACGGCTCTTGACAAAGTTTCCAGCGACTTACTCCTCGCCAAATCCAAAGGCCTCTACTCGATCCTCATCCCTTTTGACCTTTCTGCTGTCTTTGACACTCAAACACCACCTTCTCCTCGATATTCTGTCCGCGCTTGGATTTAGGGGCTCTGTTCTATCCTGGTTTTATTATCACCTCTCCCATCGCACTTTTAGTGTCTGTTCTGGTAGTTCCTCCTCTACCGCCATCCCTCTCTCAGTTGGTGTACCTCACGGCTCTGGTTTGGGACCTCTCCTTTTCTCTCTCTTCATTTGGTCCCTTGGTGCACTTATTTCCTTCCATGGTTTTCACTACCATCTTTATGCTGACAATTCTCAGATCTACCTTTCTCTGCCTAAAATCTCTCCAGGAATCCAAGCTCGGATCTCTGCCTGCTTAGCTGACATGGCTCCCTGGATGTCTCACCGCCATCTGAAACTCAACATGGCCAAAACTGAGCTCCTTATCTTTCCCCTTAAACCCACTACCCCCTTTCCTCCCTCTCTATTTCTGTGGATAACACTCATTCCTCTCTGTTGCCTCAGCTCGCAAACTTGGAGTCATCTTGGATTGTACTCTCTCTTTCTCTGCACACATCCAACAGACAGCTAAAACCTGTTGCTTCTTTCTCTACAACACTGGCAAAATTTGTCCCTTCCTTTCTACACACACTACTAAGATACTTATCTACTCTTTAGTCACCTCCCGTCTAGACTATTGCAACCTCCTCCTTGCTGGTCTCCCTCTAAGTCATCTCTCTCCCCTTCAATCTGTTCAAAACTCAGCTGTGCAGCTAATCTTCTGCCAGCCTTGATCTGATCATATAACCCCTCTTCTCGAGTCACTTCACTAGCTCCCTATTCATTTCCGTATCCAGTTCAAACTTCTCCACTGACCTGTAAGTGCACTCATTCTGCTGCTCCTCACTACCTTTCCTCTCTTGTCTCTCCCTATACCCCTCTAGGGGAACTTCGCTTTTCTGGCAGATCCCTTCTATCTGTGCCCTTCTCTTCTACTGCCAACTCCATACTTCAATCCTTCTTCCTTGCTGCTCCTTATGCCTGGAACAACTACCTGAGTTTGTGTGTCAAGTTCATCTCTGGTCCTTTTCAAATACAGGCTGAAACTTACCTCCTCGAGGCCGCTTTTGGATCCTGATCCACTTAGTGTCCTATTTGTTTCCTTACCATTCCCCTAGAATGCTTTCCCTCAGCTATTGTGTTGTCTGTCTTGAATAGATTATAAGTTCTGATGAGGGACGGTCTTTTACATATGTCTGTACAGCGCTGTGAACACCTTGTAGTGCAATACAAATGATAAGTATTTACTTATTTAACAGCTTTTCTAGACCGCCGTATCCTTAAGTCAAAGCAGTTTATATTACAACTTAAGATTGTCTATATTATAACGATTAAAAAGGGGAGGTAACATGGCATGCAGGGTAACTTAAAAATCATAAGAACCTATATACAGGATGGAATGTTGACGTGGGTCATGTCTTTAAGTGGTCCGGGGCCAAAATCAGGTGAGGTACGGTGCTAAGTGACGCTTCCAAAGTGCTCTATATAAAGAAATGTTTTTAACTTTTTTCTGAAGTCCTTAGTGTCCAGAGTGGATTGGATGTCTTCTGGGAGGAAGTTCCACAAAGCTAGAGTGGAAAGTGAAAATGCTCTCCTGGATGTTATGTGCTTGGACTTTGAGTAAGTGCTGGGTATTGTGATAAAGAAGCTTATCATAGCTCAGGAAGGAGCTATAGAAAAGGTGAAGTGACTCTGAACAAGCAACCTGTCAGTTCTGGTAGAAATATGAAAACAGAATTTTGCCATAAAAGACTACCAGTCCCAGAATGCACCAGGTTTCCAACAGCCATTAGAGGAGCTGAAGTGAGGAAACGTGTGTTCAATCAGGAGGGCTATGAGGTAATCCCTAAGCACTCATCTCAAAGGGCAGGGCCTGATTCAGCACAGCTGCGCTGTGTTAGGGAGGATCACTCATCTAAGCAGAATAAGAGTAGAGTTTATTCTACAGATGACCATCTTCATGATCACCTTGGATATCCAGAGAATTATCCTCAGTTTCATCTGAAGGATCATCAGAAGCAGAAGCCAAACCGGACGGACAGAGAGGGAAAGAGACCCTTTGGAAGAAGGAAGAGAAAAGCCTTTGAGAGGTCTAGAAGAGTCCAAAGCAGTACGTATACTGGGAGGTATTCCAAGGGCCAGCATACACCATTGGACTGGGGAAAGCCAGAGGAATGGTGCTGCAGAGCTAGGAATCACCAGAGGCTACCTGTGAGGGAGACGGCTGCACGTGGAAGGGACCCTAAGACCTGTGCCAGAAGGTATGTGAAGAGAGATCCAGTGTCCAAGGATCTGGATTGGAAGGCTGGACATAAGAACTGGACTACATACTGGCCAGGCTATATAGAGAGGAACTCTAGCAGCAATGGAAGCTCAGGTATGAACACTGATCTATGTCCTAGCTATAACCTTGAAAGACAGCAGGGAAACAAGTATTCTCCTGAAAATGCTCCATTGAGAGATTCATCTGTGCCAATCCATGATATTGAACCCATGCTTGTTGAACAAGGGGGAATAATAGCAGATGAGGATCCTGTTTATATGGACTGCTCTCTATCTAAACTCCATTGGTAACTTTCTGTTATAAAGTACAGCAACCATCACAAAGAAATACAAATTTGTTCTTTAATCTACTCAGAAAAGCTCCTGAAGCAGGATTTGACCCACACAGTGGAAGGCAAGCCAGCTAAGGGGTTTCAGCTGGTAACTGCTAGCAATTAAGCCTTACCTAATTGCTTGTGAGCTAGGAGAGAATCACTTCTGTATCTATGTGGGAAGTAATCAGAAGTTAACCTGAAAAGAACAGTTTGTTTCTTGCTTTGTGGCTTTTCATTTGTTGTTTTCCTGATTTTGACTTTGTTTTTCCAAGTTAACACTGAAAGCAAGTAACCTAATTTATGTGCTACCAAGCATATCTGTGTTGGGAGAAATAACCCCATAAATAAATATCTTATTGGCTTTACCCAAGAGCACAACTAAATTATTGTCAGCAGCTGTGTCTGGTGTGAATGAACTACATTGCCCACAATACCTTGCAAATCATATAGAAATATGCACTTGCCAAGAGTGTGAAGATTCTCACCCAGGCAGCCGTCTGACAGTATGTGAATCATGTTCCTAATGTTGTTCCTTGTTGGTCGGCTGTCTGAGTCTCTTGTAATTAGTTCCTTCAGGATGTCTGCTGGGTTATTCCTTAGGATTTTGAAAATGTTGAGCATAGTCTTAAATCTGGTGCGAAAGTGCATTGGGAGCCAGTATAGTTGATTCAGTAAGGGAGTAACATGGTCATGTTTTGTTGAACCGATGATGGTAAGCTTGAGACTGGGCGCTACGCAATGGTGTTGTGTTTATTAAGTGAGGTGTTTTTAAGAATTGATCTTATGGTCACTTGTTTGAAAATTGTTGGCATGTAGTCTTGGGTAAGGGATGTTTGCGTTACTTTGTGTATGAGTGGGTTGAGCTCTTCCTTAGCTAGTTTGAGCCATGTAACTGGCATGGGTTGGAGGGTGAGGTTGTTGTGTTCAGAGCAGATATTATATGGTCTCTTTGTTCAGTAGATGGAATGGTAAATTTGCCCCATGTTCCGGCTGAGGGTGTGTATTCTTTGTAGTCTGTCTGCGGTGGTGTGTCATCATGGAAGTTCTTATGTTTTGTCAGGTAGTTTGCTATTCATTGTGGGTGTTTTTTGAGTCGTTTTCGGGTGGTGGTTCCTTGGTGAGAGTTCGGACTATGAGGTTGGTGTGTTATTCTTGTTTACAACTGTTAATTAGGTTGTTGTATTCCTGTTGTCTAGCTCTGTACTGTTGTAGCATGTTTTGGTCCTTGTTCCATCTCCATTGTCTCTCAATCTTCCTTAGGATCCTCTTTGCTTATCTTATTTCACTGGAGTACCAGGGTGTGGTGTGGTTTTCTTTCTGTCTGGTGGTTCCTTGGTGAGAGTTCTCTTGCTTATCTTATTTCACTGGAGTACCAGGGTGTGGGGTGTGTGTTCTTTGTGTTGTTGTTTTCTTTCGGGTGGTTCTCTTGCTTATCTTATTGCTTATCTCATTTCACTGGAGTACCAGGGTGTGGTGTGTGTTCTTTGTGCTGTTTTCTTTCAGGTGGTGGTTCCTTGGTGAGAGTTCGGACTATTTCAAACAGTTGTTTGCAGATTTCATAATGAGGTTGGTGTGGTATTCTTGTTTACATCTGTTAATTAGGTTGTTGTATTCTTGTTGTCTAGCTCTGTACTGTTGTAGCATGTTTTGGTCCTTGTTCCATCTCCATTGTCTCTTGATCTTCCTTAGGGTCCTCTTTGCTTATCTTATTTCACTGGAGTACCAGGGTGTGGTGTGTGTTCTTTGTGTTGTTGTTTTCTTTCTGTCTGGTACTTCTGTGGCTACTGCAATACAATGGTTCCAATGCTGATACAAAAAGAAATGTTGGAAGCAGACATTACAGAGGAGGAAATTCAGACTACCTAAAAAACACTTACTTAAATTATAAAAGCGCTCAATGATATCAACAAAGAACTATATTCACTTTCCAATCTTCAACATCATCAATCAAAGGATATGTAATATGCACGACACTGAAGGTTTCAGACTTTTATGACACTCATTTCATGGGCTTTGTCTTCTTGCCCAATGAATGTGTCTAATAGCATCAATGACCAACAGTGTATTTCCATATGAATAATATAAAAATTATTACTCCCCTGCAGTTGTTCTGTGATCCCAATGCCTTCTTCGGGCACCGCTATTGTGTTTCACATGAATCGTTTCCTCAGATGAATCGTTTCCTGAGGGTATCATAACTCCATAATCATTATCTAAAAAAATACAACCCTTATATTAAACCCTATCATCTAATATTACTATAAAGTTCCTATCTCCAAAACTACGTGCTTTAAAAATCTTGCACATACCAGAAGTTGAAATGCCTGCTGCCCACATCCTGTTTCTTTCCTGGCACAATTACAATTTTTTAAGTTGAAACTTTTTACTGCCTCAGAAACGCTGCGCATGCGAGACCGAGCCTCTATTCCATTTTTAAATCCTACGAGCTCAAATATCATTGGTTACTAACATCGTTACTTCAACCCAACTACGCTACAGACTCCTTCGCGTTGCAAAGTGGATTGGGTTAGCAAGATCCCGGCATGTGTGATTCTTACCACCTATCACATAAGGAAAAATGTTTTTATTTTTATTTACCATTCTTCCTCTATAAAAATGAATCAATTTAAAGAAAAAACTCCTACACTATCCTGATGCTGAAATCAGATCGTTTTTAAACACAACCTGCCCAATCTATGTTTGCATTAAGCCCCATAGGTGCTATCGTGTTCAATCTATGTATCCATCGTTGTTCTCTGATCAATAAAGTTTGATCCCAAGATTTTCCATTCATGCCCACTGCAATTTTATCTATACAAAAACAGCACGATTGTTCAAAAATATGACCTTTTAATAAACAATGTTGGACTAATGGAGCCTCTTTAATCTGACACTTCAACCGGCTCCTATGTTACATCTGTTTGAGGGAGTTATATATAAGCAACTGTCTGGTGTAGCTATGGGAGCCACGTGTGCTCCCTCCATAGCGAATTTCTATATGCGGGAGTTTGAACGACAATGGATGTCTCAGTCTGGTTTTGAAACTAATGTAATTTCTTGGAATCGATACATTGATGACGTTTTTATGATATGGAAAGGTTCAGCAGAACACCTTTTAGAGTTTGTGGAGTGGTTAAACCATTGTGATCCTCATATAAAGTTCACATATTCATATCATAAAGATCGAATAGCGTATTTGGATGTCATGATCACCAAAGGGAAGAAAGAATGGTTGACGTCTGTATATAAGAAAAATACCGATAGAAATACATTTTTGCATTTTAAAAGTGCACATCCGTTCGCATTGAAGGAAAGCCTTCTTTTTTCGCAATTTTTGAGGCATAAAAGAAATTGTTCGGATAAGAATGAATTTAAACGGTTGTCTAAGCAATTATCTAATACGTTTCGGAATAGAGGATATACGGGAAGAAGGGTGAAACGTGCATATCCCAGAGCCCTCTATAATAATAGAACTTTATTATTGGCAGAAAAGGGCTGCAATAGGAAAGAAAACCTTAATTCAGACAATGTTAATTTAATTACGAAATATTCTCCGTTAAGTGTGGGGATTCCAAAGATTTTAAAGAAGCATACTATTGTTATAACTGTAGTACCCGGATTGGCCGGAAAGAAGATACGTTGTGTTTGGCAACGCCATCGAAATTTAAAGGAATGGCTCAGCCCGGCTAAATTAAGAGTGCCGATGGATCGAGAGATTCAGTTTCTAAAGTTGGGCCACAGGAAGTGTGGTGGCTGTGATATTTATGATATTTCTATGGAGTTGGATGTTTTTTTACACCAAGGGCATACTTATTCTTTGCGAACATCTACGACTTGTGACTCTATAGGAGTGGTTTACGTCATTAGTTGCCCATGTGAGCTTCTCTATGTGGGGAAGACTCTCCGCATCATTAACATAGAAATATGACGACAGAAAAAGACCACATGGCCTATCTAGTCTGTCCTTCCATAACAACTACAACAGTCCCCTTTTTACCTTTAGAGATCCTGTGTGTTTGTCCCATGCTTTTTTAAATTCAGTTTAAGATTCACATGCGTGAACATAGGAGCCGGTTGAAGTGTCAGGTTAAAGAGGCTCCATTAGTCCAACATTGTTTATTGAAAGATCATAATTTTGAACAATTGTGCTGTTTTTGTATAGATAAAATTGCAGTGGGCATGAATGGAAAATCTTGGGATCAAACTTTATTGATCAGAGAACAACGATAGAAACATAGAAATATGACGACAGAAAAAGATCACATTGCCTATCTAGTCTGTCCTTCCATAACTACAACAGTCCCCTTTTTACCTTTAGAGATCCTCTGTGTTTGTCCCATGCTTTTTTGAATTCAGTTACTGTCCTCATCTCTACCACCTCCACTGGGAGACTATTCCACGGATCCACTACTCTTTCCGTAAAGAAATATTTCCGCATATCACTCCTGAATCTATCTCCCTTCACCCTCATCCCATGTCCTCTCGTAGCAGAATTTGCTTTCAATTGAAAGAGGCTCTCTCCCTGAACATTTATGCCATGGAGGTATTCAAACATCTCAATCATATCACCTCTATCCCGCCTTTCCTCTAAGGTGTACATATTAAGATCCTTCAGTCTGTCCTCATATGCTTTATAATGAAGACCACTAATCATTTTAGTAGCCACCCTCTGCACCGACGCCATCCTGTTCACATCCTTTTGAAGGTGCGGTCTCCAGAATTGCACACTATACTCCAAATGAGGTTGCACCAAAGACTTATACAGAGGCATTATCACCTCCTTTTTTCTGCTAGCCATTCCTCTCCGTATGCACCCAAGCATCCTTCTAGCTTTTGCCGTCGCCTTTTCTACCTGTTTAGCTACTTTAAGATCATCAGACACAACCACGCCTAGGTCCCGCTCTTCTTTAGTGGACAAGATTGAACACGATAGCACCTATGGAGCTTAATGCAAACATAGATTGGGCAGGTTGTGTTTAAAAACAATCTGATTTCAGCATCAGGATAGTGTAGGAGTTTTTTCTTTAAAATGATTCATTTTTATAGAGGAAGAATGATAAATAAAAATAAAAACATTTTTCCTTATGTGATAGGTGGGAGGAATCACACATGCCAGGATCTTGCTAGCCCAATCCACTTTGCAACGCGAAGGAGTCTGTAGCGTAGTTGGGTTGAAGTAACGATGTTAGTAACCAATGATATTTGAGCTCGTAGGATTTAAAAATGGAATAGAGGCTCGGTCTCGCATGCACGGCGTTTCTGAGGCAGTAAAAAGATTCAACTTAAAAAATTGTAATTGTGCCAGGAAAGAAACAGGACGTGGGCAGCAGGCATTTCAACTTCTGGTATGTGCAAGGTTTTTAAAGCACATAGTTTTGGAGATAGGAACTTTATAGTAATATTAGATGATAGGGTTTAATATAAGGGTTGCATTTTTTTAGATAATGATTTTCATCTGAGGAAACGATTCATGTGAAATGCAATAGCGGTGCCCGAAGAAGGCGTTGGGATCACAGAACAACTGAAGGGCAGTAATAATTTTTATATTATTCATATGGAAATACACTGTTGGTCATTGATGCTATTAGACACATTCGTTGGGCAAGAAGACAAAGCCCATGAAATGAATGTCATAAAAGTCTGAGACCTTCAGTGTCATGCATATTACATATCCTTTGATTGATGATGTTGAAGATTGGAAAGTGAATATAGTTCTTTGTTGATATCATTGAGCGCTTTTATAATTTAAGTATAGTGTCGAGTGCTTGAGAGACCATATTTTATGTGTAAAAAACACTTCCAGCTTATAAGGCTCCAGGCCCTGATAGCTTATCAGCTGAATTATACTATGCATTCTCTGTCTTATTTGACAATTGCATCATCTTTATAATAATGTCATGGCACAGGGACTAACATGTGATTCCTTTGTGAACGCAAAAATTGAGGTTCATGAGAAATTTGAGAAAGCCCATTATGTGTCACAGTTTAAAGACCAATATCACTTATCAGTGTAGACTACATGCTGTATCCCAATAGATTATCTATGAAAACTGGTATGGCCCATACCACCCTTATTGGTAGAGAACAATCGGGACTCATGTGAAAAAGAATGCTATTCAATAATGTTCGGTTATTTCTAATCTCTTTTTGATTGCTCAGCACTAAGATACCCCAGAAATTGTCCTCACTCTAGATGCAGAGAAGGCATTTGATAATATAGAGTAGCCTTACTTATTCAAAGTATTAAAATGTTTGGATTTGGACCAAATTGCTTTAAAATGATCCAGGCACTGGAGCAGGCTCCTATAGCCTGTGTTGTGGTCAACAAACTATCCTCTCCTCCAATCACACAGAGTAAAGCTACAAGGAAGGAGTGCCTGCTTTCCCTATTATTATTTAACTTATCCTTGGATGTTCTGGACTCCTTCAAAGATATCAAAATTCACAGAGGCAAAGACTTATCTGTGGTGGTCCTGCCAGGTTGATATTGGTACCTTCTTGCATATGTTATACCTATCGTCTCTGTGTGCATAACTACTGGAAGGGAGTATGGTCCAAGGTCTATCGTATCTTCGAGATTACAGGACATCTATTATACAGTCAAACCTCGGTTTTCGTATGCCTCAATTTTCGTAAACTTCGGTTTTTGACGTCTTTTTTTCAATGAGATTTTGTCCCGGTTCTCGTACATCTGCTCGGTTTTCGTACAATTTTAGAATGGTCCGTTCCAGGGGGGGGTCGTTCAGTAAAGTACAGTACTTAGCTTGTTTTTGCGATCCATCCCTCGTTGCTTTCAGCGATCCTTTGAAAAATACTGTAGCAAGAATCAAGGAGTGAGAGTGTGGCTGATCTGATGCTTCCAACACGCTTTCAATTAGAGGACTCCCTGCTGGGACTCCCTGCTGACGGCGAAACTTTGATGGGTCTTCCAAACATGCCAGTCCTGATGGGTCTTCCAAACTTGCTGCTGAGCATTTCTTCCAGCTTGCAATTTGCTTTTGAGATGGAATCAGAGGCGGGTGAGAGAGTCAGAGATCAGATTACAGTGCTGTATCTGTGTGTGTGTGCTGTCCTGTGACGATCGGGCAGGTGAGAGAAGTGACAGGAGCTGTTCTGCCTGGCTGAGACTTCGGAGGCCCGTGCTGCTGCAGCCATTGCCACATGGCTCTGGAACACATGCTCAGCTCTGCATTCCAGGTTGCCTGAGCGGGAGAATGGTGTTTCCGGTGGCTGTGGCTGGTGCCTTTACTGGAGGCTTTTTTTTTGTGGATCCTTCTTGTTTTTGCCAACAAGAGACTTCAATAAAGGTAAAAGTGATGTTAAAAGTTCATTTATCCATTTCATTAGTCATTTATATTTATTTCTCATTGTTTTCTGTATGAAAAATATAGTTATTCTCTATAAAATGTATTTTTTGTGAATATTTTTGGGTGTCTGGAACGGATTAATTGGATTTACATTATTTCTTATGGGAAATATTGCTTCAGTTTTCATACATTTCGGTTTTAGTCAGACTTTTTTTGAATGGATTAATCATGAAAACCGAGGTTTGACTGTATAATACTGTTTTTTAGAGATCACTCGGCCTTACCACAGCACTAGATAAGTCAGATGCTTACCTGTTAGATTTTATGCTGGCAATTGCTATCAAGGTGGTCATAAATAACTGGAAGAATATGTCTCTTCTGGATATAAATATATGGTGAAATATACTATGTCAATTTTGCAAATTCAAATATGAATGTGTTGCAGCTGAGAAATATTATTGTGCTTTTTGGTGTCAAAAAATGTGGATAAAACTAGACTAATTTGTCAACTCTTAAGAAGAGCTATGGGTTATGTATGTTTTGATTCTTGCACTGCCAGGTTTTGGGGGTTGGTTGTAATTTATATCTGTAAATTTATTAATTGAATAAAGAAATTTTGAACTAAAAACAAAACAAATCAAAAACAAAAAATAAGGCAGACAAGGAATGCTACTGCTGCTGCAGAAGCTTCCAACTAGAGCAACCTGCTTGTCAAATCCCATTGGCTGCCTCTTACATACCAAATTCAGTTCAAACTTCTTAACCCAGTACATAAGATGCTATACACAGGCACTTTGGCTTATCTATCCTCTCGTATCATCCCCCATGCCCCAACACGAGTTCTCCATTCTATTTACGCTAACTTCCTTCACCTTGACAGGCCTACTATGAATCCACATGACACTCTGCTTTCTACCTTCTGGGAACCAGTCTTTGAAACTCTCTCCCTGCTGACCTTCGTCTTGAATTATCGTATCCAAAATGTAAAACCCTGCTGAAAACCCATCTGTTTCAACTCAGCTTCAAACTACCAACACAGGAGGCTTAGATTTCTGCTCCTTAAGTCCCCACTCTCTCTCTCTCCCCCTCCCTTGTCTCTCCCTCCCATCCCTCTCTTTTGGCTTTACTTTGATTTTACTGGCATTCTTTTCTGCTTCTCATATTTGTTTTTAATTTTTATTGTGCACCGCTCTGCTGTTATGAAGGGTGGTATATCAAATTTTAATAAACCATAAACTTGACTATGAAGAGGAGGGAAGCATAAACTTGACTATGAAGGGGAGGGGAGTATAAACTTGTACGTAACAAAAATGGACACAAATGCTATTTAATCAACTAACTATCTTTTTAGACTCACAAGTCAGGTTATTGGAATTATAGAAGAACCAAGGCTGCTTGAGCTTCTTGAAGGAATCAGTTCTTTCCTGAAAACAAATGTGGGTGTGATACAGGTGAAAGTAAGGAGGGTGTCTCACAAAGACTTGAACGTGGCTTAGGAGCAAAGGAAAGAACCACCAGCTCAAAAGAAAGAATGACCACTGAAGATCTGATCTTTGGGTGCATTTAGAGGCTTGCTTGTGACAAGGAAAATAAGACATGACTGAGTCGTCACTAATGCCGTAAGTCCACAGACTGGCCAAGTTGAAGCTATGGCTACTAAGAAATGCTCTATCAAATCAAGGACTTTTAACCTAGCTGACTCTAAGGCTCCAAGGAATTTTTGTAATATTAATGTGCTTAGCTTTTTAGAAGAAAATCCAGGGATAGACAACAAGCTGGATTTTCTTCTAAAAAGCTAAGCACATTAATATTACAAAAATTTCAACAGCTTTACAACTTAATAGTTCAACTAATAGGAGCTGCTCAAACGATGGTCATTGATGTTTGAAGGGCGTCCCGTCTATAGTGACAATGATAGCCCGAGTATTCTGAGACCATGCAGCTACCTAATAATATTAAGTATTTGATCAGTCTGTTTTCAGTCTTATGAAAGATACATAGTTACTTTCTAGTTGCATTGCAGAGGATTTTTATTATTGATCATACTCTAAAGGAAGGAACAACTGAAGTCCCAGATGATACCGATGATAAACATGACAATGCAATTGTAGTACACAAATGAGCTGACATTGACTATATCGTATCCGATCAACAACCCCAAATAAAAGGCAGTTACCCAGCTGTAATAGGTGGACTGGAGGAATAAGTCCTCATATGTATTGGTGACTTCATCCAATGAAGCCAGAGCGGGAATGCTGCACAGCTACTATTGGAAGCTTTTGGGAGGTTCCACTGTACTTGCGCACCCTCTTCCCACCTATCACTGCAGCGCCATCTTGAAATAGTCTATTACTATAGCTATAGTAGAATACAACTCCCAGGGGAGGTGGGAGGGTTGTAAGGACTATTCCTGCTGTCCATGGAGAACACCTGCTACAGATAGTAAAGCATAGTTACTCACCTGTAGCAGGTGTTTTCCGGGAACAGCAGAATTAGTCCTCATATATGGGTAACGTCACTGATGGAGCCCACGTGGGAAATGCTCCCCAGCTTTCAGAGAAAGCCTTTGGGAAGTCGACCACGCATGCATGCCTGTCTTCCTGTCCAAAGGAGCCATCTTATCTCAGTATGATGACATAACTTAATAAAACTCAAAAAAGAAAAACAACTCCATGGGGAAGAGGTAGAGTACGGAAGACTGACTCCTGCTGTTCCCATCTTCTACAGATGAGAAACTACAGTTTCTCTGGGACCAAGCAGGAAGCCAGTCCTCACATAAAGGACTCCCAAGTTACAGGCTACTGAAAAAAACAGAAAAACGGAACCGGAAAGAACAGCGGAAAAATGCTGAATGGTTCCAAGAATCAGCATCAAGTAGAGGCAACAATATCAGTTTGACTCTACAGTAGCCTGGACGGACAGAAGGACCGGTGGGACAGAGTTGCATCAATTCCTAAAGAGGTGTCCGAGTACGGCTTGGCCAAAGGTGCTGTCACGCTGGGAATCCGCATCCAGGCAGTAGTGTGCTGTGAAAGTGTGGACAGTCTATAAATTAATGAATGGAGTGGAACAGGTAAACGTAGATCAATTGTTTACGTTATCAGAATATAGAAAGACTAGGGGACATGCAATGAAGCTACAGGGTAAACTATTTAAGACTAATAAAAGCAAATATGTTTTCACTCAACATGTAATCAAACTCTGGAATTTGTTACTGGAGGATGTAGCAAAGGCTGTTAGTGTAGCTGGGTTTAAAAAAGGTTTGGACAAGTCCTGAAGGAAAGGTCCATAAACCATTATTAAGAAGGGACCCAGGATAGCAATGCTTGACCCAGTACAAGCATTGTGGAACCTGTGTCTTTTGGGGAAACTGCTGGGTACGTATGACCTAGATTGGTCATTGCTGGAAACAGGATACTGGGCTTAATGGACCTTGGTCTGACCCAGTATGGCATATCTTATGTTCTTATGACCATACAGCAGCCCTACAAATCTCTACTGTGGAGACTGAGCGGGGGGTAGCTACAGAAGCTGCCATAGCCCGGACATTGTGCGCCGTGACATGGCGATGCAAACTGAACCCAGTCTGGGAATAAGCAAAGGAAATGCAGTCTGCCATTCAAATGGAGAGAGTGCATTTGGAGATGACAACACCCAGTCACAAGAAATGAAGAGATGAGGGGAGCGGTGGTGGGCTTTAGTGAGTTCCAAATAGAAATCCAGCACTCTCCTACAATTCAAAGTGTGTAAGGAGGCTTCAGCCCTGTTGGTGTGAGGCTTGGGAAAAAAGCTGGGCAAGACACCGACTGGTTAAGGTGAAAAGCAGAAAACACCTTAAGAAGAAACATGGGATGAGTGCGGTGGACCACTCTATTCTTGGGAAACCAGGTATACGGTGGATGCGCTACCAGTGCTTGAACTCATTGACTGTGCACCGAAGTGAGCACTACCATAAAGATAACCTTCCACGTAAGAAATCTGAGAGGGCAGGAGGCGAGCAGCTCGAAGGATGGAACGAGCTCCTGGCCAAGGACAACATTCAGGTCCCACGCAAATGGCGGAGGCCAGATCGGGGGATGGGACAATAAAAGACCTCTCATGAACCATCCAATGAGAAGATGGACAGAGATGGCTTATCAGCTACTACATGCTGGTAAGCTGCCAGGGCACTGAGGTGCACTCTGACCAAGTTACATTTCAATCCAGTGTTAGAGATGGAGCAAGTAAGAGAGTACCATCTCCACAAAGCAAGAGAAAGGGTCTAAAGCCCTGTCCGCACACCAGAGTGAAAATCTGTGCATTTAAAAGCATAGGCATGTCTGGTGGAGTCCATGTGGGAGGTAAGAAGAATATCTGCAACATCTGTTAAAAAGCTAAAGTTTGCAAGAGCTATCCACTCAACATTCAAGCAGTGAGCGTTAGGGATTTGAGGTCGGGATGGAGGAGGGTCCCCTCCTCCTGAGCTAGCAGATCCGGAGCATGATCGAGGGGAATCGGTGGCCTCCAGGAGAGCTGAAGCAGCAGGAGAAAACAGGGCTGTCTGGGCTAACTCGGCACTATGACTATCATGGTGGCTTTGGCTGCCTGCAGTTTGGAGAGGGTCTTGGCCATTAATAGAGTTGTCAGGTAGGCATTGAAAAGGCTGTCACTCCAATCTAGAAGGCAGGCATTGGAGGCTATCCGATGTTGCAGGGGACCCTGAAGCAAAACTGTGGCAGCTTGGCATTTGAGGAGTAGCAAAAAGGTCCATGGAGGGAGTGCCTCCACATCTGAAATATGTGGTTGACTACCCAAACATTGAGAGACTACTCGTGCAGTTGGAGAACTGCTGAGTTGATCTGCCAACACATTGAGCTCTTCTGATAGACAAATCTCACAGAGGAGCGTGTTGTGCATGGAGGCAAACTTCCAGAGACTGACTGCTTCCCAGCAGAGGAGAAACGAGCCCATGCCACCTTGTTTGTTGATGTAGAACATGGCCACCTGGTTGTCCGTTTGTATAAGGATGACCTGAATGCAGAGCAGTTGCCGGAACACTCGTAGGGCATTGGCAATGACCCAGAGCTCGAGGAAATTGATTTGATGTAGACTCTCCGCAGTCATCCACAGACCCTGTGTGTGAAGGCCATCCAAGTGTGTGCCCCAGTCCAGCTTGGAAGCATCTGTCATCAGCACTCTCTGATGTGGCAGAGTCTGGAAAGGAAGGCCTGAAAGCAGGTGCTGTTGGTCCTGCCACCAGGGGAGGGATTCCTTGAGTGGCGGAGTTACCATGATGCTGTCCAAGTGATAGCCTTTTGCCTGATACCACTCCATACAGTGTCCCCACTGCGCTGATGCATGTGAAGGTGGGCTGAGGGGGGTGGCATGGACAGTGGAGGCCATGTGACCCAGGAGACATCTGTTGAGCTGTGACCAACAAACAACTTTGGACCTTGTGCGCCAGGGCGCTGGGCCCAGGCTGCCAGGAGAAAGGCTTGAGCCAGAGAAGGTTCGAGGAGAACTCCAGTGAACTTGAGGCGCTGATAGGGCTGAAGGAGGGACTTTAGGTAGCTGACGACAAACCCCAGCTGCTCCAGCGCTTGAATGGTGTGGGTCGTGGATCACTGGACCTCTTCTGGTGTTGCACCCTGATGAGCTAGTTGTCCAGGTGGGGGAAGACAAAGATGTCCTGGGTTCGAAGGAATCAAATAAATAGAACCCCCCAATGTCCAATGACTGCAAATGTGTATCAAAAACCGAAAGTCATTGGGAAAACCACAAGGATTCCCCCAACACTTCCAATAAGCTTGTAAACTCAAGTTTTTGTCGGGACCAGATCGGCAAGAGAGGGGAGAGGAAAAACTCCCGCCTCAGCGTCGAACGGGCCCGTTTTGTTCAACAAGCAACAAGCAAAAAGGAGTGAACATAGTGCAAAAACACACTTATCTGTGAGAGAAGGCGAAAGGACTTCAAATCGGTTCAGCACAGCACGACATGCATGTTTCGGGCATCAGCAGCCCTGTATCAAGTGCTCGATAATTGAACTGAGGCGACCTTTCAGTTCAATTATCGAGCACTTGATACAGGGCTGCTGATGCCCGAAACATGCATGTCGTGCTGTGCTGAACCGATTTGAAGTCCTTTCGCCTTCTCTCACAGATAAGTGTGTTTTTGCACTATGTTCACTCCTTTTTGCTTGTTGCTTGTTGAACAAAACGGGCCCGTTCGACGCTGAGGCGGGAGTTTTTCCTCTCCCCTCTCTTGCCGATCTGGTCCCGACAAAAACTTGAGTTTACAAGCTTATTGGAAGTGTTGGGGGAATCCTTGTGGTTTTCCCAATGACTTTCGGTTTTTGGGTTCGAAGGAAGGCAGCGACAACTGCCAAGCATTTTATGAAGACCTGTGGTGCGAAGGCAAGGCCGAAGGGTAGAATCCTGTACTGATAAGGCTGTCCACCGAGCATAAAGCGGAGGTACTGATGGTGCATGGAGTGAATTAGAATGTACGTGTAGGCATCTTTGAGATCCAAGGAGCACAGCCACTCTTCCCAGTGGAGATAGGGCAGCAGTGTTCCAAAGGAGATCATCTTAAATTCTCCTTTCCCAGGAAGCGATTGAGATTGCGGAAATCCAAAATGGGTCTGTAGTTGCTGGTTTTCTTGGGTACCAAGAAATAGTAGGAGTAGAAACTTCTTCCTACTTGAGACGATGGAACGAGTTCCACAGCCTGATCTACTAAGAGGGTCTGGATCTCCTGTTGGAGAAGCACATGGTGGTATTGCTGGAGAAGGTACTCCCCTAAAAAAAAGGTAGGAGTAAGCTGATGAAAATGCAGCCAGTACCCTCACGGACCACCTGGAGGGCCCAGGTATCAGAAGTTACGATGGATCACCTGTAGGCAAAGTATACCAGCCACCTCCCTCCCCCCCCCCCAACACACTTGAGGTGGAACAAAGTCAGGAAAGGGGAAAAGGGCCATGGTCCTCATGCAGGAGTCAAAACCCCCCACCAGGCTGTGGCTTTGGTGTTGGCTGGGACTTAGGGGGTCTAAGGCTTGGGGTACTGCTTCTGGCCCTGATCATTAGACTGTTGCCCGTTGGGATTGTTGGTATGAATGGTACGGGGTGTACATACAATAGTACCTTTCATTTTTTGGGGTAAAAAGACTTTTTACCTGAAGCCTTCTTTCAAGTGGGGTCAGCGGTCTTCCTCGAAAGGCGGGTGAGTTGTTCAGTCTCCAACTCAGCAGCTTTCTGTGTCATGTGTTTGCTGAAGGGATTCTCCCCTCAACAAGGAACATCGGCCAACCTATCCTGAACCCATTGCTCCAAGTCCAAGGACTGTAGCCATGTTAGGCGGCGGGCACCAATGCCCACTGCAGCCACCCTGGCCACAGACTTGAAGCTGTCGTAGGCAGCCCTGGTGACATATTTGGAGCCCTCCTTAGTTTTCCTCACCAGGCTCCTGAAGCACTTGAGGTGTTCTCCAGAAAGACCCATAGAGAACCCAGCCAGCTCCTCTGCTAGATCCCGCAGGTACATACCTATGTACAGTTGGTATACCTGGATTCTGGCAACAAGCATCGAGCCCTGGTAGCACTTTCTGCCAAAGCCATCCATGGTGCATGCCTCCTGGAGGGGACCGAGGAGTGTGTTTTGGAACTTTTAATTTGGCGCAAGGCTGATTCCATCACCATGGAGTTGAGAGGCTGTAGTGCCTTTTCAAACCCAAGGATCTTGCACACCCAGCAGAGGGAGTCAAGGTGCTTGCTGACCATCGGCACTATAAGCGGTCTTTCCCAGATTCAAAAGAGAAGCCTTTCAAGAATGGGGAGCAGTCGAGTACTGGAGGATCTCAGTTCCTCTGCCCAAGGCTTCTCCTCTGCCTCTATGGCAACGGGCAGAGCCTTCCCCATTTCTTGAGGAAGGAGAGGTCCCCTCAGGGGGAGACGACCTGCACTCGAGTAGGGTGTGCAAGGGATCAGAGAGAAGATCTCAGTGTCGGACAATCTCTGGTGATTCCTCCTCGGTCTCCCATTATGTCGGTGTCAGAGAGGAACTTGAAGTACCTTCCCGACCAATATTCCCGGCGATGGTGCTAGGGCAGAGTTGAAGGAACCTTCAACCCTGATGGGCTCGGTGGCAATATCCAGAGATGGCAAATGTCTCCAAAATGGGCTGCACCTCGGGCTATGCTCCAGTGCCTGAATCCTCTCCCTGAGGAGCGAAGTCTCCGATACCAGTGGAATTGACACCGCAGTCATTGGCAACAATGTCAGGTCCCTTGGCAAGGATTCCTCGGTGGTAACAGCCGTGGGAGTCCCACACTGGCTCTTGGACCTCAGGAGGCAACTCCTCCCACTGAGGCAGCTTGGAAGGCAATAGAGAGCAATGTCCATGGGATTTAGCCTTGGACTCAGCATCGAAGGGGCCAAAGACCGTTCCTTCTGGGGACACTCCTCTCTGAAGGAGAGCCATGCTCCAGTGCCCTATAACCTCTCGGCTCCAAGTGAGCCTGACCACCACGCAAAGCTGAAGCCTCTGTGGGGGGCCTTTGAGGGTGTCTAAGCCAGGGTTGATGCCAATGCCTTGGAACCAAACAGTGACTCCTGCTGTCGTTCCCGGTTCTTTTAGCCTTTTGTGCGCCATTTGTAAACAGAGAGCACAGGTCGAGGGCTCGTGATCGGGCCCGAGGTATTGAAGGCTCATGGAGATGGTCCGACCACACCAGACACACTTCTTAAAGCTACTAAGCAGCTTTGACATGGTCGAGTTTAAATTTAAAACACAGAAGAGAACTTTCTGGTTAAATTTAGAACCCAGCAGAGAGCTTCTAGTTTAAATTTCATAATAAGTCAGAGCCTAGCAGCAGCAAAGAGCTTTAATTTAAATCAAATTAGAATATAACCTAGCATAAAAGGCAAAACAGGGCCAGTATTTTTTGAGCAACAAATAAAGTCTTCTAGAGACCTTTACAAAGAGGCCTTCTACCTAGTGGGCAAGAGACCTGTGAAACCTTTCCAATAGGTCTTAACGCCAGGTGGCAGGTCAAAAGGCCATTTTGAAAGACTCCTTCTATCCAAGCAAGGACTGTTAATCACTCAGGAAGTTGGTCACAGCTTACCTCAGCAGCACAGGCATAAATAGCTCAACCAGAGTTCTGTGATCCTCATCAGTCTTGAAGGACTAGAAAAGGGGACTGCTACTTCTGGAGAGAGATCTGCAATTGTGAGCATATACTTCTGGGAATTTTTCTGAAGGGACTATTTTGGATTAAAGCTAATTAATCTGTGAACCCAGTGTATTTATTAAATCAGTCAGGGCCTAGTAGCAGCAGTTTAAGTTTAAATTTAAAACACATAAGAGAGCTTTCTAGTTAGATTTCATACCCAGCAGATAGCTTGTAGTTTAAATTTAATACTCACTCAGGGCATAGCATCAGCAAAGTACTTTTAGTTTAAATTTAAAACACAGAAGAGAGCTTTCTAGTTAGATTTCATACACAGCAGAGAGCTTGTAGTTTAAATTTAATACTCACTCAGGGCATAGCATCAGCAAAGTACTTTTAGTTTAAATTTAAAACACAGAAGAGAGCTTTCTGGTTAAATTTAGAACCCAGCAGAGAGCTTCTAGTTTAAATTTCACAATAAGTCAGAGCCTAGCAGCAGCAAAGAGCTTTAATTTAAATCAAATCAGAATATAACTTAGCATAAAAGGCAAAACAGAGTCAGTATTCTTTGAGCAACAAAAAAAGTCTTCTAGAGACCTTTACAAAGAGGCCTTCTACCTAGGGGGCAAGAGACCTGTGAAACATTTTCAATAGGTGTTAACGCCAGGTGGCAGGTCAAAAGGCCATTTTGAAAGACTACTTTTATTCAAGAAAGGACTGTTAATCACTCAGGAAGTTGGTCACAGCGTACCTCAGTAGCACAGGACAAGGTACTGTGTAGCAGCCCTCTTTTAATAAGTGTTATTTCCCTCTCTCCCTCCCCAACACCCACCCATCCACCCCTGGGATAATCGTAGCTTTATAGGTA
Organism: Ichthyophis bannanicus; assembly: GCA_033557465.1. Taxonomy (NCBI): domain Eukaryota; kingdom Metazoa; phylum Chordata; class Amphibia; order Gymnophiona; family Ichthyophiidae; genus Ichthyophis; species Ichthyophis bannanicus. The sequence continues at coordinate 171,855,124 of CM066035.1, read as the reverse complement.
CTTACACATCTTCAAGGAAAGAAGGTGCTCTCCAGTGCAGCTCGTTATCCAAATCAGTCATACAATAAGGACCTGAGATTAATTAAGCTTCAGGTGAACAAGGCATATTAAACGTATTAGGTACAATTTTATTAGTATAAGTATCCATAGCAAGCCTTAGTAAGTAAAGAACTTAAAGATCTAAACACAAGCTTAAAACTAAGATGCAGACAGCAGTCCATCAGCAAGATGGGGGCTTTCCAGTCTTTTGCATTGAGTGTCACATGTATGATTTTCTCCCAGTTGGTGAGAGGTCTTACGTGTGCACTAGGTGCAATGAGCTCTTTGCTCTCAGGGAATGAGTCCATTCTCTAGAGGCTAGAGTAGCAGACTTGGATGACATAAGAAAGACAGAGAGGTACATAGACGAGACCTACAGGGATATTGTCCTGAAGTCCCACATCCAGTCAGGCAGCATCCCTGTTGCCATGGAGGAGAGAGGTCACGTGACAGGAGAGCATCACCCTGGTGTGGCAGGAAGTGATCCTGTAACTAGGACCTGTCCTCCAGGTGATGTAAAACCCTCTCGCACCGAGGAAGTTTCTCCAGGGCCATGTGCCCATGAGGGAAGGGTTAGGACAGCCGTTATAGTTGGTGATTCGATCATTAGGCATGTAGATAGCTGGGTGGCTGGTGGACATGAGGATCGTCTGGTAACATGCCTGCCTGGTGCGAAGGTAGCGGACCTCACACGCCACCTAGATAAGGTCTTACATAGTGGTGGGGAGGAGTCTGCTGTCTCGGTACATGTTGGTATCAATGACATAGGAAAATGTGGTAGGGAGGTTCTGCAGGCTAAATTTAGGCTTTTAGGTAGGAATTTGAAATCCAGAACTTCCAGGGTAGTGTTCTTCGAAATACTTCCCGTTCCACGCGCAAGACCCAAAAGGCAGGCAGAGCTCCGGAGTCTCAATGGGTGGATGAGACAATGGTGCAAGGATGAGGGTTTTGGATTTGTTAGGAAACTGGGGAACATTCTGGTGAAAGGAGGGGCTATTCCGAAGGGATGGGCTTCACTTTAACCGGGATGGAACCAGGCTGCTGGCATTAACCTTTAAAAAGGAGATAGAGCAGCTTTTAAACTAGATAATACGGGAAAGCAGACAGTCGCACAAGAGCACATGGTTCGGAAGAATGTATCCTTGAAGGATACTACCAAAAGCAGAGAGGTTCCAAAAAAGAGTAAAGTAGCCCAAATGCCCTCCAGTATGAAGCAGACAGAGTTTAAAGATCCCAAATTACCCATGCCTACCAATAGCCAGATTAATATGAATAAAATACAGTCTCTAAAATGCTTATGCAAATGCTAGAAGTCTAAAAAATAAGATGGGAGAGTTAGAATATATAGCACTAAATGAGAGGTTAAATATGATTGGAATCTCAGAGACATGGTGGAAGGAGGACAACCAGTGGAGCACTGTGATACCTGGGTACAAACTATATTGTAATGATAGAGCTGATCAAATTGGTGGAGGGGTTGCACTCTATGTTAGAGAGGGCATTGAGTCAGAAAGGATTAAAGTTTTGCAGGAAACAAAATTTGCTGTATAATCTCTATGGATTGAAATTCCATGTAAAAGGGGAAAGGCGATGGCAGTGGGGTGTACTATCGACCGCCTGGCCAGAATGAACAAATGGATGATGAAATGCACAAAGAAATCAAGGAAGCTAACAAACGTTACAGCGCAGTAATAATAATGGGTGATTTCAATTACCCCGGTATCAACTGGGTCAGTGTAACGGCAGGACATGCTAGGGAGATAAAGTTCCTAGATGAAATAAATAACTGCTTCTTGGACTGACCAGAGGGGAAGCCATATTGGGCCTAATCCTTAGTAGAACACCAGATCTAGTGCAAGAGATAAGGGTGTTGGGGCCACTTGGAAATAGTGATCATAGCATGATCGCATTTGATTTAATTTTAGTGGAGAAGGGATAGTAAGGAAATCCACAGTACTACCTTTTAACTTTCGAAAGGGAGAGTATGATAAAATGAGGAAAATAGTTACGAAAAAACTAAAAGGAGCAGTTGCAAAGGTTAAAAACTTACATCAAGCTTGGGTGTTGTTGAAACATACAATCTTGGAAGCCCAGATCAGCTGTATTCCACGCTTTAAGAAAAGTGGAAGGAAGTCCAAAAAACTGCCAGCATGGTTTAAAGGTGAGGTCAGAGAGGCTGTTGTTGCCAAAAAAGCATCTTTCAGGAAATGGAAAAAAGAGCCAAACAACGAAAACTGGAAACAGCACAAGCACTGGCAAGTTAAATGCAAGGCATTGATAAGGCAGACAAAGGGAGAATTTGAGAAGAACCTTGCTGTGGAAGAAAAAACGTGAAATAAAGACTTTTTCAAGTACATTCGTAGCAAAAAACCTGTGAGAGAGTCAGTTGGTTCATTAGATGATAGAGGGGTTAAAGGGGCACTAAGTGGTGACAAGGCGATAGTGGAGAGACTGAATGAATTCTTTGCTTCGGTCTTTACTGAGGAAGATGTAGGGATGTTACCCATGACTGAAGTGGTATTTAAAGATGCGGAAGAATTGAAGGAAATATCAATACATCGGGAGGATGTATTACAACTATTCGATAAACTGAAGAGTAGCAAATCACCTGGGCTGGATGATATACATCCAAGGGTGTTGAAAGAACTGAAATATGAGATTGCAGACCTGCTATTAGTAATCTGTGAACTATCATTAAAATCATCTCTAATACCTGAAGATTGGAGGATGGCAAAAGTAACGCCAATTTTTAAAAAGGGTTCCAGGGGTGATCCGGGAAACTACAGACCGGTGAGCCTGACGTCAGTACTGGGAAAAATGGTAGAAACCATCATAAAGAACAAAATTGCTGAACATGTAGATAGTCATGTCTTAATGGGAGACAGCCAACATGGCTTTAGACAAGGAAGATCTTGTCTTACTAATCTGTTATGTTTTTTTGAAGGGGTGAATAAACAGGTAGACAAAGGTGAGTCGGTTGATATAGTATATTTGGGCTTTCAGAAAGCCTTTGACAAGGTCCCTCATCAGAGACTTTTGGCAAAACTAAAGAGTCATGGGATAGGAGGCAGTGTACTATTGTGGATCAGGAACTGATTAAAAGATAGAAAGCAGAGGGTAGGGCTAAATGGCCAATTTTCCCAATGGAGAAAGGTGAATAGTGGTGTACCCCAGGGATCTGTGCTGGGTCCTCTGCTTTTTGACATATTCATAAATGACCTGGAAAAGGGAATAACTAGTGAGGTTATCAAATTTGCAGATGACACAAACTATTTAAAGTCGTTAAAACCCAAGAGGATTGTGGAAAATTGCAAGAGGATCTTGATAAATTGGAAGAGTGGGCATCAAAATGGCAGATGAAATTTAATGTGGACAAGTGCAAAGTTATGCACCTAGGGAAGAACAGCCCAAATTATGGTTACACGATGCAAGGTTCCACATTAGGAACCACCACCCAGGAAAAAGATTTAGGCGTCATCGTGGATAACATGTTAAAACCCTCGGCCCAGTGTGCAGCGGCGGCCAAGAGAGCAAATAGAATGCTAGGTATCATAAGGAAAGGAATGGAAAATAAAACAAAGGATATTATAATGCCTCTATATCGTTCCATGGTGAGACCGCACCTTGAATATTGTGTGCAATTCTGGTCGCCGTATCTTAAAAAGGATATAGCGTTATTAGAAAAGGTTCTGAGAAGAGCCACCAAAATGGTAAAGTGGATGGAAGGATATTCCTATTAAGAAAGGCTAAAAAGGCTGGGACTCTTTAACCTGGAAAAGAGACAGCTGAGGGGAGATATGATAGAAGTCTATAAATTAATGAACGGAGTGGAACGGGTAAACGTAGATAGCGTAGTTACTCACCTGTAACAGGTGTTCTCCAGGAGCAGCAGGAATCAGTCCTCACATATGGGTGAGAGCCCTCGCGGAGCAATTTTCCCCAGCTTTCAAAGAAAGCCTTTGGGAATTGCAGCGCGCATGCGCGGTCTCCTTCCCGCCCAAGGGTGCCATCTTAGCCAGTCTGATGACATAGCTAAAAGACAGCATAAAAATTTGCAAAAAAACTTAAGCAGATGATTGCAACTCCAAGGGGAGGAGGGAGGGTCATGAGGACTGATTCCTGCTGCTCCTGGAGAACACCTGTTACAGGTGAGTAACTACGCTTTCTCCAGGACCAAGCAGGAAGTCAGTCCTCACATATGGGACTCCCAAGCTTAAGGCTACCGGAGACCCTAAGCACAAAAATGAGCTCCCTCTAGCTCAGCAGCACAGAAGGAAGGAATCTTCACTGAATTATTACCCACCGGTAGCCCAACATCCGGGATGGAGGGTAGGAGTTGCTCATACCTCGAAGAGATTTCGGAGGACTGCCTGTCCGAAAGCACTGTCCCTGCGGGACTCCCTCTCGAGGCAGTAATGGACCGCAAAAGTCTGGCTCGAAGACCAAGTAGCGGCCCGGCAGATGTCTGCCAATGGAACAGAGCAGAGGTAAGCCACTGACGTAGCCTTCGCCCGAACACAATGAGCCGTGACCCGACTTTCTAACGAGAGTCCGGCTGCTCCATAAGCCCAAGCGATACAGTCAGCAACCCAGATGGACAGAGTACGCTTGGAGACAGGGAGCCCCAATTTATTGGGGTCAAAAGACACGAAAAGCTGAGCAACTTGACGGTGCTCCCGCGTACGGTCAAGGTAGAAGTTCAACGCCCTTCTACAGTCCAGGGTATGCAGGACCATTTCAGCCCGGCTGGAGTGTGGCCTGGGAAAGAAGGTCGGAAGTACCACCTCCTAATTGATGTGAAAAGGGGAGACCACTTTTGGAAGAAATTTTGGGTGAGTCCGTAGGACTACCCTATTTTTGTAGAACCGAGTGTAAGGGGGATCAGACACGAGGGCCTGCAATTCACTTACGCGTCTAGCGGAAGTGAGGGCTATCAGGAATAAAGTTTTCCAAGAAAGGAAACGGAGAGAACAGGTAGCCATAGGTTCAAAAGGCGGACAGGTGATCCGCTGTAAAACCACATTCAGATCCCAGTCAGGTGCTGGCGGGCGCAAAGGTGGTTTAAGTAGAAGGAGACCTCGGAGAAACCTCGCTACGAGAGGGTCGCTGGAAAGAGGTCTGCCGTCCACCGGCACATGATGTGCTGAAAGAGCACTGAGGTGAACTTTGACGGAGTTGGACTTAAGTCCCAGATTAGAGAGGTAGAGCAAGTACTGCAAGATCACCGACACCGAGCAGGAGAAGGGATCCTGAGACTGCTGGGCACACCAAGCAGAAAAGCGACGCCATTTAAGGGCGTAGCATTTACGGGTAGAAGGTCGCCGAGAAGCTAGGACGACCTCTTCCACCTCTGCCGGCAGTAGAAGGGGAGCAAGGACTACCCTTTCAGCAGCCAGGCCATTAGATTGAGAGATCTGAGGTTGGGGTGTAGCAGGGACCCCTGATCCTGTGTTAGGAGATCCGGTTGAAACCCCAGAGGGAACGGATCCTCTACCGCTAATTGCAGCAGGAGTGGAAACCACGGCTGTCTGGGCCAGCGAGGAGCCACCAGGATCATGGAAGCTTTGTCTCTGAGAACCTTGAAGAGAGTTCGAGAGACTAGCGGTATGGGAGGAAAGGCATACAGAAGGCTCTCCGACCATGAGAGTAGAAAAGCATCTGCCGCTACTCGAAGGGGATGTGGCTGACGAGAGCAGAAGCGAGGAAGATGCTGGTTGAGAGGACTGGCAAAGAGATCCATCGTGGGGAGTCCCCACTTCAGAAAAAGTTTCTGAACTACCAAGGGATCCAGGCGCCACTCGTGCGGCTGGAGGATCCTGCTGAGTTTGTCCGCCAGGCAATTTTCTTGGCCTGGGAGATAAACTGCCTTGAGAAGAATGCCGTGACTGACGGCCCAAGAGCAGAGCTTCTGAGCTTCTCGACAGAGAAGGAAGGAGCCCGTGCCCCCCTGTTTGTTCACGTAGAACATGGCAACTTGATTGTCCGTCTGGACAAGGACGGACTGGTGAGAAGTCAGGTGGGAGAAAGCCTTGAGAGCCAGGCGGATTGCTCTGAGCTCCAGGAAGTTGATCTGCTGAGCAGACTCCCACGTGGTCCAGAGACCTTGAGTACATGCCCCTTGGCAATGTGCTCCCCAACCCAGGAGAGAAGCATCGGTCGTCAGCACTTGAGCTGGCTGAGGTGACTGAAAAGGCATTCCGAGCACCAGGTTCGGCCGATAAAGCCACCACTGTAGAGAAGAGGCCAGCGGCCCGGAGACGCGCACTAAGTCGGCTAGGCCGCCCGTGGCTTGTTGCCACTGCTTGCGAAGGCACCATTGAGCAGGCCGCATGTGTAGGCGGGCATTGGGGGTCACGTGGACGGTGGAAGCCATATGGCCGAGTAGTCTCAGGAAGCGCCTGGCTGAGACCAGGGACTGGCTGCGAAAACGGCCGGCTAGGTCCATGAGCCGTTGAGCCCTGTCGAGAGGCAGGAAAGCTCGTGCCTGAGGAGTGTGCAGTCTTGCGCCGATGAACTCGAGATCCTGTGAGGGGAGCAAAGTGGACTTTGCGAAGTTTATGACAAAGCCCAAGTACTGCAGAAGAGTCACAGTGCGGTGTGTGGCATTGGTGACTTCCGGAGAGGACGATGCTCTGATGAGCCAGTCGTCGAGGTACGGAAAGACATAGAGGCCGTGAAGCCGGAGATAAGCCGCCACTACCGCGAGACATTTTGTGAAGACTCGCGGTGCGGAGGATAGGCCAAAGGGCAGTACTCTGTACTGGTAATGATTTCCTGCCACCACAAACCTTAGGTATTGGCGGTGGCTTGGGTGGATGAGGATGTGCGTGTAGGCATCCTTTAGATCCAAGGAGCATAGCCAATCTCCCTGCTGGAGGTAGGGCAGAAGGATTCCAAGGGTAAGCATCTTGAACTTTTCCCGCACGAGGAACTGGTTGAGGTTGCGCAAGTCCAGGATGGGTCTGAGGCCTCCTGTCCTTTTTGGTATTAGGAAATACCTGGAATAAAAGCCTTGACCTCTCAGGTGGTGGGGCACCGGTTCCACAGCCTGTTCCTGAAGAAGACTTGCTAACTCCTGAAGGAGTAAGTCCCTGTGCAGAGGGAGTCGTGGAGGTTCTCCCGGGAAATAGGAGGGAGGGACCTGGTGGAAGTGGAGAAGATAGCCTTCTCTTACGACTTGAAGCACCCAGGCATCTGAAGTGATGTTGGACCACCTGTGGGCGAAGTGAACCAGCCGGCCTCCGGTGCTGGGAGGAGCCAGCTGAGGGGGAGAGGCTATGCTGATGAAGTCAAAAACCCCCACCCTGCTGAGCAGGGGCTGGTGGTGCAGGCTTGGGGGCTTGCTGCCTACGGGACCCGTTACCCCGTCCCTTGGCCTGCTGGCCCTGTTGGGGAGCTGCGGAGGCCTGATATTGAGGGTAGTGTTTATAGGCAGCCGCCTTTCTCGGGTAAAAGGACTTCTTTCCCGAGCCCTTCTTTTTCTGGGAAGGGGCGGAGGTCTTCCTAGAAAGCCTAGTCCTGGTGAGAGTCTCCGTCTCGATTTGTGCAGCCTTTTCAGCCATGGCCTTGCCAAAGAGGTTCTCACCTCGGCAGGGGACATCGACCAACTTGTCCTGCACCCAGGGTTCAAGGTCAGACGACTGAAGCCAAGCCTGTCGGCGGGCACCGATGCCGGCTGCGGCCACTCGAGCCGATGCTTCAAAGCCATCATAGGCTGCTCGGGACATGAATTTGGAGCATTCCCGAATACCAGTTGTCAAGGCCAGGAACCTCCGCAAAGGTTCCTCGGAAAGTCCAGCAGAGAATCCGGCTATCTCTTTAGCCATGTCTCGGAGATACATGCCCATGTAGAGCTGGTAGGTCTGGACACGACAAGCAAGCATAGAGCCCTGGAAACACTTCTTACCAAGGCCATCCAGGTTACGGGCCTCCCTGCCAGGAGGCACCGAGGAGTGCATCTTTTGGCTCTTAAGCCTATGCATGGCCGATTCCACTACCATGGAATGGTGTGGCAGCTGTGCTTTTTGGAAGCCAGGACTCTTGCGGACTCGATAGATGGAATCGACCCGCTTGCTTAATACCGGCGACGAGGCCGGACTCTCCCACATGCGGAAGAGTAGTCGTTCCAGCATGGGAGGAACCGGTACAGTAAAGTGTTCCCTGGCGGGAGAGTCATACTGAAGGGCGTCGAGCTCTTCGGCTCGAGGCTCCTCCTCGGGATCCGCAGGGAAGGCCAAAGCCTTGGCCATATCCCTGATGAAGTCCGAGAACCGGGCATCCTCCGGGGGGACTGCTTCCGAGGTTCGGACTCAGGTGAGTCCGAGGGGACACACCGAGTCCGAAACGAATCAGGTGACTCTTCCTCTTCCGACTCCCAGGCCGACTCCGAGGAGGAATCGGTGGGGTCGGCTCGGGCAGGCGGAGGCGTCGGCCGCCCCGACACCGAGGGAGTCGGCGTCGACGACCTCGGTCCCGAACGGGAGGCCGAGGGTGACCTCGACCGAGGATCGACTCGAGTTCGCATGGACTCGAGGATCGGCTCGGTCTCCGGGGTCGACTTAGACGTCGACGTCCCGGCGGTCGGGGCAGTGGCGCCAGCGAGGCTAGCGATCAGTGCCCGCTGCTGGTCCATGAAGGCAGATAGTCTGCACTCCAAGGCCGTCAACCTGAGTCCGACCTCAGGTGACCCAGCAGCCCCCGACTCGGGCCCCGACGGCGTCGGGCCCGACGTCGGATCTCTCGGAGGCGAGTCCAGGAGGACTACAGGACTTACCCGAGCAGGCAACTCCGACTCCAGGCGAGGTCGCTTCGGGAGGTGCTCCTTCTCCAAAGACCCGGGACGGCTATCGGGGCTATGCGACCTGGCCCTCGCGGAGCCAGGAGCGTCCACCGACGCCGCCCTCGCGGGTTTTACCTTCCGTCGATGGTCCCCGGAGGGGGAACCCCTGTCGGAGGAGCTTCGGCGATGGTCAGAGCTGGAACCTCTGGACGCCGAGGCCTCCGACGAGGTCCGGGTACGGCCGGGGTCAGCGAAGATTCTTTCCCGCTGGTGCCGCCGACTCCTTAACGCTTTGGAGGACATTTTGCCACAGGCCCCACAGATCAGTTCTTCGTGATCCTGGCCCAGGCAGCGGAGGCAATTATCGTGTGTGTCAGTGAGTGACATATTTCTGTCACACTGAACACACCGCTTGAAACCACTGGCAGCCATCGGGGGAAAAAGGGCCCCTGCAAGGTCAAAGGACCAGGCTGCCAGCGAAAAACCGAAAACGAAACTGACCAAAATTCAGAAAAACCGAAAAATAAGAGAAGGACTCGCAACGGCGTCGCGAGTCCGGGCACCGGCGTCGAACCGAAGGAAAAAAGAGAAATAAACACTAAAATCAACTTTTTCAGCGGGGACACGACGGGTACGTCTGTAGGGCTCCGCGGAAAAAAGAAGACTGGCTAAGATGGCACCCTTGGGCGGGAAGGAGACCGCGCATGCGCGCTGCAATTCCCAAAGGCTTTCTTTGAAGCTGGGGAAAATTGCTCCGCGAGGGCTCCATCGGCGCCGACGTCACCCATATGTGAGGACTGACTTCCTGCTTGGTCCTGGAGAACGATTGTTTACGTTATCAGAATATAGAAAGACTAGGGACATGCAATGAAGCTACAGGGCAAACTATTTAAGACTAATAAAAGAAAATATTTTTTCACTCAACGTGTAATCAAACTCTGGAATTTGTTACCGGAGGATGTAGTAAAGGCTGTTAGTGTAGCTGGGTTTAAAAAAGGTTTGGACAAGTTCCTGGAGGAAAGGTCCATAAACCATTATTAAGAAGGGACCCAGGATATCAATGCTTGACCCAGTACAAGCATTGTGGAACCTGTGTCTTTTGGGGAAACTGCTAGGTATGTATGACCTAGATTGGCCACTATTGGAAACAGGATACTAGGCTTGATGGACCTTGGTCTGACCCAGTATGGCATATCTTATGTTCTTATGAGAAGACCGCTTTTGCCAAGTCAAAGGACTCCAACGTTCTCGCAGACCAGGGCGGTGCGAGATAAAAAAACCCCACGCACCAAAAATGAAAGAAAAGAAAACCCCCCAAAAATGTGACACTGAGGCACCAATGCTTCCAGAGTTGGGCAGGAAGACATCGAAACACGCAACCCGAAAAAGAAAGAAAAAAATGGGAAATAAGCCAAGAGAAATCAACTAGATTCCGGGACACAGATGGACGTCTGGAGGGCTCTGTGCAAAAAAGAAAACCGAGGTGAGATGGCTCCTTCGGGCGGGAAGACAGGCATGCATGTGTGGTCGATCCCCCAACGGCTTTCTCTGAAAGCTGGGGAGTGTTTCCTGAACGAGCTCTGTTGGTAACATTACCCATATGTGAGGACTGACTGCCTGCTTGGTCCAGGAAAACTACTTTTTCTCTGTGGACAAGCAAGAATGAAGTCCTTACATATGGGACTTCATAGCTGCAGGATAACAAAAGCAGTTGAGAATGCAGACAAGACCTACCAGGACAACAGCTCGTCTGCTTAATGGCAATAAGTCTTAGCAACTTCAGATACAAAACTATGCACAAAAGAAATGAATTTCTCTTCCCTTTTGTTTTGTATTTTTGTAGCCTGGACAGAACAGAATGGGTCTGGGGGGATGGAGTTGGATTGTAATCCCCAAACAGATTCCGAAGTACAGATTGGCTGAAGTTGCATTAGGAATCCCCAGCAAGACAGTAGTGAGTTGTGAATGTGTGGATAGAAGACCACGTCACAGTCCTGCAGATCTCTCCCCATGAAGACCAAGCGTATGTTGACCATCAATGTAGCCATGGCTCTGACATTGTAAGCTGTGACATGACTATCAAGGCTCAGGCCTGCCTGGGCATATGTGAAAGAGATGCGGTCTGCTAGCCAAATTGAGAGCTTTTGGAAATGGCAGCCCCTAGTTTTCAGGGGGTCAAAAGAAATAAAAAGCTGGATGGACTTTCTATGGGCTTTTTTCTGCTCCAAGCAGAAGACTAAGGCTCACTTGCAGTCCAATATGTGCAATATGTGCCCCTTTGTGGGCAGGAGCCTTGGGAAAAATGTTGGTAGGAAAACAAGAAAGAGGAAATCCTCCGCAACAAACAACAGAAGCCCAACAAAGAAGCGGAGAATAACCACAGCCACACAGGTGAAGTCTTTATGAAACCAATTTTATTTGAAAGGACCCAACTTGGCCAAGTTTCGGCTTGACAGCAAGTTATCTCTTTTTTAATGATATGAGCATGTTGTATGATTTTTATCACTTTATTATTTATGTTACAATCTTTGAGTGAATTTTATATTACATATGGTTTATGTCATACCTAGAAGTGGTTTTTAATGTTTTTATTTTGATATATTTATATTTGTTTATATGTTTTTAGAAATTTAGGAGTACTCCTTTGTGCACTGTACCTTGCCTGCTGTTGTTTATTGTCTAAACAGTTCTATTTGTGATTGCAGCCTGACGTCATGACTCTCTGCCTACCTGCTCATTGCCTGTCTGCTCCCAAATTCAAGCTCCGCCTAGATTCTGCCCAGTTTTTGACATCATCAGGTGACGTTGTCATCATTATTTCCATTTAATTGAAGCCCGAAGCGGTGTCTTACTTCTCTTAGTACTCATCTGTGCACTGTATAGTGTGGTAAGGAAGCCTATTCCTGACTTAGGGGAAAGGGAAAAAGGCCAAGAGTTCACCCTAGTAAAAGGGCCCCTTTTGCAAGGTCAGGGGAACAAAGCCACAACCTCACCTAGGAACCAGAAAACCCCCAGCTGGAACAGGTTTCATGTTTCCCCTAGTGAAATAAGGGAGAGTGAATACAGACCTAAGGTCCAAGACCCTTACGTCAGTAAGCTCCCTGATTACTCAGGTGCCAGAAGGCAGAATGATCTCCGTCACTTGGGAAGAGAGGAGGTGGGGCTAGAACCCTGGAGATATAAGCCTATGCTAGATTATAGAAGAGGAGAAGGAGAAAGAAGAGAAGGAGAGAGGGTGGAAGAAACGCCAGAAGCAAGGGCTGAGGCAAAGGCAAGAAGAAGAGAAAGAGAGAGAGAAGCTGATACAAGCCGAGGCACAGGTACGAGCCTAAGAAGCCTGAGTAATGCAGAGCAGAGCAGGAGAAGCCTGACTTATGCTGGGCAATGCAGAGGTGCAGGAGACACTCTCAGCTCTAACGAGAGGCTGTCAGCTGAGCCCAGTGAACCAGAAGGAGAGTCAGAGTCTATGCAGCTAGGAGAGCCTGATGCTGAGCTGAATGAGGAAGACACCCTCATGGACTGCTCTTTGTGCCAAGCCTTAGCCACAGAAGGGTTGAAGGAAAGCCAGCCCTGAGAGAAAGCCCTCCAGAGAAAGGTAACCATAAGAAGCAGGTAGATGGATTGTAAATTCCCACATGGTAAAGAGGGGAGGTTTTTCTAAGACGTAAGAACAAGCTGGAGTTGTGAATTGTGCTTGTTAACCACCTGCTACCTGTGAAGTGAGACGGCAAGAAGCCAAATTAACTGTGAGGAAAAAGCTTTCTTTTTGCTCTTGAATTTTCCTGCGAAACCTGAATAGAACTTTGCTTGCACATTGAAAGTTTGTTCCTGTTTGGAGTTTTTGTTTTTGCTTATAAATTGCAAAACAGCCTGGAAAGGTTTGAGACCGGAAAAGAAGGCAAACTGCCACAGAAGAAAGCCTGTTTTGTGTTTTAAGCTTTAACCAGCAAGGCTATAGGAAGCTGGTAGCCTTGCTATTAAAAGGCTATGTTTTTTCTGAGCTGAAGAATACTTTAAGCTGTCACTTTGGTTTTGGGTTTTGTTTTGCTTATAACCTGTTGTACTTTGAAGAAGCCTGGAGAAGTATGCCTGAATGTGGTATTTATGAACCTTTTTTGTGCTCAATAAAGTTCTGTCACTGCCCGACAACAGCTTTCTACCTGAAGCCCAGATATAGCGCAATTAAACTACATTTCCCAGAAAGCATTGCGGAGAACTAGTCAGTTAAGGCTGAAAGGGGAAAGTTCCTTATACAACCACGCCCCTCTAAACTGGAGGCGAGTGGTGAGGGCGTGACAATAGAAACATAGAAATATGATGACAGAAAAAGACCACATGGCCTATCTAGTCTGTCCTTCCATATCAACAACAGTCCCCTTTTTACCTTTAGAGATCCTCTGTGTTTGTCCCATGCTTTTTTGAATTCAGTTACTGTCCTCATCTCTACCACCTCCACTGGGAGACTATTCCATGGATCCACTACTCTTTCCGTAAAGAAATATTTCCGCATATCACTCCTGAATCTATCTCCCTTCACCCTCATCCCATGTCCCCTCGTAGCAGAACTTGCTTTCAATTGAAAGAGGCTCTCTCCCTGAACATTTATGCCACGGAGGTATTTAAACATCTCAATCATATCACCTCTATCCCGCCTTTCCTATAAGGTGTACATATTAAGATCCTTCAGTCTGTCCTCATATGCTTTATAATGAAGACCACTAATCATTTTAGTAGCCACCCTCTGCACCGACTCCATCCTGTTCACATCCTTTTGAAGGTGCGGTCTCCAGAATTGCACACTATACTCCAAATGAGGTCATACCAAAGACTTACAGAGAGGCATTATCACCTCTTTTTTTCTGCTAGCCATTCCTCTCCGTACGCACCCAAGCATCCTTCTAGCTTTTGCAGTCGCCTTTTCTACCTGTTTAGCTACTTTAAGATCATCAGACACAACCACGCCTAGGTCCTGCTCTTCTTTAGTGGACAAAAGTACTTCACCCCCTATACTATATTGCTCCCTTGGATTGGCTGCAGCCCAAATGCATGACCTTACACTTTTTAACATTAAATCCCAGCTGCCAAATTCCAGACCATTCTTCAAGCTTAGCTAGATCCCTCCTCATGTTATCTACACCTGTATCTTGCCTGCTGTTGTTTATTGTCTAAAGATTTCTGTTTGTGATTTCAGCCTGATATCCTTTCTGCCTGCCTGCTCATTGCCTGCTTGTTCCCCACTCAAGATCCACCTACATTCCGTCAGTTTTTAACATCATCAGATGACGTTGCCATCATTATCTCCATTTATTTGAAGCTCACAGTGGCATCCGCACGCTCAAGGAGCAGGTCCTGCTCCTTGGGGTAACACCTGGGTGATGATTTAGAGAATTTATTTCCTCTTCTTGTTCCTTTCTACCTTTTACCACCTTCAGGTAACTTCCATGCTATTGAAACTCAGATCTGCCTCCTATTTCATGGCCACTATTCCAGTTCGCTTGACCCAGCAAGTTCCTTGCCTTCCCTCATGGTTTTCCTTCACACCAATGGTAAGATATTTAATTTCATGTCTCTCTCTTCCTAGATCTCACCAATGCCCCCCCCCCCCCCGAAGAGGAACTCAAACTGACCCAGCTTAATGGTCGACCTTTGAAGTCCAAAACTGACCTCATGCTGAACATTATTATCTCCCACAACCTCAACATCTGTGCCTAACCAAAATCTGGCTTAGGCCTGGGGAAGAATCCTATCTCCAGCGTGGTCTTCCCCCAGATTTCGCTGCCTTATCTGCTCCCTGCCCTACGTGAACGGGAGGAGTGGCCATTCTCTACAGAAGTTCCCTGCCCCTGTCCGAGCTTCCAGAGGATACTTGGGCTGGCCCAAGGTGGTGGGCTGGCCCAAGGTGGGTACCCCATGTCCATTCCACTTCCTCCTTGTCTACTGTCCACTCTCCCTGCAGGGGGCACAATCTCACTGTAGCATTACCAAACACTCCTGCTTCTGGGATATCTCAATACTCATTATTTTATGCCTCCTAGGTCTCGGTATTTACCATTCATCCATTTTCTGGAGGATCATGGTTTTCTTCAGCATACACTTGGACTGACTCATAAGGCTGGTCATGCCCTTGACCTAGTCTTATCTCAGCACGATTTCTCCCCTTTGCCTTCCTAGTTCTCCACTCATATCTTTCATTGGTCTGATCATTTCTGTCTTCGTTTCATCCTCTCAGGTTTGTTTCCACCTGCCCATAACACTGCTTCCTACTCAGCCCACAATAACTCGCAACGTGTTCCACCAGGAACCTTTGCCCAGTTCCCATTTG
The DNA here is from genome assembly GCA_033557465.1 of Ichthyophis bannanicus. Taxonomy (NCBI): domain Eukaryota; kingdom Metazoa; phylum Chordata; class Amphibia; order Gymnophiona; family Ichthyophiidae; genus Ichthyophis; species Ichthyophis bannanicus. The sequence continues at coordinate 171,839,984 of CM066035.1, read as the reverse complement.
CAGATACCATCTTCCCTTCTGACTTCACCTCCCTTCCTCTTGATCACCAAGCCAAGCTTTGGAACTCAACACTTCCACAACAGCTGTGCTCCCTTGCCATTGTTCCTCACAATCCCACCCGTGGCACCACTCATCACCATGGTATCACCCAGGGCTTTGCGTATTTATGAGACAACTGAGGATCTCCAAGAGGGCATGGCGTTGCTCACCTAACCCTACCTCGCTGCTAGCCTTTAAAGACTTGCAGCGCCACCACCGAGCCCAGATTCTCACAGCTAAAAAGAAACTCTTCTCATCTCATATTGCCGCCTCCGCCCACGATCCCAAAATATTTTTTACAGTGCCACTCGGCTATCCAACCCTTGCCCCCCCTCCCTCCCCCCCCCAGTTGCCCTCCCATCTGCCTCCTCCTCAGATTCTCTGGCCACTTTCTTCATAGACAAGGTTGTCACCACTCATCAGGGCCTCCCCACTCCAGCTACTTCCGTTCCCCCCACTTCTTCTCCCACCAATAATGGACCAGTTTTGGCCCATACTTGGCACACCTTTAGCCTGGAAGCACTATCTAAACTTCTCAGTACCATTAAGAAATCGACATGCACCTTGGATCCTATTCCTTCATCTTGGTCACCATTACAAGCACTCTGCCTCATTCAATTAATTTACTCTATGATTACTACTAGCCTATCATCTGGCACAGTTCCCTCGAATTGGAAACACTCCTTGATCCAGCCACAACTAAAAAATCCGAAGCTTGACCCCTCCGATGCCAGTAACTATAGACCCACTGCTAACACAGTTTCAGATTAAGTTTATTGAACATGTCGTTATCCTCCAGTTTGCTGACCATCTGGAGCACACATCAGCCCTACACCCCTGCCAATCAGGCTTTCAACAACTACAGCACTGAGATCGTCATCACCTCCATTCTTAATGACTTACACTGTGTCCTCGATCATGACTCCTGTGCATTCACTATCTCTCTTGACCTCATCGCCGCTTTTGACCTGGTAGATTACAATATCCTCATCTCCCATTTTTTTCAATTTCAGCCTTCGCAATAGTGTCCTTGCATGGTTTTCCTCCTTCCTCTCTGACCGTACCTACCATGTTCCTTTGCACAACACTTATTCCTCCTGATACTCCCTCTTTTGTGGTGTGCCCCAGGATTCAGAATTTTCTCCACTGCTGTTTAGTGTTTTCCTTAGCCCCTTAGCCACTCTCATGTAATCACTTGGTATACTCTTCTTCCTTTAATGCCAATGATATTCTCCTCATATTTTCTACTGACAGCTTGGCTCCTAACCTCTCTTCTGAGAATGCCTCACTTAAGGCTATCTCCGACTGGCTACTGAAGAATTCCCTTAAACCTAATCCTGCAAAACCTATCGCCACCTGGATCACCGGTTCGGACTCAGCCCCATCACTTGCCCTCTCTCTGGGTCCCTCCCTTATCTCCCTTCACTCATCTTTCCGGTACCTAGGGGTCATCATTGACACTGCTCTGTCCTTTTCCCACCATATTAGCGCCACCATCAAATCTTTGTTTGCTGCCTTACACCGGCTCAGAGCCCTACGTCCTCTGCTTGATCAAACTGCTCTTACCACTATTCTCATTTCTACCATAATTTTGCGATTAGACTTCTGTAACATAGTTAATTCCAGTCTTCCCCAATTTCAGTTGAAAAAATTACAAACTATACAAAATACTGCCATTTCTGCCTTTTCTCAAGCTTGGAAATTTGATCACATTACTCCCCTTCTCATCCAGCATCATTGGCTCCCCTTTTCCCACCGGGTTCAATTTAAATTCTCTGTCTTACCCACAAAGTCTTGTCAGGTAAAGTTCCCCTTTACTTCTCTACCCTCACCACTCCTTATGTTCCTCCCCATTGCTTGTGCTCCCTCCACAATCACAGACTGGTTTGTTCCCTCTCCTGCATACACCAAATTTGAATCCATGTGCTGTTCCACTTTCTTTGCTCTTGCCCCATCTCTCTGGAACTGCCTCTCTTCTCACATTTGGTTAGAACCTTCTTTCCCGAAATTCAAATACCTTCTAACAACCTCTCTTTGATCAGGCTTATGGTCTTGATGCTCTCTAGGCTATAATTACAATATTATAATTACAATATTCTCTTTATTTGGTGGTATACTTGTCTCTGGCTGTAATGTCTTCATTGTGTATTGTCCCCCTTCTCATCCTTGTCTTCTTTCCTATCACATATTGTAGTTCCTTTCTGATTTCTTTTTGTTACATGATTTTTACTTTTTTTGCAAACTGCCCTGTATGCCCCACAAAAGGCGGTATATCAAGTGACAAATAAATGATAAACAATAGGATGAGTACGGAGAACCACTCTATTTGATGGAATTTGGTGTAAGGTGGATGACCTACAAGAACCTGAAGCTCGTTCACTCTGCATGTTAAAGTGATCACCACCAAAAACAATACCTTCCAGGTCAAATACTTGAGAAGGCGGGAATTGAGTAGCTCGAAAGGAGATTTCATGAGCTGCACAAGAACCATAATGAGGTCCCAAGGCACTGTGGGAGGTTTGTAGTGAGGCTTCAAGTGAAGCAACCCCCACATGAAGCGAACAATTAAAGGCTATACCAAGATGGACTTCTCTCCCACACCTCAATGAGAAGCTCCAATTGCACTGAGGCGGACCCTGATGGAGTTGGACATAAATCCAGACTCGGAAAGGTGTGGAAGATACTCCATCAGTTTTTGTGTAAGACAGACGGAAGTATCTAGGGCCTGGCCCTCACACCAGACAGCAAACCTTCTCCATTTACAGGAATAAGACTTTCTCTCTGAAACCCTCCTAGAGGTCAAAAGGAAATCTGTCACACCAGCCGGCAAGTTGAGCTCAGACAACATTAGCCTCTCAACATCCACTCCGTGAGGGCCAGATCTGGCGCATGGCCCAGCCGAAGGGGCTCCTGACTGGAAAGCTGTAGGAGGAGAGGAAACCAAGGCTTACTGGGCTAGTAGAGAGTGATGAGAATCATCATGCCTACATCTGTTTTGAGTTTCAGGAGGTTTGTTTACAATGAGAGATATTGGAGGATATGCATACGGAAGACTCAGCCCCAGTGTAGGAGGAAAGAATCAGAGGCTAGCCTGCTGCGTGATCTTACCCTGGAACAGAACGAGTCCACCTGGGCATTCTGTGGAGTGGAAAAAAAGATCTATCAAGGGGGTACCCCACTCCTGAAAGATGCAGGCCACCACTTCCTTGGCCAGTGTCCATTCGTGTGCTTGAAGGACTTGACTGTCTGCCAGCCAGAGTGTTTTGAACACTTGGCAGGTATGTGGCTGTGAGATCCATCCCATGTGCGCTGGTGAACTTCCATAACCTGACCGCTTCCCAACACAGGAAGTACGAGCCAGTTTCTCCCTGCTTGCAATGTCGATGCAGCAGACGTCAAGGCCCCGGCCAGGCCTGTTGCACAGCCAATAGTTCCGCGATTTGTTACTCAAGAGCCTGCAGAAGGAGTTTCTCCATGACTGCTGATTCCAAAGGTTGCAGGCCTCAGCTACTTCGACTGATGTACCCAGAATCTGAACAGGGTTATCGGCAGATTGGGTCTTGGCTCTTGGCAGGCTGACGCTGCCCCTCCAATGTTCTAGAGCAGGGGTGGGCAAGTCCGGTCCTGGAGAGCCGCAGACCAGTCAGGTTTTCATGATGTCACTAATGAATATTCATGGACCTATTTCCATACAATGGAAGGCAGTGGATGCAAATAGATCTCATGAATATTCATTAGGGACATCATGAAAACCTGACTGGTCTGCAGCTCTCCAGGATCGGACTTGCCCACCCCTGTTCTAGAGGATGATCTCTCCTCCCTTTGGGGCAGCTTCAAGAAGAAGCACTCTCGCGGACACTCATTGCTCTCAATACCATGCCTTGAAGGGATCTGACGCATTAGTCCCAAAGGCCAATCCAGACTGCAATTACTATTACTTATCATTTGTATAGCACTATGAGGCATATGCAGTGCTGTACATATAGATGTAAGAGACAGAGCCACTTCTTTGGTGACTGGAACACTCTCCTCCTAAGTGTCAGCGATGAATTGTGGAGATCAGCACAAGCAGGCCCTGGCCAAGTAATTGCTGCTAACCACAGGCTTATGCCCACAGTCACCCTGCCAAAGATCTACTCCAAAAAGGCCTCAATGATCCAAGCTTGAACATACTTGAGACCATACTCCCCCCTATAAGAAAAGTAGTCTTCTTAGCAATCACTGCATCATAGCGGACACACAGCTTATTCAGCTCTTCAAAGCCCAAAAAATAACTACTCAGCTATGGCCCCTGAAGCAGAGGTTCTCAACCTAGTCCTTGGGAAATACCTAGCTAGCCATGTTTTCAAGATAACCACAATGAATATGCATGAAAAAAATCTGCATGCACTGCCTCCACTGAATGTAAATCTCTCATATGAATATTCACTGTGATTGTCCTGACTGACTGGTTAGGTGTATCCAGAGGAGTGAGTTGAGAACCCCTGCTTTGAAGTGACCCATTCCACTGCCCATGAGAGCACGATTACTTCAAAGATGTACAAAGCCCGCCCCCCCCCCCTCCCAAGCTTGAGCAGGAACCTTAAACGACAACACTTTCAGCGCCAAAGTTACCAAAATATGCTTTCTTCTCCGCGGTGGCGTTTTTTTTGCCTCTGGGTTATTATGGGCAAGAGAAAGGCTAAAGGGTCCAAGAAATCCTCTGCTGGCCCGGCGGCCTCCCCTGCTGTTTCCTCGGGTCCGGTGGTGGGCCCGCTTGATTCCTTTGCTACGCCGCTTCGGCGGTCAGGTAGAGCGACGGAGTTGAGTCCCTCTGATCTTCCGTTAGGGAGAGGTAGCTCAACAGAAGGCTCGGGACAGGAGATCTCTCCGCCGGAGCAGTGGCGGCCACCCAAGGATTCCCTGCGACGAGGGAGTTCACCGCAGCTTGAGGAGGGAATCTCTTCCCTGGTGGTAGAGTGTTCTGTGCCTGGAGGATCGGCTGAGCAGGGGCTTGGAGAAAGCTTTGAGCCTACCCACCCTCCCGGTTTGGTGGATCCAGTATTTCGGGGGCCTGTAAGCAGGATGGTGGATATCTCTCCTGCATCTGGGGGTGTCGGATTGGAGAGTTGTGCGGCAGAAGCCCTTACTCCAGTTGTTGTGGGTCAGTCGTTTTCCTTCGAGAGGCCTGCAACTTTCACTTTGGAAACGATTGTTAAACTTGGAGAACTTTTTGCTCCCCAGGTGGCTATTTTGACTACTCAAGCACAGGTGCACACGAATGTTCTTCAACAGCATACCTTGGAGATTACAGCATTACAGTCATCAGTTACTGAATTGCAGCAAAAACTTGTGTGCTCTGAAGATGCTGCTACATGTTACCAGAAAGATATGTTGGCTTTAAAGACACATATTGAAATGATGGAAAATGCTTCTAGATATTGTAATTTGCGATGTATAAATTTTCCTAAATCATCAGTTCTATCGGCTAAAGAAATGTTGAAGTTTTAAAGGTTCCATCTGAGTCTCATCCTCCTATGTTTAAGATTTACTATCTTCCCTCGGGGAAAAAGTTCCTGTTGTTGGGAGAATAGAGGGTGGAGTTCAAGCAGATGTCTTAAACGTTTCTGATATGTTAGAGTCATCTTTATCTGATAGTATTGCTCCTTCTACTTTGATAGCTACATTTGTTTTAGCATCTGATAGAATTGTTTTTTACGGATGTTTTTCAAGAAACGTAATGTTCAGTTCCATGGTTTAAACATTCGTGTATTTCCTGATTTAGCTAAGGTGACACAAAAACGTAGGAAAGTGTTTTTGTTTTTGGGGTCTGGGGTATTGGCATTAGGGGTTTTGTTTGTTTTTTTAAATACCCTTGCAAATGTATGATCAGAGTTAAAAATGTTTCATATATATTTTTTGATCCTTTGGAGTTAGTGGCTTTTCTGAGCGCTCAGCGTCCTTCCGAAGGGACCTCAGATCCACTGCCTTCTAGTTATTTATTTATTTATTTATTTATTTAACAGTATTTCTAAACCGCCTTATCTTAATAATCAAGGTGGTATCACAGCAAACAATCAGGTCAAGTGAGTGTGCTATACATGCAGTGGGGGGGAAATTGAGTGTGTGTTGTGTTGTGTGCTAGATTGGTATGAGCTATGTACAGAGTGGGCTATATACAGTGGTGCAAAAACATATTCCATACATACATTGGTTAGGCGGAATCATGTGCTGTTATTCATTCTCTGAAGTTATGTGATGTGTCCATAGTGTTCTATGAACACTATGGACACTATGAACACTATGGACACTAGGCCAGGCTGATAGCTCACATAGTTTCTATATTGGCTTTTGTGTGTTAAATGATTTCATTGGATCCTCTCCACTTTTGGGGGCTATAGTTGGGCCAGGGATATTTCTTTATCTTGTTTGTATCGCTTCAATATTGAGGTTTCAATATTGTTATTATTATTTCTTCCCTGTTCCCATGTTTCCATGAAGTTTTATAAATATACTTAATTCTTGTAAAAATGATAAATTTCAAATAAAAAAAAATGCTTTCTTCTAATGCCTAGCCAGAAGATTTGGATTCCAGAAATCCTGGGCTACTAAGGGAACACCATTGACTGCAACCAGGAGAACACCTTCTCCCAAGGACCCTCACAAGACTTTACCCTGCTCCTACAGCTGTCAGCTGTACCAGGACTTGAGCCCATAACAGATTGCTAGTCCCTCTGCGGATCAAGCCTTGGACCCAACTCAGGCCATGGACTTTAACATGGAGGAGGGGCAGGGCCCTAAGCACAGGAAGGCCAGAGAAGCAGAAGCATAAACCCTGAGGGAAAAGGCAGGCCCTTGAGTCAGAAAACATACTGAAAAAAGTGCCGTCCCAATTCTGCTCAGAACCAACACCAATACTCTTTCCCCACTTCCCCTGTTACTGGCATGGTGGGATCAGTGGATAGCAGCACTTCCTAAATCTCAAATTGCAAGATGGCCACTCCTCTCACACAGCACATGCGGATGAAACCTCTGAGAGAAATGGCACCTTTTCCAGTGTGATCATGCTGCACATGTAATCAGGGCCTCTGAGAAAAAAATGGCACCTTTCTACAGTGCTATCATGCTACAACTGCAGTTAGAGCCTGACAAAATCATGCCTTTTCAGTGTGTTCGTGCTATGTATGTAATTAGGACCTCTAGGAAGAAACAGCATGGCACCTCGCCCTGCAGCATTAATCCCAACACAGCAGCCAATGACTAAAAACTGCCAGCACTACACTTGATGCCTAAACTGGCCCCAACTTTGCTACTCCTGTTCCACTCCAACTCTCTCTCCTTGCACAGCTGAAGACTATCCAGGTCGTCTCTCAGACTTCAATCTGCTCACCCTGCCTATAAGTCCTACGACACAGGCTGACTTCCTCTAAGGTCAAAGAATATTTCCCCTTATATTAAGACAACTCTCTCTAGTCTCCATCCCACCCCCCCCCCAAACACAGGGAAAGGAAAGAATCCTAATCTCCTGGAAGCCCACCAAGAAATCGGAAGGAGGTGCGAGAGAGAAAGCACAGTTACTTACCTGTACAAGGTGATCTCTGGGAACAGCAGGAATTAGTCCTCACATACGGGTACGTTGGTACCGACAGAGCCTGCGCGGGAATGCTCCCCAGCTTCCCAGAATGAAAGCTTTTGGGGCATCCCACAGCGCATGCGCGCTGCCTTCCTGCCTTTCCTACCAACTCTCCTCAGTTCAAGTTTAAAGCTGAGACAATAGAGAGAGAGTAAAGGAAAGAAAAAGAAAGAAAGATACAACTCCTAGGGGAGGTGGGTGGGTTGTGAGGACTAATTCCTGCTGTTCCCAGAGATCACCTGTTACAGGCAAGTAACTGTGCTATCTCCAGGAACAAGCAGGAATAAGTCCTCACATATGGGGACTCCCTAGCTAAGATGCCTGAGAGATCCCTAAGGGTATGAGACCCTGAAGGGTTCCTCGTCTTCCTATGGATCTCAGGCATCCATTCAGGGAAGGAGGGCAGGAGTTGTTCAAGAATAGAACAGGTGTCTGAGGACAGCCTGACCAAACAAGGCATCCTGGCGGGAGGCCTTGTCCAAACAGTAATGGGCTGTGAAGGTATGAACCGAGGCCCAGGTGGCTGCTCGACAGATCTGATCGATGGACACAGAATGAAGATGAGCCATAGAGGTGGCCATGGCCCTCACATTGTGAGCTGTGACATGGCCTTCCAGAGAAAGGTTCTTACTCTGGTAAGCAAAAGAAATACACTGAGCAATCCAATTGGACAGTGTTCTTTTAGAGACTGGAAGTCCTAGATGAGAAGGATCAAAAGCAACAAAAAGCTGGGAAGACTTTCTATGTTGCTGTGTCCTGTGTAAGTAAAAAGCAAGAGCTCTTTTACAATCTAGAGTATGAAGGTTCCTCTCTGCAGTGGATGCATGAGGAGCTGGAAAAAAGACAGGTAAATATACCTCTTGATTAAGATGAAAAGGTGAGACCACTTTAGGCATAAAGTGAGGATTTGTCCTAAGGACTACCTTATCATGATGGAAACTTGTATACGGTGGATTAGCCACTAAGGCCTGCAGTTCACTGATGCGACGAGCAGAAGTGATTGCAATAAGGAAAATAACCTTCCAGGAAAGAAATTTCAAGGAGGTAGTGGCTAAGGGTTCAAAAGGTGGCTTCATAAGCTGACCAAGAACCAAATTTAAATCCCATGCCACCGGAGGAGGTCGAATGGGAGGTTTAGTTAAAGGTTAGGCCTCTCATGAATCTTGCAATAAGAGGATGAGAGGAAACAGGTTGTCCATTGATAGGCTTAAGGGATGCTGCAATAGCACTTAAATGGACCCTTACTGAATTCGTCTTAAGGCCTGCATTGGAAAGATGCAGGAGATATTCTAATAGAGAATTCAGAGGAAGTGTCAGAGGGTCAAGACCCTTGTGAGCACACCAAATGGAAAATCTCTTCCATTTAAAAGCATAGGAACGCCTAGTGGAAGGTTTCCTGGAAGCATGAAGGATATCCTTCACTTGCTGCGAAAGATTGAAGTCTTGAAGGTCTAGGCCTTCAGTAACCAAGCTCTGAGGTGAAAGGACTTGGGGTTTGGATGCCACAAAGTCCCCTCCTCCTGAGACAGAAGGTCTGGAGCAGCTCCCAAGTCCAGGGAGGGGGCTTGGGAGAGATGCAGAAGTAGAGGGTACCACACTTGGCGTGGCCAGCGTGGAGCTATGAGGATCATAGATCCTTGATCCCTCTGAAGTTTGAACAGAGTCTTGGGGATCAAAGGAATGGGTGGAAAGGCATACAGGAAGTCCTGACCCCAATGAAGGAGGAAGGCATCCTTGGCCTGAACTCCCTGACACGGAATTCTGGAACAGAACCGGGGAAGTTTGGCATTCCACGGACTTGCAAATAGGTCTATGTCCGGGGTACCCCATTCCTGAAAGATCCTGAGTACCTGATCCATGTGCAGGGACCATTCGTGTGGAAGCAGAACTCTACTGAGTCTGTCTGCCCAAGAGTTTTGAATTCCTGGGAGGTATACTGCCAGGAGATGGATTTGATGCACTCTGGCGAAGGCCCATAATCTTAGAGCTTCGTTGCAAAGCGACAGAGAGCCAGTTCCTCCTTGCTTGTTTATGTAAAACATGGCTACCTGATTTGTCTGTTTGAATGAGGACTGTCTGGTAGCTGAGGAGGGTATGAAAGACCTTGAGAGCTAGGTACACTGCTCGAAGTTCCAAAAGGTTGATATGAAGGGAGGTCTCCTGTGGGGACCAAGTGCCTTGGGTGGATAGGTCCTGAAGATGAGCTCCCCAACCTGTTTGGGAGGCATCTGTTGTGAGGATTGCTTGGGGTAACAAAGGCTGAAAGGGGGGCCCCAGCAACAGATTTTGAGTGGATATTCACCATTGGAGAGACCAAAAGAGACGTTTGGCGTTTGCTATTTGGTCTGAGAGAGCTCCTGAAGCTTGAGTCCACTGGGAAGTCCATTGAGCTGCTCTCATGTGTAGACGAGCATAGGGCACCACATGTACTGTGGAAGCCATGTGGCCTAGTAGTTGTAGCATCTCCCGGGCAGTTAAGTGGTCCTTCGGCTGAATCTGGGAGGCTAACTGCACTAGACGTTGGCAACGAGCCTGGGGAAGATAGACTCTTGCAGTAGTGGTGTCCAACCAGGCCCCTATGAATTCTAGGGACTGAGTAAGGGTGAGCTGAGACTTTGGGAGGTTTACCACAAGTCCCAGATACTGCAGAATGCACCTGGTGGTGTTCAGGGAAATTTGGGCTTCTGACTGGGATGGAGCTCGGATGAGCCAGTCGTCCAGATATGGGAAGACAAAGATTCCCAGAGTGCGCAGAAATGCAGCAACTATTGCCATGCATTTGGTGAACACTCTTGGAGCAGAGGCCAGACCGAAAGGAAGGACCCTGTATTGGTAATGTTTTCCCTGGAACAGAAAACGTAGAAATTTTCTGTGGGATGGATGGATGAGTATATGAGTGTACGCATCCTTGAGATCTAGAGAACAAAGCCAATCCTGACTCTGTAGGTATGGAAGGAGAGTGCCTAAAGAGAGCATCTTGAACTTCTCCTTGTATAGAAATTTGTTCAATTCTCGGAGATCTAGAATAGGTCTGTATCCCCCTGTTTTCTTTGGAATGAGAAAGTAGGGGGAATAAAAACCTGACCCCTGTTGAAGAAGAGGAACTTCTTCTATGGCCCTCTGGGCCAGAAGGGAGGTTATCTCCTGATCCAGAAGGTCGAGGAGAGATGTGTGAGAATTGAAATGTCTCACCATGGTGTAGGGAGGAAGGTCTGAGAAATGAAGTTTGTAGCCCTCTCTGATAATGGAGAGGGTCCACTGCTCTGATGTGATTTGCTCCCATCTGGGAGCAAAATGAACCAACCTTCCTGGAATGTTGTAGAGCCAGAAAGGTTAAGTTCTCTAGTATCAAGTCAAAACCCCTGAGGGGCTTGGGACTGCTGGGTTGCAGCAGACCCTGCAGGTTTAGGCCTGGCCTGTTTAGGTTGCTGACGCTTAGTAGCAAAGCGACCTGCAGAAGACTGTTGACCAGAAGTGGAAGGAAATCTGCCCTTCTTGTAAAAAGACTTTTTAAAAGATTTTTTCTTGGCGGGAGAGGAGGTAGACTTAGAAAGTCTATCAAGAGCAGCATTTTCTGCATCCATTTGAGTGGCTTTAATTTGCCACTCCTTGCCAAATAGGTTTTCACCTGTACAGGGCAGATTTCCTAAACCATCTTGAACCCAGGGTTCTAGATCAGAAGCCTGGAGCCAAGCAATTCTACGAGCAGCTATAGCAATGCCTGAGGCTCTGCTGGCACCTTCAAAGGAATCAAAGGCTGCCCTGTTGGAAAACTTTGAAATGTCTTGAGTATGCTTGAGCCAAAGAAGGAATTCATCCCTTTTATCTTCTGGAATAAAAGGGAGAAAGTTGTGCAGGTTTTCTGCAACCTCCTTCAGAAACATACCCATATAAAGGCTGTATGAATTGATTCTGGTAATAAGCATGCTAGCTTGGAAGATCTTCCTACCAAAAGCATCCAAGGTCCTGCATTCTCTTCCTGGAGGAGTAGAAGAGTGTCTTTTGGTACTCTTTATTCTCTTCATAGCTGACTGCACCACAATAGAGTGGTGAGGAAGTTGAGATTTTGAAATCCAGGAGAAGGAGGGACACGGTACATAGTGTCCAATCTACGAGAATGAGGAGAAAGGGTGAGAGGAGTCTCCCACAAGTCAATCAAATGTTCTTGAAGAATTTCATGAATTGGCAAGGTAACTGCCTCTCTGGGAACCTTAGAGTATCCCAAAATATCTAATTTTTTTGCTCTAGGTTCTTTTTCAGAGGTTACTGAAAGAGAGAGTCCTTTAGCTACTTCTACTATGAAGTCTTGAAAGGACAGATCCTCTGGAGGAGACATTCTCCTTTTTGGAGAAGAGGGCTCCTCAGGAAGGGTGATAGATACTTCAGGAGACTCATCCGATGACTCAGAATCATCAGAAGAATCGAAGTATCGTCTGCCCGATTCCAAAGATCGATAGGCGTATCGATCGGTACCGACATCGGGTGTTCCCGGTACTGGGTCGGTACCGAGAAAGAGCCCAGGACAGGGAGCCGTAATCGGCATCCTGGCCGATGTCGATGCAGCCGGTACCGGTATCGAGGTTGGTACCGGCGCCGGTACCGACAACATGGCTTGTTGCGGTACCGACGGCGTCGCAGCCTTGATGAAAGCCAGTATGGCCTGCTGCATGGAACGCACAGTGTGATCCATGGACGCCACGACTGCCTGGATGTCGGTACCGGGAGAATGTGCCGGTACCCCAGAGCAGTCTAACAGGTGATCGGTCGAGGCCGTGCCATCGATGTCAACCTGTAACCCCATAGGAGGAGCTTTGGAAGCCGGAGCTTCCCGCCGGGGTTGTTTGGCTGGGGCAGGATCCTCAAGGGCAAGGCCGGAGGCATCTCGATACTTAGAGGGAGATTTGCCCTTTGAGGACCTGCTAAAAGTATGTTTGGTTACCTGAGATCCATCAGGAGAGGAAGACCTGGAAGATGTCGATGCCACCGCCGGTGCATCCGTGGGAAACAGCAGATGGAGCTTGGCTGCTCGGTTCTGTAACCCTCGTTTAGACATTAGGGAACAGGACTGGCAATCCGGGATGGAGTGTTCAGGCCCCAAACATTTAAGACACCATTCATGGGTGTCTGTCAGAAATTGTACCGCTACACTTAGTGCATTTTTTGAAGCCAGAGGCTGTTTTTTTCATGAGGGAAAATGTTTTCGTGGGCCTGGAGGCCTAAGAGGGAAAAGGTTTTCGTGGGCCTGGAGGCCTAAGAGGAAAAATACACCAAGTGGGGAAAAAGTATTATTTATTTCTTTTTTTTTTTTAGAAGAAAAGAAAAGAAAAGGAAAGACCGGCGGTACCGGTCCGGCGTCGGGGAAGGCAGACACGCGACCAAAGAAATAGATTAAAATAAAGAACTTCTTCAGCGGTGACAGGAAAATGACCTGCTGGCTCCGCGGAAAAGAAGAACTGAGGAGAGTTGGTAGGAAAGGCGGGAAGGCAGCGCGCATGCGCTGTGGGATGCCCCAAAAGCTTTCATTCTGGGAAGCTGGGGAGCATTCCCGCGCAGGCTCCGTCGGTACCGACGTACCCATATGTGAGGACTTATTCCTGCTTGTTCCTGGAGATAGCATAGATACTCACCTGTAACAGGTGATCGGGAACAGCAGGAATTTAGTCCTCGCATATGGGTATCGTCGGTACCGACGGAGCCTGCACTGGAACGCTCCCCAGCGTCCAATTAGAAAGCTTTTGGGAGAATTCCACTGCGCCTCCATGCTGCCTTCCCGCCTTTCCCAACTGCCTCTCTCCAGTTGAGTTTTAAAGCTGAGACAAAGAGAGAGAGAGGGAAAGGGAAAGAGATAGATAGAGAGATACAACTCCTAGGGGAGGTGGGTGGGTTGTGAGGACTAAATTCCTGCTGTTCCCGGAGATCACCTGTTACAGGTGAGTAACTATGCTATCTCCAGGAACAAGCAGGAATGTAGTCATCACATATGGGGACTCCCTAGCTTTAGATGCCAGGGAGAGATCCCAGAAGTTGTGCATCCCTGAGAAGGGCTCCACTTCCCCCCATGGATCTCTGGCATCCTACCAGGGATGGTGGGTAGGAGTTGATTAGGTATGGAACAGGTGTTGGAGAACAGCCTGACCAAACAAGGCATCCCGGTGGGAGTCCTTGTCTAAGCAGTAATGGGCTGTGAAGGTATGAACCGAGGCCCAGGTGGCTGCTCGACAGATGTCGTCGATAGACACAGAGTGCAGATGAGCCATTGAAGCTGCCATAGCTCTCACATTGTGAGCTGTGACATGGCCGTCCAGAGGAAGATTCTTACTTTGATAGGCAAAGGATATACACTGAGCAATCCAATTAGATAGTGTTCTCTTGGAGACTGGAAGTCCCAAATGAGAAGGATCAAAAGCAACAAAGAGTTGATAGAACTTTCTATGTTGCTGTGTTCTTTGTAAGTAAAAGGCTAAAGCTCTTTTAGAGTCCAAAGTATAAAGGCTTCTTTCTACATTTGATGCATGAGGCTTTGGAAAGAACACAGGTAGGTAGACCGCTTGGTTTAGATGAAAAGGTGAGACCACCTTTGGCATAAAGCATGGATGAGTCCTAAGGACTACCTTGTCATGATGGAACCTTGTATAAGGTGGATCAGCTACTAGTGCTTGCAACTCACTGATGCGACGTGCTGATGTGATTGCAATGAGAAAGATAACCTTCCAAGAAAGGAATTTCAAGGAGGAGGTAGTAGCTAAGGGTTCGAAAGGTGGCTTCATGAGCTGACCAAGAACCAAATTTAAGTCCCATGCCACAGGTGGTGGCTTAATGGGAGGCTTAGTTAGCAGAAGGCCTCTCATAAATCTTGCTATAAGAGGATGGGAGGAAATAGGTTGTCCATTCAGGGGCTTGAAGGAAGCTGCAATAGCACTCAAATGGACCCTCAATGAGTTAGTCTTAAGTCCTGCATTGGATAAATGAAGGAGATACTCCAGTAATGATTCCAGAGGTATGGCAATAGGGTTAAGACCCTTCTGCGAACACCATATGGTAAACCTTTTCAACTTGAAAGCATAAGAGCGTCTTGTGGAACGCTTCCTGGAAGCATAAAGGATATCCTTTATTTGCCGAGGGAGGTTAAGATCATGGAGATCTAGGCCTTCAGCAACCAAGCCCTGAGATGCAGAGACTGGGGACTGGGATGCCATAACATTCCGTCCTCCTGAGATAGGAGATCTGGAGCAGACCCTAACTCCAGGGAGGGAGCTTGAGAGAGGTGTAGAAGCACAGAGTACCACACTTGCCGTGGCCAATGTGGAGCTATGAGAATCATACGGCCTCTGTCTCTCTGAAGCTTGAACAGGGTTTTGGGAATTAGGTGAATGGGTGGAAAGGCATATAGGAAGTCTTGACCCCAGTAAAGGAGGAAAGTATCCCTGGCCTGAGCCCCCTGAGTCGGGGTTCTGGAACAGAACCGGGTAAGTTTGGCATTCCACAGACTTGCAAAGAGGTCTATGTCTGGGGTTCCCCAAATTTGAAAAATCTTGGCTACCTGGTCTGCATGCAGAGACCACTCGTGTGGAAGCAGAACTCGACTGAGTCTGTCTGCCCAAGAGTTTTGTATGCCTGGAAGATACACTGCCAGGAGATGAATCTGATGCTCTCTGGTGAGGGCCCATAGTCGCAAAGCTTTGTTGCAAAGCGACAGAGAGCCTGTTCCCCCCTGCTTGTTCACGTAGAACATGGCTACTTGATTGTCTGTATGAATGAGGACTGTCTTGTAGCTGAGCAGGGTGTGGAACACTCGAAGAGCAAGGAAGATTGCTATGAGCTCCAAGAGATTGATATGTAGATGAGCCTCCTGTGGAGACCAGGTGCCTTGGGTGGAGAGGTCTTGCAGATGAGCTCCCCAACCCATCGGAGAAGCATCTGTTGAGAGAGTTGCCTGGGGTAAGTGTTGTTGAAAAGGGGACCCCAGCAACAGGTTTTGCGTGGACTTACACCACTGGAGGGACAAAATAAGGCGACTTGTGTTTGCTATTTTGTCTGACAGGCATCCTGATGCCTGGGTCCATTGAGTGGATAAAGTCCACTGGGCTGCCCTCATATGGAGGCGAGCATAGGGAACCACATGCACGGTAGATGCCATGTGGCCTAGTAGTTGCAGCATTTCTCGGGCAGTGAGATGAGGCTTTAGCACTGCTTGAGAAGCTAACTGCACCATATGAAGGCAACGGGCCTAGGGGAGATAGGCCCTTGCCTTTCTGGTATCCAGCAAAGCTCCTATGAACTCTAGAGACTGAGTGGGAGTTAGACTGGATTTTGGGATGTTTATCACCAGACCCAAATACTGGAGGATACGCATTGTACGGGATAGAGAAGTCCTGGCCTCTGACTCTGTTGGGGCTCAAATGAGCCAGTCGTCTAAGTAGGGGAAGACGAATATCCCTAGAGTGCGGAGAAATGCTGCTACCACAGCCATGCATTTCGTGAACACCCTTGGTGCTGAGGCCAGGCCAAAAGGAAGCACCCTGTATTGGTAGTGCTTTCCTTGAAAAAGGAACCGAAGGAATCTTCTGTGAGTTGGATGGATGAGAACATGGGTGTACGCATCCTTGAGATCTACAGAACAAAGCCAATCCTGACTCTGAAGGTATGGCAGCAGAGTTCCCAGAGAAATCATCTTGAATTTCTCTTTGACAAGGAATTCCTTCAATTCTCTGAGGTCCAAGATAGGTCTGTATCCCCCTGTTTTCTTTGGGATAAGGAAATAGGGGGAGTAAAACCCTGTACCCTGTTGATGGATGGGTACTTCTTCTATTGCCCCTTGGGCAAGAAGCATGGTGGCCTCTTGATCTAACAGGTTGATGAGAGAGGTGTGAGAATTGAACGGTCTTATCATTGTGGGAGGGGGCATGCTCAAAAAATGAAGCTTGTACCCCTCTTTTATGATGGAGAGTGTCCAATGATCTGCTGTTATCTGCCCCCATCTGGGGGAAAAGTGACACAACCTTTCTGGAATGGTGGAAGGCTCTGGTCCAATGAGAGCCAGGAAGGCTAAGTTCTCTAGCTGAAAGTCAAAGGCCTTGTAGAGGCTGAGACTGCTGAGACGGCTGAGGCTTAGCAGTCTTTGGTTTTCTTTGTTTGGGTGGTTGCTGACCTTTCCGGACAAGCTGACCTGCAGAACGTTCCTGCTGAGAATAAGCAGGATAAAATCTTTTCTTTTTAGAAAAGAATGATTTCTTGAAAGATTTCTTTCTTGCAGGATCAGCTGTGGACTTGGATAATCTATCCAAGGTGGAGTTGTCAGCATCCAACTCATTGGCCTTTTCCTGCCAATCTTTACCAAACAGGTTCTCACCAGTACAAGGAATATTTCCCAGTTTGTCTTGTACCCAGAGCTCCAGATCAGATGCCTGGAGCCAAGCAATTCTATGTGCACCTATGGCAATGGCAGAGGTTCTGCTTATGCACTCAAAACAGTCAAAAGCTGCACGGTTGACAAATTTAGAAACATCTTGGGCATGTTTGACCAATGTGAGAAAATCCTGCCTTCTATCCTCAGGAAGAAGAGGACTCAAAGCCTCTAAATCACCTGTAACTTCCTTCAGGAACATTTCCATATATAGACTATAGGAACTGATCCTGGCAGAAAGCATGGAAGCTTGGAAGACATGACGTCCAAAGGCATCCAAAGTTCTGCACTCACGTCCTGGAGGATTAGAGGCATGCCTCTTTGCACTCTTGATCCTTCTCATAGTTGATTCCACTACAATAGAGTGGTGAGGAAGCTGAGTTTTCTGGAAACCAGGACGAGGGACTCGATACAGAGTATCCAGTCTACGAGAGTGAGGAGAGGTGGTACGAGGTGTTTCCCACATTTTTAACATGAGATCATGCAAGATCTCATGGATGGGCAAGGTAGCTGCCTCCTTAGGAGTTTTAGGATATTGTAAAATTTCCAACTCCTTTGCTCTGGGCTCTGTTTCAGGGGCCACAGTAATGGACAGACCCCAAGCCACCTCCCTGATAAAATCCTGAAAGGAAATGTCTTCTGGAGGAGACATCCTGCGTTTAGGGGCTCCTCCGGGAGAGGTATTCCCGCATCGACAGAACTGTCAGAATCCTCAGATTCCTCTAAGGACTCGAAGTACCTTCTGGCAGGATGCTCTTGAAGAGCCCGATACCCGTACCGACAGAAGTCGGTACCAAGGGGAATCGGTACCGGTGTAATGGTACCGGAAGGCATCGCATGACTGGGTACCGGCAATGCGGATGCCAATGTCGATGCCGATGCTGTCGGTACCGGTGCCGATGCTATCAGTACCGGTACCGATACCGGTGCCGGAGTCAGTACCGGTTGAACTGTCTGACGCGGTTCCGAGGGTGTCGATGCCACAAGGAGAGCCGCCACACTGCGTTCAATAGCCAGGACCATCTGGTCTATCGACGCTGCCGATGCCTGGATGCTGGTACCGGAGAAGACCGCCAGTACCCCAGAGCATGGCACCAGTAGTTCTGCCGAGGTCGAGGCCTCGAGAACGTCCTGGAGCCCTGATAATGGTTTGGAAGCCGAAGCCTCCCGCCAGGGCGATTTTGCCGGTGCAGATTCCTCAAGGGCAATGCCAGAAGTATCTCGATGCTTAGAGGGAGATCTACCCTTTGAGGACCGGCTGGACTTATGTTTAGTTACCTGAGATCCACGGGAGGAAGACGAAGCCCTGGAAGACGTCGATGCCACTGAAGCTGCATCAGAGGGAAACAGGGTACTGAGCTTGGCAGATCGGTTCTGTCGACCTCTCTTGGACATCATGGCACAGGCCATACATTCCAAGATGGAATGGTCAGGATCTAAACATTGCAGACACCACTCATGGGTGTCGGTGACAGAGATGGTACCGCCACACTTGGTGCACTTTTTAAAACCCGAAGAGGGTTTTTCCATTGTGGAAAAAATCTTGGGCCTAAGGCCCAAAATGGCGCGTGCACCTGGAAAAAATGGGAAAAAAGTACTAAGAATTTTTTTTTTTCTAAAGAAAAGAAAGAAAGAAAGAAAAAACAGCGGTACCGGTAAAGCGTTGAGGAAGGCAGACGTGACCACAAAAAGAAGGAAAATTTTCTGCAGTGACAGGAACACGACCTGCTGGCTCCACAAAAAATGAAGAACTGGAGAGAGGCAGTTGCGAAAGGAGGGAAGGCAGCACGCAGGCACTGTGGGATGCTCACAAAAGCTTTCTAATTGGACGCTGGGGAGCGTTGCCGCGCAGGCTCCGTCGGTACCGACGATATCCATATGTGATGACTACATTCCTGCTTGTTCCTGGAGATAGACTGATAGATGGAGAGAAAGGGGGATAGTTAGGGAAAGATTTGAACTTCTCCAGGTATTCTTCTAGGCCAGGAAAGGAGAAAGAGAGGGAGAGTGATAGAAAGTAGGGATTGTACAGTACTTCTTAAGGTATAGCCCTGGCCCAGGCCGAAGTCTTTTGAATCTCCTACCTGTTCAGACTCAACTGGGGAACCATTTTTCAAACTGGATCCACCAGAACCAGAAGGCTGCACAGAATGTACATCTACTATCTGTGGTAGATAGAGAATACTGAAAAGCATGTGGCTGCATCGTGCCCTATACAGAGCTCACAGTTCTTTGGTCTCTGTCTCCATTTGCTGGCAGAAGGGCATAAACATTCATTCTGGATTGTTACGGCAGATAAGGAAGTATTTTTAACAGATATAAAAGAAAACAGCCTCTTTATTAGTCACAGACAGCAAAACTAGAAAAAAGTGAATGAGGAAGCATAGTTACTCACCTGTAACAGGTGATCTCTGGGAACATCAGGAATTTAATCTTCACATATGGGTGACATCGGTACCGACGGAGTCTGTGTGGGAATGTTCCCCAGCGTCCAATAGGAAAGCTGTTGGGAGCGTCCCACTGCGCCTGCGTGCTGCCTTCCCCCCTTCCCAACTCTGCTTCCTCAGTTGAGTTTGTAGCTGAGAGAAAAGGAGAGTAAAGAAAACTTACAACTCCTAGGTGAGGAGGATAGATTGTGAAGACGAAATTCCTGCTGTTCCCAGAGATCATCTGTTACAGCTGAGTAACTATGCTATCTCTAGGAACAAGCAGGAATGTAGTCTTCACATATGGGACTCCCTAGCTCAAGGATGCAAAGAAAATGACCTCAGAACCGGTGGAGGTTTGCCTCAGGGTAGGCTTCAAGAGGTCATGAGTCCTCTAAGGATGTTTGGTATCGCTAAGTTTCAGGATGGAGGACAGGTGTTGCCCTTAAGTCTGAAAGAGGTGCTGGAGAACAGCTTGACCAAACACGGCATCCCAGTGGGAGTCCTTGTCTAGACAGTAATGAGCAGCAAAAGTATGGACTGAAGACCAAGTTGCTGCTTTACAAATTTTGTCAATGGCTACAGAGCGTAGATTCGCCATCGAGGTAGCCATGGGCAGGATATTATGAGTAGTGACATGACCTTCAAGGGATAGTCCTGCTTGATCATAAGCAAATGAGATGCAATCTGCTATCCATTTGGAGAGGATGTGTTTAGAAACTGGTAACTCCAGGTGTCTAGGGTCAAAGGAAATGAACAACTGCAAAGCTCTACAGTGCTCTCCTTTGAAGATAAAAGGCTAGGGCACATTTGCAGTCTAGAATATGCAGAGTTGCTTCTGCTCTAGATGAATGCAGTCTAGGAAAAAACACAGGAAGGTAAAATGACTGATTCAAGTGAAAAGGGGACACCACTTTTGGCATGAAATGTGGGTGAATCCTAAAGACGACCTTTTCATGGTGGAACCGGGTGTAAGGTGGGTCTGCCACCAAGGCCTGAAGTTCACTAATACGTCTTGCTGAAGTGAGAGCAATGAGGAAAATGATCTTCCATGAAAGAAATTTTAGTGAGGTCGTAGCCAAGAGTTCAAAGGGTGGCTTGAAAAGCTGCGTAAGAATGACATTAAGATCCCCAGGCCACCAGAGGTAAGCAAGCGCCCTCTTATAGAGAGTGCAACTAGCAGTTGTGATGAGATGGACTGTCCATCCAATAGATGAGTGGCTGCAATAGCACTAAGGTGAACTCTGACCGAGTTGGTCTTGAGACCTGTAGAAGACAGGTGGAAGAGATACTGGAGGAGTGCCTCCACTGGAGCCGAGAATGGATTGATATCCTGGGAGCACCAGGTAGAGAATTTACGCCATTTAAAAGCATATGAAAAACGGGTGGACAGCTTCCTGGAAGCTAAGATAACATCCTTTACCTTCTTAGTGAGGTTAAGGTCATGAAATTCTACGCTTTCAGCAGCCAAGCTGTAAGATGTAGAGACTGCGGGTTGGGATGAAATAGAGTCCCTCCTTCCTGAGATCAGGTGCAGACCCGAAATGCAGAGGTTGAGTTTGAGACAGACGTAGCAGGAGAGGAAACCACGGTTGATGTGGCCAGCGTGGGGCTATGAGGAACATGAAGCCTCTGTCTGCCTTGAGCTGGAAAAGCATCTTGGGAATTAGGAGAATGGGAGGGAAGGCATACAGAAGACCCCGCCCCAAAGCATCCACCTGATGATTGCTGGACAAAGTCGTCTGGGTGCAAAAGCGTGTGAGCTTGGCAATCTACGGAGTGGCAAATAGATCTATTTCTGGAGTTCCCCAGGTCTGAAAGATGAAGGAGGTCGTCTCTGGATGGAGAGACCATTCGTGGGGAAGAAGGATTTGAATCAATTTGTCTTCCAAGACATAGGAGAAATGACGTTTTGTTCTCCTGGAAAATACACCACTTGGAGGTGTATCTGATGAGCAATGGCAAAGGACCAGAGATGAAGGGCTTCCTCGCAGAGGGGCCAAGAGCCTGTTCCCCCCCTGCTTGTTCACACAGAACATGGCCACTTGGTTGTCTGTCTGGACCAGGAATGTGTGAGATCGTAGATGATCTTGAAAAACCCTGAGGGCATTGGAAATAGCACAAATTTCCAGTAGTTTTATCTGGAGATGGGACTCCTACTCTGTCCAGAGGACCTGAGTAGAGAGAGCGCCCAAATGTGCTCCCCCAACACAGCTTGGAGGCATCCGTCATCAGGGTGCATTGATGTGGAGGCATCTGAAAAGGTGACTCGACGAGGAGATTGTCTGGGGAACATCAACACTGGCTGGATGTGACTAGGGGGCAGAGACTCTGATCTTGTTGCTGAGATAGTTGGAGGCTTGCTTCCACTGGGAGGCAAGTGCCCATTGGGCTGCGCACATATGTAGACAGACGTATGGTACCACATGTACTGTTGAGGCCATACGACCTAGAAGTTTTAGCATTTCCCGGGTAGTCAGATGATCTCTGAGTTGCGCCTGGGATGCTAGCTCCATGAGGCGTGCACAACGGGGTTGGGGCAGGAATGCCCTTGACTGTTGTGTGTCTAGGAGAGCTCCTATGAACTCTAGTTTTGAGTCGGAGTGAGATGGGATTTTCGAAGATTTATGACAAAGCCCAAGTGTTGCAATACCTGCATTGTATGAGAGAAAGGTAGACCTCCTGGGAGGTGCCTGCCTTTATAAGCCAGTCGTCTAAGGAAAGACAAATATCCCGAGAAATCTTAGATATGCGGCTATGTCCACCATGCACTTTGTGAAGACACTTGGGACAGAGTCGTGTCCAAAAGGAAGGATTCTGTATTGATAGTGTCTTCCTTGAAATATGAAGTGTAGATATTTCCTGTGTTCTGGATGAATGAGGATATGCGTGTATGCTTCTTTTAAATCTAGAGAACAGAGCCAGTCCTGACTCTGGAGGTAGGGAAGGAGGGTCCCTAGGGAGACCATCTTGAACTTCTCGTGGACCAGAAACTTGTCTAGGTTTCTGAGGTCTAGGATGGGTCTGTATCATCCACTCTTCTTTGGTATGAGAAAGTACAGAGAGTAGATGCCAGTTCCCTGATGAGGTGTTGGAACCTCCTCTATGGTACCCTGTGATAGAAGAGAAGTCACCTCCTGCAGCAGGAGAGTAGTGAGAGGGAACTGAGAATGATATTCCCTACCAGGGTGGAGGGGGCCGGGTGTGAAGATGAAATCTGTACCCCTCCTTCACTATGGTTAGAGTCCACTGTTCTGAGGTGATGAGATACCACCTGTGGGCATAATGACAGAGTCTGCCTGCTATGTGGAGGGTTGGGGAACCTTCAGAGACAGGGTGGCTATGTTCTCTAGGAAAAAGTCAAAACCCAGGCGCAGACTGAGTCTGTGGAACTGGGTGAGCCTTAGGGGTCTGAGGTTTCTTCTGTTGTTTGGGAGGCTGCTGCCTGTTTTGAGGACCCTGAGGTTGGTACTGAGAAGCAGGGCTATAAGAAGGGTAAAACTTATTTTTTCTTAGCACAGAAAGTTTTCTTTGCACTTGCTTTTTTCCTATCAGGGTTGGCTGCAGTCATATAAAGCTTGTTTAGAGTGGTATTCTCAGGTTCCAACTGAGAAGCCTTGTCCTGTTAGTCCTTGCCAAAAAAAAGGTTTCCACCTGTGCAGGGAATATTGTCCAGTTTATCCTGAACCCACTGTTCAAGATCTGATGCTTGCAGCCATGCAATTCTACATGCACCGATACAGATGGATGTGGCTCTGCTGGTGCATTCAAAGGAATCAAAGGTTACTCTATTAACAAACTTTGAGACATTCTGGGCATGTCTAACCAATGTGAGATAGTCAGCTCTTTTATCATCTGGAAGAAGAGGGGCCATGGCCTCAAGATCCCCGGTTACTTCCTTGAGGAACAGACCCATATAGAGAATGTATGAGTTTATCCTGCTGAAAGCATGGAGGCCTGAAAACACAGGTGCCCAAAAGCATTGAGGGTTCTTGATTCTCTACCTGGTGGGTTAAAGGAATGGGTCTTAGAACTCTTAATGTGGCACATCGCCGATTCCATCACCACTGAATGGTGGGGAAGCTGCATCTTTTGAAGCCGGAACGCTCGGGTACTCGATACATGGTATTGAGACGTCGAGTATGGGGAGAAATAGTGAGGGGAGTCTCCCAGATCCAGAGCATGAGATCATAGAGAATGTGGTGAATCATAAGTGTAGCCGCCTCTTTAAGAGCTGTCAGGTATTGGAGGATCTCCAATTCCTCTGCTCTTGGCTCTTTCTCAGATGTCACCATTATAGAGCGACTTCTAGCCAGGTCACAAATAAAATCCTGAAAAGACATGTCCTTGGGAAGGGACATGCGTCATTCCGGTGAGGGAGAAGGGTCTTCCAGTAGACTTTGTAGTCTTCGGGTATTGAGTGACTCGTCATCAGAAGACTCGAAGTATCGGCGGGAACGATGTTCCTGTTCCGATACGGCCCGATACTGATTAAATTCAGTATCGGTACGAAGGACCTGCTTAGACGATACCTCGGTACCGTGAATGGATTTGAGGGCCGGCATGGGTGGCAGTGGACCTAGCGACATGTACCCCGAAGCAGTTTCCATCGGTACCGGTGTTGGCGGTAGTGATTTGACAGGGACCGAAGTCGTCAGTAGAGCCACCAGGCTGTGCTTGATGGCCTGGATAGGCTGATCCATGGAGCCTGTCAATGACTGGGTACCGGTACCAGAGACTTGCGCTACCATCTCAGAGCATGGCACCAGGAGCTCTCTTGACGTGGAGGCCTCGGGAGCACCCTAGGATCCCTCAATTGCTTTGGAGGAAAGGTCCTCCCACCGGGGTTATTTGGCCGGCCGATCTACCTCCAGGGCAACACCCAAGGCATCTCTATACTTAGAAAGAGATTTACCCTTGGGGGGATGGCCTGCCTTTGAAGAAGACTTGTGCTTTGATACCTGAGATCCTTGAGAGGAAGACGATGCCAAAGAAACCATGTCTGAGGCAAAGAACGTGCCCAACTTCGCAGCTCAATTCTTCAGGCCTCTCTTGGTCATCTTCTTGCACAGGGGACATTCTAATGGTTGGTGGTCAGGCCCAAGGCATTTGAGATACCAGTCATGAGTGTCAGTAGCCGAGATGCTACTGCCACATTTAGAAACTATTTTTTGTCTGGGGAACATCAACACTGGCTGGATGTGACTAGGGGGCAGCGACTCTGATCTTGTTGCTGAGATAGTTGGAGGCTTGCTTCCACTGGGAGGCAAGTGCCCATTGGGCTGCGCACATATGTAGACAGACGTATGGTACCACATGTACTGTTGAGGCCATACGACCTAGAAGTTTTAGCATTTCCCGGGTAGTCAGATGATCTCTGAGTTGCGCCTGGGATGCTAGCTCCATGAGGCGTGCACAACGGGGTTGGGGCAGGAATGCCCTTGACTGTTGTGTGTCTAGGAGAGCTCCTATGAACTCTAGTTTTGAGTCGGAGTGAGATGGCCGGCCGATCTACCTCCAGGGCAACACCCAAGGCATCTCTATACTTAGAAAGAGATTTACCCTTGGGGGGATGGCCTGCCTTTGAAGAAGACTTGTGCTTTGATACCTGAGATCCTTGAGAGGAAGACGATGCCAAAGAAACCATGTCTGAGGCAAAGAACGTGCCCAACTTCGCAGCTCAATTCTTCAGGCCTCTCTTGGTCATCTTCTTGCACAGGGGACATTCTAATGGTTGGTGGTCAGGCCCAAGGCATTTGAGACACCAGTCATGAGTGTCAGTAGCCGAGATGCTACTGCCACATTTAGAAACTATTTTTTTTATAAAGAGGAAAAAGGAAAAAAGAAAACCGACAACGGGAAAGCAGATGCTAACCACAAAAAAAACAAAACACAAAAATTAAAGATTTTCTGCGGTGACAGGATTTGCTTCCTGCTTGTTCCGCGGAAAACAAAGAACTGAGGAAGCAGAGTTGGCAAGGCGGGAAGGCAGTATGCAGGCGCAGTGGGATGCTCCCAAAAGCTTTCCTATTGGACAATGGGGAGTGTTTCTGCACGGGCTCCGTCGGTACCGACGTCACCTATATGTGAAGACTACATTCCTGTCTGTTCTTGAAGATAATGTGAATTAAAACAAGAAAATGAAAATAGAGTTACCTGGCAAGATTAAAAAGTGCCACTAATTTTCTGCCAAGCGTCTTGGCATCCTTAAAACCTTCTGAATATAAAATCACTTCCGCAATTAGTTCATTATCAGGATGGGACATAGCAACTGGTCTGAAAAGTTGTTTGAGGTTATCAGGAAGCTTTTGTCTCCCACCATAACCTTTTCCTGCAGGATTCATAGTGATAAAAATTCCAGAATTAGGATCCAGATCAACCTAAAATTAGAAGAACAGCATCATCACAAGCCCCTACAGAATATTCCCAAAGAAAATACATCTCTTGTATTTATTATATATATTATGAATAAACTATTTTCACAATAGATCTTAATCTTAGGACTTTGAGTTTTGTTGCAGCTCACCTATCAATTTAGAAATATTTTTTCTTAAGTTATATGTATAGAATATACCACTGCACCTGAAATTATTATTCTCTGTATGTATATATATGCATATATATATATATATATATATATACACGAGGGGGTACCCAAAAAAAACAGGAATTATTTTTTAAAAGCTATTTATTTCAAATTCTTTACAAAATAACCTTATCCCCTTCAAAATACTCTCCATTACAACTGATACATTTGTCCCACCGGTGCTTCCACTGTTCGAAACATTTTTTGTTGTCATCTTTAGAAACGGCTGACAGCTCCTCCCTCCTTTTTTTCTTGACTTCTTCAATGTTGTCAAATCGGTGTCCTTTCATGCCCCTTTTCATGCGTGGAAATAAGAAAAAGTCGCACGGAGCCAGGTCAGGCGAGTAAGGTGCGTGGGGCAGCGGAACCATGCCATTTTTAGCCAAAAACTGTCTAACAGAGATGGCTGTGTGTGCAGGTGCGTTGTCGTGGTGGAAGAACCAGTCTCCTGTCTGCCACAAATCGGGTCTTTTTTTGACGAACACTGTTGCGCAATCTTCTTAAAACTTCCAAATAAAAGGTTTGATTGACGGTCTGACCTGGGGGAACAAACTCTGAATGAACTACCCCCTTGGCATCAAAAAAGCAAATCAGCATTGTTTTGATGTTTGATTTGACTTGACGACATTTTTTTGGACGGGGTGACGATGACGTCTTCCATTGGCTTGACTGTTGCTTTGTTTCTGGGTCGTAACCATAGCACCATGACTCATCACCTGTAATGACCTTTGACAGAAAATCTGGATCAGTTTCAAGCTGTTGCTTCAAAACACGACGTTTCAACTCGATGTTCCTTTTGATTGTCAGTCAGAACCCGAGGAACAAACTTGGCAGCAACCCTTTTCATTCCCAAATCTTCCGTTAAAATTCGCTGAACTGAGCTCCAAGATAACCCACTAATCTCTGACAGTTGATCAATTGTCTGTCGACGGTCTGTGAGCACAAGCTCTCTAATGTTTTCAATATTTTCGTCGATTCGGGCAGTTGATGGACGCCCAGAAAGAGGTTTGTCATCAATCGACATGTCGCCATTTTTAAACCGAGCAAACCACTGGTACACTTGACTTTTTTTCCCATAGCGTCATCTTGATAAGCTGTTTTCAACATTAAAACAGTTTCAGCAGCATTTTTACCGAGTAGAAAACAAAATTTCACAGCTGCACGTTGTTCACTTAAACTTGTCATCATAAAAAAAGAAACAAGAACAAAACAGCGCTAGCAAAAACAATCACTGCAGATGAACAGAACAAGTCAGGTCGACAACACAGGCGGCACTGAACTGACAATGAGTTGCACTATACACGCCTAGCAGCAGAAGTGCGTACTACACAAGCTCCACCCACGGCAATGTTATTCCTGTTTTTTTTTGGGTACCCCCTCGTATATATATATATATATATATATATATATACACACACACACGAGTATATCGCTTGATGACATGCAGGAAATAAACAAAAAAAAATTTTTATATTATGGAAGCAATTTTATAAGAAGCCACCTAGACTTATGTGTGAAGACCACATGTAAATTCCATTATTTTAGTCATTTATGTGCATAATTGACAACTTATTGTCAATTACATGTATAGATTAATAGATTATAAAATTCTTCAGTTTATTTGTGTAACTACACAGAGTGGGTATGCAGTCATTTACACCAGCTCTATGACTGCTGTAAGTGATCGTGCCTTAACATTCTCATGTATTTTCGCACTTATACTCTCTTTCTAAAATGCCGCAAAGTATTCACATGAAAATGCATGTTAACTAGGTGCCTGTTAGCGTAGTTACTCACCTGTAACAGGTGTTCTCTGGGGACAGCAAGAATCAGTCCTCACATATGGGTGATGCTGGCGCCGATGGAGCCCACATGGAAGCATCTCCCCAGTTTTCAAAGAAAGCCTTTGGGAGATACACCACGCATGCATGGTCCCCTTCCCACCCAAGGGTGCCATCTTGCCTCAGTCTAATAACATAGCTAAGATGGCAAAAATAAAATACGGTAAAGAAGTAACTCCAAGGAGAGGAGGGAGGGTTGTGAGGACTGATTCCTGCTGTCTCTGGAGAAAGCGTAGTTACTCACCTGTAACAGGTGCTCTCCAGGGACAGCAGGAATCAGTCCTCACATATGGGTGACGTCGACGTCGACGGAGCCCCCATGCGGAGCAAATCCCCAGCTTTCAAAGAAAGCTTTTGGGACTGCATCATGCATGCATGGTCCCCTTCCCGCCCAAGGGTGTCATCTTGCTCAGTCAAATGACATAGCTAAAAAGATGTCAAAAGGTTAAAAATTAATCAAAGGACTGCAACTACAGAGGAGGAGGGAGGGTCATGAGCACTGTTCCCTCTAAGCTGTGCGCACAAAAATTACGGCTCTGATTCTGATAAAAAACAACACAGACGTCTTAAAATTTAAAAGTTATGATTGTAATTACTAGAAATTTCCCGCTTCATTTAGTAATCGTCTATTTTCATTTAATTTGATTAAAATCAATGTGGTGTACATACTGTATTCTGACGTGTAGTCAAATTTTAATGTATATAACTCCGACTCTCGTTATGTGGTGCACAAAAATTTAACCTTCCTTCAAAAGCTGCACACAGCTGATATTTTATACACACACAGCCTACAGAAAATTAGAGGGAACATTGGTCATGAGGACTGATTCTTGCTGTCCCTGGAGAACACCTGTTACAGGTGAGTAACTACACTTTCTCCAGGAACAAGCAGGAAGTCAGTCCTCACATATAGCTATAGGCTACCGAGAACCCATAACTGAAAAATAGGCTCCCTCTAGAAGAGCCGCAGCAGCCATGATAGGAGTTCAACCGAGAACATAATACTCCGACAGCCTGACACCAAAGGGTCGGAAGGTAGGAGCTGCCTAAACCTCAAACAGATTACGGAGTACAGCTTGGACGAAAGCACTGTCCCGTTGGGACTCCCTTTCCAGGCAGTAATGGGCTGCAAAAGTCTGGCTTGAAGACCAGATTGTGGCCCAGCAGATGTCCGCCAGCGGAACAGAGTGGAAGTGAGCCACTGATGCCGCCTTAGCCCTAACCCGGTGAGCCGTGACTCGACCCTGCAATGGGAGATCGGCTGCCCTGTATGCCTAGGCGATGCAATCTGCCACCCAGGTGGACAACGTATGTTTGGAGACCAGCATCCCCAGCTTACTGGGGTCATAAGAGATGAAGAGCTGAGGAGCTCTTCGATGTCCCCGCGTACGCTCCAAGTAGGCCAACGCCCTCCTACAGTCCAGGGTATGCAGAACTGCTTCTGCCCGACTGGCATGGGGCCTGGGAAAGAAGGTCGGAAACACCACCTCCTAGTTGAGTTGGAAAAGCGTTTTCCAAGAAAGGAAGCAGAGATGGCAGGTAGCCATCGGCTCAAAGGGTAGGCGAGTAAGCTGCTGCAAGACCACATTCAGATCCCATTCGGTCGCCGGGGGGCAAACAGGGGGTTTCAGCAGAAGTAGACCTCTCAGGAACCTGGACACCAAGGGGTGTACAGAGAGAGGTTGTCCTTCCACTGGAGAGTGGTGTGCTGATAAAGCACTAAGGTGAACTCGGACCGAGTTTGACTTGAGGCCTAAATCGGAAAGGTGAAGCAGGTACTGCAGCGCCACAGCGACCTGGCAGGAGAATGGATTCTCACTCTGCTGAATGCACCATACCTCAAACCTATGCCACTTAAACGGGTAGGTTTTTCTAGTCAATTGCCTTCCAGAGGCCAGCAGCACATCCTCTATCTTTTTTGGGAGGAGAAGTGGTGCAAGGACTACCCTTTCAGCAGCCATGCCATCAGGTTGAGGGACCTGAGGTTGGGGTGCAAAAGTGAGCCCCCGTCCTGCGACAGGAGATTGGGTGAAAATCCCAGAGGAACTGGAGTCTCCTCCACCAGTTGACTGAGGCCTTGTCCTGAAGGATCTTCAATAAGGTCCGAGCCACCAGTGGCGTGGGAGGAAACGCATATAGGAGGCCCACCGACCAAGATATTAGGAAAGCATCCGCAGCTACCCTGTGTTTGTGCGGCTGTCTGGAACAGAAATGTGGCAACTGGTGATTTTGAGGGCTCGCAAACAAATCTATGGATGGTCGCCCACAGCACTGAAAGAGTTGCTGGGCTACATTGGGATCCAGTTGCCACTCGTGTGGCTGGAGAATTCTGCTTAGCTTGTCTGCTAGGAAGTTCTCCTGACTTGGTAAGTAAACCGCCTTGAGGAACATACCCTGGCTGACTGAGAAGGAGCATAGATCCAGGGTTTCCTGACACAGGATGCGAGAGCCTGTGCCCCCTTGTTTGTTCACATAGAACATCGCTACTTGGTTGTCTGTCTGAATCAAGACAGACTGATGAGCCAGGGTTTGGCAGAAGGTCCGAAGAGCTAGGCGGATCGCTCAAAGCTCTAGGCGATTGATTTGTTGCGTGCTCTCCCATGGAGACCACACACCTTGAGTAAAGACCTGTTGGCAATGCGCACCCCATCCCAGTAGGGATGCATCCATAGTCAGCACCCTCGAGTACGTGGGAGGCTGAAAAGGCACTCCCTCCAGAAGGCTGTGAGGTTGAAGCCACCATTTCAAAGACTGTATCAGGCAATGGGATACCTTAATGTTGTCTCTGAGTCGACCTGTGGCTTGTGTCCACTGGTCCCTGAGGCACCACTGAGCTGTTCTCATGTGTAGTCGAGCATTGGGTGTCACATGCACTGTGGAGGCCATGTGACCAAGAAGGCGCAGAAAGTGTCTTGCTGAGATGCGGGATCTGCGACTCACTTGCTGCACTAGGGCTATCAGCCTTTGAGCCCTTTCCTCTGGTAGATAAGCCCTTGCTTAAAGGGTGCCTAACCTTGCCCCTATGAACTCCATTCCTTGAGAAGGAACCAGAGAGGACTTTGTGCAGTTGATCACGAAGCCCAGGTGCTGAAGCAACTGGATAGTGCAGGACGTGGCCTGTTGGGCTTCGAGAGCAGACTGGGTTCTGATGAGCCAGTCGTCTAAGTAGGGGAAGACAAATACCCCTTGAGTCCTTAGAAAGGCCGCCACCACCGCAAGGC
This sequence comes from Ichthyophis bannanicus, assembly GCA_033557465.1. Lineage (NCBI taxonomy): Eukaryota > Metazoa > Chordata > Amphibia > Gymnophiona > Ichthyophiidae > Ichthyophis > Ichthyophis bannanicus. Next base: position 171,808,856 of record CM066035.1, on the reverse strand, counting down.
ACTTTGTGAATACTCTGGGTGCCGAGGCTAGGTCAAAGGGAAGCACTTTGTACTGAAAATGGTTTCCTCCCACTACAAATCTTAGATATTGTCTGTGGTCTGGATGAATTAAGATGTGTGTATACGCACCTTTGAGATCTAAGGAGCATAGCCAGTCTCCCTGGTGGAGGTAGGGCAGCAATATTCCAAGAGAAAGCATCTTGAACCTTTCCCTCACTAGGAACTTGTTTAGGCTTTACAGGTCGAGGATAGGTCTTAGGCCTCCAGTTCTCTTTAGTATCAGGAAGTACCAAAAGTAGAAGCCTGACCCTCGAGAAGACCTGTTAACTCCTGCAAGAGGAGGCCCCTGTAAAGAGGGGGTCTGATAGGCTCCCCTGGAAAGTAAGAGGGAGGCACCTGACTGAGATGTAACTGATAGCCCGTTTGCACTATCTGGAGAACCCAGGTGTCCATTGTAATAGCTGGCCACCTGTGGGCATACTGGGTCAGCCTTCCTCTTCTGCAGGGCCCTGCGTCCTTTGGGAGAGAGACTATGCTCTGGGAGTCAAAAGCCCACTCCAGGCTGGGCCAGAGCCAGTGCCTGGGGCTTGGGGGCTTTTTGCTTACATGGGCCTTGACCCCATCCCTTGGCCTGCTGCTCCTGCTGGGGAGCTGGGGAGGCCTGATACGTGGGGTAGTTTCGTTAAGCTGATCCTTTTCTCAGGAAAGAGGGCTTCTTACCCGAACCCTTCTTCTTAGAAGGGGCAGATGTCTTCTTCTCGAGTCTTGTCCGGGTCAGGTACTCGGACTCGATCTCGGCAGCCTTCTCAGTCATGGGCTTGCCAAAGAGGTTTTCACCTTTGCAAGGGACATTGACCAACTTGTCCTGAACCCATGGCTCCAGGTCTGACGACTGTAGCCATGCCTGGCGTTGTGCACTGATGCCAGCCCCTGCTACCCGGGCCGAAGCCTCGAAGCCGTCATAGGTTGCTCGAGTCATAAACTTCGAACACTCTCGGATCCCAGTGGACAAAACCTGGAAGCGCTGCAAAGGTCCCTCGGAGAGACCAGCGGAGAACCCGATAATCTCCTTTGTCAGGTCTCACAGGTACATGCCCCATGTACTGCTGGTACGTCTGGATTCAGCATCAAACCCTGGTAGCACTTTCTGCTGAGAGCATCCATGTTGCGGGCCTCCCAGCCAGGAGGCACCGAGGAGTGCGTCTTCTGGCTCTTGAGCCGGCGCATGGCCGATTCCACAACCATGGAGTTGTGCAGCAGCTGTGCCTTTTGGAACCCAGGGCTCTTGCGAACTCGATAGATGGAATCAATTCGCCTGCTGAGGACCGGCATTGAGCCCGGTGTCTCCTACATTCGGCACATCAGTCGTTCCAGAATGGGGGGGGGGGGGGCACCAGGACAGTAAGGGCTTCCTTTGGAGGAAAGTCATACTGGAGGACCTCGAGCTCTTCAGCTCGAGGCTCCTCCTTGGCATCCGTCGGGAATGACAAAGCCTTTGCCATGTTCCAGACGAAGTCCAAGAACCGGGTGTCCTCTGGGGGTGACCGTCTCCGAGGTTCAGATCCCGGGGAGTCTGACGGGACGTACTTGGTATGGTGGGTGCCCGGGGACTCCTCATCCTCCGTCTCCCAACAAGACTCCAAGGAGGATTCGATCAGCTCCGGCCTCGACCCCCCCAATGCCGAGGGAATCGGCATCGATGACCTTGGTCCCAAACGGGAGGTCGATGGAGACCTCAGCTGAGGATCGACTCAAGACCTTATTGTCTCGAGGATCGGGGCAGATGGACATGTGTCCTGATGGTCGGGGCAGATGGACATGTGAGACCGGCTATCAGCGCCCGCTGCTGGTCCATGAAGGCAGACATGCTGTGCTTCAAGGACGCCAACCTGAGACCAAGCTCAGGAGGCTCCACAGCCCCCGGCTCGGGTCCCGACATCGTTGGGCCCGACGCTAGCTCTCCCATGGGAGAGTCAACAATGAGGACAGTGCTTACCTTCCTCGGCGTCTCTGGGTCCTTTCGAGGGAGTTTGGCAGGCCAAGGATCCGGAGCGGTGAGCCGGGCTCTGCGACTGAGCACACGAGGGACCAAGCTGTTCGGAGCCCTCAGACTACACTGCCCTCAGGGATTTTTCTTCCTCTGGTGTTCCTGCGAGGGAGATCCCCTTTCATAGGACATCCGACGCTGCTCAGGACCAGACAGCTTCCGAGATGTCGAGGCCTCTGATGAGGTATGGGCCCGGGCGGGTGCAGACTCGGGAAAAATCCTGTCATGTTGCTGCTGCCTGCTCCTCAATGACTTGTAAGACATCTTTTTGCATGGGCCACAGACCACGGGGTCATGGTCAGGCCCGAGGCATCGGAGGCAGCAATCGTGTGTGTCGGTGAGAGACATTAGTTTCATGCACCGATCACACTTTTTAAAACCGCTGGCAGTCATGGGGGGAAAAAGGGCCCCTGCAAGGTCAAAGGACCGGGCTGCCAGTTAAAAAGAAAAAGCGCAAATGCTTGTCACTAAGGACAAAAACGAAAAAATAGACCGGACTCGATACCGGTGTACTGAGCCAAGGCGAGAAGGGGAACCGGCATCGAACCAGCAGGCAGAAAAACACAATTTTTCAACTTTTAACACTTTTTCCACGGGGAAACTAGGACGACGTCCGTTGGGCTCCACGGAAAAAAAGGAGACTGAGCAAGATGGCACCCTTGGACGGGAAGGGGACCACGCATGCGTGATGCAGTCCCAAAAGCTTTCTTCGAAAGCTGGGGATTTGTTCCGCATGGGGGCTCTGTCGACGTCATCATCACCCATATGTGAGGACTGACTTCCTGCTCGTTCCTGGAGAACACCTATTACAGGTGAGTAACTAGGCTTTCTCCGGGAACAAGCAGGAAGTCGGTCCTCAGATATGGGACTCCCCTGATACAGGCTACCGAGAACCAGTACAAAATGCCACGGCGACCAGAGAAGGCGAACCGTGAGCTGCAGCAACTGAGTCCCAACTGAAAGACTATCGCAAGACCGACATGGCCAACAGAAAACCAGCACTCCGGTAGCCTGAAACAGAAAAGTTGGAGGGCAGGAGTTGCCTACATCCCAAAGAGATTATGGAGCACGGCCTGGCTGAAGGCGCTGTCCCATTGGAATTCCCACTCCAGGCAGTAGTGAGCTGCAATGGTATGGAGTGAAGAACAACGTGATGTACCGTGACCCAGTGATCTAGTGAGATCCCAAATTGCTCATAGGAGAGGGCAATGCAGTCTGCCACCCAAGAGGACAGAGTTCACTTAGTTACTGGAAGTCCCAGACAACTGGGGTCATAGGAGACAAAAAGCTGATGCACTTTGCTGTGGCCCTGAGTCCATTGTAGATAGAAGGACATCACCCTTTTACAATCCAGAGTATGGAGAACTGTCTCTGCCTTGGCTGGTGTGAGTCCTTGGGAAGAAGGTAGGGAGTACCACCTCCTGATTGAGGTGGAAGGGACACACCACTTTCGGCAGAAACTTAGGATATGTGTGGAGCACCACCCTGTTCTTGTAGAACCTCATGTAGGGTGGTTCTGCCATCAGAGCCTGTAGCTCGCTGACCCTGTGATCCAACATGAGTGCCACGAGGAAGACAACATTCTAGGAGAGATACCGCAGTGGTAGGTAGCCAGGGGCTTAAACGGCAGTTTAGTGCGCTGTGAGAGCAGCATATTGAGATCCAATTCCACTGCTGGTGAGCGGACGGGGGGCTGGGACAGCAAAAGGCCCCGCAGGAAATGAGAGATAAGGGGCTGAGTCGAGAGGGGCTTGCCCTCGACACAGTGGTGGTGTGCTGCAATAGTGCTCAGGTGCACTCTAAGACAGACTTCAGTCCCACCTGTGACAGAAGGAGTAGGTACTGGAGCACCAGGCGAACAGGAGAAAGGGACGCCTGCCTCTCGGCGCACCACAACCAGAATCAACACCGTTTGAAGGCATACGCCCTTCTTGTGGAGGCTTTACAGGAGGCCAAAATGACCTCCTCTACATCATGTGGGAGGTTGAAGCGAGCAAGCGCTACCCTTTCAGCAGCCAAGCTGTGAGTGCCAGGGACCCCAGGTTGGGGTACAGGAAAGAGCCCGCCTCCTGTGAGAGCAGTCCTGAGGCGCAGCCCAGGGAAATCAGAGGCGCCATCAAGAGAGAAGCAGCAGAAAACAGGGTTACTGGGGCCACCAGGGAACTACCAGCATCAGTGATGCCCTGTCTCACTGGAACTTGAAGAGGGTCTTGGGACCACTGGTGTCGGCAGGAAAGCGTAAAGGAGGTCATCTGTCCATGGGATGAGAAACTCATCCACCGCCACCCAGGATGGGTGCAGCTGGTGTGAGCAGAAGCGGGGCAACTGCATGTTGTCCGGGTTGGTGAACAGGTCCACTAGGGGGACTCCCCAGTCGGAAAAGCCTGGAGGCCACTCTGGGGTCCAGGCACCACTCATGCGACTGGAGGACTGCTCCACCTGTCCACCAGGGCAATGTCCAGGCCCAGGAGGTAGACTGTCCACAGGAGCATCCTGTTGCCTGTCACATATGAGGAGAGACTACTGCCTCCTGGCAGAGGGAGTACAACCTCGTGTCTCCTTGTTTGTTGACACAGAACATTGCGACTTGGTTCTCCATCTGGACCAGCACTAACTGGTGCTGCAACCAGTGGCGAAAGGCTTGGAGGGCCAGAAATATTGCCTGGAGCTCCAGGAGGTTGATCTGTAACTGGCATTCCATCTGGGACCACGTGCCTTGGGTGCAGAGGTCCTCGAAATGAGCTCCCCATCCTCGCAGGGAGGCATCCATCGTGAGGATCCTTTGGGGGCTAGGTGCCTGGAAAACATCCCGGCCTGAAGATGATGGGGGATCTGCCACCAGTGGAGGGAGTCCGCCAGTTGGCGGGTCACTTCCTGTCCCGAAGTCTGCCCATGGCTTGTATCCACTAGGAGTGACGGCACCACTGGGTCGCCATCATACGCAGGTGGGAGTATGGGGTTACATGGACTGTGGAGGCCATGTAGCCCAACAGGCAGAGGAGAAAGCGAGTGGGCAGCGATCGGCGGGGTTACCCTTCTGCAGCTAGTGCCCTGAGGTGCTCTGTCTTCTCTGGAGGGAGGAAGACCTTTGCCTGGAAAGTGTCCAGCTGAGTCCCTATGAACTCCAGGCACTGTACCGGAGAGAGGTGGGACTTGGGGTAGTCGATGACAATCCTGAGATGCTGCAGGATGTAGCTGGTACGCTCGATGGCATGGTGCACACCTCTGCAGCTTTGCCTCCCCTTATGAGCCAGTTGTCTAGTTAGGGAAAGACGAAAGCCCCTTGGAGGCGAAGGAAGGCTGCGACCACCACTAGGCAATGGGTATAGACCCTTGGCAATGACGCCAGCCCAAAGGGTAGCACCCTGTACTGGTAGTGACCTCCTCACCCACAAACCAGAGGTATTGTCTGTGGTTGAGATGGATCATAATGTGTGTATAAGCATCCTTCAGGTCTAAGACGCACAGCCAGCCTCCCTGCTGGAGGTAAGGCAGCAGTGTTTTAAGGAAGAACATCTTGAACTTCTCCCTCACCAGAAATCTGGTTCAAGTCCCATAGGTCCAGGAAGGGTGCTTAGGAACAAAGAAATATCTGGAGTAGAAGCCTTTGCTCCAAAGATGTTTAGCACTGGCTCCACCGCCTTGTTCGTGAGGAGGCCTGCGAGCTTGATGAGGAGCAGAGATTCGTGAAGAGGCAGCCTTACCAGTTCTCCTGGAAAGAATGAGGGTGGCGTCTGTTGCAGGCGGAGGAGGTATCTCTCCTTGACTAGTTGCAGCACCCAGGAGTCGGAGGTGAAGGACCACATGTGGGCAAAACCATGCCAGATGCCCCCCTGTTGGCTGCTAAGGGACTCCTGTGGGGATAGGAGGCCATGCCCAAGGAGTCAAAAACTCTCTACAGGTTGGGCCGGGGCTGGGGCCTGGTTAGAGTAGTTACTCACCTGTAACAGGTGTTCTCCAGGAGCAGCAGGAATCAGTCCTCATATATGGGTGACGTCGGCGCCGACGGAGCCCCCGTGCGGAGCATTTCCCCAGCTTTCAAAGAAAGCCTTTGGGAATTGCAGCGTGCATGCGCGGTCCCCTTCCCGCCCAAGGGTGCCATCTTGCTCAGTCTGATGACATAGCTAAAAGACAGCAAAAATAGCAAAAAATAAATCATATGACTGCAACTCCAAGGGGAGGAGGGAGGGTTGTGAGGACTAATTCCTGCTGCTCCTGGAGAACACCTGTTACAGGTGAGTAACTACTCTTTCTCCAGGACCAAGCAGGAAGTCAGTCCTCACATATGGGACTCCCCAGCTTAAGGCTACCGGAGACACCAAGCCGAAAAAATGAGCTCCCTCAAGAGCGTCAGAACGTAAGGAAGGAATCTTCTCTGAGAACGCCCCCGACCGGTAGCCCAACATCAGGGCCGGAGGGAAGGAGTTGCCAAAACCCCAAAGAGATTATGGAGTACCGCCTGTCCGAAAGCACTGTCCCTGCGGGACTCCCTCTCAAGGCAGTAATGGGCCGCAAAAGTCTGGCTTGAAGACCAAGTAGCGGCCCGGCAGATGTCTGCCAACGGAACAGAGCGGAGATGAGCCACTGACGCAGCCTTCGCCCTGACACGATGACCCGTGACTCGACCCTCCAACGAGAGACCGGCTGCCCCATAAGCCCAGGCGATACAGTCAGCGACCCATATGGACAAAGTACGCTTGGAGACAGGTAACCCCAACTTACTGGGGTCAAAAGAAACAAAGAGCTGAACAGCTCTCCGGTGCTCCCACATACGGTCAAGGTAGAAGGATAACACCCTCCTACAGTCCAGGGTATGTAGGACCATCTCAGCCCGGCTGGCATGCGGCCTGGGAAAGAAAGTCGGAAGAACCACCTCCTGATTGAGGTGGAAAGAGGAGACAACCTTAGGGAGAAACTTAGGGTGAGTCCGTAAGACTACCCTATTCCTGTAGAACCTAGTGTAAGGGGAATCAGACACTAGCGCCTGAAGTTCACTTACTCGCCTAGCAGAGGTAAGAGCTACCAGAAACAAAGTTTTCCAGGAGAGAAAACGGAGAGGACAGGTAGCCATAGGTTCAAATGGCGGACAAGTAATCCGCTGTAAGACCACAATTAATTCCCACTCAGGGGCCGGTGGACGTAGAGGAGGCTTAAGCAGGAGGAGGCCTCTGAGGAAACGAGCCACCAAAGGGTGGTTGGAAAGAGGCCTCCCATCCACCGGCAAGTGGTGCACTGAGAGAGCACTGAGATGAACTCTGACAGAATTGGACTTAAGGCCTAGATTGGAGAGGTAAAGCAAATATTGCAATACTACCGCTACCAAGCACGAGAAGGGATTCTCGCTGTGCTGAGCACACCATGCGGAGAATCTACGCCACTTAAGAGCGTAGGATTTCCGGGTGGATTGCTGTCTAGAGGCTAAGACTACGTCTTCCACCTCTCTAGGCAGTAGTAGGGGAGCCAGAACTACCCTTTCAGCAGCCAGGCCATGAGATGAAAGGACTGGAGGTTGGAGTGTAAGAGAGATCCCTGTTCTTGAGACAGGAGATCGTGTTGAATCCCCAGAGGAATATGAGTGTCCACCGCCAGTTGCAGCAGAAGTGGGAACCACGGTTGCCTCGGCCACCTGGGGGCTATCAGAATCATGGAGGCCTCGTCCTTGAGTACTTTGAACAGAGTTCTGGACACTAGTGGCGTGGGAGGAAACGCATACAGTAGGCCTTTGGACCACGGGAGCAGAAACGCATCCGCTGCTACTCAGAGGATGCGGTTGTCTGGAACAGAATCTCGGGAGTTGCCGGTTCAGAGGACTGGCGAAAAGATCCATGGTGGGGAGGCCCCACCTCAGAAAGATCTGCTGAACCACCAATGGATTCAATCTCCATTTGTGTGGTTGCAGGATCCTGCTCAGTCTGTCTGCCAGGTAATTCTCTTGACCTGGGAGGTAGACTGCCTTGAGAAGGATTCCGTGATTGACAGCCCAGGAGCACAGCCGTTGTGCTTCCTGACATAGAAGGAAGGAGCCTGTGCCTCCTTGCTTGTTCACGTAAAATATGGCAACTTGATTGTCCGTCTGGACCAGTACAGACTGGGGAGACATGAGATGGGAGAAGGCCCTCAGAGCAAAGCGTACCGCCTGCAGCTCCAGGAAATTTATCTGCTGTGCAGCCTCCCAAGGTGTCCAGAGACCCTGAGTACATGCCCCTTGGCAATGCGCTCCCCAACCTTGAAGAGAAACATCGGTTATCAGCACTTGAGAGTGCGGAGGGGTTTGAAAAAACACTCCGAGCAGCAGATTCGGAAGATGAAGCCACCATTGCAGAGAGGAGGCAAGCAGTGTGGATATTCTTACGGAGTCTGCAAGGCTCCCTGTGGCCTGATGCCACTGAGTTCGAAGACTCCACTGAGCAGGCCGCATATGCAGGCGGGCATTGGGGGTTACATGAACCGTGGAAGCCATATGGCCGAGAAGTCTCAGGAATTGCCTGGCGGAGACCAGGGAATAGCTGAAAAACTGCCTGGCTAGATCCATTAATCTGTGGGCTCTGTCCACGGGCAGAAAAGCCTTCGCCTGAAGGGTGTCCAGCCTTGCTCCTATGAACTCCATGTTCTGGGACGGGAGCAAAGTGGACTTTGCGAAGTTTATGACAAACCCCAAGTGCTGAAGCAGAGCCACAGTGCGAAGGGTGGCTTGACTGGCCTTCTGTGAAGACTGGCCCCTTATGAGCCAGTCGTACAGGTATGGGAACACAAAAAGACCTTGAAGCCTTAGGTAGGCCGCCACCACCGCCAGGCACTTGGTGAACACCCTGGGGGCGGAGGTTAGGCCAAAGGGTAGTACTCTGTACTGATAGTGGTTTCCTCCCACAACAAATCTGAGATATTGTCTGTGGTCTGGATGAATAAGGATGTGAGTATAAGCATCCTTTAGATCTAAGGAGCATAGCCAATCTCCCTACTGGAGGTAGGGCAGGAGGATTCCAAGGGTAAGCATCTTGAACTTTTCCCTCTCCAGGAACTTGTTGAGGTTTCGCAAGTCCAGGATGGGTCTGAGGCCTCCTGTTCTTTTTGGTACCAGAAAGTACCTGGAATAAAAGCCGTGACCTCTCAGGTGGTGGGGCACCGGTTCCACAGCCTGTTCCTTTAGCAGACTAGCTAACTCCTGTAGGAGTAGGTCCCTGTGCAGAGGGGGTCTTGGAGGCTCCCCTGGAAAAAAGGAGGGGGGTACCTGGTGAAAATGAAGAAGATAGCCCTTTTGGACTATATGGAGCACCGATGTGATGGCTGACCCCCTGTGGGGGTAATCAACTTTTTCCTCGGCGAAAAACGAACTACGTCCGTCGGGCTCCGCGGAAAAAAGAAGACTGAGCAAGATGGCACCCTTGGGCGGGAAGTGGACCACGCATGCGCGCTGCAATTCCCAAAGGCTTTCTTTGAAAGCTGGGGAAATGCTCCGCACGGGGGCTCCATCGGCGCCGACATCACCCATATGTGAGGACTGACTTCCTGCTTGGTCCTGGAGAACTTAGGTTTACGAGCCGTGCCCTTGCCCATAGGACTGTTGTTGCTGCTGTGGGGCTGAGAAGGCCTGGTACTGTGGTGCACTACTGAATGCCCCCTTCTTCCCTGGAGCCTTTTTATGAGGGTGCACTTAAGTCTTCTTCGAGTGTCTAGTCCTGGTCAGGAATTCAGTCTCTAACTCAGCAGCCTTGTCTGACATGAGTTTTCTGAAGAGGTTCTCTCTGGTGCAAGGGACATCGATGAGTTTATCCTGGACCCAATGCCCGTGGCGGGACCCAATGCCCGTGGCGGGACCCATTGCCCGTGGCAGGCCCCGATGCCCGTCGTGGCCACTCTGGCTGAGGATTCAAAGCCATTGTATGCTGCTCGAGACAGGAACTTCAAAAGCACTCCTTGACTGCAGAGGCCAGTGACTTGAACTACTGAAGGAGTTTCCCCATCGAGGCCTGCTGAGAAACCGGTGAGTTCCCTCCCCAGTCCCTTTAGGTACATGCCGATATACAACTGGTAGGATTGGACTTGGCAAACCAGTATCAAGCCCTGGTAGAATTTCCAGCCGAGGGCGTCCAAGGTCCAGGCCTCCTTACCCGGGGGCAAGATGAATGAGTCTTTTGGCTCTTGAGTCGCCGCATGAGTGACGCGATGATCATAGAATTGTGAGGGAGCTAGGTTTTCTGAAACCCCGGGCTTCAGCGGACTCGGTACATGGTGTTGAACTATCTGCTTTCATTGGGCACCGACGCTGGTGTTTCCCACATATGGAGGAGGAGGCAGCACTTGAGGATCAGAGGGACAGGCACCGGGAAGGCCTCCTCTGGAGGGGCCTTGTACTGATGGAGCTCAAGTTCCTCAGTGCGGCGGTCCTTTCTGCCTTGGTCTCAAACGGGAGCGCCTTTGCCATATCCCACACAAAGTCGAGGAAGGCAACGTCCTCGAGCAGGGTACGGCACCGGGACACAGGTGGAGATGGGTCTGAGGGCACAGCTCAGTGTCGCCGGGTGTCCGGGGACTCCTCAGTCCTCTGTCTTCCAGTCTGACTCAAAGTCAGAGGAAGAATCCAAGGCTCCAAGACTCCCTTGATTGGGTAATGAGCCCAAAGGCCCAGAACCCCCTTGGGACCTTTGGTCTGAGACACGTGCACTCACCGGGGAGGACCGGTAACTTGAGGAACAGAACTGGAAACTCATCCGATGGGTCTCTTGAGGCGGTTGACACTTGAGAATCAGCTAGATGACCAGGGAAGCCCTTGAGGTCGAAGGTCCGGTCATCAGGGCGGATGAAATGGAAGTAGCGGACATCAGCGCCTTCTGCTGTGATAGGAGGGCAGTGATACGGCACTCCAAGGTTGCCATTCTGGTCTTCGTGCCAGATCTTTATCTTTATTTAACACTTAATATACCACCAGAACTATAGGTATGCGGCAGATGGCTCTGCAGCCTTTGATGTGGATACCGATGGCTTTGGGCCCGGTGTCAGTTCCATCGAGGGGAGGTTCTCGACCAGGATGGCCTCGGGGGTCAGAGGCTGGTCACCAGACACTGACTCCTCCTTTGGGGCAGCTTGTCGGGCCGCTCCCGCTCCGACCCTTTGGTCTTATGCTGGGGGGACTGCGGGGTCTGGTGTGCGATTTACCTGCTTTTCCAGACCCGTCCCCCGAGGCGCTCTTCGAGGTCTTCGAGATCTTCTTGTGTTCCACCTCTGGGGAGTTCCTCTCGGAGAAGCTGCATCCATGGGAATCAGAGGCAGCCATAGCAGTGCAGGGCACAAATTGTGGCATCACTAGGGACTCTGACAGTAGGATCTGTGGAAGAACCTTTCATGCTGCAGCTGGCGGCTTCTGATGGCCTTTGCGGACATGGACTTACAAAGATCGCAGCCTGAGTCATCGTGGTCTGATCCGAGGCAATGGAGGCAGTAGTCATGTGGGTCGGTGAGGGACATCATCTTACTGCACCGATCACATTCCTTAATGGAGGCCATCGAAAAAAGCTGATCCTTGAACCCAGGAGTGGGTCTGAGGTCTGCTGGCCAAAAAAGGGTGTGAAGCGCCGGTCAAGTGACCTCTCTGGAAAAAACAAGAAAAATGAACCCAAGGAGCGAGAAAGAGGTGAGCAGGCTCAGGGGTGGAAAGAGGAACCGGTACGCATACTGGAAAAGAAACATTTTAAGACAAAAAAAAGACACTTTTTCTGGGGAAAACGGGACAGATGTCCAGTGGGTTCCACAGAAAAAAGGAAACTGAGGCAAGATGGCACCCTTGGGCAGGAAGGGGACCCACGTATGCGTAGTGCACCTCTCAAAGGCTTTCTCTGAAAGCTCGGGAGATGCTTCCGCACAGGCTTCGTCAGCACCGATGTCACCCATATGTGAGGACTGACTTCCTGCTTGTTCCCGGAGAATATAAAATTACTTGCTAAATATTTAATTCCTTGTGTTGACAGGCCATAGCTAGAAATAGTCCAATAATTATGAGCAGAAAAAACTGCTGCAGTAGGCATCTACATAGAAGTGATCTCTTTTCTCCTCTAACACCAGCTTGAATTGACTGAATTATGGCAATTTTCTTCAGTTCTACCCATACTGCAGAGTGCTGGATGTTTTCTGTTGACTGAATAAGTAATAAACGCTTTTAAATATAAATTTATTATTCTATCATGAGGATCATCATATAGTTGCATCATAAGGACATACCAGTCCAGTCACTGCTGTTAAGTTTATTATGGAGCTTCAAGAAGGATGTCTAGTTGTGGTAGAAAGGTGACATGATAAAGCGTAATTATTCACCTGTAACAGATGATCGCCAGGAACAGCAGGAATTCAGTCTTCACATATGGGTGACATCGGGTACCAATGAAGCCCACACAGGAAGCTCCCCAGCTACCAACAGGAAAATCTTTTGGAGCACTCCACTGCGCCTGCGCTACAGCCTTCCTGGCTCTTTCAACTCTCTCTCTTCTGTTGAGTTTGTAGATGAAAAGACGGAGTATAAAACAAAAAAATAGAACCCTACAACTCAAAGGGGAGGAGGGTGGGTTGTGAAGACTAAATTCCTGCTGCTCCCAGAGATCACCTGTTCCAGGTGAGTAACTATGCTATCTCCAGGAACAAGCAGGAATATAGTTTTCACATATGGGACTCCCTAGCTACCAGATCTCTGAAGAGTTAGACCGGGTCAGAAAGTCAGACAAGGTCAGGTTAGCCTAGACTTCCCCCCCATGGAGATCTGGTAGGAATATTGGGTGGGGGGAAGGAGTTATCTTTATGTTTCAAAGAGATGATGAAGGACCACCTGGCCAAACGCTGCATCTCGGCAGGAGTCCTTGTCCAGGCAGTAGTGGGAGGTAAAGGTGTGGCTGGAGGACTATGTTGCTGCCCGACAGATCTCGTTGATGGCTACTGAACATAGGTTTGCCACCTATGTTGCCATGGTTTGGACATTATGAGTGGTAACATGCCAGGTAAAGGTAAGTTCTGCTTTGTCGTATGCCAGTGATATACAGTCTGCCATCCATCTGGAGAGCGTGTGTTTCGTTACAGGGAGACCCAGGCAGTTAGGATCAAAGCACACAAATAATTGAGAGGATTTCCTGATATCCTGCGTCCTTTGGAGATAAAAGGCTAGAGCCCTTTTGCAGTCAAGTGTGTACAGGATTGCCTCTGCGCAAGATGCGTGAATTCTTGGGAAGAAGACTGGAAGGATTACTGATTGACTGATGTGGAAAGGTGACACCATCTTTGGTAAAAAGTGTGGATGCGTCCGAAGGATGACTTTGTCATGATGGAATCTGGTATATGGTGGATGCACCACTAAGGCTTGCAGCTCACTGATGCACCTGGCTGAGGTCAGGGCGATAAGGAATAGAACTTTCCAAGATAACCATCACAGGTGTGTAGTTGCTAAGGGCTCAAACGGAGGCTTGAGGAGTTGAGCCACTACCACATTAAGATCCCATGTCACTGGGGGTGGTCGAAGAGGTGGCTCGGTGAGGAGGAGGCCCCTCATGAAATGTGCCACTAGTGGGATTGTGGAAATGGATCAACTATCGACAGGTTTACGAAAAGCCGAAATAGCACTTAAGCGCATACGTACTGAATTCGTTTTGAGTCTTAGAGAGGACAAATGCAAAAGGTATTGAAGAAGCGTAGGTACTGATGCTTCAAAGGGATTGTGGTTATTCTGAGAGCACCATGAAGCGTATCTATGCCATTTAAAAGAGTACGTCTTCCTAGTGGAGGGCTTTCTGAAAGAAAGGAGGACATTATTTACAGCTGTTGATAGTGGTAGATGTTGAAACATCATGCTTTCAGCATCCACGCCGTTAGCCGGAGAGACTGCAGATTAGGATGCAGGATTGTTCCGTTGTTCTAGGAGAGAAGACTAGGCTTGGATCCCAATGGAATTGGAGAAGTCTGTGTCAGCTGAAGCAGGAGGGGCCAGAAAGGGGCTTTGAGGATCATAGATCCCTTGTCTACTTGGAGTTTAAGGAGGGTCTTCGGGATCGGGGGCATGGGGCATGGGGGGAAATGCATAAAGCAGTCCCCAACCCCAGTGAATCATGAAGGCATCTGATGCCAGACTGAATTTGGACAGTATCCTGGAGCAGAACTGTGGAAGTTGAGAGTTCTATTGAGTGGCAAAGAGATCTATGACTGGGGTTCCCCAGGCTTGGAAGACTTGTGGCACTGTCTTCGGATCTAGAGTCCACTCGTGTGGATGTAAGATCTGACTCAGTTTGTCCGCCAAGTGATTGATCTCTCCTGGAATATAAATTGTACGGATGTGCATGTGGTGAAGAATAGCAAAGTTCCATAGGCGGCAGGCTTCCTGGCAGAGAGGAAGAGAGCCCGTCCCCCTCTTGCTTGTTTACATAAAACAATGCCACCTGATTGTCTGTCCTGACCAGGATCTGGCTGTTGAAGAGCTGATGCTGAAAAATTCGGAGGGCATTCGTGATTGCTTGAAGCTCGAGAAGGTTGATTTGTTGAGTTGATTCCTGGGTCGTCCACAGTCCTTGTGTGGAGTCAGAATCTAGATGGGCTCCCCAACTGAGCTTGGATGCATCTGTAGTCAGGGTATGTTGAGGCTGGGGGCACTGAAAAGATGACCCTTCAAGAAGATTTGTTGGGGGTGCACCACCAGAGGAGTGATTGAGCCAGAGGGTGTGTTACTTGAATGATATCTCGTAGATTCCCTGTGGCTTGGGTCCATTGGGTTGAAAGGGTCCATTGTGCTGGTTGCATGTGCAGTCTCGCATAAGGTACTACATGTACTGTGGATGCATGGCCTAAGAGGCACTGAAAGGCTTGAGCTGTTGCAGTCTGCTACTGGCATATGTGGGTGGCTAGGTCCACTAATCGTTCATGCGGTCCATAGGAAGGAAGGCTCTGGATTGTTGAATGTCCAGTACAGCGCCTATGAACTCTAATCTTTAGGTTGGCGTGAGCTAGGACTTTGGGAAGTTTATTACAAATCCCAGATGCTGCAACAGTGCAATAGTTTGCTGAAGAAATCAGCAGAGTTCTCCTGGAGAGTCTGCCTTTATCAGCCAGTCGTCTAAGTAAGGGAAGATGAAGACTTTGTTGTTTCGAAGATATACTGCCACTACGGCCATGCACCTTGTGAAGACTCTTGGTGCAGATGCAAGGCCAAAGGGAAGGACCCTGTATTGATAATGGGTGCTCTGACAGGTGAAGCAAACATACTGCCTGTAGTCTGGGTGAATCAGAATGTGAGTGTAGGCCTCTTTGAGGTCTAGGGAACAGAGCAGGAGGAGGGTTCCCAGAGAGATCATTCTGAATTTCTCTTTGACAAGGAATTTGTTTAGCTCTCTGAGGTCGAGAATGAACCTGTAGTCCCCTTATTTCTTTGGAATGAGGAAATAGGGAGAGTCGAAGCACTTTCGTAGTTGGTTTTGAGGAATTGCTTCTATGGCTCCTTGGGAAAGGAGATTGTTCACCTCCTGCTTCAGCAGGGTGTCCAGGGGAGAGTGGGTGTGGAAATCCCCCCTGAAGTGGTGAGGTGGGAGTTTCTGAAAATTTAACTGGTAACCCTTTTGAACTATGGACAGAGTCCACTGTTCTTTGGTTATGGAGTGCCAACGATGTGAAAAATGGCAAATTCCCCATGGAATGGTAGTAGGTTCCTAAATGTGTAGGAACAGGCTGGCTGTGCTCCCTAGGTTGGAGTCAAAAACTGGGTGCTGCCGGCAACTGGCTGGCTGGCTGTGGCTTAGCTATCCTGGGCTTTTTTGCTTGCTTAGGACCCTGTTGCTTTTGCTGGGGCTGATAAACCAGTTGAAACTAGAAGGGGTAGAACCTCCTCTTCTTTGGAAAGAAAGGCCTCTTAGCTGCTGCCGCCTTCTTTGTTTGGTCAGCAGTTTTTCTGGAAAGCCATTTCAGCGTTGTGTCATCTGTTTTCAGCTCTCCAGCCTTCTCCCTCCAATTCTTACCAAAGAGGTTCTCTCCTGTACAGGGGATATTGCCACGCTTATCTTGGACCCATTGTTCCAGGTCTGATGCTTGGAGCCAAGCTAACCGGTTTGCACAAATGGCAATAGATGAAGCTCTACTAGTGGATTCAAAAGCATCGAATTCTGCCCTGTTTACAAATTTTGACACATTTTGGCTATGTGCAAGTACAGCTTGAAAAGCAGGTCTCTTTTCTTCCGGAAGGAATGGAAGGAAACCCTCCCAGTCCTTATTAAATTCTTTAAGGAACATTCCCATATAGAGAATATAAGAATTGATTCTGCTGGCTAGCATCGACGCTTGAAAGGATCGGCAGGCAAAGGAATCAAGATTCCTGGATTCTCTTCCTAGAGGTATGGAAAAGTAGTTTTTGCTGCTCTTGATGCGTCGCATTGCCGATTAACCACCATAGAGTGGTGTGGAAGTTGTGGCTTCTGAAAATCAGGACACTCTGGTATCCTGTACATGGTATCAAGCCAATGGCTAATTGGAAATACTGTGAGAGGGGTCTCCCACATCCGGAGCATCAAGTTGTGAAGGATACGATGTAACAGGAGGATCCTGGTCTCCTTTGGGGCTGTAGGATACTGGAGTATTTCCAGCTCTTCCGCCCTCAGTTTTGGTTCCGATGCAGCTGGAATTGATAGCCCTGCCGCCATGTCTCAGATAAATTCCTGAAAAGACATGTCTTCAGGTGGAGATTTTCTGTGAGTACTCGTGGTTGGAGACAAGGGCTCGGAGGCGATATCATGGAGGTCCGTGGAATCGAAGGAGTGATGGTAAGAATCAGACATCAGAGTGTGACACCGGTGAGTATCGACAATGTCAATGCCAGTATGACCAGTGTCGATGCTCCCCGATACGTTTGAGGTCTAGAACCGTGGTTCTCACCCATGGAATCTTGGTGGCTGATACCGATGTCAGTACCAAGGCATTGGTTCTCAATGTAGACTGGATCGGTGCCGATGGTGGTATCGATGTAGATGCCAGGATCGGTGTCAATGGGATCACCGATGTCGATGCCCCGGTATGCGGTCCCCCAGCTGTCTGTGCAAGAGGAACCGAAGCTGCAAGGAGGGCTGCCAAAGTCCTCTCCAAGGACAAAATGCACTGATCCAAGGAGGTTGCCTGTGTCTAGTCCAATGTAAGAACGGGTCTCGTCACCAAAACAAGGCATCAGGGACTTTCCAGAGGTTGAGGCCTCAGGTGTCTCCCAATTCCCCACCAAGGCTTTGGAGGACAAGTCCTCCTGCCGAGGATGTCGGGGCTGATGGCTAAAGAAAGAAGAGGTCCTGGAAGACTCCCGGTGTTTAGAATGGGATCTCTCTCTCGATTCCCAAGACTCGCCTGAGGAATCCTTGGACTTTTCCTTCGATTCCTTAGACTTCTCTGAGGATTCTCGAGACATTTTTCTTTTTGCTGGAAGACATCGAAAGAGATGTGTTTGAAATCTTTAGACTGCTTGGAGCCCTGAAAGCATGAGGATGCTCTGGAGGAAGTTGAGGGCAATGACAGAGTCCGATGGAAACAGTTCTCCAAACATTCTGGACTGGTTCCCTAGGCCTCTCTTCATCATCTGTTTGCAGAAGGAGCAAGCTTAGGGTACATGGTTGGGACCAAGGCATTTCAGACACCAGTCGTCATGTTTATCTGTTATTGAAATGGTGCTGGAGCACTTGGTGCATTTTTTGAACCCACTCGAGGGTGTTTCCATCGTGAAGATGGTGGGCCAGGCCCAGTCGGCACAAGGCCCTGAGGAAAAAGTTTTGAAAAAGAAAAAGGAAAAAAAGAATTTTAGAGGAAAAAATAAAAGGGAAAACGATACTGGACTCAAGTGATACCGGTGCGGAGAGGCAGAAGCGCTTTCTGAAGAAAGTTTTTTAATTCTTTTCTCCGGTGACAGGGTTTTGACACATTGGCTCCGTGGAAAAGGAAGAACTGAAGAGAGGGAGCTGGAAGAGCGGGAAGGCAGTAGTCCAGGCGCAGTGGAGTACTCACAAAGGTTTTCCTATTGGTAGCTGGGGAGCTTCCCGCGCAGGGTCCGTCAGTACCCAATGTCACCCATATGTGAAGACTACATTCCTGCTTGTTCCTGGAGATATGTTAGTCTTTTACATTCCTAAAATTACAATATAGGACAGAAGTTCCCAAAACTCTCCTAGGGACCCCCAGACGGTCACGTTTTCAGGATATCTATAATAAATATTCATAAGACAGATCTTCTCTCATGCATATGCACAGTGGATATGCACTAAACCCACTAAATATGGGTAGCGCAGGACCGATTTGAGAACCACTGATCTAAAGGATCTAAAGTTTAAAACCAGAGCCAGCTTTGTAGTATAATAAAATGGAAAAATCTATTTAAAGATGCTGGCAAAAACACGCACTGTCATTTGTCTGCAATTAAAAATGAAAGATCTTTATCATACCTCTTTCCCAAGCAGTTCACATGAAAGTTTATGGTGCTTCAAGGCATCCTGAATAGTTTGGATTTGCATGGACACAGCTGAAAGTACTGCTTCCTCCAATCTGTTAAACTCATCAAAACAACCCCAGGCACCACACTTTACCAATCCAACAAAGATCCTACCCATTGATTTTACATCGATACCCTAAAAATAACATAAAAACAGTGTTACATCCTTAAAACAATCATTAATAACTACATACAACCATTTCTAACATTCATTCATTCAAATCAAACAGTCCTAATGGACTGCTAATAATTGACCACTAATGAATTGAAAATGGTACAAAAAGTGTATTTTAAATAAGTTATGAATGCAAATGTTCACTGAAGACTATGGGCCTGATACTGAATGGCAATTACAGTTTAAAAACTTGCAAACCATGTAAATGCCACTATAGAAGGATATTCATCGACACTAGCATGGTTAGTGCCGATGAATATCCCCCGGTTCTGCCGCTACACACCCTGATGCTACCCACGTAGAATCAGGGCATGTCGTGGGCATTCTGGGGGGAGCTGAGGTGGAACTCTTTGCTAACTGAGCAGCGGCAATATTGAATCGTTGCCCAGTTAGCAACCTGTGGGTAAAGATAGGCGTGGGGAAACCTCAACTATCTTTACCCATGGGAGCTAACCGGGAAGCGGCTCAATAATCACCACTGCCCAGATAGCTTCTGTGCCATGCAGAGCATTGCAGCACATTGCAAAAGACCCAGATATTCAGTTCTGGTGGCCGGATATGGCCCCGGATTGATATCCGGGGTTAAGGTTTAGCAGCGATGACTATGCACCTGAGAGGCACACAGCCAGCACAACTGAATATCAGGACCTATGTGGATAATTTTAAAAGCCATTTCCATGCATAAAATAATTGTTGATATGCACAAATGGCAGGTTATAAAACTGCTCAGACTTTAAGCAGATATAAGTATGATTGTAATGCTATTTTGCACATTCTCTTTACCCTCTAGCCAAATATCAAAGAGATCTCTCCTTTTCAGAGGTAACAGTTTCAGGATCATTCATAAAGGAGCAGGCATCAAAGAAGATGACAATTGACCAGTACTCTGCACAGATAGCATAAGATGGTGAATTCACTTGTGGTAGCAAGAATGGAGATCTCCCACCTGAGATAAGGGAAACCCCCTCAGCCGAGGAAGACTGCTGTGCATTAATATCCAGAGGTGTGGGTTGGGTAAGCACATGCCTGTCCAACAGACATACTGTCACCGGAGTGGAAGCCATCAACACTAACTTCTTCTTGTTTTTTATCTTCCTCCTCGGTGGCTCCAAAGGGGTACCCTTGGAGCACATTCAGACACACACCTCAGAACGCCACAGATCTGATGAAGGGATGCAGGTTGCACTGGTAATGTCAGTGGTGTGCCGCTTCTCTCGGTGGCTCTAGCTCCTCTCTTGATGGTAAACTGGGCACACACTCTCATGCATACTTCTCATATTTTTGAAGTTTCAAAAGCATGTCGATTTTTTGAAAATTTTCTGCATACTAAACAGCAGTTGTAAATAGATGTGGGCATTTTTCCTGCAATAATTTTCAAAAAGAAAGTAAACATGCCCCAATGCGTGTACTAAGCCCCAGGCTGGTAATGTGTATGAGTGCCATGGTAACCAGCGCAGGGCTGCAAGCTAAATGCTGGGGGCGAGTAAATCAGACCCCTGCAGTTACCATGCTTCATTATGACAAAATAGCTGTGGGTGCAACTAATGCCACCTATTGAGGTGGTGTTAGTTTCACTCAAACTACTTCTACTGAGTACAGGTAACAAGGACTACAAACATCTGTGCTAGTTGCTCCACAGTGGGAATGCCCCTAATACGCCCAGTTGCCCAACTGAGTTCAGCAAGGTATCATGGGATTTTTAGTGCAGGGTCTCATGTTAGTTTTCAGCACAGTGCCCAAACTTCACGCTAAAGCCTGCGCTACCAAATAGCGCGCTTTAGTAAACATGCCCCATGCTTTCGTTTTGAAAACTGATGCAACTTTTACACATATCTAATGCACAAGTTAGGCAGCCTGTTACAAAATTATCTTAAACGTGAAGGCATTATATGAATCAGTGGCCATCATACATTGGGTCGTCAAACCCATGTAGTCATTTTCGTTTTCAGGATATCCATGAGTTATTGGCGACCCATTATATGCAAATTTATCTCATGCATTATCATTGTGAATAACCTAAAATCCTGACAGGCAGCAGGGTTCCAGCTGCAACCCAATAAGAACAGAAAGTAAAGTGTAGTTACTCACCTGTAACAGGTGTTCTCCAGGGACAGCAGGAATCAGTCCTCACTTATGGGTGACGTCGGCACCGACGGAGCCCGCGAGGAGCAATTCCCCAGTTTTCAAATAAAGCCTTTCGGATTGCTGCCACAAATGCGTGGTCCTCTTCCCGCCCAAAGGTGCCATCTTGCTCAGTCAGGTCCCTTAGCTCGAGCCCTACCAAGCAGATGGCAAGGGAAGGATAAAAATCTAGCAACTCATCAGGGGAGGCAGGAGGGTATTGAGGACTGATTCCTGCTGTCCCTGGAGAACACCTGTTACAGGTGAGTAACTACGCTTTCTCCAGGAACACGCAGGAAGTCAGTCTTCACTTATGGGACTCCCTAGCTACAGGCTACTGAACCTGTAACCAAAAAATGCCTCCGCGATGCCGTGAGCAGAAGCCAATGCCCGGAGGAGCCCAAATCCTCGGGTCCTCGAGGCGAAGCCCTCGGTAGCCGTGAAGAAGGGTCAGAGGGCAGGAGTTGCTTATACCACGAACAGGTTACGGAGTATAGCCTGGCCGAAGGCACTGTCTCAGCAGGATTCCCTCTCCAGGCAGTAGTGTGCAGTGAAGGTATTCGTGGAAGACCAGGTCGCCGCCCGGCAGATGTCCATCAGAGGCACAGAGCGCAGCAAGGCTACCGAGGCTGCTTTGGCCCGGACCCCGTGTGCGGTGACTCGACGATCCAGAGGGACGCCTGCCTTCGCATGGGCAAAAGGGATGCAGTCCACCACCCAAACCATGAGGGTGCACTTGGTGACTTCCTGCCCTGGTCTATTGGGATCATACATCACAAAAAGCCGGTCAGACTTGCGATGAGTCTAGGTATGCTGCAAATAAAAGGCGAGGGCCCATTTGCAGTCGAGGGTATGGAAAGCCGTTGACACCTGGTCGGCATGGTGGCCTCAGGAAGAAGGTCGGCAGGACTATCTCTTGGTTGAGATGGAAGTCCGAAACAACCTTGGGCAGGAATTTAGGGTAGGTATGTAGGACCACCCTATTCCGATAAAACCTGGTGTAAGGGGCACCAGCCATGAAAGCCTGGAACTCACTGACTCGGCAGGCCAAGGTCAGTGCCAACAGGAAGGCCACCTTCCAGGACAGGTGCCGGGGCGAGCATGTCGCCATCGGCTTGAAGGGCGAACAGGTGAGCTGTGTGAGTACCACATTCAGGTCCCAGTCTGCCGGGGGAGGGCGGTCGGACGGCTTGGAAAGCAGAAGACCCCGCATGAAACAGGAGACTAACGGCTGCCCTGAGAGGGATTTTCCATCGATGGGGAAGTGATTAGCCAACATGGCGCTCAAATGAACCCTGATGGAGTTTGACTTCAGCCCTTCTCTCGAGAGACGGAGAAGGTACTGAAGAACCCACCGAACGAGGCATGAGAAGGGGTCGATCTGGCGCTCCGAGCACTAGACGAAGAAGCGTTTCCACTTAAAGGCATAGGCTCGCCTAGTGGAGTCCTTCCTTGAGGCGAGAAGGATTGCCTCGACCTCCTCCTGAAGGGCCAGAGAGACCTGTTCAGCCGCCAGGCTGCGAGGGATAGGGAGATTAGGATCGGGTGCAGCACCCGACCCTCCTCCTGCATCAGCAGACCCCAAGAAGAGCCCAGGGGAACCGGAGGCTCCGTCGATAGGAGGAGCAGGAGCGAGGAGCAGGAGCGGGAACCAAGGCTGCCGAGGCCACGAAGGGGCCACGAGAATCAGCGACTCCCTGTCCCACTGAGCCTTGAAAAGGGTCCTTGCAATGAGGGGAAAAGGATGGAATGCATAGAGAAGGCTGGAGGACCTGTCAAGAAGAAATGCATCGGGGCCCTCCCTGCTCTGGTGCGGCACCGGCCCGCAGAAGCGGGGGAGCTGCGTGTTCTGGGGGCTGGTGAAGAGATCTATCGCCAGCGTCCCCCAACGAAGAAACAGCCAGTCTGCTACTCTGGGATCCAGCCGCCATTCATGGGGGCAAAGGATCCTGCTGAGTCTGTCTGCCAGGCAATTGTCCTGACCTGGGAGATACATCGCTCTGAGGGATATCCCCCGTCGGACAGCAAAAGAGCAGATGAGGACCGCTTTCCCAGCAGAGGGAGCGCAATCTCATGCCTCCCTCTTTGTTGATTTAAAATATCGCTACACGATTGTCGGTCTGCACTAGAACCGACCTCACGTTGAGATGGTCCTCGAAAGCCCTCAAGGCCCACCGAATCGCCTGAAGCTCGAGCAGGTTTATCTGCTGTTGAGACTACTCGAGTGACCATTGCCCCTGCATGCAGAGAGGCCCACAGTGGGCTCCACACCCTAACAGGGAGGCGTCTGTCATCAGCACTGGCTCGTGCTGCGGTGCCTGAAAGGGCGAGCCCCGCAAGAGATTGTGGGGATTTTGCCACCAGCGCAGGGACAAACAGAGGCCAGGAAGGACCTTGACGGGGTCCCTGAGGTGTCCGAGGGACTGGCTCCATTGTGCCCTGAGACTCCACTGAGCCGTCCGCATGTGCAGGCGGGCGTGGAGGACCACATTTACGGTCGAGGCCATGTGGCCCAGGAGACGTAGCATGGTCCGAGTGGTGACCTGGGGAGCGCTTTGGACTCGAGCCGCCAGAGCCCAAAGGCAAGTGGAATGATCCACCAGTAAGAAGGCAGTCACCTGCTGAGTGTCGAGGCGTGTCCCAATAAACTCGAGAGCCTGCACTGGCTCGAGGTGAGACTTCGGGTAGTTGACCAAGAACCCCAAGATCTCCAGGAGGAGGACAGCGCACGACATCGCTCGTCGAGCCTCCTCGACTGAGGAGCCCATATCAAGCCAATTGTCGAGGTAGGGGAAGTCCGGCACCCCGTGACGCCAAAGGTACGCGGAGACCACAATGAGGCACTTTGTGAAGACTCGTGGGGCAGACGCAAGGCCGAAGGGGAGCACCCTGTACTGGAAGTGCTCTCCCTGCACCCTGAAACACAGATACTGCCTATGTTGGGGGTGGTTTAAGATGTGGGCGTAAGCATCCTTTAGATCCAAGGAGCATAGTCAGTCGCCCTGCCAGAGTAAGGCAGCAGAACACCAAGAGATAACATCGTGAATTTCTCCCGCACCAGAAACTTGTTTAGCCTGCAGAGGTCGAGGATGGGCTGCAGACCCCCTGTCTTTTTAGGGATGAGGAAGTACCGAGAATAGAAGCTCTGACCTCAAAGGTGGGGAGGGACCTTCTCGACTGCCCGTTAGGCGAGGAGAGAGTGTAATTCCCACTGCAGCAGAAGCTGGTGCTTGGGGAGTCGAGGACGCTCCGCCGGGGAGAAAGGAGGTGGAAGTCTGTCAAAGTGAAGGCGGTAGCCATCTCGGACGACTTGGAGGACCCAAGTGTCCAAGATGATGGAAGCCCACAATGGGGCGAAGTGGGACAGGCATCCCCCCCCCCCCCCCACTGGCTGCTGCATCGCCGGAGGGCAAACGGCTATGCCGATGGCGTCAAAATCTCTGAGTGGGTTATGGGGGAGCTGGCGTTTGGGCCTTTGGGCTCTTTGGTTTACGATGCTCTTGGCCAGATTTACCCTGCACCAGAGTGGTTGGCATGGAGGTAGATGGATATGGCAGATAGCCCCGATACCGGAGACACTTTCTAGAGAAGAAGGGCTTCTTGGCCAGTTGTTTCTTCCGAGGCAGGATGGAAGTTTTGCAGAAAAGACGGGTTCTAATGACAAACTTCGTTTCAATTTCCATAGCCTTCTCCATCGGTTTGCCGAAGAGCTGCTCACTAAGACAGAGCACATCCAGGAACTTTTCCTGCACCCAATGCTCCAAATCCGAGGATTGGAGCCATGCCTGACGGCGGGCCCCAATGCCCACGGCTGCTACCTGAGCCGATGTCTCGCAGCTATCATAGGAGGCTTGGGAGAGGTACTTAGAGCAGTCCATGACAGGCTTTAGCAGGGTGCGTAACCTATCGAGGGGCTCTCAATCGAGGTCCGCGGAGAAACCCCTGAGTTCCTTAGCCAAGTCGCGTAGGAACATACCAATGTACAGTTGATATGCCTGGATGCGACAAGAGAGCATGGAGCCTTGGTAGGCCTTGCGGACCAGGGCATCAAAGGCTCTCGACTCTCGGCCGGGTGGCACCGACAAGTGCAATTTCAGGCTCTTTTGCTTCCTCATGGCCAATTCCACCACCATCGAGGTGTGTGGAAGTTGGGTCTTTCGGAAGCCTGGCCCACATTGTACTTTGTACATTGTGCCCAGGCACTTGCTTATGATAAGGACCGAGGCCAGGGCCTCCCACATATGGAGCAGCAGCCGAGATAGATTCGGAGGCACAGGCACAATGAGGGATTCCCTGGGAAGGGACTCGTAGTGAAGAATATCGAGTTCTTCAGCACGAGGGTCCTCTTCAGCATGGGTGACCAGGCTAAGGGCCCGTGCCATGTCCTGGATGAACACCAGGAAGGAGGTGTCTTCGGGTGGCGAGCGCTGCTGGAAGGTGGGTGGTGAGGGGTCCGATGGAAGATCCCATTGGGTAAGGGTTTCCGGGGAAGTATCCCCATCGGACCTCCACTCCGAGAAATCGGTCAAGGAGTCCGAGCCGGGCCGATTGCCCTTTCCCGTGGTCTGGTGCCGGAGGCCCTGGACGATCTCGCATCCAAGGAACGGGAGGGCGAGCAAGACCGATGTCGAGGACCCTCACAAGGCCTGCGGCTCTCGGGGGTTTCCTGGACGAATCTGGGTTTCCCATGCAAGGGACCCACTGTCTCAAAGCACGAGTCAGCAAAGCTGGCTGTAAGCACCTGCTGGGAAGCAATGAACGCAGAAATGCTGTGTTCTAGCGCCAGCATGTGGGACTCCCATGCAGGCGTGGGCCCTGTGACGCCAATCCTGGTGTCACCGGATTGGGCGTCAAGGAGGAGAGGGAGTCCTCACCGGGACGACCCTCGGGAGTCTGGGCACCTTCGCCAGAGGCCTCCGCTTCCGTGAGGGGTACCTTGCTGGGCCGCTCCTTGTCCGACTCTCGGGAACACCAAAGGGGGCTCAGCGACCGGGCACGAGAGCGCTCGTGCTTGTCGGGGGCCCCAGACAGCGATTTCAAGGCCTTCTTCTTTTTGTGTCGCTTGTCAGACGGCTGCCTGGGTGAGAATGTTCACAGTCTTGGCAAGTGCATATATCAATATGATTTGCAAGGGATTGTGGGAAATGCAGTCCATTCACACCAGACACAGCTGCTCACAATAATTAGTTGTGCTTGAGTGTAAAGCCAATAAGATATTTATTTATGGGGTTATTTCTCCCAACACAGATATGCTTGGTAGCACATAAAACAGGATACTTGCTTTCAGTGTTAAACTTGGAAAAACAAAATCAGGAAAACAACAGTTGAACTTGTCAGGCAATCAAAGCAAAAGAATAAAGACCTGGTTGGTAATAAACTGGTCTTTTCTGTAGGCTTTAGCTAATATTTTCTTAGCAGTGTTTCAAACAACAAGCAAAACCCACAAAGAAGGGAAAAACTGTTCTTTTCAGGTTAACTTTTTATATCTTCACACATAGATTCAGAAGTGATTCCCTCAGAGCTCACAAGCAATTAGGTAAGGCTCAATTGCTAGCAGTTACCCAGCTGAAACCCCTTAGCTGGCTTGCTTTCTACTGCGTGGCTCAAATCCTACTTCAGGAGCTTTTCTGAGTAGATTAAAGAACAAGTTTGTATTTCTTTGTGATGGTTGCTGTACTTTGTAACAGAAAATTACCAAAGGAGTTTAGACAGAGAGCAATCCATATATTCACAGCCTGTATCTAAGACCGCTCCTTCCCCTTCTTCAACAATCATGGGTTCAATATCAGGGATTGGCACAGAGGAATTTCTCAATGGAGCACTTTCAGGAGAATACTTGTTTCCCTGCTGTCTTTCAAGGTTATAGCTAGGGCATAGATCAGTGTTCATATCTGAGCTTCCATTGCTGTTAGAGTTCCTCTCTAAATAGCCTGGCTAGTATGTAGTCCAGTTCTTATGTCCAGCCTTCCAATCCAGATCCCTGGACACTGGATCTCTCTTCACATACCTTCTGGCACGGGTCTTAGGGTCCCTTCCACGTGCAGCCGTCTCCCTCACAGGTACCGTCTGGAGATTCCTAGCCCTGCAGCACCATTCCTCTGGCTTTCCCCAGTCCAATGGTGTATGCTGGCCTTTTGAATGTCCCCCAGTATACGTACTGCTCTGGACTCCTCTAGACCTCCCAAATGCTTTTCTCTTCTTTCTTCCAAAGGGTTTCTTGCCCTCTCTGTCCGTCCGGTCTGGCTTCTGTTCCTGATGATCCTCCAGATGAAACTGAGGATAATTCTGAGGATCTCCCAGATGAAACTGAGGATGAGGATCATTCTCTGTAGAATAAACTCTACCTTTATTCTGCTTTGATGAGTGCTCCACCCTAGCACAGCGCAGCTGTGCTGAATCAGGCCCTGCCCTTTGAGATGAGTGCTTAGGGATTACCTCATAGCCCTCCTGATTGAACACACGTTTCCCCACTTCAGCTCCTCTAATGGCTGTTGGAAACCTGGTGCATTCTGGGACTGGTAGTCTTTTATGGGAAAATTCTGTTTTCTTATTTCTACCAGAACTGACAGGTTGCTTGTTCAGAGTCACTTCACCTTTTCTATAGCTCCTTCCTGAGCTATGATAAGCTTCCTTATCATACGCTCCACCTCGGGGGATCCCTGACCGCAGTGCTTCCAAGAACGCGGGGCCGTAAGTGGGGAACCCACCGGAGGGGAGACGACAGAGGGCACCACCGGGGACTCCGAGGTGACCTTTCGGAAAATGTCTTCGGACTTCTGCTTACGACTGAGCAGAGCCTTAGAGGACATTTTCTTGCAGAGCAAACAGAGTTCTGGATCATGGTCGGCTGCGAGGCACCGCAGACAACAGTCATGAGTGTCTGTAAGCGACATGTTCCTAGAGCATCTATCACATTTTTTTAATCCGGTAGCCATGGGGACAAAAATGGCCCCTCCGAGGTCGAAGACCCACATGGCCAGCGGTTGGTGAAGAAAAGTGTGCGAAGCCCGCAAGAAAAAATGAAAAGAAAAGGAGTATCCCCGATAGCTCTAAAAATAGAGCGGGGGAAAGATGGGTAGAGGACCGATGCAACCAGAAAATAGAATAGCCTGTTAAGGCGAAAAAAACAAAACTTTTTCCGAGGGACGAGGATGTGCATTCGAAGGGCTCCGTGGAAAAAGGGAGACTGAGCAAGATGGCACCTTTGGGTGGGAAGAGAACCACACATGCGTGGCAGCAATCCCAAGGCTTTCTTTGAAAGCTGGGGAATTGCTCTGCGCGGGCTCTGTCAGTGCCAACATCACCCATAAGTGAGGGCTGACTTCCTGCTTGTTCCTGGAGAATGCAATTTTTATGTCCAGAGAGTTTCTGAAATAGCTTCTGCGTGAAAAATACTACAACATGGCCAATATATCCAAAATTTAATAATTTCCTTCTGAAAAATATGAAATTATCTATAATCTTGTCAAAAAAGGATTATTTGCTTATAGTGTATGTTACATTATTTAACCTTCTTTGAAGCATCTCTTCTTATTACCTAGTTCCTAGTAGTGAACCATATCAAACAACTTCCTATATTTATTCCATTTTCATTATATCCTGCTCTATCTAAACCTACACTAACAAAACTCTGAGACTCTGAAAAGCATAATATAGTTACTTTGAGTGCTACTTACAAAGCTGCTCTTTAAACTACCACCAAGGAGGCAATTTTATAAAGGATTTTTTGCATCTAAAAGGCCTCTTGTAAAATTATCCCAGTGGTTACGTGAATAAAACAGACCTTGACAAATTTAGTGTGGTTATAAGAGCTAGTGCTTCTGACCTCCTCATGCCCCCCCCCCCCCTTCATTGTCTCTCACGTTGGTCTCTTGTTCTTGAGACCAGCGCTGGAGTTCCTACATCTCATGGCATCTTTAGGTAACAACAGTTATAGCTTCAGATAACAAGTGTCTGTGTGTGGTGCAACAGTGGTGTACCTGTCTGTGCATGTGATTTGGTGGCTGCCTCTGTGTGGGTGGGGTGCTGGGCTGTGTTGCATGTGCTGAAGAAGCTGGGGAGCCTCTGTGTGTGTGGGATCGGTGGTGGGGTGTCTGTGTATGCATGAGTGTGTGGTGCAGAGCTGAGGTGCCTGTGCGTGTGTGTAGTGTGGAGCCCGAGTGTTGGCGTGTGTTCTGGGGGAGTAGGATGCACCTTTCGGCAAATACCCTATGGCCTTTATGCCCTTTAACCTCCAACCTCTCCCCATTCTGTTCGCCTTCCAGATTCTCTCCCCTAGCACTCCACCCCCCAGCCCTCCATTCCCCACCATCCTCCATCCTTTTTTTTGGAAGCTACTGGCCCTGTATATTTTTGCTGCTTCACTCCCCACTCCCCTGTCTCATCCCGTGAACAGTCTGATGCCTTCCAGGCTGAAATTGTGGCCTTCCCAACCTGTTCTGCCCAGGGGAGAAGAATTTGATCTCCCGTAGGCAGGCAGAAGGGGTTTTTGCCACAATCATGGCTTTCTTCTGCTCTTCTGCCCACGGGAGATTGCAGGAATCATTTTAGAAGCTGGTTCTGTGGACGTCCCCAGCAGGAGAATGTCCAAGCATGTACAGGGAAGTGGTAGAGGTATGGCTGGAGTGTTGCCAAGAACCTGGACATTCCCGTCTGATCTCAGAAATGTCCTAGACGTCCATCATCATGTCTAAGTTTGGACCTGCTCCAAGCATAAACAGGCATCTGAAAAGTGCTCATTTTGGATGAAAAACATCCAGAGGGTGTAGAGGAGAAAGCACTCCCATCATCCTCAGTACACACAACTTCAATGATAGCAGCAGGGGGATTTGAACCCTGGCTTCCCTGTTACTAGCCTACTCCTCTAACTACTAGGCTATTCCTACACATCCATGTTCTGAAATATTAATCAGGAAACATCCATATGGGGCACAGCCACGTTTGTGAAATACTATCTGGACCTGGACATGTGTACTATTTTTCCCCCAGACATTCTGGCTTAGACATCCCAAACTGCACTTGGGCAGTCTTTCTAAAATCCCCCTCATGGTGTGCATCAGCCATTGTAGAAAAAGAATGGAGTCGTCAGATTGCTGGTAAAATTATGACAGAATGTTAAGCTATGGCATGTGATTCATCTTATGTTGTTTGTATTGTTATTTCTCCATGCCCTTTAATATATGTAGGTAGGACTAAACAGAAAGTAAAGCACAGGATTAATGAACACTGTAGCCAAATTATGACTAATAATTTATCAGTCGCTCTGATAAATTGCTTAAACAGTATAAAATTGAAGTGAGGCTGAGAAACATCCATGACAATGAGAAGTACATTGATGAGATGTTTCTTGAGGCATCTAAGCTCTTCGACAGAGATGAAGATGGTATGCTACAGAATGAAGAGAGTTGGACACAAGTCACAAGAGACTACAGAATCGACAATCCAACTACTCCAGAGCTTGAATTGAAGAACCAGTATGTAGCCCTTGATGTGGAGGTGAAACATCCCAGGAATGGAAAGAACCAGAGCTCAAGCATCCCAAAACTGCAAAATCAGTGATCACAAGGAAGCAAAGGATAGTGGTGGTTGATGACTCTCTTCAGAGGGGTTCGGAGGCATCCATCTACTGACCAGACTTGATGCCAAGAGAGATATGATGTCTTCCAGGTGGCAAAACCCAAGATGTTATGGAGACTTTGCTGAGACTCATCAAGCCTACTGACTATTATGCAATGATGCTTATCCATGTGGGCAAAAATGATACTGTCAAGTATCTCTCTGAGTGCATCAAGAGTGACTTCATGACTCTGGGAGACAGGGTGAAGCCGATGGTTGCACAGGTGGTATTCTCTTCAATCCTCCCTGTTGAGGGTAAAGGCCAAGGCAGAGAAATTTACATCCTAGAGATGGATGCATGGCTGCGTGGATTGTGTTTTCTAGAGCGTTTTGGTTTCCTGGACAATGGGATGATTTCCAAGGGCTGATGAGCAGAGATGGCATCCACCTATCCAAGAAGGGTTAAAAGTCTTCTGCAGCAGACTGGCTATTCTATTGAGGAGGGCTTGAAATTACATTTGTTGGGGATGGGTGAAGAAAACCCCCAGGTAAGTACAAGCACACAGGTAAGTAAAACATTATGCTTAGTAACTGCCGTCACTAAAGCGCAACCATTGGGAAGCGCAA
The DNA here is from genome assembly GCA_033557465.1 of Ichthyophis bannanicus. Classification (NCBI taxonomy): domain Eukaryota; kingdom Metazoa; phylum Chordata; class Amphibia; order Gymnophiona; family Ichthyophiidae; genus Ichthyophis; species Ichthyophis bannanicus. The sequence continues at coordinate 171,777,863 of CM066035.1, read as the reverse complement.
CCACCTTTCCAGATCATCAGGGGCCCAGACATAGTGGCGGCTGAGGCGACGTGCAGACCGTAAGGAGACATCTGAGGAATCCCACTCCAGAGAAACCATTTGCTGTAACTCAGGAGGGAAAGGAAAGGCCTTGGACGGTTTCTTGATACCCACAATGATGGGGTCCACATAGAGTTTAACTGGATCCAGAGTTTGTTGAGCCGGCGGCACAGCAAGGTGAAGAGCCTCAGTAACCTGCCTCTAGCTCATCCTCAAGTGGCAAGAGCTCTCCCTCCTCTCAATCTGATTCTGAATTAAGAGAACAGGTGGCAGAGAGGCACTCACCATCATCCCCAACAGGGTGCCAGTCCCCTGAGGGTGCGGGAGAGGTGCAGCAAAGGTCTGTCTGGAATGCTTCTTAGGTGGAGGAACTGAGACAACAAGACTTGCGGAGGCACTCGAGCATCAAATGTCTCATGCTTGTCAAAAAAATCCATAAATTGTAAATCAGAGTTGGCTGAAAGAGCTTGCAGAGACTGATGCTGCTGAAGGTCTGAACTCTGTGTCTGACGAGACTGCTGAAGCCAAGAAAACTGTGAATCCGGAAGGAGAGCTGGAGGAGGGACTCCTGTGGGAGAAGAGAAGCAAGAGAACCCAAGGATGGAGGAATCAATGGTGTGGGAGGTACAGCTGTTGCATAGTGAGCTGTGCCAGCAGAAGTGCCTCCCTGGTCTGCCCCTCAGGTCAAGCAGAGATTGTCTGATAAGAAACAGCACTTTCTACCACACACGAGGCATCGTTGTAGAGAAGAGCATTCTCGCAGTTAAAAGAGCCCGATTTGGAAGACCCGCACTGAAAACGAAAAAAAATGGGAGCAGTAGAAGCAGGCCGCAGGGAACCTGAAAATGGTGGCTGCAAGAGTTTTGGCTCTTGAGATCTGAATTAAAATGGCACCAGTTTTGGCAGGAAGAGGGGAACATGGTGAAAACAATGCGAGGGACTGTGCAGGAGTGGCAGCCTCACAAAGCGGTAGGATGGGAGTAGCGATCCCCTACCCGTTAGGGCAAATTCACTGTCACAGGAGCCAGGAAGCCTGAAGACTGCTGTGGATCTGAAGTCTGACTGGTGCAGGCAGAGAAAGCAGGGCCGGACTGAAGCTGCAACCGGCGTGAGTTTGATGTAGAGCCCTTGGCGTGTCTCTGCCTCTTTTGTTTACTTTTTTTTGTCAACTTTCATAAAAACAATAAAGAGCTAGAAACTGAAGCCAAATATGCTGAAGGTGAAGATGGTAATGGCATGGAGGGCTACACTCTTGCTCTTGAGCAGGAGCCCTTCAGAGGTGTCCCAGTGATCCTCCTGATCAGGAACACCTCTGGGAATGCTGTGGGGGAAAAGCACAGCAGTGTGGTTATCAGGTCCCCTAAGAATATCTGCACTGGCAGAAAAGAAAACTCAGGAGAGGGAGCCAGGAGACCAAGAGTCCACTATCTGCGGAGACAGAGAAAATACTGAAGCTGACCCCTAGGGGTACAAGGTTATCTATCAAGGGTGATTTTATTTATTTTATTATTTAACATTTTCTTCTATACCGCGCTATTAAAATCAGCGCGGTGTACATCGAACAAGAATACTGCAATGTATACAAATAACATTGAGTTTACAAATAACAGGGAATTGAACATGGGGGAGAAAACGGGGAAACTAAATACATATTAACTCAAACTATGTACAATGCTCTAATGTAACTGGGTGTTGCATTAGTTTTGTGAAGGTTGGTAGGGTAGATGTCTAGAATTTCCTCTGTCTCATCATATGCTGACAGGGAAACAAAACCTACTTGTTTGGACTGGTCTAGAAGGATGAACCAGAAAGAGGTTGGCCTTCACAAAATACAAGAGATCATAGAAAGAGGAAGATCATCAATAGAGATAAGCTAGGAAAGTAGTCAGGAAGGCAAAGATATATAACCACTTTGATTGTAGGATAAGGTGGCATACAAATCTGTCTAAATAAAAAAAAATAAATATATAGAAGAAAAAATAGCCAAAGCAGTAAAATGGGGGGGACAACATTTTTAAGATATGTTAGTGAGAGGAAGAAGTGTGAAAAAGAGAAATTAGACTTACCTGCTAATTGTTGTTCCTTGAGGAACTCCAATTGAGTCCCTCACCTCTGGGTTGTGAACCTCTTCCCGCAGCATGGAGACTGGGCATGTCAGAACTGTGACACCACTGTAGATATCCTGCTGGCACCTCCCACCATCTCCCAGTGATCTAATGACAAAGCAGACTCAAAAGAGCAACAAATAAGTAGCTATAATATTAAAAACAATTTAACTCTAACACTGAACTAAAACCCTGTAAATGAGATAACTCTCCCTCTCCCGTTTGCAGAAATAGGAAAGAAAGGAATGAAAAGAAAGAATACAAGGTATACTTTGCCTGAATAGAGAGCACATTTGCTGAACTTCTCCTACTGGATTGTAGTCACCGTGCATCACAAAGCAGGCTTTGCGGAAGCTGATCAAAAGACCCCCGGGCGGGAATCAGGACTGAACTGGAGTTCCTCAAAGAACAACAATTAGCAGGTAAGTCTAATTTCTCTTTCCTTATCGTCCCTTCCGTTCAGTCCCTCACCTCTGGGATGTAACAGAGCAGTAAACTATTGGGAGGGACCTGTCCACCCGGACCACAAAACTGCCGACCCGAAACAAGCATCTCCCGCCGCTTGAACATCCAGGCGGTAATGTTTACTAAAAGTATGCAAGGAAGACCAAGTGGCTGCTCTGCAAATCTCAACCAGCGGAACTAAGCTACGCTCTGCCCACGAAGCCGCTTGCGCTCTATTAGAATGAGCCCGCAGCCTCAAGGGCACCTGATGACCTTGCAAGATATAAGCTTCACGAACCCATCTGGAAATTGAAGCTTTGGCCGCCGCTTCACCTTTATGCGGCCCACCAAAGAGAACAAACAAACTGTCAGACTTGCGGAAGGACTCTGAGACCTTCAAATATCGCCGAAGTAACCTCTTAATGTCCAACAAACGCAAACTACAGTCTAACGCAGTCTCCCCCAAAACGGATAAAGAGACTGACTGATTCACATGAAATTGCGAAACTACCTTTGATAGGAAAGACGGTACGGGACGCAAACGGTACGGGACGCAACACCACTTTTTCCCTAGCAAAAGTCAGAAACGGTTCCCAACAGGACAAAGCCTGCAACTCAGAGATTCGACGTGCAGAGCAAATGGCTACCAAAAATACTATCTTCAAAGTCAAATCCTTTAGGGAAGCCTGATGCAAAGGCTCAAAAGGCTCCTAAAACCAGGTTGAGATCCCACAGAGGAGAAACCACTCTGCATGAAGGACATGGACGGGATACCGCTCTCAAGAAACGGACAGCATCGGCATGGACGCCCAAAGGAACTCCTTGCACCTTTCCTCGGTAACAAGAAATAGCTGCCAACTGCACCCTTAACGAACTGGCAGCCAATCCCTTATCGAACCCGTCTTGCAAGAAACTCAACACTGTCGGTACAGATACTGAGGCCGGACGAAACTGATGATGAGCACACCAGTCCTCAAAAACATGCCAGACGCGCACATATGCTAAGGAAGAGGACATCTTTCTGGCCAGAAGCAAGGTGTCAATCACCGCTTTGGAATAACTCTTCTTCCTTAATCAAGCCCTTTCATTGGCCAAGCCGTAAGCGAGAAATAGAAATTACACTTACCTGGTAATTGTCGTTCCTTGAGTGACGACAGTTTAGTCCTCTACCTCTGGGTTGTGCACCTCTTCCTGCAGCTAGGAGACTGAGCATGTCAAAGTCGTGACATCACTGGATATAGCCTGCTGGTATCTTCCATCAGCCTCCAGTGTACTATTGACAAAGCAAACTCAAAGGAACAACAAATAAGTAACTATACCATAACTTTAAATAACTCCCCATTCCTTAACCGGAGGAGCCTTTTTAACCGTATCCGTCTTATATTTTCTTTTCTTTTCTCTCTTTTTTTTTTTTTAACTTTACATTCATGTCCCCTCTATGCAAACACGTTTCCTATACCATCACCTCATTTAAATAAGAGAAAAGGAAGAAAGAACAGAGAGGGATACTCACTGCGATCTAGAAACTGAAAGGATCTGTCTACTCCTTGAGATTGATGCTTCACTCCGCCTGAAAATAAACTCTGAAGAAATCACACTCCTGGGCGGGAATGAGGACTAAACTGTCGTCACTCAAGGAACGACAATTACCAGGTAAGTGTAATTTCTATTTCCTTATCGTTCCTCCAGTTTAGTCCTCTACCTCTGGGATGTAACAGAGCAGTAATCATTGGGTGGGACCTATCCAGCCAACTCACCACACCGTCGACCCGGAACAGGCATCCTTTATTGTCAAAACATTCAGGCAGTAGTGGTTACTGAGGAAATGAAGAGACAACCTGGAAGCTGCTCTACCAATCCCCCCTGGTGGAATGACACAGTGATTCACCCATGAAGCCGCTTGTGCCCTGGTAGCAAGAGTCAGAAAGCCCCCCGGAATCATACAACCTCGCCAGCAGAAAGCTGAGGCAACCACCACCTTAACCCAGTGTGAAATGGCCGCCTTCGCTGCTGCTTCCCCTTTGTGGGGACCTCCAACCAGCACACAAAAACAAAGAAACGAACGTCGCACACTGCATCCAATGTTTCCTATCGGCGTAAGCTACGAATAAAACGTTCCCTTCCAGAAAAACCGAGAACTGGAAGAGAAACCAATAGGCTCAGGAGAAAAATCAGATACCACCTTTTGGAAGGATGACAGGACTGCTCGCAAACACCACCCTCTATCCAGAAAGGGTGAAAACGGCTCATTACATGACAACGCCTGAACTCCGAAACTCGTCGCACTGAAGAACGAGCTATCAAAGCCACTGTCCATAATAGCAAATCCTTTACCGACGCCTGGAGTAAAGAATCAAAGGGCTCTTTAGCTAACGCCTCTAAGGCCCAATCGGGATCCCCCGGAGGCACCCAAACTCTCCTTGAGGAGCGCAGTCGGATCCCAACTTAAGGAAATGCTACACATCGATCCGAACACCTAGCGCTATTCCCTTCACAGAAACTCTACAGCCGGAAAGTCGCCCGCTGGATCCTCTAAGGAACTGGCCGCTAGTTCCTTCAGACACTGTCCTGCAGAGAACTCAGACCAAGGATACAGACACCTTTGTCGCCCGGACTTGCCGCCGTGAACAGCAGCCTTACAAAAGGCGTTAAGCACGGACCTATGTAGCAGAAGCAGCCTGCCTCCTTGCTCTCAACAAGATGGTGAAGACTGCCGCAGAATAACCCTTCTTCTTGTGCCCCGCCCATACATAGGCCAAACCATAGGCGGGTACCGATCCACCTAAGACATTCGTCACGGACCTAGCCGCAGCAGAACGTCCGCTACCGACAACTTCTAGGAAAAGCCTGTCGAGTAGGCGAATGAGAAAAGCCTAATACGGCCGTCTCGTCCAACCGGGCGCTACCAAGAGTACCTTTCTCCGAAAGCCTCGATACGCCAACTAGTTGCCCATGAGAGCCCACAGAGAAAGGACAAGACAATGACTTAATTGTGAGCTTACTGACCCTCGACTTAGACGAACCATCAGCTGCCCCATTCCTCCACCAGAGACACCTCCGGGTGAACCTCAAGGAAGCCAATAATATTAGCTAGTGCTTGAATTAAGCCATAATGCACATTTGCCCCATAAAGCAAATCAGGCTCTACTCGATTCAACTCCCTGATCCTTTCCTGTTCCAGGCGAGTAGACTGCCGTAAACACTGCGACCACCTGAAGCATGCTCTCGCCTCCCCAAGCTCCACAAATGGGAGCTTGTAAGGCCAGAGCTTTGCCCCCAACGATCACTTCAGTGAACCATCTACCTTCCTATCTTGCGATAAAGAAGATTGCTAGGGCTCTGTTCCATACAGTGAGTCCACACCCCCTGGTAGTGCAAGGTGTGCACCCACCCACGTAGTACCCAGGCCTGCCCCTGCTTAGCCTCAAAATGTCAATCAAGAACAGGCGAATTCAGGACAGCTGAATACTATTTTTTTTTTTTAATTTTTATTTATTTATTTATTTATTTTACAAAGACACCTCTTAACCAAAAATTCCTTCAGCATATGTTAAGAGACGCTCTTTCCGTGCCAACAATATGAAGTAGAAAGAACTCCCAAACACAGGCATACTAATCCACGGCCTTCCTGCTAGAGTAACGCCCCATTTCGTCTGACTGCACAAAGATGGACTTTATGTTTTAAGTTCAACTAGCACCTGGTGATACGAAATACAGCTTGTCAGACGGCTGCCTGGGTGAGAATGTTCACAGTCTTGGCAAGTGCATATGTCAATATGATTTGCAAGGGATTGTGGGCAATGCAGTCCATTCACACCCGACACAGCTGCTCACAATAATTTAGTTGTGCTCAAGTGTAAGACCAATAAGATATTTATTTATGGGGTTATTTCTCCCAACACAGATATGCTTGGTAGCACATAAATCAGGTTACTTGCTTTCAGTGTTAAACTTGGAAAAACAAAATCAAGAAAACAACATTTGAACTTGTCAGGCAATCAAAGCAAAAGAAATAAGACCTGGTTGGCAACAAACTGGTCTTTTCTCTAGGCATTAGCTAATGTTTTCTTAGCATATATCAAACAACAAACCAAAAAAGCCACAAAGAAAGAAAAAAACTGTTCTTTTCAGGTAAACTTCTTATATCTTCCCACAAAGATTCAGAAGTGATTCTCTCAGAGCTCACAAGCAATTAGGTAAGGCTCAATTGCTAGCAGTTATCCAGCTGAAACCCCTTAGCTGGCTTGCTTTCTACTGCGTGGCTAAAAATCTTACTCAGGAGCTTTTCTGAGTATATTAAAGAACAAGTTTGTATTTCTTTGTGATGGTTGCTGTACTTTATAACAGAAAATCACCAAAGGAGTTTAGACAGAGAGCAGTCCATGTAAACAGATTCTTCATCTGCTATCACCCCCTCTTCTTCAACAAGCATGGGTTCAATATCATGGATTGGCACAGATGAATCTCCCAATGGAGCACTTTCAGGAGAATACTTGTTTCCCTGCTGTCTTTCAAAGTTATAGCTAGGGCATAGATCAGCGTTCATACCTGAGCTTCCATTGCTGTTAGAGTTCCTCTCTATATAGCCTGGCCAGTATGTAGTCCAGTTCTTATGTCTAGCCTTCCAATCCAGATCCCTGGACACTGGATCTCTCTTCACATACCTTCTGGCACGGGTCTTAGGGTCCCTTCCACGTGCAGCCGTCTCCCTCACAGGTAGCGTCTGGAGATTCCTAGCTCTGCAGCACCATTCCTCTGGCTTTCCCCAGTCCAATGGTGTATGCTGGCCCTTGGAATGCCTCCCAGTATACGTACTGCTCTGGACTCTTCTAGACCTCTCAAAGGCTTTTCTCCTCTTTCTTCCAAAGGGTTTCTTTCCCTCTCTGTCCGTCCGGTTTGGCTTCTGCTTCTGATGATGATGATCCTCAGGATAATTCTCTGTAGAATAAACTCTACCTTTATTCTGCTTAGATGAGTGCTCCTCCCTAACACAGCGCAGCTGTGCTGAATCAGGCCCTGCCCTTTGAGATGAGTGCTTAGGGATTACCTCATAGCCCTCCTGATTGAACACACGTTTCCCCATTTCAGCTCCTCTAATGGCTGTTGGAAAACCTGGTGCATTCTGGGACTGGTAGTCTTTTATGGGAAAATTCTGTTTTCTTATTTCTACCAGAACTGACAGGTTGCTTGTTCAGAGTCACTTCACCTTTTCTATAGCTCCTTCCTGAGCTATGATAAGCTTCCTTATCACAAGCTCTCATTCTGCAGTGGCAATTGAGTCAGCAATGAAGAAGCCGAGAAACTGCAGACAAGTTCCCATTATACCACCTGGTAAAGACTCCACTTTTAGACCACTGAAGCAAAAAAGCATGCGAGAGTGCCTTGTGTCCTGCAAGTAGCTGATCGAATTGAAGTGAATCAGTGTATGCAGGGCATTGTTCAGAGAACGCAAGGCCCCTCCTCCAGGCTGACTCCACATTCACAGTCTAAACCAGCAGTCACCTTGGCTGATGCCGATCAGCGTGGAAGCCATCTTGTAAGCCCAGCATATGACGTATGCCTACTAGAGTCTGAGCCGCTGCCATTGCTGCTAGAGAACTAGCCTGGCTGCGTGCTTCTGGCCCCCCATTAAGGCATTCGCTGAACACTAGCAGAGACTCTCCGTACTGAAGAACCTCTGATAAATGGAATGGGAGCATAGATAGCTTCAAAGGCCAGAGTTCTATCTTGCAACCTCTCTCTGCTGAGCTGCCTTTTTCATATGTAAAATTAAACCACATATAGCCAAAATTAAGACATTACAAATCTACCGTAAAATCTTATAATTTGAGCAAAGCCAAACTAAACGGGAACATTTTCCATTAAGAAACCACACAACTATAAAAGCCTTCCCATGACATAATGCTTATGACAGAGCATTCCACATCTGTGGACTGGCCATGGCGCTCACCCAAGCACCTGTTACAACTGTCCAAGAGAGTTATCACAATAATTCCTTTTGCCTTGAATATGTTTACAGCGGAACATAGCGCTATATCACAGCAGCTAAGCCAAAATATTACCCTGCCATATAAACCGACTTTAACGCTTTATAGGACCTTCTATGGATAGCGGAAGGAGATTCTTGTAAATCAACATAGCTATGCCCCTTTTTTTTTTTTTAAAGTATAGGACTCCAAAAACCAAGTTTCCGCCAACTCCAATGAAATCAAAGCAGATCAGCTAAAATTACCCGAACTGCTCCTATAGCTTTGCAAGAAGCTACCAGCCCCCGCTGCACCCAGTTGTCCTTCCCCCCTTATCCTGGGGGATTCTGCATTGTAGGAGGCGCTGCACACCCCCTGCCAGCCTACTGCATCTGACAGGGAGCTGAAGAGCAAAAAAGAAAGTAGAACCCCTGGAAGCAAACAGTGCCCCGTCCTTAGGATTCAGGACGCCAACAGGTAAAAGTCAAAAGTAAAATCAACAGTGTTAGCTAAAAATGAACAAGGCTATCTCTCACTAAAGCAAGTTTCTTTTTCTTTTTGAAATCCCACCGAAGTCCGTGGGACCCAAGCTTTCGAACACAGCCCCTAACGCTGTGCATTAACCACAACCAGAGAAATGAAATGAAATGAAACCCTGCTCTAGTAATAGATGAGAATTTCCTGGGCAGAGCCTGCTAAGTGTTGCTATGAAACACACAGGCACCTCCCCAGGCCTTCCTGCAGTCAGAGAAATAGCAGTGGAATACACCGACCACCCTGCAAATGGAGGTCTTAGAGGTTGTTGCCTGTGTGAACCTGATGAGTAATATGATTTTGTATTGTACCACACCTCCCCCCAAGGATGGGGGCACTGAATACTATATGTGATTCATGAGCAGCGCTGTCATTTGGTGGCCTTTAGGGCACCAGAGCCTGACCAATGATACAGAAGTTAAGAGCTTTAAATATTGGTCATATAATCTGGATTCTCAGAACATAACATCACCTTACAGAGGCTCTGTGGCCCTGTGGTGATTTCTTTCCTGACTTGCAGATAATGGCTGCATACCCACAGTCATAGAAAGGCACTATTGAGTGTACCAGCTGCCCTCTGGTGGCCATAGACCGTAGCACAGGCACTTCTTGGTTGACAGTTTAACTGTCTATTTTTTTTATATCCTAAGGTTTCCTAAACCTGTCTCTGTGTATTTTGGGCAACTTTCACTATAGAATACATAAAAGCACACTTCCAGGCTGTCCCTCCTTCCAACTACAAGTTAGGGCTCTGCCCTTGAACCTAAAAGCTGGCAATTTGCCTAATATCCTGGGACTTAACAGATGCTCCTCAGAGACATGATTAGAAGGGAAAGACCATGTGGTTTCAGGGATCAATGCCAAAACTGCTGTCCTATTTTTAAGTTTATTCTTATTTATTTTATAAAGAGGATTGACAACAGTCCCCCTTAAGGCTGAGGAACCCCCTGAGCCTCAAAAAAAACCAAAACAAACAAACCTACAAACAAAAGAAAGAAACAAACACTAGGCCCAAAAATCTAGCTATTCTGCCTGTTGTTTTCCTCACACAGGCAGCTCACTGCAACTCTCACCATGCGGTCCAAATACCTAGAGAGGAAATGGCCGCCCCTTCGCCAATGAATTCTGGCACCAAGAACAACAGCCGCTGCAAAAATGAGGCCTCAGCAGACCGACCGAGCCCGAAGGCCTTATCTGCAGGGACGAAAGCCACACAGCCTGCTCCTACCACCTTAAATTCATCCGATCCTCAAGCCACGCTGATGCGCCTGGCAGCCGTGGCGAGGATCGCTCAGTCGGTTCCACAGAGTAAAATTAAAATCCCGCAGCAACGGAGAGGCTCCGTCTCACACAGCTTCAGTGTGGCTGTACGGGTCCCGGAGCTCTCTCCCGTACAGTCAAGGGAGAGAGATCCGCACCGGCACATGCCTGCAGCAAGTGAAAATAACTGACAAGGAGGGAAGGCGAGAACTGCTACTAATTTAAAGAGCCAGGCTCAAATTTAAAATTACTGTAAATAAGGAAATTTGCTCCTAACTAAAGGGAACTAATCCCTGATTGCCAATTAACCAAAGGTAACTGAATTAAAAGTAAAATTAAAAATCAAAAGTAAAATCAGAATAGAATTTGTCACACTAAATGCTCCTTATCTGTTCCCCCCAAGTGAGCCCAGAAGCTAGGCTCACTAAGTCCTCCTGCTGCAAGGAGACTGGACACACTGGAGGCTGATGGGAGATACCAGCAAGCTATATCCAGTGATGTCACGACTTTGACATGCCCAGTCTCCTAGCTGCAGGAAGAGGTGCACAACCCAGAGGTAGAGGACTAAACTGGAGGAACGATAAGGAACTGATGTACCTGAGGCATTCGTAGAGGACCCTGAAGCAGCAGATCCTCCCTTAGCGGCATCCGCCACGGTTCCCCATCGAGCAGACGTACCAAATCGGCATACCACAGAAGACGAGGCCAATCTGGAGCTACTAGAACCACTCTTCCCCGATGAGCCGCGATGCGCTGTACCACTCGTCCTATGAGAGCCCAATGGGGAAACATATAGAGGAGACCGTGAGCGGGCCACTGTTGGGGTAAAACATCTAGACCTTCCGACATTCGTTCACGTCGTCTGCCGTAAAAGTGACTGGCTTTGGCCAACCGAAAGGTCGCCATGATATCCATAATCGGAGATCCCCACTTGAGGACAATCTGAGCAAACATCTCCGGATAAAACTCCCATTCTCCGGGATCCACACAAACCCGGCTGAGAAAGTCCGCCGTCACATTGTTCATTCCCGCAATGTGCGCCGCCAACAGAGCCTGAAGCCGAGGCTCTACCCAACTGAAGAGACTTTCCGGCTCCATTTCCAGAGCCGTGCTTCCCGTGCCCTCTTGACAACTGAGGTACGCAAACGTTGCGGCATTGTCCGAGAGCACTCGAACCGCTCGACCCCGTAAGGTGGATTTGAAGACCCGAAGCGCTAGAGCTACCACTCGCAACTCCAGCCGATTGAGGGACCATTTGGCTTCCTGCTCGGTCCAGCCGCCTTGTGTGAAGAGCTCTCCGCAATGAGCTCCCGATCCTGCGAGACTGGCATCCGTTAACACTGGCATCCACTGCGGTTGTTCGAGAGGCATGCCCACCGTGAGATTCTGTGGACAAAGACACCATTGAAGAGACTTCTTGAGCTGCAATGGACAGGGGAGGCGCTTGGACAGAGAGTCATTCTAGTGAGACCATTGACAGAGCAGCAACCTCTGTAAGGGATGCATGTGAGCTGTGGCCCATGGCACAACTTTCAGAGTCGCCACTATTTTCCCTAACACACGGAGATAGTGCCAGGCCGATGGTGCAGGAGTCCTCAAAAAATCGCACACCAGAAGCCGCAGGTCCTGGGCTCGGAGATCCGGCAGGAAAACCGATCCCACACGAGTGTCGAAGCGAACTCCCAAATACTCTAGAACTTGCGTGGGAACCAATCGGCTCTTGGCCGTATTGACCACCCAACCAAGCCTCTGCAGGAGCTCTACCACTTTTGTCTGTCACTCGCACACTCTCAGCCCTGGACTTTATCCGAAAAAAAACAGTCGTCGAGATAGGGATGAACTAATACTCCCTCCTTCCGAAGAGCTGCCGCCGCCGCCACCACCACCATAACCTTGGTGAAGGTGCGCGGAGCAGTCGCCAGACCGACGGGCAACACCTGAAACTGAAAATGCCCCCACGGCAGCACAAATCTTAGAAACCTCTGATGATCTGGCCTGATCAGAATGTGTAAATATGCTTTGGTGAGATCGAGAGATGTCAAGAACTCCCCTTGACGAACCGCCACTATAACCGAACGTAAGGTCTCCATTCGGAAATGAAGTACCCGCAAACAGCGGTTTACCCCCTTGAGATCCAGAATCGGGCGGAAGGCCCCGTCTTTCTTTGGCACCACGAAATAAATTGAGCATCGACCAATACCGTAGTGCTCTCGCGGAACCGGAACCACTGCTCCCAGCTGCAAAAGACGAGCCAGAGTCTCCCATACCGCAATCGTCCTTTCTCGCCCCCTGCACAGTGACATGACAAAAGAGTCAACCACCGGACGAGCAAACTCGAGAGAATAACCTTCGCGAACAACCTCCAGCACCCACTGATCAGATGTTATCTGGACCTAGGCAGGAAGAAACTCCCGAAGTCGACAACCTACCAGCTGAATTACTGCCTGGGTCCAAATTGCTTCATTGTGCTTTCCGAAAAACCAAGGAAGAGGGGACTAGCAAATACTCTGCCTGCTCCACGGAATCCTCTAAAACTTTGACCTCGAGAGGAAAACCGTCCTCTTTGAAAACTTCCTAAACAGGAGGTACGAAAACGCCTGAAATCCCGAGGTTGCCCACAGAAAGGTAATGGGGCTTGGCCCTGCTTCGGTTTATCCTCCGGCAAGCAACCTCCTTTAGAATCCCCCAAATCCTTGACCAGCTTATCAAGATCTTCTCCAAACAGCAGCTTCCCTTAAAAGGAAGCTTGTAAGACGCGACTTGGAGGAACTGTCCGCCGCCCAGTTCCTGAGCCAAAGATAACAGCGTGAGGCTACCAAGGAAGCCATGCTATTCGCCAAACCTCTAATAAGATCATAGTGGACATCGGCCAAATATGCAGAACCTGACTCTAGTCTTGTCACATCAACTAGCTGCTCCTGCATTTGTTGAACTGGCTGCTGCAAACGCTGCGACCAGCGAAGGCATGCTCTCACAACCCAAGTTCCACAAATAGAGGACTGCAGAGCCAAAGCATTAACCTCAAAAGCTTGCTTCAATAAGGCGTCCACCTTCCGATCCTGTATGTCCTTCAAAGCCACACTGCCTTCAACTGGAATGGTAGTCTTCTTCGTGACCGCTGAAACTGCCGCATCTATACGCAGAGAACGAAACACTTCCCATTCTTGATCCACCAAGGGATAGAGACGATTCATGGATCTCACACCATGCAAGCCTGCCTCCGGCATGTCCCATTCATCCTGAATCATCTGCTTAACCACACGGTGAACAGGACTTTCATACCACCTGAATGAGAGGATCCTCCAAACCCTCATCCTCCGCTGGTACCACTGACGAAAGGTTGAGAGCCTGAAGGGACTATGGTAATGAGCGCTGTCAGTTCCTCCCTTCAAAAGACCCGGATAATCCTTGCTTGATTTTCAGGTTCCTGAATCTCACCTTCCTCTAAATCCTCCATCCCAGCTTCCGGCTCCAGCTCAAGGTCCTCTGAATCCGGCCAGTCCAAACCAAGAGGCTGATCTTCCACTGACCAGGCCCTCTTAACCGGTCTACCATCACTACCACAGAACCTTTCAGTGGCCGCTTGGCCTCCTGCCGCCCCAAGAAGCGAGGCATCCGCGACTACCCCCTGCTTCCGCAAGCAGTAAGCCTGATGAAGCAGCAGCACAAAATCTGGGGAGAAACCCTCGAAAGCTGCCCCAGACATCATGGGAGTGGTGGAATTACCGGGCAAAGCCAAATTTGAAGCTTATGGTTCACTCACGCCTGGCCGAGGTAAAGAGCCACCAGGAAGAGCGCTTTCCAAGAGAGGAAGCACAAATGGCAAGTAGCCATCGGCTCAAACAGTGGGCGAGTAAGTTGCTGCAAGACCACATTCAAATCCCACTCAGTCGCCGGTGGATGAACCGGAGGCTTGACTAGAAGCAGACCTCTGAGAAATCGGGACACCAAGGGATGAACCGACAGAGGCTCTCCTTCCACTGGTGAGTGGTGCACTGACAGAGCACTGAGGTGAACAGAGTTAGACTTAAGGCCTAGGTCTGACAGGTAAAGTAGATACTAATGCTAAAGCACATATACCACGTCAAACAGCACACACCAGTCCAAAAAACGTGGGAGGGTTGGAAGGAGACCTTTATTGCTAATTCATAAACCACTGGCCCGACACAGGCCGTGTTTCGCTGCCTTCATCAGGGGCTAAATGGCAATGTAATCTTGTATGTAAGGTCAACCTTATTAATATCCTGCTGCACCACACACAGCTATACCGGAGCACAATGCAAAACTTTCAACGACCTTCTGCAACGCTACTGTCTGGGTAAACGTATACTCTAACTCCGTTGAGCACAAGCTGGCGCTTGCACATTCAGAAATCTTGGATTACGCTGCTGTATGGGTAATGGTGCACTCTAACTTCGTTAAGCACACGCTGGCACTTGCGCATTCAAAGGTAATCAGAAACACACTTCAACTCCATCAAATCCAGGATCATAGGCGCCAGCTCTGTGGGTGCTGTGGGTATTTGAGCACACCCAATATTTTCTCCTGTAGGTCTGTATATCTGTCAGCCTTTCCAGGACTGTCTGTGGCACTGGGAATAAATCTCACCCGGGCAGCCAGGCCATCAGACTGAGGGACCTGAGATTGGGGTACAGAAGGGAACCCTGCTCTTGAGACAGGAGATCATGTTGCAACCCCAGAGGGAACGGAGTTTCCACAGGCAACTGCAGCAGAAGTGGAAACCAGGGCTGCCTCGGTCATCTGGGGGCTACCAGAATCACAGAGGCCTTGTCTGGGAGGATCTTGAAGAGAGTTCAGGCCACCAGGGGCGTGGGAGGAAACGCATACACGAGGCCCGTAGCTCATGAGATCAGAAAAGCATCTGCTGCCATCTTCAGGGGATGCGGCTGTCTGGAGCAAAACCTGGGCAGCTGACGGTTTTGTGGACTTGCAAAGAGATAGATGGATGGAAGTCCCCAGCGGAGGAAGATCTGCTGGACCACCAATGGATTCAACTGCAATTCGTGAGGCTGGAGAATCCTGCTTAGCTTGTCTGCTAGGAAATTTTCCAGACTAGGTAGATAAACTGCTTTGAGAAACATGCCTTGTTTGACTGCAAAGGAGCAACGGGCCAGTGCCTCCTGACATAGGAGCCTGGACCCCATGCCCCCTTGTTTGTTCACATAGAACATTGCCACTTGATTGTCCGTCTGAACTAGGACAGACTGGTGAGAGAGGGCATGAGAAAATGTTTGTAGAGCTAAGCAGATTGCTCGCAGCTCCAAAAGATTGATTTGCTGCGTGGCCTCCCGAGGAGACCACAGGCCCGGAGTGCACATGCCCTGGCAATGTACACCCCAGCCCTTCAAGGAAGCATCGGTTGTCAGCACCCTTGTGTGTGCGCTGGAGCCTGAAAAGGTACCCCCCTGAGAAAGTTTGGGAGATGTAGCCACCACTGTAAGGAGTCCAAAAGTGGTTTGGACACCTCTACTCTGTCTCGGAAGTTGCCTTTGGCCTGCTCTGAGGCACCATTGAGCAGCCCGCATGTGTAGACGGGCATTCGGAGTCACATGTACAGTGGATGCCATGTAGCCCAGGAGCCGCAGGAAGCGCCTGGCGGAAACATAAGAACTGCTTCGGAACTTGTTGGCCAAGTCCATCAGTCTGTGGGCCCTGTCCTCGGGCAATTAGGCTCTTGCCTGAAGGGTGTCTAATCTTGCCCCTATAAACTCTAGGTTCTGAGAGGGGAGCAAAGTGGACTTTGCATAGTTTATGACAAAGCCCAGATGCTGAAGAAGAGAGACAGTGTGAAGAGTGGCTTGTTGGGCCTCCTAGAGAGATTGGCCCCTGATGAGCCAGTTGTCCAGGTATGGGAAGACAAAAATTCTCTGATTCCTCAGATAAGCTGCCACCACCGCCAGGCATTTGGTGAAAATCCTGGGGGCAGAGGTTAGGTCAAAGGGAAGTACCCTGTACTGAAAATGGTTTACTCCCACCACAAATCTGAGATATTATCTGTCATCTGGATGAATGAGGATGTGAGTATAAGCATCCTTTAGGTCTAAGGAGCATAGCCAGTCTCCCTGCTGGAGGTAGGGCAGCAGTATCCCAAGGGTAAGCATCTTGAACTTTTCCCTCTCCAGAAACTTGTTTAGGTTTCGCAAGTCTAGGATAGGCCGGAGGCCTCCTGTCCTTTGTGATACCGGGAAGTACCTGGAGTAGAAGCCTTGCTCTTCCTGGTGGTGAGGCACCAATTCCACCGCCTGTTCCTTTAGAAGACTTGCCAACTCCTGAAGGAGGAGGTTCCTGTGTAGAGGGAGTCTTGTAGGCTCCCTTGGAAAGTAGGAGGGGGGTAGCTGGTGGAAGTGGAGCATGCAGCCCTTTTGGACTATGCTCAGTACCCAAGTATCCCTTGTGATGGCTGGCCACCTGTAGGCGTACAGGGTCAGCCGACCTCCTGTGCTGAGTGGAGCCACCGGCGGAGAAGAGGCTATGCTGTGAGAGTCAAAACCCCGCTCCCTGCTGTGCAGGAGCCAGAGCTGGCGGTTTGGGGGTCTTCTGCCTACGGGGCCCATGCCCCTGAACCTTGGCCTGCTGGCCCTGTTGGGGAGCTGGAGAGGCCTGGTAATGAGGGTAGGATTTGTAGGCAGCACCCTTCCTCAGGAAAAAGGGCTTCTTTCCCGAGCCCTTCTTTTTTTGAGAAGGGGCAGAAGTCTTTCTGGACAGCCTTGTCCTGGTGAGAGTCTCAGTCTCGATTTCCGCAGCCTTTTCAGTCATCGGCTTACCAAAAAGGTTTTCACCTCAGCAGGGGACATCGACCAACTTGTCCTGCACCCATGACTCCAGGTCCGATGACCGTAGCCAGACCTGACGGCGTGCACCAATGCCAGCCGCAGCTACCCGGGCCGAAGCCTCAAAGCCATCATGGGCTGCTCGAGAGATAAACTTCAAGCACTCTCGGATCCCTGTCGACAAGGCCTTGAATCTCTGCAAGGGTTCCTCGGAGAGGCCAGCTGAGAACCAGGCAATCTCCTTTGCCAGGTCTCTTAGGTACATGCCCATGTACAGCTGGTAAGTCTGGACACGGCAAGATAGCATAGAGCCCTGGAAGCACTTTCTACTGAGGGCATCCAAGTTCTGGGCCTCCCGGCCGGGAGGCACCGAGGAGTGCATCTTCTGACTCTTCAGGCGGTGCATGGCCAATTCCATAACCATGGAATTGTGCGGTAGCTGCGCCTTTTGGAACCCAGGGCTCTTATGGATTCGATAAATGGAATCAACCAGTTTGCTAAGAACCGGCGCCGAGGCTGGTACCTCTCACATATGGAAGAGCAGCCATTCCAGCATCAGAGGAACTGGTACAGTAAAGGCTTCCTTCGGAGGAAAATCACACTGGAGGGCATCGAGCTCCTCGGCTCGAGGCTCCTCCTCGGCGTCCGCAGGGAATGCAAAAGCCTTGGCCATGTCCCTCACGAAGTCCGAGAACCGGGTATCCTCCGGGGGGGGGGGGCCTTCTCCGAGGCTCGGACTCCGGGGCGTCCGAGGGACGCACTGGGTCTGGAAGGTGTCCAGAGACTCCTCGTCCTCCGTCTCCCACGCCGACACCTCCGAGGAGGAGTCGAGCGGCTCTGGCCGTGTGGGCCTCGGTGCCACCCGCTCCGACGCCGAGGGCACCTCGGCCCCATACGGGAGGTCGAGGGGGACCTTGACCGAGGATCGACTCGAGACTTGATGGACTCGAGGATCGGCTCAGCCTCCGGGGTCGACTTAGACGTCGAGGTCCCGGAGGTCGGGGCAGATGCACCGGTCAGACCGGTGATCAGCACCCGCTGCTGTTCCATGAAAACAGCCAAGCTACTCTCCAAGGCTGTCAGCTTGAGTCCAAGCTCAGGAGACTCAGCAGCCCCCAACTCGGGCCCCGACGGCGACGGGTTCGATATCGATTCTCCCTCGATTCTCCCGGAAAAGTCCATGAGGACAACAGAACTTAAGAACATAAGAACATAAGAAATGCCATACTGGGTCAGACCGAGGTCCATCAAGCCCAGTATCCTGTTTCCAACAGTGGCCAATCTAGGTCATACGTACCTAGCAGTTTCCCCAAAAGACACAGGTTCTGCAGTGCTTGTACTAGGTCAAGCATTGATATCCTGGGTCCCTTTTTAATAGTGGTTTATGGACCTTTCCTCCAGGAACTTGTCCAAACCTTTTTTAAACCCAGCTATACTAACAGCCCTTACTACATCCTCCGGTAACAGATTTCAGAGTTTGATTACACGTTGAGTGAAGAAATATTTTCTCTTATTTGTCTTAAATAGTTTACCCCGTAGCTTCATTACATGTCCCCTAGTCCTTCTATATTCTGATAGCGTAAACAATTGATCCACGTTTATCCGTTCCACTCCATTCATTAATTTATAGACCACTATCATATCTCCCCTCAGCCGTCTCTTTTCCAGGTTAAAGAGCCCTAACCTTTTTAGCCTCTCTTCATAGGAGTAGCCTTCCATCCCCTTCACCAATTTGGTGGCTCTTCTCTGTACTTTTTCTAATAACTCTATGTCCTTTTTAAGATACGGTGACCAGAATTGCACACAATATTCAAGGTGCGGTCGTACCATGGAGCGATACAGAGGCATTATAATATCCTTTGTTTTATTCTCCATCCCTTTCCTTATGATACCTAGCATTCTATTTGCTTTCTTGGCCGCCGCTGCACACTGGGCGGAGGGTTTTAACATGTTATCCACGATGACTCCTAAATCTTTTTCCTGGGTGGTGGTTTCTAATGTGGAGCCTTGCATCGTGTAACTATAGTGTGGGTTGTTCTTTGCTAGGTGCATAACTTTGCACTTGTCCACATTAAATTTCATCTGCCATTTGGATGCCCAGTCTTCCAATTTATCCAGATCCTCCTGCAGTTTTCCACAATCCTCTTGGGTTTTAACAACTTTAAACAGTTTTGTGTCATCTGCAAATTTGATAACCTCACTAGTTATTCCCTTTTCCAGGTCATTTATGAATATGTCAAAAAGTAGTGGACCCAGTACAGATCCCTGGGGTACTCCACTATTCACCTTTTTCCATTGGGAATATTGGCCATTTAGCCCTACCCTCTGCTTTCTATCTTTTAACCAGTTCCCGATCCACAATAGTACACTGCCTCCTATCCCATGACTTTTTAGCTTTGCCAAAAGTCTCTGATGGGGGACCTTGTCAAAAGCTTTCTGAAAGTCCAGATACACTATATCAACCGACTCACCTTTGTCTACCTGTTTATGCACACCTTCAAAAAAACAGATCAGATTAGTAAGACAAGATCTTCCTTGTCTAAAGCCATGTTGGCTGTCTCCCATTAGGCCATGACTATCTACATGCTGTGTAATTTTGTTCTTTATGATGGTTTCTACCATTTTCCCTGGTACTGACATCAGGCTCACCGGTCTGTAATTTCCCGGGTCACCCCTGGAACCCTTTTTAAAAATTGGTGTTACGTTGGCGACCCTCCAATCTTCAGGTATTACAGATAATTTTAATGAAAGTTCACAGATTACCGAGGGGCGGAGCCTGATGTCCAGCGGGTAGGACGCTTTGCGTTGAAGCTCCCGAGAGGCCTACTTAGAATCCTGACTTAATACCTATACAAATTTACTATTTCGCTCCGAGCTGACCGGGGCACCTCGGGGGGAATGGCGGCCCATAAACCAGCGCGCTTGGACTTCGGGTCTCCTTCTTCTTCTCACGGAAAACGCTCCAAAACAGAGGTGTCCTCCCCACAGAAGATGGTTCCATTTCGTGAAAACCCCGAGATGCACCTGGAGATTTTGGAGGAAATACGCGGCGTGAAGGAATTGGTGCAGTCCAATGGAGAAGCGCTTCGAGCCATGCGAAAAGACTTTGGAGTGCTCCAGGACCGACTTGAAGGTCTTTCATTACGGCAGGACAACATGGCGGGGGTCCTCGACTCGCACGAGGTGCGCTTGGGCAAACTGGACGAGGCTGAGCGCCAGATACAGAATCTTCAAAAGGAGTTAGAAGATAGCAATAATCGAGCCCGTCGCAACAATGTGAGGCTCCTCGGAATGCCGGAGGGGGTGGAAGCAGGAGATATAAGAGAATTCTTGCTCAAAACTCTTCCCTCCTTACTGAAGATCACTTTTCACAGAGAACTGGAAATCGATCGAGCACACCGTGTTCCTGCCCACATGGCGCTCAACCGCACGACCCCCCGGCCTATTGTCTTTAGCTTGCTACGATATCAACAAGTGGAACAAATTTTACATGCTGCCCGAGCGAATCATCATTTGGAATTTCAAGGTCGTAAGGTCTCCTTCTTTCCTGATTTGGCAAAGCCTACCGTTGACCGGCGGAAGAAACTCCTTGCTTTTCGCCCTCGACTTCAACAGCTACAGGCTCGCTTTGGCCTGTTGTATCCAGCGAAGCTCCGAGTGACTCTCCACAACCAAACTAGGACGTTCGAAGATCCTGATCTACTATCAACATTTTTAGACTCCAAAGAAGCAGAGCAGATGCGCTAATCCCAAATCTTGGACTCTTATTTGCCGGCTCTATCCGCCATTTTGAAGGGCCCGATGCGGCGGTCATAGCCAATGCATAGAAATAGCCTGGACTTTCTTTCTTTCTCTATATGACTTTTGTTTTTTGGTCTCCTATCCCTTCATGATGTGTGCCTCGGTCGGATTCGGAGCACGCACAGTCCTACAGGTTATGTGTTTTTTCACTTTCGGCCTTCTCGGGGGTTTCTCCCCGCAGACACATGGTCGCCAGTAATTTTGGGGTTTTGCTTCTCCTCTACCGTACTGCGGTTTTCTTTGTTAATGTGGGGCGCTTCATTGTATTATATTAGTTTATTTTTCTTATGTCATGTGTACAGCCAGATACAGTCAGTTTGAGGGACATAGTGAAATTATGTGTGTTATCATGCTCAGCATTTTTAACTTTTCTGAATGGCCTTATGTAAACTCTTATCATTCACCGTCAAAGGCATTAATGGTCCACTCAAAGGAAAGAAAATCCTTAGCTATCTTAGCCATGAGCATGTTGATTTAGTGTCTCTTCAGGAAACGCATTTAAACTCTGCTGAAACACTGAAACTCAATGCTAAGCCTCACATGGTAGCTGCCTATTCTCCCACCGTTTTCAAATGGTACGGGATAGCCACTCTGGTTAAGCAGTCTTAGCACGCTACTGTACCTGATATTAGCGCTGACAAGGAGGGTAGATGGGCCAGTGTACACCTTGAGGTTGGAGATAGTGAATTCACGTGTATTTGCATTATACCCCGAATGTGGACAACCCTGCTTACTATGCAAGTATTGCGCAGTTGGCCTTGGCCTCTGCCAATGCCCCATTAATACTTGGTGGCGATTTTACTCAAGTGTTCCCTCAATCTTTTCTTCTCAAGCAAGGTGCTCGTTGGTTGGAAGATCCAGTACCGAGTAGACCTGTGTGGCTAGATATAGAAGCGGGCCTTTGCAAACCGATTCCTCTTACCTTTCTCCCTGGTATGACTCTCCCATCAGACTCCCACTATCCACCAATGCTTTTAGACACTTTAGGTGCCTTTAATACTCTTATGCAATCTTTAGACTCCCGACTCTGGTCAGTGCAACTTCAGCATCGCCTTCGGTGCACTAGAGTACTCCCGTCATCGGCATTCTCTACATAAGGTTGATTGGAGACTTTCCGATCTCTCGGTAGTTCACCGGGTGTAGCATCCAATTTTACTAAACCTTCTGTAATGCTATAACTAGAGATACCCCTATAGCGCAGACAGTATGGGAGAGAGAATTGCATGTGACTTTGACCTCGGAGCACTAGAGCCTTATCTGGAGTAGAGGGACACGGGTTCCCGATCCGCCTCACTCATTCAGACCCTCTTCTTTCTAGCCCACCGGTGTTTTTACACTTCTCACAGATTAGACAAATGGAACACTACTCAGGGCAATGGTTGCTGGACACGTCCTGCGGCCATTGGTTCATTGCCTCATGTTATGCATGAATATCCCGCACTACAGTATTACTGGCGTCGGGTCTGGGGTCGTACTTAGTCTATCTCGCACTCTCAGGAGCCCCTCTTTTGGAGGATAGTGGGACTTCGCCCAGTTGCGGGGATCCCCTCTCTCCCAAAAATGGTTTATTTCCTTTCGAATTTTATGCTTGGCATTGCTATTTCCCTAATTAAGTAATACTGGAAAATTAGCTCCCATTTGAGCCCCAATGAATGGTGGAATCATGCCTGTCTTTACAGTAAATATGACCACATACCTCGTTTGTTCGCTTCTTCCGTTTAGACTCCTTCTCATTGGTCTCAATGGAAGATGCTCAATGACTATGTACATTTTGCTAAATGCTCTCATCTGACTGTCTAACTTTGTATATATCTCTGTCCCATGATCATGCTGTCTTGTAGATACTCTTTTGATTGTTTGATGTATAATCACTGTTAATAGGAAGCGCTCACACGCTGATATAATCGGGTAGAGAAGAAGCATCGGGGTGGGGGGTAATGGGTTTACTTTTCCTTATTGTATACTTGTTTTGTCTCTTTTGGTGTGTTGTTTCTTTTGTTTGCTGCAAAATGAAAATAAAAGTTTAAAAAAAAAAAAAAAGAAAGTTCACAGATTACCAATAGCAGGTCTGCAATCTCATATTTCAGTTCTTTCAACACTCTGGGATATATACCATCTGGTCCAGGTGATTTGCTACTATTCAGTTTATCAAATAGTTGTAATATATCTTCCCGGTGTAGCGATATTTCTCGCAATTCCTCTGCAGTATCACCTTTAAATACCACTTCAGCCTTGGGTAACATCCCTACATCTTCCTCAGTAAAGACCGAAGCAAAGAATTCATTCAGTCTCTCTGCTATAGCCTTGTCTCCTCTTACTGCCCCTTTTACCCCTCTATCATCTAATGGTCCAATTGACTCTCTCACAGGCCTTTTGCTACGAATGTACTTGAAAAAGTCTTTATTTCGTGTTTTTGCTTCCGTAGCAAGTTTCTTCTCAAATTCCCGCTTTGCCTGCCTTATCAATGCTTTGCATTTAACTTGCCAGTGCTTGTGCTGTTTCCAGTTTTCATCATTTGGCTCTTTTTTCCATTTCCTGAAGGTTGCTCTTTTGGCAGCAACAGCCTCTCTGACCTCACCTTTAAACCATGCTGGCAGTTTTTTGGACTTTCTTCCACTTTTCTTAATGCGTGGAATACAGCTGGTCTGGGCTTCGAGGATAGTATTTTTAAATAACACCCAAGCTTGCTGTAAGTCTTTAACCTTTGGAACCGCTCCTTTTAGTTTTTTCCGAACTATATTCCTCATTCTATCATAGTCTCCCTTTTGAAAGTTAAAAGGTAGTACTGTGGATTCCTTTACTATCTGTCCTCCACTGATTAAATCAAACATGATCATACTATGATCACTATTGCCAAGTGGTCCCAACACCCTTATTTCTTGCACCAGATCTGGCGTTCCACTAAGGACTAGGTCCAGAACTTATGTGACTCGGGGACTCCGGCTCCATACAAGGTAGTTTGGACGGCCTCTCCGACTGTGAGAGCCTGGGGTGGCGGTCAGTGCTATGCGACCTGGCCCTCGAGGATCCAGGGGCCTCCACCGATGCCGCCCTCACCAGCTTCTTCTTCCTTTTATGCTCCCGGGTGGGAGACCCCCTTTCAGAGGAACCACGACGGTGCTCGGGGTCAGACTCCCGAGATGTCGAGGTCTCTGACGAAGTCTGGGCCCAGCCGGACACGGACTCTGAAAAAATTCTTTCATGTTGATGCTGACGGCACCGAAGTGCCTTCGACGACATTTTGCCGCATGAGCCACAGACCAGCGGGTCATGGTTGGTCCCGAGGCATCGAAGGCAGCAGTCACGTGTGTCGGTGAGAGACATAAGTTTCTTGCACTGATCACATTTTTTGAACCCGCTGGCAGCCATTTCCGGGAAAAAGGGCCCCTGCAAGGTCAAAAGACCGGGCTGCCAGTGAAAATAACAAAAAAGGCACGAACGCTAGTCATGAAGGACAAAAAACAAAAAAAGAAATTCCGGACTCGATACCAGTGTACCGAGCCCAGGCGGGAAGGGGAACTGTCATCGAACCGGAGAGGAAAAAAGAGGAAATTGTAGAAAAAAATCTACTTTTCCCGGGTGACACAAACTCACGTCCGTTGGGCTCTGTGGAAAAATTAAGACTGAGCAAGATGGCACCCTTGGGCGGGAAGGGGACCGCGCGTGCTGCATTCCCAAAGGCTTTTCTTGAAAGCTGGGGAAATTTATTTATTTATTTATTTAACATCTCTTATATACTGCACTATTGTCATCAGCGCGGTTCACATGGAACAAAAACATATACATACAGGATAACTGTAGTACATTTTACATTTATCAGGGTTTTGAAAACTTGGAAGAAACAGGGGAGTCGGTATAAATCATATACATATAAACTATATACATTAAGCGCAGTCAAAATTCACTGGAACTGAACATGAAGTGACTATTTCTCTTGGAGCATTTATATTGGAAAATAACTTAGGAATAGGTAGTGCTTAAGACTTTTCCTGAATTGTGTTAGACTGGTTATGGCTCTCAATTCTGGTGGGAGGGTATTCCATGCTACTGGGGCATGAATGCTGAAGGCTCTTTTAGATGTTTCCTTGGTGTATTTGACTGTTATTTTCGGGATGATTAGAGTATTTATTGCTGATGTTCTTCTGGCTCTGTTGAGGGCTTGGGTGTGTAGTAGGTTAGTGATGGTTGAGGGTGCTTGGTTGTTTAAGGCTTTAAAGGTGGTGATTATGATTTTGTATTGGATTCTTGCATTGATTGGTAGCCAGTGAAGTTTTATCAGGATTGGAGTTATGTGGTCTGACTCAGATATTCCTTCAAGCACTCTGGCGGCGGTATTCATCGCTAATTGGAGAGGATTTAAAGTAGATTGAGGGAGCCCATAAAGGATTGCATTTGCAAAATCTAGATGTGGCATCACTAAGGCTTGGAAGATGGTTCTGAAATGCTCCGCACGAGGGCTCCGTCGGTGCCGACGTCACCCATATGTGAGGACTGACTTCCTGCTTGGTCCTGGAGAACAAAGGGTACAGGTAAATGGAGCTCACTCTGAGGAGGTGGATGTTACCAGTGGTGTGCCACAGTGATCTGTCCTTGCTCCGATTCTTTTTGACATTTTTGTAAGTGATACTGCAGAAGGGCTGTTGCCTCTCTACTGATGATACCAAAATCTGCAATAGAGTAGATAACTAGGATGGAGTAGATAACACAAGGAGGGTTCAAGTTAAGCTTGGTTGAGAATTCAGCAGCTGAGATTTAACACTAAAAAAATTGCAGAGTCATGTATTTGGGCTGCAAAAATCCAAGGAAGCGGTACAGTATAAGGGGTGAAGTACTTATGCCCATGAAAGCAGAGCAGGACCTGGGTGTGATTGATTCTGAAGACCAGAAAGCCTCTGAAGCATGGACAATGCTTACCTGATCCCAGGGAAACATCCAGCAGCAGCAGCAACATCCTATGCTGTCATCTTCAAAAATGGTGACATCTGACTCCTAGCAGTATGTCAGAACACATCACTAAGGGTCAGTTTGCTAAATAAAAGAGTGGTTTTCTTAGCAGGATGACCACTATAGGTGAATTCAGATGTACCATGCTCATTCCGATGTACCATGCTCAGACACCATCATTTTTCAAGATAGCGCTGCTAGAAGCAGGAGCAAATGGACATTGCTCCTGCCTTTTGATTCAATGTGGGTAGGTGGTCAGGGAAGTGGGGTTTGTCCAGAGTATTCTTGGGCCCTTAGACAGTTCTCACAGGTGTGCTTCTGGGCCTATTTAGGACCACCAGGGAGTTCTTTGGGTAGGGGAGGGCATCATAGACCATGGAGGAGTTCATTGGTAGGGAGGGGGCCATTCTATGTACACTAGGGCCACTAGGAAACTTTGCTCATCTGGGCAACTGAGCTGAAATGCTGCATTTGATCTCAGATGATCCTTTGCTCCTGCACTACAGTCTTTACTCCATCCCTGAGCTAAAGTAAAGATTCAGTGCTATAAAAGAAGTAAAAAAACATAATGTAGCGCAGGTTTGTTTGTTTGTTTTATTATATCACAAGCAAGTCCTGCTTCAGCTGTTTTGCATGCCCACTAAGCTACCCTTTAACAAAATAGCTTTACAGTGGATTTTTCTGCAATAAAATTCTTACTGCATCTGGAGTAATTTTACTACAGTAAAATCAGAAGTAAACCACCAAACTAAGAGATACAGCAGCTTATTTCACCGATTCTGATTATTCTTTCCATATCCTCTTCAGCATCTCCCCTGTTCTACTGTTTCATCATTATTCTGTACTCACAATTTCTTCCTTTCTTTCTCATGTTGATTCCATTTGATTCCAAATATTTTGAAAGCATACATTTCCAAGCAATACTGCTATTAACTATTACCTTAAAAACCTGGTATAGCAGTCACATAATTTAAGATTCACACGCAAGTTCTTCAATTTATCTGCTCAATCTATAAGTAAACAATAAAGAGAAGCAAAAATCTCCAGTTAAACTGCTTTGGACTTCAATGAGTTATATTACTTTACCTCATCACAATTAAAGACTAAGACTTGTCTTCCAAGAAGCCCACCCAGAGCTTTTACAGATTCAGTTTTTCCTGTTCCAGCAGGGCCATATGGATTTCCTCCAAGACCCATCTTCATAGCTTGAGTCAAAGTAAGGTAGCACTTGTCAGTCAATGGTGTATAAACTAGCTTAGGTGCATTACCCTGCAAAACAACAGTTCAGCATAGTTAGTAAAAAAAGAAGCATTTTATTTCAATTATTGTCTTGGTAACATCCCTCTATCAATTTAAAGCAGGAAACAAATACAGAGATTTGTTTACTAATCTGCATTATGGCAACAACATGCATTATTTATCTTGTAGTGCACATTAATTGGCAATAATACACATTATTTGCCAAGAAAACAGCATAATACAGTAAGCATAGTTACTCACCTGTAACAGGTGATCTCCAGGAACAGCAGGAATCAGTCTTCACATATGGATGAACATCACCGATGGAGCCTGTGTGGGAATGCTCCCCAGAGTCCAATAGGAAAGCCTTTGGGAGCACTCCACTGCACCTGCATACCTGCCTTACCGCCTTCCCAAGTCCTCTCCTCAGTTTAGTTTGTAGCTGAGAAGAAGAAGAAAATAAAAGGGCCCTACAACTCCTAGGGGAGAAGAGACTGATTCCTGCTGTTCCCAGAGATCACCTGTTACAGGTGAGTAACTCCGCTATCTCCAGGAACAAGCAGGATATGGGATTCACTAGTTCTCAGATACCAGCTTGGTATGGGGGAAGGGGGGAGAGAGAGCAGTAGAGCAGTGTGACCTCTGAGGCCAAAAGCTTGCAGATGAAGAGTCTGGAAGAGATGTGGGCCATCGGACTCGATTCCAGTAGGCGATACACCCCAATGATAGTATGGTCTCTTGTAGAAGTCCGGGGCAAAAGGTAGGAGATGAATTTAAATCCCAAAGAGGTGCTGGAGTACAGTTTGGTCAACGACAGTGTCCTGACAGGAGTCTCTGTCTAGAAAGTAGAGTGCAGCAAAAGTATGAATGGAGGACCAGGTAGCTGCCCAACAGATCTCCTCAATGGATACTGAATGGAGATTGGCTATGGAGGTTGCCATAGCTCGTACAATATGAGCGGTGACATGACCCTCCAAAGAGAGTCCTGCTTGTGCATAAGCAAAATAAATGTAATCCATCTGGATAGAGTACGTTTCGTCACCGGTAGACCTAGGTGAATAGGATCAAAGGAGATGAATAACTGAGAGGATCTCCTGTGATCTTTAGTTCTAGCCAAGTAACAAGCCAATGCTCGCTTGCAGTCTAAAGTGTGTAGCGCTGCTTCAGCCCAAGACGCATGTGGTCTATGGAAGAAAATCGGGAGGATTACCGACTGGTTTAGATGGAAGAAGGAGACTACCTTCGAAAGGAAATGCGGATGGGTACACAGAACTCCCCTGTCATGGTGGAACCAGGTATAGGGTGGATCCACCACCGCAGCCTGCAGTTCACTGATGCGACATGCTGAAGTGAGGGAAATGAGGTAGATGACCTTCCAAGATAGAAAATTCAGTGAAGTGATGGCTAAAGGCTCAAAAGAAGGCTTTAGAAGTTGAGCGAGAACCACATTGCGATCCCAGGTCATCGGAGGTGGTTTAATGGGTGACTTGGACAGGAGGCGGCCCCACATGAAGCATGCTACTAAGGGGTGTAAGGAGATAGGCTGTCTATCCAGTGGTCTGTGAGATGCCACAATGGCACTAAGGTGAATTCTCACGGAGTTAGTTTTAAGACCTGTTAAGGATAAGTGGAGGAGATATTGTAGAAGGGACTCCACTGGGCAAGAAAAGGGGCCAATGTCCTTTGGGGAGCACCAGAGGGCAAACCTATGCCACATGAAGGCAATAAGATCGCCCAGTGGAATCTTTATGTGATGCAAGTAGGACATCTTTGACCGCCTGTGGCAAGTTGAGCTGAGCTAGTATAGGGAGTGAAGATTTAGATGGAGGCCGTCCCGTGGTCCTGAGAGAGGAGTTTGGGCGGATATCCCAGGCTGAGAGGCTAACTCTGTATAAGGCGAAGAAGCAGAGGAAACCACAGTTGACGGGGCCAAAAGAGGGCTATGAGAATCATCAAGCCCTTGGCAGCCTGAAGCTTGAAAAGCATTTTGAGCATCAAGGGGATGGGTGGGAATGAGTGGAGAAGTCACTGTCCCCAATGTAGAAGGAAAGCGTCCGGAGCCTGTCAGTGCAGCAATGGAACTCTGGAGCAGAAGAGCAGAAGCTGTGTGTTTTGCAGAATGGCAAAAAGATCTATGAGTGGTGTTCCCCACATCTGGAAGATCCGAGCAGCCATCTCACAATGCAAGGTCCATTTGTGTGGACAAAGGATATGGCTTAGCCTGTCCGCTAGGACACTGAGTTCACCCAAGAGATACACCGCTCTGAGGTGAATGCAGTGAGAGATGACAAAGGACCGCAGACGAATCGCTTCCTTGCAGATGGGACGGGATATGGTTGTCCTGATTAGAACAGGTTGCCCCAAAAGTTGGAGTTGAAAAACCTTAAGAGCATTTGTCAGGACTCGTTGTTCTAAAAGATTGATATGCAGGGCAGATTCCTGCTGTGTCCACAGTCCTGTGTGGTTAGATCTTTCAGATGTGCTCCCCAACCCAGCTTGGAAGCATCCGTTGTCAGGGTACATCGAGATGGAGCCATCTGAAAAGGTGACCCGACAAGAAGGTTTGGTGGGAAAGATCACCACTGAAGGTACTTGATCAGTTAAGGAATGATGTGAATCTTGTCTCTGAGACGCCCCTTCACTTGTGTACATTGACAAGACATAGTCCACTGTGCTTGCCACATGTGTAAGCGAGCACAGGGGATGACAAGGACCATGGAGGCCATGGATGCTAAGAGTCGTAGCATTTCTCAAGCTGTTACTCAGTTTTGCTTTTTCACCCCTTTGCAAACTCAATAAGGCGGGCACAGTGATCCTGTGGGAGGAACGCTTGGGTCTGTTGAGTATCTAAGAACTCTCCAATGAACTCCAGTCATTGAGTTGGAGCAAGGTGAGACCTTGGGAAGTTTATTTTTATTTATCAGTTTATCAAAATATACTTACAAAAGAAGCATAAAAGGAAACATGATAAGAAAACAAAACAGCAAGAAATAAAACAAATCAAAATAGTGGCATCAATCTACTAGCCCCTATATTGGGTAGAATAAAGCGTAGTTATTCATCTGTAACAGGTGATCTCTGGGAACAGCAGGAATTT
The DNA here is from genome assembly GCA_033557465.1 of Ichthyophis bannanicus. NCBI lineage: Eukaryota > Metazoa > Chordata > Amphibia > Gymnophiona > Ichthyophiidae > Ichthyophis > Ichthyophis bannanicus. The sequence goes on along the minus strand of CM066035.1, from coordinate 171,747,643 downwards.
AGTCTTCACATATCGGTAACATTGGCATCGATGGAGCCCGGCGGGAACGCTCCCCAGTGTCCAATAGGAAAGCCTTGGGGAGCATTCCACCGCACCTGTGTAGCTGCCTTCCCGCCTTTCTAGCTCTCCCTCCTCAGTTGAGTTTGTAGCTGAGATAAAAGGAGAGAAGGAGAAAAGAGGAAAATTACAACTCTCAGGGGAGGAGGGTGGGTTGTGAAGACTAAATTCCTGCTGTTCCCGGAGTTGACATGTTACACTTGAGTACCTACGCTATCTCCAGCAACAAGCAGGAATGCAGTCTTCACATATGGGACTCACTAGCTCGAAGATCCCAGAGAGATGACCTCAGAGTGAGCTGTGGATCATAGGCATATGTAAGTAGGTCATATTTCCTCCAAGGATATCTGGTATCGAAACCCGGGACGGAGAGTAGGAGTTGGTCTAAGTCTGAAAGAGATGCTGGAGAACAGCTTGGCCAAACAAGGCATCCTGGCGGGAATCCTTGTCCAGGCAATAGTGAGCAGAAAAGGTGTGGACAGAATACCAGGTTGCTGCTTTGCATATCTCATCAATTGCTACAGAGTGTAGATTTGCCATAGAGGCAGCCCTGGCCCGAACATTATGTGCAGTGACATGACCCTCAAGAAAGAGATCTGCACTTTTGTAAGCAAAAGAGATGCAAACCGCTATCCATCTGGATAGAGTTCACTTGGATACTGGCAAATCCCAGGTGATTCGAGAAAAAGGCAATGAAAAGTTGGGAAGCTTTTCTGTGCTCTCGAGTTCTCTGAAGATAAAAAGTCAAAACATATTTTCAATCTAGAGTGTGAAGGGTTGCTTCTGCCCTAGAGGAATGAGGTCTAGGGAAAAATACAGGGAGGTAAACTGACTAGTTTAAACAGAAGGGAGAGACCACCTTTGGCATAAAGTGGGGATGAGTCCTAAGGACTACCTTATCATGGTGGAATCGTGTATAAGGAGGGTCAGCCACCAAAGCCTGGAGCTCACTAATGCGTCTTGCTGAAGTGAGGGCAATAAAGAAGGTGAACTTCCAGGTGAGAAACTTCAGAGAGGTGGTGGCTAGAGGTTCAAATGGTGGCTTGAGAAGCTGTCCTAAAACAGGTTGCTAAGTTTAGCAGCTCGGTTTTGCCAGCCCCTTTTCGACATCATCCCACAGGCAAAACATTCACAAATAGAGTGGTCAGGACCTAAACATTTGAGGCACCACTCATGGGTGTTGGTGACGGAGATGGTACGGCCACGCTTAGAACACTTTTTAAAACCCGAAGCGGGTTTTTCCATTTTGAAGGAAAAAGTTGGGCCTAGTGCCCAAAATGGCGCGTGGCACCTGAAGAGAAAATTACTGGAAAGACTCCAGAAGAAAGGTTTTAGTTTTTTTTTAAGGAGAAAAGAAAGAAGAACCGGCGGTACCGGTGTAGCGCTGAGGGAAGGCAGACGCGACCACAAAAAAGAATAGAAGGGATTTTTTTTCTGCGGTGACAGGATGTGCGACCTGTCGGCTCTGCGGAAAACGAAGAACTGGAGAGGGATAGTTGGGAAAGGTGGGAAGGCAGCACGCAGGCGCTGTGGGATGCTCCCAAAAGCTTTCCTATTGGACGCTGGGGAGCGTTCCCGCACAGGCTCCGTCGTACCGACGATACCCATATGTGAAGACTATATTCCTGCTTGTTCTTGGAGATTTGTTGTAACATTAATAGTAGTGTTTTTAACACAGAAAGATGCTAATCAAATGTATGTGCTCAGTTGGTTACATAGTATGTAATAAAAATTAAAACAGAATAAAATATTTGATATAAAATACTATTGTCTTTCATTGTATTTTAAAAGTGTTGTATCTCTTTTACTGGTTACTTACAGTTTTTGTCTTTTGTGGTGTCTATCGTTTTTTTCGGTGCACTTTTTTCCTCATGAGAGTGTCCTTTTTTGGTGTTGTTTTGTTTGCCTGTGATGCGTTGCTTTCTTGTTGGTATAACTGGAATTGATTTGGTCTTTTCTTGTCCTTCTTTGCCTGTTTTGCCTTGTTTTGGTGGTCCAGTGTTGGTGTTGGTGTTGCTAGTTGCTCAGAGCCCCGCTTAAGGGCCCTCTGGTGAGGCTCTCAGGCGCAAGACCGCCATGTACGAGAGCACCTGCTGGTGCTCTTTAAGTAAGTTGCTCGGGTGCAGTGGGCCGGGTCAGTCTTGTGGAGGGTGATTGAGGAGAGACTTGCCTTCTAGCTCACCTCCCCAATGCCAAGCCGGTGCTGGAGGGGGAGGTAGTGTCCCACATGCCTGCTGGTGCTCTTTAAGTAAGTTGATCAGGTGCAGTGGGCCAGGTAGGCCTTGTGGAGGCAATTGGGAAGGAGCTTGCCTTCCCGCTCATCTCCCCAATGCCGGCCCGGTACTGGAGGGGGGAGGTAGTGTCCCATGCGCCTGATGGTGCTCTTTAAGTTAATTGCTCAGGTGCGGTGGGCCAGGTCAGCTTTGGGGAGGCGATCAAGGAGAGGCTTGCCTTCCTGCTCACCTCCCTGATGCCAATCCAGTGCTGTTCTTATGTAGGTAGATATAGACTGTTTGCTTACTTTCTCTCTCTGGCTGGATAGTCAGATACTGTCCAAGGGCAAAATCTCGGGATGGAGGGAATCTCCCCCACAGACCTGCAGCTCAGTGTGTGACTATGCAGTTCATTTCAGCTGATGTTGGACCTCTGCCACACTTTGACTTTGTTCCAGTCCCGAGATGCAGACCACAGCCACGAGCATTCTGGCAAGAGCTAAGGTACTGGTCTTTAATTCCTCCCTGAGGTTGGGGCTAGCTTAGACAGACAGATAATTTACTGTACTTCTGAGGGCAGAGCGAATCAGTGACATTGGTTTCTAAAACAGAGATTAGATCTCTGAGTAATTGTAACATAGGGCTGAATAACATACTACCTCAGAAAGTTAATTTATTCTAATATTTCCACTATTTTTGCTATCAGAAATAAAGTCTAATTTTCATACAAACAGAGCTGGTTCTTGTTTTATCACGTGACTTGTTTGCCAGGTGGTCTTATGGAATCCTGGGAAAAGGAGTGTAGCAGTTTTTCCCTAGACCAGGGGTCGGCAACCCGCGGCTCCGGAGCCGCATGCGGCTCTTTCTCACCTTTGTCGCGGCTCCGGAGCACACTGCCCGCTTTAAACGTCGCGTTATGGGCTCCCTCCATGTCAGCTCCCTCCCTTCTTCTGCAGCCGCGGCTCTCTGTCTCTTAGGGAACCGCGGCTGTGCTTTTAAAATCATCTCGGAGCCCTTCCTGTCTTGACGGGCTCCGTGCAGCATTGTCCCGCCTCTAAAGGAAGTTTTGGAGGCGGGACAATGCTGCACGGAGCCCGTCAAGACAGGAAGGGCTCCGAGATGATTTTAAAAGCACAGCCGCGGTTCCGTAAGAGGCAGGGAGCCGCGGCTGCAGAAGAAGGGAGGGAGCTGACATGGAGGGAGGGAGCAGATATGAATGAATGGATGGATGGAGGGGGGGGGCTGACATGGAGGGAGGGAGCAGATATGAATGGATGGAGGGAGGGGGCTGACATGGAGGGATGGAGGGGCTGACATGGAGGGAGGGGGGCTGACATGAAGGGAGGGAGCTGATATGAATGGATGGAGGGAGGGGCCTGACATGGAGGGATGGCGGGGGCTGCCAGGGCGGGCGGGGGGCTGACATGAAGGGAGGGAGCTGATATGAATGGAGGGAGGGAGGGGGCTGACATGGAGGGAGGGAGCAGATATGAATGGATGGAGGGAGGGGGGCAGGGATGGAGGGGGCTGACATGGAGGGAGGGAGCAGATATGAATGAATGGAGGGAGGGGGGCTGACATGGAGGGAGGGGGGCTGACATGGAGGGATGGATCGAGGGGGGCTGACATGGAGGGATGGAGGGGGCTGACATGGAGGGAGGGAGCAGATATGAATGAATGGAGGGATGGAGGGGGCTGACATGGAGGGATGGAGGGGGCTGACATGGAGGGAGGGGGGCTGACATGGAGGGATGGATCGAGGGGGGCTGACATGGAGGGATGGAGGGGGCTGACATGGAGGGAGGGAGCAGATATGAATGGATGGAGGGAGGGGGGCTGACATGGAGGGATGGAGGGGGCTGACATGGAGGGAGGGGGGCTGACATGGAGGGAGGGAGCTGATATGAATGGATGGAGGGAGGGAGGGAGGGAGGGGGCTGACATGGAGGGAGGGAGCAGATATGAATGGATGGAGGGAGGGGGGCTGACATGGAGGGATGGAGGGGGCTGACATGGAGGGAGGGGGGCTGACATGGAGGGAGGGAGCTGATATGGATGGATGGATGGAGGGAGGGGGGCTGACATGGAGGGAGGGAGCTGATATGGATGGAGGGAGGGGGCTGACATGGAGGGATGGAGGGGGCTGACATGGAGGGAGGGGGGCTGACATGGAGGGGGCTGACATGGAGGGATTGGGGAGGCGGGCTGACATGGAGGGAGGGAGCTGATATGGATGGAGGGAGGGAGGGAGGGAGGGAGGGATGGAGCACTGGTAATGGGGTTGAGGGGACGAGCACTGGAAATGAGCTGATTAGGGGAGGCTAGGACTGGTAATGAGCTGATGGGGGGTAGGACTGGTATTGGGCTGATTAGGGGAGGCTAGCACTGGTAATGGGGTTGAGGGGGGATTAGCACTGGAAGCGAGCTGATTGGGGGGCTTTGACTGGGCATGGGCTGATTGTGGGGAGGGGAGGATAGAGCTGCTGGCCCTGGAAGATAACTGGGGGCTAAGGCTACAAATGGGCTGATATGAGGGGATGGGAGAATGGAACTGGATCTGAGAGGGGCTGCCATGGTATTTGTACTAGAAGGGACTGGTCAGTGGGGAAGGAGGGGGACTGGAAGGAAATGGACACCAGTGGCAATCATGGGAATGCAAGTTGACATTGGAAGGTACTGGGAGTGAGGACTGGAAAGGGGCTGATATTGGGGAGGGTTACTGGGACTGGAAATAGGCTGATGGAAAGAAGTGAAGAAAACGAAAGAAGAGATAAGAACTGGCAGATGGACCATAGACCACAGAAAGAGAGCTAAGAGAAGACAGGAAAGCAGAAGCCTCAGATCGGGACCAGCATGATCAAAGAATAAATTGGTCAGACAACAAAGGTAGAAAAAATAATTTTATTTCATATTAGTGATTTGACTACAAAATCATCATAATTTTGAAATCAAATATTGTTACTTCTTGTTGTTATATTTTCTGGCGTATTTTTTTTGGTGTGCGAAGGAAGAGGGGTAGTCTTATACGGCGAGTATAGGCCAAACACCTATATTTTAACAGGAAAAGTAGGGGGGTCGTATATAGCATTAAGGTAAGAAATAATATATGCAGTGTTAGATTTGTTTTAAATGTCGCAATGGTTTTGCTGCTCCCAGTTTTTTTTTTCCCTTCGGAAACGGGTCCAAGTGGCTCTTTATGTCTTAAAGGTTGCAGACCCCTGCCCTAGACAGACCAAGTATTTATACGTGTATTATCTGCTACTGATAATATCTCCTACAAGGGATGTCTGGAAGTTCTCAGGAATCAAGTGACCCTCAGTCAGAATCTGAAGAAGTTGAGTCAGAATCCAAGAAGAAATCGAAGTACCAGTGGTCCTGGGTTCGACCACATTGTTTCATGGATGTCGAAGGTCGATGTCGATACTTGGAGGTATCAGAACAGAGTTGCTATGGTCTGAGTCTGTTGGGTACTGGGGGCATCAACCAGATCCAATGAAGGTATTGACCTCAGGGGTTCCGATGATGCCGGTTTGAGGCCAGCATCAGGCTCAATATGCATGGCTGTAGGCTCAGTGCTGAAGCCTGCACTCCTGAAGCTCTCGATGCTATCGGTACTGAGGCATCCAGGAGTCCTGCCAAACTCCTCTCGAGAGCCAGCATGCACTGGTCTAGGGAGATGGCTGATGTCTGGGTGGAAGCACATTTGGGGCTTTGAGCCACCACCCCAGAACATGGAACCGATAGCTCTCCAAAGGTTGATGCCTCGGGAGCATCCCAAAGCCTCACCTGTGCTTTGGAGGACAGATCCTTCTGCCGGGGCTGTTTGGCTGGCCATTCTGCATCGGAAGCACCTCTAGGGGAGTTGCAGTGCTTGTGCTTGGACTTCTCTCTAGCCTCAATATTGGTCTTCGATGCCGAAAGTTTGGAAACGGCCAGAGATTTTGACTTACTCTTATGTTTGGACTTTGAAGAAGTCCGAGAGCCATGAGAAGAAGTCGATGCTCTTGATGAGGTGGAAGCCACTGAGGATAGTCAAGAGGTGAACAATGACCCATACTGCCTGGCTCGTTTATTAAGGCTTCTTTTTGTCATTTGTTGGCACAAAGGATAAGAACTGGGCTGATGATAAGGACTCAAACATTTTAGACACCAGTCATGTTTATCAGTGACCGAGATTATACCGGCACACTTGGTACACTTTTTAAAACCACTAACTGGTTTTTCTTCCATGCCTTTAAAAACGAGATTGGCTATGGAGGCCTAGAGGCCTAGTCTAGTGGTGAAACCATGATAAAGATGAAAATGAAAAGTAAAGAAAAAGGAAAATTTGAAAAGAAAAAAATGAAAGATTTATCAGGACTGTTGTCAGATTTGACAGAACCGGCGTCGACGGGAAGGTAGAAGCACGATATTCCACATAAAAGAGCTTTCAGCAGTGACAGGATGAAGTGTCCTGCTGGTTCCGTGGAAAACTAAGAACTGAGGAGAGGAGCTGGGAATGCGGGAAGGCAGGCAGCACGCAGGCACAGTGGAGTGCTCCCAAAGGCTTTCCTACTGGATGCTGGGGAGCATTCCCACACGGGCTCAGTTGGCGACATTCACCCCATACGTGGACTACATCCCTGCTTGTTCCTTGAGATAAATATGATTCCAGTGTCATTTCATTGCCATCCTCTGCAGTACCAGGCAGATTGTGAACTAATAAAAACTTTTCAAAAGTCACTGAAGATCAATAATGCAAATCTACTATACTGTAATGAAACCAGCTTCTAAAATTAACCCAATAAGGAGCCTACCCAGAAAAAGCACTATCATAAATATTGCAGTGGGCCTTAGAACATTCTTTCACCTATTTGGAAAACTGAACAAGCCAAATTACTACAGATCCTATATAGAAACTCCATGCTAACAGAACACTTGGTCTCAGATACACAGGCAAAACAGTTAGACCCTCACCAAGGACACAATAAATTATAATAAACTCAAAGTAGAAATATGTAGATAAAATTAAGGTGAAACCCCAATAAGCCAGGCTCTGCATGCAGTGTAGCACAAGAAATAGAGGAGGCAGGTGACACTTTACCTCATCTTTGCGGAACAGTAGCATGAGACTCGCAAACCTCTCTGATTCACACATGCAGGCAGCGCAGCCTCTCCCCATAGTCTTCCCTGTTGATCTCAGTGCCACTTGCTCACAGGTGGCCATGTTGCTGATTAGGTTCAGTACTGGCTGTGCCCACAGCCCATCTCTCAACAATCACTGGGATCAAGGGAGGGGGCAGACCATGGGGAGAAGTAGTATTGCTTGCACATGGGAGTAGAGAGAACTGTGCCTCAAGTTACTGCTCAGCAAACATAAAAGCAGCAGCTAGCAGAGAGGTGCACATGGTGATGGGACTTTATTTATGCAGCTATGCAGCCTATAGCTTGCACCAAAATTTCAAACATGCTGTGTCTCTATTGCAGGATTCAACAAATTGTGTGTGAATTTAGGAACTAGTGCTTGTGAACTTCTTGCGCCCATCCCCCATTATCTCTCAAGCTGGTCTCATGTTCTCATCTCATGAGACCAGTGCCAAAGTTCCTATTCCACATGGCATCTTTAGACAGAAATACAGATAACAGTTATAGCTTCAGATATTAAGTGTCTGTACATATGTGTGGTTCAACTGTGGTGTGCCAGTCTGTGCGTGGAAGGAAATGTGGTAGGTGCCTTTGTGTGGGTGGGGTGTGGAGCATCTGTTTGTGTCATACAAAGGTGAAGTGCCTGTGTGTGTATTTTGCTGAGGTGAGGTGCTCATGTGTGTGTATATGCGTGCAAGTCATGCGGAAGGAGAGTGCCTCTGTGTGTGCATGTCTGTCATGCAGAAGTGGGGGGGGGGTGTCTATCTGTCTGTATGTCTTGTCTTGTGGACGTGTTGTGTGTGTGTGTGTGTGTGTGTGTGTGTGTGTGTGCTGTCGTGCGGTGCTTGTATGTGTGTGTGTGTGGTGTAAAGGTGAGGTGCCTGTGAGTATATGGTGCGGAGGTGAGGGGCCCATGTGTGTCTGTACGTGCGTGTCTGTTGTGCGTAAGCAGGGTACATGTGTATGTGCGTATCTGTCATGCAGAGGTGGGATGCCTGTGTGTGTGTGGTGTGGGGACAGGTTGCTATTGTGTGTTCCGAGGAAGGGGAATGCACCTTTTGACAACACCTTGCACTCTTCCCTCCCCCTCCAATCTCTCTTCTACTGGCTCCCTTCCTCTGTTACCCTTCAAAACTCTCCCTTCTTCACCAAGCCACCCCCCAGCACTCTCATTCCTTGCCCTGAAATCTCCCCCATCCTACTTTTTTAAATAGGCCCCTTATCTTCTCTACCTCACTTGAACTCCTCACATACAACCTATTGTGTTGCAGGTAACCGGGCCTCCCTCTTCTACCCACGGGGGATTGGATCCCCACGGGCACACTGCTTGTCTTTGGGCTGCCCCTTCTCTTCACAGGCTGGAAGCAGTATCTTTCAAGGTTGGAGCCCTGTGGTAGGAGGCAGACTCAGGCTCAGCAGAGTCTCAGACAAATCATGAACAGAATAGCGCAGTAACAGTAAGTATGACGTTTCACCAGAAGCTTAGTTCTGGCTGGGAAAAGGAGACCATGTAAATCAAGCGGATAAACCGTGATGGTGGGTGGTGGTACAAAAAGTGCAGAGGTGGCACACTGGCACAGGCAGTTGGCTGCTGGCAGCAATAATAGTAGCATCTTTAGACTCTCTAGAGGCCAGAGTATTGTAGGATAAGGCAGACTTTCAGGCAGAAGATCATGAATAGAACAGCACAGCAAATGTGAAGTTAGACTACAGAGCTCAGGCTGGAAATAAGAAGCCATGCAGATGAAGCATGGTTGGTGGTGATAGACCCAACCAGTGGTGGCACAAGTCCAAAGAAGGCACACTGGCACAGGTAGGTGGCTGCAGGCAGCAGCGGCAGGAGTGGCAGCAGTGTCTTTTGAGGCAGGAATCACAGGGTGAGACAGACTCAGCATAGGTTCTATTCAAGCAGAAAAGCATTAAGCAAGTGTGAAGTCACTTGCTAAGACTCTGGGATGCAGAATGACACAATGCAGTGGTGGTTGGAGGTAGTACAGCCGGTGCCCACAACTCACTTTGTGGTATACTGGCACGAGTGTGAAGAAGGCACACCATTAGCAATGGCACAGGCAGGCAGTATTAGTTGCCTCTCTCAATTCTAACTGTACAAGATAAAGACAGTGACAGAGTGAGTCCTGGGACTTACTTCCAACAATCTGTGGACACAGGAGGAGATGGAGGGGACACACATAGCTGAGCTTCTGCAGGCAGTAGGCAGCACCTTAATTCCCAGCATCTCTCTTCTGCTGCAATGCACATGCAGAGTGTGTGAAGCTCTTCTATGAGGCTGAGCAGAGCCTTAAACTGCATGTGGTACATGCACACAGCAGGGGTATCCATGATCCATCCTTGGTGCTGGGCTGTGTGCACTTCCGGCATCAGCACAGTGAACCACACTAATGGTGTTACAGGGGAAGTGACCTGAGGCTAGAGCCATTATTGTTTGCTGTACAGCCCGTACCAGCATACACCTGATCCCTTAAAGAAGCCCCAGATGGCTGCCCTGCCTACATGCGGCACATGCTGCCTCTACCCATATACCCAAGCCCAAGTCCAAACCCACAGTCATGGCATGCTGAGCTCCTCACCACCACTTGGTTTGGTTTCCCTTCTACTTTCCAAGCAAGCCAGCAAGCAATTTAATTTTAAACAATCACAGCAGAGCTACCCACTGCACTGAACTGACTCACTGAGCAAAAGCTGCAGGCTGAGTGCAGAAGCAAGTTTTGCAGTCATGGAGGTCAGTCTGGTTGCTAACTACTGGCATAAATAGCAGTGTTCTGCTGTCTGCTGCCATTTAGTGTGGGCTTAGGATTGGGAAGACTTATCGTCCCCAAGCCTTTTATATGGACTGCCAATATTTGAACCTATGAACTTTACCTACATGCTATAGGCAAAACGTCAAACTGCAGAGTTACTTTTCTAAACTAACCCTTCTAGGTCCTGGAGGGCCGCAAACCAGTCAGGTTTTCAGGATATCCATAATGAATATGCATGAGATATACCTGCACATACTGCCCTCACTGCATGCAAATATATTCATGAATATTCATTAGGGACATCCTGAGAACCAAACTGGTTTGAGGCCCTCCAGGACTAGAGTTCGACATAACTCCCCTACAGAAATTCATCTCAGGAAACCAAAGATGGTCAACAATACTAAATAGTAAAATAAACAAGTAAGAACTAAGAAAATAAAGAACTGCACTGATAGTAGAGGAGTAGCCTGGTGGTTGGGGCAGCAGACTGAGAACTACAAAAGCCAGGGTTGAAATCTCACTTCTCCATGCATGCTCCTTGTGCCCGACAGAAAGCTATTTTATTTATTTATGTATTCTACCCTCCACTGCCTCAGGTACTAGCACGAGCTAGATTAACTAAAGTGCCTTATCTCGTTAGTGTGCATTAAAGTGTAGTTACTCACCTGTAACAGATGATCTCCGGGAAAAGCATGAAGCAGTCTTATGGGTGACGTCGGTACCGATGGAGCCCAGCACAGGAACATTCCCCAGCATCCATTAGGAATGCTTTTGGGAACGTTGCTCCATGCATATGTGTATGCCTCCCACCTTCCCAACTGGCCTCCTCAATCAGGTAGAGCAGAGTAAAGAACCCAAAGAAAAGGCAGGTGGAGAACAACTTGAAGAGGAGGTGGGTGAGTTGTGAGGACTGCTTCCTGCTGTTCCCGGAGATCACCTATTACAGCTGAGTAACTACGCTATCTGCAGGAACAAGCAGGAAGGCAGTCTTCATATGGGACTTCCTAGCCCACAACAACCGAGCGAGAGGTAAAAAATCCAATGCCTGTCCGGAGATTATAGCAAGGATCTAACAGACTCAGTTTGTTCGGAACACTCCTCACGGATAGTCAGGTCAGTGGGCAAGTTGATCTAGACCTGAAACAGATTACAAAGGATGGATTGACCAAATCAAGCATCTCTGTTGGAGTCCTTGTCCAGGCAATAGTGAGCCACGAAGGTATGTAAAGACAGTGTGGCTGCCTGGTAGATTTCTTGAAGGAAACCAAAGATTGGCTACAGTGACAGCCATAGTTCGGACATTATGGGCTGTGACATGATCTTGGAAAGACAGTTCAACCTGGGAATAAGCAAAAGAAATGCAGTCCGCTATCCAGTTAGAGTCCTTTTAGAAACTGGTAAGCCAAGATGACTTGGATCAAAGGAGACAAAGAGTTGTGAAGATTGTTGATGACCTTTAGTACGGTCAAGATAGAAAGCGAGCACTCTCTTGCAATCAAGAGTGTGAAGCTTGGCCTCAGCTATGGAGGAGTGAGGTCTGGGAAAGAATGTTGGAAGTGAATGGATTGGTTTAAGTGGAAGGAGGTGACCACTTTTGAAGAAATTTAGGGTGTGTCCAGAGGACCACTTTGTCATGGTGGAATCTGGTAAATGCAGCATAATCCACCAAAGCTTGGAGTTACATAAGAACATAAGATATGCCATACTGGGTCAGACCAAGGTCCATCAAGCCCAGTATCCTGTTTCCAACAGTGGCCAATCTAGGTCATACGTAACTAGCAGTTTCCCCAAAAGACACAGCTTCTGCAATGCTTGTACTAGGTCAAGCACTGATATCCTGGGTCCCTTCTTAATAATGGTTTATGGACCTTTCCTCCAGGAACTTGTCCAAACCTTTTTTAAACCCAGCTACACTAACAGCCTTTACTACATCCTCCGGTAACAAATTCCAGACCTTGATTACACGTTGAGTGAAAAAATATTTTCTTTTATTAGTCTTAAATAGTTTACCCTGTTGCTTCATTGCATGTCCCCTAGTCTTTCTATATTCTGATAACATAAACAGTCGAACTACGTTTACCCGTTCCACTCTGTTCATTAATTTATAGACTTCTATCATATCTCCCCTCAGCCGTCTCTTTTCCAGGTTAAAGAGCCCTAACCTTTTTAGCCTTTCTTCATAGGAGTATCCTTCCATCCCCTTTACCATTTTGGTGGCTCTTCTCTGAACCTTTTCTAATAACGTTATATCCTTTTTAAGATACGGCGACCAGAATTGCACACAATATTCAAGGTGCGGTTTCACCATGGAACGGTATAGAGGCATTATAATATCTTTTGTTTTATTTTCCATTCCTTTCCTTATGATACCTAGCATTCTATTTGCTCTCTTGGCTGCCGCTGCACACTGGGCCGAGGGTTTTAACATGTTATCCACAATGACGCCTAAATCTTTTTCCTGGGTGGTGGTTCCTAATGTGGAACCTTGCATCGTGTAACCATAGTTTGGGTTGTTCTTCCCTAGGTGAATAACTTTGCACTTGTCCACATTAAATTTCATCTGCCATTTTGATGCCCAGTCTTCCAATTTATCAAGATCCTCTTGCAATTTTCCACAATCCTCTTGGGTTTTAACAACTTTAAATAGTTTTGTGTCATCAAATTTGATGACCTCACTCGTTATTCCACTTTCCAGGTCATTTATGAATATGTCAAAAAGCAGCGGATCCAGCACAGATCCCTGGGGTACACCACTATTCACCTTTCTCCATTGGGAAAATTGGCCATTTAGCCCAACCCTCTGCTTTCTATCTTTTAACCAGTTCCTGATCCACAGTAGTACACTGCCTCCTATCCCATGACTCTTTAGTTTTGCCAAAAGTCTCTGATGAGGGACCTTGTCAAAGGCTTTCTGAAAGTCCAGATACACTATATCAACTGACTCACCTTTGTCCACCTGTTTATTCACACTTTCAAAAAAACATAACAGATTAGAAAGACAAGATCTTCCTTGTTTAAAGCCATGTTGGCTGTCTCCCATTAGGCCATGACTATCTACATGCTGAGTAATTTTATTCTTTATGATGGTTTCCACCATTTTTCCCGGTACTGACGTGAGGCTCACCGGTCTGTAGTTTCCTGGATCACCCCTCGCACCCTTTTTAAAAATTGGTGTTACAATGACGATCTGCCAATCTTCAGGTATTAGAGATGATTTTAATGATAGTTCACAGATTACTAATAGCAGGTCTGCAATCTCATATTTCAGTTCTTTCAACACCCTTAGATGTATACCATCCGGCCCAGGTGATTTGCTACTCTTCAGTTTATCTAATAGTTGTAATACATCTTCCCGATGTATCGATATTTCCTTCAATTCTTCCGCACCTTTAAATACCACTTCCGTCATGGGTAACATCCCTACATCTTCCTCAGTAAAGACCGAAGCAAAGAATTCATTCAGTCTCTCCGCTATCGCCTTGTCGCCTCTTAGTGCCCCTTTAACTCCTCTATCATCTAATGGTCCAACTGACTCTCTCACAGGTTTTTTGCTACGAATGTACTTGAAAAAATCTTTATTTCACATTTTTTCTTCCGCAGCAAGCTTCTTCTCAAATTCTCTCTTTGCCTTCTTTATTAATGTCTTGCATTTGACCTGCCAGTGCTTGTGCTGTTTCCAGGTTTCATCGTTTGGCTCTTTTTTCCATTTCCTGAAAGATGCTTTCTTGGCAACAACAGCCTCTCTGATCTCACCTTTAAACCATGCTGGTAGTTTTTTGGACTTCCTCCCACTTTTCTTAAAGCGTGGAATACAGCTGGGCTGGGCTTCCAAGATAGTATTTTTCAATAACACCCAAGCTTAATGTAAGTCTTTAACCTTTGCAACTGCTCCTTTTAGTTTTTTCTTAACTATTTTCCTCATTTTATCATAGTCTCCCTTTCGAAAGTTAAAAGGTAGTATTGTGGATTTCCTTACTATCCCTCCTCCACTAATTAAATCAAAGGCAATCATGCTATGATCACTATTGCCAAGTGGCCCCAACATCCTTATCTCTTGCACTAGATCTGGTGTTCCACTAAGGACTAGGTCTAATATGGCTTCCCCTCTGGTTGGTTCATGAACCAGCTGCTCCAAGAAGCAGTCATTTATGTCATCTAGGAACTTTATCTCCCTAGCATGTACTGCCGTGACACTGACCCAGTCGATAACGGGGTAATTGAAATTATTACCGCGCTGTAACTTTTGTTAGCTTCCTTGATTTCTTTGAGCATTTCATCATCCATTAGTTCATTCTGGCCAGGCGGTCGATAGTACACCCCCACCGCCTTCCCCTTTTTACTTGGAATTTCAAACCATACAGATTCTACAGCAAATTTTGTTTCCTGCAAAACTTTAATCCTTTCTGAGTCAATGCCCTCTCTAACATAGAGCGCAACCCCTCCACCAATTTGATCAGCTCTATCATTACGATATAGTTTGTACCCAGGTATCACAGTGTCCCACTGGTTGTCCTCCTTCCACCATATCTCTGATATTCCAATCACATCTAACCTTTCACTTAGTGCTATATATTCTAACTCTCCCATCTTATTTTTTAGACTTCTAGCATTTGCATACAAGCATTTTAGAGACTGTATTTTATTCATATTAATTTGGCTATTGGTAGACATGGGTAATTTGGGATCTTTAAGCTCTGTCTGCTCCATACTCGAGGGCATTTGGGCTACTTTACTCTTTTTTGGAACCTCTCTGTTTTTGGTAGTATCCTTCAAGGATACATTCTTCCGAACCATCTGCTCTTGGGCGACTGTCTGCTTTCCCCTATTATCTAGTTTAAAAGCTGCTCTATCTCCTTTTTAAAGGTTAATGCCAGCAGCCTGGTTCCATCCCGGTTAAGGTGAAGCCCATCCCTTCGGAAGAGCCCCTCCTTTCCCCAGAATGTACCCCAGTTCCTAACAAATCCAAACCCCTCATCTCTGCACCGCTGTCTCATCCACGCATTGAGACTCCGGAGCTCTGCCTGCCTTTTGGGTCCTGCACGTGGAACGGGAAGCATTTCAGAGAACGCTACCCTGGAAGTTCTGGATTTCAACTTCCTACCTAAAAGCCTAAATTTAGCCTCCAGAACCTCCCTACCACATTTTCCTATGTCATTGGTACCGACATGTACCAAGACAGCAGACTCTTCCCCAGCACTATCTAAGACCTTATCTAGGTGGCGCGTGAGGTCCGCTACCTTCGCACCAGGCAGGCATGTTATGAGGCGATTCTCACATCCACCAGCCACCCAGCTATCTACATGCCTAATGATCGAATCACCAACTATAACGGCTGTCCTAACCCTTCCCTCATGGGCACATGGCCCTGGAGAAACTTCCTCGGTGCGAGAGGGTTTTACATCACCTGGAGGACAGGTCCTAGTTACAGGATCACTTCCTGCCACACCAGGGTGATGCTCTCCTGTCACGTGACCTCTCTCCTCCATGGCAACAGGGATGCTGCCAGACTGGAGGTGGTACTTCAGGACTATATCCCTGTAGGTCTCGTCTATGTACCTCTCTGTCTTTCTTATGTTTTCCAAGTCTGCTACTCTAGCCTCTAGAGAACGGACTCGTTCCCTGAGAGCAAAGAGCTCCTTGCACCTAGTGCACACGTAAGACCTCTCACCAACTGGGAGAAAATCATACATGTGACACTCAATGCAAAAGACTGGAAAGACCCCCTCCCGCTTCTGGACTGCTGTCTGCATCTTAGTTTTAAGTTTTTGTTTAGATCTTTAAGTTCTTTACTTACTAAGGGCTGCTATGGATATTTATACCAATAAAACTGTACCTAATACGTTTAATATACCTTGTTCACCTGAAGCTTAATTAATCTCAGGTCCTTAGTGTATGACTGATTTGGGTAACGAGCTTCACCTGAGAGCACCTTCTGTCTTTTAAGATGTGTAAGTACCTATAAAGCTACGATTATCCCAGGGGTGGGTGGGTGTGGGGAGGGAGGGAGGGAAACAACACTTATTAAAAGAGGGCTGCTACACAGTACCCTGTCCTGTGCTGCTGAGGTAAGCTATATTCTTATTTGATTTAAATTATAGCTCTTTGCTGCTGCTAGGCTCTAACATATTATGAAATGTAAACTACAAGCTCTCTGCTGGGTTCTAAATTTAACCAGAAAGCTCTCTTCTGTGTTTTAAATTTAAACTAAAAGTACTTTGCTGATGCTAGGCCCCGAGTGACTATTACATTTAAACTACAGCTCTCTGCTGGGTATGAATGTAACCAGAAAGTTCTCTTCTGTGTTTTAAATTTAAACTGCTGCTACTAGGCCCTGACTGATTTAACAAAAAATAGTGGGTTCACAGATTAAATAGCTTTAATAGAAAGAATTCCTTTCAGAAAATTCCCAGAAGTATATACTCACAATTGCAGATCTCTCTCCAGAATTAACAGTCCCTTTTTCTAGTCCTTCAAGACTGAGGATCACAGAGCTCTGGTTGAGCTATTTATGCCTGTGCTGCTGAGGTAAGCTGTGACCAACTTCCTGGATGATTAACAGTCCTTGCTTGGATAGAAGGAGTCTTTCAAAATGGCCTTTTGAACTGCCACCTGGTGTTAACACCTATTGAAAAGGTTTCACAGATCTCTTGCTCCCTAGGTAGAAGGCCTCTTTGTAAAGGTCTCTAGAAGACTTTATTTGCTGCTCAAAGAGTACTGACCCTGTTTTGCCTTTTGTGCTAATCTATATTCTTATTTGATTTAAATTATAGCTCTTTGCTGCTGCTAGGCTCTAACCTATTATGCAATTTAAACTACAAGCTCTCTGCTGGGTTTTAAATTTAACCAGAAAGCTCTCTTCTGTGTTTTAAATTTAAACTAAAAGTACTTTGCTGATGCTAGGCCCTGAGTGACTATTAAATTTAAACTACAGCTCTCTGCTGGATTCCAAATTTAACCAGAAAGCTCTCTTCTGTGTTTTAAATTTAAACTAAAAGTACTTTGCTGATACTAGGCCCTGAGTGACTATTATGGGTCCTATGGGCCGAAATTAATACAACGAGGAAAAGGACTTTCCATATCAGGAATTTTAAAGGAACAGATGCCAATGGTTCAAAAGGGCTATGTATCAATTGTGCAAGAACAACATTTAAGTCCCACAGCTGGGGGACGAAGAGGCGGTTTTGTCAAAAGAAGACCTTGCATAAACCGAGCCACCAAAGGGTGAGTGGAAATAGCAGAAATCTGAAGTGGACAGTGAGAAATGGAGATGGTGCTCAAGTGCACCCTAACAGATGTGGTCTTGAGGCCAGATGAGGATAAGTGCAGCAGATACTGGAGGAGATGTTGCACAGAGCAAGAGAAAGGATCCAAGTTCCTTTGCGCGCACCAGAGTGAAAACCATTGCCATCTGAAGGCATAGAAACGTCTAGTAGAGTTCTTCTTGGATGACAAGAGGACTTGTAAAACATTCTCTGGGAGTTCTAAGTCCGAGAGGGTGAAGCGTTCAGCAGCCAGGCCGCCAAGTGGAGGGTCTTGAGACTGGGGTGTAGAAGAGTCCCCTGATCCTGCAAGAGCAGGCTGGAAGCACAACCTAGTTAGAGAGGAGGAGCCTGGGCTAGACAATGAAGCAGTGGAAACCATGGTTGCAGAGTCCAAAAGGGGGCAATGAGGATCATCGTCTCCTGATCGTCTTGAAGCTTGAAAAGCATCTTTGGAATAAGAGGGAGTAGGGGAAATGCATAAAGCAGATTCTGACCCCAATGGAAGAGGAACACATCTGAAGTCTCACTGAACAGAGATGGAATCCTGGAACAAAAGCGAGATAGTTGGGCATTGACTGGAGAGGCAAAAAAGGTTGATTATAGGCATCCCCCAAAAGTGAAACAAGTGGAGGGAGAACGGACGATCCAACATCCACTCGTGTGGATGAAGGACTTGGCTAAGCCTGTCGGCTGGTTGATTCTCTTCTCCTGGAAGGTAAACTGCTTGGAGGTGAATACCGTGAGCTATTACAAAATTCCACAAGTGAATCGCCTCTCTACATAGAGGGCGAGAGCCAGTTCGCCCTGTTTGTTCATATAGAACATGGCTATCTGATTGTCTGTCTGAATCAGGACTGTCCATCCTGAAAGGTATGGAGAGAAAATGCAGAGGGCGGTGGAGATTGCTCGGAGTTCCAGAAGACTGATGTGAAGCAAAGTCTCCTGAAAAGACTAGAGACCCTGTGTGGTGAGACCATTGAGATGTGCTCCCCAACTGTGCTTGGATGCATCAGTGGTCGGGGTACACTGCCGTACAGGCTTCTGAAAAGGTAACCCTATGACAAGGTTCTGCAACATGCGCCACCACTGCAGGGAGTTTATCATTTGAGGAGAAATGGTAATGAGATTGGATAGACTATCTGTGGATTGTGTCCACTGCTGTGACAGGATCCACTGACCTATTTGCATGTTGAGCCAAGCATGAGGCACGACACTGACTATCGAGGCCATGTGGCCTAGCAGTCTAAAGAAGTCTCTGGCAGAGACGACAGGCTGGTTCTGACAGTGGGTGGCGAGAGAGATCAGTCGAGCTTGCCGCTCATCGGGCAAGAAAGCTCAAGCTTGTACCATGTCTAGGAAAGCTCCTATGAACTCCAGCTCCTATGTTGGAGTAAGATGTGACTTTGGATAGTTTATTATGAATCCTAAGTCTTGGAGGACCTGAATGGTCTGCTGAAGAGTCACGGTGACTGATTGAGGGATATCTCCCTTGATCAACCAGTTGTCTAAGTAGGGGAACAGAAAGACCCCTAAACAGCGCAGATAGGCTGCGATGACAGCCAGGCACTTTATGAATACCCTTGGGGCTGATGCTAGACCAAAGGGAAGAACTCAATATTGGAAGTGGTGTTCGAGAAACACAAACCTTAGGAATTTCCTGTAGTTGGGGCGAATCAAGATGTGGGTATAGGCATCTTTGATATCCAGAGAGCATAGCCAGTCATTCGGCTGAAGCTAAGGGAGAAGTGTACTCAAAGAGATCATCTTGAATTTCTCCTTGACTAGAAACCTGTTGAGATTTCTGAGATCTAGGATAGGTCTGTAGCCTCCTGACTTTTTGGGATAAGAAAGTATCGGGAGCAGAACCCTAGGCCTTGCTGGGATGGAGGGATCTCTTCTATTGCCACCTAAGAGAGAAGAGATTGGATTTTCTGTTGCAGCAAGGTGGACTGAGGGAGATCCATGTGGGGTTGACCCACAAAGTGTATAGGCAGAAGAGTCTTGAAGCGTAGCTGGAGGCCCTTGCTGACTAACTGCAAGGTCCAGGGTTCTGAGGTGACAGCTGTCCAACAATGTGCAAAAAGGACTAATCTTCCTGGAATTAGAGTAGGAAGAGGATATTGTACAGGACAACTGGCTATGCTCTGCAGGAAAAAGTCAAAAACCCTGTGACGGTTGTTATTGAGAAATAGGCTGGGCCTTAGGAATTTTAGGTATCCTAGGCTGCCTGGGACCCTGCTGCTTCTACTAGTGCAGCTGTTGAGAATGGTAGGTGGAGTAGGAGTGGTAAGGTGGGTAGTAGTGCTTTTCTTGGGATAAGAAGGCTTCTTACCAGGAACCTTCTTTTTGGAAAGATCTGCAGTTTTCCCAAGGTAACCCTCTTCATTGTGAGTCATTGGTTTCAATTTCTCCTGCTTTCTCTCTCCACCTTTGACCAAATAGGTTTTCACCATTGCAAAAAAATATTAATGAGTTTATCCTGGACCCACTGTTCCAGGTCTGATGCCTGTAGTCAAGCTGTTCTTCTGGTTCCTATACACACTGCTGTTGACCTGCTGGTGGCCTCAAAGGCATCAAAAACTGCCCTTGTAAGAGATTTGGATGTATTTTGGGCATGAGAGACAAGGGCCTGATGAGAGGCCTGCTTCTCAGATGACAAAAAGAAGTGAATTCAGCCAAGTCTCTAGAGACATCCCGAAGGAAGATGTCCATGTATAGCAAATAGGAATTTATCATAGAGACCAGCATGGTTGCTTGGAAGAACTTTCTGCCAAAGGCATCAAGGGTCCAAGATTCTCTGCCAGGAGGAACTGAAGAGTGGTTCTTCTGGCTTTTTATCCTTCACATAGCAGATTCTACTACCATTGAATGGTGTGGAAACTGAGGCTTCTGGAATCCAGGGCAGAGAGGAACTCTATAGAGGGTATCCAAACACTTTGAAATGGTAGGAGTGGTAATAGGAGCGTCCCACATTCTGGCCATCAAATTCCTGAAGATATTGTGCACTGAGAGGGTAGAAGCCCCTTTCGGTGCCGAAGGATACTGTAAGATGTCAAGTTCTTCAGTTCTCGGTTCCATCTCGGTCAATACCGAGACTTTGAGGGCAGCAGCCATGTCTTTAATGAAGTCCTGAAAGGACATATCCTTGGGGGTGAACGTAGTTGCTCATGGGGAGGCGACGGGTCTGAGGGTATGTTCCTAAGAGGATCAAATCGGCCAATTCTGGATCCGAGAGCTCTGAGCCAGAGTCTGGCAGAAAAAGAGAAATTAGACTTACCTGCTAATTGTTGTTCCTTGAGGAACTCCAGTTCAGTCCCGCATCTCTGGGTAGTGCACCTCTTCCTGCAGCATGGAGACTGGGCATGTCAGAAGTCTGGCACATACACCGGTGGCACCTCTCACCAGCTTCCAGTGACCTATTGACAAAGCAGACTCTAAAGAGCAACACATAAGTAGTTATAACCAATATGAACTCTAAACTCGAGGCTTCGCCACCCCTCAAATAACCCCCTGAGAGAAGAGGATAACTGCTCCACCTCCCCTCCAAGGAAACATCATTAAAGATATGAAAGAAACAAAAGAAGGTAATATAGAGCAGAGCGGCCAACCAGTCAATTACCCCACAGGACAGGTAATAAATGCTTACCGTTAGGCTTCTCTTTGCTTAGTCGGCTTCTCCAACGTCGCGAGACCACTAACTGAAACACCAACTTGGGTGGGAATCGGGACTGAACTGGAGTTCCTCAAAGAACAACAATTAGCAGGTAAGTCTAATTTCTCTTTCCTTTTCGTCCCTCCAGTTCAGTCCCGCACCGCTGGGATGTAACAGAGCAGTACACTAATGGGGGGGACCTGACAAACCGGACTGCAAAACTGCTAACCCGAAACAGGCATCCCTTGCCGCTTGCACATCAAGACGGTAATGCTTACTAAAGGTGTGCAAGGAGGACCACGTAGCCGCCTTACAGATTTCAACTGCCGGAACTCTACTGTGTTCCACACAAGACGTCGCCTGAGCCCTTGTTGAATAAGCTCTCAATTCCAAAGGCACCTGACGGCCCTGCAAAAGATAAGCTGATGCTATTGCTTCCTTAATCCACCTAGCAATGGAAGCCTTGGAGGCCGCTTCACCCTTCTGCGGGCCTCCAAAAAGAACAAACAAGCGCTCCGACTTACGAAAAGACTCCGAAACCTTCAAGTAATAACGAAGAACTCTCTTCACGTCCAGCAACCGTAAACTACGGTCAGCCCCACCCATCACCTGCTGACTTCAACACAGGTAAGGCCACAGACTGATTCAGATGAAACGGCGAGACTACTTTCGGCATAGACGGTGGCACTGGGCACAACACCACCTTTTCTTTGAAGAACATCAGAAAAGGTTCCTTAAAAGATAATGACTGCAACTCTGAAACCCGCCGTGCCGAATAAATGGCCACCAGAAACATTGTTTTTAAAGTCAGATCCTTAACCGAGGCTTCACTCAGAGGCTCAAAAGGTTGCCTCGGCAACGTTCCCAACACTAAATTGAGATCCCACAGAGGAATCAGCACGCCGCATGGAGGCCGCAACTGACACCGCTCTCATAAAACGCAAGACATCTGAGTGAGCCCCTATGGTACGACCTTGAACCTTACCACGATAACAAGCAATAGCAGCCAGCTACACTCCTAACAAACTGGCCGCCAAACCTTTATCAAAACCATCCTGAAGAAAACTCAACACCTCCGGAATTGAGACCAAGGAAGGACGTAACTGCCTACTTCACACCAGCCTTCAAAAATACACCAGATGCAAACATAAGCCAAGGAAGTCAAACACTTTCTGGCCGAAAGCAAGGTAGCAATCACCGCCGACGAACAACCTTTCTTCCTCAACCTAGCCCTTCCAATGGCCAAGCCGTAAGTGAGAACTGAGCGACCTGCGGCATCCGCAGAGGGCCCTACAGAAGTAGATCCTCACAAATTGGTAATTGCCACGGCTGACCGTCGAGAAGCTTCATCATGTCCGCGTACCACGGACAACACGGCCAATCCGGTGCTATTAAAATCACAACCCTGTGATGCGCTTCTATGCACTGAATTACCCAGCCTATGAGCGCCCAGGGAGGAAATACATACAGAAGGCCCTGGGCAGGCCACCGCTGAATCAAGGCATCGATCCCTTCGGACATCCTTTCTCTTCTCCTGCTGAAGAAACGGCTGGCTTTAGCAGTCTTACAAGAATTATGTTGGTCCTTCTGGAGTAATAAGGCTAGTGTAAAGAATCAATGATTTACTCCACTTTAACTTGCAGCTATTTCCGGGGCATCTATGGTGTAAAGACGTCAATGAACTCTCATAAGCCCATAAGTAGTCTCAGACCAACGTAGCGCTGCTAGTCACCAACAGATAGTGAAACACAGATAGCGCTTTACTAGCATCAATGACTACTGGGCAATTATTTTTGTATCCAGTGAAAATAATTTTTTCTTCTCTTTTTTTGTCTTTTTACACCACTAGTGTTATTTCCCCTTCCGTTTATTTAAAAACTTGTATCAATCCATTGAATAAATGAAAATGCTTATCTTTTATCATACATCCACCTATTCTTGGTGGGTCTCTCCTTTCGCTGAAATTTCTCTCTCAACGCCTCACTTGGCGCGCTTGCGTTTCACTCCCTTATGGAGTTTCTTCAGGAGATAAATCTGCGAGTGAGAAACATTTAAAATAAACGGCTAAAAACATTCACGCTGCATCATAGATCTTGAAATACATCATGACTAAAATATGTGCAGACAGTGAGTTTATTCCCCAAAATCTTCTGGCTGACGGTTATACTCACTGTTATCTGCTGCCCACGTTTCTCTACTTGATTTTTTCAACCAGAACGCCGCGCATGCGGGAAAGTGGCTATCTCCTCCTTTTAAAGTTACACCTGATTGGTCAATGTGAACATCATTTGCAAACCTGCCACTCAATCGAGGCATTTAAACC
The DNA here is from genome assembly GCA_033557465.1 of Ichthyophis bannanicus. Lineage (NCBI taxonomy): Eukaryota > Metazoa > Chordata > Amphibia > Gymnophiona > Ichthyophiidae > Ichthyophis > Ichthyophis bannanicus. The sequence continues at coordinate 171,724,253 of CM066035.1, read as the reverse complement.
AAAAGGTGTTACCGTATTCAGTGAGAAAATCCATCTCTGCTCGTAAAATAGCAACGTTTCATCAATGGTTTTGCCTCTCCTCAGTTTGCAGATCTGATCTATGCAAAAGCAACGGAGTTGTAAAAATTCATGATTAAATTCTCCACAGTGTTGAACCAACGGCACTGTTGTAACTTTGTTTAATAGCCGACTTTTGTGTTCCTGCATGCGAACTTTAAAGGCTCGGATCGTCTTGCCTATGTAGAATTTGTTACAAGGACATCTGATGGCGTACACCACCGATGTTGAGGTACACGACGTTTTGCGTTTTAAAACATGCGTTTTCCCCATATGGGTAAACTCCGTGACATCTTCTGTGATCTGACAGATAGAGCAGTGTCCACAAGCAGTGTGGCCTCGCTGTTGAGGGTTAATATCTTCCCTCCAAGGAGAACATATATTAATCGGGCTAAGTTGTTCTTTTAAGTTATTGTTTCTTTGCCAGACACATCTTATGGTTTTCTCCGCTAGCCCTGGGACTGTATGTATTAAAGGAAGATGTTTTGTAACTATCCGCTGGATTTTATGACTGAGAGGTGAAAACTTAGTGATGAGGTTCACGCTGTCTTCATTCTTACTTCTACTTATAGGCTGTGAGGTGCCTAATAACCACATCCTGTCGTTATTGAGGGCTCTTTTATATGCCCTCTGTGAAATATGCACGGGGTATCCTCTTGTAAAGTCCTGTAACAACTGCTTAGACTTGTTCTTGAAATCCGATGTCTCCGAGCAATTTCGCCGGAATCTTAAAAACTGAGAGAATGGTAAGCTGTTTTTTAGTTGCATTGGATGAGCACTTGTGTAGTGGAGAAAGGTGTTACGAGTAATGTTTTTTTTATAAACAGAGGTTATCCATCCTTCTGGACCCTTTTTCACTTCTAGATCCAAAAAAACTATTATCATAGGGTTAAGTGTATAGGTGAACTGGATGGCTAAATTACAATGATTCAGCCATACTACAAACTCATTTGCTGCTTCTACAGACCCTTTCCATAATACAAATATATCGTCAATATAACGTGAAAATGTGGACCCGTTATATTGCACCTGGTCTTGCAAGAGATCTGCTAACTGTGAACACTGAGACCAACGAAGACAAGCCCTCGCTACCCATGCCCCACAAATCAAGGCTTGCAGCGCAAGGGCATTGGCCTCAAAGGCCTGCCTTACCATCGAGTCCACCTTTCTGTCTTGTCCATCCTTTAAGGCCGCGCTACCTTCCACCAGAATGATAGTCTTCTTTGTGACCGCCAACACAGCAGCATCTATTTGAGGAGAACGAAACATCTCCCGTTCCTGGTCAGATAAAGGATAGAGCCGAGCCATGGACCTCACACCCCTAAGAGCTGTCTCTGGCATGTCCCACTAATCCTGAATCATCTGCTTAACCACCTTAAGAACCGGGAAGACTGCCTGTGACTTCCGCACCGTCTGGATGAATGGATCCTCCACACTGTCTTCTGACATGGCTGAGAGGTTAAGCGCCTGTAGCGACTCCGAGATCAGAGCCGTCAGCATCTCTCTCCTGAACACTCTGATAATTCTGGCCTGATCCTCAGGCTCCTGGATCTCACCTTCTTCCAGATCCTCCCCTGGACCTTCCAATTCCCCTTCCAATTCTTCATCCTCTAAACCCTCAGAAGGAAGGGTATTCTCATCCAAAACATGTGGCCTTTTATTTGGCCTCACTTCTGTACCTACAGCCATCTGAACCACTGTCCTAACTACCCCGGGACTCAACTCCGAGACATCCGGCACAGCCTCCTGCTTACGAAGGCAAAAGGTCTGATGTAACAGCAGGACAAAATCCAAGGAAAAATCCTCTATCGCCGAGGCAGTCATCACCAATGGAAGGCTAGGGCCTGGCCGAGACAACATAGACGCCTGTGGCGAAGGAGGAGCCTCTCGCCCCACCTCGTCTCCTGAAGGTCCCCCAGCACCCTGGGACTTGGAGAGGGGCTAGTCTTTAAGTTGGTCTTGCAACCCCTTCTCCATATGAACTGCCTCATTTGCACAGCCACGACACAGGCCGTCAACTGAAACCGTCCCCCTACGGGTTCCACACACCAAACACTGCGGTCGCGCAGGCATCAGCCTCTATAATCCCCCTACCAAGATAGAGAGGCCTCTCAATCACAGCCTATGACACCGCAGCCACGGCTCATGACCACTTGCTCAGAACTTATGTATCTATTTAATTTCTTTATTCTATCCGTTTCTCCTTTTATTTATTTATTTATTTTTAAAACCCCAAATGCCTTACTATAGGCAATAAGGAGGCTCAGAGCAAGCACAAAAAATAACTTTTTGTCAAAAGCCTATGTCCAGGACACTCAGAGAACCCCTGCCAATGAAATTAAACCGTTTGCAAAAAACAGCGGGAAAAATGGCAGTGCTAAGAAAATGGCGCTTCAAAATTCAGCAGCCGGCTCCATACGAGGGGAAAGGCCTTCCCATGAAGAAATCAACCGTGGACACTCACCTGCTCCAAACTGCTTCCCTTCACAATCCAGAGCAAATCTAAGGTAAAATACCTGGATTCCTGTCAGTCAGCTTCTCCCCCGATCGTGCCGTCAAGCCCTGAGGCAGAGGAAATGCTGCCAGCGTCTGTCTGTTTACTTAGACGCTGCAGCTCCGATCGGCAGACAGAGCAGAATAAAGAAAGCAGCTCCCCACCGTTCCAACCAGGTAGGGAGTGCAACAGGGCATCTAAGCAAAGGTAAAATGGAGGGAAGGTACAGCAGGAATCCCCTCCACTGCCCACTTCCCTGTCCTGAACGGCTTTGCTCTCTTTTTTTTTTTTAAAGTTCCAACCAAAAGAATTAAAGGTGCAGTGTACCCAAAATAAAAATATCCCCAAAATAGAAAAAACTAACACCCCTTATGTGTTCCTCATGATGAGCCTAATCCCTAGGCCTCACAACCTCCTGCTGCATGGAGACTGAGCACACTGGAAGCTGGTGGGAGTTGCCACCAGTGTATGTACCAGACGTCTGACATGCCCAGTCTCCAAGCTGCAGGAAGAGATGCACTACCCAGCGGTGCGGGACTGAAATGGAGGGACGAAAAGGAAAGCGTAGTTACTCACCTGTAACAGGTGTTCTCCAGGGACAGCAGGAATCAGTCATCACATATGGGTGATGTCGGCACCGACGGAGCCCTCGTGAGAAGCAAATCCCCAGCTTTCTAAGAAAGCTTTTGGGAACTGCATCACGCATGCGCAGTCCCCTTCCTGCCCAAGGGTGCCATCTTGCTCAGTCAAATTACATAGCTAAAAAGACGGCAAAATGAACAAAATATAATAATAGGACTGCAACTCCAGGGGAGGAGGGAGGGTTATGAGGACTGATTCCTGCTGTCCCTGGAGAACACCTGTTACAGGTGAGTAACTACGCTTTCTCCAGGAACAAGCTGGAAGTCAGTCCTCACATATGGGACTCCCTAGCTATAGGCTACCAGAACCCATTGTTGAAAATAGGCTCCCTCTAGAAGAGCCGCAGCAGCCATAAGGCATAGTTACTCACCTGTAACAGGTGATCTCTGGGAACAGCAGGAATTTAGTCCTCACATATGGGTATCGTTGGTACCGACGGAGCCTGCGCGGGAACGCTCCCCAGCGTCCAATTAGAAAACTTTTGGGAGCATCCCACAGCACCTGCGTGCTGCCTTCCCGCCTTTCAAAACTGCCTCTCTCCAGCTGAGTTTTAAAGCTGAGACAAAGAGAGAGAGAGGGAAAGAGATAGATAGAGAGATACAACTTCTAGGGGAGGTGGGTGGGTTGTGAGGACTAATTTCCTGCTGTTCCCAAAGATCACTTGTTACAGGTGAGTAACTATGCTATCTCCAGGAACAAGCAGGAATGTAGTCATCACATATGGGGACTCCCTAGCTTTAGATGCCAGGGAGAGACCCCAGAAGTTGTGCATCCCTAAGAAGGGCTCCACTTCCCTCCATGGATCTCTGGCATCCTACCAGGGATGGTGGGTAGGAGTTGATTAGGTATGGAACAGGTGTTGGAGAACAGCCTGACCAAACAAGGCATCCCGGCGGGAGTCCTTGTCCAAACAGTAATGGGCTGTGAAGGTATGAACCGAGGCCCAGGTGGCTGCTCGACAGATGTCGTCGATAGACACAGAGTGCAGATGAGCCATTCAAGCTGGCATTGCTTTCACAATGTGAGCTGTGACATGGCCCTCCAGAGGAAGATTCTTACTCTGATAGGCAAAGGATATACACTGAGAAATCCAGTTAGATAGTGTTCTCTTGGAGATTGGGAGTTCCAAATGAGAAGGATCAAAAGCAACAAAGAGTTGAGAGGACTTTCTATGTTGCTGTGTTCTTTGTAAGTAAAAGGCTAAAGCTCTTTTACAGTCCAAAGTGTGAAGGTTCCTTTCTGCATTTGATGCATGAGGCCTTGGAAAGAACTCAGGTAGGTAGACCGCTTGGTTTAGATGAAAAGGTCAGACCACCTTTGGCATAAAGTGTGGATGAGTCCTAAGGACTACCTTGTCATGATGGAACCTTGTATAAGGTGGATCAGCTACTAATGCCTGCAACTCACTGATGCGACGTGTTGATGTGATTGCAATGAGAAAGATAACCTTCCAAGAAAGGAATTTCAATGAGGTAGTCTAAGCTAAGAGTTCGAAAGGTGGCTTCATGAGCTGACCAAGAACCAGGCTTAAGTCCCATGCCACTGGTGGTGGCCTAATGGGAGGCTTAGTTAGAAGAAGGCCTCTCATAAATCTTGCTATAAGAGGATGGGAGGAAATAGGTTGTCCATTTAGAGGCTTGAAAGGAGCTGCAATAGCACTCAAATGGACTTTTACTGAGTTAGTTTTAAGTCCTGCATTGGATAAATGAAGGAGATACTCCAGTAATGATTCCAGAGGTATCGCAAAGGGGTTAAGACCCTTCCGCGAACACCATATGGTAAACCTTTTCCACTTGAAAGCATAAGAGCGTCTTGTGGAAGGCTTCCTGAAAGCATAAAGGATATCCTTTACTTGCTGAGGAAGGTTAAGATCATGAAGATCTAGGCCTTCAGCAACAAAGCCCTGAGATGCAGAGACTGGGGAATGGGATGCCATAACATTCCGTCCTCCTGAGATAGGAGATCTGGAGCAGACCCTAACTCCAGGGAGGGAGCTTGAGAGAGATGTAGAAGCAGAGGGTACCACACTTGCCATGGCCAATGTGGAGCTATGAGAATCATGTGGCCTCTGTCTCTCTGAAGCTTGAACAGTGTTTTGGGAATTAGGGGAATGGGTGGAAAGGCATACAGGAAGTCTTGACCCCAGTAAAAGAGGAAAGCATCCCTGGCCTGAGCCCCCTGAGCCGGGGTTCTGGAACAGAACCGGGGAAGTTTGGCATTCCACGGACTTGCAAAGAGGTCTATGTCCGGGGTTCCCCAAATTTGAAAAATCTTGGCTACCTGGTCTGCATGCAGAGACCACTCGTGTGGAAGCAGAACTCGACTGAGTCTGTCTGCCCAAGAGTTTTGTATACCTGGAAGATACACTGCCAGGAGATGAATCTGATGCTCTCTGGCGAGGGCCCATAGTCGCAAAGCTTCGTTGCAAAGCGACAGAGAGCCTGTTTCCCCCCTGCTTGTTCACGTAGAACATGGCTACTTAATTGTCCGTATGAATGAGGACTGTCTTGAAGCTGAGCAGGGTAAGGAACACTCGAAGAGCAAGGAAGATTGCTCTGAGCCCCAAGAGATTGATATGTAGATGAGTCTCCTGTGGAGAGGTCTTGCAGATGAGCTCCCCAACCCATCGGAGAAGCATCTGTTGTGAGAGTTGCCTGGGGTAAGGGTTGTTGTAAAGGGGACCCCAGCAACAGGTTTTGAGTGGACTTCCACCACTGGAGGGACAAAATTAGGCGACTTGTGTTTGCTATTTTGTCTGACAGGCATCCTGATGCCTGGGTTCATTGAGTGGATAAAGTCCACTGGGCTGCCCTCATATGGAGGCGAGCATAGGGAACCACATGCACGGTAGATGCCATGTGGCCTAGTAGTTGTAGCATTTCTCGGGCAGTGAGAAGAGGTTTAGCACTGCTTGAGAAGCTAACTGCACCATGCGAAGGCAACGGGCCTGGGGGAGATAGGCCCTTGCCTTTCTGGTATCCAGCAAAGCTCCTATGAACTGCAAGGACTGAGTGAGAGTTAGACTGGATTTTGGGATGTTTATTACCAGACCCAAATACTGAAGGATACACATTGTGCAGGATAGAGAAGTCCTGGCCTCTGACTCTGTTGGGGCTCAAATGAGCCAGTCATCTAAGTAGGGGAAGACGAATATCCCTAGAGTGCGGAGAAATGCTGCTACCACAGCCATGCATTTCGTGAACACCCTTGGTGCTGAGGCCAGGCCAAAAGGAAGCACCCTGTATTGGTAGTGCTTTCCTTGAAAAAGGAACCGAAGGAATCTTCTGTGAGTTGGATGGATGAGAACACGGGTGTACGCATCCTTGAGATCTAGAGAACTAAGCCAATCCTGACTCTGAAGGTATGGCAGCAGAGTTCCCAGAGAAATCATCTTGAATTTCTCTTTGACAAGGAATTTGTTCAATTCTCTGAGGTCCAAGATAGGTCTGTATCCCCCTGCTTTCTTTGGGATAAGGAAATAGGGGGAGTAAAGCACAGTTACTTACCTGTAACAGGTGATCTCTGGGAACAGCAGGAATAAGTCTTCACATATGGGTACGTCGGTACTGACGGAGTCTGCGCGGGAACGCTCCCCAGCGTCCAATCAGAACGCTTTTGGAAGCATCCCAACACGCCTGCGTGCTGCCTTTCCGCCTTTCCCAACTGCCTCTCCTCAGTTAAGTTTTAAAGCTGAGACAAAGAGAGAGAGAGAGAAAGGGAAAGATAGAGATAGAGAAATGCAACTCCTAGGGGAGGTGGGTGGGTTGTGAAGACTTATTCCTGCTGTTCCCAGAGATCACCTGTTACAGGTAAGTAACTATGCTATCTCCAGGAACAAGCAGGAATGAGTCTTCACATATGGGGACTCCCAAGCTTAGATGCCTGGAGGAGTCCCAGCATGTTGCGAATCTGAGAGCCATGCTATTTTACCGAAACCCCAGGCATCCTAGGGATGGAGGGTAGGAGTTGAACCAAAAAGATGTGCTGTGGAACAGCTGCACCAAACAGGATGCCTAGATAGGAGTCTCTATGCAGGTGATATTTAGTGGTAATATTGAGAGCAATAAACCACTATGGACCTCACCTGGTGGTATCGTAAAGGGGTATATGGAGGTTCATGTGGATTTGTGAATATGAACTAACAGAATATCCCCAGGGAGTACCTCAATGTAAGGAGAGGTAAATAACTGTGCAATAAACAGGCTGAGGTTAGACCCCTTAGGGTGAGAAGAAACAATCCCAGTGGAACTGGGGTAGTTCAATGAGGTAGGACTTTGCGGAAAAACGCGGAAGTCCCTATTAGATAAAAACTGAAGCTCTTTTGACTTTAAAGAGACATAGTTCTTATAGGAGAAGGGAGTTTCAAAGATCCCTATATCCGATAACAAAGAAGGATAGGAGTAATGAGGCATTGTAGCCTCTCATTTTCTGAAGATTCAGAAAGTCTCTCCTAATTGAAAAGGAAAATATACGGAGGACTTCAGGTGTACCTAAACTGAAGGTCATCGTACAAAAGCTCCGCAACTACCACAGGAGTGGTTGATTATGGAGAACCCTAAGAATGCTGGGACAGCATAGAAAGGGATAGAGAGTATCTGTCGGGTCCATAGGGGAATATATATATGTGTATGAGTATATATATATCTAGGCAGACAGATCGAAATAGTATATAGACATATATCTATCCACTATCATATATTGCAATACATATATATAGATAGGTAAATACAGATATATCCATCGTATATGTAAATATATATATATGGGCACAGACATGCAGATGTCCATATACATGTAACATATATATATATGTATACATACCCATGTCCAGACATAGGGTATGTGGAGAAGGAAAGATTTATCTAACAAGAAGGGAGGTACCTGCTTGAGAAGATATTTAGAGAATCTCTACTTCCTGGTTATGGGTAGGAAGCCCAGGGAGTTCTCTCACTGGCAAGAGAAGTCTAGAGTCCTCTAAGAACGCTAGCCCCTGAATAACCAGAAATGGAGACCTACCTGGAAAATGCAGAGGATGTTTTAGATCTGCAGACAGTAAGTCCGAATCCTTCCATAACTCCAGCAGGTAGCTGGAGAAAAAGATGCAGTAAAAATACCATGTTTACCCCTAATGAGGGTAAAAAGGGTATGGTGCATTCTTGTGCTCAACATGGATTACGCCATGAAGAGTTGAGGATGGAAGGAAAAGACAAGATAAGGATTGTCTATACTGAAAGAAAAAAACCCATCCCTGGTGAAGGGGTCCCCTGGAGATGTGAAGCAATCCAGGGAATTGGATAATTCTTTAGGTCTTTCCTTAATTAAAGGTCTGTGTCCTTTATTTAAGAAGCCTTTAATGGAAATGGTAAGGGTAGGGAGAACCCAGTAGGCATGACTTGGTAAAGCCCTTCCTAACCATCTGACATTATGTGCTCTCTAACAAGGCCCCATAGTGTGGAGCTGCTCCATAGAGATGCAGAGAGCATGTTGCAGGTTAATTAGAAGAAAAACTGGTGTTTAAGAGGCAGTAAGTATCATCAACTATTCCGCCAAGCCCAAGGAATGGGGAAGGCTGAGGATATAATGTAAGGTGATGTGTCTGCAACAATAGCCAGAAGGTTTTTAAACCGTCTGGGACTTAGTGGTAAGCCCAGAAACCATTGAAATTGGAGAACAAGCCCTGGTAGCTTGGTCAGCAAGTCAGTGGTATAACCAGTAAGAGCCCCTGCAGTTCTAACTATTGATAGGGCAGCAGTAGAAATCTTAGGTCCCAAGATTGGGAAAGAAGTACAGACATAAGTAGGAGTGGTAAGACTCCGCTATTGTCTGAGCAGCTGCCAGGAAAACGAAGAATGCAAGGGGGGAAACAACTCTGAAAGAAAACTTAGGGGCTTAAGGAAAAATTCCCAGCAAGTGGTATCACTCTTACAGAGCAAATATCTTAGTAAGAGTGGCAGAGTTGAAAAGAAGACTTACGGTGGAGTAAATCTTTGAAGTAATATGAGAGATGCTGATACAGGAGAAAAAGTCAAAGGTAAAGGCATGGCAACCTTATTGACAGCTGTTACTCCTCTGTGTAGGTAGAGGACGAGGAGTAACTATACCACCTGTAAAGCATAATCATCTTAAGAAGCTCTTTGAGCTAATAGTCAGGATGTCTCTTTAAGAGGGACATATGTAAAGTTTAGGATGGAACCGATGTAGATGCTTGCAGTGGTAGGAAGCAAACTACAGGATCTAAACCTCAAACAGGAAAAAAAGGATTCAGGGAAGAGTGTATCAGCAACCCTGCGGCTGCTGGGTCTGCTGAACCCGTTGAGGTTGTGGTTTCCTGAGCCTGGCTGGTTGTTTCCCCTGTCTGGGAGCATCTGTATGATGGGTAGAAGATGGATAAAACCTTCTCCCATTAAGGGAACAAAGCTTACTAGTAGATTTTCTACAAGCTGGGATAGAGAAAGGCATAGACAAGCCTCTGAAAGCAATAGTGTCAGTGGTTAACTGAGCAGCCTGGAGTAAAGTCTCTTTATTAAAGAGATTCTCTCCAGTGCAGGGAGCATTTCCCAGTCTATCTTGTAAGCATTTGTCCAAATCTGAAGCTTGAAGCCAGGCTCTACGTCGTGCCCCTATGGCTATAGCAGATGTTCTGCTAACAGACTCGAAAGAGTCCAGGGAAGCACAAGTAAGGAACTTAGAAATATTTTGAGCATGATTGACTAGCATAGAAAAATCTGCTCTTTTAGGCTCTTGGAGGAAAGGGGTCAAAAGTAGTAGATCTTTTGTGACTTCCTCAAGAGATAATCCCATATAGAAAATATATGACAGGATTCTTGCTGAAAACATGGATGCCTGGAAAGTTTGACGTCCAAAGGCATCTAAGGTTTTAGCCTCACGACCTGGCGGATAAGAAGAGTGCTTCTTAGTATTCTTAACACGCCTCATTGCTGATTCTACAACAAGAGAATGATGAGGGAGCTGAGGCTTTTGAAAACCTGGAGAAGGGGGCACCTTGTATAGAAGATCCGTTGCCCTAGAAGGTGTGGACACCGTTAAAGGAGTTTCCCACGTCCTAAATAAGAGATCCTGCAAGGTTTGATGCAAAGGAAACATAATGACTTCCTTTGGATTGCAGGGGATCTGTATAGGTTGTGAATCCCCTGGTGCAGGGTCCTGACCAGGTAGAGAAATGGCAAGTAACTTGGCCATATCAAGCAGGAAAGCTTGAAAAGAAATCTCCCCAGAGGGGAGTCCTCGAGGAAGAGGAGGAAGAACTAGATCTGTTGAAGAACTAGCTCTAGCATCCACAGGTTCATTCAGATTCTGTAGAATAGAAGATCTGGAGGGGTGGAGGATCGGATTATCTTTGAGAGATAGTTGACGGTACCACTGAAAACCGGTACCGCAACTCGTCGGTAGCAAATCGTCCATGCTAGGAATCGAATCCAAACTCGGTATGGAAGGAAGCGAGCCGGCTAAAAGGAGCATGGGAGGTACCGACACAGATGATGATGTCGATACCGGTATCAGGACCGGTACCGTCGGTGACACCGATATGTGAAGATCAGTCTGTGACGGCACTATCGGTACCGAGGTAACCGAATGTGGTAGACCTTGATCATCGGTAGAATGTCTTCGGTACCATCTGAAGTCGGTACCGAGACGAGTCGGTACCCAGTCATCCAGACTAGAGATCGATTCTAGACTCGACATCGAAAGAAGCGAGTCTATCGATGCAGATCTGGAGGACACCGATGCAGATACCAGCATCGATACCGAGGTCGATGTGGGAAGATCGGTCAGTAGCGGCTCTAGCGGCACTGAAGATACCGAGAGCGCTTGACTGCGATCATCGGTGTGGAATGTTTCATCCAGCACCATTGCCAATGCCGGGGTACCGGCACCGCTCAAAGCGGATACCACCACAGGGCATGGCTCAGGTATGTTCACCAAGGTAAAAACTCTGGGAACCACCTGAAACCCCGTTAATGCTTTTTAGACAGAAGCCTCCCGCCGGGGTTTTGCCAATATGTCCTCGGGGGCAAGCCGAAAGGCATCTCTATGATGTACATGAGATCTACCACCCGAGGACTGGCTAGTCTTTACAGACTTTTGTTTGGTTACCTGATCCTGCGAAAAAGAAGATGTAGCTGGTACCCTCAGGTCTGTGGGGAATGGCGTATCGAGTTGAGCTCGATGCTGAAAACTTCTTACAGAAATAGTAGTGAAGGAGGGACACTCCAAAGGATGGTGTTCAAGTCCCAAACATGAAAGGCACCAATTATGGGTGTCTAAAACTAATTTGGTAGCGCCACAGTTGAAACAGGTTCTAGTGGCTAGCATTTCCATGAGGAAAAGTGGAGAGGCCTAGCAGGCCGAAACCTGTCAGGCACTAAACAGGAAAAAATTCCCACAAAAGGAAATACTTGAAGAGAAAAGAAAAAAGAAAACACCGGCGGTACCGATGCGTCGAGGGAAGGTAGATGCGACCACAAGAAAAAACAAAAATAAAAGAAGAATTTTCTGCGGTGACAGGAGGATGTCCTGCTGGCTCCGCGGAAAAACGAAAACTGAGGAAAGGCAGTTGGGAAAGGCGGGAAGGCAGCACGCAGGCGTGTTGGGATGCTTCCAAAAGCATTCTGATTGGACGCTGGGGAGCGTTCCCACGCAGACTTTGTCGGTACCGACGTACCCATATGTGAAGACTCATTCCTGCTTGTTCCTGGTGTCAAAAGGCCTTCTTATCAACAAGCCTAAACCCAGCCTTGCTTGGCCTTCTGGGATATGTAGTTGAAATAAGCAGTTGTGGCACTGAGGTAAGGCTACAAAAAGGTTTTATTTCCCCTTCCAAGAGGTTTCTTTTGGGTGAGTCAAACAAAACATAAACAGCTCCACTTGGGCAAAAACAAAGCAAGAACAGGAACAAAAATTGCTTACTTTCAGCTTTTAAACAAGTAAATGAAAAGTACTCAAAAACAGCTCTCTTCAGCAAACAAAGGCATTTTCTTTGTGGCTTTCAAGCGTTGGCAATTCTACACACTTATCTTAGAGATAACATGTTATCTGAGACAGAGAGCGTACAGTCCATGTAATCACTGCTTACATTATCCCCCTGTAGCTCATATTGCATCTCTTCAGGCTCTTCTGTTAAGAGGTCATCTCTTGCAGCATGTGAAACGTTGCTAAACAGTCTCCCCTTGCTCTGCAGGAAGTCTCTTTCCCTCTGGGTAAGAATGTTAGCTAAGCTGCTATCGTATTCCTTGTAGAGTCTTTCTAGGGAGCTTCTTAAATGTGGTGGGAGATAGAGAGAATTCTTAGTTTCCCTTTTCCTTCTACTAGGAACATTAGGGTTGTGCTTGAACAGTCTCTGCCTCAAGCTGTGCTCAGTTGCTATCCACGCTGGAATAAAATCACGTAAAAACTTCTCCTGGCTTCTGCCTTTAAAACCTCTTCCAGATACAGGCTTATGCTCAGGTATAAAAGCTTTACTGTTTTTCTGCCAGTTGTTTGTGTAAAAACTTTCCTCTGGCTTCCTCCAGCTAACTTCACAATCAAATGTTTGGTTACCTTTTTGATAGCATTTGCTGGGCTCTGACGCTCTCAGAGTTCTGCTCTCAGCTCCCTTCCAATTAGAATTCTCCGTTTGTATCTCTGGCTTCCAGCCACACAGCTGCCTGCTCCCGTGCTCCAACCGGGTTCTAATTCACTCCTGCTGTGTCCTGCGTATATCTTCTCTCTCTCACCTTCACTCTCACTCTCACTTTCACTCCTGCTCCCACGCTCACTCCATCTGTTGCTTGTATTCTCAAGCTGGCTCCATCTCTCTTGCACACGCTGGTTCTCTCCAACCCCACGTTGGCTCTGTCCAGACTGACTCTCTTGCACACGCTGGCTCTGTCTAGCCCCACGTTGGCTCTGTCTAACCCCACGTGCAGTAAGCTTTTCTATGTGCGTGTCAGCTCCACCCACACCCAGCTGGCTTCCATTAGCTCCTAATTCCTTAGGATTTCTGTTGTTTGGGCGTGTTTCCTTTGCACTTGAGCTACTTTGTGTAGGTTGCCAATGGCAACATCCTACCCTGTGTTCCTCTGAACTGTCATGATCAGTCTCACTGGCTGCATTTTCGCTTGTTTCCATGGGCTCTGCTGTCTCTGCTCTGTGACACTGGAGATAACCCTGTAGCCTGCTGATGGATGGGTACCTCTTCTATTGTCCCTTGGGCAAGAAGCATAGTGACCTCCTGACCTAACAGGATGATGAGAGAGGTCAGAGAATTGAACTGCCTTATCATTGTGGAAGGAGGCATGCTCGAAAAATGAAGCTTGTACCCCTCTTTTATGATGGAGAGTGTCCAATGTTCTGCTGTTATCTGCCCCCATCTGGGGGCAAAGTGACACAAGCTTCCTGGAATGGTGGAAGGCTCTGGTCCAATGAGAGCCAGGAAAGCTAAGTTCTCTAGCTGAAAGTCAAAGGCCTTGTGGAGGCTGAGACTGCTGAGACGGCTGAGGCTTAGCAGTCTTTGGTTTTCTTTGTTTGGGTGGTTGCTGACCTTTACGGACAAGCTGACCTGCAGAACGTCCCTGCTGAGAATAAGCAGGATAAAATCTTTTCTTTTTAGAAAAGAATGGTTTCTTGAAAAATTTCTTTCTTGCAGGATCAGCTGTGGACTTGGATAATCTATCCAAGGTGGAGTTATCAGCATCCAACTCATTGGCCTTTTCCTGCCAATCTTTACCAAACAAGTTCTCACCAGTACAAGGAATATTTCCCAGTTTGTCTTGTACCCAGAGCTCCAGATCAGATGCCTGGAGCCAAGCAATTCTACGTGCACCTATGGCAATGGCAGAGGTTCTGCTTATGCACTCAAAACAGTCAAAAGCTGCACGGTTGACAAATTTAGAAACATCTTGGGCATGTTTGACCAATGTGAGAAAATCCTGCCTTCTATTCCCAGGAAGAAGAGGACTCAAAGCCTCTAAATCACCTGTGACTTCCTTCAGGAACATTCCCATATATAGACTATAGGAACTGATCCTGGCAGAAAGCATGGAAGCTTGGAAGACATGACGTCCAAAAGCATCCAAAGTTCTGCACTCATGTCCTGGAGGATTAGAGGCATGCCTCTTTGCACTCTTGATCCTTCTCATAGCTGATTCCACTACAATAGAGTGGTGAGGAAGCTGAGTTTTCTGGAAACCAGGACAAGGAGGGACTCGATACAGAGTATCCAGTCTACGAGAGTGAGGAGAGGTGGCAAGAGGTGTCTCCCACATTCTTAGCATGAGATCATGCAAGATCTCATGGATAGGCAAGGCAGCTGCCTCCTTAGGAGTTTTAGAATATTGCAAAATTTCCAACTCCTTTGCTCTGGGCTCTGTTTCAGGGGCCACAGTAATGGACAGACCCCGAGCCACCTCCCTGATGAAATCCTGAAAGGAAATGTCCTCTGGAGGAGACATCCTGCATTTAGGGGAGGAAGGCTCCTCCAGGAGAAGTATTCCCGCATCGACAGAACTGTTAGAATCCTCAGATTCCTCTGAGGACTCGAAGTACCTTCTGTCGGGATGCTCTTGAAGAGCCCGATACCTGTACCGACCGAAGTTGGTACCGAGGGGAATCGGTACCGGAAGGCATCGCATGACTGGGTGCCGGCAATGCGGACGCCGATGTCGATGCCGTCGGTACCGGTACCGATACCGGTGCCGGAGTCGGTTGAACTGTCTGATGCGGTTCCGAGGGTGTCGATGCTGCAAGGAGAGCCTCCAGACTGCGTTCAATAGCCAGAACCCTCTGGTCTATCGACACTGCCGATGCCTGGATGTCGGTACCGGAGAAGACCGCCGGTACCCCAGAGCATGGCACCAGTAGTTCTGCTGAGATCGAAGCCTCGAGAACATCCTGGAACCCCGATAATGCTTTGGAAGCTGAAGCCTCCCGCCGGGGCAATTTTGCCGGTGCAGAATCCTCAAGGGCAACGCCAGAGGCATCTCGATGCCTAGAAGGAGATCTACCCGTTGAGGACCGGCTAGACTTATGTTTAGTTACCTAAGATCCATGGGAGGAAGACGAAGCCCTGGAAGACGTCGATGCCACCGAAGCTGCATCAGAGGGAAACAGGGTACTGAGCTTGGCAGCTCGGTTCTGTCGACCTCTCTTGGACATCATGGCACAGGCCATACATTCCAAGATGGAATGGTCAGGACCTAAACATTTCAGACACCACTCATGGGTGTCGGTGACAGAGATGGTACCACCACACTTGGTGCACTTTTTAAAACCCGAAGAGGGTTTTTCCATTGTAGAAAAAATTTTGGGCCAAAATGGCGCGTGCACCTGGAAAAAAAATGGGAAAAAAGTACTAAAAAAATGTTTTTATTTTTTTTTAAAAAAGAAAAAAAGAAAGAAAAACCGTCGGTACCGGTAAAGCGTCAAGGAAGGCAGACGCGACTACAAAAAAGAAGGAAAATTTTCTGTGGTGACAGGAACACAACCTGCTGGCTCCAAGGACAATGAAGAACTGGAGAGAGGCAGTTGGGAAAGGCGGGAAGGCAGCACGCAGGCACTGTGGGATGCTCCCAAAAGCTTTCTAATTGGACGCTGGGGAGCATTCCCGCGCAGGCTCCATCGGTACCGACGATACCCATATGTGATGACTACATTCCTGCTTGTTCCTGGAGATTAGGAGTTCAACTGAGAACGTAACACTCAGGTAGCCTGACACCAAAGAGTCGGAGGGTAGGAGTTGCCTAGACCTCGAAAAGGCCGAAAGCACTGTCCCGTCGGGACTCCCTATCCTGGCAGTAATGGGCCGCAAATGTCTGACCCAAAGACCAGGTGGCAGCCGGGCAGATGTCTGCCAGCAGAACAAAGCGGAAGTGAGCCACTGATGCCGCCTTAGCCCTGACCCGGTGGGCTGTGACTCGACCCTGCAACGGAAGATCGGCCACCCTATATGCCCAGGCAATACAGTCTGCCACCCAACGTATGCTTGGAGACAGGCATCCCCAGCTTACTGGGGTCATAGGAGACAAAGAGCTGAGAAGCCCTTCTATGTCCCCGCAAACGCTCCATGTAGAAGGACAAAGCCCTCTTACAGTCCAGGGTATGCAGAACTGCCTCTGCCTGACTTGCATGCAGCCTGGGAAAGACAGCCCGAAGTACCACCTCCTGGTTGAGATGGAACGAAGAGACCATTTTCGGAAGGAAACTGGGGTGAGTGCGAAGCACTACCCTGTTCCTATAGAACCGTGTGTACGGACTATCGGAAACCAGAGCCTGCAGCTCACTCACTCACCTGGCCGATGTGAGTGCCACCAAGAAAAGCACCTTCCTCAAGAGGAAGCGGAGATGGCAGGTAGCCATCGGTTCAAAAGGTGGGCGAGTAAGCTGCTCTAAGACCACAATCAAATCCCATTCGGTCGCCGGGGGGCAAATCGGGGGCTTCAGTAGAAGCAAACCTCTCAGGAACCTGGACACCAAAGGGTGTGAAGAAAGAGGTTGTCCTTCCACTGGAGAGTGGTGCTGCTGACAAGGCACTAAGGTGGACTCGGACAGAATTTGACTTAAGGCCTAAATCTGTTAGGTGAAGCAGGTACTGCAGCACCACTGGCACTTGGCAGGAGAAAGGGTTGTCACTGCTTGTTGCACCACACCTCAAACCTATGCCACTTAAACACAAAGGCCTTCCTAGTCGACTGCCTTCTTGAGGCTAGTAGTAGTACTTCTACATTTTTAGGGAGGAGAAGTGGTGAAAGGACTACCCTTTCAGCAGCCATGCCATCAGGTTGAGAGACCTGAGGTTGGGATGCAGGAGAGAGACCTCCTCCTGCGATAGAAGGTTGGGATGTAATCCCAGAGGAATTTGGGCCTCCTTCCACCAGTTGAAGCAGTAGCAGAAACCATGGTTGCCTCGGCCATCTGGGGGCTACCAGGATGACCAAGGCTCTGTCCTGAAGGATCTTGAACAGAGTCCTGGCCACCAGAGGTGTGGGAGGAAACGCATACAGGAGGCCCGCAGACCATGATATTAGGAATGCATCTGCAGCCACCCTGCATGGGTGTGGCTGTCTGAAGCAGAAATGGGGCAACTGGTGATTCTGTGGGCTCGCAAACAGATCTATGGATGGTTGTCCCCAGTACTGAAATAGCTGCTGAGCTATGTCGGGATCCAGTTGCCATTCCTGCGGCTGGAGAATTCTGTTTAGCTTGTCGGCTAAGACGTTTTCCTGACCTGGCAAGTACACTGCTTTGAGATGCATACCCTACCTGACTGCAAGAGTATAGGTCCAGGGTCTCTTGACATAGGATGCGAGACCCTGTGCCCCCCTGCTTGTTCACATAGAACATTGCCACTTGATTGTCTGTCTGAATCAAGACAGGCTTGTGAGCCAGGATTTGAAAGAAAGTCCATAGAGCTAGGCGAATAGCTCGAAGCTCTAGGAGGTTGATCTGTTGTGTGCCCTCCTGTGGAGATCCCACAAACTGAGTGCACAATTCCTGGCAATGGGCCCCCCAGCCCAGCAAGGATGCATCTGTAGTCAGCACTCTCGTGTGTGGTGGGGGTTGAAAAGGCACCCCCCTCCAGTAGGTGGTGTGGTTGAAGCCACCAGGTCAGTGACTGCACCAGTAGCTTGGACACCTTGATCCTATCTCGGAGTCTGCCTGTGGCCTGTGTCCACTGGTCCCTCAGGCACCACTGAGCTGTTCTCATGTGGAGGCGGGCATTGGGTGTCACATGCACCATGGAGGCTAAGTGACCGAGGAGGCGCAGAAAGTGTCTTGCTGAGATCTGGGATCTGCGACTCACTTGCTGTACTAGGGCCAATAGTCTCTGTGCCCTGTCTTCCTTGAGAGAAGCCCTTGCTTGAAGGGTGTCCAGCCTTGCTCCTATGAACTCTAGCCCTTGAGTGGGAGCCAGAGTGGATTTTGTGTAATTGATCACAAACCCTAGGTGTTGTAGCAACTGGATGGTGCGAGATGTGGCCTGTTGGGCTTCCAGGGCTGACTGGGCTCTGATGAGCCAGTCGTCTAAGTAGGGGAAGACAAATATCCCTTGGTTCCTTAGGAAGGTCACCACCACCGCTAGACACTTTGTGAACACCCTAGGTGCCGAGGCAAGGCCAAAGGGAAGTACCTTGTACTGAAAATGGTTTCCTCCCACCACAAATCGTAGATATTATCTGAGGTCTGGATGAATTAGGATGTGTGTATAAGCATCCTTTAGGTCTAAGGAGCATAGCCAGTCTCCCTGGCGGAGGTAAGATAGCAATATTCCAAGGGAAAGCATCTTGAACTTTTTCCTCACCAGGAACTTGTTTAAGTTGCGCAGGTCGAGGATGGGTCTTAAGCCTCCTGTTCTTTTTGGTATCAGGAAATACCTGGAGTAGAAGCCCTTTCCTTGCAGGTGGTGGGGCATCGGTTCTACCGCCTGATCCTCAAGAATACCTGCTAACTCTTTCAAGAGGAGGTCCCTGTGAAGAGGGGGTCTGAGAGGCTCCCCTGGAAAGTAAGAGGGAGGTACCTGGGTGAAATGTAGCAGATAACCCTTTTGGACTATCTAGAGAACCCAGGTATCTGTTGTGATAGCTGGCCACCTGTGGGCATACAGGGTCAGCCTTCCTCCTGTGCATGGCCTTACTTCTTTGGAGAGAAGGGCTATGCCTTGGGAGTCAAAAACCCGCTCCAGGCTGGGCCGGAGCCGGTGCCTGGGGCTTGGGGCTTTTTGCTTACGCAGGCCATGCCCCCGTCCCTTGGCCTGCTGCCCCTGTCGGGGAGCAGGAGAGGCCTGATATGTGGGGTAGTTGCGGTAAGCAGTATCTTTCCTCGGGAAAAAGGGCATTTTACCCAAATCCTTCTTCTTAGAAGGGGCAGAGGTCTTCTTTGAGAGCTGTGTCCGGGTTAGGTACTCGGACTCGATCTCAGCAGCCTTCTCTGTCATGGGTTTGCCAAAGAGGTTTTCACCTCAGCAAGGGACATCGACCAACTTGTCCTGTACCCATTGCTCCAGGTCTGACAACTGTAGCCATGCCTGGCGGTGTGCACCAATGCCGGCCGCGGCTACCCGGACCAACGCCTCAAAGCCATCATAGGCTGCTCGAGTCATAAACTTCGAGCACTCGTGGATCCTGGTGGACAAGGTCTTGAAGCGCTGCAAAGGTGCTTGGAGAAACCAGCTGAGAACCCGGCAATCTCTTTTGCTAGGTCCCACAGGTACATGCCCATTTATAGCTGGTATGTCTGGATTTGACATGACAGCATTGAACCCTAGTAGCACTTCTTGCCGAGGGCATCCATGTTGTGGGCCTCCCGGCCAGGAGGCACCAAGGAGTGCGTCTTCTGGCTCTTGAGCCGGTGCATGGCTGATTCCACAACCATGGACTTGTGCGGCATTTATGCTTTCTGGAACACAGGGCTCTTGCGAACTCAGTAAATGGAATTGATTTGCCTGCCGAGCACCGGCATCGAGGCCGGTGTCTCCCACATGTGAAGCATCAGCCGTTCCAGAATCTGAGGCACCGGTACAGTAAGGGCTTCCCCGAGGGGGAAAGTCATACTGGAGGATCCCGAACTCTTCGGCTCAAGACTCCTCCTCGGCCTCCGCCAGGAATGCCAATGCCTTGGGCATGTCCCAGATGAAGTCCAAGAACCGAGTAACCTCCAGGGGGACCTTCTCCGAGGTTCAGATCCCAGGGATTCCGAGGGGATGTACTTGGTCCGATGGGTGTCCGGTGACTCCTTGTCTTCCGTCTCCCATCCTGACTCCTCCAAAGAGGAATTGAGCGGCTCCGGCCTCGACCGCCCCGACGCCAGTGGAATCGGCGTCGACGGCCTCGGTCCCGAATGGGAGGTCGAGGGGGACTTTGGCAGAGGATCGACTTGAGTTTTTAGTGTCTCGAGGATCGGCTCGGCCTCCGGGGTCAACTTGGATGTCGATGTCCTGGTGGTCGAGGCGGATGGACCGTTGAGACCGGCAATCAGCGCCCGCTGTTGTTCCATAAAGACAGACATACTACGCTCCAAGACCACCATTCTGAGACCGAGCTCAGAAGGCTGCGCATGCCCCCGGGTCGGGCCCGACGCCAGTTCTCCCAGAGGAGAGTCCACAACGAGGACTGTGGTTAACTGCCTCGGCGTCTCTGGTTCCTTGCGAGGGAGTTTTGCTGGGCACTCCAACTTCAAGGATCCGGGGCAGCGGTCAGGACTCCGCAACCGGGCCCACGAGGGACCAGGCCACTCTGAGCCATCCAACGACGACGCCCTCACAGATTTCTTCTTCCTCTAGTGTTCCCGTGAGGGAAAACCCCTTTCGGAGGACACTCGACTCTGCTCAGGCTCAGAGTGCTCCTGAGATGTCGAGGCCTCCGACAAGGTCCGGGCACGGGCGGATGTGGACTCAGGAAAAATCCTATCATGTTGCTGCTGCCTACTCCTCAAAGCCTTGGAGGACTTTTCCCTACACAGGCCACAGACCTTCGGGTCGTAGTCGGGCCCAAGGCAACGGAGACAGCAGTCATGTGTGTCGGTGAGGGACATTAATTTTGTGCACCGATCACACTTTTTAAACCCGCTGGCAGCCATCGGGGGAAAAAGGGCCCCTGCGAGGTCAAATGACCGGGCTGAAAAATAAAAAGAGCGCGAACGCTAGTCACTAAGGACAAAAAACGAAAATTTGGACTGGACTCAATACCGATGTACCGAGCTGAGGGCGGGAAGGGGAACCGGCATCGAACCGGTTAGACAGAATTTTTCTGACTTTTAACACTTTTTTCGCGAGGGAACTTGGACTACATCCATTGGGCTCTGCGGAAAAAAGTAGACTGAGCAAGATGGCACCCTTGGGCGGGAAGGGGACCACGCATGCGGGATGCAATTCCCAAAAGCTTTCTTAGAAAGCTGGGGATTTGCTCCGCACGAGGGCTCTGTCGGCGCAGACGTCACCCATATATGAGGAGTGACTTCCTGCTTGCTCCTGGAGAATCAAAATAATCCTTGTCGGTACCACAGTACTGATGCTGTTGCACGGATCGAGGTCAACTCGAGATGGATGGCAATGTGCAAGGCAGTTCTGAAAGCACTGGTACCAGGGGATCCGAAGCACACTGTGCAGCATGGGCCTCAGAGGATGTTGAAGAGCGATTCCCGTTGATGGTATCGGCTCAATGTCCAACCCGGTACCCGGAGGTATCAAGGGCATCAGCTTTGCAGCGGGGCCGGGAGGCCTCAAGGGTGCCGGGATCATGGCTGTCAGTATTGTTGCGAGGCTCTTTTTGATGGCAACCACTCGATCATCTTCTTGCAGTGAGCACAGGAATCCACGTCATGGTCGGGGCCTATGCATTTGAGACACCAGTCATGTTTATTGGTGATTGAAATGGTGCTTAGGCACTTAGTGCACTTTTTAAAACAAACCACTTTGAGGTTTCTCTATTTTAGAGAAAAAGAGGGAAGCTAAATCAAATTGGGCAATGATGTCCCAGTGGGCAGTAAGCCCGATGAAAAGTTCTACCAAAAAGGAAAAAGTTACAGAAAAGAAAGTAAAAACATAAAAGATAAATGGGGTACCAGAATCAATGGCGAATTGAACCGACCGACGGGAAGGCAAAAAATAGCGCCAAAAAGGTACCAGAGAAAAATATGAAGTCATGCGGTGATATGGATTATGTCCTGAGGGCTCCGCGGAAAAAAGACGACTGAGCAGACCTGTTGGGAAGGCATACACACATGCATAGAGCAACGCTCCCAAAAGCATTCCTACTGAATGCTGGGGCATGGTCCCATGTCATGCTCCGTCGGTACCGACGTCACCCATATGCGAAGATTGCCTTCTTGCTTATTCCTGGAGATAGCATAGTTACTCACCTGTAAGAGGTGTTCTTCAGGGATAGCAGGAATTAGTCCTCACATATGGGTGATGTTGATGCCAAAGGAGCCCTCGCGGAAGCATCTCCCCAGCTTTCAAAGAAAGCCTTTGGGAGATGCCACCACACATGTCTGGTCCCCTTCCAACCCAAGGGTACCATCTTGCTCAGTCAGATGACATAGCTAGAGCCAGCAAAAGAAGACGGCAAAATAGTACAGCAACTTCAAGGGGAGGAGGGAGAGTTGTGAGGACTGATTCCTGCTGTCCCTGGAGAACTATGCTTTCTCCAGGAACAAGCAGGAAGTCAGTACTCACATATGGGACTCCCTAGCTATAGGCTATTGATAACCCATAGACAAAAGCACAGCCCAGCTGTGAGCAGCCACAAGCAACCCTGAGGAAAGATTCCGGGGACGCCGGTGTCCAGGGAGAACTATAGCTCCAGTAGCCTGGACAAGAAGGATCAGAGGGCAGGAGCTGCCTAAACCCTGAATAGATTCTGTAGTACGGCCTGACCGAAGGCACTGTCCCGGCGGGATTCCCTCTCCAGGCAGTAGTGGGCTGCAAAAGTGTGAACGGATGAACAAGTGGTTGCCCAGTAGATGTCTGCCATCGGCACTGTGCGGAGGCTCACCACAGAGGTCAACATAGCCCTGACATTGTGTGCCGTGACCTGGTGCTCTAATAGCCCAACCTCAACGTGGGCAAAGGCAATGCAGTCTGCCACTGAGGTGGATAGGGTCCGCTTGGTGACAGCCTCCCCCAGACGACTGAGTTCGTAGGAAACTAATAGCTGCAAGGTTTTGCGGTGGCCCTAGGTTAGCTTAGGTAGAAAGACAGGGCCCTTTTGCAGTCCAGAGTGTGGAGAATGGCTGATGACTTGTCAGCATGGGGCCGTGAAAAGAAGGTAGGAAGCACCACCTCCCAGTTGAGGTGGAAATCAGAGACCACCTTAGGGAGGAACTTCGGGCGAGTGCAGAGCATGACCCTGTTTTTGTAGAACCTGGTGTAGGGTGGCTCGGCCACCAAAGCTTGAAGATCACAGACTCTGGGGGCAGAGGTGAGTGCCACCAGGAAGGTCACCTTCCAAGACAGGTAACGCTAATGGCAGGTAGCCAAGGGCTCGAAGGGCGACTTGGTAAACTGTACCAGGACTACATTGAGATCCCATTCCGCTGGAGGCAGCCGGATGGGAGGTTTGGAGAGCAGCAGGTCCCACGTGAATTGGGTAATGAGGGGCTGCACAGAAAGCAGCTTGCCGAGAGGTGGAGCAGGTATTGCAATACCAAGTGCACTGGACAGGAGAACAGATCCACACATTGCTCCGTGCACCTTACAGAGAATCTGTGCCACTTGAAGGCATAGGCCCGTCTCGTGGAATCTTTACGGGTGGCCAGTAGGATCTCTTCCACCTCCCTGGAAAGGTTGAGGGGTGCTAAAGTGATCCGATCAGCAGCCATGCCGTGAGAGACAAGGATCCCAGGTTGGGGTGGAGGATCAAGCCCTCCCCTCCTGGGTCAAAAGTCCCAGGAAGCTCCCAAGAGGGACTGGGGACTCCGTCGAGAGGCGCAGCAGCAGTGGGAACCAAGGTTGCTGGGGCCACCTCAGAGCCACCAGGATCACCAAAGCCATGTCCTGCCGGAAATTGAAGAGAGTCCGTGCCACCAGTGGTGTGGGAGGAAAGGCATACAATAGATCCACTGACCACGAGATGAGGAATAGCGTAGTTACTCACCTGTAATAGCTGTTCTCTGGGGACAGCAGGAATCAGTCCTCACATATGGGTGACGTCGGCGCTGACAGAGCCCTCGTGTGCAGCAAATCTCCAGCTTTCAGAGAAAGCCTTTGTGAGTTGCCATCACGCTTGCACGGTCCCCTTCCAGCCCAAGGGTGCCATCTTGATCAGTCAAATGAGACAGCCAAAAAGATGGCAAAAATAACAAAATATAATAAAAATAGGACTGCAACTCCAAGGGGAGGACGAAGGGTCGTGAGGACTGATTCCTGCTGTCCCCAGAGAACACCTGTTACAGGTGAGTAACTATGCTTTCTCCGGGAACAAGCAGGAAGTCAGTCCTCACATATGGGACTCCCCAGCTACAGGCTACCGAGAACTCATAGCTAAAAAGGGCTCCCTCAATGAGAGCCACAAGCAGCCGCAATAGAAATCCAAACTAAGGGAATAGCACTACGGTAGCCTAACACAGATGAGTCGGAGGGTAGGAGTTGCCTAGACCTCAAAAAGGTTACGGAGTACAGCCTGGCCGAAGGCACTGCCTCATCGGGACTCCCTATCCAGGCAATAATGGGTTGCGAAAGTCTGACTCGAAGACCAGGTGGCGGCCCAGCAGATGTCTGCCAAATGAACAGAGCACAAATGAGCCACTGATGCCGCCATCGCCCTGACTCCATGGGCCGTAACACGACCCTCCATCGGGAGCTTGGCCTGCCTTGTATGCCCAGGCAATACAGTCTGCTACCCAGATGGACAGCATACGCTTTGATACCGTTACCCCCAGCTTACTGGGGTCATAAGATACAAAAAGCTGAGAAGCCTTCCGAGGCGCTTGCATATGCTGGATATAGAAGGCCAATGCCCTCTTACAGTCCAGGGTATGCAGGACCGACTCTGCTCGACTGGCATGCGGCCTGGGGAAAAAGGTTGAGGTGGAACGAGACCACCACTTTCGGAAGGAACTTGGGGTGCGTGTGAAGTACCACCCAGTTCCTATAGCATCTGGTGTAAGGCCTTTCCGACACTAGGGCCTGGCGCTCACTCACCCTGCGAGTGGACGTGAGTGTCACCAAGAAAACCACTTTCCAAGAGAGATAGCATAGATGGCAGGTAGCCATCGGTTCAAAGGGTGGCCTAGTAAGCTGCCCTAACACCACATTCAGATCCCATTCGGTCGCCGGGGGGCAGACCGGGGGTTTCAAGAGAGGTAAGCCTCTAAGAAACTGAGAGACCAAGGGGTGGGCAGAGAGAGGCTTCTCATCCATTGAAAAGTGGATCACTGCAAGGGCACTGAGGTGCACCCTGACAGAGTTGGACTTGAGGCCCAAGTCAGAAAGGTGGAGAAGGTATTATAGAACCACACCTACCGGGCAGGAGAAAGAATCCAACTCCTGCTCCTTGCACCACGACGCGAATCTGTGCCACTTCAAGGCATAAGTCCGTCTAGTCGACGGTCTCCATGAGGCCAGCAAGACATCTTCAATATTCTTTGGAAGGAGGAGCGGAGCGAGAATTACCCTTTCAGCAGCCACGCCATCAAGTTGAGGGAGCTGAGATTGGGCTGCAGGAGAGAGCCCCCCTCTTGAGACAGGAGGCGTGGGGAGGACCCCAAGGGAATGGGAGCCTCCACCGCTAGCTGCAGAAGAAGTGGAAACCAGGTTTGCCTGGGCCACCATGGGGCAATAAGGATGACTAAGGCTCTGTCCTGGAGAAACCTGAACAGCATCTTGGATACTAGAGGTGTCGGGGGGAATGCATACAGAAGGTCCCCGGACCATGATATCGGAAACGCATCAGCAGCTACCAGGGCTAGATGGATGGCACGGAGTTCCAAGAAACTGATTTGCTGGGTCTTCTTTCTTGGAGACTACACACCCTGTGTACGGAAACCCTAGCAATGGGCCCTCCAGCCCAGCAGGGATGCATCTGTGGTAAGGATCCTCATGTGCAGAGGAGCCTGGAAAGGCATTCCCGCCTCCAAGTGCTGCGGTTGGAGCCACCAGGCCAGGGACCGTACCAGAAGCCTGGACACTTTGACCCTGTCCAGGAGGCGCCACGTGGCCTGAGACCACTGGTCTCTGAGACACCATTGAGAGGTCTGCATGTGGAAGCGGGCATCCAGGGTCACATGGACTGTGGAAGACATGTGGCCAAGGAGGCGCAGGAAGTGCCTTGCGGACACTGTAGTCCTGCCAGAGCCAAAAGCCTGCTTGCTCTGTCTGCAGGCAGATAGGCCTTTGCCTGAAGGGTATTGATTCTGGCCCCAATGAACTCCATTTGTTGAGTCGGAGTGAGGCTGGACTTGGGGTAGTTGATTACGAACCCTAGGTGTTGCAGCACCTGGATGGTGCGAGTTGTGGCCTGGTGGACCTCGCTGGCTGGAGTGCTTCTGATAAGCCAGTCATCGAGATAGGGGAAGACAAAGACCCCTTGGAGCCTGAGAAAGGCGGCAACCACTGCCAAGCACTTTCTGAACACCCTGGGAGCCGAGGCCAGGCCAAAGGGGAGTATCCTGTACTGGTAGTGATTGCCTCCCACACAAAGCACAGATACTGCTTGTGGCTGAGGTGTACTAGAATCTATGTATACGCATACTTTAGGTCTACGGAGCATAGCCAATCTCCCTGGCGGATGTAAGCCAGCAATATTCCAAGGGAGAGCATCTTGAACGTCTCCCTCACCAGGAATTTGTTGAGGTTGCGCAGGTCGACGATGGGCCTGAGGCCTCCTGTCCTCTTTGGCACCAGAAAGTACCTGGAGTAGAAGCCTATGCCCTGCAGGTGGCGGGGCACCGATTCTACCACATGATCCTCGAGACAACCCGTCAACTCCTTCAGAAGAAGGTCCCGGTGAAGGGGAGACCTGAAGGGCTCTCCCAGGAGGTAATGAGGAGGCACCTGGGCCAGGTGAAGAAGATAGCCCTGCCAGATCACCTGTAAGGCCCAGGCATCGGTGGTAATGGCTGTCCACCTGTGGGCATACAAAGCAAGCCGGCCTCCTGTGATCTGCCTGGCTCCTGTGGGAAGAGGAGCTATGCTGCAGGAGTCAAAAGCCGCTGCCAGGCTGGGCCAGAGCAGGTGCCTGGGGTTTGGGGGCTTTCTGCTTACGCGGGCCATGCCCCTGTCCCTTGGCCTGCTGCCCCTGTTGGGGAGCCGGGGAGGCCTGAAAATGGGGGTAGTTTTGGTAAGCAACACTCTTCCTTGGGTAAAAGGGCTTTTTACCCGAGTCCTTCTTGCGAGAAGGAGCAGAGATCTTCTTGGAGAGCCGTGTCCTTGTCATGTACTCAGTCTCCAGCTCTGCAGCATTGTCAGTCATGGATTTGCCAAAGAGATTCTCCCCTTGGCATGGGACATAGTAACATAGTAAATGACGGCAGATAAAGACCAGCATGGTCCATCCAGTCTGCTCAGCAATACGGCAAGAGTAGTTGCACCTGTCGCTCTGTGCAGGCCACCCCTCCCCATGTCTTTGTTTAGGGGTGGACCCACCACTCCATGTAGGACACCCCTATTTATTGAGAAGTTAGATGGTTCCGTTTATTTTGTTTTTATCCTGTTGCTATAAAGGGATCCGCTGTGCTTGTTCCATGCTGTTTTGAATTCCGTCACCATGTTTGCCCCCACCACTTCCATCGGGAGAGCATTCCAAGCATCCACCACCCTTTCAGTGAAAAAATATTTCCTGACATTGCCTTTCAATTTTCCACCTTGCAGCTTCATATTATGCCCTCTAGTTTTGCAGCTTCCCCGTCTTTGGAAGAGGTTTGTTTGTTCATCGTTCCTCTTTAAGTATTTAAAGGTCTGAATAATATCTCCCCTATCCCTCCTCTGCTCCAAAGTGTACATATTTAGGTCTTCAAGTCTCTTCTCATAAGGTCTATTACGCAGGCTCCAAATCATTTTGGTTGCCTTCCTCTGAACAGTTTCCAGTCTTTTTACATCTTTTGCAAGATATGGTCTCCAAAGCTGAACACAGTATTCCAAGTGAAGCCTCACCAGCGACCTGTACAGTGGCATAAGTACCTCTTCCTTTCTGCTGGTAATCCCTCTTTGTATGAAGCCCAACATCCTCCTGGCTTTTGCCAACGCCTTGTCGCACTGTTTTGCCACCTTGAGATCATCAGAGATAATCACACCAAGGTCTTTCTCCTGAACCATGCACACCAACCTCTCGCCCTCTAATGCGTACATTTCCCTTGGATTTCTGCTACCTAAGTGCAAGACACTGCACTTTTTCGCATTAAATCGTAATTGCCAAGCATTAGACCATTCTTCCAGCTTTTGTAGATCTTTCCTCACGTTATCCACTCCCTCGGGGGAGTCCACTCTGTTGCAAATTTTTGTGTCATCTACAAAAAGACAGACTTTTCCATTCAGTCCTTCAGCAATATCACTCACAAATACATTAAACAGTGCCGGGCCCAGGACCGAACCCTGGGGCACCCTGCTAATCACCTTCCTTTATTCCGAGTGAGCTCCATGTACCATCACCTTCTGTCGTCTGTCAGTCAACCAATTTCTAATCCAGTTTACCACATTGGGACCCATCCCCAAGCTACTGAGTTTGTTGACAAGCCTCCTATAAGGAACTGTTTCAAAGGCTTTGCTGAAATCCAGGTAGATGACATCCATTGCATGCCCCTGATCTAGTTCCTTGGTCACCCAAAGAACTCAATCAGATTTGTTTGGCAAGACCGTCCTTCAGTAAAACCATGTTGCCTCGGATCTTGCAATGTGTTGGTTTTGAGAAAGTTCATTATTCCCTCTTTCAGGAGCGCCTCCATTACTTTAACCGCCACCGAGGTAAGGCTCACGGGTCTGTAGTTTGACACTTCTTCCCTGTCACCACTTTTGTGTAGAGGTACGACATCAGCCATTCTCCAGTCTTGAGGAACCTATCCTGTTTCCAAGGATCTGTTGAATACATCCTTTAACGGCCCTGCAAGAACCTCTCTGAGCTCTTTCAGTATCCTGGGATGTATCCCATCTGGTCCCATGGCTTTGTCCACTTTCAGTTTAGCAAGTTGTTCCAACACCTCATCTTCTGTGAATGGTGTATCTACTTCATTCCCATTTTTATATTTGGGAGTCACAGCTGGTCCATCTCCAGGGTTTTCTTTAGTAAAAACAGAGCAGAAGTATTTGTTTAGCAATTTCGCTTTTTCTATGTCACTTTCCAGAAGTACTTTCCCAGCACTTCTGAGTCCTGCAATTCCAACTCTGATCTTTTTCCTTTCCCGAATATACCTTGTCGCAGAGCAGATTCACCAGAGCCTAGGAAGATAGATAGAGAAGTACTGGATCAGGCAGACACTGACATTTTTAGAAAGCACATGTCAGGAAGTTGCTATGAGCAACAAAAACAAATGTGGTCACGAGCCAGAGAGACACACCCAGCCAGCAGGAAAGCTAGGAGGTTATCACCTGATGCAAGTCAGCTGGGGGGAGGTGCTGCTAGGAGGTACGTAGATAAGCACAGCTCACAAACAGTTAGACAGAGCTGGAGAAAGAGTCGTGGTCAGAGTTGTGGAAAAAACTGGAGAAGGGGCCAGAGAGAGAGCTGTGGAGAAAGCCTGCATGATAATCACTACGGAAGCCTGAATGGAAGTTTGAATGATTACCATGAGTGCTTGAGAGAGGAGCCAAGACAGCTGGACTCAGAGTGTGAAAGTGAGGATAACGGCAAGTGTGGAAAGAGCTACGGAGGAGGTAGCAAAACCAGGAGAGGAAGCCTCAGATATCAGAGGAGCCCAGAGAGTGTTGGAAACAGCCCGGGTTGGAACGGAGCTGGGAGGAGAAAGGTAAAAGCTGAAGAGTTTTATTTTCATCCTGAAAGGGGAAACACAGGGCTTGGCTATAAGAAGCAGTTCCCAGAAACGCTAAAGCCTTATGAAGCCAGCTTAAGAAAAGCAGATAAGTTTTATTACCCTTATACCAGGCATGAGAAGGTTAAATGCTTTTTACCTGAAGAGGCTAGTATCTCTGGAAATGATTTAAGGAGCAGAGTCTCTGCAAAACTGCCGTTTCAAACTCCAGCCATACACAGGATCCTGAGCCAGTCAGAGCAGAGAGGTAAGCCTATTTACCTTAATAGAAGTGCAAGGGAATATTGCAATTCACCTAACAACCACCAGCAGGGGAGAGGCTCTTACCGAAGGCAGTTCAGTGAATGTGGTAATAGCATTCAGCACACTCTCACAGAGAAAGAAAGAGAGTCACGTCAGAACAGAGAGAGACGGTTTGAAGAGGTCCCAAATGCTGAAAGGAAAGAAATATTAAATGCTTGTGAGGAAGCGATGCAATGTGAGCCATCAGAAGCTGAGACAAGCATTGAACATATGGATTGCACGATTTCAATAGCAGACAGCATTTCCTCATTGAGATAAAGGGAAGTAAGAGCTGTTGAAGCCTAACGTTGTAAAGAAGGGCTTGTATGTGCTTTTGAAAGACTGTTTTGATGTACATTTGCTTTATTGGTTAAGAAGCTGAAGAGAAGCTATTTTTGTTCCATTTTTCCTTTATTATATGCCCAGGAAGGGTTATGTTTTCCTTTTGTTTATACCACGATAAAAAGTCCTTTTGGAAGGGGAAATAAAGCCTTTGTTAACCTTACCATCGTTTCACAACTGATTTTTAACTGGCAACTCACTACAACTACCAGAGGGCCAAGCAAGGCCTACGCAGCTAATTGAGCCAGTTACACTGAAGCCCCAGCGCAGTGCCCTGCCCAACC
Organism: Ichthyophis bannanicus; assembly: GCA_033557465.1. Lineage (NCBI taxonomy): Eukaryota > Metazoa > Chordata > Amphibia > Gymnophiona > Ichthyophiidae > Ichthyophis > Ichthyophis bannanicus. Next base: position 171,693,743 of record CM066035.1, on the reverse strand, counting down.
AACAGGTACACAGCACGAAGGGGGTGACAACCTGAAGAAAGTTTTCTCGCCACCCTTAACATCTTTAGCCATCTTTCCCTCTGCCTTTGATTTTGCTATCCTTATTTCTCTTTTTCACTCTTTGAGTTTGATCCTGTATTCATTTCTATGTTCTTCTCTTTGCAAGCTTTTGAAATTTGCGAAAGCTGTGTTTTTTGCCTTTATTTGAGCAGCCACTTCTTTGGAAAACCAAATAGGTTTCCTTCTCCTCTTGTTTTTAATTTACTTTTTTTTTGCCCCTTTTATTGCCACCTTTAGTTTAGCCCACTGCAATTCCACTTCCATTATCTCCTTCCACCCTGTCATCTCCTCCTTTAGGTACTCGGCCATTTTTTTTAAGTCAGTGTTTTTGAAGTTTAGGACTTTGAGCTTGCTATGTTTGGCCTGTACCTTGGCTTTTATCTCAAAGCACACTGTGTGATGATCGCTGTTGCTCACAGGGGCATTCACGCAGACATTTGACACGCTATCACCGTTGTTGAGCACTAAATCCAGCGTTGAGCTTTCCCTGGTTGATTCCATGACCATTTGTCTAAGTGATGCATCTTGGAGAGCATCTACAATTTTTTTGCTTCTTTCCAGATGTGCAGGAGTAATCCAATCCACATCAGGTAGATTAAAGTCACTCAAAATGATCGCTTCCCCCTTTGTGGCTATCTTGGCAATATCTATAATCAATTCGTTATCTATCTCTTCAATTTGAGTCGGAGGTCTGTAGACTACAACAGTATGGATGACAGTGCCATCTCCTCTTTCCAACGCAATCCAGAATGCTTCTTCTTTTCTCCATGTCCCCTGCATTTCAGTAGCTTTAATATTGCTTTTGACAAACAAGGCTACTACTCCTCCTTTTCCATTTTCTCTGTCTCTTCTGAATAGATTATAGCCAGCTATGGCTATAACCCAATCATGCGATTCATTAAACCATGTTTCTGTAATGGCCACAATGTCCAAATCCATTTCCACCATTAGGGCTTCCAGGTCCGGAACTATGTTGGCTAAGCTTCGAGCATTTGTGCTCATTGCTTTCCAGCATTTACCTGGCTTGTGAGTATCTTGCATTGATTTTGTTCTGCCCACATCTTCCCACTTGTTTTTGATGTGTGGTTTAAAGGTGTGGCTGTTTCTGATGTTATTCTGCTTTTGCAGGGGGTGGCGTGCAGGTCTTGACCTTCCACATCCATCACCCCCTTTTCCTAGTTTAAATGCATATCCACATACTACCTGAATTTTTCACTTAAGATTCTTTTCCCTGCGATAGAGAGATGTAGTCCATCAGCACAGTATAGTCTCTTGTTGGTCCATCTGTTTCCCCAGTCACCAATAAATCTGAATCCTTTTTGTTTGCACCAGGTCTGGAGCCATGTATTAAAGCTGCTAATGTGATGCAGCCTTTTTGTCCCCTTACCAAGAACAGGCAGAACCTCTGAGAATGCAACAGTGTTAACAATGGGCTTGAGTTTCTCTCCCAGAGATTGGAAGTCCTTTTGGACTGTAGAGGCACTGTTTCTAGCCAGGTCATTTGTGCCCAAGTGGATAACAACATCAAGTTTGGATTGTTCACTTTTTGCACTAAGTACTTCAACAACTTTGGACACATCATGCGAAGGGAGAGATCATTAGAGAAAGACATCATGCTTGGCAAGATAGAAGGTCAACGCAAAAGAGGAAGGCCAGCAATGAAATGGATCGAGACAATAACAGCAGCTACGGGTACCAGTCTGTCAACAATGAGCCGCCTGACTCAAGACCAAACACAATTTAGGACAACTATCCAGAGGGTTGCCATGAGTCAACTCCGACTCGACGGCACTTAACAACAACACTTCAATAACTTGGTTTGTATTCCTGCTGGCTGTCAAGCCTGGTAGGCACATGACTATCTTCTCTCCTTTGAACTGTGTTCCCAAGTTGGTGCCTCTAATGATGGAATCTCCAAGTAGTAGTAGTTTTCTGTTCGGTGAGGTTTTCTTCATATTTGGTGCTTTAGCAGGAGATTGGGCATTGTCTGACGCATTTAAGAGCCCTTCAGTTTCTTTGGATTGAGCATCCTCATTAGCCAAGGCAGAGAAGGCATTATGCAGGGATATCTCTTGATGTATACGATGTCTCTGCGTTACAGGTCGCAATCGTCCAGAACCTACTGTGATCCATTTGTTCCTAGGGTGTTTGATTCTTTGTGGGAGCGGTGGTGGACTTTGTTCAGTTTGTATCCTAGAAGACGTGCATTTAATTGCAGCCATCTCCTCCCTCAGTAGAGTCACTTCTTTATGCACAGCAGCTAGGTCTTTCCTTAGTAAAGTCAGTTTGTCATGCATGGCAACTGACCTGAAGCACATAGGACAAACTCTTAGGCTCCAAATGATGTGTCTTGGAATGAAAGTACCTCAGTTATTGCACTGAATACACAACATGTTGGTTAAGCATTCCCAGAAGAGGAATAAGAAGAAAGGATGAAGAAGATGTGGACTTTTAACCCAAGTAAGAAAGGATAGATGGCACCTATGTGACCACTATAAAGGCAATGTAGCCCCTGGGGTGGGTGGGAGGGAACCTAAGTGTCTCTGGCGAGTAGGCTGTTCCTGAACCATGGGCACACACTGATATCTGATGTAAGTCTATACAAGGAAAGCAGTCTAAATGCCCCCAAGATTAATCTAAAACCAGTTAAAAGCTATAATAGTAATTCCCCCAAAAATCAACAGTTACATCGACCAACTTGTCCTGAACCCATTGCTCGAGGTATGACAACTGCAGCCATGCCTGGCAGTGTGCACCGATGCCAGCCGCAGCTACCCAGGCTTGACCCCGTCATAGGCCGCCCGAGACAAACTTCTAGCACTCACGGACGGCTTTGAACAGGCCCCTGAAGCACTGCAAAGGTTCCTCAGAGAGACCAGCTGAGAACCCAGCGAGTTCCTTCGCCAGGTCTCTCAGGTACATGCCCCATGTACAGCTGGTATGCCTGGATCCGACAAGTCAGCATTGAACCCTGGAAGCACTTCCTGCCGAGGGCATCCAAGTTGCGGGCCTCCGTCCCGGGAGGCACCGAGGAGTGTGTCTTCTGGCTCTTCAGCCTGTGCATGGCCGATTCCACAACCATGGAGTTGTGTGGAAGCTGTGACGTTTGAAACCCAGGGCTCCGATGGACTCGATACATCGAGTCGAGCCATTTGCTGATCACCGACTCCAGTGTCTCCCACATGTGGAACATCAGTCGTTCCAGGATTGGAGGCACAGGTACAGTAAGGACCTCCAGAGGGGGGGCCTCGTACTGGAGGATCTCAAACTCGTCAGATCAAGGATGCTCCTCGGACTTCGTGGGGAACGCCAAAGCCTTGGACATGAAGTCAAAGAACCTCATGTCCTCCGGAGGGGACATTCTCTGAGGCTTGGATACCAGAGAATCAGAAGGGACATTCCTATGCTGGCGGGTATCCGGGGACTCCTCATCTTCACTTTCCTACGCCGACGAATCTGAGGAGGAATCGAGGGGCTCGTTAGGCATCGAGGGCCCCAGCGCCGACCGCCCCGATGCCGGCAGGCTCGGCGGCGACGACCTCGATCCCGAACGGGAGGCCAAGTGAGACCTTGGCCAAGGATTGACTCAAGCCCGAAAGGATTCGAGGATCGTCTCTTGCCTCCGGTGTCGACTTAGACGTCTAGAGCCCGGTGGTAGGGGCGGAGGAACAGGACAGGCCGGCTATCAGCACCCACTGCTGCTCCATGAAGGCAGTGAAACTGCGCTCCAAGGCCACCATTCTGGACTCAAGTCCAGAAAGCTCCGCGGCCGCCGGCTTGGGTCCCGACATGGTCGGGCCTGACGCCACTTCCCTTGGAGGGGAGTCCTCAACAAGGACAGTAGGTACTTGCCTCGGCTGATCCGTCTCCCGACGAGGCATCTTTGCTGGGCGTTCCTTCTCCGAAGATCCCGGCCGTCGCTTGGGGCTCCACGACAGGCCCCGGGAGGAGCCGGGTCGCTTGGAGCCATCCAGAGACGCTGCCTTCGAGGATTTCTTCTTCCTCTTGTGCTCCCTCGAGGGAGACCCCCTTTCCGAGGAACCTCGACGTGCTCGAGCTCGAAATGCTCCCCCCGGGCTCTCGAAGGCAAGGACTCAGAAAAAATCCTATCATGCTGCTGCTGGCGGCTCTTCAGGGCCTTAGAGAACATTTTCCTACACGGGCCATAGACCAATGGGTCATGGTCGGACCCAAGGCACCAGAGACAGCAGTCGTGCATATCGGTGAGGGACGTAAGTTTCACTCACCGATCGCATTTCTTAAACCCGCTGGCAGCCATCAGGGGAAAAAGGGCCCCTGCAAGGTCGAAGACCCGGGCTGCCAGTGAAAAAGAAAAAAGGCGCTAATGCCGCCAGTCACAAAGGACAAAAACCAAAAATAGAGACGGACTCAATACCAGCGTACCAAGCCGAAGGCGGGAAGAGGTACCGGTGTTGACCAGTCGAAAAAGCAAGAGAAAAATCAATTTTTTTTTCGAGGACACAGAGGACTACGTCCGAAGGGCTCTGCGGAAAAAAGGAGACTAAGCAAGATGGCACCCTTGGGCAGGAAGGGGACCGCGCATGCATGATGGCAACTCCCAAAGGCTCTCTCTGAAAGCTGGGGATTTGTTCTACACGAGGGCTCCATCTGTGCCGACATCACCCATGTGTGAGGACTGACTTCCTACTTGTTCCCGGAGAAGCATCTGCTGCTACCCAGGAGGGGTGCAGCTGGGGGCCGCAGAAGCGGGGGAGCTGAGCACTGATTGGGCTGACAAAGAGGTCCAGGTTTGGGGTGCCCCATAACTGGAACAGCCTCTACGGCATTTTGGGGTCCAGGCGCCACTCGTATGGCCGGAGAACGCTGTTCAGCCTGTCCACTAAGGCATTGTCCTGGCCCGGGAGGTAGACAGCCCTGAGGAGCATCTCATGGCTGGTCGCATAGCAGCAGAGGGATACTGCCTCCTGGCATAGGCGGTAGGAGACTGTATCACCCTGGTGTTCAGGTAGAATATCATGACCTGGTTTTCCGTCTGGGCAAGCACTGACTGATGTTGCAGGCAGTGCCAGAAAGCCTTCAGCGCGAGGAAGATAGCCCTGAGTTCCAGCAGATTGATCTGCTGCTGGCTCTCCTTGGGGGACCAGGCCTCCTGGGTGTGCAGTTCCTTGCAATGGGTACCCCAGCCCAGTAGGGAGGCATCCATCATGAGGATCCTCTGGGGGTTTGGGGATTGAAAGGGCATGTCCATCTGCAGGTGTTTCATATCCTGCCACCAAGTGAGCGGACTCTGCCAATTGACGGGACATCAAGACACTGTCCCGGAGCCAGCCCGTGGCCTGGGCCCATTGGGAGCAGAGGCACCACTGCGCTGCCCACATGTGGAGGCAGGCTTTGGGAACTACATGGATCGTGAAGGCCATGTGGCCGTGGAGGCGAAGCACTGACCGAGCCGACACAGTGTGGTGGCTTTGCACCTTGGCTCCTAGGGCTGTGAGGCGATTCACCCTGACCAGGGGGAGGAAAACCCTTGCCTGGAGGGTGTCCAAGCGAGCCCCTATGAACTCCAGGACTTGCTTCGGAGTAAGGTAGGATTTTGAGTGATTGATCCCAAATCCCAGATGTTGTAAGACCTTGATAGTGTGGCCTGTGGTCTGCAGGGTCTCTGAGGCCGTGTCCTCTCTTACCAGCCAGTTGTCAAGGCAAGACAAGAGCTCCTTGGAGACAAAGATAGGCGGCCACACTGCTAGGCATGTGGTGAAGACCCTTGGTGTGGAGGATAGGCTGAAGGGAAGTACCCTATACTGATAGTGGTCACCCCCAACAATGAATCTTAGGTTACCTTCTGTGAAGCGGATGGATAAGGATGTGAGTGTACACATCATTGAGATCCAAGGAGCACAGCCAATCTCCCTGCTGGAGGTAGGGCAGCAATGTTCCAAAGGAGGGCATCTTAAATTTCTCCCAAAGCAGGAATTTAATCAGGTTTCTCAGGTCCAGGATGGGCCTTAATCCAACTATTCTTTTTGGGACCAGAAAGTACCTGGAGTAGAACCCTCTTCCTTTCAGGTGGTGTGATACCGGCTCCACAGTCTTCTACCTGAGGCGGCTTGCAAGTTCTTGCTTTAGCAGAGCCTGGTGCAGGGAGACCGAGGGGGTTCCCCAGGAAAGAAGGGTGGGGATGGCTGGTTCAAGTGGAGGAGGTAAAGTTTAATGTAAAAGTTGCTGTGATGTTTCATGTAAACCGCCCTTGATCTCAGGAAGGGGCGGCATATAAAAACTTGTTAATTAAAAATAAATAAAAAAATAAAACCCCTCCCTGACCACTTGAAGTGTCCATGAGTCGGTGGTGATAGAGGTCCACCTGTGGGCAAAATGGACTAGGCACCCCTCTGTTGGCAGCTGACTCTTTAGTGGAAGAGAGGCTATGCTGGAGGTGTCAAAACCCTGACCTTGGGCAGAGGCTGATGCCTGGGGTTTGGGGCCTTTGGGTTTGCGTGGGCCCTGGCCTGTGCCCTTACCTTGGTGACCCTGTTGAGGGGTCTGGTTAGTCAGGTATGGGAGATAGCCCCGATAGGGCTGGCCCTTTCTGTGGAAGGGAGGCTTCTTTCCCTGTGGCTTTTTCCATGGGAAAGTGGAAGTCTTCCTCAAGAGCCGAGACCCGGTAACATACTCAGTCTCGATCTCGGCCGCTTTGTTTTCCATCGACTTGCCAAACAGTTACTCCCCAAGGCAAGGGACATAGAAGATCTTCTCTTGGACCCATTGCTCCTGGTCCGATGTCTGGAGCCAGGCTTGGTGTCAGGCGCCAATGTCGGCAGCTGCCACCCTCGCGCTGGACTCGAAGCCATCGTAGGCAGTTCAAGACAGATATTTAGAGCACCCCCCGACTGACTTCGTAAGTATCTGGAAGCGTTGGAGGTGGTGTCCATTGAGGCCAGCTGCGAAACCTCCAAGTTCCTTGATGAGCTCTTGGAGGAACATGCTGATGTATAGTTGGTAAGTCTGTATGCAGCACGCTGGCATCGAGCCTTGGTAGCATTTTCACCAAAGGGCATCAAAGGCACAGGACTCCCTGCCCAGGGGCACCGATGAGTGCATCTTGAGGCTTTTCTGCCACCTCATGGCCCACTCGACCACGATGGAGTTGTGAGGAAGTTACGGCTTCCTGAAACCCTAGGTCTCGCTGGACCCGGTACATGATGTCCAGGCATTGGCTGATTTTCAGCACTGATGCCAGTGTTTCCAACATCCAGAGAAGGAGCCAGCTGAGGATGGAGGGGACGGGGACCATAAGGGTCTCCTGGGGTGGTGCCTCATACAGGAGGATGTCAAGCTCCTCTGTACAAGAGTCCTCCTCCAACTCGGTGTTGAGGGAGAGCACTCTCGCCATGTTCCAGACAAACTCGAGGAAAGAGGTATCCTCCGGTGGGGACCAGCACCTTCAGGTCAGTGGAAACGGGTCCAAGGGGAGATCCGATGGGCCCGAGTCTCTGGAGACGTCTTGACATCGGACTCACAGTCTGAGTAGTCTGAGGAAGACTCGAGGCCCATCAGCTCCAGAGGAGTCATTGGTTCCAGCCTTTGGTGTCTCAAGGCAGGAGCATAGCTGGAGCCAGAGGCACTCGCTTGAGAAGACTTCACCCCCCGAGGATCAGGAGCAAGATTGAGACCCTCACTGAGGATCCTCACGAGGCATCTGGCTTTTGAGGATCGCTTTGACGGGCCGGGGAGTCCTCAGCATCGAGGTCCCTGCAGTCTCGACGAGAGCTCCAGTGGGGCCGGGCATCAATGCCTATTGGGAGGCGATGAACGTAGAAATGCTGCATTCCAGGGCCAGCATTCGGGTTTCCCACTCGGGAGAGGGAGCCTGTGACACCGACGCCAGGGTCACCGGGTCAGGTGTTGAAGAGGAGATGGGATCCTCACCAGGACAGCCCTTGAGAGACCGGGCTCCATCGCCGGAGGCCACGGTATCGGGCCTGGGTACCTTTCATGGCCATGGCCATTCCTGCTCCAACTCCTCAGATGCTTGTCAGGGGCTGCGGGACCACCCACAGGATTTGCCATGCTTGTATGCCTCCCAGGACGAGGTTTGAGAGGTCGTCTTCTTCTTACGCCCATGCTCCAGAGACTCTTGTTCAGAGTGTCTGTGAGTCCGCTCAGGAACCGTGGGGGCTTTATGCAACTCCAAGGTTTGCAGGGCCTTTGAGCGCGAGGCTACCGGGAATACTGGGGTCAACTCTGCCTTCAGGAAGTTGTCATCTTGGCTTCTGCCAGTGGCTCTGGATGGCCTTGGCAGACATCTTTTTACACAGGGAGCATTCCTCCAGGTCATGATCAGCTCCCAGGCACCAGTCATGTGCATCAGTGAGGGACATGTTTTTGGAGCACCGATCATATTTTTTTAAACCAGTGGCCATTGGGGTAAAAAGGACCACTGTGAGGTCAAAGACCCTCGACATGGCCAGCGGCTGAAAAGGCTGCGAAAGCGCTAAGATGGAAAAAGAACCAGGAAAGGTACCGGCACTAGCCGGACAACATACAACTTTTTTCCGGGGGGACAAGACAAATGTCTGTAGGGCTCCACGGAAAAAGGGAGACAGAGCAAGATGGCACCTTTGGGCGGGAAGTGGACCGTGCATGCGTGGTGGCATCTCCCAAAGGCTTTCTTTCAAAGCTGGGAAGATGCTTCTGCAAGGGCTCCATCGGTGTCGTCGTCACCCATATGTGAGGACTGACTTCCTGCCTGTTCCTGGAGAAATTGTGTTATCTATTTTAAGTGATAGGACATATTTATTAATAACGTATGCTAATAGGACATAGCGTGCGTTAACATGGTAGTGTACTATAATAAATCTAACCTTTTGATTGTAAACACTTGAGGCCAGAGAAATACCTACTGCAACCAAATTTAACATTTTGAGCTACCATTGAAAACATGCAAGCTAAATCCAAATAAATGAATGCATTTACATTCTTTGCTGGGAAGCCTTGGTATTAGCAAAGGCTATATTTAGATAAAAAAGAGCAAGTTGAAAAAATGTATGCATCTAATAAAATACAACATGGGCAAGTTTCATAGTCTTAAGCTAACAGTGCAGTCATTTTTGCACTGTATGTATGTATATGAGGGGAGACAAAAAGAAGGGACTAGCGCTGTGACATTAGCAGCCTGTTACCATCCTTGAGCGGCAATGAGAGTTACAAAGACTAGCATATGCATTACTTTGTACACAGAAAAAAATAAATATACAGGTATATAATCATTTTAAATATATTTCTTTAATATGAATGGTTTCATTGGGCTCCCTACTTCTATACCCAAGGACTGGGTTGAGAATCCCTGCTATGGATGAACAGAGAGAGGAACACAGTATCAAAACCTAGAGATGCTTTCAGACATTAAAAACTCTAAATAAATACCTGATATTCATATGTATATTGAAGCTCAGCATCCACCATCTGAATGTAACATTTTTGATCCTCTTTCAAGTAGAACCTGACTTGTTTCTTCCAAATCCAGTCTTCAGTGCTATGAATCTGAACTTTATTTAATTGTTTCACCACATCAATATTATGAATAACATCAAGAATCAGAGCCTTAAGCTTGAGTTCAAGTATTCCAGAATCTGTGTAAAGATATTTACATATTTAAAAACTGCAGAAACTATGGCCCTGATGATTTCAGTATAAGCTAATAGGACTTTTAGAAATTCAAGAACCCTGCTGTATTATGATACAAATGGATTACCTCAAGGGAACACAGCAGAACCCTCGCCTCCACTAGAAACATTTATAGCAGAAAAAGTGTAGTTACTCACCTGTAACACGTGTTCTCCAGGGACAGCAGGAATCAGTCCTTACTTATGGATGATGTCGGCACCGATGGAGCCCGCGCGGAACAATTTCTCCAGGAACAAGCAGGAAGTCAGTCCTCACTTATGGGACTCCCCAGCTACAGGCTTCTGAGCCTGTAACCGAAAAACGCCTCCGCAAGGCCGTGAGGTCGATGCCCGAAGGAGCCCGAGTCTTCGGGTCCCCGGGACGAAGCTCTCGGTAGCCGTCGAGAAGTTTCGGAGGGCAGGAGTTGCTTATACCCCGAACAGATTACGGAGAACAGCCTGGCTGAAGGTGCTGTCCTGGCGGGACTCCCTCTCCAGGCAGTAGTGTACAGCAAAAGGGTTTGCTGAAGACCAGGTTGCAGCCCGGCAGATGTCTGACAGGAGCGCTGAGCGCAGCGAAGCCACCTTGGCCTGGACACCATGTGCGGTGACCCTGCAATCCAACGGGGCGCCCGCCTTTGCCTGAGCGAAGGTGATGCAGTCTGCCACCCAGATGGAGAGGGTGCATTTGGTGACTGCCTGCCCCATGCGATTGGGATCTTAGGCAACAAAGAGCTGACCAGCCTTGCGGTGAGCCTGGGTGCGCCTTCTTGCAGTCGAATGTATGTAGTACTGCCGATGCCTGATCAGCATGAAGTCTCGGGAAGAAGGTTGGTAGGACTATCTCCTGATTTAGATGGAAATCCGAGACGAACTTCAGTAGGAACTTGGAGTAGGTGCAGAGGAGCACCCTGTTCCCATAGAACCTGGTGTAGGGAGCCTCAGACATGAGGGCCTGAAGTTCGCTGACTCGGTGGGCCAAAGTCAAAACCACCAGAAAGATCACCTTCTAGGAGAGGTGCCGAAGTGAGCATGTTGCCATCGGCTCGAAGAGTGATCGTGTGAGCTGCATAAGCACCACGTTAAGATCCCACTCCACTGGAGGAGGCTGGATGGGAGGCTTGGAAAGTAAGAGGTCTCGCATGAAGCGGGAAACCAAGGACTGCCCCGAGGGGTTTTTCCCTCGACGGGGAGGTGGTTTGCCGCAATGGCGCTCAGGTGTACCCTGACCGAGTTGGATTTCAGCCCCACTTTCGAGAGATGGAGGAGGCACTGGAGTACCCATTGGGTAGAGCAGAGAACAGGTCGATCTGGAGCTCGGAGAACCAGAACAAGAGGCATCGCCATTTAAAGGCATATGTCCGTCTCGTTGAGTCCTTCCTCGACGCAAGGAGAACTTCCTCGACCACCTCCGGGAGGTGCAGTGGGGCTAAGGAGACCCGTTCAGCCACCAGGCTGTAAGGGACAGTGAGGCCAGGTTCGGGTGGAGCACCCGATCTTCCTCCTGTGTTAAAAGGCCCAGAGCACAGCCCAGGGGGACTGGAGGCTTGGACGAGAGCCGGAGCAGAAGCGGGAACCAAGGCTGTCGGGGCCACAAAGGAGCCACGAGAATCACTGAAGCTTGTTCCCGCTGAACCTTGGGGAGGGTCCTCACAATGAGAGGAATGGGAGGGAAAGCGTAAAGAAGGCCAGAGGTCCAGCTTAAGAGGAATGAATCCAGGGCCACCCTGCTCGAGTGCGGGACCAGGCCGCAGAATTTGGGAAGCTGCGCGTTCACCGGGCTGGTGAAAAGGTCCATGGATGGGGTCCCCCACCGATGGAACAAAGGTCGGCGACCTCCGGATCCAGGCGCTACTCGTGTGGGCAGAAGATCCTGCTGAGTTTGTCCGCAAGGACATTCTCCTGGCCTGGGAGGTAGACCGCTTGTAGAGTCATCCCTCAGTGAAAAGCAAAGGAGGATTGTCTCCCGGCAGAGGAGATGGGATCCTGTTCCCCCCTCCTTGTTTATGTAGAACATGGCCACCCAGGTGTCAAGTCTGCACTAGCACTGACGTCCCACTCAGACGTCCCTCGAAGAACCTCAGGGCCCATCAGACTGCCTGAAGCTCAAGCAGGTTGATCTGCTGCTGAGACTCCTCGGGTGACCACTACCCCTGGGTGCACAATGCACCGCAGTGGGCTCCTCAACCCAGCAGGGAAGCATCCGTCATCAGGATGAGCTCGTGCTGTGGGGTTTGGAAGGGCATTCCCCAAAGGAGGCTTTGGAGGTCCCGCTACCAATCCAGGGAGTTGTGGAGACTGCAGGAGACCCGGATAGGGTCTCTGAGGTGGCCGAAGGCCTGGCTCCATTGCACCTTTAGGCATCACTGGGCTGTCCGCATGTGCATGTGGGCGTGGGGGACCACATGGATGGTGGAGGACATGTGTCCTAGGAGGCGTATCATGGCCCGTGCCATAATCCGAGCCCTATTCTGGACCTGGGCTGCCATGGCTCGGAGGCGGTCTGCCCAGTCCACGGGCAGGAAGGCAGTCGCTCGCTCCGTGTTGAGGCATGTGCCGATGAACTCCAAGGACTGCACCGGTTCGGGGTAGTTGACCAAGAAACCGAGGTGTACTAGGAGAAGGATTGTACGCGACGCCGCCAGGGAGGCTTCACCAGCCAAGGTCCCGTGATGAGTCAGTCGTCGAGGTAGGGGAAGACGGGTATGCCCTGTCGCCTGAGGAAGGCAGTAACTGCGGAGAGACACTTTGTGAAAACCCGCGGCGCAGACGTGAGCCTGAAGGGGAGCACCCTGTATTGGTAGTGTTCCCCCTGAGCCCTGAAGCACGGGTGTTGCCTGTGTTGGGGGTGGACTAGGATGTGGCGTAAGCATCCTTAAGATCCAAGGCACACAGCCAATCGCCCTGTTGAAGGAAGGGCAGCAGGACGCCAAGTGATAGCATTTTGAACCTCTCCTGCACCAGAAACTTGTTTAGATTCCTGAGGGCGAGGATGGGGCATAGGCCCCCCATCTTTTTCAGAACGAGGAAGTAGTGGGAGTAGAACCCGCGGCCTCGAAGGTGCAGCTGTACCCTTTTGACCGCCCGCTGGGCGAAGAGGTTGGACAGCTCCTGCTGCAAGTAAGTCTGGTGCGAAGGAAGCAGAGTAGGCTCCACTGGGAAAAAGGGAGGAGGGAGCCTGTCCAGGTGAAGACAATATCCATCTCGGACTACCCAGAGGACCCAGGTGTCCGACGTGATCAATGCCCACTGCGGGGCAAAAAGGGACAGGCGTTCCCCCACCGGCAGAAGTGCTGCTGGGGGGCAAGAAGCTATGCCGCCAGCATCAAAACCCTGAGTGGGTTGAGGTGGCACTGGCGGTTGGGCCTTGGGCCCTTTAGGCTTGTGATGCCCATGTGCTCCTCCCTTCCCCTGCATGCCGGATGCTGGCACAGGGGTGGGTAACCCCGGTTGGAAGAACGGCTTTTTGGTTTGCTGCTTCTTCCGAGGGAGAGAGGAGGTCATATGTGAGAGATGGGTCAGAGTCACAAACTCAGCAGCCTTATCCTCCATAGCCTTACCAAGCAGTTGTTCGCCAAGGCAGGTGATGTCCAGGAGCTTCTACTGGACCCACTGCTCCAGGTCAGAGGACTGGAGCCACACCTGGCATCAGGCCCCGATGCCAGCTGCAGCCACTCGGGCGGAGGACTCAAATCCATCATATGCGGCACGGGAGAGGTACTCTAAGCACTCCGCGACGGACCTCAGGAGGGTCTGGAACCTGAGAAAGGGTTCATCCCCGAGACCTGCGGAAAACCCGCCGAGCTCCTTGGCGAGGTCCAGCAGCAACATCCCCATATACAATTCGTATTCCTGGATGCATGTGAGCATGGACCCCTGATAGGCTTTGCGCCCAAGGGCGTCAAGGGCTCTCGACTCCCTGCCCGGGGAGACCTTAGAGTGTGACTTCGGGCTCTTTTGTTTCCGCATCGCCGATTCCACTATTATAGAGGTGTGTGGAAGCTGGGTCTTCAGGAACCCCGGGCCGTGTTGGACCCTGTACATAGCGTCAAGGCACTTGCTCACAATGGGGACTGAAGCAGGTGTCTCCCACATGCAGAACAGCAGCCTGGACAAAATGGGAGGAAGTGGTACATTAAGAAACTCCTGAGGCAGGGACTTGTACTGTAAGATGTCGAGCTCCTCAGCTTGAGGCTCCTCTTCAGCCTGCATAGCCAGGCTGAGAGCCCGTGCCATGTCTCGCACAGACACCAGGAAGGATGAGTCCTCGGGCGGCGAATGTCTCTGAGAGGTGGGCAGGGACAGGTCCGAAGGGAAATCCCTGTGGACACGGGTCTCCGGGTAGGCATTCCTGTCCGATTCCCAGCCCGAGAGGTCCGAGAAGGAGTCCGACTCGGGCTGCTCGCCCCATCTGGAGGATGAGGCCCACTTGGAGCCAGAGGCCTTGAAAGATCTCACTCTCAAGGAATGGGAAGGCGAGCGAGACCAACGCAGAGAGCCCTCACGAGGCCCACGGCTCTCAGGCAATGTTCCCTCTAATTTTCTGTAGGCTGTGTGCGCATAAAATATCAGCTGTGTGCAGCTTTTGAAGGAAGGTTAAATTTTTGTGCACCACATAACGACACTCGGAGTTATATACTTTAAAATTTGACTACACGTCAGAATACAGTATGTACACCGCATTGATTTTAATCAAATTAAATGAAAATAGACGATTACTAAATGAAGCGGGAAATTTCTAGTAATTACAATCATAACTTTTAAATTTTAAGATGTCTGTGTTGTTTTCTATCAAAATCAGAGCTGTAATTTTTGTGCGCTCTGTTGTAAAGTATGTGCGCTCGCTCGGCGAGGTGTGTGCGCGCGCACACGCGCACAGCTTAGAGGGAACAGTGCTCTCAGGGGTTTCCAGGGTGGGTTTTAGTGTCCCTCTCGAGGGAACATCAGTCTCGAGGTGCGGGCCAGCCATGCTGGGCAAGAGCACCTGCTGGGCAGCTAAGAAGGCAGAAACACTGTGCTCTAGTGTCAGCATTCAGGACTCCCAAGCGGACGTGGGTCCCTGCGACACCAACACCAGGGTTACTGGGTCTGGCATGGAGGAGGAGAGGGGGTCCTCACCGGGACGATCCTCAGGAGACTGGGCACCATCGCCGGAGGCCTCCGTGTCTGTACGAGGTACCTTTCGAGGTTGCTCCATGTCCGATTCTGGGGAATGCCGGGGGGGGGGGGGGGGCTGAGCGACCAAGCGCGGGAGTGCTCGCGCTTTTCTGGATCCCCTGACAGCGATTTTGAGGTCTTCTTCTTCTTATGCCTCTCCACTTCAGGGGACCCCTGATCAGAATGCCACTGAGAACATGGGGCCGAAGTGGGAGATCCCACCAGTGCAGGGATGACCAAGGGCTCCGTCAGGGATTCCAGGCTACCTTCCGGTAAATGTCATTGAACTTCTGCTTACGACTTAGCAGGGCCTTGGAGGACATTTTCTTGCAAAAAGAGAAGAGCTCCGGGTCATGGTCGGCACGAAGACAGCAGTCATGGCTGTCCATGAGTGACATGTTTTTGGAGCATCTGTCACATTTTTTAAAACCGGTGGCCATTGGGGCAGAAAGGGCACATGCTAGGTCGAAGATCTTTGCAGCCAGCGGTTGAGGGAAAAAAGGGTGCAAAGCCCGAAAAAGGAAAACATTTACACAAAAGGACGTCCCCTCGCTTAAAGGAAAAAGAGAGCAGGGGAAGGATGGTTAGAGGACCGGTGCTACCGGAAAAGATACAGGCCAGAGGCCAAAAACAAAACACTTTTTCTGAGGGACTAGGACGTGTGGCAGAAGGGCTCCGCAGAAAAAGGGAGACTAAGCAAGATGGAACCTTTGGGCGGGAAGAGGACCATGCATGCATGGCAGCAATCCCAAAGGCTTTCTTTGAAAACTGGGGAATTGCTCCGCACGGGCTCCGTCGGTGCCGACGTCACCTATAAGTGAGGACTGACTTCCTGCTTCTTCCTGGAGAACTAGAGAAATGCAAGTTGAAATTATTGTTAAATGAGCAGATATCAAAAAAGAACTGCTGGATGAGGTTGCTCATAAAATTCTTATATATTATAAATGTTACAGTTGCTTCTTGAAATTTCCTAATATACATAGAAGGATGAAAAAAAAAGACTTCAAAAGAAAATGCAACAGTTTAAACATGAACAAGGAGGATTTAAGATAAATGAAGGCCAATTTTCAAAGCTATAAAAGGCCATTTACTTGGGTAAATTGGATCACTTGAAAACTACTGTTTAATTCCACCACAAAGGGGGTAATGGTATAAATGACTTGAGCATTGTTTAATGCTCTCAAACGGGCTATTGGAAAGGCATCAGCTAAATACAAAATAAATAGATAAAGTAAAGTAACAGCTCAGAAAAAGAGTAGTCACTCACCTGTAACAGGTGTTCTCCAGGAGCAGCAGGAATCAGTCCTCACATATGGGTGACATCAACATCGATGGAGCCCTTGCGGAGCATTTCCCCAGCTTTCCATGAAAGCCTTTGGGAATGCAGGCACGCATGCGCGGTTCCCTTACAACCTAAAGGTGCCATCTTGCTCAGTCAAATGACATAGCTAAAACAGCACACAAAAATATAAAAATAAACTATGTACAACTGCAACTCCCAGGGGAGGAGGGAGGGTTGTGAGGACTGATTCCTGCTGCTCCTGGAGAACACCTGTTACAGGTGAGTAACTACTCTTTCTCCAGGACCAAGCAGGAAGTCAGTCCTCACATATGGGTGACTCCCTAGCTCTGGGCTACCAGGGACCCAGGCTGAACAAGAGAACTCCCTCTAGTCTCAGCATCAAAGAAAGGCTTTTCACTGACAGAACTTCCACCGGTAGCCCAACAGAGGACAGGAGGGCAGGAGTTGCCTAAACCTCAAAGAGATTCCGGAGTACTGCCTGGCCAAAAGCACTGTCCCGACGGGACTCCCTTTCCAGACAGTAATGGGCCGCAAAGGTCTGGCTTGAAGACCAAGTAGCAGCCCTGCAGATGTCTACCAACGGTATAGAGCGGAGATGAGCCACTGAGGCAGCCATTGCCCTGACACGATGGGCCGTGACCCGACCCTGCAAAGGAAGGTCAGCAGCCCTGTAAGCCCAGGTGATACAGTCAGTCACCCAGATGGACAAGGTACGCTTGGACACAGCCAACCCCAAATTATTAGGGTCAAAAGATATGAAGAGCTGAGTAGCCCTTCTGTGCCCCTGCGTACGATGAAGGTAGAAGGATAAGGCCCTCCTACAGTCCAGGGTATGCAGAACTGCTTCAGCCTGGCTTGCATGAGGCCTAGGGAAGAATGTTGGAAGAACCACCTCCTGGTTGAGGTGGAAAGAGGAGACAACTTTAGGGAGGAACTTCGGATGAGTCCTGAGGACTACCCTGTTCTTATAGAATCTGGTGTAAGGCCTGTCACAGACCAGGGCCTGAAGCTCACTCACTCGTCTAGCCGAGGTTAGGGCTACCAAGAAGAGTGTCTTCCAGGACAGGAAGTGTAGAGGACAAGTAGCCATCGGCTAAAAGGATGGGCGAGTCAGTTGCTGCAAGACCACATTCAACTCCCACTCAGGAGCAGGAGGACGGATTGGAGGCTTGAGCAAGAGCAAGCCTCTGAGAAACAGGGACACCAAGGGGTGGACCGATAGAGAATGTCCTTCAACCAGTGAGTGGTGAGCTGCTAGAGCTGAGAGGTGGACCCAAACAGAATTGGACTTAAGTCCTTGATTTGATAAGTGCAGTAAGTAATGAAGCACTACTGGTACAGTATAGGAGAAGGGATCCTCTGTACGTAGGTGACACCACACGGAAAACCTTTTCCATTTAAGAGCATAGGTTTTCCTAGTGGACTGTTTCCTAGAGGCTAGGACAACCTCCTCAACTTTCTGAGGGAGGCCCCAGGGAGCCAAAACTACCCTTGCAGCCTCTATGAAATCAAATTGAGAGATTTGAGATTGGGGTGCAGAAGGGAACCCTGATCCTGAGAGAGAAGGTCAGGTTGCAACCCCAGAGGCAGTGGGGGATCCACTGCCAGCTGAAGCAGAAGTGGAAACCAAGGCTGTCTCGGCCACCTGGGAGCCACCAGCAGGACCGAGGCCTTGTCCTGAAGAATCTTGAACAGAGTTCGGGCCACCAAGGGCGTGGGAGGAAACGCATACAGGAGGCCCTGAGACCAGGGAATCAGGAAAGCATCTGCTGCCACCCACAGAGGATGCGGTTGCCTGGAGCAGAACTTTGGCAGCTGTTTGTTCAGAGGATTGGCAAACAGATCTATGGATGGAAGTCCCCATTTCAGGAAAATCTTCTGAACCACCAAAGGATGGAGCTGCCACTCTTGAGGCTGTAGAATCCTGCTCAATCTGTCGGCCAGGTAGTTTTCCTGGCCAGGGAGGTACACAGCTTTGAGGAGCATGTTGTGCTTGAGGGCAAACAAGCAAAGGTCCTGTGCTTCCTGACAAAGGAGCCTGGACCCAGTTCCGCCCTGTTTGTTCACATAAAACATGGCTACCTGGTTGTCTGTTTGAACTAGGACAGACTGATGAGCCAGGGCTGGAGAGAAAGTCTTGAGGGCCAACCGAATAGCCCTGAGTTCTAGTAGAATGATTTGCTGTGCGGCTTCCCAGGGAGACCACAGGCCCTGGGTGCACTTGCCTAGACAATGAGCTCCCCAGCCCTGCAAGGAGGCATCCGTGGTCAACACCACTGTGAACCCAGGAATCTGAAAAGGCACCCCTTGCAACAGATTGGGTGGATGCAGCCACCAACTGAGGGATTTCAGAAATTGTCTGGACACCCGTATCCTGTCTCTGAGACTGCCGGTGGACTGTGACCACTGAGTCCGAAGGCACCACTGTGCAGGCCTCATATGGAGCCTGGCATTCCACCACCAGGGAATGGTGTGGTAGCTGCGCCTTCTGAAAGCCAGGACTCTTCCGGAGTCGATAGATCAAATCGACCCGCTTGCTTAAAACCGGCGCCGAGGCCAGTGCTTCCCACATCCTGAAGAGGAGCCGTTCCAGCATCAGAGGAACCGGGACAGTAAAGGCCTCCTTCAGAGGAGAGTCGTACTGCAGGGCCTCGAGCTCCTCGGCTAGAGGCTCCTCCTCGGGGTCCGCAGGGATAGCCAACGCAGTGGCCATATCCCAGACAAACTCCGAGAACCGGGTATCCTCTGGAGGGGATCTACTCCGGGGTTCAGACTGCGGTGAGTCTGATGGGACGCGCCGAGTCTTGAAGGTGTTGGGGGACCCCTCGTCCTCCGTCTCCCATGCGGACTCGTCCAATGAGGAATCGGGGTCCGACCTCGCGGGGCCTGCGAGCACCCACCCCGATGCCGAAGGCACTGGCATCGACGCCCTCGGTCCCAAACGGGAGGTGGAGGGAGACCGCGACCGAGGTCGACCTCGAGCCTTCATGGCCTCGAGTATCAGCTCGGTCTCCGGGGTTGACTTCGATGTCGATGTCCCGGCGGTCGGGGCAGATGCACCAGACAGGCTGGCCATCAGTGCCCGCTGCTGTTCCATGAAGGCAGATAGTCTGCTCTCCAAGGCTGTCAACCTGAGACTCAGCAGCTCCCAACTCGGGCCCTGGTGGCGCCGGGCCCGACGTCGGCTCCCTGGGAGGAGAGTCCACGAGGACTACAGGGCTTACGTGTACAGTAGACTCCGGCTCCGGTCGAGGGACTTTGGAAGGCTTCTCCTGTTCCACGGGCCCGGGGCGACGGTCGGGGGTCTGAGACCTAGCTCTTGAGGAGCCAGGGACCTCTTCCGACGACGCCCTCGCGAGCCGCTTCTTCCTCTTGCGTTCCCGGTCGGGGGACCCCCTGTCCGAGGAGCCACGATGGTGCTCGGGATCAGTCTCCCGAGATGTCGAGGCCTCTGACGAGGTCCGGGCCCGGCCGGAGTCCGAGTCAGAAAAAAGCCTTTCCTTTTGGTGCTGACGACTTCGCAGTGCCTTGGAAGACATTTTCCCACATGGTCCACACGTCTTAGGGTTATGATCAGGACCGAGGCACCGAAGGCAGCAGTTGTGTGTGTCGGTGAGAGACATAAGTTTCTTGCACCGATCACACTTCTTACAACCGCTGGAAGCCATCGGGGAAAAAAGAGTCCCCACGAGGTCAAAGGACCGGCCTTCCAGGGAAAAGGAAAAAAGGGTGCGAACGCCAGCCACTAAGGGCAAAAACCGAAAAAAGAAGATCGGGCTCGATACCGGTGTACCGAACCCGGCGGTAGGGGAACCGGCGTCGAACCGGAGAAGAAAAATAGCGAAGAATCGCAAAAAATCAAACAATTTTCCGGGATGACTAGGACTCATGTCCGGTGGGCTTCACGGAAAACGAGAGACTGAGCAAGATGGCACCTTTAGGCGGGAAGGGAACCGCGCATGCGTGCCTGCATTCCCAAAGGCTTTCATGGAAAGCTGGGGAAATGCTCCGCAAGGGCTCCATCGATGTCGATGTCACCCATATGTGAGGACTGACTTCCTGCTTGGTCCTGGAGAAATGAGTACTACTTTTATACGTTATATGCATAGGTGTTTCTGGGGATGGAGAATGGGCAGAGCAGTGACAGCACTGACACACTTGTAGTTTATAAATGCATACATATGCACTGATTCTTATTGGCACAAACTCACAAAGGTATTCCTGCATTGGAGAACATATAACTTTGCATAGGAACTTTTGGGAAGGCAACATTATAAAAGCGCAGAGGTATATATGTTGCCTTGGTAAAATAGGTAAAACACAATGGCCTACTACATGTCTTCCCTGCCTAGGCAGTCTATTTTAAAATTGTCCTCCAAAGGACGTATAAGCTTTCATAGCATATACAGTCAAACCTCGGTTTTCGTATGCCCTAGTTTTCGTACGATTTGGTTTTCGTTAACTTTTTTCGTCAAGATTTTGTCCCAGTTTTCGTACATTGTCTCGGTTTTCGTACAGTTCAAAATGGAGCACCATCTTGTGGCCAGAAGTGGGATTTCCTTTATTTTGATTCTCTTGCTGATTGTCTTCCATATGGCCAACAAGAGTCTTCAATAAAGGTAAAAGTGATGTTAAATGTTCATTTATCCATTTCATTAGTCATTTATATTTATTTCTCATTGTTTTCTATATGTAAAAATATAGTTATTATCTATAAGATGTATTTTTTGTTAATATTTTTGGGTGTCTGGAACAGATTAATTGGATTTACATTATTTCTTATGGGAAATATTGTTTCAGTTGTCATACATTCGGTTTTAGTCAGACTTTTTGAACGGATTAATCACGAAAACCGAGGTTCCACTGTATTTAAACAAATTAAAATGAGGCTTAAAGGTATATTTATCTTGGGAGAAATAAAACGGTACATTATAGTTGCAAAGGCACACATGCTCTTCTACCTGCCCAAGTTCCCTGGCTGCCCACGGAAGTTGCAGGTGCAAAATAGGCAGTCACTTTCTGTGTGAATATTTTACAGCAGCTAATTTTTTTCAGAGAAACAAATGCAAATGGATTGCCTTTAAAAACTGACTGCAAAGTAGATTAAATATGCCTATATTCATCACAAACAACATAAGTTATTCAAAATTGCCTCTGTACACACACAGGCACCTCACTTTCACACCACACACATAGGCAATCTCCCTCTGCATGACTTGTATGCACACACACACCCTCAGCAACATACACACATAAGCACCTCACCTCCACAAAACTTCATGTACATATCTTTGGATAATTTCAAGCTAGTCAAATAAAACAAAGCTTTACTGTTGGGAATTGGTCCTCACAGATATGATGTCACCATTCAACAGAACTAGTTGTAATAAAAAAATAAAACTTGCTCTTCAGGTTTAGAGTTTTTTAGCATGTTCAACCATGAATATGCAGAATTCTCAGCGCTGCCATCATGCAAGCCCAAGTGCATACTAGGTTACCAGAACTTGGAATGCAAGGGACAAGTGGGTACTGTGAGGACTTACATCCTGCTGTCCTCAAAGAATGCCTGTTACAGGTAGGCAACTTTGTTTTCTCCAAGGACAAGCACAATATCAATTCCACACTGAAAGGAATCACTAACGGCAGGTTGCCTTTAAGAAAAGAAGGAAAAATTTAAAAAAAAAAAAAAAACTCAGCACCAAATAGTAATTACACTCACCTGGTAATAGTTCCTGGAGGGTCCCAGTTTAGTCCTCCACATCGGGTAGTGCACCTCCTCCTGCAGCTAGGAGACTGGACCAATCAAATTCTTCCCTGTGAGGATGTATACTGCTGGAGCTCCCATCAGCCCCCCAGTGAACTGTCAACAAGCAAACTTAAGAGAGTAATAGATAGAACAGCAAGGAAACCCCTCCCCAAAGTAACTCGACTCCTTCCCCAAACAAGGGAGCCGTAACTGTGCACATCACGTCCAACTGGACCACTGAGCAAAAAGAAGGCACTGCCACACCAGCAAAGAAAAAGAACAAACGAGCAAGGAGAGCGGAGGACCCCGGACTTGAGGGATCCCAGGCAAACAGCTTAAGCAGCTCTATCTCACCCAGTAGCAGCGTGCCGGACGGAAAGAAAGAATCTCTCGGGAGGGAATGAGGACTTAACTGGACCCTCCAGGAGTTACAATTACCAGGTAAGTGTAATTACTATTTCCTGAGCAGTCCTCCAGTTTAGTCCTCCACATCGGGATGTAACAGAGCAGTAATCATCGGGAGGGACCAACCCACCCGGCGCGCAAAACCGCAGAACCAAAGCAGGAATCCCTGGATGCCAAAACATCCAGCCGGTAGTGCTTACTAAAGGCATGGAGCGACGACCAAGTAGCCGCCCTACAAATGTCCACTGGCGGAACCAAACTGTGCTCCGCCCACGACGTCGCCTGCGCTCGAGTAGAATGGGCCCGCAAACCCAGCGGAACCGCCCTGCCATGCAAAATATATGCTGACGCAATCGCTTCCTTAATCCACCTAGCAATAGAAGACTTTGACGCCGCCTCCCCCTTTCGTTTACCACCGAACAGGACGAACAGGCGGTCCGTCTTACGGAGCGACTCGGTGACTCTGAGATATCGGCGGAGCACCCGCCGAACGTCCAGACGATGCAGCTCGCGAGACGCATCCGTATCCGGGGAGTCAAGACAGGGAGAAAAACGGCCTGATTCAAATGAAAAGGAGAAACCACTTTAGGAAGGAAAGAAGGGACAGGTCGCAAGACCACTCTGTCTCTAGAGAACGATAAGAATGGCTCCCGGCAGGAAACCACCTGTAACTCCGAGATACGCCGAGCCGAACAGATGGTCACCAAGAACACAGTCTTCAATGTGAGATCCTTGAGAGACGCATGGCGAAGGGGCTCAAAGGGCTTCTGAACCAAAGCTTGCAACACCAAATTCAAATCCCATGGAGGAATGGTTACCCTGTGCGAAGGACGCAGACGAAGCACGGCCCGCAGAAAACATTGCACATCTGCGTGAACCCCCAGGGGAACCCCCAAGACCTTACCCCTGTAACACGCTAGGGCCGCCAATTGTACTTTCAGAGAGCTAGCAGCAAGACCCTTGTCAAAGCCGCCTTGCAAAAAACTGAGAATGGCCGGAATGGAAGCCGTCGCGGCCCGGAGATCGTGCCGTGAACACCAATCTTCAAAAATGCGCCATACACGAGCGATGTAGAAGACTTACGCGCACGAAGAAGAGTTGCAATAACAGTCGTAGAATAGCCTTTCCGTCTCAACCGAGCCCTTTCAATAGCCATACCGTAAGCGAGAACCGATCCACCTGCGGCATCCGCAGCGGCCCCTGAATCAAGAGATCCTGCAAGAGCGGCAACCGCCACGGAACCCCGACGAGAAGCCGAATCAGATCCGCGTACCACGGACGGCGGGGCCAATCTGGAGCCACCAGAAGAACCTTTCCCGGATGTGCCTCTATACGTTGAATCACCCGTCCGATCAATGCCCATGGAGGAAAGACATAGAGGAGCCCGGAGGTTGGCCACGGGCGAATGAGAGCGTCTATGCCCTCGGACATGGGTTCCCGGCGCCTGCTGAAGAACCGAGACGTTTTGGCCGACTGAAAAGTCGCCATGAGATCCATGATCGGCGGCCCCCATCTGCGTACTATTTGAGCGTACACTTGCGGGTGGAGTTCCCACTCTCCGGCATCCACCCGCACCCTGCTGAGGAAATCCGCCATCACATTCTGCTTCCCGGCGATATGTACCGCCGAAATTGCTAGAAGTCGAGGTTCTACCCACTGGAACAACAAGTCGGTCTCTTCCTCCATTGCTCTGCTTCCCGTGCCGCACTGACGGTTGAGATATGCTACTGTTGCCGAGTTGTCTGAGAGAATCCGCACTGCACGGCCCATCACTGAGGATTCGAACGCCTGAAGCGCCCACCTCACCGCCCGCAACTCGAGACAGTTGATCGACCAAGACGCTTCCAGAGCCGACCACGCTCCCTGCGCGAAGCGACTGTTGCAATGAGCCCCCCAGCCCGTCAGACTCGCATCCGTTATGACGGGCATCCATAGCGGCTGCTCCAGAGGAACCCCCGCCTGCAACGTTTTCGAGCTCATCCACCATCGTAACGACTGCCGCACTCGCCTTGGACAAGGCAACCGCCTGCTCAGCGAATCCGTTTGATTCGACCAACGCCACAAGAGGGCTCGTTGCAGTGGACGCATATGAAACCTGGCCCGGGGGACCACATCCAGAGTCGCCGCCATCGTTCCCAAGACACGAAGGTACCACCAAGCTGACGGGACCGGAAACGCTAAAAACTTGTGAACGAGAAGGCGCAAAGCTTGAGCTCGGTGATCCGGCAGAAAAACTAACCCTTTCGCCGTATCGAAGCGAACTCCGAGATATTCGAGGGACTGAGTCGGTACTAAATGGCTCTTTTTATGGTTGACCACCCAACCAAGAGTCTGCAGCAGAGCTATGACTTTGTCCGTGGCTTGCAAACTTTCCGTCTCGGTCTTTGCTCGAATTAACCAATCGTCGAGATAAGGGTGAACCAAAACACCTTCCTTCCGCAACGCCGCTGCGACGACCACCATGACCTTTGTAAAAACACGGGGCGCCGTGGCCCGGCCGAAGGGCAGCGCCTGAAACTGGTAATGACCCCACGGAAGGGCAGCGCCTGAAACTGGTAATGACCCCACGGAAGGGCAAACCGCAGGAACTTTTGATGAGCCGCCCTGATCGGAATATGCAAGTAGGCCTCCGAAAGATCGAGAGACGTAAGGAACTCTCCCTGATGCACCGCAACTAAGACGGATCTGAGAGTTTCCATGCGAAAATGAGGCATCCGAAGGCAACGATTCACCCCCTTGAGATCCAGGATAGGACCAAGGGAACCGTCCTTTTTTGGCACCACGAAATAAATAGAGTACCGACTCGCACCGAGATCGGAAGCTGGAACAGGCACCACCGTCCCCAAGTCTAGCAGGCGGTTCAACGTTACACGGACGGCGGACACTTTCTGAGGACTCTTGCAGGGCGACAGAACGAAGACATCCCGGAGAGGACAAGCAAATTCCAGCGCGTACCCCTCCCGGATGATCTCGAGGACCCACTGGTCCGAAGTTATCTGGACCCAGGAAGAAAGAAAATGATGAAGACGACCCCCGATCACTGGACTTCCCTCCGGGGTCCGCCTCACTTCATTGCGGCTTGCGATTAAAGGAAGAGGAGGATGAAGGAGAGGCAGTCGAGAAACCTCTTCCCGCTCCTCAAAACCCCCGAAATCCCGAGGATCGAGAAGCCAGGCGTCCGCGCTGGAAACCCCCAAGTCTGGAAGACCGGAACCGGCGAAAATCCCGAAACTGACCTCTAGCCAAAGACAGACCTCTATTCTGGTGAGGCTTATCCTCCGGAAGCCTCCCGCCCTTAGATTCTCCTAGGTCCTTGACCAACTTATCCAGGTCGTCTCCGAACAATAGCTTGCCTTTAAAGGGAAGCTTACTGAGACGCGCTTTAGAGGATCCATCAGCAGCCCAATTACGAAGCCAGATAGATTGGCGCGCCGCCACGACGGAAGCCATACTGTTAGCCAAAGTCCGGATCAAGTCATAGTGAACATCTGCCAAATACGCGGATCCCGATTCTAACCCTTGTTGGTCCAGATGGGAATCCTGACGCAAATGCTGAGCCCATTGCAAACAAGCCCGGGAAACCCAGGCCCCACAAATAGAAGTCTGCAAGGCCAAAGCATTAGTCTTAAAGGCCTGCTTCAATAAACCATCCACCTTTCTATCCTGGGTGTCCTTCAAGGCCGCACTGCTCTCAACCGGAATTGTAGTCTTCTTAGTTACCGCCAAAACCGCAGTGTCAATCCGTGGCGAACGAAATTTCTCTTTGTCCTTGTCCGCCAGAGGGTAAAGACGATTCATCGTTCTGATACCCTTCAAGCTGGAGTCAGGATCATCCCACTCAGCCTGAATCATCTGATCAACCACTCTATGAACCGGGAACACTGTTTGAGAATCTCGGACTGCTTGAATGAGAGGATTCTCCAAAACCTCTTCTTCCCCGTGGCGCCTGAACGTCAGATTTAGGGCTTGCAAAGATTCGGTAATCAAGGGAATCAGTTCTTCCCTGCAAAAAACGCGGATGATCCGAGCCTGGTCCTCCAGCTCCGGAATCTCTCCTTCCTCCAAGTCTTCGACCCGGTCTTCAGGTTCCACATCAGACCAGTCCGGCTCTGGCCACGGGATATCCGAGAGTTCAATTTCAGAAACTCGGAGCCGCTTGGCTGCCTTAGAGGCATCTCCCCTTGGCTCCTCCGCCTGGAGAGACGGCGGAGCCGATGGGGCCGCGCACGGCTCAGAGCCCTTTCCCAAGCGGCCCCTCTGAAAAGCTTGATGCATAAGAAGTACGAAATCAGGAGAAAAATCCCCCCAGGAAACCTCGCTAGGTCCCCTTGCCGGAGCACTCCCTGGCGCAGAGGGAGTAGGCGGAAGGGAAGGAACGAGAGCCCCTGGAGTCAGCTCTTCCCCCCCTAAAACTGGAGGGTCCCCGGATTCCTGAGGGACACTGGTGTCCATGGGCTGCTGTAGCACTGGTGGACTGCAGGCGCAGCCCTTGCAAACCCCCGCGTCAGAGACAGAGCCTTTGCGGGAGCCACAAATGACGCACTGCGGTCGTCGGGACATGGAGAGAAAACCGCAAGAGTGCAGAGATGTTGCAAGAAAAAGGCAGGCCCAACCACAAACAGATTTGCAGCACACTCACAGCCCGTCCTGCAACTGAACTTTGTTATTGCTTTTTTTTTTTTTTTTAAGAGGCACCGCAGCTCCCTGCTCACAGCCTAAAATAAATCAAAAATAAAATGGTCCCTGCCGAGCCAGGACGCACGGCACAGAACACGCCGCAGCACGGCCCCCGAATAAGAAACGGGAGCCAAAAACAAAATGGCCGCCGGCACTTCGAGGAAACGAAAAAAAGGCGCGAAAAGCTAAAGAAAAGTAAAATGAAAGAAAATAAACCAAACCGCAGCGATCCCGCAGACCCGAAGCACGGTGGACACTGAGAAAACCGGCCAAAATGCCACTTACCCCGAAGCTAGGAAGGAGCACAGCAACGGAGCTTACCCAGATGAAAAGCAAGCTGCAATGGCCCCGCGGCGTGAGGAAACACCGACCGGGGCACTAAGCTAAC
This sequence comes from Ichthyophis bannanicus, assembly GCA_033557465.1. NCBI lineage: Eukaryota > Metazoa > Chordata > Amphibia > Gymnophiona > Ichthyophiidae > Ichthyophis > Ichthyophis bannanicus. Next base: position 171,666,363 of record CM066035.1, on the reverse strand, counting down.
TGGGATCCTCCGAGTCGTGTCATCACCTGGAAAATAGCCCCCAAATTAGGAGATGGTGATGTTGGCCAGAGTCTCCCTCCGATCTGTCCTGGAGGAGAGATCACAGGCAATGAAACTGCAGCCGACGTGCCTTAGCTGAGCAGTAAGCAGACGGGCAGTGCAAGCTCGGCTCCCTCCTACAACGGTATTTAAAGGGACAGACCCCTAAAGGGTAAAATAAAAGAAAAAAGCACAAGGGGCAAAACGAATGAAAGAAAACAAAAGTATGAGGACCTAAAAACCCAAAGTGAGCCCGTAGTAGGCTCACACCGCCTCCTGCTGCAAGGAGACTGGACACACTGGGGGGGCTGATGGGAGCTCCAGCAGTATACATCCTCACAGGGAAGAATTTGATTGGTCCAGTCTCCTAGCTGCAGGAGGAGGTGCACTACCCGATGTGGAGGACTAAACTGGAGGACCGCTCAGGAACAGGCAGTAGCTTGATTTTGTTGGTAATGGCCCTTAGAAGGACTAAAATTGGATTTTAAGAGTCAAAGAATTTCTTTGAGAAAGCCTGAGCAAAACTACTGTTGCATTGGGAATCCTTCACTATAATGAGAAGTGAATGTGTGGGCATAAGTCCAAACTGAAGCTTTGTAGATTAACTCCATGAAAGCTTACCTGAGTCCAGCTACCAATGCCACCATGACCAGGGCCGGCCCAAGTGTTTCTGCCACCCTAGGCAGAAACCCCAGCCACACAAACACCACCCCCCAGCTAAGCTATGCCGCTGTTCCCACTGCTGCAGATTCTGTCCTAGGTGGGCGGGGCGAGGACGGGCGGTGGCGGAAGAAGTATTTGAAAAGCAGTGGCTTTGTGCCACCGCTTTGTTGCCGCAGCAGGCTATGTGCTTCAGCACACATGTCCTGCTGCTTCTGATCCCCAACAGTTGTGTTGGAGGGGGATCAGAAGCAGCAAACCAAGTGTGCCGAAGCACATGGCCTGCCGCGGGCAACAAAATGGCAGCATAAAGCCGTCCACCAGGGCCGGCAGCCTAGCTCGCCTAGTGGACAAACCGGCCCAACTATGACTTTGAGGGCAGTTTCTCCAAATGGGTGAGTTTTGCACATACCATGACAATCATGAACTTCACTTCTAAGCCAGGGTATGTGAAGTATGATCTCAGTCTCTCAAATTTACTGCTAATGCTCAACATAGTACTTGCATCATGCCAAAAACAGCCTCCTTCTGGAGTTGTAAGATGTTACGTGTATGGCTAATTTTTCAAGGTATACTTGGAAATTTCTCTTAATTAGGCCTGTGGCACCCAACATGATGTGAACTAACTTGGTATCTTTCTGCCACATTAAAGAGTATTAATGAACAAACAAACCTCTTCCAAAGTTGGGGAAGATATAAAACTAGAGGGCATAACATAAAGCTGCAAGAAGGTAAATTGAAAGGCAATGTCAGGAAATACTTTTTCACTGAAAGGGTGATGGATGCTTGGGGAATGCTCTTCTGATGGAAGTGGTGAAGGCAAATACAGTGACAGAATTCAAAATGGCATGGGGCAGACACAGTGGATCTCTTTATAGCAACAGGATGAAATCAAAATAAACATAAAGAGTAGTTACTCACCTGTAACAGGTGTTCTCCAGGAGCAGCAGGAATCAGTCCTCACATATGGGTGACGTCGGCGCCGACGGAGCCCCCGTGCGGAGCATTTCCCCAGCTTTCAAAGAAAGCCTTTGGGAATGCAGCGCGCATGCGTGGTCCCCTTCCCACCCAAGAGTGGCATCTTGCTCAGTCTGATGACATAGCTAAAAGACAGCAAAAATAGCAAAAATAAAACATATGCTGCAACTCCAAGGGGAGGAGGGAGGGTTGTGAGGACTGATTCCTGCTGCTCCTGGAGAACACCTGTTACAGGTGAGTACGTAATTACTCTTTCTCCAGGACCAAGCAGGACTTCAGTCCTCACATATGGGACTCCCCAGCTCAGGGCTACCAGAGGCCCCAAACCGAAACAATGAGCTCCCTCTAGAGCCTCAGCATGCAAGAACAGAATCTTCTCTGATAACGCCCCCCGAACGGTAGCCCAACACCAGGGCCAGAGGGTAGGAGTTGCCTAAACCCCAAAGAGATTATGGAGTACCGCTTGCCTGAAAGCACTGTCCCTGTGGGACTCCCTCTCAAGGCAGTAGTGAACCGCAAAAGTCTGGCTTCAAGAACAAGTAGCGGCCCGGCAGATGTCTGCCAACAGAACAGAGCGGAGATGAGCCACTGACGCAGCCTTCGCCCTGACACGATGAGCCGTAACTCGACCCTGCAATGAGAGGCCGGCTGCCCTGTAAGCCCAGGCGATGCAGTCAGCTACCCATATGGACAAAGTACGCTTGGAGACAGCCAACCCCAACTTATTGGGGTCAAAAGAGACCAAGAGCTGAACCGCCCTCCGGTGCTCCCGCGTACTGTCAAGGTAGAAGGACAATGCCCTCCTACAGTCCAGGGTATGCAAGACCATCTCAGTCCGGCTGGCATGAGGCAGAAAGTCGGAAGAACCACCTCCTGATTGAGGTGGAAGGAGGAGACAACCTTTGGAAGGAACTTAGGGTGAGTCCGTAAGACTACTCTGTTCCTATAGAACCTAGTATATGGTGCTTCTGATACTAGGGCCTGAAGCTCACTCACTCGCCTTGCTGATGTAAGGGCTACCAGAAATAGCACTTTCCAGGATAGAAAATGCAGAGGGCAAGTAGCCATAGGTTCAAATGGTGGGCAAGTAAGCCGTTGCAAGGCCATATTTAAATCCCATTCAGGGGCAGGTGGACGCACTGGAGACTTAAGCAAAAGCAGGCCTCTGAGGAAGCGAGCCACCAAAGGATGGCTGGATAGAGACTGACCTTCCACCTGTGAGTGGTGTGCTGAAAAAGCACTAAGATGAACTCTAACAGAATTGGACTTAAGGCCTAGGTTGGACAGGTGAAGCAAATATTGCAGCACCACTGGTACCAGGCATGAGAAAGTATTCTCGTTGTGTTGAGTACACCAGGTAGAGAATCTACGCCACTTAAGGGCATAAGACCTTCTGGTGGACTGCCTCCTAGAGGCCAAGACTACGTCCTCCATTTCCCTAGGCAATGGTAAAGGCGCTAGAACTACCCTTTCAGCAGCCAGGCCATCAAATTGAGGGACTGGAGATTGGGGTGTAAGAGAGATCCCTGCTCCTGAGACAGGAGATCGGGTTGCGTCCCCAGAGGAAGAGGAGTGTCCACCGCTAGTTGCAAAAGCAGTGGGAACCAGGGTTGCCTTGGCCACCTGGGGGCCACCAGGATTAGCGAGGCCTTGTCCCTGAGCACCTTGAATAGCGTCTGGGACACCAGAGGCGTGGGAGGAAACGCATATAGAAGGCCTGTAGACCATGGAATGAGAAACGCATCCGCTGCAACTCTGAGAGGATGCGGTTGCCTGGAACAGAACCTGGGAAGTTGATGGTTCAGAGGACTGGCAAAGAGATCCATGGTTGGAAGACCCCATCTCAGGAAGATCTGTTGAACCACTAGAGGATTCAACTGCCACTCATGCGGCTGCAGGATCCTGCTCAATCTGTCCGCCAGGTAATTTTCCTGACTTGGGAGATAGACCGCTTTGAGAAGAATGCCGTGATTGACTGCCCAGGAGCACAGTTTCTGCGCTTCCTGACATAGAAGTCGTGACCCTGTGCCCCCTTGTTTGTTCACATAGAACATGGCAACTTGATTGTCCGTCTGAACCAAGACGGACTGGCGAGAGATGAGATGGGAGAAAGTTCTCAGGGCTAAGCGGATAGCTCTCAGTTCTAAGAGATTGATCTGCGGTGGGGCCTCCCAAGGAGACCACAGGCCTTGAGTACATGCTCCTTGGCAATGTGCACCCCAACCTTGAAGAGAAGCATCGGTTGTCAGCACCTGAGAGTGTGGAGGTGCTTGAAAAGGCACCTCTTGCACCAGATTCGGAAGATGAAGCCACCACTGCAGAGAAGACTGTAGTAGGCTGGACACCCTCACTTTGTCCATGAGGCTGCCTGTGGCTTGGTGCCACTGAGTCCTGAGTCCCCACTAAGCTGGCCTCATGTGTAGACGGGCATTTGGAGTTACATGGACCGTGGATGCCATGTGGCCTAAGAGCCTCAGGAATTGTCTGGCAGAGACCAGAGAATTGCTGTGGAATAGTCTGGCTAGATCCATCAATCTGTGGGCCCTGTCCACTGGTAGAAAGGCCTTTGCCTGAAAGGTGTCTAGTCGAGCTCCTATGAACTCCATGTTCTGGGAGGGGTGCAAACTGGACATTGCGAAGTTTATAACAAACCCCAGGTGCTGAAGCAGAGCGACAATTCGAAGGGTGGCTTGATTGACCTCTTCTGGGGATTGACCCCTGATGAGCCAATCGTCCAGGTATGGAAAGACAAAGAGGCCTTGAACCCTGAGGTAGGCCGCTACCACTGCCAGGCACTTGGTGAATACCCTGGGGGCAGATGTAAGGCCAAAAGGCAGTACTCTGTACTGATAGTGGTTTCCTCCCACTACAAATCTGAGATATTGTCTGTGGTCTGGATGAATGAGGATGTGAGTATAAGCATCCTTTAGGTCTAAGGAGCATAGCCAATCTCCCTGCTGGAGGTAGGGCAGCAGAATTCCAAGGGTAAGCATCTTGAACTTTTCCCTCTCCAGGAACTTGTTCAGATTTCGCAAGTCTAGGATGGGCCTGAGGCCTCCTGTTCTTTTTGGCAACAGGAAGTACCTGGAATAAAAGCCTTGACCTCTCAGGTGGTGGGCCACCGGTTCCACTGCCTGTTCCTTGAGAAGACTTGCCAACTCCTGCAAGATGAAGTCCCTGTGCAGAGGAAGTCTGGGAGGCTCCCCTGGAAAATAGCAGGGGGGTACCTGGTGGAAGTGGAGGAGATGGCCCTTCTGGACTATACTTAGTACCCAGGTATCCCTTGTGACGGCTGACCACCTGTGGGCGTACAGGGCCAGCCGGCCTCCAGTGCTCATAGGGGCCAGCTGAGGAGGAGAGGCTATGCCACTGGAGTCAAAACCCCGCTCCCTGCTGTGCAGGAGCCGGAACTGGTGGCTTGGGGGTTTTCTGCCCCTTGGCCTGCTGACCCTGTTGGGGAGCTACAGAGGCCTAAAAATGAGGGTACTGTTTATAGGCAGATGACTTAAGGACATAAGAACATAAGATACGCCATACTGGGTCAGACCAAGGTCCATCAAGCCCAGTATCCTGTTTCCAACAGTGGCCAATCTAGGTCATACGTACCTAGCAGTTTCCCCAAAAGACACAGGTTCCGCAATGCTTGTACTGGGTCAAGCATTGATATCCTGGGTCCCTTCTTAATAATGGTTTATGGACCTTTCCTCCAGGAACTTGTCCAAACCTTTTTTAAACCCAGCTACACTAACAGCCTTTACTACATCCTCCGGTAACAAATTCCAGAGTTTGATTACACGTTGAGTGAAAAAATATTTTCTTTTATTAGTTTTAAATAGTTTACCCTGTAGCTTCATTGCATGTTCCCTAGTCTTTCTATATTCTGATAACGTCAACAATCGATCTACGTTTACCTGTTCCACTCCGTTCATTAATTTATAGACTTCTATCATATCTCCCCTCAGCTTTCTCGGGTAAAAGGCTTTTTTCCCCGAGCCCTTCTTCTTCTGAGAAGGGGCAGAGGTTTTTCTGGACAGCCTTGTCCGGGTAAGAGTCTCGGTCTCAAGTTCTGCAGCCTTGTCAGCCATGGGTTTGCCAAAGAGGTTTTCACCTCGGCAGGGGACATCGACCAACTTGTCCTGCACCATGGCTCGAGGTCCGATGACTGTAGCCAGGCCTGACGGCGTGCACCGATGCTGGCCGCGGCTACCTGGGCCGAAGCCTCGAAGCTATCATAGGCTGCTCGAGAAATAAACTTCGAGCACTCACGAATACCCAAGGACAGAGCATTGAACCTTTGCAAAGGTTCCTTGGAGAGACCAGCAGAGAACCCGGCAATCTCCTTTGCCAGGCCTCGAAGGTACATGCCCATGTACAGCTAGTAGGTCTGGACACGGCAAGCAAGCATAGAGCCCTGGAAGCACTTCTTACCGAGGGCATCCAGGTTCCGGGCCTCCCGGCCGGAAGGCACCGAGGAGTGCATCTTCTGACTCTTCAGACGATGCATGGCCGATTCCACAACCATGGAATGGTGTGGTAATTGTGCATTTTGGAACCCGGGGCTCTTGTGGACTCGATAGATGGAATCGACCCGCTTGCTTAAAACCGGCGTCGACGCCGGCGCCTCCCACATGCGGAAGAGCAACCGTTCCAGCATCGGAGGAACCGGAACAGTAAAGGCCTCCTTCGGAGGAGAGTCATACTGTAGGGCCTTGAGCTTCTCGGCTCGAGGTTCCTCCTCGTGATCCGCGGGGAATGCCAAAGCCTTGGCCATATCCCACACGAAGTCCGAGAACCGGGTATCCTCCGGTGGGGACCTTCTCCGAGGCTCGGACTCGGGTGAGTCCGAAGGGAAGCACCGAGTCCGAAAGGTGTCGGGTGACTCCTGATCCTCCGTCTCCCAGCCGGACTCCTCGGAGGAGGAATCAAGTGGCTCCGGTAGGGCAAGCATCGATGCCATTCGCCCCGACGCCGAGGGTACCAGCGTCGACGACCTCGGTCCCGAACGGGAGGCCGAGGGAGACCTTGGCCGAGGATCGACTCGAGCGCGCATGGACTCGAGGATCGGCTCAGCCTCCGGAGTCGACTTGGACGTCGATGACCCAGTGGTTGGGGCAGATGCATCGGTGAGACCAGCGATCAGTGCCCGCTGCTGTTCCATGAAGGCAGCCAAGCTGCTCTCCAAGGCTGTCAACCTGAGTCCGAGCTCAGGAGACTCAGCAACCCCCGACTCGGGCCCCGGCGGCGCCGGGCCCGACGTCGGCTCCCCTGGAGGAGAGTCCACGAGGAACAGTACTCACGTGACCCGGGGACTCGATCTCCATACGAGGTTGTTTGGCAGGCCTCTCCGACTCCCAAGACCCAGGACGGCGCTCGGTGCTATGCGACTTGGCCCTCGAGGAGCCAAATGCGTCCACCGACACCACCCTCGCGGGTTTTTTCTTCTTGCGATGCTCCCGCGAAGGAGACCCCCCTTTCAGAGGAGCCTCAACGCTGCTCGGGGCCGGAGTCCTGAGATGTCGAGGCCTCTGACGAGGTCCAGGCCTGACCGGACGCAGAGTCAGAGAAGATTCTTTCCTTTTGGTGCTGCCGACTCCTTAACACCTTAGAGGACATTTTCCCACACGGGCCACAGATCATCGGGTCATGATCGGGTCCGAGGCACCGGAGGCAGCAGTCATGTGTGTCGGTGAGAGACATGAGTTTCTTACACCGATCACACTTTTTAAACCCGCTGGCAGCCATTGGGGGAAAAAGGGCCCCTGCGAGGTCAAAAGACAGGGCTGCCAGTGAAAACAGAAAAAATGGCGCGTACGGCTAGTCACTAAGGACAAAAACCGAAAAAAGAGGTCCAGGCTCGATACCGATGTATCGGGCCCAGGCGGGAAAGGGAAACCGGCATCGAACCGAAGAAAAACTGATTCACGCAGAATAAAATCGACTTTTTCCTCAGGTGAAACGAAAATACATCCGTCGGGCTACGCCGAAAAAAGAAGACTGAGCAAGATGGCACCCTTGGGCGGGAAGGGGACTGCGCATGCGCGCTGCATTCCCAAAGGCTTTCTTTGAAAGCTGAGGAAATGCTCCGCATGGGGGCTCCATCGGCGCCGACGTCACCCATATGTGAGGACTGACTTCCTACTTGGTCCTGGAGAACTATCTCTTATATCTCAACAAATAGGGGTGACCTCCACGGAGCGGTGGGTACACCCATAAACAAAGGCATGGGGAGGAGCGACCTGCACAGAGCGGCAGGTGCACCTACTCTTGCCGCCTTGCTGGGCAGACTAGATGGATCATGCTGGTCTTTATCTGCCGTCATATACTATGTTACTATCTCCAACTTTAATGACCTCGCTCACCATTCCATTTCCAGATCATTTATAAATGTTAAAAAGCACCAGTCCCAGTACAGATCCCTGGGGTAAGAGGATATTTCCTTCAATCCCTTGGGGCTTTTTAATTTCCTCATGAATCTTTCATGAAATATTTTGTCAAAGGCTTTCTAAAAATTGCATACTCTACATCAACTGGTTCACCTTTATCCACAAGTTTATTCATCTTCAAAAAAAGTAAGGAGACTGGTAGGCAAGACTATCCTTGGCTAAATCCATGTTGACTTTATCACATTAAATCATGCCTAATCTGTATGTTGAGTAATTTTGTTTCTCATGATAGTTTCTGTTATTTTGCCAGATACCGACGTCAGGCTCACCAGTCTGAAGTTTGCCATATCACCACTGAATTCCTTTTCAAAATCCAACACTACATTGGCCACACTCCAATCAGGTACCATAGGTGATTTTAATGAAAGGTCACATATTACTAACAGCATATGTACAATTTCATTTTTCAGTTCTTTCAGCACTCCAGGGTGTATACCATTCCATTCAGGTGATTTGTTCTTCTTTAGGTTTGTCGAGTTGGTCTCGGACTCTCAAAACAAGCAACCCGGCCACAACAGATGGCGCAGAACACTGCCGCCCAAATAATAACTGGTGCTTCAAGGCATGATCACATCACCCCCATCCTCAACCACCTCCACTGGCTCCCAATCACCTCCCGCATCCGTTATAAGGTGCTACTAAACATTTTCAAAATCAAACAGAACCTCTCAGCACATAGTCTGAAATCCCTCATCAAACATGACACATGCACCAGACCCAGGAGGAGAGACACATCAGGCAACATCAACACACCCATAGCATTTACTAAAACAAGACAGGATACATCAAGAAGAGCATTATCCCTGGCCACGCCGGCACTCTGGAACTCACTCTCCAACAACCTGAAATCAACTACAGACCTCAAGGACTTCAGGAAGATGCTGAAAACGACTCTCTTCACAGAACACTAAAAGGACATCACCAGACCTGACCGAAGGCCCTCTCTTCGCCCTACCTCGCCTCCTATCCACGCTGCCTCCCACCTCCCCCTCCCTGCAATGTATATAGATCCTGTACATGGATCTCATTGTATATAGCTCACCTGTACATAGATCTCATTGTATATAGCTCACCCTGCAATAATTTTTTACACTGTCAATTCTAACTGCATGCCCGCACCCATGCACTTTTTGATTTGTTTTATGTGTAATGCATGCCCGCACCTACGCACTTTTTGATTTGTTTGATGTGTAAACTGCTTTGATTTCAGGATAAAGTGGTATATAAATCTTAATAACTAAATTATATCTTTCCAGTTCACAGAGACTGGCCTTGATTTCCTCCAAATCCCCACTATTGAACACCATATTTGGCATCTTCCTTACTAAAGACTGAAGTAAAGAATTCATTTAGTCTCTCTGCTATGGGCTTGTCCTCCTTGAGGGTCCATCTTGCTTAGAATGTACCTCAAAAAGATTTTATTATGAGGTTTTGCCTCTATAGCAAGTTTCTTTTCAAATTCTCTTTTTGTATTCCTTACCAATGCTTTGCATCAAACTTGCCAGTGCTTATGCTGTTCCCTGTTTTCTTCAATAGGATCCTTTTTCCATTTTTTGAAAGATGCTTTGTGGCTATGTAGCCTCTCTTACAGCAGCTTTTCCATATCAGCTGTCATTCAGCTTTCCTTCTACCATTTTTAATGCATGGAATACATTTAGTCTGGACTTCCAAGATATTATTTTTGAACAAGCCCATACCTAATACTTTCAGCTCTACAGCTGCTCCTTCTAGTTTTTTTTGTTATTTTGTTTTTACCATTTTCCTAATCTTATCATAATGTCCCTTTTTAAAATTAAATGCTAGGGCAGTACAATTCCTTAGTGTCCGCCCTCCAGTTATTCAGTTAAATTTGATGATAGGATCACTATTGTCAAGTGGACCCAACATAGTTACTTCCTGCACCCAACCCTGTGTTCCACTAAGGACTAGGTCTAAAATAGCTCCTTTCTCTTACTAATTCCTCAAGCAGCTGCTCTGCTCATCTAGGAACTTTACCTACCTAACATATCCTGAGATGATATTTACCAAGTCTATATTGGGATAACTGAAATCATTCATTTTAGTGTTGCCAAATTTGTAAACTTCTCTAATTTGTTAACATTCCATTAACTAATCATTCAGTCTTGCCAGGTAGACGATCCCAACACTATTCCAAGAGTAAAGGGAAAGAAAATTTTTATCTGTAAAGATTCCACGATGCATTCTGTTTATACAGAACTTTTATTCTATTTGACTCAATGCTCTCTAACATATAGCAAAATAAAAATAATATACTTTCACTTTATTCACTTTTTCAGCTTTTCTCAATAAAAATATTGCAGCATACTATAACAGAAAATGTAAAGAAGAGACCATCAGAAAAGGGGAAAGGCTACAAATTTTCTCCAGCATTTTACCATCCTAGATTTCAGTCATTGATCTCTTCATAAGCAGAATCTGCTTTCAAGTCTTTTGGTGTGTGTATATATATCTATATCTATATATCTATATCTATATATATGTATGTATGTATGTTTTTGCCAGACTTTTCATATTTCTTAATTTTTTAAAGCTCATATGCTTTTAAACTAGATAATAGGGGAAAGCCGACAGTCGCCCAAGAGCGGATGGTTCGGAAGAATGTATCCTTGAAGGATACTACCAAAAGCAGAGAGGTTCCAAAAAAGAGTAAAGTAGCCCAAATGCCCTCGAGTATGGAGCAGACAGAGCTTAAAGATCCCAAATTACCCATGTCTACCAATAGCCAAATTAATATGAATAAAATACAGTCTCTAAAATGCTTGTATGCAAATGCTAGAAGTCTAAAAAATAAGATGGGAGAGTTAGAATATATAGCACTAAATGAGAGGTTAGATATGATTGGAATATCAGAGACATGGTGGAAGGAGGACAACCAGTGGGACACTGTGATACCTGGGTACAAACTATATCGTAATGATAGAGCTGATTAAATTGGTGGAGGGGTTGCGCTCTATGTTAGAGAGGGCATTGAGTCAGAAAGGATTAAAGTTTTGCAGGAAACAAAATTTGCTGTGGAATCTCTATAGATTGAAATTCAACATAAAAAGGGGAAGGTGATGGCAGTGGGGGTGTACTAACGACCGCCTGGCCAGAATGAACAAATGGATGATGAAATGCTCAAAGAAATCAAGGAAGCTAACAAAAGTTACAGCGCGGTAATAATAAGAGTAAATTAGACTTACCTGCTAATTGTTGTTCCTTAAGGAACTCTAGTCCAGTCCCGGTACCATAGAGAGCTGTGAACCTCCTCCAGCAGCCTTGGAGACTGAAATCTGTCAACTCTTTGATGACACCCGGTATAAATAGGCAAGGACTGCCCCTTTCCACCAGTACCTATTAACAAAGCAGACTCAGCAGAGCAACAAATAAGTAGTTATAATAGCAAATCAACCTTCTACCAAACTACATATAGGAGTAACTAAACTAAAAGGGACACTTCTCCTGCGTCCTGTTCCTTTTTTTTTTTTTTTTTAAGAAACTAAAAATTCTTAGGGAAAAACCCCGCCTCCCTAGAGAGGAAAGGCAATTCCCCAGACTAGACAAACACTGCTGTGAACAGAAGGACTCCCACTGCGCACTGAGTTTGCACCGCACAGCAAGAACCCTCGCCCCCCCAACGCACACCGTAAACTTCAGGCTGACCAACGCCATACTACCTTGGGAGGGATCCGGGACTGGACTAGAGTTCCTTAAGGAACAACAATTAGCAGGTAAGTCTAATTTACTCTTCCTTTGCGTCCCTCTAGTCCAGTCCCGGTACCATAGAGGATGTAACAGAGCAGTGAAAATCACCGGGAGGGACCTGCAAGGCCAGCCTGAAGAACCGCTGACCCAAACCGCCCCTCCTCTGCCGCCTGCACATCCAACCGATAGTGCCTCACAAAAGAATGTAAAGAGGACCAAGTCGCCGCCCTACAAATGTCCGCGACCGGAACCAAACTGAATTCCGCCCAAGACGCCGCTTGCGCCCTGGTCGAATGCGCCCGGAGGCCCTCCGGAACCACCTTACCCTTGAGAAGGTACGCCGTCGCAATCGTCTCCTTCAACCACCGAGAAATAGATGACTTAGCTGCCGCCTCCCCTTTCCGCAGACCCCCAAAGGACACGAACAGCCTGTCCGACCTCCGGAATGGTGCGGTCCGGCGGAGATACCTCCTGAGCACGCGACGAACATCCAGCAAATGCAACCGGCCCCCAGACTTATCCTTCTGCTCCCGTGAAAACACCAGAAGAGACACCACTTGGTTAACATGGAACACTGAAACCACCTTCGGCAAGAAAGCCGGAACTGTGCAAAGTACCACCTTGTGAGGAAAGAAAGAGTAGTTACTCACCTGTAACAGGTGTTCTCCAGGAGCAGCAGGAATCAGTCCTCACTTATGGGTATCATCGACGCCGATGAAGCCCCAGTGGAGCATTTCCCCAGCTTTCCATGAAAGCCTTTGGGAATGCTGTCACGCATGCGCGGTTCCCTTCCCGCCTAAAGGTGCCATCTTACCTCAGTCAAATGACATAGCTAAGAACAGCACACTAAAATGTAAAAATTAAACTATGTAGAACTGCAACTCCAAGGGGAGGAGGGAGGGTAGTGAGGACTGATTCCTGCTGCTCCTGGAGAACACCTGTTACAGGTGAGTAACTACTCTTTCTCCAGGACCAAGCAGGAAGTCAGTCCTCCCTTATGGGTGACTCCCCAGCTCTGGGCTACCAGGAACCCAGGCTGAACAAGAGGACTCCCTCTAGTCTCAGCAGCAAAGAAAGGCTTTTCAAGGACACAACCTCCACAGGTAGCCCAACCAGAGGGCAGGAGGGCAGGAGTTGCCTAGATCTCAAAGAGATTCCGGAGAACTGCTTGGCCAAAAGCACTGTCCCTACGGGACTCCCTCTCCAGACAGTAGTGGGCTGCAAAAGTCTGGCTTGAAGACCAAGTAGCAGCCCTGCAGATGTCTTGCAATGGAACAGAGCGGAGGTGAGCCAATGATGCAGCCATTGCCCTCACACGGTGGGCCGTGACCCTACCCTGCAAAGGAAGGTCAGCTGCCTTGTAAGCCACCCAGATGGACAAAGTACGCTTGGACACAGGCCTCCCCAATTTATTGGGGTCAAAAGAAAGGAAGAGCTGAGAAGCCTTCCTGTGACCCTGCGTACGTTCAAGGTAGAAGGATAAGGCCCTCCTACAGTCCAAGGTATGGAGAACTGATTCAGCCTGACTTGCATGAGGCCTAGGGAAGAAAGTAGGAAGAACCACCTCCTGGTTGAGGTGGAAAGAGGAGACAACCTTAGGAAGGAACTTAGGGTGAGTCCTGAGGACTACCCTGTTTTTATAGAACCTGGTGTAAGGTCTATCACAGACCAAGGCCTGAAGCTCACTCACTCTCCTAACCGAAGTAAGGGCTATCAGAAAGAGAGTCTTCCAGGAAAGGAAGCGTAGAGGGCAAGTAGCCATAGGCTCAAAAGGTGGACGAGTCAGTTGCTGCAAGACCACATTAAGCTCCCACTCAGGAGCAGGAGGACGTATGGGAGGCTTGAGCAGAAGCAAGCCTCTGAGAAACCTAGACACCAAAGGGTGCACAGACAAGGAATGGCCCTCAACTAGGGAGTGGTGAGCTGCTAAAGCAGAGAGGTGGACCCGAACAGAGTTGGACTTGAGACACTGATTGGACAAGTGCAGCAGGTACTGAAGCACTAATGACACAGTACTACAGGAGAAAGGATCCTCAGCACGTAGCTGACACCACACAGAGAACCTTTTCCACTTGAGAGTATAGGTCTTCCGAGTGGATTGTTTCCTGGAGGCTAGGAGAACTTCCTCAACATCGGGAGGCAGGCCCCAGGGAGGCAACACTACCCTTGCAGCCTCCATGCCATCAGATTGAGAGCTTTGAGATTGGGATGCAGCAAGGAGCGCTGATCCTGAGAGAGAAGGTCGGGCTGCAATCCCAGAGGTAGAGGCAGATCCACTGCCAATTGAAGCAGGAGGGGGAAGCAAGGCTGCCTTGGCCACCTGGGAGCTACCAAGAGGACTGAGGCCCTGTCTCGGAGAATCTTGAACAGTGTCCGGGCCACCAGAGGGGTGGGAGGAAACGCATAGAGTAAGCCCTGAGCCCAGGGAATCAGAACAGCATCTGCTGCTACTCTCAGAGGATGCGGTTGCCTGGAGCAGAACCTCGGCAGCTGGTTGTTCAGTGTACTGGCAAACAGGTCTATGGAGGGAAGCCCCCATTTCAAGAAAATCTTTTGAACCACCAAAGGATGTAGCTGCCACTCGTGTGGTTGCAGAATCCTGCTCAATCTGTTGGCCAGGGAATTCTCCTGGCCTGGAAGATAGACTGCTTTGAGGAGCATGTTGTGTTTCAGGGCAAAGGAACAGAGGTCCTGGGCCTCCTGGCAAAGGGGCTGGGAACCAGTTCCGCCCTGTTTGTTGACATAGAAGATGGCTACCTGGTTGTCTGTCTGGATCAAGACAGACTGTTGTGCCAGGGAAGCAGTAAAGGCCTTGAGGGCCAAGCGAATAGCTCTGAGTTCCAGCAGATTGATCTGCTGTGAGGCCTCCCAATGAGACCACAGGCCCTGGGTGCACTTGTCTAGGCAGTGTGCTCCCCAACCCTGCAGAGAGGCATCGGTGGTCAGTACCACGGTATGAGGTGGGATCTGAAAGGGCACCCCCACCAGCAGATTGGGGGGGGTGAAATACCAGTTGAGGGAGGCCAGGAAACGGTGGGACACTCTGATCCTGTCTCTGAGACTGCCTGAGGCCTGTGACTACTGAGTCCGAAGGCACCACTGGGCAGGACTCATATTGAGCCTGGCATTGGGGGTCACCTGTACTGTCGACGCCATGTGGTCCAGAAGCCTGAGACAGAGTTTGGCGGAGACCAGGGACCTGTGCAGAAAGTTGCTGGCGAGGTCCATGAGCCTTTGTGCTCGGTCCACTGGTAAGAATGCTCTTGCCAGCTGAGAATCCAACCTTGCTCCTATGAACTCCAAGTTCTGGGAGGGGAGCAAAGTGGACTTTGCGAAGTTGATGACAAAGCCCACCTTTTGGAGCAGTTCTATGGTCCTGTTGGTGGCCTGTTGAACTTCCAGGGAAGACTGGCCCCTGATGAGCCAGTCATCTAGGTAAGGAAAGACAAAGATGCCCTGATTTCTCAGATAGGCCGCCACCACTGCCAGGCACTTGGTAAACACCCTGGGAGCGGAGGTCAGTCCAAAAGGCAGTACTCAGTACTGATAATGGTTTCCTCCCACAATGAACCTGAGGTACTTTCTGTGGCCTGGATGAATAAGGATGTGAGTGTAAGCATCCTTGAGATCTAAAGAGCAAAGCCAATCTCCCTGCTGGAGGTAGGGCAGAAGTGTTCCAAGAGTAAGCATCTTGAACTTCTCTTTGACTAGAAACTTGTTTAGGTTTCTGAGATCCAAAATGGGTCGAAGACCACCGGTTCTCTTTGGCACCAGGAAGTACCTGGAGTAAAACCCGTGACCTTGGAAGTGGGGAGGCACAGGTTCCACCGCCTTGTCCAGCAACAGACCTTTTAGCTCCTGGAGGAGAAGGGCTGTATGCAGGGGAGGCCGGAA
This sequence comes from Ichthyophis bannanicus, assembly GCA_033557465.1. Classification (NCBI taxonomy): domain Eukaryota; kingdom Metazoa; phylum Chordata; class Amphibia; order Gymnophiona; family Ichthyophiidae; genus Ichthyophis; species Ichthyophis bannanicus. The sequence goes on along the minus strand of CM066035.1, from coordinate 171,650,644 downwards.
AGGTTCCCCTGGGAAGTGTGGCGGAGGCAGTTGGTGAAAGTGCAGGGCATAGCCTCGATGGACTATGTCCAGCACCCAACTGTCCTGGGTTATCAAGGGCCACTGGTGAGTGAACAAGGCTAGGCGGCCTCCTGTGCAGGGCTGGGTCTGCAAGGGAGGAATGGCTATACTCAAGGAGTCAAAACCCCCCACCCTGCTGAGTGGGAGCAGGGGCCGGAGGCTTGGGGGCACTCTGCCTACGGGGCCCATTACCCCGGCCCTTGGCTTGCTGATCCTGGGGGGCAGCTGGGGCGGCCTGATACTGGGGGTACTGTTTGTAGGCAGCGCCCTTCCTCGGGTAAAAGGGCTTCTTACCCGGGCCCTTCCTCTTAGATGAAGGGGCAGAGGTCTTCCTCGACAGCCTCGTCCTCGTGAGGTGCTCTGTCTCGAGCTGAGTGGCCTTCTTGGCCACAGGCTTGCCAAAAAGGTTGTCACCTCGGCAAGGGACATCGACCAACTTGTCCTGAACCCATGGCTCGAGGTCCGATGACTGCAGCCATGCCTGGCGTCAAGCCGCGATGCCGGCTGCCGCTACTCGGGCCGAAGCCTCAAAGCCATCGTAGGCGGCACGGAACATGAACTTAGAGCATTCCCGGATCCTCGAGGACAAGGACTTAAAACTCTGCAAGGGTTCCCTGGAGAGACCAGCAGAGAATCCGGCCAACTCCTTGGCCAGGTCTCGTAAATACATGCCCATGTACAGCTGGTAAGTCTGAACACGGCAAGCAAGCATCGAGCCTTGGAAGCACTTTCTACCGATGCCATCGAGGTTCCGGGCCTCACTTCCGGGGGGAACCACAGAGTGCATCTTCTGACTCTTCAGTCAATGCATGGCCGATTCCACAACCATGGAATGGTGCGGTAGCTGTGCCTTTTGGAAGCCAGGACTCTGACGGAGCCGATAGATGGAACCGACCCGCTTGCTCAAAACCGACGCCGAGGACGGTGCCTCCAACATCCGGAAGAGGAGCCGTTCCAGCATCGGAGGAACCGGGATAGTAAAGGCCTCCTTCGGAGGAGAGTCATACTGCAGAGCATCAAGCTCCTCGGCTCGAGGCTCCTCCTCAGGGTCAGCCGAGATAGCCAGAGCAGCGGCCATATCGCGGACAAACTCCGAGAACCTAGTGTCCTCCGGGGGGGGGGGATCAACTCCGGGGCTCAGACTCAGGTGAGTCCGAAGGGACACACCAAGTCTTGAAGGTGTCAGGAGACTCCTCGTTTTCGGTTTCCCAAGTCGACTCGTCCAATGTCGAGTCGAGCTCGGACCCCGTGGGGCCTCTAGGCACCCGCCCCGACGCCGGGGGGACCGGTGTCGAGACCCTCAGTCCCGAATGGGAGGTCGAGGGAGACCTCGACCGAGGACAACCTCGAACCGCAAAGGAGTCGAGTATCGGCTCGGTCTCTGGGGTCGTCTTCGAAGTCGACGTCCCGGTGGTCGAGGCAGATGCGCCAGACAGGCTGGCCATCAGTGCCCGCTGCTGCTCCATGAAGGCGGACATTCTGCTCTCCAAGGCTGTCAACCTGAGACCCAGCTCGGGAGACGCAGCAGCCCCCAACTCGGGCCCCGGCAGCGCCGGGCCCGACGTCGGTACTCAGGGAGGCGAGTCCACGAGGACAACAGGACTTACGTGTCCAGCAGACTCCGACTCCATGCGAGGAACTTTAGTTGGCTTCTCCTGGTCCACGGGCCCGGGATGACGGTCGGGGTCTTAGACCTGGCCCTCAAGGGCTCAGGGACCTCCTCCGACGCCACCCTCGCGAGCCGCTTCTTCCACTTATGTTCCCGGTCGGGGGACCCCTTGTCCAAGGAGCTCCGACACCTCTCGGGATCGGAATCCCAAGATGTTGAGGCCTCAGACGAGGTCCGGGCCCGGGCAGAGGCCGAGTCCGAGAAAAGCAGTTCACTTTGCTGCTGACGACTTCGGAGGGCTTTGGAAGACATTTTTCCACAGGGCCCGCACGTTTTAGAATCGTGGTCCGGGCCAAGGCACCGAAGGCAGCAGTCGTGTGTGTCGGTGAGAGACATTATCTTCTTACACCGATCACACTTTTTAAAACCACTGGAAGTCATCGGGGAGAAAAGGGTCCCCGCGAGGTCAAAGGACCGGCCTTCCAGGGAAAAGAAAAAAAGATTTGGAGCGAGCGCCGAGCCACTAAGGGCAAAAACCGAAAAAGAAAAAAGGGGTTCGATACCGGTGCACTGAACCCGGCGGGAGGGGAACCGACGTCGAATCCAAGGAAAAAAGCGAGATAACGCTAAGAAAAAACTACTCTTTTCCGGGAAAAACAGGACACACGTCCGATGGGCTTCACGGAAAAAAAGAGACTGAGGTAAGATGGCACCTTTAGGCGGGAAGGGAACCGCGCATGCGTGCCAGCATTCCCAAAGGCTTTCATGGAAAGCTGGGGAAATGCTCCGCTGGGGCTTCATCGGCGTCGATGATACCCATAAGTGAGGACTGACTTCCTGCTTGGTCCTGGAGAATGACAGATATGGCTCCCTACAGAACAACGCTTGCAAATCCGACATCCTCCTCGCAGAACAAATGGCCACCAGAAATACCGATTTCAAAGTTAAATCCTTCAGCGAGGTCTCCTCTAAGGGCTCAAATGGCGCCCTGATCAACGCCTCCAACACCAAATTCAGATCCCACGCGGGCACCGAACATCGTCTGGGGGGGCCGCATGAGTAACACGGCTTGCAAAAACCGTCGAACGTCAGTATGAGCCGCCAACTGCTGACCCTGTATCTTACCCCTGAAACAGGCGCGGGCCGCCAACTGAACTCGCAAGGAACGGGCCGCAAGGCCTTTCTCCACTCCATCCTGCAAAAATGACAGGATCTGGGCCAAGGAAGCTCGCAAGGGCAGCAGACCCTGATCCGCACACCACGCTTCAAAGATACGCCATACCCGAATGTAAGCTAAAGAAGTGGAGCGCCGACGAGCTTTCAGCAATATAGAAACCACCTCAGCCGAATAACCCCTAGCAGTTAGCCTAGCCCTCTCAAGAGCCATGCCGTAAGCACCTGGGGCATGCGTAACGGGCCCTGCATGAGAAGGTCCGCTCGCTGTGGAAGCTTCCACGGCTTGTCCGCCAAGAGACGCACCAGATCCGCATACCAAGGCCTGCGAGGCCAATCCAGCGCTATCAAGACCACCAGACCGCGATGACTCTCTATGCGCTGCACCACCCGACCGATGAGAGCCCAAGGAGGGAACACATAGAGAAGGCTTTCCTCCGGCCACCTCTGGGCCAACGCATCGAGGCCCTCTGACATTCTTTCTCGCCTCCTGCAGAAAAACTGAGCTACCCTCGCGGAGTCGAAGCTGGCCATCAGATCCATGTGCGGAAGGCCCCAGCACTGCACCAGCATCTCGAACACCTCCAGATGCAGGACCCACTCCCCCGGGTCTACCCTGTGCCGACTTAGAAAATCCGCTTCGACATTGTCCACTCCGGGGATATGCTGCGCCGACAGAGCCTGCAGATTGTCCTCGGCCCAATGCAGCAGCTGACTCGCCTCCGCTTCCAACAGCACACTGCCAGTGCCGCCTTGCCGATTGATGTAGGCCACGGTCGTTGCATTGTCGGACAGCACCCGCACCGCTGTCTACCGCAAAGGCGCCTAAAAATCCAGAAGGGCCAAGAACACCGCCCTCATTTCCAGCCGGTTGATAGACCAGCTCTTCTCCTCTGGCGACCACTGCCCTTGGGCCCACCTGCCCTCGCAATGCGCCCCCCACCCCTCGAGGCTGGCATCCATCGTCAACAATCTCCAGGATGGGGGCTCCAGCGGGACACCCGCCGCCAACATCTCCGGCTTTAACCACCAGAGAAGTTCCTGACGTACCTCTGGAGGACACACCAATCGCTGAGACAACGCATCCGTTTGGTGAGACCAACGCTGAAGTAGAGAGCCCTGTAATGGCTGCAAATGAGCCCTGGCCCAAGGTACCACCTCGATCGTGGCCGCCATAGTTCCGAGCAACTGCAGGTACTCCCACGCCGTTGGAGCGCGTAGCGATAGAAACTTCCGAACCAGGGTCCGAATCCCTTGAGCCCTCAGGTATGGGAGAAATACCTTCCCCTGTGCAGTCTCGAAACGCACCCCCAAATATTACAGAGACTGCGAGGGAACCAACCTGCTCTTTGCCCCGTTGACCACCCAACCGAGGCTTTCCAAGACTTGCACTACTCGAGCGGTCGCCGAGGCGCTTTCCTCTCTCGACTTTGCCGGAATCAACCAATCGGCCAGGTACGGATGCACTAGCACCCCTTCCTTGTGGAGCGCTGCCGCCACGACCACCATGACCTTGGTAAAGGTTCGAGGCGCCGTCGCTAGCCCGAAGGGCAGAGCCTGAAACTGAAAATGGCCCATGGGCACTGCAAAGCAGAGGTAGCGCTGATGCTCCTCCCGAACGGGAATATGGAGATAAGCTTCCATGAGATCTAAGGAGGTCAGGAATTCTCCTGCCCTGACCGCCGCAATTACTGAGCGCAACGTCTCCATGCGGAAATGGGTCACCCGAAGACAACGATTCACTCTTTTTAAATCCAGAATTGGCCGAAACGTGCCCTCCTTCTTGGGCACCACAAAATAAATGGAATAGCAACCTGACCCGCAATGTCCGGACGGAACCGGCACCACTGCCCTGAGCTGCAGCAGCCGCTGCAGCGTTTCCACCACCGCCCGAACCTTGTACGGCGCTCGGCAAGGAGACTGAACAAAGGAATATATAATGGGTCGATGTAGCTCCAGAGCATAACCTTCGCGAATGACTTCCAGAACCCACTGATCTGATGTCAACTGGACCCAAGCAGGGTAAAACTCCCGTAACCGTCCTCCCACGGGCACTACCCCCCACCTGAGTCCGCCTGATCTCATTGCGGCTTTTTAGGGTTTGAGGACTGAAAAGGCGTAAATCCCCTGCCCGCCCCCCGAAAACCTCAAAACCCCTGGCCCCGTACTGGAAACTTTCCTCGCAGGCACTGGCCAAACCGAGAGGGCCGAAACCTACGAAACTCCCTCGGAGCCCGACAAATTCCGGCCCTGTTTAGGTCTATCCTCCGGCAGATGACCTCCCTTGGACTCACCGAGGTCCTTGACCAACTTCTCTAAATCCTCACCAAACAAGAGCTTCCCCCTAAACGGAAGTTTGCTGAGCCGAGCCTTAGAGGAACTGTCCGCCGACCAATTGCGCAACCACAGACATCTCCGAGCTGCCACAACAGAAGCCATACTTTTAGCTAGCCCCCAGATGAGGTCATATTGAATATCCGCCAAATAAGTGGTACCCGACTCCAGGCGCGCTGCCTCCTCCAATTCCCCCCCCCCCCCCCGCTGGTCTCCTTGCAACCTTTGAGACCATCTCAAGCAGCCTCTCGCCAGCCATGCCCCCGCTATAGAGGCCTGCATGGAGAGGGCACAAATATCGAACACCTGCTTCAACAAAGTATCCAATTTCCTGTCTTGTACATCCTTCAAAGCCGCAACGCCCTCAACCGGAATCGTCGTCTTTTTAGTAACCGCAGATACCGCAGCATCTACCTTAGGAGACCGAAAAAGTTCCCTATCCTGGTCAGAGAGCGGGTAAAGCCGAGCTATAGCCCTTGAACCCCGCAAAGCCGACTCTGGCAAATCCCATTCTTCCTGAATCATGCTCTTAAAGACTCTATGCACTGGGAAAACCTTCTGCGAGGTCCGTACCGCCTGCAAGAGAGGATCCTCTAATACGTCCTCCGGCACCGACCCTACCGAGGGCATGTTTAGGGTCTGGAGAGTCTCAGCTATCAACGCCGGCAACTCTTCCCGCCGAAACACTCGGACTACTCGACTCTGCTGCTCCGAGTCTGGCAACTCACCTTCCTCTAATTCTTCCTCCGAGACTCCCTCAAAGTCCGCGTCCGTCACTCTTAACTCGTCCCCCAACAGAGACAAGGGACCTTCCTCTACTGCCCCCTTACTCCGTTTGGGCGGGAAAGCCTCCCCCTCCGAGGGGCCCCCCGATCCAGCCCGCTTCTGGGCTCCTGGAGCCCGAGGTGGAACCCCCATGGCAGGTTGCAAGAGCGCAAACGCCTGCTGCAAAAGAGAGAAAAAATTTGGGAGAATCGTGGGAACACCGGCCTCCGGAACCGCCCCCAGGGGCAAAGCGGCGCCCCCCCCCAGAGGACGGTCCCGGAACAGGATCCTCAGGAGTCAAGGAAGGCGCTTCACCTCCCTCTGCAGAGACCGTGGTTAGATCCCCCGCGGCTCCCTTCAGCTCCCTGTCCATGACCGCTGCCTCCAGAGTGCAGGGCCTACAGACTCCGGAGTCCAGCAGCTCAGCGCGCCTCGTGCCACAGACCAGACACCGAGGCTTCGCCGGCATAGCCCCACCTAAGGGAAACAAACTCTCTGTACGCAAACAACTCACACACGACACCTAAGTGCACCCTGACTGAAAGAAGAAAGATCCCCTCCTTCTTCTAAGCCCTGCAGCCCTTCACTCAACACACATCAAAAAATTGTTTCGTCTTTTTTTTGTTTTGTTTTGTTTTTTGTTTTTTATCTGTGCGCCAGCATCCTAACCCCAACCGAGGCCCCTAATGCTGAAATGCCCCAAAAACGAGGCTAACACTGCGCTCCTGCTTCCTCGCAAAGCACCGGCTCCCTGAGAAGTGCTGAACACGCGACTCCCAAAATGGCCGCCGTCTGGTTTCCCGCCCAGCGCTAGCGGGCCTGACCTACATGGAGCACTGCGCACAACGAAGCACCCTGCTGCCTCAACTCTCCCGCTCTAAAAAGGAAGCCTGCTCTTAAAAACCTTCCCTCAGGGACTCACCGCGATTGCTGCCGGCGACCCGAGGAGGCACAAACTGCCGCCGGAGCTCAGCCAGACCACGGCTTCCGATCTGGCGTTTCAAACCCCGCAGGTGCAGTCTTCACCACTCCACACCTGCGGCTATGGGGGGTGCCTGCCTTCCACCTGCTCCTCACCCTTGACTGCGGGTTCGGGAACAGGGAGGCCACAAAACCATCTGCTGTGTCCCGGTGCTCGTTAGCGCGGTGGGTAGTGTAGAGAAAGGAGGGAGAGAGGCAGGAGGAAAGAAAAAGGAAAGAAAAAAGGAAAGTCAGGGTGCAAAGCCGAGACACCAGCAGGAACTCCTCCACAGCAGCCCCCTTCTCCTACAAAAGAATAAAGGAGACAACTCAATGATACAGGTATTTAAAATATAAAATTAAATATAAAATTTAAATTTAAATATAAAATTTGAAGAGAAAAGAAAATAGAAAACTAAAGCTCTGCTTATTTGTGCTAACTGAGCCCAAGGCTCAGAAGTCCCTCTAGCTGCTTGGAGACTGAAATTACTAGTGGAAAGGGGCAGTCCTTGCCTATTTATACCGGGTGTCATCAAAGAGTTGACAGATTTCAGTCTCCAAGGCTGCTGGAGGAGGTTCACAACTCTCTATGGTACTACCCCTTTCCACTAGTTCCTAATGTGGAACCTTGCATTGTGTAACCATAGTTTGGGTTGTTCTTCCCTAGGTGCATAACTTTGCACTTGTCCACATTAAATTTCATCTGCCATTTTGATGCCCAGTCTTCCAATTTATCAAGATCCTCTTGCAATTTTCCACAATCCTCTTGGGTTTTAACAACTTTAAATAGTTTTGTGTCATCTGCAAATTGATGACCTCACTCGTTATTCCACTTTCCAGGTCATTTATGAATATGTCAAAAAGCAGCGGACCCAGCACAGATCCCAGGGGTACACCACTATTCACCTTTCTCCGTTGGGAAAATTGGCCATTTAGCCCAACCCTCTGCTTTCTATCTTTTAACCAGTTCCTGATTCACAGTAGTACACTGCCGCCTATCCCATGACTCTTTAGTTTTGTCAAAAGTCTCTGATGAGGGACCTTCTCAAAGGCTTTCTGAAAGTCCAGATACACTATATCAACTGACTCACTTTGTCCACCTGTTTATTCACACTTTCAAAAAAACATAACAGATTAGTAAGACAAGATCTTCCTTGTCTAAAGCCATGTTGGCTGTCTCCCATTAGGTTGTGACTATCTACATGCTGAGTAATTTTATTTTTTATGATGATTTCTACCATTTTTCCTGGTACTGACGTGAGGCTCACCGGTCTGTAGTTTCCTGCATCACCCCTCGAACCCTTTTTAAAAATTGGCGTTACATTGACGATCCTCCAGTCTTCAGGTATTAGAGATGATTTTAATGATAGTTCACAGATTACTAATAGCAGGTCTGCAATCTCATATTTCAGTTCTTTCAACATACTATCCAGCCCAGGTGATTTGCTACTCTTCAGTTTATCTAATAGTGGTAATACATCTTCCCGATGTATCAATATTTCCTTCAATTCTTCTGCACCTTTAAATACCACTTCAATCATGGGTAACATCCCTACATCTTCCTCAGTAAAGACCGAAGCAAAGAATTCATTCAGTCTCTCCGCTATTGCCTTGTCGCCTCTTAGTGCCCCTTTAACTCCTCTATCATCTAATGGACCAACTGACTCTCTCACAGGTTTTTAGCTACGAATGTACTTGAAAAAGTCTTTATTTCACATTTTTGCTTCCGCAGCAAGCTTCTTCTCAAATTCTCCCTTTGCCTGCTTTATCAATGCATTTGACCTGCCAGTGCTTGTGCTGTTTGCAGGTTTCGTCGTTTGGCTTTTTTTTCCATTTCCTGAAAGATGCTTTTTTGGCAACAACAGCCTCTCTGACCTCACCTTTAAACCATGCTGGCAGTTTTTTGGACTTCCTTCCACTTTTCTTAAAGCGTGGAATACAGTTGGTCTGGGCTTCCAAGATAGTATTTTTCAACAACACCCAAGCTTGATGTAAGTCTTTAACCTTTGCAACTGCTCCTTTTAGTTTTTTCTTAACTATTTTCCTCATTTTATCATAGTCTCCCTTTCGAAAGTTAAAAGGCAGTACTGTGGATTTCCTTACTATCCCTCCTCCACTAATTAAATCAAAGGCGATCATGCTATGATCACTATTGCCAAGTGGCCACAACACCCTTATCTCTTGCACTAGATCTGGTGTTCCACTAAGGACTAGGTCTAATATGGCATCCCCTCTGGTTTGTTCATGAACCAGCTGCTCCAAGAAGCAGTCATTTATGTCATCTAGGAACTTTATTTCCCTAGCATGTCCTGCTGTGACACTGACCCAGTCGATACCAGGGTAATTGAAATCACCCATTCCTTTGCCTCCCTCTAGTCCAGTCCCACTGGAGAACATTTGGAGGTGTTCCCCCTTTCTGATTGTCTCTACATTTTTTTGTTGTAGCATGCTGCAGTATTTATATTGAAAAAAGTTGAAAAAATGAATAAAGTGAAAGTTATATTATTATTGTACTGAGAAGGGTTAACTTTCATATGAGATCAAAGAATTTGGCATGTTAACAAAAATAACTTGGCATGCTAACCCTCTGCTAATTTGATCCACTCTATCATTGTGATATTATTTATACCCTTGTATCAGTTTCTTCCACCATGTCTCTGAGATGCCTTTTATATCTAACGCTTCATTCAATGTTATATATAGAGTAGTTACTAACCTGTAACAGGTGTTCTCCAGGAGCAGCAGGAATCAGTCCTCACATATGGGTGACGTCGGTGCCGACGGAGCCCCCATGCGGAGCATTTCCCCAGCTTTCAAAGAAAGCCTTTGGGAATGCAGCGCGCATGCGCGGTCCCTTTCCTGCCCAAGGGTGCCATCTTGCTCAGTCTGATGACATAGCTAAAAGACAGCAGAAAATCAAAATGAAGTATATGACTGCAACTCCAGGGGAGGAGGGAGGGTCGTGAGGACTGATTCCTGCTGCTCCTGGAGAACACCTGTTACAGGTGAGTAACTACTCTTTCTCCAGGACCAAGCAGGATGTCAGTCCTCACATATGGGACTCCCCAGCTCTAGGCTACCGGGAACCCAAGCTGACAAAAATGGATCCCTCTGAAGAGCCTCAGCATCCATAAGAAGAATTTTCTCTGAGAACGACAACACAAGGGTCGGAGGGTAGGAGTTGCCTAAATCTCAGAACTCTCTCTCCAGGCAGTAATGGGCTGCAAAAGTCTGGCTTGAAGACCAAGTTGCGGCCTGGCAGATGTCTGCCAACAGAACAGAGTGGAGATGAGCTACTGATGCTGCTTTTGCCCTGACACGGTGGGGCGTGACTCGACCCTGCAAGGGGAGGTCGGCTGCACTATACGCCCAGGCGATACAATTTGCTACCCAAGTGGACAACGTAAGCTTGGAGACAGGTAACCACATCTTATTAGGGTCAAAGGAGACGAAGAGCTGAGCAGCCCTTCGATGCTCTCGCGTACGTTCTATGTAAAAGGACAACGCCCTCTTACAGTCCAGGGAATGCAAGACTGTCTCAGCCAGCCTGGCATGTGGCCTGGGAAAAAAGGTCGGAAGAACCACCTCCTGATTGAGATGGAAAGAGGAGACTACTTTAGGGAGGAACTTCGGATGGGTCCGTAGGACCGCCCTGTTCCTATAGAACTGCCCTGTTCCTATAGAACCATGTGTATGGACTATCAGAAACCAGAGCTTGTAGCTCACTCACACGTCTGGCCGATGTAAGAGCCACCAGGAAGAGCGCTTTCCAAGAGAGGAAGTGCAAATGGCAAGTAGCCATCGGCTCAAACGGTGGGCGAATAAGTTGTTGCAAGACCACGTTCAAATCCCACTCAGTCGCCGGTGGACGAACCGGAGGCTTGAGTAGAAGCAGACCTCTGAGAAATCTAGACACCAAGGGGTGAACCGACAGAGACTGTCCCTTCCACCGGTGGGAGGAAACGCATACAGGAGGCCCGTAGACCATAAGATCAGAAAAGCATCTGCTGCCATCCTCAGGGGATGCGGCTGTCTGGAGCAGAACCTGGGCAGCTGAGGGTTTATTGGACTTGCAAAGAGATCGATGGATGGAAGTCCCCAGCGGAGGAAGATCTGCTGGACCACCAATGGATTCAACTGCCATTCGTGAGGCTGGAAAATCCTGCTTAGCTTGTCTACCAGGAAATTCTCCTGACCAGGTAGGTAAACTGCTTTGAGAAACATACCCTGTTTGACCGCAAAGGAGCAGAGGTCCAGTGCTTCCTGACATAGGAGCCTGGATCTCGTGCCCACTTGTTTGTTCACGTAGAACATTGCCACTTGATTGTCGGTCTGAACTAGGACAGACTGGTGAGAGAGGGCATGAGAAAATGTTTGCAGAGCTAAGCGAATTGCTCGCAGCTCCAGAAGATTGATTTGCTGTGTGGCCTCTCGAGGAGACCACAGGCCGTGAGTGCACATGCCCTGGCAATGTGCAACCCAGCCCTTCAAGGAAGCATCGGTCGTCAGCACCCTTGTGTGTGCTGGAGCCTGAAAAGGTACCCCCTCCCTGAAAAGGTTTGGGAGATGTAGCCACCAATGTAAGGAGTCCAAAAGTGGTTTGGACACCTTTACTCTGTCTCAGAGGTCGCCTGTGTCCACTGAGCTCTGAGGCACCACTGAGCAGCCCGCATGTGGAGATGGGCATTCGGAGTCACATGTACAGTGGATGCCATGAGACCTAGGAGCCGCAGGTAGTGCCTGGCGGAAACATGAGAATTGTTTTGGAACTGGTTGGTCAAGTCCATCAGTCTGTGGGCCCTGTCTTCAGGAAAGTAAGCCCTTGCCTGAAGGGTGTCCAGTCTTGCCCCTATAAACTCTAGGTTTTGAGAGGGGAGCAAAGTGGACTTTACGTAGTTTATGACAAAACCCAGATGCTGAAGAAGAGAGACATTACGAAGAGTGGCTTGTCGGGCCTCCTGGAGAGACTGGCCCCTGGTGAGCCAGTCGTCCAGGTATGGGAAGACAAAAATTCCTTGATTCCTGAGATAAGCCGCCACCACCGCCAGGCATTTGGTGAAAACCCTGGGGGCAGAGGTTAGGCCAAAGGGAATTACCCTGTACTGAAAATGGTTTCTTCCCAGCACAAATCTGAGATATTGCCTGTGGTCTGGATGAATGAGGATGTGAGTATAAGCATCCTTTAGGTCTAAGGAGCATAGCCAGTCTCCCTGCTGGAGGTGGGGCAGCATTATCCCAAGGGTAAGCATCTTGAACTTTTCCCTCTCCAGAAACCTGTTTAGGTTTCGCAAGTCTAGGATGGACCGGAGGCCTCCTGTCCTTTTTGGTACCAGGAAGTACCTGAAGTAGAAGCCTTGCACTTCCAGGTGGTGAGGCACCGGTTCCACCGCCTGTTCCCTTAGAAGACTTGACAACTCCTGAAGGAGGAGGTTTCTGTGTAGAGGGAGTCTGGGAGGCTCCCCTGGAAAGTAGGAGGGGGTAGCTGGTGGAAGTGGAGCATGTAGGCCTTTTGGACTATGCTCAGTATCCAGGTATCCCCTGTGATGGCTGGCCACCTGTAAGCGTACAGGGTCAGCCAACCTCCTCTGCTGAGTGGAGCCACCGGCGGAGAGGCTATGCTGTGGTAGTCAAAACCCCGCTCCCTGCTGTGCAGGAGCCGGAGCTGGCGGCTTGGGGGTCTTCTGCCTACGGGGCCCATGCCCCTGCCCCTTAGCCTGCTGGCCCTGTTGGGGAGCTGGAGAGGCCTGATACTGAGGGTATGTTTTGTAGTCAGCACCCTTCCTTGGGATAAAGGGCTTCTTTCCCGAGCCCTTCTTCTTTGGAGAAGGGGCAGAAGTCTTCCTGGACAGCCTTGTCCTGGTGAGAGTCTCAGTCTCGATTTCTGCAGCCTTTTCAGTCATGGGCTTACCGAAGTGGTTGTCACATCGGCACGGGACATCAACCAACTTGTCCTGCACCCATGACTCCAGGTCCAATGAGTGTAGCCAGGCCTGACAGCGTGCACCGATGCCGGCCACGGCTACATGGGCCGAAGCCCCAAAGCCATCATAGGCTGCTCGAGAGATGAACTTCGAGCACTCCCGAATCAAGGCCTTGTCTAGAACCCCTGCAAAGGATCCTCAGAGAGGCCAGCTGAGAACTCGGCAATCTCCTTTGCCAGGTCCCGTAAGTACATGCCCATGTACAGCTGGTAAGTCTGGACACAGCAAGATAGGATAGAGCCCTGGAAGCACTTTCTACCGAGGGCATCCAGGTTCTGGGCTTCCCGGCAGGGGGGCACCAAGGAGTGCATCTTCTGACCCTTCAGGCAGTGCATGGCCGATTCCACAACCATGGAATTGTGCGGTAGCTGTGCCTTTTGGAACCCAGGGCTCTTACGAACTTGATAAATGGAATCGACCCGTTTGCTCAGAACCAGTGCCTCCCACATACGGAAGAGAAGCAGTTCCAGCATCGGAGGAACCAGTACAGTAAAGGCTTCCTTTGGAGGAAAATCATACTGGAGGACATCGAGTTCCTCGGCTCGAGGCTCCTCCTCGGCATCCACAGGGAATGCCAAAGCCTTGGCCATGTCCCTCACAAAATCTGAGAACTGGGTATCCTCCAGGGGGAACCTTCTCCGAGGCTTGGACTCCGGTGAGTCCAATGGGATGCACCGGGTCCGGAAGGTGTCAGGAAACTCCTCGTCCTCCGTCTCCCAAGCAGACTCCCCCGAGGAGGGGTTGAGTGGCTCCGGCCATGTGGGCCTCGGTGCCACCTGCCCCGACGCCGAGGGCACCGGCGTCGACGACCTCAGACCGGCACGGGAGGTCGAGGGGGACCTTGACCGAGGATCGACTCGAGACTTCATGGACTCGAGGATCGGCTTGGTCTCCGGGGTCGACTTGGACGTCGAGGTCCCGGTGGTCGAAGCAGATGCACCAGTCAGACCGGCGATCAGTACCCGCTGCTGTTCCATGAAGGCAGCCATGCTGCTCTCCACAGCCGTCAGCCTGAGTCCAAGCTCAGGAGACGCAGCAGCCCCCGACTCGGGCCCTGATGGCATCGGGCCCCGACGTCGGCTCTCCCGGAGGAGAGTCCATGAGGACAACAGAACTTACGTGACTCGGGGACTCCGGCTCCATGCGAGGTAGCTTGGACGGCCTCTCCGACTCCGAGAGCCCGGGGCGGTGGTCAGGGCTACACGACCTGGCCCTCAAGGACCAAGGGGCCTCCACCGATGTAGCCCTCACAAGCTTCTTCTTCCTTCTGTGCTCCCAGGTGGGAGACCCCCTCTCAGAGGAACCCCTATGGTGCTCGGGGTCAGACTCCCGAGATGTCAAGGCCTCTGACAAAGTCCGGGCCCGGCCAGATGCGGACTCTGAAAAAAGTCTCTCTCGCTGATGCTGACGGCTCTGAAGTGCCTTCGACGACATTTTGCCGCACGGGCCACAGACCAGCGGGTCATGGTGGGGCCCGAGGCATCGGAGGCAGCAGTCATGTGTGTCGGTGAGAGACATAAGTTTCTTGCACCAATCACATTTTTTTAACCCACTGGCAGCCATCGGGGGAAAAAGGGCCCCTGCAAGGTCAAAAGACCGGGCTGCCAGTGAAAATAACAAAAAGGCACGAACGCTAGTCACGAAGGACAAAAAACGAAAAAGAAACTCCGGACTCGACACCGTTGTACCGAGCCCAGGCGGGAAGAGGAACCGGCATCGAAATGGTTAAGACAAAGCGAAAATCGCAGAAAAAAATCAACTTTTCCCAGGTGACACGAACTCACATCCATTGGGCTCCGCGGAAAAAGAAAGACTGAGCAAGATGGCACCCTTGGGCGGGAAGGGGGCCGCGCATGCGCGCTGCATTCCCAAAGGCTTTCTTTGAAAGCTGGTGAAATGCTCCGCATGGGGGCTCCGTCGGCGCCGATGTCACTCATATGTGAGGACTGACTTCCTGCTTGGTCCTGAAGAAACTAACTTTCCCATTTTATTGTATGGCTTCTAGCATTTCTATTCAAATATTTCAAAGCATGTTTTTCCTTTATATTTATAACCTTCATAGCAGTTAACAGGGATACTTTGCAATCTTTCATCTCTGTCTGCTCTTTACTTAAGGGCACCTGGGCTGTTTTTGCCTTTACTGCAACCTCTCTAGAAAGATGCCCTATCTACCCTGTTATGATAGTATTCTTCAAAGATATTTCACTCTGAATCATGCACGCTTAAGTGACTATCAGCTTTTCCCCAAGTTTTAACTTAAAAGCTACTCTATCTCATTTTTTAAACCTTAGTGCCAGCAGCCTTCTTCCACCCTGGTTGAGGTGTAGCCCATCTTTTCAGAAAAGGCTCCCTCTTGCCCAAAATGTTGCCTAGTTCCTAACAAATCTAAAGACCCTGTATTGTTGTTTCATCTACACATAAGACTCTGGAGCTCTGTGTGCTTCTGGGGTCCCGCAAGTGGAACATGTCTGAGGATGCTATCCTGAAAGGTCTGGCTTTCAACTTTCTATCTAAAAAACAAAATTTGGCTTCCAGAACCTCCCTCCGATACTTTCCTATGTCACTGATAACCACGTATACTGAAACAGCTGGCTCTTCTCCAGCACAGTCTAAAATCCTGCCTCTAGTGCAAAGGTGGTATGTGAGGTCTGCCACCTTTGCACCAGACAAGTTACCAAGCGATCCTCATGTTCACCAGCCACCCAGCTATCTATATGCCTAATGACTGACTCACCAAATACAAAGGTTGCCCTAACCCTTCTCTCCTGGACACATGCCCCAAGAGACATATCCTTGGTAATAGAGGATATTGAATCACTCAGAGTGAGGATGGGTTGTTCACAACTGCCTCTATTATTGGAATAAACATTGTTAACAAACACCTGCAGTTACATAACAAGAGAAGACGACTTAAAATATCAACCAGAAGTAACACTGATAAACAAAATGAGTGTTATAATAACAAAACACATTCTAGAACAACTGAAGATTATGGTGTATATTAAAAATCTATCAACACAGTTTCTTACTGGTATGCTCATATATGATTAGGATCTCCCAGGTGTTTTCTCAAGTGGATATCAGCAAGATCCAAAGCAGAGCCACTGAAATTCACTGTAGATTCACTGGTTTACAAAATCCAAAGCCAAGTTCCCTTATCAAACCTGCTGTAAATCTTTAATTTAATTTAATTGGTATTTTTCTTAACTGAGTTGTCAAATTAATTTAGTAAACACACAAATGTCTTGCAATTTCATGAAACTGGAACATGAACCTCTTAAAAGAAGTGTGCATATCCCTAGTAACATTCCTATAATAGTCTTCAGCATGCACCTTCTCACCATGGATGCTTTAAGTCAATCTTTTCTAGAAGTATTTTAAGAATGCTTTACTATTTACTTATTGTAACTTTCCATACCTGCACTCCCAGTATCTTCCATGCTGGTATCTATGCTAGTATAATGCTCCAGTTTAGCCATAAGTTCAATTTCTATCTGGTAAAGATTGTGATCTCGAACGGCATTTTCAACATCTTCAGTAAACTGGATCTGTTCCGCCAAACAAAGAATCTAATACAGAATAAATATCAATCTATGTAGAATTGTTTGCTCTCTTATTGTCGGATATAATACATTGTCTTTTCAAAAATAAGTAACTTATTACACTTACAAAACCATTAAAATTTAACATAGCCTTTTATGAGAAAGCGTAGTTACTCACCTGTAACAGGTGTTCTCCAGGGACAGCAGGAATCAGTCCTCACATATGGGTGACGTCGGCGCCAATGGAGCCCTCGTGGGGAGCAATTCTCCAGCTTTCAAAGAAAGCCTTTGGGATTGCCATGCGCAGTCCCCTTCCCGCCCAAGGGTGCCATCTTGCTCAGTCAGATGGACATAGCTAAAAAGATGGCAAAATGAGAAAGCACAGTTACTTACCTGTAACAGGTGATCTCTGGGAAGAGCAGAAATAAGTCTTCACATATGGGTTTCGTCGGTACCGACGGAGCCTGCGCGGGAACGCTCCCCAGCATCCAATCAGAAAGCCTTTAGGAGCATCCCACAGCGCCTCCGTGCTGCCTTCCCGCCTTTCCCAACTGTCTCTCCTCAGTTGAGTTTTAAGCTGAGACAAAGAGAGAGAGAGGGGGAAAGGAAAGAGAGATAGAGAGAGAGACAACTCCTAGGGGAGGTGGGTGGGTTGTGAAGACTTATTCCTGCTGTTCCCAGAGATCACCTGTTACAGGGAAGTAACTGTGCTATCTCCAGGAACAAGCAGGAATGAGTCTTCACATATGGGGACTCCCTAGCTTTAGATGCCAAAGAGAGATCCCAGACGTTGTGTGTCCCTGGAACAGGGCTGCACTTCCCCACATGGATCTCTGGCATCCCATGAGGGATTGTGGGCAGGAGTTGATTAAGTATGGAACAGGTGTTTAAGAACAGCCTGACCAAACAAGGCATCCCGGCGGGAGTCCTTGTCCAAGCAGTAATGGGCTGTGAAGGTATGAACCGAGGCCCAAGTGGCTGCTCGACAAATGTCATCGATAGACACAGAGTTCAGATGAGCCATTGAGGCTGCCATGGCTCTCACATTGTGAGCTGTGACATGGCCCTCCAGAGAAAGGTTCTTGCTCTGATAGGCGAAAGAATTACACTGGGCAATCCAGTTAGAAAGTGTTCTCTTGGAGACTGATTGTCCTAGATGAGAAGGATCAAAGGCAACAGAGTTGGGAAGACTTTCTATGTTGCTGTGTCCTTTATAAGTAAAAAGCTAGAGCTCTTTTACAGTCCAGGGTATGAAGATTCCTCTCTGCACTTGATGCATGAGGCCCTGGAAAAAAGACAGGTAGGTAGACCTCCTGGTTGAGGTGAAAAGGCGAGACCACTTTAGGCATAAAGTGAGGATTAGTCCTAAGGACCACCTTGTCATGATGGAACCTTGTATAAGGTGGATTAGCTACTAGTGCTTGCAATTCACTAATGCGGCGAGCTGATGTGATTGCAATGAGAAAGATAACCTTCCAAGAAAGATATTTCAAGGAGGTGGTAACTAAAGGTTCAAAAGGCGGCTTCATAAGCTGACCAAGAACCAAGTTTAAGTCCCATGCCACCGGGGGTGGTTTAATGGGAGGCTTTGTTAAAAGGAGGCCTCTCATGAATCTTGCTACAAGAGGATGAGAGGAAATAGGTTGTCCATTTAGAGGCTTAAGGGAAGCTGCAATAGCACTCAAATGGACCCTTACTGAATTTGTCTTAAGGCCTGCATTAGACAGATGAAGGAGATACTCCAGCAAAGATTCCAGAGGTATGGCAAGGGGGTTAAGACCCTTCCCAGAACACCAGATGGTAAACCTCTTCCACTTGAAAGCATAAGAACGTCTAGTGGAAGGTTTTCTGGAAGCAAAAAGAACATCTTTCACTTGTTGAGAAAGATGAAGATCCTGGAGATCTAAGCCTTCAGCAACCAAGCCCTGAGATGCAGAGACTGGGGATTGGGATGCCATAACTTTCCGTCCTCTTGTGAGAGGAGGTCTGGAGCAGACCCTAACTCCAGGGAGGGTGCTTGAGAGAGATGTAGAAGCAGAGGGTACCACACTTGCCGTGGCCAATGTGGAGCTATGAGAATCATGTGGCCTCTGTCTCTCTGAAGCTTGAACAGGGTTTTGGGAATTAGGGGAATGGGTGGAAAGGCATAAAGGAAGTCTTGACCCCAGTGAAGGAGGAAAGCATCCCTTGCCTGAACTCCCTAAGCCAGAGTTCTGGAATAGAACCGGGGAAGTTTGGCATTCCACGGACTTGCAAAGAGGTCTATGTCCGGGGTTCCCCAAATTTGAAAAATCTTGGATACCTGGTCCATATGTAGGGACCACTCGTGTGGAAGCAGAACTCAACTGAGTCTGTCTGCCCAAGAGTTTTGGACACCTGGAAGATAAACTGCCAGATGATGAATGTGATGCTCTCTGGCGAGGGCCCACAGTCGCAAAGCTTCGTTGCAAAGTGACAGAGAGCCAGTTCCTCCCTGCTTGTTTACATAGAACATGGCTACCTGATTGTCCGTGTGGATAAGGACTGTCTTGTGGCTGAGCAGGGTGTGGAAAACTCGCAGAGCAAGGAAGATTGCTCTGAGTTCCAAGAGACTGATATGTAGACAAGTCTCCAGTGGGGACCAGATGCCCTGGGTGGAGAGGTCTTGAAGATGAGCTCCCCACCCCATTGGAGAAGCATCTGTTTTAAGAGTTGCTTGGAGCAGAGGCTGTTGAAAGGGGGACCCCAGCAACAGGTTTTGAGGGGACTTCCACCACTGGAGGGACAAAATGAGGCGACTTGTGTTTGCTATTTTGTCTGACAGGCAGCCTAATGCCTGGGTCCATTAGGTGGATAAAGTCCACTGAGCTGCCCTCATGTGAAGGCGAGCATATGGTACCACATGTACAGTGGATGCCATGTGGCCTAACAACTGTAACATCTCTCGAGCAGTTAGTAGGGGCTTCAACTCTGCTTGAGAAGCTAACTGCACCAAGTGAAGGCAACGGGCCTGAGGAAGATAGGCCCTTGCTCTTGTGGTATCCAGCAACGCCCCTATAAACTCCAGGGACTGAGTAGGGATCAAATTGGATTTTGGGATGTTTATTAGCAGCCCTAAATACTGAAGGATACGCATTGTGCAGGTTAGAGAAGTCTTGGCCTCTGATTGAGTGGGAGCTCGAATGAGCCAGTCGTCCAGGTAAGGGAAGACAAATATCCCCAGGGTGCGCAGAAAAGCAGCTACCACTACTATGCACTTCGTGAACACCCTAGGTGCAGAGGCCAGACCAAAAGGGAGCACTCTGTATTGATAGTGCTTCTCCTGAAAAAGGAACCGAAGGAACCTTCTGTGAGTTGGATGGATGAGAACATGAGTGTACACATCCTTGAGATCTAGAGAACAAAGCCAATCCTGACTTTGAAGGTATGGCAGCAGAGTTCCTAGAGAAACCATCTTGAATTTTTCCTTGAATAGGAATCTGTTCAATTCTCTGAGATCTAAGATGCGTCTGAAGCCCCCTGTTTTCTTTGGAATAAGAAAATAGGGGGAGTAGAACCCTGTGCCCTGTTGTTGAAAAGGCACTTCCTCTATTGCCCCCTGGGCGAGAAGAGTGGCAACCTCCTGCTCTAACAGGTTGAGGAGGGAGGTTGGAGAATTGAACTGGTGCACTCTTGTGAGAGGGGGCAAGCTTGAGAAATGAAGTTTGTACCCCTCTCTTATGATGGAGAGTGTCCAATGCTCTGCTGTAATTTGCCCCCACCTGGGAGCAAAGTGACATAACCTTCCTGGAATGGTGGAGGGCTCTAGTCCTTCTAGAGCCAGGAAGGCTAAGTTCTCTAGCGGAAAGTCAAAGGCCCTGAGGGGGCTGAGGTTGCTGGGCTGGAGCAGGCCTCGCAGCCTTTGCTTTGCTCTGTTTGGAGGATTGCTGACGTTTGGAAGGGAACTGAGCTGCAGAAGATGCCCGCTGACCATAAGTCGGATAGAATCTTCCCTTTTTAGAAAAAGGTGTTTTCTTGAACAACCTTTTAATAGCAGGAGCAGCTGTGGATTTGGATAATCTATCCAAAGCAGAATTTTCAGCATCCATCTGATTGGCTTTTGCTTGCCAATCCTTACCAAACAGGTTCTCACCTGTACAAGGGATATTTCCCAATTCATCTTGAACCCAGATCTCCAAATCAGATGCTTGAAGCCAAGCAATCCTATGTGCACCTGTGGCAATAGCTGAGGCTCTGCTTACGCATTCAAAGGAGTCGAAAGCTGCACAGTTGGAGAATTTGGAGATATCTTGGGAATGTTTGAGCCCAGTGAGAAAGTCTTGCCTTTTATCTTCAGACATAAAAGGACTTAAAGTGTGCAAATGGTCAGTGACTTCTTTTAGGAACATTCCCATGTAGAGACTATAAGAATTAATTCTTGCAGCAAGCATGGAAGCTTGGAAGACTCTTCTTCCAAAAGCATCCAGGGTTCTACATTCACGTCCTGGAGGATTAGAGGCATGTCTTTTGGCACTTCTAATCTTTCTCATGGCAGACTCAACCACAATAGAGTGGTGAGGAAGTTGAGTTTTATGGAAACCAGGACAAGGAGAGACACGATACATGGTATCCAACCTGCGAGAATGAGAAGAGGTGGTTAGAGGTGTTTCCACATCCTCAACATGAGATCATACAGAATCTCATGAATAGGTAAGGTAGCTGCCTCTTTAGGAGTTTTAGGATACTGTAAAATATCTAACTCCTTGGCTCTGGGCTCTGTCTCAGGGGCCACTGTAATAGAGAGACCCCAAGCCACCTCTCTGATAAAGTCTTGAAAAGACAAATCCTCTGGAGGAGACATCCTTCGTTTAGGAGAGGACTCCTCCTGTGGAAGAAGCATCACTGCATCGACCGACTCTTCAGAATCCTCAGAGTCCTCAGAGGAATCGAAGTATCGTCTGTCCGGATGCTCTTGCAGAGCCCGATACCCGTACCGACCGGGATCGGTATCGGGAATAACCGGTACCGGGGTATCGTTACCGGAGGGCTTCAGAGGACAGAGTACCGGCATAGCGGACACCGATGCCGATGTCGATGCCACCGGGACCGGTACCGATGGCGATGCTAGAGCCGGTACCGGCGGAGTAGTCTGTTGCGGTACCACGGGCATCGATGCTACAAGGAAAGCCGCCAGACTGCGTTCTATGGACAGAATCCTCTGATCCATCGACGCCACCAATGCCTGGAAGTCGGTACCGGTGGAAGCCACCGGTACCCCAGAGCATGGCACCAGGAGATATGTCGAGGCCACGCCATCGAGATCATCCTGGAACCCCGATGATGATGCTTTAGAGGCCGAAGCCTCCCGCCGGGGTAATTTTGCCGGTGCAGAATCCTCGAGGGCAAGGCCAGAGGCATCTCGATGCTTAGAAGGAGATCTACCCTTCGAGGACCGGCTGGATTTATGTTTAGTTACCTGAGATCCATGTGAGGAAGAAGCAGCCCTGGAAGACATTGATGCCACCGAAGCCGCATCAGAGGGAAACAGGGTACTGAGCTTGGCAGCTCGGTTCTGCCGACCTCTTTTAGACATCATGGAACAGAACACACAATCTGTTATGGAATGGTCAGGACCTAAACATTTTAGACACTAGTCATGGGTGTCGGTGATGGAAACAGTACCACCACATTTTATGCACTTTTTAAAACCTGAAGAAAAAGAACAGAAAAAAGGTTTTTGGGGTTTTTTTACAAGAAGAAAAGAACAAAAACCGGCGGTACCGGTACAGCGTCGAAGAAGGCAGACGCGACACAAAAGGGAAAAAAAAAAGTAAGGAAATTCTTCTGCGGTGACAGGAACACGACCTGCTGGCTCCGCGGAAAAAGAAGAACTGAGGAGAGACAGTTGGGAAAGGCGCTGTGGGATGCTCCCAAAGGCTTTCTGATTGGACGCTGGGGAGCGTTCCCACGCAGGCTCCGTCGGTACCAACGAAACCCATATGTGAAGACTCATTCCTGCTTGTTCCTGGAGATAATAAAATACATGACTGCAACTCCAGGGGAGGAGGGAGGGTTGTGAGGACTGATACCTGCTGTCCCTGGAGAAAGCATAGTTACTCACCTGTAACAGGTGATCTCCGGGAACAGCAGGAATTTAGTCTTCACATATGGGTATCGTCGGTACCGACGGAGCCCGCACAAGAACACTCCCCAGCGTCCAACAGGAAAGCTTTTGGGAGCATCCCACAGCGCATGCGTGCTGCTTTCCCACCTCTGTACCTCTCTCACTTCAGTTGAGTTTATAGCTGAGACCAAAGGAGAGAAGTAGAGAAAGAGAGAGATAGAGACAACTCCTAGGGGAGGTGGGTGGGTTGTGAAGACTAAATTCCTGCTGTTTCCAGAGATCACCTGTTACAATTGAGTAACTACAATATCTCCAGGAACAAGCAGGAATGTAGTCTTCACATATAGGGACTCCCCAGCTGAAAGATGCCAAGGGGTGACCTCAGCTAGCTGCGAACCCAGGTGAGATGGGTCATGCTTCCTCCCATGGACCTTAGGCATCCAAACTGTGGATGGTCGGTAGGAGTTATATTAAGTATGGAAGAGATGTTGGAGAACAGCCTGGCCAAATGCGGCATCCTGACGGGAGTCCTCGTCTAAGCAATAGTGGGCTGTGAAGGTGTGTACCGAAGCCCAAGTGGCTGCTTTGCAGATGTCATCAACAGAGACAGAACGAAGGTTAGCCATTGAGGCTGCCATCGCTCTCACATTGTGAGCCGTGACATAGCCTTCGAGAGAAAGTCCCTTAGTCTGATATGTATACGAAATGCAATCTGCAATCCAATTTGACAGAGTTCTTTTAGAAACTGGAAGTCCCAAATGATTAGAGTCAAAAGCCACAAAAAGCTGAGAATATTTTCCATGTGGCTTAGTTCTTTGGAGATAAAAGGCTAAGGCTCTTTTACAATCCAATGTGTGAAGATTCCGTTCCACACTGGAGGCATGAGGCCTAGGGAAGAGTATAGGAAGATAAACCGATTGGTTTAAATGAAAAGGCGAAACCACTTTTGGCAGAAAATGAGGATGAGTCCTGAGGACTACTTTATCATGGTGAAACCTTGTATAAGGAGGGTCAGCTACTAACGCCTGTAGTTCACTAATGCGTCTTGCAGAAGTGATGTCAATTAGGAAAATATCTTTCCATGAAAGAAACGTTAGGTCTGAAGTGGCTAAAGGTTCAAAGGGTGGTTTCATAAGCTGACCAAGAACAAGATTTAGATCCCATGCCACCGGTGGTGGTTTAATGGGAGGTTTTGTTAAACATAAGACTCTCATAAATCTTGATATTAGTGGATGAGAGGAAATAGGTTGTCCATCGAAAGGTTTATGAAAAGCAGCAATAGCACTAAGATGGACCCTGACTGAATTGGTCTTCAGACCAGAAGTTGATAATTGTAGAAAATAGTCTAGTAGCAACTCTACAGGTACTAAAAGGGGGTTAAGTCCCTTTTGTGAACACCAGATAGAGAACCTTTTCCACTTAAAAGCGTAGGAACGTCTTGTGGAAGATTTCTGGCAGCCAGGAGGATATCCTTTACTTGCTGAGAAAGGTTAACATCCTGGAATTCTAGGCTTTCAGTAACCAGGCCCTGAGACGTAGGGACTGGGGAGTGGGATGCAGTAAGGATCCGTCCTCCTGCGATAGGAGATCTGGAGCATTCCCCAACTCCAGAGGAGTGGTTTGAGAGAGACTCAGAAGAAGAGGATACCATGTTTGCCGTGGCCAACGTGGAGCTATGAGTATCATATGACCTCTGTCTCTCTGAAGTTTGAATAAAGTCTTGGGAATTAGGGGAATGGGTGGGAAGGCATAGAGGAAGTCCTGTCCCCAGTGGAGTAGGAAAGCATCTCTTGCCTGACAGTTTTGAGCCGGAATTCTGGAACAGAATCGGGGAAGTCTGGCATTCTGTGGACTTGCAAAGAGGTCTATATCTGGTGTTCCCCAGATTCGAAACGCTCGAGCAAGCTGGTATGAGTGGAGGGACTACTCGTTTGGCAGCAGTATTCGACTGAGTTTGTCTGCCCAGAAGTTTTGAATGCCCGGAAGGTATACCGCAAACAGGTAAATTTGTAACTCTCTGGCGAGGGCCCATAGTCGCAAAGCTTCGTTGCATAGTGACAGAGAGCCTGTTCCGCCTTGCTGGTTCACATAGAACATAGCTACCTAATTGTCGGTTTGAACCAGAACTGTTTTGTTGCTGAGATGGCTTTGAAAGACTTGAATAGCATTGAAAATGGCTCTCAGTTTTAGGAGGTTTATGTGAAGGGAAACCTCCTGTGGGGTCCAAAGACCCTGAGTGGAGAGATTGTGCAAGTGGGCCCCCCAGCCCATCTTGGACGCATCTGTGGTCAGGGTGGTTTGGCATAGAAGCTGCTGGAAAGGAGAGCCTTCAAGGTGGTTTTCCAGGGATTGCCACCATTGCAGGGACGAAATCAGATGTGTGGTAGTTCTGATTTTGTCTGTTAGTCGACCCGAGGCTTGTGACCACTGAGAAGAAAGGGTCCACTAGGCTGCTCGCATGTGGAGACGAGCATAGAGAACCACATGGACAGTAGATGCCATGTGTCCCAGCAGTTGAAGCATCTCCCGAGCAGTTAGGAATACTTTCATAGATGCTTGAGATGCCAGCTGTATTATATGTAGACAGCATGGCTGTGGCAGGAAAGCCTTTGACTGCCGTGTGTCTAGACGAGCCCCTATGAACTTGAGAGACAGAGGGGGTGAGATGAGATTTTGGGAGGTTTATAACTAGTCCCAAGTATTGAAGAATTCTCATTGCTCGAGAAAGAGCGAAGCTGGCCTCTGGAGCTGTTGATGCTCGAAGGAGCCAATCGCCTAAGTAAGGGAAGACGAATATTCCTAGAGTCCTCATAAATGCTGCTACCACGGCCATGCATTTTGTGAAGACTCTTGGAGCAGAGGCTAGTCCGAAGGGAAGAACTCTGTACTGGAAGCGTCTTCATTGGACTAGGAATTGAAAGAACTTCCTGTGATCTGAGTGGATGAGAATATGCGCCTATGCATCTCTTAGATCTACAGAACATAGCCAGTCCTAAGTTTGGAGGTATGGTAAAAGTGTTCCAAGGGAGATCATTTTGAACTTTTCTCGGACCAAATATTTGTTTAATTGTCTGAGGTCTAATATAGGCCTATGTCCCCCTGTCTTCTTTGGAATAAGAAAGTAGGGGGAGTAAAACCCTGTCCCTTGTTGGGGGACTTCTTCGATTGCTCCTTGAACTAGAAGTGATGTGACCTCTTGCCACAAGAGGTCGGTGGCAGGGGCCTGAGAATTGAACTGCTTTACTATTGCAGGTGGGGGAAAGTTGAGAAAATGAAGCTTGTACCCCAGTTGTATAATGGACAGAGTCCAATTTTCTGATGTTATTTGTTGCCATCTTTTGGCAAAATAGCATAGCCTTCCTGGAATGGTCAAGGGTTCTGGACCTTTTAGAGACAGAATGACTAAGTTCTCTAGATAGAAGTCAAAGACCCTGAGGGGGCTGGGTCTATTGAGCCAGTTGAGCTTTTTGAACTTGCGGCTTTCTTTGCTGTCTGTTCTGTTGTTGCCCCTTCTGGGGAACATGAAGCGGACAGTGAGTTTGATGGGTGTAAGATTGGTAAGGCTTATTTTTCTTACTGAAAAAGAGTTTTTTGAATATTTTCTTCTTTTCTGGGTTGGCTGTAGACTCTGACAATCTGTTTAAAGTAGTATTGTCAGATTCAAGCTGATTAGCCTTGTCTTGCCAGTCCTTGCCAAAGAGATTTTCTCCTGTGCAAGGAATGTTTCACAGCTTTTCTTACACCCACTGTTCTACGTCTGATGCTTGAAGCCAAGCAATACGACGTGCTTCTATGGATATAGCAGAGGTTCTGCTAATACATTCAAAGCAATCAAAGGTAGCATGGTTCATGAATTTTGAGACATTCTGGGCATGCTTGACCAGAATAAGGTAGTCTGCTCTTTTTTCCTCTGAAACTCAAGGACTAAGGAGCTCTAAGTCTTTTGTGACTTCTTCCAGGAACATTCCCATATAAAGAATGTAGGAACTGATCCTGGCTCCTAGCATGGAGGATTGAAAGCATTGACGGCCAAAGGCATCGAGAGTCCTGGATTCATGGTCTGGAGGATTAGAAGAATGTGTTTCAGCACTCTTGATCCTTCGCATGGCCGATTCCACTACCATTGAATGGTGGTAACTGAGTTTTTTGAAAACCAGGACAACTTGGCACTCGGTACATAGTGTCAAGGCGTCGGGAATGTGAAGATATTGTTAAAGGAGTTTCCCACATTCTCAACATTAGACCATGTAAGATCTTGTGAATGAGAAGCATCGCTGCTTCCTTGGGAGCCATAGGGTATTGTAGAATTCTTAATTCTTCTGCCCTAGGTTCTTTTTCTGGAATCACAGTGATTGCAAGACCCTTGGCTAAATCACGTATGAAATCCTGGAAGGACATATCCTCTGGAGGAGACATCCTGCGTTGAGGAAAAGGAACTGAATCTTCTAATAGATTCGCTCTGGTACCGGTAGAATTGTCAGTCATCAGAATTGGAAGACTCAAGCACCGGGTGCTCCTGTAACGCATGGTATCGGTACCGCTCGAAGTCGGTATCGAAATGTCTCAGTTCCTGATCCCCGATACCCGAGATTGGCATGGGGAAGCAAGTCCTGTCGAAGCAGATACTGTCGGTGTTGCTACCGATACCTGTTGAACCGTCAGTTTATTTATTTATTTATTATTTATTTATTACAATCTTTTATATACTGCGCTATTTGGTATCAGTGTGGTTTACACGAAACAAAATCACCAGAACAACAAACTATTCTGAGTTTACAGAGAACAGGCGTACAAACTTGGGTAACATGGGGGAACTATTTACAAATATTATTTACATACAGTCATTATGATAGTCTTAGTGGTACCGAAACTGCTAAGAGGGCCGCTAGACTGCGTTCGATAGCGAGGATTCTGTGATCCATCGTATCTGCTGATGCCTGGGTGCCGGTACCGGTGGAAGCGGCTACGACCCCAGAACATGGCACCAGTAGTTCCGCAGAGGTGGAGGCCTCTGGAACATCCTGGAGCCCCGTTAATGTTTGGAGCCCGAAGACTCCTGCCAGGGCTGTTTTGCCAATGAAGTATCCTCGAGGGAAACGTCAGTGGCATCTCGATACTTTGAAGGAGATTTACCCTTCGAGGACCGGCTAGTCTTAGAAGACTTAATTTTGGTTACCTGAGATCTCTGGGAGGAAGATGAAGCCCCGGAAGACGTCGATGCAACTGACATAGTGTCGGCGGCAAAAAGGGTACCGAATTTTGCAGCTCTATTCTGCAGGCCCCTTTTGGTCATCCTCATGCAGGAGATACACTCCGTTGGACAATGTTCAGGACCCAAACATTTTAGACACCAATCATGGGTGTCGGTGACGGAAATGGTACTGCCACATTTTGAGCAGTTTTTGAAACCACTAGCAGGTTTCTCCATGCTTGAAGAAAAATGGGCCTAGTGCCCAAAATGGCACCTAGCACCAGAAACAGGGAAAGATCCCCGAAGGTGGTTAAATTAGACTTACCTGCTAATTGTAGTTCCTGGAGGAACTCCAGTCTAGTCCTGAAACCTCGGGTTGTGATCCTCCTTCAGCAGCTTGGAGACTGAGAAACGTCACTCTTGTGATGTCACTGGTATATAAGCACCGGAACCGCCTCCTCACACCAATAACCTATTGACAAAGCAGACTCACCGGAGCAACAATTAAATAGTGAACCGTACTACAAAATCGAAACAACTAACTGAACTCTTAAGGACCACCTGTCCAACTATGTACATATCCTCTGAAGCATTTCCTAAATGCTGAGGTCCACTTTCCCCCCTTATGAAGAATGTTGACCCGATAACCACACCCAAGTTACACCCTGTGCTACGGTGAACTATGCTTCAACACCGCTAAAGGTGAGGCTTACCTGTAAACTCGATCCTGCTTCAGGCCATAGTCCACCAACGTATCAGGGCGGGATACAGGACTAGATTGGAGTTCCTCCAGGAACTACAATTAGCAGGTAAGTCTAACTTAACCTTCCTGATCGTCCCTCCAATCTAGTCCCGAAACCTATGGGGATGTAACAGAGCAGTGAACAAATTCAACGGGAGGGCCCTGCTAGACCAGCCTGAAGCACAGCCGATCCAAAACAAGTGTCCCTTTCCGCCTGAATATCTAGACAGTAATGCTTGACAAAGGAGTGCAAAGAAGACCAGGTCGCTACTTTACAGATTTCCACCGCTGGCACTAAAGCATAGTTACTCACCTGTAATAGGTGATCTCCGGGAACAGCAGGAATTTAGTCCTCACATATGGGTATCGTCGGTACCGACGGAGACTGCGCGGGAACGCTCCCCAGCGTCCAATTAGAAAGCTTTTGGGAGCATCCCACAGCGCCTGCGTGCTGCCTTCCCGCCTTTCCCAACTGCCTCTCTCCAGTTGAGTTTTAAAGCTGAGACAAAGAGAGAGAGAGGGAAAAGGAAAGAGATAGATAGAGAGATACAACTCCTAGGGGAGGTGGGTGGGTTGTGAGGACTAAATTCCTGGAAAAAACACAGGTAGGTAGACCGCTTGGTTCAGATGAAAAGGCGAGACCACCTTTGGCATAAAGTGTGGATGAGTCCTAAGGACTACCTTGTCATGATGGAACCTTGTATAAGGTGGATTAGCTACTAGCGCTTGCAACTCACTAATGCAACGTGCTGATATGATTGCAATGAGAAAGATAAGCTTCCAAGAAAGGAATTTTAAGGAGGTAGTAGCTAAAGGTTCGAAAGGTGGCTTCATGAGCTGCCCAAGAACCAGGTTTAAGTCCCATGCCACCGGTGGTAGCCTAATGGGAGGCTTAGTTAGAAGAAGGCCTCTTATAAATCTTGCTATAAGAGGATGAGAGGAAATAGGCTGTCCATTTAGAGGCTTAAAGGAAGCTGTAATAGCATTCAAATGGACCCTTACCGAGTTAGTCTTAAGTCCTGCATTGGATAAATGAAGGAGATATTCCAGTAATGATTTCAGAGGTATCGCAAGGGGGTTTAGACCCTTTTGCGAACACCATATGGTAAACCTTTTCCACTTGAAAGCATAAGAGTGTCTTGTGGAAGGTTTCCTGGAAGCAAAAAGAATATCTTTTACTTGCTGAGGGAGATTAAGATCGTGAAGATCTAGGCCTTCAGCAACCAAGCCCTGAGATGCAGAGACTGGGGACTGGGATGCCATAACATTCCGTCCTCCTGAGATAGGAGATCTGGAGCAGACCCTAAGTCCAGGGAGGGAGCTTGAGAGAGATGTAGAAGCAGAGGGTACCACACTTGCCGTGGCCAATGTGGAGTTATAAGAATCATATGGCCTCTGTCTCTCTGAAGCTTGAACAGGGTTTTGTTAGTTAGGGGAATGGGTGGAAAGGCATACAGGAAGTCTTGACCCCAGTAAAGGAGGAAAGCATCCCTGGCCTGAGCCTCCTGAGCCAGAATTCTGGAACAGAACCGGGGATGTTTGGCATTCCACGGACTTGCAAAGAGTTCTATGTCCAGGGTTCCCCAAATCTGAAAAATCTTGGTCACCTGGTCTGCATGCAGAGACCACTTGTGTGGAAGCAGAACTCGACTGTCTGTGTGCCCAAGAGTTTTGTATGCCTGGAAGATACACTGCCAGGAGATGAATCTGATGCTCTCTGGCGAGGGCCCATAGTCGCAAAGCTTCGTTGCAAAGTGACAAAGAGCCTGTTCCCCCCTGCTTGTTCAAAGAGAACATGGCTACTTGATTGCAAGTTTGAATGAGGACTGTCTTGTAGCTCAGCAGGGTATGGAACACTCGAAGAGCAAGGAAGACTGCTCTGAGTTCCAAAAGATTGATATGTAGATGAGTCTCCTGTGGAGACCAGGTGCCTTGGGTGGAGAGGTCTTGCAGATGAGCTCCCCAACCCATCGGAGAAGCATCTGTTGTGAGAGTTGCTTGGTGTAACGGTTGTTGAAAAGGGGACCCCAGCAACAGGTTTTGAGTGGACTTCCACCACTGGAGGGACAAAATAAGGCGACTTGTGTTTGCTATTTTGTCTGACAGGCATCCTGATGCCTGAGTCCATTGAGTGGATAAAGTCCACTGGGCTGCCCTCATATGGAGACGAGCATAGGGCACCACATGCATGGTGGATGCCATGTGGCCTAGTAGTTGTAACATTTCTCGAGCAGTGAGATGAGACTTTAGCACTGCTTGAGAAGCTAATTGCACCATGCGAGGACAACGGGCCTGGGGGAGGTAGGCCCTTGCCTTTCTGGTGTCCAGCAAAGCTCCTATGAACTCCAAAGACTGAGTGGGAGTTAGACTGGATTTGGGATGTTTATGACCAGACCCAAATACTGAAGGATACGCATTGTGTAGGCTAGAGAAGTCCTGGCCTCTGACTCTGTTGGGGCTCAAATGAGCCACTCGTCTAAATAGGGGAAGACGAATATCCCTAGAGTACGGAGAAATGCTGCTACTACAGCCATGCATTTCGTGAACACCCTTGGTGCTGAGGCCAGGCCAAAAGGAAGCACTCTGTATTGGTAGTGCTTTCCTTGAAATAGGAACCGAAGGAACGTTTTGTGGGTTGCATGGATGAGAACATGGGTGTACGCATCCTTGAGATCTAGAGAACAAAGCCAATCCTGACTCTGAAGGTATGGCAGCAGAGTTCCGAGAGAAATCATCTTGAATTTCTCTTTGACAAGGAATTTGTTCAATTCTCTGAGGTCTGTATCCCCCTGTTTTCTTTGGGATAAGGAAATAGGGGGGTAAAACCTTGTACCCTGTTGAGGTGTGGGTACTTCTTCTATTGCCCCTTGGGCAAGAAGGATAGTGACCTCCTGATCTAATAGGTTGATGAGAGGTGTCGGAGAATTGAACTGCCTTATCATTGTGGGAGGGGGCATGCTTGAAAAATGAAGCCTGTACACCCTCCTTTATGATGGAGAGTGTCCAATGCTCTGCTGTTATCTGCCCCCATCTGGCGGCAAAGTGACATAACCTTCCTGGGATGGTGGAGGGCTCTGGTCCCTCGAGAGCCAGTAAGGCTAAGTTCTTTAGCTGCAAGTCAAAGGCCTTGTGGGGGCTGAGACTGTTGGAACGGTTGAGGCTTAGCAGTCTTTGCTTTCTTCTGTTTGGGTGGTTGCTGACCTTTCCTGGCAAGCTGACCTGCAGAACGTCCCTGCTAAACATAAGCAGGATAATATCTTTTCTTCTTAGAAAAGAATGGTTTCTTGAACAATTTCTTTCTAGCAGGATCAGCTGTGGACTTGGATAACCTATTCAAGATGGAGTTGTCAGCATCCATCTCGTTGGCGTTTTCCTGCCAATCTTTACCAAACAGGTTCTCACCAGTACACGGGATATTTCCCAATTTGTATTGTAAGAGTAGTTACTCAGCTGTAACAGGTGTTCTCCAGGAGCCGCAGGAATCATTCCTCACATATGGGTGACTTCGGCGCCGACGGAGCCCTCGTGAGGAGCATTTCCCCAGCTTTCAAAGAAAGCCTTTGGGAATTGCAGCGCGCATGCACGGTCCCCTTCCCGCCCAAGGGTGCCATCTTGCTCAGTCTGATGACATAGCTAAAAGACAGCAAAAAAATTAGCAAAAACAAATCATATGACTGCAACTCCAAGGGGAGGAGGGAAGGTTGTGAGGACTGATTCCTGCTGCTCCTGGAGAACACCTGTTACAGGTGAGTAACTACTCTTTCTCCAGGACCAAGCAGGAAGTCAGTCCTCACATATGGGACTCCCCAGCTCAAGGCTACCGGAGACCTCAAGCGGAAAAAATGAGCTCCCTCTAGCTCGTCAGTACGTAAGGAAGGAATCTTCTCTGAGAACGCCCCCGACCGGTAGCCCAGCACCAGGTCCGGAGGGTAGGAGTTGCCTAAACCCCAAAGAGATTATGGAGTACTGCCTGTCCGAAAGCACTGTCCCTGCGGGACTCCCTCTCAAGGCAGTAATGGGCCGCAAAAGTCTGGTTTGAAGACCAAGTAGCGGCCCGGCAGATGTCTGCCAACGGAACAGAGCGGAGATGAGCCACTGACGCAGCCTTCGCCCTGACACGATGAGCCGTGACTCGACCCTCCAACGAGAGGCCGGCTGCCCCATAAGCCCAGGCGATACAGTCAGCGACCCATATGGACAAAGTACGCTTGGAGACAGGAAGCCCCAACTTATTGGGGTCAAAAGAAACGAAGAGCTGAACAGCCCTCCGGTGCTCCCGCATAAGGTCAAGGTAGAAGGACAACGCCCTCCTACAGTCCAGGGTATGCAGGACCATCTCAGCCCGGCTGGCATGCGGCCTGGGAAAGAAGGTCGGAAGAACCACCTCCTGATTGAGGTGAAAAGGGGAGACAACCTTAGGAAGAAACAGGGTGAGTCCGTAAGACTACCCTATTCCTGTAGAACCTAGTGTAAGGAGGATCAGACACTAGTGACTGAAGTTCACTCACTCGCCAAGCAGAGGTAAGAGCTACCAGAAATAAGGTTTTCCAGGAGAGAAAACGGCGAGGGCAGGTAGCCATAGGTTCAAAAGGCAGACAAATAATCCGCTGTAAGACCACATTCAGATCCCACTCAGGGGCTGGTGGACGCAAAGGGGGCTTAAGCAGAAGGAGGCCTCTGAGAAAACGAGCCACCAAAGGTTGGTTGGAAAGAGGCCTACCGTCCACCGGCGAGTGGTGCGCTGAGAGAGCACTAAGGTGAACTCTGACAGAGTTAGACTTAAGGCCCAGATTGGAGAGGTAAAGCAAATATTGCAATACTACCGTTACCAAGCACGAGAAGGGATTCTCGCTGTGCTGAGCACACCATGTGGAGAAGCTACGCCACTTAAGAGCGTAGGATTCCCTGGTGGATTGTCGCCTAGAGGCCAAGACCACATCTTCCACCTCTCGAGGCAGTAGTAGGGGAGCCAGGACTACCCTTTCAGCAGCCAGGCCATCAGATGAAGGGACTGGAGGTTGGGGTGCAAGAGAGTCCCCTGATCCTGAGACAGATCATCGTGTTGAAACCCCAGAGGAAGAGGGGTGTCCACTGCTAGCTGCAGCAGAAGAGGGAACCACGGTTCCCTCGGCCACCTTGGGGCTATCAGGATCAATGAAGCCCCGTCCCTGAGGACTTTGAACGGGGTTCTGGACACTAGTGGCGTGGGAGGAAACGCATACAGTAGGCCTGTGGACCACGAGATCAGAAACGCATCTGCTGCTACTCTGAGAGGATGCGGTTGTCTGGAGCAAAATCTTGGGAGTTGCCGGTTCAGAGGACTGGCAAAAATATCCATGGTGGGGGAGCCCCACCTGAGAAAGACCTGCTGAACCACCAACGGGTTCAACCTCCATTCGTGTGGTTGCAGGATCCTGCTCAGTCTGACCGCCAGGTAATTTTCTTGACCTGGGAGGTAGACAGCTTTGAGGAGGATTCCGTGATTGACCGCCCAAGAGCACAGCCATTGTGCCTCCTGACATAGGAGGAAGGAGCCTGTGCCTCTTGTTTGTTCACGTAGAACATGGCAACTTGATTGTCCGACTGGACTAGTACAGACTGGTGAGAGGCGAGGTGGGAGAAGGCTCTCAGAGCTAGGCTATTGCCCGTAGCTCCAGGAAGTTTATCTGCTGGGCAGCCTCCCAAGGGGTCCAGAGACCCTTAGTACATGTCCCTTGGCAATGTGCTCCCCAACCGAGAAGAGAAGCATCTGTCGTCAGCACTTGAGAATGTGGAGGGGATTGAAAAAACACTCCGAGTACCAGATTCGGAAGATGAAGCCACCATTGCAGAGAGGAGACTAGCAGGTCCGATATTTTTACTGAGTCCGCTAGGCTCCCCGTGGCCTGATGCCACTGAGTGCGAAGGTTCCACTGAGCAGGCCGCATGTGCAGGCGGGCATTGGGGGTGACATGAACCGTGGAAGCCATATGGCCGAGTAGTCTCAGGAATTATCTGGCAGAGACCAGGGAATTGCTGCGAAACTGCCTGGCCAGATCCATCAGCCTGTGGGCTCTGTCCATAGGCAGAAAAGCCTTTGCTTGAAGAGTGTCTAGTCTGGCTCCTATGAATTCTAAGTTCTGGGACGGGAGCAAAGTGGACTTTGCGAAGTTTATGACAAACCCCAAGTGCTGAAGCAGAGCCACAGTGTGAAGGGTGGCTTGATTGGCCTCCTGGGAAGATTGGCCCCTTATGAGCCAGTTGTCCAGGTACGGAAACACAAAAAGACCTTGAAGCCTCAGGTAGACCGCCACCACTGCCAGGCACTTGGTGAAGACCCTGGGAGTGGAGGACAGGCCAAAGGGTAGTACTCTGTACTGATAGTGGTTTCCCCCCACAACAAATCTGAGATATTGTCTGTGGTCTGGATGAATAAGGATGTGAGTATACGCATCCTTTAGATCTAAGGAGGATAGCCAGTCTCCCTGCTGGAGGTAGGGCAGCAGGATTCCAAGGGTAAGCATCTTGAACTTTTCCCTCTCCAGGAACTTGTTGAGGTTGTGCTAGTCTAGGATGGGTCTGAGGCCCCCCGTTCTTTTTGGTACCAGAAAGTACCTGGAATAAAAGCCGTGACCTCTCAGGTGGTGGGGCACTGGTTCCACAGCCTGATCCTTTAGCAGACTTGATAACTCCTGAAGGAGTAGGTCCCTGTGCAGAGGGAGTCTTGGAGGCTCCCCTGGAAAATAGGAGGGAGGTACCTGGTGAAAATGGAGAAGATAGCCCTTTTGGACTATATGAAGAACTCAGGTATCTGATGTGACGGCTGACCACCTGTGGGCAAAGTGGGCCAGCCGGCCTCCTGTGCTGAGAGAAGCAAGCTGAGAAGAGGCTATGCTGAGTCAAATACCCCCACCCTGCTGAGCAGGGGCCGGTGTTGATGGCTTGGGGGCCTTCTGCCTACGGGGCCCATGACCCTGCCCCTTGGCCTGCTAACCCTGTTGGGGAGCTGCAGAGGCCTGATAATGAGAGTTTTGTTTATAGGCAGATGACTTCCTCAGGTAAAAGTTCTTTTTTCCCGAGCCCTTCTTTTTCTGAGAAGGGGCAGAGGTTTTCCTGGACAGCCTAGTCCTGGTGAGAGTCTCTGTCTCGAGCTCAGCAACCTTTTCAGCCATGGGTTTGCCGAAAAGGTTTTCACCCCGGCAGGGGACATCGACCAACTTGTCCTGTACCCATGGCTCGAGGTCGGATGACTGTAGCCAAGCCTGTCGGCGGGCACCGATGCCGGCCCCGGCTACTCGGGCCGAAGCCTCGAAGCCATCGTAGGCTGCTCGAGAGATAAACTTCGAGCACTCCCGAATACCATTGGACAAGGTCTGGAACCTCTGCAAAGGTTCCTCGGAGAGACCAGCAGAGAACCCGGCAATCTCCTTTGCCAGGTCTCGGAGGTACATGCCCATGTAGAGCAGGTAAGTCTGGACAAGGCAAGCAAGCATAGAGCCCTGGAAGCACTTCTTACCGAGGGCATCCAGGTTCTGGGCCTCCCGGCTGGGAGGCACCGAGGAGTACATCTTCTGACTTTTCAGTCGATGCATGGCCGATTCCACAACCATGGAGTGGTGCGGTAATTGTGCCTTTTGGAATCCGGGGCTCTTGCGGACTCGATAGATTGAATCGATCCGCTTGCTTAGCACCGGCGTCGAGGCCGGGGTCTCCCACATGCGGAAGAGCAGCCGCTCCAGCATCGTGGAACCGGAACAGTAAAGGCCTCCTTCGGGGGAGAGTCATACTGGAGGGCCTCGAGCTCCACGGCTCGAGGCTCCTCCTCGGGATCCGCGGGGAAGGCCAAGGCCTTGGCCATATCCCGCACAAAGTCTGAGAACCGGGTATCCTCCGGTGGGGATCGTCTCCGAGGTTCGGACTCCGGTGAGTCCGATGGGACACACCGAGTCCGAAAAGTATCGGGTGACTCTTCGTCCTCCGTTTCCCAGCCCGACTCCTCGGAGGAGGAATCGAGCGGCTCCGGTCGGGCGGGCACCGATGCCCTCCGCCCCGACGCCTAGGCCGGCGTCGACAACCGCGATCCCGAACGGGAGGCCGAGGGAGACCGTGGCCGAGGATCGACTCGAGCCCGCATGGACTCGAGGATCGGCTCGGCCTCCGGGGTCGACTTGGACGTCGAGGTCCCGGTGGTCGGGGCAGATGCACCGGTGAGACCGGCGATCAATGCCCGCTGCTGTTCCATGAAGGCCGCGAAGCTGCTCTCCAAGGCCGTAAACCTGAGTCCGAGCTCAGGAGACCCAGCAGCCCCCGACTCGGGCCCGACGGCGTCGGACCCGTCGTCGGCTCCCTCGGAGGAGAGTCCACGAGGACAACAGCACTTACGTGTCCAGGAGACTCCATCTCGACACGAGGATGTTTGGCAGGCCTCTCCGACTCCGAAGACCCGGGACTGCTATCGGGGCTATGCGACCTGGCCCTCGAGGAACCAGGAGCGTCCACCAACGCCCCCCTCGCGGGTTTCTTCTTCCTGCGATGCTCCCGCGAAGGAGACCCCCGCTCAGAGGAATCCAGACGCTGCTCGGGGCCGGAGTCCCGAGACGTCGAGGCCTCTGACGAGGTCCGGGCCCGTCCGGACGCGGAGTCAGAAAAGATCCTATCCTTTTGGTGCTGCCGACTCCTCAACGCCTTCGAGGACATTTTGCCACACGGACCACAGATCATCGGGTCATGATCGGGTCTGAGGCAGCGGAGGCAGCAGTCATGTGTGTCAGTAAGAGACATAAGTTTCTTACACCGATCACACTTCTTAAACCCGCTGATAGCCATCGTGGGAAAAAGGGCCCCTGCGAGGTCAAAAGACCGGGCTGCCAGGGAAAAAAGAAAAAAGGCGCGAACGCTAGTCACAAAGGACAAAAACCGAAAAAGAGAGAAAGGACTCGATACCGGCGTATCGGTCCGAGCGGGAAAAGGATCCAGCGTCGAACCGGAGAAAAAAGAGAAAAAATAGGGAAAATCAACTTTTTCCTCAGGGAAAAACGAACTACGTCCGTCGGGCTCCGCAGAAAAAAGAAGAATGAGCAAGATGGCACCCTTGGGCAGGAAGGGGACCGCGCATGCGCACTGCAATTCCCAAAGGCTTTCTTTGAAAGCTGAGGAAATGCTCCGCACGAGGGCTCCGTCGGCGCCGACATCACCCATATGTGAGGACTGACTTCCTGCTTGGTCCTGGAGAACCCAGAGCTCCAGATCGGATGCCTGGAGCCAAGCAATTCTACGTGCACCTATGGCAATAGCAGAGGTTCTGCTTATGCACTCAAAGCAGTCAAAGGCTGCACGGTTGGCAAATTTAGAAACATCTTGGGCATGTTTGACCAAAGTGAGAAAATCCTGTCTTCTATCCTCAGGAAGAATAGGACTTAAAGCTTCTAAATCATCTGTGACCTCCTTCAGGAACATTCCCATGTAAAGACTATAGGAACTGATCCTGGCAGAAAGCATGGAGGTTTGGAAGACACGATGTCCAAAAGCATCCAGTGTTCTGCACTCACATCCTGGAGGATTAGAGGCATGCCTCTTTGCACTCTTGATCCTTCTCATAGCTGATTCCACTACAATAGAGTGGTGAGGAAGCTGAGTCTTTTGGAAACCAGGACAAGGGGGGACTCAATACATAGTATCTGGTCTGCGAGAATGAGAAGTGGTAAGAGGTATCTCCCACGTCCTTAACGTGAGATCATATAAAATCTCATGAATACGCAAGGTAGCTGCCTCCTTAGGAGTTTTGGGATATTGTAGAATTTCCAACTCCTTGGCTCTTGGCTCTGTTTCAGGGGTCACAGTAATGGACAGACCCCAAGCCACCTCCCTGATAAAATCCTGGAAGGAAATATCCTCTGGAGGAGACATCCTGCGTTTAGGGGAGGAGGGCTCCTCTGGGAGAAGCATTCCTGCATCGACAGAACTGTCAGAATCCTCAGATTCTTCTGAGGACTCGAAGTACTGTCTGTCCGGATGCTCTTGAAGAGCCCGATACCCATACCGACCAAAGTCGGTACCGGGAGTAATCGGTACCGGGGTATCGGTACCGGAAGGCATCGGATGACTGGGTACCGGCAAAGCAGACACCGATGCCGATGCTATCAGTACCGGTACCGATGCCGGGGCCGGGGACAGTGCCGGTACCGGCCGAATTGTCTGTCGCAGCTCTGAGGGCGTCGATGCCGCAAGGAGAGCCGCCAGACTGCGCTCAATAGCCAGGACTCTCTGGTCTATCGACGCTGCCGATGCCTAGATATCGGTACTGGAGAAGATCGCCGGTACTCCAGAGCATGGCACCAGTAGTTCTGCCGAGGTCGAGGCCTCGAGAACATCCTGGAGCCCCGATAATGCTTTGGAAGCCGAAGCCTCCCGCCGGGGCAATTTTGCCGGTGCAGAATCCTCAAAGGCAACCGCCAGAGGCATCTCGATGCTTAGAAGGAGATCTACCCTTTGAGGACCGGCTGGACTTATGTTTAGTTACCTGAGATCCATGGGAGGAAGAGGAAGCCCTGGAAGACGTCGATGCCACCAAAGCTGCATCAGAGGGGAAACAGGGTACTGAGCTTAGAGCTCGGTTCTGCCGACCTCTTTTAGACATCATGGCGCAGGACATACAATCCGTGATGGAGTGGTCAGGACCTAAACATTTTAGACACCATTCATGGGTGTTGGTGACGGAAATGGTACCGCCACACTTGGTGCACCTTTTGAAACCTGAGGCAGGTTTCTCCATTGTAAGAAAAGGTTTTTGGGCCTAAGGCCCAAAAAGGCGTGTGGACCTGAAGAAAAATAGTTAAAATCGTAGTATATATATATATATTTTTTTTTTTAAGAACAGAAAATAAGAAGAAAAAAACGGCAGTACCGGTAAAGCGTCAAGGAAGGCAGACGCGACCACAAAAAAGAAAGAAATAAAGAAGAATTCTTCTGCGGTGACAGGAACAACAACCTGCTGGCTCCGCGGAAAAAGAAGAACTGGAGAGAGGCAGTTGGGAAAGGCAGGAAGGCAGCACGCAGGCGCTGTGGGATGCTCCCAAAAGCTTTCTAATTGGACGCTGGGGAGCGTTCCCGCGCGGGCTCCGTCGGTACCGACGATACCCATATGTGATGACTACATTCCTGCTTGTTCCCGTAAATACTGCATTCTGCCCAAGACGCCCCTTGCGCCCTAGTGGAATGAGCTCTCAGCCCTTCCGGAACCACCTGGCCTTTCAACAGATACGCTGACGCGATAGCCTCCTTCAACCATCAAGCAATAGAAGCCTTAGAAGCCGCTTCACCCTTTCTTGCTCCCACAAACAGCACAGTCTATCCGACCTACGGAAACTGGCCGTCCTGCGGATATACTTTTTCAACGCTCGCCGAATATCCAACAGATGAAATTGCCCTGTGGAATGACCCTCTTTCTCTGCCTCAAATACCGGCAAAGATACTACTTGATTCATATGAAAAGCCGACACCACTTTGGGAAAAAAAGATGACACTGGCCTCAAAACCACCTTAGAATCGAAGAAAGACAGAAAAGGCTTCCTACAGGACAACGCTTGCAATTCTGAGATTCGCCTCACCGAAGCAATTGCTACCAACACCACCACCTTAAGAGTGAGATCTTTCAGAGACGCTCTCGCCAATGGCTCAAAGGGCGCTTTCCTCAACGCCCCCAACACCAAAGGGAGATCCCACGTCGGAACTACTTGCTTACGTGGCGGCTGCAATAGAGCTACTGCCCTCAAAAAAAGTTTAACATCTGCATGTCCTCCTAGCGCCTCGCCCTGCACCTTACCCCTATAACAGGACAGCGCTACCAACTGAACTCTCAACGAAGCGGCTGCCAAGCCCTTCTGAAACCCATCTTGCAAGAAAGACAGAACCTGCGGTACCAACACTCTTAAGGGAACGAAATCCCTGTCCGCACACCATACTTCAAAGATACGCCATACTCTAACATAAGCCAACGATGTAGACTTTTGCCGAGCTTTCAGCAAGGTGGAAATCACCCCCGCCGAATAACCCTTTGCTCTCATCCTAGCCCTCTCAAGAGCCAGGCCATAAGCGAGAATTGATCCACCTGAGGCATGCACAGGGGCCCCTGAGTCAGAAGGTCCCTTCGAATTGGAAGCTGCCAGGGCTTCCCTACCAAGAGTCGTACCAAGTCCGCGTACCACGGTCTTCTCGGCCAATCCGGTGCTATCAGAATCACCTGTCCTCTGTGGAGCTCAATGCGCTGCAACACCCGACCGATCAACACCCAAGATGGAAATACGTACAGGAGCTACTCTTCCGGCCAGGCCTGTATAAGAGCGTCCAGGCCTTCCGCCATTCTCTCTCTTCTTCTGCTGAAGAAGCGATCAACCTTTGCCGACTGGAAAGTTGCCATGAGATCCATTACCGATGCCCCCCAGCGATGCACCAGCATCGCAAACACTTCTGGGTGAAGGACCCACTCCCCTGGGTCTACCTTTACGCGACTCAAGAAGTCGGCCTCCACATTGTCCACCCCTGCTACATGCGCTGCCGACAAAGCCACCAGATTCTTCTTGGCCCATCTGAACAAACGTTCGGCCTCGGCTTCCAGTGCCACACTGCTGGTGCCTCCCTGACAGTTGATATAAGCCACCGTGGTCGCATTGTCAGAGAATACTCGAATGGCCTTTCCCTGGAGATACGGCCGAAACACTTGCAGAGCCAGCACCACTGCCTTCAACTCCAATCTGTTGATTGACCAACTCTTCTCTAGATCGGACCACTGCCCCTGCGCAAATCGTCCTTTATAGTGAGCTCCCCAGCCCACCAGACTGGTATCCGTCATCAGAGATATCCACACAGGTGTCTCCAAGGGCATCCCTTTTTCCAGACACCCCAGACGCAGCCACCACTGAAGTGCCTTGCACGTCTGCGGCGGACAAGTCAGCCTCTGAGACAGCTGATCCTTTTGATGCAACCACCTCCTCAACAGCGCTCTTTGCAACGGTCTTATGTGAGCCTGTGCCCAAGGAACTAACTCGAGGGTCGCTGCCATGGTCCCTAGCAACTGTAGATAATCCCAGGCTGTGGGACCCTGCTTGCTGAGAAACTGGCGGACCAACTTCCTGAGGCCCAGCACCCACTGTTGAGGCAGAAAAATTTGTCCCACTCTTGTATCGAAGCGCGCCCCCAGGTACTCCAGGCTCTGAGACGGCCCCAACTTGCTCTTTGCCATGTTGACTACCAAACCGAGACTCTGTAGGAAAGCCACCACTTTGGCCGTCGCCGACACGCTTTCTGTTCGGGACTTCGCTCTGATCAACCAATCGTCCAGATAAGGGTGAACCAACACTCCGTCCTTTCGCAAGGCCGCTGCCGCCACAACCACCATCACCTTGGTGAACGTCCATGGTGCCGTAGCTAGGCCAAAGGGAAGCGCTTGAAACTGGAAATGTCCCATAGGCACCGTAAACCTGAGAAATTTCTGATGCTCCTGCCGAATCGGAATGTGAAGATACGCTTCTGACAGGTAAGAAATTCCCCCTTTCTTACAGCCACGATTTATTTATTTATTTATTTATTTAGCATACATTTGTATACCGCTACTTCCAGCGATCAGTAGCGGTTTGATTAACAAAACGGATTTGTACAATCATGTCAAAAATTTAGAAATATACACACATTGATTTGGCGGAGAAAGCACAGCACACGTGGGAAGGTCATATGGGAATGATTCAGACATTACATATTTACATATTTACTTATTCACATAAATTGCCACCATGTTTCATTGGGTGGGATCATTTCTACCCCTGGGATTATAACAGATTGTATTGGCACTGGAAAAGATGTGTCTTGAGCTTCTTTCTGAATTCCATAAGGTCTTTGACAGCTCTTAGCTCCGGTGGTAGTTGGTTCCAGATGGACGGGGCCGAATAGGAGAATGCTCGTTGGCTAGTAGTAGTATTTACAGATCTGATATCTGGGGGAACATGGAGTGTATTTGAGTGGACTGTTCGCCTGCTTCTGTTGGGTGGTTGCGTGCTGATAA
This sequence comes from Ichthyophis bannanicus, assembly GCA_033557465.1. NCBI lineage: Eukaryota > Metazoa > Chordata > Amphibia > Gymnophiona > Ichthyophiidae > Ichthyophis > Ichthyophis bannanicus. The sequence goes on along the minus strand of CM066035.1, from coordinate 171,608,173 downwards.
GGGTGGAGAGAAAGGATGGTGCTATGTTATGAATCAGTTTGAAGGTGGTTACTAGTATTTTATATTTTACCCGGGCTGCAATGGGGAGCCAGTGAAGCTCGATTAGTACAGGGGTAATGTGATCAGTGAGGTTCTTTTTCATGATGACCCTAGCCGCAACATTTTGGGCCATTTGGAGAATGTTGAGGATTTTCTTTGGAAGTCCCTGTAGGATGGCATTGCAGTAGTCGAGGTGCGGCATGATTAGAGCTTGCACAACAGTCCTGAAATCTTGAGGATCAATGATGCTCCGTAGGGGTTCTAGGACTCTAAGTTTGTGGAAAATGGCCTTGTTGGTTTTGCGGAGGTGCTTTTCCATCTTTAGATTGCTGTCCAGTGTTACAACCAGATAGTTTATTTCATTCTTTGTGTGATATGTATTGTTGCATAGGGTGACTGACGCAGGCGGGTCAAAGTTTGGTTTTCTTGAGATGTACATGACCTCAGTTTTCTTATGGTTGATCGCCATGTTATTTTTCTGTATCCAATTTAACATCTCGGCTAGGCATGTTTCCAGCTGAGTATAATTCGGGTTCTCGGAATCCAACTGTGTGTAGAGCATAATATCATCCGCATAAATGTGGTAGTTGATATTGTGCTGTCGTAGAATATTACAGAGGGGTCGCATATAGACATTGAAAAGTAGTGCCGAGAGGGCGGAGCCCTGAGGTATGCCTTGCGTTTGTTGGAAGGCTTCGGCTTCTTCGCCATTGAAATGAACTTGTGGCATTCTGTTGGTTATGTAAGACGAGAACCATTTCAGGGGGGTTCCCAATATTCCTATTGATTCAATCCTTTGTAGGAGGGTTACATGATGGACTGTATCAAAGGCGGCAGAGATGTCAATGAAAATGAGTATAAACATTTTTCTTTTGTCTTCAAGGCCCTTGAGGAGGTTGTTAAGCAGCGCTATCAACAGTGTTTCCACCCCATGCCGTTGTCGGAAACCGTATTGCTGTTCATCTAGGGTTTCATGTTCATCCAGATGGTCTTGTAGTTGTAATAGGACTGACTTCTCAATGATCTTTGCCAGGAATGATATGCTGGGGATAACCGACATGAGGGTCTCCATCCGAAAATGAGACACCCGGAGACAGTGATTTACTCTTTTGAGATCTAAAATAGGTCAATAAGTTCCTTCCTTCTTTGGAACAACAAAGTAAATGGAGTATCCACTGCATCCTAACTGGTCGGGAGGAACCGGGACTAATCGCTTTGAGGGAGAGCAGTCTTTGCACCGTCTCCGACACAGCCTTGCGCTTTGCGCTTGCCCTGCATGGAGACTGAACGAACGAAATCGGTCAACGGCCGCTGAAACTCCAACACATAACCTTCTCAAATAACCTCTAACACCCACTGATCTGAAGTGATTTGGACCCAGGCAGGGTAAAACTCCCACAACCGACCCCCTACGGGAACCAGCCCCATCTGGGCCCTGCTGACTTCACTGTGATTTCCTGAGATTTGAGGAAGCAGAGGAAGCCGCAAAGCCCCTGCCTGCTCCTCGAAATCCACGAAACCCCTGGCTTCTACCGAGAAAACGTCCCCGCTGAATTTGGCCAAACCTCGGGGAACGGAATCGCCGAAACTCCCGTTGCTGATCCCGAGGCATGGGAGTGGAGCGTCCCTGCTTCTGCTTGTCCTCTGGCAACCTACCACCCTTGGACTCTCCTAAATCTTTTACCAGCTTATCTAAATCTTCTCCAAACAGTAGTTTTCCCCGGAAGGGAAGCTTACTTAATCTCGCCTTGGAAGAGCCATCTGCTGCCCAATTGCGCAGCCAAAGACAACGCCTCCCCGCGACTACCAAAGCTAGGTATGTATGACCTAGATTGGCCACTGTTGGAAACAGGATACTGGGCTTGATGGACCTTAGTCTGACCCAGTATGGCATATCTTATGTTCTTATGTTATGTTCATACTCTTCGATAACCCCCGGATAAGGTCATAATGAATATCGGCCAGATATGCTGCTCCGGATTCCAGTCTGGACGCCTCCTCGGTCGTCTCCTCCGAGTGGTCCCCCTGAATCGGCTGCGCCCAGCGTAGACAGGCCCTCGCCACCCAGGCTCCACAAATAGAAGCCTGTAAAGAGAGCGCATTCACTTCAAAGACCTGCTTCAACAAGGTCTCTAACATACGGTCTTGGGCATCCTTGAGTGCCGCACTTCCCTCTACTGGAATTGTAGTCTTCTTGGTAACCACCGAAACGGCAGCATCAACCCTCGGAGACTTAAATAATTCCCGATCCTGGTCTATCAGAGGGTAAAGACGCGCCATAACTCTAGACTCTTTAAGCGCGGACTCTGGCATGTCCCATTCTTCTTGAATCATCTCCCTAACCACTCTGTGTACCGGGAAAGCCCTCTGAGTCTTTCGAAAGGCCTGCAATAATGGGTCTTCCAGTGTAGAATCCTCCGCAGGTCCTCTGGATGACATATTAAGAGTCTTGAGAGACTCAGCAATGAGTGCTGGTAGTTCTTCTCTACGAAACACCCTCGCTTGATCCTCCTGCTCCGTAATCTCGCCTTTTTCCAGATCATCGTCCAGGCCCATGTCAAGATCCGGCTCCTCAGAGCGTAGGTCCTCCAATATGATCGACTGCTCCAACCAATCTCTATCTCCCCTGGGCCTTTTTGCACTTATGCCTGTCACTCCCGCCGTCAAAGGCATCCTTGGCCTCTTCTCTCCCAGCTCCGCTTCTGAGGAACTGACTGTAGGCCTACTCTGAGAGCTGTTCAAGGCCTGCTGTAGCAGAGCCACGAAATCTGGTGAAAAGATCGCCTCCAGACCTCCAGGTAAAGGTGGCTGTGAAGTCGGGAGGTCTGGCGCCGAAGATGTACTGGGCACCGGCTCCAGAGCAGGCAAGGTAGGGAATACTGGCTCTAGAAGGGCCCTAGACGTCCCCTCCTGAGCTCCTGCTGCTGCATCTGAGTCTTGCTCCATAGCCGCAGATTCCTGACTGCAGCCCCTACAAACACTGTCCTCTGTCATGGAGCCCCTTCTAGCACCGCAAAGCAAACAGTGCAGTCTAGAAGGCATCCTGTCTTCCCGGAGCCCCGCAGTGTGTTATGCCCCTAAACAGAGCCAAGTAAACCCCCGCTGATTGATTTTTTTTTTCAATTGCGGTACCTTCAGAAACGCTCCCCCAGTCAAATTCTGAGGAAAGTTTTCCAAAACAAGGCTCCCGGCTGACTTACAAGACTTTATAGCCAGCCAAATGCAAACGGCGATTCCTACACGGTCTGGCCTGCACCACCGGCAACCACGCATCTCCAGCCTCTCCTGATGCCGTTCCCACCTAAAACACCCCCCCTTACCTTGCCTTCCACTGGATCTGTGTCTGGTGCCTCCTCCCCCACGCTCTACTGCTTACCAGGAGCTACCGCTATCGGCTCAGAAAGCCGGTGTCAAACACTGCAGATAGCAGATGAACTTCAATCCATCGGCTCAATCGCGCTGGCAGGCAAAGACTTCTGTATGCGTTGAGCTCTGCACTCTGCTGGTTCCTCCCCTCTCTCAAAGCCTGCTTCAGCTAAACAGAAGGCACAAGGCTACTCCCAGGGAGGGGGGGGGGGGTAGGAAAGGAGAGGACCCCAGACCAACGAAAGGGAAAGAGCACCTGAGCACCCAAACCCCCAATCATGGGAAAAGTGAAGCTTTTTTTTTTTAATATAAAAGGATTTAATCACCCCTCACTCTAACTCTAAGCCTAAACTCTCCTTAATTGTTCCTCTAGTGAGCAGCAAACTCCTGGGCTCACCAATCCTCCAGCTGCTTGGAGACTGAGATAAATGGTGTGAGGAGGCGGTTCTAGTGCTTATATACCAGTGACATCACAAGAGTGACGTTTCTCAGTCTCCAAGCTGCTGGAGGAGGATCACAACCCAGAGGTTTCGGGACTAGACTGGAGGGACGATCAGGAAATACAAGTTGGTTTTTGTTTTTTTTAAGGAAAGAAGAAGAAGAGAACCGGCGGTACGCCGAATGAAGGCAGATGCGACCACAAAAAACAAGAAATAAAAGTAAATTTTCTGCGGTGACAGGGTACCACGTCCTGTCAGCTCCACGGAAAACAAAGAACTGAAGTGAGAGAGGTACAGAAGCAGGAAGGCAGCACGCATGCGCTGTGGGATGCTCCCAAAAGCTTTCCTATTGGACGCTGGGGAGCATTCCCATGCGGGCTCTGTCGGTACCGATGATACCCATATGTGAAGACTACATTCCTGTTTCTTCCTGGAGATCACCTGTTACAGGTGAGTAATTACGCTTTCTCCAGGAACAAGCAGGAAGTCAGTCCTCACATAACGGACTCCCTAGTTATAGGCTACCGAAAATCCATAGCTGAAAAATGGCTCCCTCTAGAAGAGCCCCAGCAGCTGTGATAAGAATTCAGCGGAGACACAACACCCCCGGTAGCTGACACCAGAGGGCCGGAGGGTAGGAGTTGCCTAAACCTCGAATAGGTTACGGAGTACCGCCTGGCCGAAAACACCGTCTCGCCGGGACTCTCTCTCCAGGCAGTAATGGGCTGCAAAAGTCTGGCTTGAAGACCAAGTTGCGGCCCGGCAGATGTCTGCCAACGGTACAGAGCGGTGGTCAGCCACTGATGCGGCCTTAGCCCTGACACGGTGGGCCGTGACTCGACCCTGCAGCTGGAGGTGAGCTACCCTGTACGCCCAGGCGATGCAGTCTGCCACCCAGGTGAATAACGTACGCTTTGTGACAGATAGACCCAGCCTACTGGGGTCATAAGACAGGAAGAGCTGGGAAGCTCTCCGATGTCCCCACGTATCTTCCAAGTAGAAAGCAAGTGCCCTCTTACAATCCAGGGTATGCAGGACCGCCTCTGCCAGGCTGGCATGCGGCCTGGGAAAGAAAGTTGGAAGAACCACCTCTTGATTGAGGTGGAAAGAAGAGACCACTTTCGGAAGGAACTTGGGGTGAGTGCGAAGGACCACCCTATTTCTGTAAAACCGTGTCTACGGCCTATCAGATACCAGAGCTTGCAGCTCACTCACACGTCTGGCAGATGTGAGTGCCACCAGGAAGAGGGTCTTCCAGGAAAGGAAGCGGAGATGGAAAGTGGACATTGGCTCAAAGGGTGGGCGAGTAAGCTGCTGCAAGACTACATTCAAGTCCCACTCAGTCGCTGGAAGGCAAACAGGGGGCTTCAGTAGGAGAAGACCTCTCAGGAATCTGGACACCAAGGGGTAAGCAGAGAGAGGTTGACCTTCCACCTGAGAGTGGTTCGCTGATAAAGCACTCAGGTGAACCCTGACAGAGTTAGACTTGAGGCCTAATTCTGAGAGGTGAAGCAAGTACTGCAACACCACTGGTACTAGGCAAGAGAAAGGATTTACACTGCGCTGTTTACACCACACATCAAACCTGCGCCATTTGAAGGCATAGGACTTCCTAGTGGATTGCCTCCTGGAGGCCAGCAACACTTCTTCCACATCCTTAGGTAGGAGTAGAGGAGCCAGCATTACCCTTTCAGCAGCCATGCCATCAGGTTGAGGGACCTGAGGTTGGGGTGTAAGATAGAGCCCTGCTCCTGGGACTGAACGTTGGGCTGCATCCCCAGAGGAAGTGGGGTTTCCACTGCCAGCTGGAGGAGAAGCGGAAACCAAGGTTGTCTTGGCCATCTGGGGGCTATCAAGATGACTGAGGCCTTGTCTCGAAGGAGTTTGAATAGGGTTAGGGCTACCAGGGGCGTGGGCGGAAACGCATACAGGAGGCCCACTGACCAGATCATCAGAAAAGCATCTGCAGCCATCCTTTGAGGGTGTGGCTGTCTGGAGCAAAAGTTGGGCAACTGATAATTCTGCGGACTGGCAAAGAGATCTATGGTCAGATGCCCCCAGCAATGGAAGATCTGCTGGGCTACTTCCTGATTCAGTTGCCACTCGTGAAGTTGGAGAATTCTGCTTAGCTTGTCTGCTAAACAGTTCTCCTGATCTGGCAGGTAAACTGCTTTGAGAGACATACCCTGTCTGACTGCAAAGGAACAGAGGTCCAGTGTCTCCTGACACAGGATGCGGGACTCTGCCCCTCCCTGCTTGTTCACGTAGAACATAGCCACCTGGTTGTCTGTTTGTACTAAGACAGCCTGATATAAGAGAACATGAGAGAAGGTTTGAAGAGCTAGGTGTATCGCCTGGAGCTCTGAGAGGTTGATTTGTTGTGTCTTCTCTTGAGGAGACCACAACCTTTGAGTGCATAAGTCCTGGCAGTGGGCTCCCCAGCCCAGCAGAGATGCATCTGTCGTCAGCACTCTTGTGTACAAGGGCGGCTGGAAAGACACTCCCTCGAGCAGGTTGGATGGCTGAAGCCACCATGTCAACAACTGTAGTAGTCACTTGGACACTCTTATCCTGTCTCGGAGTCTTCCTGTGGCTTGTGTCCACTGATCTCTGAGGCACCACTGAGCTGTCCTCATGTGGAGACGGGCGATTGGGGTCACATTAACCGTGGAGGCCATGTGTCCTAGGAGGCGTAGAAAGTGCCTTGCTGATATTTGAGACTTGTGTCTCATTTGGTGTACTAACTCCAGAAGCCTATGTGCTCTGACCTCTGGCAGGTAAGCCTTCGTTTGAAGGCTGTCTAGCCTTGCCCCTATGAACTCTAAGTTTTGAGTGGTGAGCAAAGTGGACTTTGCTTGATTTATGACAAAGCCTAGATGCCGCAGTATGTTGATAGTGCGAGCTCTGGCCCGTTGAGCTTCTTGAGGCAACTGGGCCCTGATGAGCCAGTCGTCCAGGTATGGGAAGACAAAAATCCCCCGGTTCCTGAGGAAGGCCACCACCACCGCCAGACATTTGGTAAACACTCTGGGGGCAGAGGCTAGGCCGAATGGAAGTACTCTGTCCTGAAAATGGTTTCCTCCCACTACAAATCTGAGATATTGTCTGTGGTCTGGATGTATGAGGATGTGCGTAGAAGCATCCTTCAGATCTAAGGAGCATAGCCAGTCTCCCTGGTGGAGGTAAGGCAGCAGTATTCCAAGGGAAAGCATCTTGAACTTTTCCCTCACCAGGAACTTGTTCAGATTTCGCAAGTCGAGGATGGGCCGAAGGCCTCCAGTTCTCTTTGGTATGAGGAAATACCTGGAGTAGTAGTCTTGCCCTTGCAGGTGGTGGGGCATCGTTTCCACCGCCTGATCCTTTATAAGACTTGGCAACTCCTGCAAGAGGAGGTTCTTGTGCAGAGGGGGCCTGAGAGGCTCTCCTGGAAAGAAGGAGGGGGTACCTGGCTGAAATGGAGCAAATAGCCTTTCTGAACTATCTGCAGGACCCAGGTATCCGCTGTGATGGCTGGCCATCTGTGGGCGTACAGGGCCAGCCTTCCTCCTGTGCATGGCCAAACCACTGGCGGGAGAGGAGCTATGCAGTGAGAGTCAAAAAACCCCTCCCGGCTGGGTAGTAGCCGGAGCTGGAGGCTTGGGGCCTTCTGCTTACGCGGGCCATGACCCTGTCCCCTGGCCTGCTGCCCCTGTTGGGGAGCCGGGTTGTCTGATAGGTGGGGTAGTTGCAGTAAGCAGTACCCTTCCTCTGGAAAAAGCTTTTATGCCCGAGCCCTTCTTCTTCTGAGCCTTGTCCGGGTCAAGTACTCGGACTCGATCTCCGCAGCCTTTTCAGTCATGGATTTTTCTGAATAGGTTGTCACCTCGGCACGGGACATCGACCAACTTGTCTTGAACCCATGACTCCAGATCCAATGACATTAGCCAGGGCCTGTCAGCGTGCACCGATGCTGGCCGCGGCTACTTAGGCTGAAGCCTCAAAGCCGTCGTAGGCTGCTCGAGACAAACTTTGAGCACTCCCGAATCCCTGTTGACAAGGCCTTGAAGCGCTGCAAGGGTTCCTTGGAGAGGCCAGCTGAAAAACCGGCAATCTCCTTTGCCAGGTCTCGCAAGTACATGCCCATGTAAGCTGGTAGGTTTGGACATGGCATGAGAGCATCGAGCCCTGGAAGCACTTTCTGCTGAGGGCATCCAGGTTCTGGGCCTCCTGGCCGGGAGGCACCGACGAGTGCGTTTTCTGGCTCTTCAGCCGATGCATGGACAATTCCACAATCATGGGGTTGTGCGGCAGCTGCGCCTTTTGGAACCCAGGGCTCTTACGGACTCGATAAATGGAAATGACCCATTTGCTGAGAACCGGCATCGAGGCCGGGGACTCCCACATGCGGAGAATCAGCCGTTCCAACATCAGAGGAACCAGAACAGTAAGGGCTTCCCTCGGAGGAAAATCATACTGGAGGGCCTCGAGCTCCTCGGACTCCGCTGGGAATACCAAAGCCTTGGCCATGTCCCTGACAAAGTCCGAGAACCTGGTATCCTCTGGAGGGGACGCTCTCCGAGGCTCCGAGCCCGGTGAGTCAGTGGGATGCACCAGGTTCGGGGGTGTCTGGAGATTCTTCATCCTCTGTCTCCCATGCCGAATCCTCCTTGGAGGAATCGAGTGGCTCTGGCCGTGAAGGCTTCAGACCTGACTGTCCCGACGCCGAGGGCACCGGCGTCGATGACCTCAGTCCCAAACGGGAAGTCGAGGGAGACCTCGGCCGAGGGTCGCCTCGAGACCTTATGGACTCAAGGATCGGCTCGGCCTCCGGGATCGACTTAAGACGTCGAGGTCCCAGTGGTTGGGGCGGATGGACTGGTGAGACAGGCTATCAGCTCCCGATGCTGCTTCCTGAAGACAGCCATGCTGATCTCCAGGGCCACCAACCTGAGACTGAGCTCAGAAGACTCCGCAGCATCTGGCTCGGGTCCTGATGCCGTCGGGCCTGATGCCGGTTCTCCCGGAGGAGAGTCCACGAGGACAACAGACATTATCTTACTCGGCGCCTCCGGCTAGGTGCGAGATAGCTTGACTGGCCTCTCCGACTCCGAGGGCCCGGGGCAGCAGTCACGGCTCCGCGATCTGGAACCCGAGGGCCCAGGCCGATCAGAGGCTTCCAACGACGACGCCCTTACGAGCTTCATCTTCCTCCGGTGCTCTCGGGAGGGAGACCCCCGCTCAGAAGACCCCCGACGATGCTCGGGGTCAGACTCCCGAGACGTCGAGGCTTCTGACGAGGTCCGGGATCGGACGGATGCCGACTCTGAGGAAAGTCTTTCACGTTGGTGCTGCCGACTCCTAAGTGCCTTGGAAGACATTTTGCCACACGGCCCACATACCACCAGGTCATGGTCGGGTCCGAGGCATCGGAGGCAGCAGTCATGTGTGTCGGTGAGGGACATTAGTTTTTTACATCGATCACACTTTTTGAACCCGCTGGCAGCCGTCGGGGGAAAAAAGGGCCCTGCAAGGTCAAACGACCGGGCTGCCAGTGAAACTTTAACCGGGCTCGATACCGGTGTACCGAGCTGAGGCAGGGAGGGGAATCGGCGTCGAACTGGACCGAAGGAAACGAGAACTTTGCAGTTTTGACGCACTTTTTCCGAGGAAAGCAGGACCACATTCGAAGGGCTCCACGGAAAAAGGGAGACTGAGCAAGATGGCACCCTTGGGCTGGAAGGGGACTGCGCATGCGCATGGCAATCCCAAAGGCTTTCTTTGGAAGCTGGGGAATTGCTCTGCACGAGGGCTCCGTCGGCGCCGACGTCACCCATATGTGAGGACTGACTTCCTGCTTGTTCCTGGAGAATTATAATATACAAGCTAAACAGCTCCCATACTAAAGCACAACCATAAATGTCATATATAATGTAGTCTGGTAATGGAGAAAATTTACTTACGTTAATTTCATTTCCTGGAGTACTGCTAGACTAGTCCAGATTAGTGGGTTAACTCCCCCTCCCAGCAGATGATGGAGACAGAGAAAAGAAGGCAAAACTATGCGTTGCATCACCACTGGCATAAAATCTAGTACAGTTAGAGAGAGAATTTTCGTAACAAGCAATGGAAGGTATCCAAATCCTCCCAAGGAACCCCTCAATGAGGACAACTATATACAATCTATGCATAGACTACCATATACAATCTCTGCTTGGTCCAAAGGTGCAAGTATATACAGAAGGTTGCAGTTCAAGGCACAGTGCTGAATGGGGAGGGTCCTGCACTGGCCTAGCAGGACTCCAGGAAAAGAAATTAATGTAAAGTAAAATTTCTCCTTCCAGATAAGAACATAAGAAATGCCATACTGGGTCAGACCAAGGTCCATCAAGCCCAGCATCCTATTTCCAACAACAGACTATCCAGGTCACAAGTACCTAGCAGTTTCCCAAAAAGGCACATAGGTTCCACAGTGCTCATCCCAGGGTAAACAGTGGATTTCCCGGGCCCTCTTTAATCATGGTTTATCAACCTTTCCTCCAGGAACTTATCCAAACTTTTTTTAAACCCAGCTACACAAAGAGCTTCTACTACATCTCCAGTAACGAATTCCAGAGTTTGATTAAGCAGTGAGTAAAAAAATTATTTTCTCTTAAATGAATTACACTGTAGCCTCATTGCATTTCCTCTAGTCTTTCTAATTTTTAATGGCATAAACAATCAATCTATGATTATCTGTTCCACTCCATTCATATCCCCCCCTCCCCTCAGCCATCTCTTTTCCAAGTTGAAGAGCCCTAACATTTTAAGCTCCTCCTCAAAGGGGTATTCTTCCATCCCCTTTACCATTTTTGCTGCTCTTCTCTGTACCTTTTCTAATTCTGCTATAAACCTTTTAAGATATGGCGACCATAATTGTGGTGTGGTCGCACCATGAAACGATACAGAGACATGATAATATCCTTGGGTTTAATTCACCATTCCTTTTCTTATGATTCCTAGCATTCTATTTGTTTTCTTGGCTGCCGTTGCACACAGGGCGGAGGGTTTCAATGTATTATCCATGATGACACCAAAATCTTTTTCCTGGGTGGTGGCTTTTAAGGTGGTACCTTGCATCGTGTAACAAAAGTTTGGGTTGTTCTTAACTAGGTGCATAACTTTTCACTTGTCCACATTAAATTTCATCTGCCATTTGGACATCCAGTCTTCTAATTTATCATGGTCCTCTTGCAATTTTTCACAATCCTCTTGGGTTTGAATAATTTTGTGTCTTCTGCAAATTTGTTCACCTCACTTGTTATTCCCATTTCCAGGTCATTTATGAGGTACTCCACTATTCACCTTTCTCCACTGAGAATACTGCCCATTTAGCCCTACTCTCTGCTTTCTATCATTTAAAGAATTCCTGATCCACAATACTACACTGCCTCCAATCCCATTACTTTTTAATTTTGACAAGAGTCTCTCATGAAGGATCTTGTCAAAGGCTTTCTGAAAATCCAGGTACACTATATCAAGCGGCTCATCTTTGTCTACCTGTTTATTCATACCTTCAAAAAAATATAATAGATTAGTAAGACAAAAATTTCATTGGCTAAATCCATGTTGGCTTTCACCTATTAAACCATGACTATCTACATGTTCAGTAATTTTATTCTTTATAATGGTTTCTACCATTTTGCTCTGTACTGATGTCAGCCTCACCGGACTGTAGTTTCCTGCATCATCCCTGAAGCCCTTTTAAAAATCAGCTTTACAATGGCCATTCTACAAACTTCAAGTACTACAGATGATATTGATGATAGCTCAAAGATTACTAATAGTAGGTCTGCAGTCTCATCTTTCAATTCCTTCAACACCCTTGGATGTATACCATCTGGTCCAGGTGATTTACTACTCTTCAGTTTATCAAATACTTGTAATACATATTCCCGGGTTATTGATATTTCTTTCAATTTTTTTGATATATCACCTTTAAATATCATTTCAGGCATGGGTAACTTCACTACATCATCTTCAGTGAAGACCAAAGCAAAGAATTAATTCAGTCTCTCGCTATGGCTTTGTCCTCCCTTAGCACCCCTTTTACCCCTCTTTCATCTAATGGTCCAAATGACTCTCTCACAGGTCTTTATTGTGCGTTTTTGATTCCACGGCAAGCTTTTTTTTCAAATTCTCTTTGCCTGCCTTATCAGTTTCTTGCATATAACTTGCCAGTGCCTATGTTGTTTCCCGTTTTTGTCATTTGGCTCCTTTTTCTATTTCTTGAAAGATGCTTTTTTTTGGGTACAACAGCATCTCTGACCTAGCCTTTAAACGATGTTGGCAGTTTTGTGGCCTTCCTTTCACTTTTCTTAAAACATCGAATACATGTGCTCTGGGCTTCTAAAATAGTATTTTTAAACATGCCCATGCTTGATGTAAATAGTTAACCTTTGCGGCTGCTCCTCTTAGATTTTTCTTAAATATTTTCCTCGTTTTATCATAGTCTCCCTTTTGAAAGTTTACTGTGGATTTCCTTGCCATCTTTTTTCCATTTACTAAAACAAACATGGTAATGTTATGATCACTTTTGCCAAGTGATCCCAACACTCTTATCTCTTGCACCAGATCCTGTGCTCCATTAAGGACTAGGTCCAGAATAGCTTCCCCTCTTTTGTTGGTTCATTAACCAGCTGCTCCAAGAAGCAGTCATTTATTTCATCTGGATACTTTATCTCCCTAGCATGTCCTGCAGTGATATTGGTACAGAGACTGGCGAAATTCAAGTTATAAAAACCCCTTTAATTAAACCCCTATGCGTTTCAGCTGGTGAGGCCTTCTTCAGGGGGTCAAATTAGGTAAGCAAACCTCGAAACAATACAATAAAAATAATAACAATGCATAATATCACATATTATAAATATACAATATAAAACATAAATTATTATAATAAAACATATAGTTAAATCAATCATAAAAGAAAGAGGCAAAGCAAAAAAGTAAACACTGCCTGTATAACAAAGAAAATGAGTCCATATAATGCAGAATAACATATGTGAACACAGATTACAAAACAGTGCAAGAGCGGCTATGGAAAATAAAATTGCCTCAGAAGGCAGCACATAAAAACAAAGAGCGAGGTGAGGAAGACAAATGAGGGGACATGCTTGAAATCATGCAAATACCTTATAGAATCCTGCCATTGTAAAAAATCTTGCTAAAAAGGACAAATAAAAAGGAAAAGGAACAATGAAAACTTGGTCAAATGGATATCGTGTTGTGTTCTATCAGACATTAAGCCTGTTTGAACCCTTAAAACACCTCGCAATACCGCCATAACTTCTCAAAGATAATTTTTAGGCAGATGATGGCAGCGAATTCCTATTGCTCTAGGACCGCTTTTGCGCCATCGCAATTTGAAGGTAAAACAAACTGAAAACAATTTGCAAAATAAAAAATGAGACCATAAGGATATGAACAAAAAACTAAAGTGTGTGTTCAAAAATACGTGAAACTCAACCATTATGTCATGTTAACCACTGTAAAATATTGAATGTGCCAAGACAGAGGAGGAGTCTCAAAAAAGTAAAACCTATCAAATTAAAATATGAAAGCTACATCTATGCATAAAATCAAGAAGGCTCTACTGCTATACCCCGTTCAGGGTCAAAGTGTTTTTAAGCCGTTGGAGAATGCGGATCGTTCCCTTCTAGTCATTTCACTTCAGAAGTTTATGTCAATACGCTGATGCGGTAAGGTTCCTTCACACTATTGTTTTTTTGGCCAGAATAGTAGTATCCCGTTTATTTATAGCATAAATGCAGTTTTCATTTGTTTTTTTACTTGATGAAGTAAGGTTTCTTAGACTTTACTAATCTCCGGGGTACAGCAGTAGAGTCGTCATGATTTTATGCACAAATGTAGCTTTCAGATTTTAATTTGATAGGTTTTACTTTTTTGAGACTCCTCCTCTGCCTTGGCACATTCAATATTTCACAGTGGCTAACATGACATAATGGTTGAGTTTCACGTATTTTTGAACACACACTTTAGATTTTTGTTCATATCCTTATGGTCTCATTTTTTATTTTGCAAATTGTTTTCAGTCTGTTTTTACCTTCAATTCGCGACGGCGCAAAAGCAATCCTAGAGCAATAGGAATTAGCTGCCATCATCTGCCTAAAAATTATCTTTGAGAAGTTATTGTGGTATTTTGAGGTGTTTTAAGGGTTCAAACAGGCTTATTGTCTGATAGAACACAGCACGATATCCCCATTTGACCAAGTTTTTATTGTTCCTTTTCCTTTTTATTTGTCCTTTTAGCAAGATTTTTACAATGTCAGGATTCTATAAGGTATTTGGCATGATTTCAAGTATGTCCCCTCATTTGTCCTCCTCATCTCTCTCTTTGTTTTTATGTGCTGCCTTCTGAGGCAATTTTATTTTCCATAGAAGCTCTTGCACTGTTTTGTAATCTGTGTCCACACATGTTATTCTGCATTATATGGACTCATTTTCTTTATGTAATAGAAACATAATAATTATGTTTTTATATTATTGTTATTTATAATATGTGATATTATGCATTTTTACTGTTTTTATTGTATTTTTTCGAGGTTTGCTTACCTAATTTGACCCCCTGAAGAAGGCCTCACCGGCCAAAACGCATAGGGGTTTAATAAAAGGGGGTTTTATAACCTGAATTCCGCCAGTCTCTGTACCAGCTCCTTTGGTCTTTCTGTATCGCTGCAGGTACTCAGTTTGCTCTCTTTTGGTTTCTCTGCAGTGATATTGACCTAGTCAATACCGGGGTAATTGAAATCACCCATTATTTCTGTTTGTAACTTTTGTTAGTTTCTCTGATCTCTTAGCATATTAATATCAATCTGTTCATTCCGGCCAGGCGGTCGGTAGAAGAGCCCCCAACTGCAATCGCCTTCCCCTTTTTGCATAGAATTTCTATCCATAATGATTCTACAGTATATTTTGTTTCCTGAAAAAACTTTAATCCTGTGTGACTCAATGCCCTCAATGTACTCAATATTCTCTTTAACATACAGTGCAACCCCCTCCACCAATTTGATCTACCCTACCATTGCGATAGAGTTTGTACCTAGATATCACTGTGTCCCATTGGCTGTCTTCCTTCCACCAGGTCTCTGAAATGCCAATCGTATCTAACCTTTCATTTAGTGCTATATATTCTAGCTCTCCCATCTCATTTTTTTAGACTTCTAGGAATTGCATACAGGCATTTTAGAGGTTGTATTTTATTCATAATAATCTGGTTATCAGTTGATAGAAGTAATTTGGAATCTTTCAGCTCTGTACTTAAGGGCATCTGGCTTACTTTTATCTTTATTGGAACCTAACTGTTGGGATGCCCTAATGTCCATCTTTTGCTAGTATTCTTCAAGGATACATCCTTCTGAACCATGTGCTCTTGGGTGACTGTCAGCTTTCCCCTATTATCTAGTTTAAAAGCTGCTCTATCTCCTTTTTAAAGGTTAATGCCAGCCAGCCTGGTACCATCCCCAGTTAAGGTGGAGCCCATCCCTTCAGAAAAGTCCCCCTCTTCCCCAGAATGTTGCCCAGTTCCTAACTAATCCAAAATTGTCTTCTTTGCACCACTGTCTCATCAAGGCATTGAGTCTCTAGAGTTCTGCCTGCCTTTGGGTCCTGCGCGTGGAATGGGAAGCATTTCAGAAAATGCTACCCTGGAAGTTCTGGATTTCAACTTCCTACCTAAAAGTCTAAATTTAGCCTCCAGAACCTCCCTCCCACACTTTCCTATGTCATTGGTACCAGCATGTACCAAGACTCTTCTCCAGCACTATCTAAAACCTTGTCTAGGTGATCAGGCATAAACACGACACAATTGCTTGGCCTTCTTAAAGGGCACATCAGGAGAAGCTCCGGTGGGAAAGGAAAGGCTCTGGATGGCCCCCTGATGCCGGGAACAGAAGCGGAGGGAGTTGCAACCTGTCCAGAGAGATCTGGAATGCGCAGTTCACTGGCAATCTGGATATCAAGGAGGGATCTCCTCTCAGCAACAGTGATGCACCACATGAGAGTCACTATCATCCACCCCCTGAAAACGTTCTCCCTCCTCCTTGTCGGAGGTAGCTGAACCAGAGTCATGTGGGGAATGTCCTCAGGGTCCTCGTCGCTGACAGATTCTGCCTTGCTACAATACGGAACTTTGGAGGGGCCACAGACCATCCCAGACAGAGTCCTGCCCTCTTGATCATTTGCAGGAACCACCCACAGGGGCTACCAGAGAAGTGGCAGAAGATGGGCCCGAGCGAGAGGGAACAAGGCCTTGACCCCTCTTTCCTTAACCATGTTGGAAGATGAGCGAAAACTCCACTGCTGCAGGGTCCGACAGCTGCTGTGGCTGAAATACTTGTCTGGTGGGAAGAGGGGGATCGGTAGTGGAAGTCTGGAGATGTAGGCCCAGATCAGCGACATGCGAAGGAGCAAAGCCTACAGGGACTCTATCAGTAAAAGTTTATTTTTCCCTAAAAATAATAAAACATCAAGGGAGAATGAAAATAAAAGAATAGATTGATCTAAGAGCCTCTCAGGAGGATCCTCTTGATAATCCACCACCAAGCTTCACTGGCTCTCGTAGCCATAAGCTCACTCCAGGAGGAAGAGAGAGAACCAACAGAGAGGTATCTCGTATACTCCCTGGGGTCTCGGACGGCCAAGCTGCACTGAAATTAGTCTCAAACTAGCTAGGAGCTGTAGGCCTTAAGGAGCAGGAAAAAGAACCACCATCTACTGGAAACAGAGAAAAGACCGAGAGCTCCCTCTCGCTGTGCTAGGTTTTATGCCAGTGGTGATGTCACAGCATAATTTTGCTTTCTTTTCTCTGTCTCCATCCAGAGATTTCAAGCTCTAGATCCAGAAGAAAAAAGCAGATGGATCCAGAGTAAAAAACCTCAGAGTTCACTACACTGCTCTTATAGGGGGCAACTGATGCTGCCTTCAGCTCCTCTGTATTTCTATGGCTTCAGCAAACAGTGCAGACATGTAGCCTGGTGCAGCGATTACAAGTAGACCGCTCTGAGGAAGGTTGTAGGCCCAGATTCCCAGTGAAGTATAGACCAAATCTGGGGGATGTTTTAAGGCAGCAGCCTTTTGGAACTGATTTCCCTCCTTCCTAGGCAACTATGGGTCTTTATAAAATAGGCAGTCTCTTGCCCTCTTAACCAAGGTACCCTATTACAATATTACCCTCTGAACATATTTTTACCTAAAGTGAGCAGATGTGTTTCCAAGGACAAAGTCAAGGCAGGCTTTAGCCATACGCATATATTTTTATATTTTCAAAAATATGCATATAAATGTTCTTGAAGATTTTGTGCATACTGATAGCAGGAAAGTACATGCAGATATTCTTAGTTATATGGGTATACTTCATCTTTGTAAATTGGTGTAACTTATGTGCATATTTTATACATGTTAGATGTGCTGATATAAAATTACCCTCTAAGGTGATAATTTCCTAAGTGACTTGAGCAGGTAGAGCTGTAATCTCCAGGAACAAGCAGGAATGTAATCATCACATATGGGTATCGTCGGTATCGACGGAGCCTGCGCAGGAACGCTCCCCAGCGTCCAATTAGGAAGCTTTTGGGAGCATCCCACAGTGCCTGCGTGCTGCCTTTCCCAACTGCCTCTCTCCAGTTCTTCGTTTTCCGCGGAGCCAGCAGGTCGTGTTCCTCTCACCGCAGAAAATTTTCTTCTTTTTTGTGGTCGCGTCTGCCTTCCTCGATGCTTTACCGGTACCGCCGGTTTTTTCTTTCTTCATTATTTTCTTTTAAAAAAAAAATAAAAATTCTTAGTACTTTTTCCTTTTCTTTTCAGGTGCACGCGCCATTTTGGGCCTTAGGCCAAGGATTTTTTCCATAATGGAGAAACCCTCCTCGGGTTTTAAAAAGTGCACCAAGTGTGGCGGTACCATCTCCGTCACCAACACCCATGAGTGGTGTCTGAAATGTTTAGGTCCTGATCATTCCATCTTGGAATGTATGGCCTGTGCCATGATGTCCAAGAGAGGTCGACAGAACCGAGCTGCCAAGCTCAGTACTCTGTTTCCCTCTGATGCAGCTTCGGTGGCATCGACGTCTTCCGGGGCTTCCTCTTCCTCCCGTGGATCTCAGGTAACTAAACATAAGTCCAGCCGGTCCTCAAAGGGTAGATCTCCTTCTAAGCATCGAGATGCCTCTGGCGTTGCCCTTGAGGATTCTGCACCGGCAAAATTGCCCCGGCGGGAGGCTTCGGCTTCCAAAGCATTATCGGGGCTCCAGGATGTTCTCGAGGCTTCAACCTCGGCAGAACTACTGGTGCCATGCTCTGGGGTACCGGCGATCTTCTCCGGTACCGACATCCAGGCATCGGCAGTGTCAATAGACCAGAGTCCTGGCTATTGAGCGCAGTCTGGAGGCTCTCCTTGCGGCATCGAAGCACTCAGAACCGTGACAGACAATCCAACCAGTACCGACACCGGCACCGGTATCGGTACCGATAGCATCGACATCGGTGTCTGCATTGCCGGTACCCAGTCATCCGATGCCTTCCGGTACCGATATTCCGGTACCGACTTCAGTCGGTACGGGTATCGGGCTCTTCAAAAGCATCCGGACAGACGGTACTTTGAGTCCTCAGAAGAATCTGAGGATTCTGACAGTTCTGTCAATGCAGGATTGCTTCTCCCAGAGGAGCCCTCCTCCCCTAAGCGGTAGGATGTCTCCTCCAGAGGATATTTCCTTTCAGGATTTTATCAGGGACGTGGCTCGGGGTCTGTCCATTACTCTTGCCCCTGAAACAGAGCCCAGAGCAAAGGAATTGAAAATTTTACAATATCCCAAAACTCCCAAGGAGGCAGCTACCTTGCCCATTCATGAGATTCCGCATGATCTCATGTTAAGAATGTGGGAGACACCTCTTACCACCTCTCCTCATTCTCGCAGACTGGATACTCTGTATCGAGTCCCTCCTTGTCCTGGTTTTCAAAAAACTCAGCTCACAGATGATTTAGAGGCTTTAAGTCCTATTCTTCCTGAGACAGAAGACAGAATTTTCTAACATTGGTCAAACATGCCCAAGATATTTCTAAATTTGTCAACTGTGCAGCTTTTGACTGTTTTGAGTGCATAAGCAGAACCTCTGCCATTGCCATAGGTGCACGTAGAATTGCTTGGCTCCAGGCATCTGATCTGGAGATCTGGGTACAAGACAAATTGGGAAATATCCCTTGTACTGGTGAGAACCTGTTTGGTAGAGATTGGCAGGAAAAAGCCAATGAGTTGGATGCTGACAACTCCACCTTGGATAGATTATCCAAGTCCACAGTTGATCCTGCTAGAAAGAAATCTTTCAAGAAACCATTCTTTTCTAAGAAGAAAGGATATTATCCTGCTTATGGCTCAGCAGGGACGTTCTGCAGGTCAGCTTGTCAAGAAAGGTCAGCAACCACCCAAACAGAAGAAAGCAAAGACTGCTAAGCTTCAGCCGTCCCAGCAGTCTCAGCCTCCACAAGGCCTTTGACTTTCAGCTAGAGAACTTAGCCTTCCTGGCTCTCGTGGGACCAGAGCCTTTCACCATTCCAGGAAGGTTATGTCACTTTGCCCCCAGATGGAGGCAAATAACAGCAGAGCATTGGACACTCTCCATCATAAAGGAGTGGTACAAGCTTCATTTTTCGAGCATGCCACCTCCCACATAAAAAGGCAGTTCAATTCTCCGACCTCTCTCATCAACCTGTTAGGTCAGGAGGTCACTATGCTTCTTGCCCAAGGGGCAATAGAAGAACTACCCATCCATCAGCAGGGTACAGGGTTTTACTCCCCCTATTTCCTTATACCAAAGAAAACAGGGGGATACAGACCTATCTTGGCCCTCAGAGAATTGAACAAATTCCTTGTCAAAGAGAAATTCAAGATGATTTCACTCGGAACTCTGCTGCCATACCCTCAGAGTCAGAATTGGCTTTGTTCTCTAGATCTCAAGGATGCATACACCCATGTTCTCATCCATCCAACTCACAGAAGATTCCTTCAGTTCCTTTTTCAAGGAAAGCACTACCAATACAGGGTGCTTCCTTTTGGCCTGGCCTCAGCTCCAAAGGTGTTCACGAAATGCATGGCTGTAGTAGCAGCATTTCTACGCACTCTAGGGATATTCGTCTTCCCCTACTTAGACGAATGGCTCATTCGAGCCCCAACAGAGTCAGAGGCCAGGACTTCTCTCTCCTGCACAATGCGTATCCTTCAGTATTTGGGTCTGGTAATAAACATCCCAAAATCCAGTCTAACTCCCACTCAGTCTTTAGAGTTCATAGGAGCTTTGCTGGATGCCAGAAAGGCAATGGCCTATCTCACCCAGGCCCGCTGCCTTCGCATTGTGCAGTTAGCTTCTCAAGCAGTGCTAAAGTCTCATCTCACTGCCCGAGAAATACTACAACTACTAGGCCACATGGCATCTACCGTGCATGTGATTCCCTATGCTCGCCTTCATATGAGGGCAGCCCAGTGGACTTTATCCACTCAAAGGACCCAGGCATCAGGATGCCTGTCAGACAAAATAGCAAACACAAGTCGCCTTATTTTGTCCCTCCAATGGTGGAAGTCCACTCAAAACCTGTTGCTGGGGTCCCCTTTCCAACAACCCTTACCCCAAGCAACTCTCACAACAGATGCTTCTCCGATGGGTTGGGGAGCTCATCTGCAAGACCTCTCCACCCAAGGCACCTGGTCTCCACAGGAGACTCATCTACATATCAATCTCTTGGAGCTCAGAGCAATCTTTCTTGCTCTTCGAGTGTTCCACAACCTGCTCAGCTACAAGACAGTCCTCATTCATAGAGACAATTAAGTAGCCATGTTCTACGTGAACAAGCAGGGGGGGGAACAGGCTCTCTGTCGCTTTGCAACGAAGCTTTGCGACTATGGGCCCTCGCCAGAGAGCATCAGATTCATCTCCTGGCAGTGTATCTTCCAGGCATACAAAACTCTTTGGCAGACAGTCGAGTTCTGCTTCCACACGAGTGGTCTCTGCATACAGACCAGGCGACCAAGATTTTTCAAATTTGGGGAACCCCGGAGATAGACCTCTTTGTAAGTCCGTGAAATGCCAAACTTCCCGGTTCTGTTCCAGAATTCTGGCTCAGAAGGCTCAGGCCAGGGATGCTTTCCTCTTTTACTGGGGTCAAGACTTCCTGTATGCCTTTCCACCCAGTCCCCTACTTCCCAAAACCCTGTTCAAGCTTCAGAGAGACAGAGGCCGTATGATTCTCATAGCTCCACATTGGCCAAGGCAAGTGTGGTACCCTCTGCTTCTACATCTCTCTCAAGCTCCCACACTGGAGTTAGGGTCTGCTCCAGATCTCCTATCCCAGGACGACGGAATGTTATGGCATCCCAATCCCCAGTCTCTGCGTCTCAGGGCTTGGTTGCTGAAGGCCTAGATCTCCATGATCTTAATCTCCCTCAGCAAGTAAAAGATATTCTTTTTGCTTCCAGGAAACCTTCCACGAGATGCTCTTATGCTTTCAAGTAGAAAAGGTTTACAATATGGTGTTCACAGAAGGTTCTTAACCCCCTTGCGATACCTCTGGAATCATTGCTGGAGTATCTCCTTCATTTGTCCAATGCAGGTCTTAAGACTAACTCAGTAAGAGTCCATTTGAGTGCTATTACAGCTTCCTTTAAGCCTCTAAATGGACAGCCTATTTCCTCTCATCCTCTTATAGCAAGATTTATGAGGGGCCTTCTTCTAACTAAGCCTCCCATTAGGCCACCACCAGTGGCATGGGACTTAAACCTGGTTCTTGGGCAGCTCATGAAGCCACCTTTTGAACACTTAGCTACTACCTCCTTGAAATTCCTTTCTTGGAAGGTTATCTTTCTCATTGCAATCACATCAGCACGTCGCATTAGTGAGTTGCAAGCGATAGTAGCTGATCCACCTTATATAAGGTTCCATCATGACAAGGTAGTCCTTAGGACTCATCCACTCTTTATGCCAAAGGTGGTCTCGCCTTTTCATCTAAACCAAGCGATCTACCTACCTGTGTTTTTTCCAAGGCCTCATGCATCAAATGCAGAGAGGAATCTTCATACCTTGGACTGTAAAAGAGCTTTAGCCTTTTACTTACAAAGAACACAGCAACATAGAAAGTCCTCTCAACTCTTTGTTGCTTTTGATCCTTCTCATTTGGGACTTTATTTTATTTTATTTAACATTTCTTATATACCGCCTTTCATGATATCAAGGCGGTTTACATTGAACAAACTGAAATTACATTGAACAGGGCATTATAACTTGGAGACAACTATTTTACAGGGAACATGGGCAATGGAGGGTTAAGTGGCTTGCCCAAGACCACAAGGAGCACGTGTGGGACTAGAAACCCCAGTCCTTCCGGCCCAACCTTGCTGTCCTCTAGTGGGATTTGAACCCCCGACCTTCCGGCCCGAGGTACCTAGCCCCAACCACTAGGCCACTCCTCCATGTCTCTTGGGACTTCCAGTCTGCAAGAGAACAGTATCCAACTGGATTGCTCAGTATATATCCTTTGCTTATCAGAGTAAGAATCTTCCTCTGGAGGGCCATGTCATGGCTCACAATGTGAGAGCCATGGCAGCTTCAATGGCTCATCTCCACTCTGTGTCTATCGATGACATCTTCAAGCAGCCACCTGGGCCTCGGTTCATACCTTCACAGCCCATTACTGCTTGGACAAGGACTCCCGCCCGGATGCCTTGTTTGGTCAGGTTGTTCTCCAACACCTGTTCCATACCTAATCAACTCCTACCCACCATCCCTGGTAGGATGCCAGAGATCCATGGGGGGAAGTGGAGCCCTTCTCAGGGGCATTCAACTTCTGGGGTCTCTCCCTGGCATCTAAAGCTAGGGAGTCCCCATATGTGATGACTACATTCCTGCTTGTTCCTGGAGATAGCATAGCAGGAATTTCGTTCTCACAACCCACCCACCTCCCCTAGGAGTTGTATTTTCTCTTTATTTATTTATTTATTTAACATTTCTTATATACCGCGCTATTTGTCATCAGTGCGGTTCACATTAAAACATTATAACACTTGGTCAGATACATTGGTCAGATACTCTATCTATCTCTTTCCCTTTCCCTCTCTCTCTCTTTGTCTCAGCTTTAAAACTCAACTGGAGAGAGGCAGTTGGGAAAGGCGGGAAGGCAGCACGCAGGCGCTGTGGGATGCTCCCAAAAGCTTCCTAATTGGACGCTGGGGAGCGTTCCCACGCAGGCTCCGTCGGTACCGACGATACCCATATGCGAGGACTAAATTCCTGCTGTTCCCGGAGATCACCTGTTACAGGTGAGTAACTATGCTTTTTACATGGTCAAGTAAGCACTTACAAAATTTCCCCAGCATACACGCATAAAATAGGTATTCAGGAAACATTCTATTGCTCTTCAATTTATCAGTATCTGCTTTTTCTTTATGAAAATGGCTCATAATGAATTCAGATTCTCAAATTTAGGAGAACAAAAGCATCTGTAAATACGGTTTTAATTGATAACTTATTATTTTGCATTCCAAAAATACTTTATCCTTCTGCTTCCAAAATTGAAACCATTTTGCAACATTAAAACAAAAAAATAGCAATTAATTTACCTGTGAAGGGAATCGAGAAGGGTCAATTGCTCCTTGTGATTTTCTCCCTGCAGTGATGCATTCTACTAGTAATTGTTTCAGAGTTTCTTTCATCTCAGTGGCTAAATTGTTTAGCCAATCCTAACAAAGAAAAGAATGAAGTCATTATGGGTATTTACAACAAATTATGAAAACTAATAATTACATAATGCATTGAGATTTACATACCTCAACATCATTTGATACAAGAACTTTATTTTTCAAAGGCACAATTTCTCCTTCCAGAGATTTCATTGCTGTTATGTGCTTAAAATGCTCATCAAAACTCACACTGTTAACACCTAGTAAAAACAGCAAAATCATGTATGAATTACAGAAATGAAAGAATAAAATATTGTAAAATACTGTACACTTATCCTCCCTTGTAATGAATTTTGTGTCCAGAGACACTGGCAGAGGACTGTTGATTTGGACAACTCCCATTATGTTTCAACTCCTGCTTAGAGCAGCAGTAAGTAGCACAGATTAGGAAGCCTCACAAACTCAATATATCTATGGTGACTTCCAACCAAATTACTTGCATATGAATATAAGTGTGTGTTGGCCAGATGATAGTTAATTAAGAATAATCGGCTGTGTTCTTCGAGGCAGTATTATGAGTATCAAAGATGGGTGGTGAAAAGGTAGTTACTCACCTGTAGCAGGTGATCCCCATGGACAGCAGGAAACAGTTCTCACATACGGGTGACATCATTCAACAGAGGCTATATAGGAACACTCCCCAGTTACTAATCAAAGCTTTTGGAAGCTTCCGCTGCACATGCGTATCATCTTCCCATCTGCCTCTGTGGTACCATCTTAGCTCACAGTCTGATACTATAGCTAACGTAGAGTACAAATCCCAGGTTATGAAGAACACTTTTTAAACCCGCTGTCAAGTTTTTGCAACATATCAGCTGGAAAAACAGCCATAGCGAAATCAAATGACTCAATTTTGAAAAGTGAACGTTTACTCACGGCCGAAGCACTGAGACCTAGAAGGGCAATGGTAATGCAAAAAAGCGTAGTTACTCACCTGTAACAGCTGTTCTCTGAGGACAGCAGGAATCAGTCCACACATATGGGTGACGTCGGCACAGACAGAGCCCTTGCAGAAGCAACCCACCAGCTTTCAAAGAAAGCCTTTGGGAGATGGACCACGCATGCATTGTCCCCTTCCCGCCCAAGGGTGCCATCTTGCTCAGTCAGATGACATAGCTAAAAGATGGCAAAAATAAAAGATAGTAAAGGAGCAACTCCAAGGGGAGGAGGGAGGGTTCTGAGGACTGATTCCTGCTGTCCCCAAAGAACACCTGTTACAGGTGAGAAACTATGTTTTCTTTGGGAACAAGCAGGAAGTCAGTCCTCACATACGGAACTCCCCAGCTAAAGGCTACCGAAAGCCAATAGCAAAAATAGGGGCTCCCTCACGGGGAGCTGCAAGAAGCAGCAATTTAGCCCGTGTACACAGACTACAGTAGGACCCTGTGTCTGTTGAAACCAGCACTCCAGTAGCCTGAACACAAAAGGGTCGGAGGATATAGTTATCTCCAAGTTATAATGCCCAGTTCAATATTATTTCAGTTTGTATAATGTAAACCGCTTTGATATCATGAAAGGTGGTATATAAGAAATATTAAATAAATAAATAACCAAACAAACAAACAAACCCCGAAAAGGTTATGGAGCACAGCCTGGCTGAAGGCACTGTCCCGTCAGGGTTCTCTTTCCAGGCAGTACTGAGCTGCAAAGATATGGACTGAAGACCAGGTGGTGGCCCAGCAGATGTCCAACATCGGGACAGAGCGCAAGTTTGCCACCGAGGCCGCCATGGCTCTCTTCTGCTCATAAGCGAGGGTGATACTGTCTGCAACCCATGTGGACAGCATACGCTTGGTCACCGCTTTCCCCAGCCTACTGGGGTTCTAGGAGATATAGCTGAGAAGCTTTGCGGTGGCCCTGAGTGCACTGGATATAGAAGAACAAAGCCCTCTTACAGTCCAAGGTATGTAAGACAGTCTCCGCCCGACTGGAGTGAGGTCTTGGAAAGAAGACAAGGAGTACCACTTCTGGGATGAGATGGAAGGGCGACATTACCTTCGGCAGGAGTTTGGGGTGCGTGAGAAGCACCACTCTGTTCTTGTAGAATCTGGTATAGGGCGTCTCCGCCATAAGGACCTGAGGTTCACTAACTCTGTGAGCGGAGATAAGCGCGACCAGGAAAGCGAGGTAGAAAAGGTGGCAGGTAGCCAGAGGTTCGAAGAGCGGGCGAGTGAGCTGCTCCAACACTACGTTGAGGTTCCATTCGGTTGCCGGAGGGCGAACTAGGGGTTTCAATAACAGTAGTTACTCACCTGTAACAGGTGTTCTCCAGGAGCAGCAGGAATCAGTCCTCACATATGGGTGACGTCGGCGCCAACGGAGCCCTCGGGAAGCAATTTCCCCAGCTTTCAAAGAAAGCCTTTGGGAATTGCAGCGCACATGCGCGGTCCCCTTCCCGCCCAAGGGTGCCATCTTGCTCAGTCTGAAGACATAGCTAAAAGACAGCAAAAAAATTAGCAAAAACGAAATGATAGGACTGCAACTCCAAGGGGAGGAGGGAGGGTTGTGAGGACTGATTCCTGCTGCTCCTGGAGAACACCTGTTACAGATGAGTAACTACTCTTTCTCCAGGACCAAGCAGGAAGTCAGTCCTCACAAATGGGACTCCCAAGCTTAAGGCTACCGGAGACCCCAAGCACAAAAATGAGCTCCCTCTAGCTCAGCAGCTCAGAAGGAAGGAATCTTCTCTGAAAACGCCCCCGACCGGTAGCCCAACACCAGGGCCGGAGGGTAGGAGTTGCCTAAACCTCAAAGAGATTATGGAGGACTGCCTGACCGAAAGCACTGTCCCTGCGGGACTCCCTCTCCAGGCAGTAATGGGCTGCAAAAGTCTGGCTTTAAGACCAAGTAGCGGCCCGGCAGATGTCTGCCAACGGAACAGAGCGGAGATGAGCCACTGACGCAGCCTTCGCCCTAACTCGATGAGCCGTGACACGACCCTCCAACGAGAGGTCGGCTGCCCCATAAGCCCAGGCGATACAGTCAGTTACCCAAATGGACAATGTACGCTTGGAGACAGGTAGCCCCAATTTATTGGGGTCAAAAGAAACGAAGAGCTGAACAGCCCTCCTATGCTGCCGCGTACGGTCAAGGTAGAAGGACAAGGCCCTCCTACAGTCCAGGGTATGCAGGACCATTTCAGCCCGGCTGGAGTGCGGCCTGGGAAAGAAGGTCGGAAGAACCACCTCCTGGTTGAGATGAAAAGGAGAAACCACCTTTGGAAGAAACTTAGGGTGAGTCCGTAGGACCACTCTATTCCTGTAGAACCTAGTGTAAGGAGGATCAGACACCAGGGCTTGCAGTTCACTAACGCGCCTAGCCGAGGTAAGGGCTACCAAGAACAAGGTTTTCCAAGAAAGAAAACGAAGAGGGCAGGTAGCCATAGGTTCAAAGGGCGGACAGGTAATCCGCTGCAAGACCACATTCAGATCCCACTCAGGGGCTGGTGGACGCAAAGGAGGCTTAAGCAGAAGGAGGCCTCGGAGAAAACGAGCCACCAAAGGGTGGTTGGAAAGAGGCCTGCCATCCACTGGTGCGTGATGTGCAGAGAGAGCACTGAGGTGGACCCTGACAGAGTTGGATTTAAGGCCCAGATTGGAGAGGTAAAGCAAGTATTGCAAGACCACTGCCACTAAGCAGGAGAAGGGGTTCTTAGACGGCTGAGCACACCAAATGGAGAACCGACGCCACTTAAGAGCGTAGGACTTCCGGGTGGAAGGCCTCCTTGAGGCCAAGACAACCTCTTCTACCTCCCGAGGCAGCTGGAGAGGAGCAAGGACTACCCTTTCAGCAGCCAGGCCATCAGATGAAGGGACCGGAGGTTGGGGTGTAGGAGAGACCCTTGATCCTGTGTCAGGAGATCGGGTTGAAACCCCAGAGGAAGAGGAGTGTCCACCGCTAGCTGCATTAGAAGCGGGAACCAAGGTTGTCTGGGCCACCGGGGAGCCACTAGGATCAGAGAGGCTTTGTCTCTGAGAACTTTGAAGAGTGTTCGAGACACCAGCGGCATGGGAGGAAAAGCATACAAGAGGCCTGTGGACCATGGAATCAGAAAAGCATCCGCCGCTACTCTGAGAGGATGCGGTTGCCGAGAGCAGAATCTGGGAAGTTGCCGGTTCAGAGGACTGGCAAACTGACTTTTGTTCATTGTCGGTTACCTTCTTGTTTTGTGTAAACCGCGCTGATCGCAAATAGTGCGGTATATAAGAAATGAAAATAAATAAATAAATAAATAAAACAGATCCATGGTGGGGAGCCCCCACTTGAGAAAGATCCGCTGAACCACTAAGGAATTCAATCTCCACTCGTGCGGTTGGAGGATCCTGCTGAGTTTGTCTGCCAGGTAATTTTCCTGACCTGGGAGATAGACCGCTTTGAGGAGTATGCCGTGGTGGACTACCCAAGAGCACAGCCTTCGTGCCTCCTGACAGAGAAGGAAGGAGCCTGTTCCTCCTTGTTTGTTCACGTAGAACATTGCAACTTGATTGTCCGTCTTGACCAGTACAGACTGGTGAGAAGTGAGGTGGGAGAAGGCTCTCAGAGCTAGGCGGATGGCTCTGAGCTCCAGGAAGTTTATCTGCTGCGCAGACTCCAGAGGCCTTGAGTACATGTCCCTTGGCAATGTGCTCCCCAACCCAGGAGAGAAGCATCAGTCGTTAGTAATCCCGAGATGGCGGAGGAGATTGAAAATCCACTTCCAGTAGCAGGTTTGGCAGATGAAGCCACCACCGCAGAGAAGAGACCAGCAGGTCGGAGACCTGTACTGAGTCCGTCAGGCTCCCCGTGGCCTGATGCCATTGAGTGCGAAGGCACCACTGGGCAGGTCGCATGTTCAGGCGGGCATTGGGGGTCACATGGACCGTGGAAGCCATATGGCCGAGCAGTCTCAGAAATTGCCTGGCAGAGACCAGGGAATTGCTGCGAAAGTGGCTGGCGAGAGTCATGAGCCTGTGGGCCCTGTCCAGAGGCAGGAAGGCCTGCGCCTGAAGTGTGCTTAACCTTGCGCCGATGAATTCGAGATCTTGAGAGGGGAGCAAAGTGGACTTTGCGAAGTTTATGACAAAGCCCAAGTGCTGGAGCAGAGACACAGTGCGATGAGTGGCCTGAGTGGCCTCTTGGGAAGACTGGGCCTGGATGAGCCAGTCGTCCAGGTATGGAAACACAAAAAGGCCTTGAAGTCTGAGATAGGCTGCCACCACTGCTAGGCATTTGGTGAAAACCCTGGGGGCGGAGGATAGGCCAAAGGGCAGGACCCTGTACTGGTAATGATTTCCTCCCACAACAAATCTGAGATATTGTCTGTGGTCTGGATGAATAAGGATGTGAGTATAGGCATCCTTTAGATCTAAGGAACATAGCCAGTCTCCCTGCTGGAGGTAGGGCAGCAGGATTCCAAGGGTAAGCATCTTGAACTTTTCCCTTGCCAGGAACTTGTTGAGGTTTCGCATGTCCAGGATGGGTCTGAGGCCTCCTGTTCTTTTTGGTATCAGAAAGTACCTGGAATAAAAGCCGTGACCTCTCAGGTGGTGGGGCACCGGTTCCACAGCCTGTTCCTGAAGAAGACTTGCCAACTCCTGAAGGAGTAAGTCACTGTGCAGAGGGAGTCTTGGAGGCTCCCCTGGGAAGTAGGAGGGAGGTACCTGGTGAAAGTGCAGAAGATAGCCTTTCTGAACTATATGAAGCACCCAGGTATCTGATGTGATGGCTGACCACCTGTGGGCAAAGTGGACCAGCCGGCCTCCTGTGCTGAGAGAAACCAGCTGAGGGGGAGAGGCTATGCTGATGGAGTCAAAAACCCCCACCCTGCTGAGCAGGGGCCAGCGTAGTGGGCTTGGGGGCCTGTTGCCTACGGGACCCATTACCCCGTCCCTTGGCCTGCTGACCCTTTTGGGAAGCTGCTGAGGCCTGATACTGAGGGTAGTATTTATAGGCAGCCGCCTTCCTCGGGTAAAAGGGCTTTTTCCCCGAGCCCTTCTTCTTCTGAGAAGGGGCAGAGGTTTTTCTGGACAGCCTAGTTCTGGTCAGAGTCTCGGTCTCGATTTGTGCAGCCTTTTCAGCCATGGGTTTGCCAAAGAGGTTTTCACCTCTGCAGGGGACATCGACCAACTTGTCCTGGACCCATGGCTCGAGATCGGATGACTGAAGCCAAGCCTGTCGGCGGGCACCGATGCCGGCCCCGGCTACTCGAGCCGATGCTTCGAAGCCATCGTAGGCTGCTCGAGAGATAAACTTCTAGCACTCTCGAATACCAGTGGACAAGGCTTGGAACCTCTGCAAAGGTTCCTCGGAGAGACCAGAAGAGAACCCGGCAATTTCTTTTGCCAGATCTCGGAGATACATGCCCATATAGAGCTGGTAGGTCTGGACTCGACAAGCAAGCATGGAGCCCTGGAAACACTTTCTACCGAGGGCATCCAGGCTCCGGGCCTCCCGGCCGGGAGGCACCGAGGAGTGCATTTTCTGACTCTTGAGTCTATGCATGGCCGATTCCACCACCATGGAATGGTGCGGTAGTTGTGCCTTTTGGAACCCGGGGCTCTTGCGGACTCGATAAATGGAATCGACCCGCTTGCTTAACACCGGCGCCGACGCCAGGTTCTCCCACATGCGGAAGAGAAGTCGTTCCAGCATCGGAGGAACCGGTACAGTAAAGGCCTCCTTCGGGGGAGAGTCATACTGGAGGGCATCGAGCTCTTCGGCTCGAGGCTCCTCCTCGGGATCCGCGGGGAATGCCAAGGCCTTGGCCATATCCTGCACGAAGTCCGAGAACCGGGTGTCCTCTGGGGGGGACCGTCTCCGAGGTTTGGACTCGGGCGAGTCCGATGGGACACACCGAGTCCGAAAACTACCAGGTGACTCTTCGTCCTCCGTTTCCCAGTCGGACTCCTCGGAGGAGGATTCGAGTGGCTCCGGTCGGGCGGGCACTGATGCCCTCTGCCCCGACGCCGAAGGTGTTGGCGTCGACGACCTCGGTCCCGAACGGGAGGCCGAGGGAGACCGCGACCGAGGATCGACTCGAGCTCGAATGGACTCGAGGATCGGTTCGTCTCAGGGGTCGACTTGGACGTCGAGGTCCCGGTGGCCGGGGCAGATGCATTGGCGAGGCCAGCGATCAATGCCCGCTGCTGGTCCATGAAGGCAGCCAAACTGCTCTCCAAGGCCGTCAACCTGAGTCCAAGCTCAGGAGACCCAGCAGCCCCCGACTCGGGCCCTGACGGCGTCGGGCCCAACGTCGGCTCCTTCGGAGGCGAATCCACGAGGACTACAGTACTCACGTGTCCAGGCAATTCCATTTCGAGACGAGGATGTTTCGAAGGCCTCTCCGACTCCGAGGACCCGGGACGGCTATTGGGGCTATGCGACCTGGCCCTCAAGGAACCAGGAGCGTCCACCGACGCCGCCCTCGCGGATTTTTTCTTCCGATGATGTTCCCGGGTAGGAGACCCCCGCTCAGAGGAACTCCGACGATGCTCAGGACCGGAGTCCCGGGACGTCGAAGCCTCTGACGAGGTCCGGGCCCGGCCGGACGCGGAGTCAGAGAAGATTCGTTCTCGTTGATGCTGCCGACTCCTCAACGCTTTTGAGGACATCTTGCCACACGGACCACAGATCATCGGGTCATGATCGGGTCCGAGGCAGCGGAGGCAGCAGTCGTGTGTGTCGGTAAGAGACATGAGTTTCTTACAGCGATCACACTTCTTAAACCCGCTGGCAGCCATCGAGGGAAAAAGGGCCCCTGCGAGGTCAAAAGACAGGGCTGCCAGTGAAAAGGAAAAAAATGGCGCGAACGCTTGTCACGAAGGACAAAAAAACGAAAAATAAAGAAATGAACCCGATACCGGCGTAGCGGATCCGGGCGGGAAAAAGGATCCGGCGTCGAACCGAAAAAGAATAAAAAATAAGAGAGAAAATCAACTTTTTCAGCGGTGATCACAAACAGCGTCTGTAGGGCTCCGCGGAAAAAAGAAGACTGATCAAGATGGCACCGTTGGGCGGGAAGGGGACCGCGCATGCGCGCTGCAATTCCCAAAGGCTTTCTTTGAAAGCTGGGGAAATTGCTCCGCGAGGGCTCCGTCGGCGCCGACGTCACCCATATGTGAGGACTGAATTCCTGCTTGGTCCTGGAGAAAGAGTAGGCCCTGAAGGAAATGAGTCACCAAAGGTTGGACAGAGAGGGGCATACCATCCACCGGATAGTGGTGCGCCTTCAGGGCACTAAGGTGAACATAAGAACATAAGATATGCCATAATGGGTCAGACCAAGGTCCATCAAGCCCAGTATCCTGTTTCCAACAGTGGCCAATCTAGGTCATACGTACCTAGCACTTTCCCCCAAAAGACACAAGTTCCACAATGCTTGTACTGGGTCAAGCATTGATATCCTGGGTCCCTTCTTAATAATGGTTTATGGACCTTTCCTCCAGGAACTTGTCCAAACCTTTTTTAAACCCAGCTACACTAACAGCCTTTACTACATCCTCCGGTAACAAATTCCAGAGTTTGATTATACGTTGAGTGAAAAAATATTTTATTTTATTAGTCTTAGTTTACCCTGTAGCTTCATTGCATGTCCCCTAGTCTTTCTATATTCTGAAAACGTAAACAATAGAGCTAAGTTTACCCATTCCACGCCGTTCATTAATTTATAGACTTCTATCATATCTCCCCTCAGCCATCTCTTTTCCAGGTTAAAGAGCCCTAACCTTTTTAGCCTTTCTTCAAAGGAGTATCCTTCCATCCCCTTTACCATTTTGGTGGCTCTTCTCTGAACCTTTTCTAATAACGCTATATCCTTTTTAAGATACGGCGACCAGAATTGCACACAATATTCAAGGTGCGGTCTCACCATGGAATGATATAGATTTATTATTATATCTTTTGTTTTATTTTCCATTCCTTTCCTTATCATACCTAGCATTCTATTTACTCTCTTGTCCACCGCTACACACTGGGCCGATGGTTTTAACACGTTATCCACAATGACGCCTAAATCTTTTTCCTGGGTGGTGGGTTCCTAATGTGGAACCTTGCATCATGTAACCACAGTTTGGGTTGTTCTTCCCTAGCTGCATAACGTTGCACTTGTCCACATTAGATTTCATCTGCCATTTTGATGCCCAGTCTTCCAATTTATCCAGATCCTCTTGCAATTTTCCACAATCCTCTTGGGTTTTAACAACTTTAAATAGTTTTGTGTCATCTGCAAATTTGATAACCTCACTCGTTATTCCACTTTCCAGGTCATTTATGAATATGTCAAAAAAGCAGCGGATCCAGCACAGATCCCTGGGGTACACCACTATTCACCTTTCTCCATTGGGAAAATTGGCCATTTAGCCCTACCCTCTGCTTTCTATCTTTTAACCAGTTCCTGATCCACAATAGTACACTGCCTCCTATCCCATCCATGACTCTTTAGTTTTGCCAAAAGTCTCTGATGAGGTACCTTGTCAAAGGCTTTCTGAAAGTTCAGATACACTATATCAACTGACTCACCTTTGTCCACCTGTTTATTCACACCTTCAAAAAAACATAACAGATTAGTAAGACAAGATCTTCCTTGTCTAAAGCCATGTTGGCTGTCTCCCATTAGGCCATGACAATCTACATGCTGTGTAATTTTGTTCTTTACGATGGTTTCTACCATTTTTCCGGGTACTGACGTCAGGCTCACCGGTCTGTAGTTTCCCGGATCACCCCTGGAACCCTTTTTAAAAATTGGCATTACATTGGCGATCCTCCAGTCTTCAGGTATTACAGATGATTTTAATGAAAATTCACAGATTACTAATATCAGGTCTGCAATCTCATATTTCAGTTCTTTCAACACCCTTGGATGTATACCATCCGGCCCAGGTGATTTGCTACTCTTCAGTTTATCTAATAGTTGTAATACAACTTCCCAATGTTTCGATATTTCCTTCAATTCTTCCGCACCTTTAAATATCACTTCAGTCATCTTCCTCAGTAAAGATCAAAACAAAAAATTCATTCAGTCTCTCCGCTATCGCCTTGTCGCCTCTTAGTGCCCTTTTAACCCCTCTATCATCTAGAACATAAGAACATATAACATAAGAACATAAGATATGCCATACTGGGTCGGACCAAGGTCCATCAAGCCCAGTATCCTGTTTCCAACAGTGGCCAATTTAGGTCATACGTACCTAGCAGTTTCCCCAAAAGACACAGGTTCCGCAATGCTTGTACTGGGTCAATAGTTGTAATACATCTTCCTGATGTATCGATATTTCCTCCAAATTCTTCTGCACCTTTAAATACCACTTCAGTCATGGGTAACATCATGGTTGGGAAGATGGCTCCCGCCAAGTCAAAGGACTACAATGTCCTCACTAACCAGGGGGGGGGGGGGGAAGGGGTGCAAGAAAAAACCCATGCACCAAAAAAACCCCAAAAAATGCAGCGCTCTGGCATTGATGCTCCTCGAGATTGTCAAAGGCAGGAGGGGTGACGCGAATCGAGAAAAGACTGTACCGGAACAGCAAAAAAACGACAGTAAAAAATTTCAACTCATCTCTGGGATTCAGTCAGACCTCCGAAGGACTCCGCAGAAAAAAGAAGACTGAGGTAAGATGGCGCCTTTGGGTGGGAAGACCAGCACACATGCATAGAATATCTTCCAAAAACTTCCTTTGGAAGCTGGGAAGTATTCCTGCGCGGGCCCATCAATGACATCATCCATATGTGAGGACTGACTTCCTGCTTCGTCCCAGAGAACTGGCTCCTTCCTCAACAATGAAGCCACCTTACAGTTCAGAAAATCATTTAAGGCCGACCCACCTTCCAGAGGAATGGTGATCTGTCTAGTAACCACCATGAACTGTACATCCACCTTGGAAATGCCATATAACTCAACTCTAGGGAACAGAGATCTTCTTACATACCCCTTAACCCTTTAGGCAGGGAGCTGAGAGAGTTCCATTCCAACTGGATTATATCCTTGATCACATCCGGGAACAGCAGGACAGTAGTAGATATCTGCACCCCTTGAAGGAGCAGGTGTACCTTCAGCTCCTTGCTTTGTGCCGGCAGTATCCATCAAGTTCAAAGCGGATGAAACCCTAGCAATCAATGCCGCTAGCTACTCCTTCCAGAATAGGTGGATCACCTCAGCCTCTTCACAATCTTCTGAAATCTAGAGTACTTTTTTATCCACATCAAAGCCCAATACCGAACCATCTGAAATCAAGCAGTACCGAACCATCTGAAATCAAGCCACAGTCAAAATCTCAGACAGATCCCAGCTGTACTCCATCTTCAGGGGACACTCCCCACTGGTGGTGCTTAGCCAAAGGTAATCAAAGAGGGCTTCACTCTCAACCTGCCCTGCATGAGACTGCATCTGGAGGCACTCAGAGGCCACAGGGTCCGAATTTCCATGACAGAAGGACCAGGCCTTTTACAAAAAAGAAAAGAATTCTGGGGAGGACAATCCCGAGTCCAGAAGCTCTCCTCTCGGAAATGACCCCCCAATACTAGGAGACACAGCCACCACAGACCCCCTAGAGAACGAGGAGTGGCTCACAGCATGGTTGCCAGAGTCTCTGCTGGCTGGATATCCTTATCCATTGCATCCGTCACCTCCTGCCCTGAGGCAGGCAAGGCCGGACTAACTGCATCCCCTGGCCGAGAGAGGGGGAACAGAGCCTCCAAGGACAACTCAGAAGCTGCCATGCAAGAAAAGCAGAGTCCAGAATGTAAAGATTAAGCACCTTGCTTGCCAGAGGTCAACCAACGTTTCCAGGAAGAAGACAAAGAGTTAAGGCAAGTATCATAACAGTAAGGCTGCAGCGCCTCAAAAGACACACTTTAACTACGCTTTTACTGCAGTATGTGTTACAGGTGCTAGTGAAGGAATGCGCATTGGAGCCGTCTGGGTGGAACGTGTGCAAGGACCGTGTAACAGCCAGGTGCACAATAGATAAAAATGCTACTAACGCGTGCAGAAAACAGCAAGAATCCCACACACCGTGCCAACGCTCACCAGTGGTCCTCCCGAACTGCATCCCAAATAGACTGAATCAAGAGGCCCCAACAAGGATAATGATGGGGTCAAGCATTTGTACTCACCCTCTGAGAGCCGCAGGCCGAAAACATGTGCCGAACTCAGCTCTACTCCCCTGAAACTGTTTTACTGGCTTTGCAGCACTGCGTTTAAGGTGGCTAGCAGGCAGATTCCTCCAAGAGCCTTCTGCAATCATCGGGAGAGTGCAGGGGAGGGAAGGAGGGGGAGCTGAGGTTGTGTTAGGTTGCTGCATGCTTTCAGATCCTTCCAAATCCTTCCAGTTTCTACATGCTCAACAGGCTCTTATCATGATAACAGCGTGGAGCTAAACCAATCTTCCCTACTCCAATGGCTAACGAAAAGACCACAGTCTAATGGAACCTCCCACGTCATGCTCAAGTGACAGTGTCACCCTCAAAGTGGGCACATGAGCGTTTAATCAATCTTTTCCTCTCAATCCTCAGATTTTCTTCAAAGAGGAAAAAATCCATCTACCATCTGCTGGAGACAAAGAAATACTAAAGGGACCTCTAGTGGCTGAGGCTTAGAGAGGCATGGGAGTGATGTAACTGAAAGCTTTTCATTGGTTCTTTGTCTCCACCAATCTGCTAGTAGGGGGCCACAACCCACTTATCTGGACTGGTCTAGCAGGGCAATATGGAAATGTTAGTTTACTGTAATGTACAAACTGCCACCATGGTGCTCGTTGAATGAGATGCAAAGCATGACAATGCATGCAAAACAACTAATTAGTATTCAAATGAAAGACGTGGCTTCCAGTGAATTACCGCAAGCTGCATTATTCAGGGAAAGATAATGCCAGCTCAAAGAGCAGCATGACACTCCAGGCCACAAAAGTAAAAGGCCATGCCCAACGATGGCACATGCAGTCCAGGGGTCCACTTCTCCTGGCACCACCAATGACTCACCACTATCAAAACTACCCCTTCTCCTCTGCTGCCTCCCCAAGAACCCCTACTCCTTATCTCAAAAGCCAACCCCCCTCCCCCCGCAGACCCCCTTCAATCACCAAAGGCCACAGAGATCACTGGTGGTCTCTGAAGTCACCGGTGGTCTAGTGAGGTAGGCCAGTAGGAGTAACCCCACTTTGCTCCTGCAAGAGCTGGCTCCAGGATCATAATGGTGCATGGGATCTGCTAGCTGCAGTCCCGCAAGACTACAGCTAGAGGATCCCAGGCACCATTTTCATCCCGGAGTCCATGCCAGCAGGAACGATGGGGGATCACTCCTGCCAACCTACACCACTAGACTAGTAGGGACTTCAGAGGTAAAGCCCAGTGGTCCTCAGGGTCGAGAAAGGGTCTTGGAGGGGGGGTTAGCTTTTGAGACTGGGAGAGTGGGGTCCTGGTGAGCTGTCCTAGTGCTTGGGGATGCTATCAGGGGCGGCTCTATAATGAGGCTGAGTGAGGTGGTGGCCTCAGGTGGCAACTTTTTGGGTGTGGCAAAAATTGCCTCCAAAAAGGCCATCTCACTCGGCCTTCAGAATTTAAAAAAAACAAACCCACTCGCAGAAGCTGCTGCCATAGCAGCAGCAGCAGAATGAAGTGCTTTGACCCGGTGAAAAGCGGGATATAAATACAGCTAAATAAAATAAATAAATAAATAAAAGTGCCCTGCAGCCCCACGCCTCCCGCCACTCTTTTTCCCCCGTAATGGCTCAGCTTTGCAGAGCCACAAAGGGAGAGTGTTTCCCTTTCCCACGGATCTGTTAAAGTTGAGCCCGCTGGCGCTGATGGGAAAGAAGAAATTAGACCTTACCTGCTAATTCTCTTTCCTTGAGTGCTCTCCGGGCCAATCCAGGAACAGTAGGGTAGTCAATCTCCTTCAGCAGCTGAGGACTGACAATCTTCAAAGACTTGTTGACAGCCTAACTAGCTCCCCCTGGTGTCAGATAGTCAGTCTACCAATGTCCAAGCAGCATCCTGACTACTACATGCTCTCTATATAAACTTTAACGTAACTCAACTAACATCTCAACTAACATCTCACCCTCAACTAACAACCACTAACTGTAGTGTAACACTGTGACTGAACTTTCCTTCTCTTCCTCTTATTTATTTATTATTTATTTTTAATTCGACCCCAAATTGCCATCGAGGATCCGAAAGGGAGCCCCTTAGCCAGTTCCCTTCCGGAAAAGACCGAACTGCATCGAGGCCAAACCTACGTACTGATATCGCAAAGAGAACCTCTTAAGGTCCTCACCTGCCGAGCTCTGATGCCTAATAAATAGTCCTAGTACTGATTCCCGATAGCCAACAATGATGTCCAGGGTGGGTCCTGGACTAGCCCGGAGAGCACTCAAGGAAAGACAATTAGCAGGTAAGGTCTAATTTCTTCTTCCTTTTCGTCTCTCCGGGCCAGTCCAGGAACAGTAGGGTAGTACCAAAGCAGTACCTACTCTTGGGAGAGTCCTAGTAGCCCCACCAGAATGGCCGAAGCCCCGACCTTTGCATCTCCCGCTGCCTGAACATCCAAGCGATAATGTCGCGCAAACATATGCAAAGATGACCAAGTTGCCGCCCAACAAATATCCACTGGTGGAATCAAAGCTCTCTCTGCCCAGGACGTCGCCTGCCCCCGAGTCGAATGAGCTCGCAGCCCTTCCGGCGGCACCTTCCCACTCGCCTGATATGCCTCCGTTATCGCCTGCTTCACCCAGGGCACAATGGAGGCCTTGGAAGCAGCTTTACCTCTCCGCACTCCTGCAAATAGAACAAACAACCTATCTGACTTCCTAAAGGATTTCGTCCTTTTGAGGTATCTGTGGAGCATGCTACCGAGATCCAATCTGCGAAGCGAACTGTCCGCACTATCTGCTTCCGTGGCCCGAAAGGTAGGCAGTGAAATAGGCCGATTTACATGAAAAACTGACACTACCTTCGGGAGAAACGAGGGAACCGGACGCAACACCACTTTCTCTTCTGAAAACTGAATCCATTCCTGGCTGAACACTACGTCTCTCACACCAACCTTCAAAAATGCGCCAAATCTGGACATAAGCTAGTGATGTAGACTGTCTTTTTGCCTGTAACATGGTATTAACTACTGCCGCGGAATAGCCTCTACGTCTTAAGCGCTCCCTTTCAATAGCCAAGCCGTAAGCAAGAAGCGATCCACTTGCGGCATGAGAATTGGCCCCTGATACAACGGATTGACCCGACTTGGAAGCCTCCACGGACGGTCGACCAGCAAGCACACGAGATCCGCATAGCATACTCTTCTCGGCCAGTCCGGTGCAATAAGAATCACCTTCCCTCGGTGACCCGCTATTCTGCGAACGACTCGACCGATCATCGGCCACGGAGGAAAGACATAAAGGAGTTCCACTGACGGCCAAGGCTGAACCAAGCCATCGAGTCCCTCCAACATGCGCTCCCTGCATCTGCTGAAAAACCGAGATGTTCTGGCATTGCCGAACGTGGCCATCAGGTCCATAACTGGCTGACCCCAACGCCTCGTAATGTTGTGAAAGATTGCATCGTTCAGCTGCCACTCGCCGGGATCCAATACATGGCGGCTGAGGAAATCGGCCTGCACGTTGTCCTTCCCTGCTACATGTGCTGCCGATAACGCTAAAAGGTGCCTCTCCGCGCACTACAACAACTCCTGACTCTCTTCCAACAAGACCGAACTTCCGGTGCTTCCTTGTCGATTGATATAGGACACCGTCACCGCGTTGTCGGAGAAAACTCGTACCGCTCTCCCCTCCAAAAGCGTCTCGAATTCCTGGAATGCCAGCCATATAGCCCGCATTTCCAGCTGATTGATGAAGCAGTTGGTCATGTCCACCGACCAACGGCCCTGAGCTACCTGAGCCAGACAATGCACTCCCCAACCGGACAGGCTGGCATCCGTGGTGACCAAAACCAAATCCGGAGTCTCCAGCGGAACTCCTGCCCTGACATGAGTGGGATCTAGCCACCATTGTAGACTCTCGCGAACCCCCGCAGGACAATCCAACCGCTGATTCAGCAGATGCTCCTGCGGAGTCCAACGAGACAGCAACGAGTGTTGGAGACGCCGCATATGCGCCCTGGCCCAGGGCACCAAGTCCAAGGCTGCTGCCATGGAGCCTAGGAGCTGCATGTATCTCCACGCCATCGGAGCCTTGATTTGCAAGAAAGCTGACACCTGCCGTAACAGCTTTTGTACTCTGTCTTCCGGGAGAAACAACGCCCCTAAGTATACTAGGCGCTGTACTGGCATCAAGTGACTCTTGGAGCGATTGACCCCCCAACCTAGGCTCTCCAAAAATTCTACCACCCTTGTGGTTGCATTTGACGACTCCTGTATTGACGGAGCTTGAATCAGCCAATCGTCCAGATAGGGGTGCACCAGAATACCCTCTTTTCGCAACGCCGCCACCATCACCATCACGAATGTGCGTGGTGCCGTGGCCAGTCCAAACAGCAACGCCCGGAACTGAAAATGCACCATAGGCACTGCAAAGCGCAAGAACCTTTGATGCTCTGGCCTGATGGGTATGTGCAAATACGCTTCCGTTAAATCTATAGACGACAGAACCTCGCCCGGCCTTAAGGACCGGATCACGGACTGCAGTCTCCATCCGAAAATGCAGCACCCTCAAACAGCGGTTCACCTGGTTGAGATTGAGATTTGGTTGAAAAGATCCCTCTTTTTTGGGGACCACAAAATAAATCGAGTATCGACCCAAGCTGCACTGGTCTGGAGGCACTGGAACGATCGCCTGAAACTGCAGCAAGCGTTGAAGCGTGTCGTCCACCGCCTTTGCTTTGGCTGGGGAACCGCACGGAGAGACCACGAATGCACCCTTTAGTGGCTGCTTGAACTCCAAAGAATAATAGTCGTTAATGATCTCCAATACCTAGCGGTCCATAGTTATCGTGGTCCAGACGGAGTGAAAACGCTGCAACCGACCTCCTATTGGAACCTCCATTAGGAGCATCCTCCTTTCATTGTGGTTTCCTAGTGGAGCTCGGCTGGGGACCGCCAAATCCCCTTCCGAAGCCCCTAGCTCCCGAAAGGACTGCCCTCTGGATACAAATCGTCCTCTCTGATAAGAAGCAAACCGAGATCCTCTGAACCTCCGAAATTCTCTGGCTTGCCCCTCTGTGAAGGTCCAGGCTTTGGCCCCTTAGGAGGGTACTCCGGTAGCCGACCGCCTTTGGAGTCTCCCAAATCCTTCACAATCTTCTCCAGAGCTTCCCCAAAGAGCAGCTGGCCCTTATAAGGGAGCTTACTAAGGCGTGCCTTGGAAGCTGGGTCCGCCACCCAATTCCTCAGCCAGAGGAATCTCCGAGCGGCTACTACGGATGCTATTGATTTAGCTGACATCCTTACCAAGTCATAGAAGGTGTCTGCGAGATACGCCGATGCTGACTCCAATTTTGCTCCTTCCGGAGCCACAGCTCCCTCCGTCTCTGAAGGCTCATCCTGAAGCCACCTAATTGACGCTCTGGACACATACGCTCCAGAGATGGAAGCCTGCAATGCTAGCGCACTTGTGTCAAAAGCTTGTCTGAGTATCGACTCCAGCTTTCTATCCTGCAGATCCTTAAGGGCCGCACCGCCCTCTACTGGGATAGTAGTTTTCTTTGTCACTGCCGAAACCAACTCATCTATTTTCGGCATACGGAGCAACTCTTTCTCCTCCTGCGGAACCGGATACAGTCGGCTCAAGGCCCGCCCACTCCTCAAGGAGGCCTCCGGACATTCCCATTCCGACTCCACCATCTGTTTAATCACCCTGTGGACCGGAAAACACTTCTGTTCTGATCTAAAACCTTGTAATAGAGGATCCTCCAAGGGCTCCACTTGCACAGCCAGCGAAGAAATATTTAGAGCCGATAGAGACTGGGTAATCAGAGGTCCCAGTTCCTCCTTACGAAACACTCTGAAAACATTCGGATCCTCTCCTGCTCCCAGCTCACCTTCTTCCAACTATGCTGGCCACTGATCTATACCAGCCTCTGAAGGGATTTCTCCCTCCTCTGGTTCTTGCGAGTCAAGGCTTGGTTGCTCGAGGCCCTCGGCTGCCGCCATGGTGGTCAAACCACCCTTCGAAGACCCTTCTGCAGGGTCTCCTGCGGAAACATCTCTCTGAGGCAAAACATTCAGGTTAGGAGAAGTATCCTTACTGAGCCCCTGCTCCAGCTTTAAACAATAAGCCTTGTGAAGGGAAAGGATAAAATCTGGAAAAAACACAGTTTGAAAACTACCTGGAAGCTCTACAACTGGAGAGGAGTCCACAACTACTGCTGGGACCGTCTCCCTAGATTTCGCCGCCTTCTTTCACGATTTCTGCTGAAGCGTGGGAAGCACAGCTGTGCTCTCCAAAATGGCGGCTGTTCCCGCCTTTACCGCCACGGCTTGAAGCTTCCCTGCACCATCTTGTGCATCTGCTCTCTCCTCCATCGCGCCTCCGAATGACCGCTGCAAGGTGCTGCCCCTTCGCACACAAAACTGACACAGACCCGGTTCACACAAACCGCGGCAGCTTCCGCACTCCGTGCACACCGCCGAGCCCGGAAGCATGCACCCACCTGAACGCCGCTCCCCCGATTTCCTTACAGTCGCGGCTCACCCGAAAAACCTGAGGCTTATAATTCAGACGCACCTGCACAGCTCTGTCCACTCCCCCGACCTCTCAGACACCGCTGCTAGCAGCCGAGGGCATCAGGTCTCCGGAGACAGAGGGCTGGACTCTGGGGCTCCCAGATCCTACCTCTTTACTCCGTGACGGTTCTGGTCCCCGAGGCAGGCTCTGCCTCTGCTGTTTCAATAGCCGGACTCCGGGGCAGCTGACCACCGTCTTGTTATTTTTTTTTTTAACCAGTAACTTTAATGGGAACAATTCCCCTAGTCTAACCCTGCTAGGGTCAGTAAGGAAAAATCTTCAGCTATTGGCCTTCCTTTTCCTTTCTTCGGAGCCTGTCAGCAATACGTCCCTTCAGCTGCTGAGGACTGAAAGACTGACTATCTGACACCAGGGGGAGCTAGGAAGGCTGCCAGCAAGTCTTTGAAGAATGTCAGTCCTCAGCTGCTGAAGGAGGTTGACTACCCTACTGTTCCTGGACTGGCCCGGAGAGACGAAAAGGAATAGGGATTTCCTGTGCGAGACAGGAAATGCCTGTTTCCCCATCAGCACCGGC
Organism: Ichthyophis bannanicus; assembly: GCA_033557465.1. Taxonomy (NCBI): domain Eukaryota; kingdom Metazoa; phylum Chordata; class Amphibia; order Gymnophiona; family Ichthyophiidae; genus Ichthyophis; species Ichthyophis bannanicus. The sequence goes on along the minus strand of CM066035.1, from coordinate 171,565,401 downwards.
GGGCTCAAATTTAACAGATCTGCGGGAAAGGGAAACACTCTCCCTTCGTGGCTCAGCAAAGCTGAGCTGGCGCAGGGCAAAAAGAATGGCAGGGCTCTTCTGGAGAGGCAGTGGCAGAATGAAGTGCCCGTGGTCCTCCGCCTCTCCAGAACAGCCCTGCCATTTTTTCCAATTTCCCTTCAGAAAGTCTGGGGCTGGGCTGGGTTGGGGGTAGCACAGGAAATAGTAATAGGCTGATGGGGGGAGGGCTAGGACTGGAAATGGGCTGATATGGGGGGTTAGAACTGGAAATGAGCTGATGGGGTTAAGAATGGAAATAGGCTGATCGGAGGGAGAGTTAGGACTGGAAATGGGTTGATTGGTGCGGTTAGGACTGGAAATGGGCTGATTAGGGGGTCTAGGACAGGAAATGGGCAGATTAGGGGGTCTAGGACAGGAAATGGGCAGATTAGGGGGGCTAGGACAGGAAATGGTCAGATTAGGGGGGCTAGGACAGGAAATGAGCTAGGACTGTTAATGGGCTAATTAGGGGGCTAGGACTGGAGTGGGCTGGGACTAAAAATGGGCTAATGGGGGAGGGGAGGGGAGTAATGCTGGCCCTGGAATAAAACTAGGGGCTAGGGCTACAAATGGGCTGATGCAGGGGGATGGGAGAACAGGACTGGAAGGGAGCGGATACTGAAAGGGTTTGCCAGAGGAAGGAGGGGGCAGGAAGGGAGCTGACACAGGGGAAGCAGGGGGCTGGAATGGAGCTGACACCTGGGATGTACTAAAGGGGGACTGGAAGGGAGCTTACACGTGGGGATGGGAGTAGTATGTGGCTGGGTAATGGGGAGGAGGCTGGAAGGGAGCTGACATGTGCGAATGGAACTGGAAGGGGGATGGACAGAAGGTAGGGCGACTGGAAGGGAGCTGATGGGGGGGTGGCACTGACAGTGGACATGAGATGATATCTGGGATGGTATTTGGACTAGAAGGGGCTGGACAGTGGGGAAGGAGGGGGACTGGAAGGGAATGGATACCAGTGACAGTCGTGGGAATGCAAGGCGGTTGATATTGGAAGGTACTGGGAGGGGAGCACTGGAAAGGGGGCTGATACTGAGGAGGGTTACTGGAACTGGAAATGGAAATGGGCTGATGGAAGGAAGTGAAGAAAACAAAAGAAGAAATGGCAGATGGACGATCGAGACCAGCATGATCAGAGAATAAAATGGTCAGACAACAAAGGTAGAAAAAATAATTGTATTTAATTTTAGCGATTGCACTTTGTGCTATCTTTATATTTTACACAGTATGGGGGAACTGCATCTCTTATTTATCTGATATTGCACTGCATGCGGAGTCTGGCTTCTTGGGGTTTCAGTTTAAATTTTGTCTACATATTTTTATTTTTACTTTAGAGTGTGATTACTTATTCTGTACTTGGTGAGGATCTGTATTCTGAGTGTGTGACTGAAGCCAGGTGTTCTGTTAACATGGAGTTTGTACATAAAGATCTATACTATACTGTAGCAATTTGACATAGAAACATAGAAACATGATGACAGAAAAAGACCACATGGCCTATCTAGTCTCTCCTTCCATAACAACAACTACAACAGTCCACTTTTTACCTTTAGAGATCCTCTGTGTTGGTCCCATGCTTTTTTGAATTCAGTTACTGTCCTCATCTCTACCAACTCCACTAGGACATGTTCAGCTTTTCAAATAGGTGTATGGATGTTCCAAGGCCCACTGTAGTATTTACAGTGACCTTTTTTTAAATGGGCTCCTTATGTGAGCTTTGGAAGTTGGTGCTGATATGGTATGGTATGGTAGATGTGCTCTTTGTTGTAGGGTTTTGTATTAGTCCACAATATGCCTGGTACTGGAGAATGTTTGTTGCTGTTGTTGTTGTTGTTAGTGAGATGATCAGAATCAGATTTTCTTTTTAAGATATTGAGTTCTGTGGGTAAGTGTCCTGGTTCTGCTCTGCACCCACTGTGGATGCAAAATATATGTTGAAAAAGAAAAAGCAAGAACCATAACGCAGTTTATAACAACAAAATAAAAATGAGTTATAATTTAGTTTTATAAACTGCTGTTGGTTCTCGCTTTCTTTTAGTTCCTTGGTGTGCAAACATTTTGCATTTCCTCCAAATAATCTAATCGGCTTTTTGGTTTGGTTCAGTCCCTGATTGGAGTTCTGAAAAAGCCCCGTCCCCCTCTACGGTGGGAGGAGGGGGGGGGCATCTCATCCTTCGACTCAGCAGCAGATTGCCTTGAGCCGCCCCTGGGTGCCATAGTAACACCGCATTTCCGGGGAAGGGGGGGAGGAGGGAGAGGTCCGAGTCATTGGTGGTGCTAGGGGAAGGAAACCCTATGCCATTGCTAGACATGACTCCATTAATTTCACAGCTGGAGCATCTAGCTGGGTGTTAGCGTCCTGTTATGCCCAGCCAGGAAAAATAACATCAGCTTTGAGCAGACATTATTTTTCCCTTGCCATAACGCAGCTTGAGTTACTCCTTTACCGCAGGAGCCACTAACCTGCGGTACCGATGTGCCCCTAAATATTAAACAAATGTCATAGGCTGTACAGGAAACATACACATGGTCCTCACTTCATATATCCCTGATGGGGTGCATTTAGGGCAGGCCCAAGGGTTTCTCCTGCCCCACATATAGCCTGCCCCTTCTGACCTCCTGAAGTTGTCAGAGGGGAGTCAGAAGTGGCAGGCCATGTGTGCAGAAACCGGCCTGCCTCAAGAGGGTCTCCAGTCCCTTCACATAGCAGGCAGACTCTGTTCCTATGCCTAAAGGCACCTCATAACTTAAAAACAGTGGACACTCAACATTCTGCAAAGGGGGTATCTGCTTCACTTCGAAACCTTACTCCCCACCAACTTCACAGGGGACTATCCCACCCATTCCCTTCATACTCTCTTAAGAGAAGAGGTGACCACCCTGTTGTCTCAGGGCGCCATGGAAAGAGTTCCTCCTTCTCAAGAAGGGATGGGCTTCTACTCTCCATATTTTCTCATCCCAAAGAAAACAGGAGGATTCAGGCCCATCTTGGATCTCAGAGACCTAAACAAGTTCCTGGTCTGGGAAAACTTCAAAATGATTTCCCTGGGAACTCTTCTTCCATACCTCCAGAGACATGATTAGTAATGTTCTCTAGACCTAAAGGAGGGTACATGCATTTACTGATCCATCCCAATGCAAAGACAGAATCTGCGCTTCATGTTTCAAGAATGCTGCCCTTCGGCTTAGGCTCTGCATTGCGAGTCTTCACAAAATGCATGTCAGTAGTCAGTGCCTTTCTTTGCACTTTGGGGGCCTTTGCCTTCCATTACTCAGACAACTGGCTAATTAGGGGAGACTCCCCTCAGGAGGCAAAACTCTCCCTTCATCACACCATCATGGTGCTCCAACATCTGTGATTTGTCATAAACTCCCCAAAGTCTCACCTCGCTCCAACCCATCTGGAGTTCATCAGAGCATTCTTAGATACTCAACAGACACAAACTTTCCTTCCACAAGATTGCTGTACCCACCTCATCGAGCTGGAAAAAGGAATGCAAGAGCAAAGCCGCATAACAGCTCGAGAGATGGTCTACATCTGTTGGGACACATCGCCTCCAGAGTCCATGTCATCCCCTATGCTCGATAACACATACGACAAGTCCAGTGGATAGCGTAGTTACTCACCTGTAACAGGTGTTCTCCAGGGACAGCAGGAATCAGTCCTCACATATGGGTGACATCGGTGCCGACGGAGCCCTCGTGCGGAGCAATTCTCCAGCTTTCAAAGAAAGCCTTTGGGATTGCATCGCGCACGAGCGGTCCCCTTCCCGCCTAAGGGTGCCATCTTGCTTAGTCAAATGACAGCTAAAAAGACTGCAAAACGAATAAAAATCAATAATAAGACTGCAACTCCAGAGGAGGAGGGAGGGTCGTGAGGACCGACTCCTGCTGTCCCTGGAGAACACCTGTTACAGGTGAGTAACTACGCTTTCTCCAGGAACAAGCAGGAAGTCAATCCTCACATATGGGACTCCCTAGCTATAGGCTACCGAGAACCCATAGCTAAAGAATGGCTCCCTCTAGAAGAGCCCCAGCAGCTGTGATAGGAATTCAGTGGAGACGCAACACCCCCGGTAGCCTGACACCAGAGGGACGGAGGGCAGGAGTTGCCTAAACTTCAAATAAGTTATGGAGTACCGCCTGGCCGAAAGCAATGTCCCATCGGGACTCTCCATCCAAGCAGTAATGGGCTGCAAAAGTCTGGCTTGAAGACCAGGTGGCGGCCCGGCAGATGTCTGCCAGCGGAACAGAGCGGAAGTAAGCCACTGATGCGGCCTTAGCCCTGACACGGTGGGCCGTGATGCGACCCTGCAACGGGAGGTCAGCCTCCCAGTACACCCAGGAAATGCAGTCTGCCACTCAGGTGGACAACGTGCGCTTGGAGACAGGTAGCCCCAGCTTACTGGGGTCATAAGAGACGAAGAGCTGAGTAGCCCTTCTATGTCCCCGCGTATGCTCCAAGTAGAAGGCTAATGCCCTTTTACAATCAAGGGTATGCAAAATCGCCTCTGCCCGGCTAGCATGCGATCTGGGAAAGAATGTTGGAAGAACCACCTCTTGGGAAACATTCTGGGGAAAGGAGGGGCTCTTCCGAAGGGATGGGCTTCACCTTCACCGGGATGGAACCAGGCTGCTGGCATTAACCTTTAAAAAGGAGATAGAGCAGCTTTTAAACTAGATAATAGGGGAAAGCCGACAGTCGCCCAAAAGCGGATGGTTCGGAAGAATGCATTCTTGAAGGATACTACAAAAAGCAGAGAGGTTCCAAAAAAGAGTAAAGTAGCCCAAATGCCCTCGAGTATGGAGCAGACAGAGCTTAAAGATCCCAAATTACCCATGTCTACCAATAGCCAAATTAATATGAATAAAATACAGTCTCTAAAATGCTTGTATGCAAATGCTAGAAGTCTAAAAAATAAGATGGGAGAGTTAGAATATATAGCACTAAATGAGAGGTTAGATATGATTGGAATATCAGAGACATGGTGGAAGGAGGACAACCAGTGGGACACAGTGATACCTGGGTACAAACTATATCGTAATGATAGAGCTGATCAAATTGGTGGAGGGGTTGGGCTCTATGTTAGAGAGGGCATTGAGTCAGAAAGGATTAAAGTTTTGTAGGAAACAAAATTTGCTGTAGAATCTCTAAGGATTGAAATTCCATGTAAAAAGGGGAAGGCGATGGCAGTGGGGTGTACTATCGACCGCCTGGCCAGAATGAACAAATGGATGATGAAATGCTCAAAGAAATCAAGGAAGCTAACAAAGGTTACAGCACAGTAATAATAATGGGTGATTTCAATTACCCCGGTATCGACTGGGTCAGTGTCACGGCAGGACATGCTAGGGAGATAAAGTTCCTAGATGAAATAAATGACTGCTTTTTGGAGCAGCTGGTTTATGAACCGACCAGAGGGAAAGCCATATTAGAACTAGTCCTTAGTGGAACACCAGATCTAGTGCAAGAGATAAGTGTGTTGGGGCCACTTGGCAATAGTGATCATAGCATGATCGCCTCTGATTTAATTAGTGGAGGAGGGATAGTAAGGAAATCCACAGTACTATCTTTTAACTTTCGAAAGGGAGACTATGATAAAATGAGGAAAATAGTTAAGAAAAAAACTAAAAGGAGCAGTTGCAAAGGTTAAAGACTTACATCAAGCTTGGGTGTTGTTGAAAAATACTATCTTGGAAGCCCAGACCAGCTGTATTCCATGCTTTAAGAAAAATGGAAGGAAGTCCAAAAAACTGCCAGCATGGTTTAAAGGTGAGGTCAGAGAGGCTGTTGCCAAGAAAGCATCTTTCAGGAAATGGAAAAAAGAGCCAAACAACGAAACCTGGAAACAGCACAAGCACTAGCAAGTCAAATGCAAGGCATTGATGAAGCAGGCAAAGGGAGAATTTGAGAAGAAGCTTGCTGCGGAAGCAAACACACGAAATAAAGATTTTTTTCAAGTACATTCGTAGCAAAAAACCTGTGAGAGAGTCAGTTGGTCCATTAGATGATAGAGGAGTTAAAGGGGCACTAAGAGGCGACAAGGCGATAGCAGAAAGACTGAATGAATTCTTTGCTTCGGTCTTTACTGAGGAAGATGTAGGGATGTTACCCATGACTGAAGTGGTATTTAAAGGTGCGGAAGAATTGAAGGAAATATCGATACATCGGGAAGATGTATTACAACTATTAGATAAACTGAAGAGTAGCAAATCACCTGGGCCGGATGGTATATATCCAAGGGTGTTGAAAGAACTGAAATATGAGATTGCAGACCTGCTATTAGTAATCTGTGAACTATCATTAAAATCATCTCTAATACCTGAAGACTGGAGGATTGCCAATGTAACACCAATTTTTAAAAAGGGTTCCAGGGGTGATCCGGGAAACTACTGACCAGTGAGCCTGATGTCAGTACCGGGAAAAATGGTAGAAACCATCATAAAGAATAAAATTACTCAGCATGTAGATAGTCATGGCCTAATGGGAGACAGCCAACATGGCTTTAGACAAGGAAGATCTTGTCTTACTAATCTGTTATGTTTTTATGAAAGTGTGACTAAACAGGTGGACAAAGGTGAGTCGGTTGATATAGTGTATCTGGACTTTCAGAAAGCCTTTGACAAGGTCCCTCATCAGAGACTTTTGGCAAAACTAAAGAGTCATGGGATAGGAGGCAGTGTACTACTGTGGATCAGGAACTGGTTAAAAGATAGAAAGCAGAGGGTTGGGCTAAATGGCCAATTTTCCCAATGGAGGAAGGTGAATAGTGGTGTACCCCAGGGATCTGTGCTGGGTCCGCTGCTTTTTGACATATTCATAAATGACCTGGAAAGTGGAATAACGAGTGAGGTTATCAAATTTGCAGATGACACAAAGCTATTTAAAGTTGTTAAAACCCAAGAGAATTCTGGAAAATTGCAAGAGGATCTTGATAAATTGGAAGACTGGGCATCAAAATGGCAGATGAAATTTAATGTGGACAAGTGCAAAGTTATGCACCTAGGGAAGAACAACCCAAACTATGGTTACACAATGCAAGGTTCCACATTAGGAACCACCACCCAGGAAAAAGATTTAGGCGTCATTGTGGATAGCATGTTAAAACCCTCGGCCCAGTGTGCAGCAGCGCCAAGAGAGCAAATAGAATGCTAGGTATCATAAGGAAAGGAATGGAAAATAAAACAAAAGATATTATAATGCCTCTATATCGTTCCATGGTGAGACTGCACCTTGAATATTGTATGCAATTCTGGTCGCCGTATCTTAAAAAGGATATAGCGTTATTAGAAAAGGTTCAGAAAAGAGCCACCAAAATGGTAAAGGGGATGGAAGGATACTCCTATGAAGAAAGGCTAAAAAGGTTAGGGCTCTTTAACCTGGAAAAGAGACGGCTGAGGGGAGATATGATAGAAGTCTATAAATTAATGAACGGAGTGGAACGGGTAAATGTACATTGATTGTTTACGTTATCAGAATATAGAAAGACTAGGGGACATGCAATGAAGCTACAGGGCAAACTATTTAAGACTAATAAAAGAAAATATTTCTTCACTCAACGTGTAATCAAACTCTGGAATTTGTTACTGGAGGATGTAGTAAAAGCTGTTGGTATAGATGGGTTTAAAAAAGGTTTGGACAAGTTCCTGGATTAAAGGTCCATAAACCATTATTAAGAAGGGACCCAGGATATCAATGCTTGACCCAGTACAAGCATTGCGGAACCTGTGTCTTTTGAGAAAAGTGCTAGGTACGTATGACCTAGATTGGCCACTGTTGGAAACAGGATACTGGGCTTGATGCACCTTGGTCTGACCCAGTATGGCATATCTTATGTTCTTATGGAATGGAGAGAACACTTTTGGTAGGAACTTGGAGTGGGTGCGAAGGACCACCCTGTTCCTACAAAACTGTGTGTACGGTCTTTCTGAAACAAGAGCTTGCAGTTCACTCACTCGTCTGGCAGATGTGAGTGCCACCAGGAAGAGCACCTTCCAGGAGAAGAAGTGCAGATGGCAAGCGGACATCGGCTCAAAAGGTGGGCGAGTAAGCTGTTTCAAGACCACATTCAAATCCCACTCGGTTGCCGGAGGACGAACCGGGGGTTTTAGTAGAAGTAGACCTCTGAGGAATCTAGACACCAAGGGGTGAACCGAAAGAGGTTGTCCTTCCACTGGAGAGTGGTGTGCTGACAAAGCATTCAGATGGACCCTGACAGAGTTAGACTTGCAGCCTAATTCTGAGAGGTGAAGCAGGTATTGCAACACCACTGGTACAAGACAAGAGAAAGGGTTTTCATTGTGCTGGTTACACCACACCTCAAACCTACACCACTTGAAGGCATAGGCTTTCCTCGTGGACTGCCTCCTTGAGGCCATTAACACTTCTACGTTCTTAGGCAGGAGGAGAGGAGCCAGCACTACCCTTTCAGCAGCCATGCCATCAGGTTGAGGGACCTGAGGATGGGATGTAAGATAGAGCCCTGCTCCTGGGACAGGAGGTTGGGCTGCATCCCCAGAGGGAGTGGGGTTTCCACTGCCAGCTGGAGGAGAAGCGAGAACCAAGGTTATCTTGGGCATCTGGGGGCTACCAGAATGACCGAGGCCTTGTCCTGAAGGATTTTGAATAGAGTCCGGGCCACCAGAGGCGTAGAAGGAAACACATACAGGAGGCCCACGGACCAGGAGATTAGAAAAGCATCTGCAGCCATCATTTGGGGATGTGGTTGTCTGGAGCAAATGTTGGGCAACTGATGATTCTGCGGACTGGCAAAGAGATCTATGGACGGATGTCCCCAGCAGTGGAAGATCCGCTGGGCTACTTCCGGATTCAGTTGCCACTCGTGAGGTTGGAGAATTCTGCTTAGCTTGTCTGCTAGGAAGTTCTCCTGACCTGGCAGGTAAACTGCTTTGAGGGACATACCCTGTTGGATTGAAAAGGAGCAGAGGTCCAGTGTCTCCTGGCACAGGATATGGGACGTCGTCCCTCCCTGCTTGTTCACGTAGAACATAGCCACCTGATTGTCTGTCTGCACCAAGACCGACTGATGTGAGAGAACATGACAGAAGGTTCGAAGAGCTAGGCGTATCGCCCAAAGCTCTAAGAGGTTGATTTGTTGCGTCTTCTCTTGAGGGGACCACAACCCTTGAGTGCACGAGTCCTGGCAATGGGCTCCCCAGCCCAGCAGGAATGCATCTGTCGTCAGCACTCGTGTACAAGGGAGGCTGGAATCGAGCAGGTTGGATGGCTGAAGCCACCATTTCAACAACTTCAGTAGTCGTTTGGACACTCTGATCCTGTCTCTGAGTCACCCCGTGGCTTGCGTCCACTGATCCCGGAGGCACCACTGAGCTGTCCTCATGTGGAGACAGGCGTTTGGGGTCACATGAACCGTGGAGGCCATGTTTATTTATTTATTTAGCTGTATTTATATCCCGCTTTTCACCGGGTCAAAGCGGTGTAACATTAAAAGGGGGGGGGGGGGTGGACAATAATCAAATTCTGGGGTTAGGGCCATCACCAGGTGGCCAACATTAATGATTTCAACAAATAATTGGGACATTGACATAGACATTGTATTACAGTCTCTTAGATCATATGTTTAGGGGAATAAATTAGGGGGGTTGGGAGGTAGTCAGTGGCGGGTGCTTGTTTCTGGTCCGAGATATTCCTGGAATAGGACGGTTTTTAGTTGTTTCCTGAATGATAAGGGATCTCCGTTGCTTCTGATGTGACTTGGCAGAGAGTTCCAGAGGGATGGTGCATACAGTTCGAAGGCTCTGTTGCAGGTCCGTTGATTGTATTTGGTTCGTTTATGGGGGATGGTGAGGGAGTTGTTGGTGGTTTGTCTGGTTGTTCTGTTGTGGGCTGGTCGGGGCAGTAGTGTGCGGAGCTGGGAAGTCTGAGTTTGGTAGAGAGCTTTGTGAGTAAGTAGGGCAGATTTGTATTTGATTCTTGCTTCGAGGGGGAGTATGTGTAGCTCCCTCAGGACTGGGGTGATGCAGTCTTGTTTTTTTGCTTTCCGGATAATCCTTGCTGTGGTATTTAAGGCAGTTTGAAGTGGGTTGGTATGAGTGGCTGGTAGTCCGTGGTAGATTATATTGCAGTAGTCCAGGTGGGGGAGTGTCATGGCTTGCATCACTGTTCTGAAGTCCTGCAGTTCAAGGAGAGGTCTGAGGCGCTGTATTGTTTTAGCCTTGTGGAATATTGTTCCGGTGTTTTTTTTGATTTGTTGCTTGAAGGCACAGATTTGTCCTAGATTTGTCCTAGAAGGCGCAGAAAGTGCCTCGCTGATATCTGAGACTTGTGGCTGATTTGGTGTACTAGCTCCAGAAGCCTCTGTGCCCTGTCCTCTGGCAGGTAAGCCTTCGCTTGAAGGGTGTCTAGCCTTGCACCTATGAACTCTAAGTTCTGAGTAGGGAGCAAAGTGGACTTTGCTTGATTTATGACAAACCAATCAAAAAAGTAGTATCGTTCAAATTCACCGTTGTGAAGGGTCAGGAACAACAAAAGAGGTCTCAGTATAAAAGAACACTGCTGTATTGAGGCTCACATCTACTCACAGCAATCATGTTGTATCACATCAATGACCTCAAGAAAAACACAGTTATAAGAAGAAACTCCAGTCCTTATAAGATGATAATGAAAAAAGAATAAATAGTAATAAATACTCAGCTTCAAAAAGGACTGACTCTTCCTATTAGATTATGATCCCAACGTACAGCCCCGGCACCAGTCCGACATTTCAGAACGATTTCTTCAGGGGACCGTTAAAATACTACAAAGAAACACACAAAACGAACAATAAACCTTCACCCTCACTAAAAATCTTTATCACAAACCATAACAAACTACCAATTAACACTTACCAGACATGCTGCCCACGTTTCACACTAGCCGGTTCAACACGCTCTCGGCTCTAACTCAACCAGCATCAGCTCTCAAAAAAACACCGCGCATGCGAACAGTGTGATACCGACTCCATTTTTAAATCCCATTACTCACACAATGCGCATCCGCTAAGTCTCAGCTATAATTACATAGAAACTCTGACATCTCAAGACACTGCAACCGGAAAAAATCTTACCGCTGTGCCAAACCTCAACATTCACACTCGACAACAACCTACATGCATGCAAACCATTCTGACTGTTTAAACCCCTCGGAGCTAAGGTATTCAATCGAAAAATAAGTCTTTGTTCTCTCTTAATCAGGACCTGATCCAGAGTCTTCCCTTGACTGCCACAGTAGACTTGCTCCAAGCATACACAACGTAACTGATCAAAAGTGTGTTCCTTCTCCACATTATGAGAGACCATCGGAGCCTCCAAACATCTCCGGTTCAGACGGCTTTGATGTTCCCGCATCCGGGTCCGAAACGGGCAAATCGTTTTGCCTATATAACAGAGGCCACACGGACATACAACCGCGTAAACTACGTTGTTGGAGGCACAAGTCGTCTGACATTTAAGCCGAATCGAGACCCCCCGATAGGTGAAAACATCCACACTCAAAGTGATCTCACTTGAGCAGAAGTGGATAGTTTCGTCTGTGTATTCTTCTCATATTTTGGTGTGGAAACGATACATAGACGATATTTTTCTTTTGTGGGAGGATGTAAACTACCAAATTGAAGAAACGTAACCCTATCAGTAGGTTTTTTGAAAACAGTCGTAGCCCATCCATGAGAAGTCCGCGTTATACAAACGTCAAGAAAATTAAGAGTGTCTGGATGATAAACCGACGTAAATCGAATATGGACATCACAGGTGTTAACCCATGTCAAAAACTCTTCCAATGTTGCAACAGTACCCTCCCACCAAAATGTGTGCCACCATGGAGGCTCCGATGGTCTGTCATAATGTGGAGAAGGAACACACTTTTGATCAGTTACGTTGTGTATGCTTGGAGCAAGTCTACTGTGGCAGTCAAGGGAAGACTCTGGATCAGGTCCTGATTAAGAGAGAACAAAGACTTATTTTTCGATTGAATACCTTAGCTCCGAGGGGTTTAAACAGTCAGAATGGTTTGCGTGCATGTAGGTTGTTGTCGAGTGTGAATGTTGAGGTTTGGCACAGCGGTAAGATTTTTTCCGGTTGCAGTGTCTTGAGATGTCAGAGTTTCTATGTAATTATAGCTGAGACTTAGCGGATGCGCATTGTGTGAATAATGGGATTTAAAAATGGAGTCGGTATCACACTGTTCGCATGCGCGGCGTATTTTTGAGAGCTGATGCTGGTTGAGTTAGAGCCGAGAGCGTGTTGAACCGGCTAGTGTGAAACGTGGGCAGCATGTCTGGAAAGTGTTAATTGGTAGTTTGTTATGGTTTGTGATAAAGATTTTTAGTGAGGGTGAAGGTTTATTGTTCGTTTTGTGTGTCTTTTTGTAGTATTTTAACGGTCCCCTAAAGAAATCGTTCTGAAACGTCCGACTGGTGCCGGGGCTGTATGTTGGGATCATAATCTAATAGGAAGAGTCAGTCCTTTTTGAAGCTGAGTATTTATTACTATTTATTCTTTTTTCATTAACATCTTATAAGGACTGGAGTTTCTTCTTATAACTGTGTTTTTCTTGAGGTCATTGATGTGATACAACACGATTGCTGTGAGTAGGTGTGAGCCTCAATACAGCAGTGTTCTTTTATACTGAGACCTCTTTTGTTGTTTCTGACTCTTCACAATGGTGAATTTGAACGATACTACTTTTTTGATTGGATTGTTGCTGAATCGTTCTTGAATATAGTGACCAATTGACTTTTCTGTGATTATGACAAAGCCTAGAAGCTGCAGTATGTTGATAGTGCGAGCTGTAGCTTGTTGGGCCTCTTGAGGCAACAGGGCCCTAATGAGCCAGTCATCCAGGTACAGGAAGACAAAAATTCCCTGGTTCCTGAGGAAGGCCGCCACTACCGCCAGACACTTGGTAAACACTCTGGGGGCAGAGGCTAGGCCAAATGGAAGTACTCTGGTTTCCTCCCACTACAAATCTGCGATATTGTCTGTGGTCTGGATGTATGAGGATGTGTGTGTAAGGCATCCTTCAGGTCTAAGGAGCATAGCCAATCTCCCTGGCGGAGGTAAGGCAGCAATATTCCAAGGGAAAGCATCTTGAACCTTTCCCTCACCAGGAACTTGTTTAAGTTTCGCAGGTCGATGATGGGCCTGAGGCCTCCTGTTCTCATTGGCATCAGGAAATACCTGGAGTAAAAGCCTTGTGCTTGCAGGCTGTGGGGCACCGGCTCCACCGCCTGATCCTCTAGAAGACCGGCCAACTCCTGTAAGAGGAGGTTCCTGTGTAGAGGGGGTCTGAGAGGCTCTCCTGAAAAGTAGGAGGGAGGTACCTGGTTGAAGCCCTTTAGGACTATTTGTAGGACCCAGGTATCCGTGATGATTGCTGGCCACCTGTGCGTGTACAGGGTCAGCCTTCCTCCTGTGCAAAGCCCTGGTTGGAGACTATGCTGTGGCAGTCAAAAAACCCCTACCGGCTGGGAAGGAGCCAGTGCTTGGGGGTCTTCTGCTTACGCGGGCCATGCCCCTGTCCCTTGGCCTGCTGCCCCTGTTGGGGAGCCAGGGAGGCCTAGTGAGTGGGGTAGTTGCGGTAAGCAGCACCCTTCCTCGGGAAAAGGGGCTTTTTACCCGAGCCCTTCTTTTTAAAAGGGGCAGAAGTCTTCTTGGAGAGTCTTGTCCGGGTCAAGTACTCAGACTCGATTTCAGCAGCCTTCTCAGTCATGGGTTTGCCAAAAAGGTTGTCGCCTCGGCAAGGGACATCGACCAACTTGTTCTGAGCCCATGGCTCTAGGTCCGACGACATTAGCCACACCTGGCGTCGGGCCCTGATGCCGGCTGCAGCTACTTTGGCCGAAGCCTCGAAGCCATCATAGGCTGCTCGAGACAAACTTCGCACACTCCCGAATCCCAGTGGATAAGTTCTTGAAGCGCAGCAAGGGCTCCTCGGAGAGGCCAGCTGAGAACCCGGCAATCTCCTTTGCCAGGTACCGCAAGTACATGCCCATGTACAGCTGGTATGTTTGGACACGGCATGCTATCATCGAGCCCTGGTAGCACTTTCTGTCAAGGGCATCCAGGTTCCGGGCTTCCCTGCCCAGAGGCACCGAGGAGTGCATTTTTTGGCTCTTAAGCCTGTGCATGGCCAATTCCACAACCATGGAGTTGTGTGGCAGCTGTGCCTTTTGGAACCCAGGGCTCTTGTGGACTCGATAGATGGAATCGACCCGCTTGCTGAGAGCCGGCAGTGAGGCCAGTGACTCCCACATGCGGAGCATCAGCCGTTCCAACATCGAAGGAACCGGTACCGTAAGGGCTTCCCCGAGGGGGAAAGTCATACTGGAGGGCTTCGAGCTCCTCGGCTCGAGGCTCCTCTTCGGTGTCTGCTGGGAATGCCAAAGTCTTGGCCATGTCCCTGATGAATTCCAAGAACTGAGTATCCTCCGGGGGGAACCTCCTCCGAGGCTCGGACCCTGGCGAGTCCGATGGGACACACCGGGTTCGGTTGGTGTCCGGGGACTCTTCGTCTTCCGTTTCCCATGCCGAGTCCTCCGAGGAGGAATCGATGGGCTCCGGCCGTGAGGGCTATGGTCTCGACCGCCCCGACGCCAAGGGCACCGGTGTCGATGATCTCAGTCCCGAACGGGAGGTCGAGGGAGACCTCGGCCGAGGATCAACTCGAGCTCCGGGGTCGACTTGGCTCAGAAGGCTCCGCAGCCGTCGGGCCCGATGCCGGTTCTCCTGGAGGACAGTCAATGAGGACAACAGCAGTTACCTTCCTCAGCGTCTCCGGCTCCGTGCAAGGTACTTTTCCAGGCCGCTCCACCTCCAAGGACCCGGGGCAGTGGTCAGTACTCCGCGACCTGGCCTGCGAGGATCCAGGCCAATCAGAGGCATCCAACGATGCCGCCCTTGCAGGTTTCTTCTTCCTCTGGTGTTCCCGTGAGGGAGACTCCCGCTCAGAAGACCCCCGACGATGCTCGGAGTCAGATAGCTCCCGAGTCGTCGAGGCTTCTGAAGAGGTCCGGACCCGGGTGGATGCGGACTCGGAGAAAATCCTTTCATGCTGCTGCTCCCTACTTCTAAGTGCCTTAGAGGACATTTTGCTACACAGGCCACAGACCTTCAAGTCATGGTCGGGCCAGAGACAGCAGTCATGTGTGTCAGTGAGAGACAATCTTTTACACCAATCACACTTTTTAAACCCGCTGGCAGCCATCGGGGGAAAAAGGGCCCCTGTGAGGTCAAATGACCAGGCTGCCAGTGAAAAAGAAAAAAAGCGCGAACGCTAGTCACTAAGGACAAAAACCGAAAAATAAGTGACCGGACTCAATACCAGTGTACCGAACCAAGGCGGGAAGGGGAACTGGCCTCGTACCAGGCCGAAGAAGAGAATCTTCAGGACTTTTGATGCACTTTTTCCACGAGGGAAGTTAGACTACGTACGATGGGCTCCGCGGAAAAAGGGAGACTAAGCAAGATGGCACCCTTGGGCGGGAAGGGGACCGCGCATGCACAATGTAATCCCAAAGGCTTTCTTTGACAGCTGGGGAATTGCTCTGCACAAGGGCTCCGTCGGCGCCGACGTCACCCATATGTGAGGACTGACTTCCTGCTTGTTCCTGGAGAATCTGTCTTCTCAATGGACACAAGCAGAGGGGCATCTCAGAGACAAGATCCACATCACCCTTCAGCTGATCAAGTCTCTTCAGTGATGGTGTTCTCCACAGAACCTACTCGGCGGGTCACCTTTGCAGGTGCCTCCACCTTAATCTACCCTGACAATGGATGCCTCCAAGTTGGGTTGGGGAGCACATTTGAAGAACCTCACCACAAAGGGGCTGTGGATACAACAGGAATCTGCCCTACAGATCAACTCATAGAACTATGGGCACTGACAAATGCTCTTTGGGTTTTCCAACCACAAATTTCAGGGCAAAATGTCTTAGTCAGGACAGACAAACAGGTTGCCATGTTCTACGTCAGGGGTCTCAAACACGCGGCCCGCGAGACAACTTTGTGCGGCCCGCGACGGAGGAAAACAAAAAAAACCCCAAAACCCTGGCTTCTGCTGCTGCCGTTGCCGCCGTGGCAGCGGCAGAATCAATTGTCAAATTTAAAAAAAAAACTGACTTCTGCTGCTCAAGCAGCTGTCCTGCGGCCCCTTCCCCTCTGCCCGGAGATCCGACTCTGCTCTATCAGCGGCGTGCTTTTCAAGCCGCGACGAGAGTATTCCCCTCTCGCGCGGCTTGAAAAGTGAATAGGCTTAAACCGCGCGAGAGGGGAATACTCTCGTCGCGGCTTGAAAAGCACGCCGCTGATAGAGCAGAGTCGGATCTCCGGGCAGAGGGGAAGGGGCCGCAGGACAGCTGATTTTGCTGCTTGAGCAGCAGAAGTCAGTTTTTTTTAAATTTGACAATTGATTCTGCCGCTGCCACGGCGGCAACGGCAGCAGCAGAAGCCAGGGTTTTGGGGTTTTTTTTGTTTCCCTCCTTCGCTGGCTGGTAATGAGCTATGGAGGGGCTGACTGAAATGGGGTAATGGGGGTTAGGACTGGAAGTGGGCTATTGGCAGGGGGGGGTTATGACTGGTAATGGGCTGGGGGGGGTTATAACTGGTAATGGGCTATGGTGGGGGCCAGGACTGGAAATGGGCAGATGGGGGTTAGGACTGGAAGTGGGCTATTGGCAGGGGGGGGGTTTATGACTGGTAATGGGCTAGTGTGGGGGCTAGGATTGGAAATGGGCTGATGGGGGTGAGGGCTGGAAGTGGGCTCGGCGCCGGGGGGGTTATGACTGGTAATGGGCTATGGTGGGGGCTAGGACTGGAAATGGGCAGATGGGGGTTAGGACTGGAAGTGGGCTATTGGCAGGGGGGGTTATGACTGGTAATGGGCTATGGTGGGGGCTAGGACTGGAAATGGGCAGATGGGGGTTAGGACTGGAAGTGGGCTGATTGGGGGGTTAGGCCTGGTAAGGGCCTATGAGGGGCGGCACGACTGACAATGGGGAGATGGGGGTTAGGACTGGAGGTGGGCTGATTGGGGGGTTAGGACTGGTAATGGCCTATGAGGGGAGGTAAGACTGAAAATGGGGTGATGGGGGTTAAGAAAGGAGCTGGGCTCAGGGGAGGGATAGGACTGTTAATGGCCTATGAGGGGAGGTAAGACTGAAAATGGGGTGATGGGGGTAAGACTGGAAGTGCGCTATGGGGAGGTTAGGACTGGTAATGGGCTATGGGGGGTCTAGGACTGGTAATGGGCTGGGGGGGTTGCTAGGACTGGAAATGGGCTGAGTGGAAGGGGGGCTTGAACTGCAAATGGCTGATGGGGAGGGGGCTTGGAATGGAAATGGGCTGTGAGGGGAGGGAGCTAGGATTGGAAATGGGCTGATGGGGGGCTAGGATTGGAAATGGGCTGATGGTGAGGCTAGGATAGGACTGGAAATGGACTGATGCAGGGACTAGAAAGGAGCAGATGCTGGGTGGGGCTGGAACTAGAAGGGAGCTGATGTTGGGGGAGGATTAGAATGGGATGGAGCTGGGAAAGTGAAATGGAGAGGGGAAAAATATTTTGTCTGGAAGAGAAGACAAATCTACAATTGGCCAGGTATTGGGAGAGTAAGTGGGGATTGAGGATGGAGGGGTAAAATTTGAGTGGATGAAATAGGAATGAGGAAAGAGCAAAAGGAGAAAGATTAGTATGTTAAAGCAGATGTAGAGAGAGAGAATGGAAAAAAACTAGAAGAGAGAAGAAAGGACAAATGGACAGCAGACGATGGAGATAGCAGAAGACACGAAGAAACCAGAAGTGGCTGGAGCAATTGCAACTGAAAAAAAATGCACAAAAGGTAGAAAAATATCTCTTTATTTTGAATTTATTAACTGGAATATGTCAGCTCTGGGAAATGTGCATCATTAATGTCTGTGCTTTAGTACAAGAAATTAATTTATAGTTTTATTTCTACAGTGCTGAGGTATTCTGTGTAATTCCTATTTGACATTGCTACTTGTTCTCTTTTCCCAGTAGGTCATGTATTGTTCTCTGAAATGTATTGATTTAATATTTGCAGTGTTGCCTTTTGATAGGTAGGGTCTGGTGCTTTGTGAGTCCTGGTAGTGCTGTTATGATACGGGGGGTTTGCTATGGGTTCCAAATGGGCAGTGTTAGTAGTAGTTCCTAATGTGCCTGGCGGTTGGCACTGGATTATAGTAATATAGAAATTTTCTAGTCTTTCTTTATCCATGCACTCATTATGCAACATTATGCAAATATTTATGCAAATGAGGCCCCTTATGCAAATGAGGCCCCGTGTCTTATGCGGCCCCCCGGGTTACTTTACAAGTCCTCATTCGGCCCTCAAAGCAATTTGAGTTTGAGACCCCTGTTCTACGTGAACAAATAGGGGGGGAGACAGGATCTCATCCTCTATCCCAGAAAGCTTTCACCTGTGGTCTTTTGCCATCACACACCGCATTCACCTCAGAGGGATGCATCTCCCGGGTGAGCTCAATGTCCTTGCGGACAAGCTAAGCTGTATCCTTTGTCCAAATGAATGGACTTTGCATTGGGAGACGGCTGCTTGGATCTTCCGAACATAGGGAACCCCACTCATAGATCTTTTCGCCACTCCGCAGAACACACAGCTTCCACTCTTCTGCTCCAGGCTTCCGTTGCTGCACTGACAGGCCCCGGACACCTTCCTTCTCCATTGGGGACAGGGACTGCTTTATGCATTCCCTCCCATCCCTTTGATACCCAAAATGCTGTTCAAGCTAGAGGCCAACAGGGGTTCGATGATTCTCATAGTTCTCTTTTTGCCCCGTCAACCATGGTTTCCTCTGCTTCTTTACCTTGCGCAGACTCAGCCACTCAACCTGGGATGTGCACCCAAACTCCTCTCTCAGGACCAAGTGATGCTCCTCCATCCCAATCTTCACTCCCTATGCCTCACAGCATGACTGCTGAAGGGCTAATGCTCGATGACCTCGACCTGTCTCAGGAGGTAAAAGATATCCTTCTTGCATCATGCAAGGATTCCACCAGGTAATCAAATGGTGTAGGTTTGCCCTCTGGTGCTCCCCAAAGGGCACTGACCCTTTTTCTTGTCCAGTGGAGTCCCTTCTAAAATATCTCCTCCACTTATCCTTGGCAGGTCTTAAAACTAACTCAGAGAGAGTTCACCTTAGTGCTATTGCAGCCTCTTACAAAACACTGGATGGACAGCCTATCACCTTACACCCCTTAGTAGCATGCTTCATGTGGGGTCTCCTGCTGTCCAAACCACCCTTTTAGCCACCTCCGGTGGCCTGGGATCTCAATGTGGTTCTCGCTCAACTTATAAAGCCTCTTTTTGAGCCTTTAGCCACCACTTTACTGAAGTTTGTGCCTTGGAAGGTAATCTTCCTAATCGCAGTCATGTCAACTCGCCGCATCAGTGAACTGCAGGCTCTGGTGGCGGATCTGCCCTATACCTGGCTCCACTATGACAAGGTGGTTCTGCGCACCCATCTGCATTTCCTTCCGAAGTTAGTCTCCTCCTTCCATTTAAACCATTCTGTTATCCTACCAATTTTCTTCCCAACACCACCTGTGTCTCAGGCTGAATCAGCGTTACACACCTTAGACAGCAAGCGAGCACTGGCTTATTACTTAGGTAGAACTAAGGATCACAGAAAATCCTCCCAGTTATTAATTTCTTTTGATGCCAGTCACCTTGGGCTACCAGTGACAGAACAGACTCTATCCAGATGGATAGCAGACTGCATTTCATTTGCTTATGCACAAGCAGGACTCTCTCTGGAGGGTAATGTCACGGCTCATAATGTGCGGGCTATGGCATCCTCAACAGTTAATCTCCATTCAGTATCCATTGAGGAGATTTGTTGGGCAGCTACCTGGTCCTCCATCCATAGTTTTGCTGAACACTATTGTGTAGACAGAGACTCTCGTTGGGGTGCTGTTTCTGGCCAAGCTGCACTCCAGCACTTCTTTGGGTCTTAAACTCAACTCCTACCCTGCAGCCCAGACTTTACAAGTGACCAGACTATCATTAGGTGTGGCACAGCCTCCTGCAATCAAGTCCAAAGGGCCACATACTCTTTGGCTCTAAACGTTAGCCTCAGGGATCACATTGCTCCTCCCCCATGCCAGTCTGCTTCCTCGGAGCTATAGAGCCCCATATGTGAAGAATGAATTCCTGCTCGTTTCTGAAGATAGTGTAGTTACTCACCTGTAACAGGTGATCTCCAGGAACAGCAGGAATCAGTTTTCACAACCCGTCCTCCTCCCCTAAGAATTGTAGGGTTTGTTGATATTTTTCTCTTCCTCTCAACTACAAATTCAACTGAAGTGAGGAGTTGGGAAGGCAGGCATGCAGGTGCAGTGAAGTGCTCCCAAATGCTTTCCTATTGGATGCTGAGAAGTGTTCCCACGCTCCATATGTGAAGATTGCATTCTTACAAACATTCTCCAGAGTGCTTTAGCTATATAGATATTTTCACATTGGAGGGCGTCCTTTTTTCTGGGCTGAGTAGCAGCAATCAAGAATTATGATTTTAGAGTAGATACACCAACAAGGTCAGTTTAGATCTTGTAATGAACTCCAACGTGAATTTGGGTGACCAGCCACTCGATATTATAAATGGCTTCAGCTAAGACACTGTTTCCAAGAGGAAGGTTCTTTGTCAGAATTCATCTCTACCCTCTGGTCTTCTTGGCTGCTGAAAATCTCAAGTTGCTTCTGGGAAAATTGCCTCCCATTGTTAGCAATTTTTGCTATCTCTTACAGTTTCAGAGTATACGGGTCTTAAAAAAGTGGGCAGAAGAACTGCTGGCGGATGAAAAAAGTGCAGCATTTATGGGCCAAAGCAATTAGGCTATATGCTGTGGGCCAATATTTTACAATCTAACGTCCTTATTTATTCATTGGGCTCGTTGTAGAGTGAAAAGGTTGCCAAATTATGCTGGTTGTCCAGACTGGAAACTGATTCTCTATCACATACTGTATGCTTTTTTATTGTAATTTGTTGCAAGAGTTTTTGATCTTGCAAGAAAAATTTCAACTACTATCTTTTCAACATGAGCTACCTTATAGAGCCATAATATATATGTCTGCCCTATTTATGGACATTTTGCCAGTGCCAGCACAACATCTGTTGTATCTGTTATTAGGGAAGGCACTCTATACTGCAGTTTCCAACTAGAAAAACCTCTTGAGTGAATTTCCATTTTTGGTGAAACATCATCTATATGAAATGGAAATTTAAAGCAACCTGAGCTAGTAGTATGACAAAACATTACTGCATAAAGGATGTCTCAGCCAGTAGATGATTCCGCTGCATGATTGTAAACATGACTGCACTATTTTGTGTTTTCGTCATTTTTGATTGTTTACATATGTGTAGGTATTTTTGTTTATAAATTGAAACAAAGAAATCTTAACTAAGAATAAGTTATGTGGTATACTTCTTGCAAAATTTTCCTACCAGCAAAAAGTTTCTTGAGGTGTGACTGAATAACTGCAGGATTAGTAGACTGGCCCAAAATTTCCAGTAGGTCATCATCTCCAATGAAATAGAATCTGGGGAATGCTGAACGCTTTTCCTGTTAAAATACATATATACATACATTTTCTTAAAATTGGAGGCATTTCAATATTTCTACTCATAAATATAAATACTCAAAATTAAATAACATACCTCCAGAAACTCATTTAGGGATTTCTGACATCTCTGAAGTTGATCGAGTATAGTAATCAAAGCACTCCTTATTCCTACCCGAGCAGTTAGTGATGTTACTCTGTTGTCCCTCTTAATATCTGACATTATTGATCTTTAAAAATGAAAATATTAACCAACAGCCTTTAAGTAATTCTAAATACATCATTCAGATACAAAACAGGAGCGTACTTTCAGTGACTAATGTATAAAATCTGCACGTTACGAGTGAGTAGTATGTTCTGGTGGCACTGACAAGAACTAGCTTCAGATATGTAAACCTTTCAAGGCTTTCTTTTTAACAATTATAAACCATTTTCTAACCAAATAAGATCCAAGCATATTTTGTGGTTATAGTGCATAAGAAGCATAAAAAAAGCAGTAGTCATCTTTAGAATAAATTCACAGTAGAGGTTTTATAGCCTAAGGGGGCTAGTTACTAAAATAGATTAATGTTAATACATGTTAATCCATCATTAACGTGTATTATTAGAAATTAGATCCCATTAAATAACATGGGACCTATGCTAAAATGGTGAATTAATACATGCAAATGCTAGTGCATCTGAGTAACTAGCCCCCTAAATACTGTATGATAATTTTCTAAGGGGAGAGGAAAAATTACCACCTTATAATTGAGTAAATTTGCCTTACTTTATTTACTAGCATTTCAAAAGATAATAGATTTACACTTCTGATGTCGTCCAGAAACTAGGGCTGCAATCTATGAGCTCCTAAATTCCTGGTCCTAGTCTCTGATCAGACTTCATCTAAAATACCTTAAGTCTAGACAGTTGCATAACAATTTACAAATCAAAAATTTAGAATTCTGCTACTTTCAATCCTAACTACACTTACCGAAAATCTTCATCCACTCTATTAAAGCGTGCCTGTTCTTTAGGAAGAGCACCACGGCCAAAAATGGGCTCTAAATACACCCATTTCCTTTGAATCTGGTTTAAATTCTGTAAAAATTCATCCAACTCAGCAAGTTTTTTTTCCCATATGGATACTTTATCTTCAAAGCCTTTGTAGTACGGTGAATCCTTCAGAGACTGAAGGAGGCAGCGATTATCACCAACTTGATTTACAATGTCTTTCCAATCTTTAATCAGTTTGATAGTTCTACCCTGGCTATCTTCATAATCTATTAAATTAAATA
The DNA here is from genome assembly GCA_033557465.1 of Ichthyophis bannanicus. Taxonomy (NCBI): domain Eukaryota; kingdom Metazoa; phylum Chordata; class Amphibia; order Gymnophiona; family Ichthyophiidae; genus Ichthyophis; species Ichthyophis bannanicus. The sequence continues at coordinate 171,542,453 of CM066035.1, read as the reverse complement.
CTGCACCAACTCCCCAGAGATCCAGCTCCCTTAAGGCCTCTCGGATTGTAATTTCACCTTGGGCACGGCTGTTCAAATCCTATTAAATAAAGATAGTAGATTAGTTTTTATTAGTTTTAAGATTAAATAATGCATATTCTGTACAAGATGCATATCAATTTATCTAGAGTTCTATGAAATGCAAACTACAGCAATAAACAGACCCACCAGAACACCTTTTTTTTAATAACACAAGAGCCAGTAAAGTCACACCTTAAGCTCTGCAGCTTTGGACACAATTACATCTGCTACTTTAAGTAAATCTCCAAATAATAATTTCTCCAAAGTGGTGCCTTTGGGAAGGCCAAGAAGTCGAAAGAGATCAAGCCAGTGATCCTGTGACAGGTGTTCTCCTCTGACATATTTCAAGACAGGAACTACTACCTTGAGGAAAAATGCACAAACAAAAAAAATGATAGTACTTTAATTATGCTCACTTGGCAGTTAAACAAATCACAATGTCACACATAATTTTTCACTAGAAAACATTTTTTAACCTATTAATCAATGCTTCATATTAAATTTCACCAATGCAGTATTATTGCAGACTACATCACACCCTGTATGTATGAAAAGACTTCAGCTTGTCCCAGATAGCGTAGTTACTCACCTGTAACAGGTGATCTCCGGGAACAGCAGGAATTTAGTCTTCACATATGGGTATCGTTGGTACCGACAGAACGCTTTTGGGAGCATCCCTTAGCACATGCGCGGTGCCTTCTCGCCTTTCCAACTGTCCCTCTTCAGTTAAGTTTGTAGCTGAGTGAAAGGATAGAGGGAGAGAGGAAAGAGACAAAGAGATAGAGAGACAACTTCTAGGGGAGGTGGGTGGGTTGTGAAGACTAAATTCCTGCTGTTCCCAGAGATCACCTGTTACAGGTGAGTAACTATGCTATCTCCAGGAACAAGCAGGAATGTAGTCTTCACATTTGGGGACTCCCTAGCTGAAGATGCCAGGGAGACAGCCCCAGGAAGGTACCACCGTAGAAGGTGGGGTCCTTCCTCCCATGAATCTCTGGCATTCCACCAGGGTTGGTGGGTAGGAGTTGATTTAGGTTTGAAAGAGATTTTGAAGAACAGCTTGGCCAAAGAAGGCATCCCGATGGGAGGCTTTATCCAAGCAGTAGTGGGCTGTGAAGGTGTGTACCGAAGCCCAGGTGGCTGCTCGACAAATGTCATCAATAGACACAGAGTGGAGATTTGCCATAGAAGTTGCCATGGCTCTCACGTTATGAGCTGTGACATGGTCCTGAAGGGGAAGACCCTTATTCTCATAAGCAAAGGATATGCATTGGACAATCCATTTAGATAAAGTTCTTTTGGAGACTGGAAGTCCCAAATGACTAGGGTCAAAAACTATAAAAAGTTGCGAGGACTTCTATGTTGCTGTGTTCTTTGTATGTAAAAGGCTAAGGCTCTTTTACAATCCAAAGTATGAAGGTTTCTTTCTGCATTAGAGGCGTGAGGCCTCGGAAAAAATACAGGAAGATAAATTGATTGATTTAAATGAAAAGGCGAAACCACCTTTGGCATAAAGTGTGGATGAGTTCTAAGAACAACCTTATCATGATGAAACCTAGTATAAGGAGGATCAGCCACTAAAGCTTGCAATTCACTAATGCGACGTGCAAAGGTCAAAAATTTGCAGGTCAAAAACGTAAGGGCTGTAGTAAAGGCCCGAAAGGCGGCTTCATGAGCTGCCCCAGAACTAGATTTAGATCCCATGCCGTCGGTGGTGGCTTGATGGGAGGTTTGGTTAATAGAAGGCCTCTCATAAATCTTGATATGAGTGGATGAGAGGAAATTCGTTGTCCATTCAGAGGCTTATAAGAAGCTGCAATTGCACTAAGATGGACTCTTACCGAATTGGTCTTTAGACCAGAATTCGATAAGTGAAGGAGATACTCCAGTATCGATTCTAACGGTATGACCAGGGGGTTTAATCCCTTCTTGGAGCACCATATCGTAAAACGTTTCCACTTGAAGTCATAAGATCTTCTTGTGGAAAGTTTCCTAGAAGCCTGAAGGATATCTTTTACCTGTTGGGACAGGCTGAAATCTTGGAGGTCTAAGCCTTCAGCAACCAGGCCATGAGGTGCAGGGACTGGGGATTCGGGTGCCATAGCGTCCTGTTCTCCTGGGAAAGGAGATCCGGAGCATGCCCTATCTCTAGAGGTGCCGTTTGAGAGAGATGTAGAAACAGGGAATACCACGTTTGGCGTGGCCATCATGGTGCTATGAGAATCATGCGTCCCCTATCTCTCTGAAGCTTGAAGAGTGTTTTGGGGATGAGGGGAATGGGTGGGAAGGCATAAAGGAAGTCCTGACCCCAGTGAAGGAGGAAGGCATCCCTTGCCTGACAGTTGTGAGCCGGAATCCTGGAACAGAACCGGGGAAGTTTGGCATTCAGTGGACTTGCAAAGAGGTCTATGTCTCGAGTGCCCCAGAGATGAAATATCTTTGCTACCTGGTCTAGCAGCAGTACTCGACTGAGTTTGTCTGCCCAAAGGTTTTGAATGCCTGGAAGATATACCACTAGAAGGTGAATTTGATGCTCTCTGGTGAGGGCCCACAGTCGTAAAGCTTAGTTGCATAACGACAGAAAGCCTGTTCCGCCCTGCTTGTTCACATAGAACACGGCTACTCGATTGTCTGTCTGGACTAGGACTGTCTTGTAGCTGAGCTGGGCATGGAATACTCGAAGAGCTAAATAGATTGCTCTTAATTCCAGGAGGTTTATGTGTAAACCAACCTCCTGTGAAGTCCAGATGCCCTGGGTAGAGAGATGATTCTGTTGTTAGGGTGGCCTGAAAGAGAGCTTGATGAAAAGGAGACCCCACTGTCAGATTTTCTAGTGATTGCCACAATTGGAGGGACAAAATCAGTCGTTGAGAGATAATTATTTTGTCCGACAAATGACCTGTGGCCTGTGTCCACTGTGTGGAGAGGGTCCACTGAGCTGCTCGCATGTGGAGGCAAGCATATGGGACTACATGAACTGTGGATGCCATATGTCCCAGTAACTGCAGTAGCTCTCGAGCAGTGATGGAGGATTTGCCTACTGCTTGAGAAGCTAGTTGCATTATGCGAAGACACCGGGCTTGTGGAAGGAAAGCCCTTGCCTGTCTGGTATCTAGACAGGCTCCTATGAATTCTAGGCATTGGGAAGAAACTAGTTGAGATTTTGGGAAGTTTATTACCAATCCCAAGTATTGGAGGATTTGCATTGTATGGGACAGTGCAGTGCTGGCCTCTGCAACTGTAGGAGCTCGAATGAGCCAGTCGTCTAAGTAAAGGAAGACGAAAATCCCTAGGGTTCGTAGAAATGCAGCTACTACTGCCATGCATTTCGTGAATACCCTTGGTGCTGAAGCCAGACCAAAGGGAAGAAACCTGTACTGGAAATGTTTTCCCCTGAAAAGGAAATGTAAGAATTTCCTGTGATCTGGATGGATGAGAATGTGAGTGTATGCATCCTTTAAGTCTAGAGAGCAAAGCCAATCCTGGCTTTGAAGGTATGGCAGAAGAGTTCCTAGAGAAATCATTTTGAATTTCTCTCGAAACAGATATTTGTTCAATTCTCTGAGGTCCAGAATGGGTCTGTGTCCTCATGTTTTCTTTGGAATAAGAAAATAGGGGGAGTAGAACCCTGCACCCCGTTGAGGAATGGGTACTTCCTCTATTGCCCCTTGAGCAAGAAGTGTGGAGACCTCGTGATCTAGCAGATTGTCTGCAGAGGTTTGAGAATTGAATTGCTTTAGAATTGTAGGAGGGGGCATGCTGTGAAAAAGAAGCTTGTACCCTTCTCCTACAATGGACAAAGTTCAATCTTCTGCTGTTATCTGATGCCATCTGTTGGCAAAGTGGCATAACCTGCCCGGAATATTGGGGGGTTGGGGACCCCTCAGAGGCAGGAAGGCAAAGCTCTCTAGGAAGAGTCAAAGCCCTTGAGGGGGCTGAACCTGGAGAGCTGGTTGGGCTCTCGGGCCTTTTGGCTTCTTTTGCTGTCCAGTTTGTCCCTTTTGGGCAACCTGACCTGGAGTTTGACTCTGCTGGGTATAGGAAGGATAAAACTTCCTCTTTTTGCTAAAAGAGGGTTTTTTATAAGGCTTCCTTTTGGCTGGAGTGGCTGTAGACTTTGACAATCTATCTAAGGTAGAACTGTCAGCATCTAACTCGTTAGCCTTTTCCTGCCAGTTCTTGCCGAAGAGATTCTCCCCCGTGCAAGGAATGTTGCCTAACTTGTCTTGTACCCAAGTCTCTAAGTCTGATGCCTGTAGCCAGGCAATCCATCGTGCGCCAATGGCAATAGCAGAGGTTCTGCTGATGTATTTGAAGCAGTCAAAGGCTGCACAATTAACAAACTTGGAGACATCTTGAGCATGCTTAACTTGAGCAAGAAAATCTTGTCTCTTGTCATCTGGGAGAAATGGGCTCATAAGTTCCAAGTCTCCGGTGACTTCCTTGAGGAACATTCCCATATATAGGATATATGAACTGATCCTAACTGAAAGAATGGAAGTTTGAAAAGTTTGGCGCCCAAAAGCATCCAGAGTCCTGCATTCACGACCTGGAGGATTGGATGCATGCCTCTTTGCACTTTTCATCCTACGCATGGCTGATTCCACTACCATTGAATGGTGTGGCAGCTGAGTTTTCTGAAATCCAGAACATGGCGGAACTCGATACATAGTAACAAGTCTCCTAGAGTGAGGAGAAGTAGTCAGAGGTGTCTCCCACATTCTGAGCATCAAGCTATGCAGAATTTCATGGATAGTTAGAGTGGCTGCCTCCTTAGGAGCTTTAGGATATTGGAGAATTTCCAATTCCTTTGCTCTGGGTTCCTCTTCAGGAGCAACTATGATTGAAAGACCTTTGGACATATCATCGATGAAATCCTGAAATGACATGTTCTCTGGAGGTGACATTCTGCGTTGGGGAGAAGAGGGATCTTCTAGGAGAAACCCTCTAGTGCCAGCAGAATTGTCAGAGTCTTCGGAATCGGAGGAATCGAAGTATTCCTGACCCCGATGCTCTTGCAACGCATGATCCCGGTACCGATCAAGGTCGGTACCGAGCTGACCAGGTACTGCTCTGTCAATTCCAGCCAGAGATGGCATGGGAAGAGTTCCCACCGTGGCCGGTACCGGTATCATCGGTGTCAGTACTGGTGTCTGTACCAATGTCGAACCGGCATCGGTGACGATGTCTGTACCGCTGCCTGTGGGACCACCGGTACCGCAGCTGAAAGAGCTGCGATGCTGCGCTCGATAGCGAGGAACCTCTGGTCTATCGACGCTGCTGATGCCTGGGTATCGGTACCAGTAAGGACGGCTGGAGCCCCTGAGCATGGCACAGGTAGTTCTTGCGAGGTTGAGGCCTCGAGAACATCCTGAAGCCCCATCGATGCTTTGGAAGCCGAAGCCTCCCGCCGGGGCTGTTTTGCCGGTGTGGTTCCTTCAAGGGCAATGCCAATGGCCTCTCGATGCTTAGCAGGAGAGCTACCCTTTGAGGACCGGCTTTTATGTTTAGTTACCTGAGATCCATGGGAGGAAGAAGAGGCCCTGGACGATGTCGATGCAATGGATCTGGCATCCGAAGAAAAGAGGGTACCGAGCTTTGCAGCCCGGTTCTGTCTTCCTCTTTTAGTCATCCCCATACAGGAAAGACATTCAGTTGGAGAATGATCAGGTCCTAATCATTTCAGACACCAATCATGGGTGTCAGTGATGGAGATGGTACCGCCACATTTAGTACATTCCTTAAAACCACTAGTTGGTTTTTCCATGTTTTAGGAATATGGGGCCTAGTGCCCAAAATGGTGCCTAGCACCAAAGAGAAAAGTTTCTAAAAAGAAACAATAAGTTTGGGGGTTTTTAATGAAAAGAAAAGAAAAGAACCGGCGGTATCGGTAGTTGTCGTGAGGAAGGCAAATGCGACCACAAGAAAAGAAATTTAAAGACGGAGTTTTCTGCGGTGACAGGGAATAGATCCTGCCGGCTCCACGGAAAACGAAGAACTGAAGAGGGACAGTTGGAAAGGCAGGAAGGCAGCGCGCATGTGCTGAGGGATGCTCCCAAAAGCGTTCCTATTGGACGGTGGAGAGCGTTCCCGCGCAGGGTCCGTCGGTACCGACGATACCCATATGTGAAGACTACATTCCTGCTTGTTCCTGGAGATATTCAATTGGTTGGCCAATTGAAAGGAGCACTCAATTAGGAGGTAATTTTATATAGCTTTTATCCAATGTAAACCCGCTTTTTAAATGCAGAAAAGGGTTTTTACAAAGTTGTATGATAGCGTATGCCCATCAACAGAATGTATACAGAAAGCATGTGCCTACTTTTATGCAATCTCTGCAGAGGCATTTCTGGAGGCCCAATTTGGACAGGGCCAGCCTGTCTACTAGATAGCCTAGGCATCCACTTAGGGCAGCAGACCTTCGGGATGGCAGTGCAGCACTAGGAAGGACAAGACACCCCATTAGTGTGGCGGCTGTCTTTTCAGCACCTGCAAATGCATGCTCAAGACCTACTGCTTCCATCCTGTCAAAAGAGGCATGACAGACAGACCATGACCACAATGGTGTTCAAAGGCCCACTGCCCTACTGCTTTTACTTTCCAAGCAGGCTCCAGGATGGAGGTTTATCAGCAGAGAGAAGGAGAAGAGAGATGCTGGACATCTTGGGGGAGTGGGCAAAGATGCTGGATACCGGAGGGGGAGGGGAGATGCTGGACACCTGGAGGACAGTATGAAAGGAAAATGCTAGACAAATGGGGAAAGGGTAGGGAAAGGAAGTGGAGTTGCTAGATAGGGTGGAAAGGCAGGAAAACAAAGGGCAGATGATGCATTATGGGGAGGGGGGGGGAGGAGAAAAGTCCTTCAGCCACCAGGGGGAGGGGGCATAGCTGACAGCTCACCTAGGGCAGCAGCTACCTTTGGGCTGGCCCAGAGTTTGGGTAGAGTTGCAATGGTATAGGAATATTTTATACAATACACTTCGGCACATATACACACACACACACACGATTACATCTTTTTCACAGCAGGTGGAAATGTGTGCATTGGTATTTGCGTTATGCTAGGACTAAGTGTGAGATCATATTTTATAAAAGGCATAGAGGCACCTACTGCATATTGCCTTTATAAATAGACTTCACTTATGCACCTTTTTGTACTTCTCACATATGAATGCAGTTGTAAAAATCAAGCCCTTAAAGCATAAATGCTTAATATATAGTGAAAAATCAAAAGCTCTCTTGAATATAAGGTGAAATTTTACTTACCGGGAATCCAGCTAGACCAGTCCAGTCAAGTAGGTAATGCCCCCCCCGCCAGCAGATGATAGAGAGAGACTGGAGGTTTCCACTAGTATAAGGATAGGTGAAGCTAGGGGCATCCTTCAGCATTCACATGGCAAGCCCTTCTGCCAAAATGCAATGAAATAAAAAACGAACCACCCCAGGAGGACAACCCCAGAAAGGTGAAATCCAAGATACTCTGAAGAGAAAAAATTGCCTACCAAAACCAAGAAACCAAGGAACTATATATAATTGTGGCCAACATTAGTGGCACCCTTACAGCTCAACCCTTAATGTCCAATATGTCCTAAAAAAAAAAGTTGCCAATGAAATGGCTTTGGACTATATATGCATTCATATTTGACACATAAAAGAATCAAATAAAACAGGACCAATTAAAAAAGAAAATAGTAGGAAATAGTATACAAACTGGGACACTGCCACTATGTGCTGTTTTTCCTGCTGTTAATGCTGTTCTCATACTCACCCAGAGTCCATTCCTCTCCCTCTCCCCGCAGTGCCTGCCTGCTCGTACCAAAAGCAAACCCAGCTGATTCACGCAAGCTCCGCCCCCTGGAACGAGTGCCTGCCTGCTCGTACCAAAAGCAAACCCAGCTGATTCACGCAAGCTCCGCCCCCTGGAACGAGCGCCTGCCTGCTGCTCGTACCAAAGCAAACCCAGCTGATTCACGCAAGCTCCGCCCCCTGGAACGAGCTCCTGCCTGCTCGTACCAAAAGCAAACCCAGCTGATTCACGCAAGCTCCGCCCCCTGGAACGAGCGCCTGCCTGCTCGTACCAAAAGCAAACCCAGCTGATTCACGCAAGCTCCGCCCCCTGGAACGAGCGCCTGCCTGCTCGTACCAAAAGCAAACCCAGCTGATTCACGCAAGCTCCGCCCCCTGGAACGAGCGCCTGCCTGCTCGTACCAAAAGCAAACCCAGCTGATTCACGCAAGCTCCGCCCCCTGGAACGAGCGCCTGCCTGCTCGTACCAAAAGCAAACCCAGCTGATTCACGCAAGCTCCGCCCCCTGGAACGAGCGCCTGCCTGCTCGTACCAAAAGCAAACCCAGCTGATTCACGCAAGCTCCGCCCCCTGGAACGAGCGCCTGCCTGCTCGTACCAAAAGCAAACACAGCTGATTCACGCAAGCTCCGCCCCCTGGAACGAGGTACTCTGACTCCAGCCTACAAAAGACGGGCGCCTGCAGCGCTTGTCGCCGTGGCGCGCGACAGAGGTGCGCTCCTTGGGGCCGCTCCAGCAGCGGAGGCCACGTCGTTAACTTTACTTTGCTCTTCATCTCCACTCTAGCTCTCTCCCTGCACGACCTGATTCGACTGGACGGTCTCACTTCCTCCTCGGGCTCCACTTTGGGAATTACTACTTGTGATTACTCTCAGCCACCTCAGGTACAGTCTACTGCTTTTAACCTCTCCCATTCGCTTCTCTTGTCTCACGATTCTATGGCTTCCATACCCACTCTGTGGGGTCGCCGCCCGCCTAAAGCCCTCTTCAAACGCTCTCGTTGTGCAGCGAATCTTCGCTCCTGCTTAGCTCTCTCTCCCGTCCCCACTCACTCGACCCCCCCCCTCCCTCTCCTCTTTCCAACTAGGTCTTTTGAACTGTCGTTCCTTGCGATCAACGTCCCTTCTTGTCCAGGACCTCTTTCTCCAATCCGCTCTCGATGTTGCCCTCCTCACCGAAACCTGGTTGAAGGACGGTGAGGATGCCCTCCTTGCCTGATGTCTCCCTGCAGGCTGCTCCGCATTCTCGGTCCCCCGTCTAGGACGCTCTGGCGGTGGGGTAACAGTCATCTTTTCTCCTGCTTTCCCCGCCTCCCGAGTCTCCTCCCCCCTGCTCTATTATCCTGAATCCCTTTTGCTCCACCTTCACACCTCACCCCCTCTATACATTCTTCTCATCTACTCCCCCCCCCCCCCCCCGCCCTCCGTCATGACCTCTGGGAATCTCTTATTAAAACCCTATCTGATCTCTCCTTAGCCTTCCCGCACCTTCTCATCGCTGGGGATTTTAATCTCCACATCGACTCTCCTTCCTCCTCAAGAGACCATGCTTTTCTTACTCTTCTTCAAGATCTTTCCCTCACTCAACATGTTCCCATCCCCACACACTCGGCTGGCCACACCCTCGATCTTCTCATCACTCCTGCTGCATCCCAGCTCTCCTTTTCTAATCTAGTAGCCTCCCCTCTTCCTTGGACAGACCATTTCTGTCTCACAGTCTCTTGTTCCCTTCCACTCCCTCCGTACTCTGCTCCTAACTATTCAAAATCCCCTCCCCCTCGACTTTCCAGACTACTCACTCCTGACACGGTTCATAACTTTCCCCCAGTTACCACTCTTCTTCCCTCTGATTTCCTTTCCCTATCCCCTACCGCCCAAGCATCCTTTTGGTTTTCTTCCCTCTCTTCTGCCCTTGACTCTGTTGCCCCCCTTCGTCCCCGTCCCGTAAAGCAGCGATTCTCACAACCCTGGTTCCATTCCGGCCTCCGTCTTCTTCGGTCCCAACTCCGTAAAGCTGAACGTTCCTGGCGCAAAAATCCATCCCCAGCTGCCTTGTCCTCTTTCAGAACTCATCACGCCTTTTACCGCTCCCAAACCCTTCAGGCTAAGCGTACCTTTATCTCCAATGCTATCACCAATGCCCCAAATCAAATCCGGCACCTCTACTCCACACTCCGGTCCCTCACTTCCCTTCACCCTAACCCCACCTCCATGCCTGCTCCTTCCGCTCCACCCCCCTCTATGCTAGCTTCCACCTTCAGTTCCAAAGTCAGCTCTTTAAGAGCATCCTTGCCATTCTGCCCCCCACCCATCTCCTCCCCCCCCCCCCGCTACAGCTTCCCCCCCCCTTTATCCTTACATTCTCATACTTGGTCTACTTTTGCCCTAACCTCCTCAGCCGAACTTCATAAACTCATCTCTACTTCTAATAAGACTTTCTGCTCCCTTGACCCCATCCCATCATCATGGCTCCTTACACCCTCTCTCTCGTCTCTTCCCCCTATTCTTTCCATCTTAAACAACAGTCTATCTTCGGGTGTCTTCCCTACTCCTTGGAAGTACGCCCTAATCCGCCCAATTCTCAAAAAATCTTCCCTTGCCCCTCTTGATCCATTAAACTATCGGCCCGTCTCACACCTTCCATTTCTCTCTAAGCTTCTGGAAAAGATTGTATTCGCACAACTCTCGCACCATCTAGACTCCACCAACTATCTTCACCCCCCGCCAATCAGGTTTCCGGCCAGGTCATAGCGTCGAAACTATTCTTCTTGCCTTCACAAATTCTTTGCATGTGGCTCACGATCGGGGTGATATCTCGGTTGCGGTAGCACTTGATCTTTCGGCAGCTTTCGATCTGGTCGATCACTCTCTTCTTTTAGCCCGTCTCCGCGAAGCTGGTGTTCACAGCACTGTCTTTAAATGGTTTCACTCTTTTCTTCACGCTCGGTCTGCCTCTGTACTAGCCACGTCACCCTCTCTTCTACCTTCTGCCCCCTTCCCTTTACCATGTGGGGTTCCCCAGGGTTCTGTCCTGGCCCCCCTTCTCTTTAATCTTTTCCTGGTACCCCTCACACTTGTCATTCAACAATTTGGGATCTCTGCTTTTTACTACGCCGATGACATCCTTCTTCTTCACCACACTTCCCCACTTTCTCCTGATCTGACCCTTCTTAACAACTGCCTCACTGCTGTCACCCACTGGTTAACCCAAAATTGCCTTCACCTTAATCTGGCCAAAACCACTGCTATCTGGTTCCCCTATGGTCACCCCCCCCCCCCTTCCTTAGCTCCATCCCTTTCCAACACTCCCATATCCTTAGTCACTACCTTTCGCTATCTTGGTGTTCTCTTTGATTCAGATCTTTCCTTTCACGCCCATATCTCACACATTACTAAAACTTCCTTTTATTTTCTGCGTCAAATCCGTGCTATCCGCCCTTTTCTTTCGTCTTCTGCCTTATCTACCCTACTTCTCTCTCTTGTTATGTCCAGGGTTGATTTTGCTAATTCTATTCTTATTGGTTTGGCCTCCTCTCATTTACACCGTCTTCAAAGAATCCAACATACCGCAGCCCGCCTTCTCTCTCACTCATCTCATTCTCAGCATATAACCCCTCTTCTTATCCACTTACACTGGTTACCTGTTCCCTTCCGCTCCAAATATAAACTACTTACTTTGGTTCACAAGGCCCTCCACACTAACTCCCCACAATATCTAGCTGACTTAATCCACTTCCACACTCCCAGATATACCCCCCGCTCATTCCACCTAAACCGGCTCATCCTTCCCCCCCCCCCCCCTTCTGCCGCTCACTTGCAATCCACCCGCTCTTCAGCTTTTTTCTTTATAGGTCCCGCACTATGGAATTCCCTCCCCTTTGCTATCCGATTAGAACCCTCCCACTCAGCATTTAAACAGCAGCTAAAAACCCACCTCTTTTCCCTAGCCTTTAACCTCCCCACTTCTCCCCCCTCTCTATAGCTCTACTCCTCTCCTCCCACCCTCTCTTGCCCTTTCCGTCTTTCCCTTTTACAAAATGTAACTTTCTTTTCTTTTACTGGCTTTGTGCCTTATTGCTTAAGCTTGTGGGGATGTTTACTAGAAAATTCCAAAAATGTATTCCTATCAGTGAGATAGTTACTCATTGCCTCTCCTTGGGACATACTTTTGACCAGCTTCGAAGCTTTGTAATAGAGCAGATCCATGTCCCAAGGGCAGGCAAAACACTGGATGAAACTTTGTTACTGCGGGAACAATGGTGGATATATAAATTGCAAACAGTTGCTCCAAAGGGCTTAAATGTATCCATCGAATGGGCGTCCTGTTTCTAGGTCATGTTGTTAATTAGAAATATGCTGCTAATAGTAAAGGGGAATAATAGATAAATATAAAAATTTGTAAACCATATTTTGGGAACTGAGAGCGAAGAGGAGCTCTCATGCCCTAGTTTGACAAGTAACAGATGGTTGTAATTCTTATTTATTAGCTAGCTGTGACGTGGTATGAAGTAACTTCAGGGTGGAAGCTTTGCGAGTTAACTGCTTGACACACTCTACAGGGGTTTAAATAAGACAAGGAGTCACCATCACGCATGCGCGGCGTTTTTCCGTAGTAAAGTTAAGGAGGGCAAGCGCGGGCAGCATAAACCGATGTAAGTAGTTTGAGTTTTTAGATAATATGATGTCATTACTTTTGTGTTTTTAAACGTATTATAGGTGAGGATATTGATATGTTATTTGTTCATAGGATCACGGTCTCCTGAAGAAAAATTTTGAAACGCCATTGAGGCGCCGGAGCTGAGCGTCGAGACCCTAGTTTTACAATATAACTTTGCACACAACAGTTTACCTGGGAACTTCTTTAAAGAATTGATTATTGAAAGATCATTTTGAAATAAGTTATATACAGAAGCCTGGGAAGTACATTGTGTTTTGTAAAAAGCATTTGAAAAAATAAAGGAAACTTTACATTTTCAAGTTTCTTGAACGTATTAACCACAAGCAGTGGAAATCATAGCTGGCAAGAATTGATTGAAGACCATGGGCAGTCCTTATTTTATGGTAGGTATGTTTCAGAATAGCATTGATGTGTGGTTGCAATGTTAGGCCTTGATCTAGTATGATTCCCAGGTAGCGCACTAGTGGTTTTACTTGAAATTGTGTGTCAATTGTATTTATGTGTGAAGCTGGTTTGAAGTTCACATCCTTGGTGATATGGAGGACCTTGGTCTTCTGGACATTTATAGATAAGCTGTGGTTTGTTGGCCATTGTTATATCGCAGTGGAGCAGTTAGACAGTGGGGAGTAGTCGGGGCTTAGTGCACTGAATGGGATGTAAACCAATGCTAGGAATTATAAGATAAAGAATGGAGAATAAAACAAAGAATATTATAATGCCTTTGTATCATTCCAAGGTGTGACCGCACCTTGAATATTGTGTGCAATTCTCATCGCCATATCTTAAAAAGGATATATCTGAATTAGAAAAGGTACAAAGAAGAGCGACAAAAATGGTAAAGGGAATGAAAGGATACCTCTATGAGGAGAGGCTTAAAAGGTTGGGGCTCTTCAACTTGGAAAAGAGAAAGCTGAGAGGGGATACGATAGAGGTCTATAAATTAATGCATGGAGTGGAATGGTTAAACGTATATCAGTTGTTTACGCCATAAAAAAGTAGAAAGACTAGAGGACACACAATGAAACTACAATGCAAGCCATTTAAGACTAATAAGAGAAAAAACGTAGTTACTCACCTGTAACAGGTGTTCTCCTGGACAGCAGGAATCAGTCCTCACATAGGGGTGATGTCGGTGTCAAAGGAGCCCTCGTGGAAGCATCTCCCCAGTTTTCAAAGAAACCCTTTGGGAGATGCACCATACATATGTGATCCCCTTCCTGCTCAAGGGTGCCATCTTGCCTCAGTCAAATGACATAGCTAAGATGGCCAAGGAAAAAATAAAATAAAATACGGTAAATAAGCAACTCCAAGGGAAGGAGAGAGGGTTGTGAGGACTGAATCCTGTTGTCCCCAGAGAATACCTGTTACAGGTGAGTAACTATGTTTTCTCCAGGAACGAGCAGGACAACAACTTTTACTACATCCTCCAGTAACGAATTCCAGAGTTTGATTACGCATTGAGTGAAAAAATATTTTCTCCTTTTAGTCTTAAATGGGTTACATTGTAGTTTCATTGCATGTCCCCTAGTCTTTCTACTTTTTGATGGCAGTCCTCACATATGGGACTCCCTAGCTATAGGCTACCGAGAACCACTGTTCCCTCTAAGCTGTGCGCGCGTGCGCGCGCACACACCTCACCGAGCAAGCGCACATACTTTACAACAGAGCGCACAAAAATTATGGCTCTGATTCTGATAGAAAATTTCACAGACTTCTTAAAATTTATAAGTTATGATTGTAATTACTAGAAATTTCCTGCTTCATTTAGTAATTGTCTATTTTCATTTAATTTGATTAAAATCAATGTGGTGTACATACTGTATTCTGACGTGTAGTCAAATTTTAAAGTATATAACTCCGAGTGTCGTTATGTGGCGCACAAAAATTTAACCTTCCTTCAAAAGCTGTACACATCTGATATTTTATGCGCACACAGCCTACAGAAAATTAGAGGGAACATTGCCGAGAACCTGTAAAATGCCACTCCTCCACTCCAGACTTTGAGGAAAGGTTTCCATTGCAAATGATTGTTCTAGGATTTTATTTAGGAAGTGGCTTAATTCACAGCGAAGTTCTGTGTATAAATTGAATGAGCTGCTTCTTTGATGATTTTATCAAATGTACCAGACATGGGTCAGCTGGTGAGGTGGTAGTGTTAAGTAAGCTCACTATCTGCTCTATAAGTTGAACAGATGGTATGGAGAAGTCCCCCCAGGTTTGGGTGAAGGCTGGATTTACCATATTGTTGGTAGATGCTGGCAGTAAGTTCTTATTGAGTTTAGTGAGTTGACTAAATGCAATTGTACAACGGCAAACAGGGCCTTCAGTCTTTACGTCCCCAAATGCTGGAATGCATTACCACCTGACATTCGAGCTATTGCAGACCTAACCAAATTCAGGAAGGCAATCAAGTTTCACCTCTTCCGACAATTCTACCCAGCCAGCAATGGAATCTAAATAACCTCACCTAAGAAACACCCATTCTTAGTCTTATTACAGTCCCAACCTCCTTCCTGCAGATCAGACACATACCGTCTTAAGTAAGCATTGTGTTGCATATAGCTCATTGCAACTAATATTTCATGTATATAGTCCAACCCTTTTATTGAATTTATCCCTCATGTATATAGTTCAACCCTGTTATCCAAGTTGGTACTCCTGTTCTATGTAAAACCAAACAGTTTGTGTTTAGGTTGTTTTTGTTATATTGTAAACCACGCTGATACCGAATAGTGCAGTATATAAGCAACTGTAATAAATAAATAAAAATAGTGTGCTTGTCGATTATGTATTTTGCCATGTCTTGGGATGCACTTTGGGGATATTCTGTTGAACTGTGTCTCTGGTGAGTGTCCGCACAATGCCGAAATGTTCCCTGGGTTTATTTGCTGATCTCATGATGATATTGGTGTGGTATTGTTGCTTTCAGGTGTTAATCAGGTTGTTGTAGTCCTGCTATTTGGTCCTATATTGGCCTAGTACATCTGAGCCTTTATGGTGGACCAGGTGGCGCATTCTGCCTCTGTAGCTGTGTCCCCCCTTTATGAGCCAGTCGTCCAGATAAGGGAAGACGAAGGCCCCTTGAAGCCGGAGGTGGACTGTGACCACCGCGAGGCACTTTGCGAAGACCCTTGGTGACGAGGCCAGACCAAAGGGCAGCATCCTATATTGGTAGTGCTGTCCCCCCCCACCATGAACCGGATGTATTTTTTGTGGTTGGGATGGATTACGATGTGCATGTAGGCATCCTTTAGGTCTAAGAAGCATAGCCAGTCTCCCTGGTAGAGGAATGGCGCAATATCCCAAGGAAGAGCATATTGAACTTCTCCCTGACCAGAAAATCCCTGGAGTAGAAGCCTTTATCTTTATTTGCAAAACTTGATATACCGCCCTTGCCGAAGCGTCAGGGCGGTGGTACAATACAACAAACTGTGGGCTACGAGAGAAAGAAAGGAAAGCCATTAAAAGACAGGAAAGTAAGACGAAACAAAGAGCAGGTTGAAGAGCAGCATGACAGAAAACAGAGATATGGAGCAACTAGAGAGCTGTGGGCAGATTAAACAGGAAACAACTAAACCAGGTGTGGGGAGGGGAGACAGGACGAGGGGAAGTCCGAGCCATCGGCGAGGGCAGGGAGGTCGTAGGCCTGAAGAAAGAGGTGGGTTTTAAGGAGTGATCTGAACTGAGGGAAGGAGGATTCGGTGCGAAGGGAGTGCGGGAGAGAATTCCAGAGGGCGGTACTGAGGAAAAAGAAAGCAGAGTGACGGGTGAGTTCAAGGTGGGCCTGAGAAGGGGGAGGGAGAAAGAGCCGATTACCGTGAGCGGAACAGAGGAGATGGGGAGCTGACTGAAGGCGGATAAGATCGGCTAAATATTACGGAACACCAGTGTATAGTGCTTTATGGGTGATGGTGAGAAGTTTATAGATAAAACGAATAGAGATGGGGAGCCAATGAAGAGAGAAAAGGGAGGGAGTGACATGAGCATTCGCAGGGGCATGGGTGATGAGGCGAGCGGCAGTGTTCTGAACTAGCTGAAGACAGCAGAGTTGATAACGGGGAAGACTTGCGAAGATAGCGTTGGAGTAGTCTAGGCGAGTGATCACGAGGGAAAGAACAAGAGCAGTGATATCGGGAGTGAAAAGAAACGGGCGGATAGATTTGATTTTGCTAAGATGGAAGAAACATGTGTGTACTACCGAGGAGATATGTTGATGAAAAGAAAGTGAAGGATCAAGGGTGACAACCAAGGTATCAAAGGGTAGGAACAAGAGGGATGGGGTGGGGTGGGGTGGGCGGACATGATGGGGGACAGAGTAGGAGATGGGGCACCAAAAGAGAACCAAATGGCAGAGGAGTTGGACGGATTAACATGGAGAAAGTTACAGCTGAACCAGGAGGCAACAAGAGAGAGGCAGTCGTTGAGTGGGGAAAGGTCAGGAGCAGAGGGGGAGGTGTGGTGGACTAGGAGAATATCGTCGGCATAGATATAAGAGGAGATACCTGACTGCTGGATGAGTAAGGCTAGAGGGGCGTGAAAAACGTTAAAGAGTAGAGGAGCAAGAATAGAATCCTGCGGAACCCCACATTGGAGCGGGAAGGAGGGAGAGACATGAGGACCCATATGGACAACAAAGGTGCGAGAGGAAAGGAAAGAACGGAACCACTCCAGAACCGTGCCATAGATTCCCAGGTCAGACACATGAGAGAAGGGTACGGTGATCGACAACATCAAAGGCAGAGGAGAGGTCAAGTGAAACAACAAGAGAAAGATCACCACGGTCGTGTGAGTGGTTGATTTCGGAGAGAAGGGCTAGAAGGATGGTCTCAGTGCTGTGGCCAGCATGGAACCCAGCCTGAGCCCCAGAGATCTTTCAGCAATGGATCCACTGCCTTGTCCTGGATTAGGTCTGCTAGCTCAGTGAGAAGCAGAGTCTGGTGAAGGAGAGGTCTGGTGGGCTCTTCTGGGAAGTATGAGGGTGGCACCTGCTGCAGGTGGAGGAGGTAGCCCTCCCTGACTACTTGTAACACCCAGGCATTGGTGGTGATGGCTGTCCACCTGTGGGCAAACAGGGCTAGGCGCCCCCCTGTGGGCTGCAAAGGACCCCTTGGGGGGGGAGGAGGTCATGCCCAGGCTTTCAAAAGTTCCTCCCATGCTAGGCTGGGGCGGTGCCTGGAACTTCGGAGCCTTTTGCTTTCGGAGACCATGTCCCTGGCCTTTCCTGTTGCTGGCGTTGTTGAGGGGCCAAGAAGGCCTGGAAATGTGGTGTCCCGCCAAAGCCCCCCTTCTTCCCCGGGGCTTTCTTCTGGGGCTGTATTGAGGTCTTCTTCAAGAGCCTGGTTCTCGTCAGGAAAGCGTAGTTACTCACCTGTAACAGGGGTTCTCCAGAGACAGCAGGAATCAGTCCTCACTTATGGGTGACGTCGGCACCAACAGAGCCCGCGCAGAGCAATTCCCCAGCTTTCAAAGAAAGCCTTTGGGATTGCTGCCACGCATGCATGGTCCTCTTCATGCCCAAGGGTGTCATCTTGCTCAGTCAGGTCCCTTAGCTCGAGCCCTACCAAGCAGATGGCAAGGGAAGGACAAAAATACAGCAACTCATCAGGGGAGGTGGGAGGGTAGTGAGGACTGATTCCTGCTGTCCCTGGAGAACACCTACGCTTTCTCCAGGAACAAGCAGGAAGTCAGTCCTCACTTAAGGGACTCCCCAGCTACAGGCTACCGAAACTGTAATCAAAAAATGCCTCCGTGAGCAGAAACTGATGCCCGAAGGAGCCCAAGTCCTCAGGGCGAAGCCCTTGGTAGCTGTGAAGAAGGGTCAGAGGGCAGTAGTTGCATATACCCTGAACAGGTTACAGCGTACAGCCTGGCCAAAGGCGCTGTCCCAGTGGGACTCCCTCTCAAGGCAGAAGTGTGCAGCGAAGGTATTCGCTGAAGACCAAGTCGCCGCCCGGCAAATGTCCATCAGGGGCATGGAGTGCAGCAAGGCCACCAAAGCCGCTTTGGCCTGGACCCCGTGCGCACTAACTCAGCTGGGTATGTGGCTGGACATGGTGTCCCATTGCCATGGCACCGCAACTCCATTCAGGGGCCACGAGCCCTGGCCGTAATCAAGATGCTGCTTTCCCTGCAGCCCGACTCCCAATCCGGCCTCCCATGGCCAGGGTCAGGCTGCAGGGATCCCCCTGCGCTCCCTTATTTCTTTGCCGCCCCCGGCTCCTGTGTCCTCTTTCTAAGAGGCCGACCCCGGACATACAGGACCGACCTCAGCATTGCCTTGTACGTCCAGGGTCAGTAGCCACCCACCGTCTGCCCTCGCTCCTCCCACAGCCCTCCCCCTCCCACCCATGAATAGAGTTCCCTGTACAAACTTTACTACGTGCGGGGAGCTCTGTGGCAGGCAGGGTGATCTAAGAATTTAGCAGTTGAGAATGACCCCCTAAGGGACTAGCAGTGTGGCAAGATAGACTTGCCATCCATCATTAACTGGTGAGGAAGGCACAGACTCCAGACGATGAAGAGCTTTTGAACTTCTGCAGCCCCGAAAGGCAAGGGGCTTGCAATAAGATTTCCCCAGGTGTGTTGACTGTTACCCAAATGATCCTTTCGAATCCCAAAAATGAGACCAAGGGGACAAACACTGGGAGGAGCCCTTCAGCTTGCCCTCAAGCAGCCACTGAGGCTTGGCCTTCTTCAAATGCTTGACCAACTTCTCGAGGCCCTCCCCAAAGAAGAGCAGGCCTTTATATGGCAGTTTGGTAAGGCAGGCCTTGGAATCCATATCCGCTGAACATTGACTCAGCCACAGTCATGACCTGGCTGCTGTAGCCACTGCAACGACCCACACTAACAGCCAAATAAGATCATCCATCAGACTGGCTAGAAATGCAGCTGTAGATTCCAGGAGAACAGACTGAATCCTCTGGCAATTGCTGAAACAAATTAAGGAGCACCCTGGTCACCAAGCTGCCACAGATGGAGGTTTGCATGCCAAACACCAAGGCTGAAAAGACTGATTTGAACAATGCCTCCACCTTGTGATCTATTGATCCAGGAGACCGCTCTGTTTTCCACCAGAATAGTGGTGCAGTGAGAGATTGTGTAATCAAGACATCAACCTTCAGAAAATGCAACCAGCTGTCCGTGTCCTCTTGGGAAAGGGAATACAGCCTTCTCATAACCTTATACCCCCACGAAGAAGCCCATCAGTGGTCTCCCATTCTGACAGGATCACTTCATAACCCCTACAAGATGGGATCCATATCCACCTTCTCTTCCACTACCATGTCCACAATGCAGAGCACGGAGCTAAACTGGGCAATAAGAAAGGACCACTCCTTGCAGCAGAATAGATGGATGACCCATGAGTCATCTTCCTCCATGGACATAATCTCGCTCTCCTCTGTGCTCCTGCTTTCACCAGACTTCCAGAGTCCACTTTCTCCTCCCCAGCATCCAGGAATGAGAAAACTTGCGAACATGATGGCCCACCAGAAATCCCCTCTCTGAAAGGCGAGGGCACTTCTGCAATGGAGCACCCATGGGGCCCAGCAGGGGGTGGATATCCCCTGGATGGGGCTGAAGGATTCCCAACCACAGGTGCCAAGCCCAACAGCAAAATGTTTGCTGCAGGAAAAGTGTAGTTACTCAACTGTAATAGGTGTTCTCCAGGGACAACAGTAATCAGTCCTCACATATGGGTGCCTTCGGCACCAACAGAACCTGCGCGGAGCATTTCCCCAGCTTTCAAAGAAAGCCTTTGGGAATGCTACCATGCATACGTGGTCCCCTTCCCGCCTAAGGGTGCCATCTTGCTCAGTTAGATGACATAGCTAGGATGGCAGTAAAAATTAAACAAGGTAGGGAGGTAACTCCTAGGGGAGGAGGGAGGGTTGAGATGACTGATTCCTGCTGTCCCTGGAGAACACCTGTTACAGGTGGGTAACTACATTTTCTCCAGGAACAAGCAGGAAGTCAGTCCTCGCATATGGGACTCCCTAGCTCCAGGCTGCCATGGACCGAACCACGACAGCCCTAACGGTGACCAAGTCGGTTAGCCGTGAGTTGCAGAAGGTGGGTCCCCACTGAGAGACTATGCAAGAACCTAGCGTCCAGCGACACTATCACTCCAGTAGCCTGAACACAGAAAGGGCAGAGTTGCCTACACCCCGAGAATATTACAGAGTACTGCCTGGCCAAAGACACTGTCCCTGTGGGACTCACTCTCCAGGCAGTAGTGAGCTGCGAATGTATGAATTGAAGACCATGTAGCAGCCTTACAGATTTCTGTCACCGGCACTGAGCAGAGGTTGGCCACCAACATGGCCATAGCCCTCACGTGATGCGCTGCGATCCGGTGCTCAAGGGAGGGGCCAGTTCACTCATAAGCGAGGGCAATACAGTCTGCCACCCAAGTGGACAGAGTTCTTAAGTCACAGGGAGCCCCAGTCTGCTGGGGCCAT
Organism: Ichthyophis bannanicus; assembly: GCA_033557465.1. Lineage (NCBI taxonomy): Eukaryota > Metazoa > Chordata > Amphibia > Gymnophiona > Ichthyophiidae > Ichthyophis > Ichthyophis bannanicus. The sequence goes on along the minus strand of CM066035.1, from coordinate 171,521,449 downwards.
AAGACACAAAAAGCTGAGGAGCTTTGCGGTGGGTCTGAGTCCACTGCAAGCAGAAGGACAGGGTCCTTTTGCAATCTAGTGTATGAAGCACTAGTTCCTCCCTGCCCGCATGAAGCCACGGGAAGAAGGTGGGGAGGACCACCTCCTGGTTAAGGTGAAAAGGAGATACCACCTTAGGGAGGAATTTGGGATGTGTGCAGATCACCACCCTGTTCTTATAGAACCTTGTGTATGATGGATCTGCCATCAGGGCCTGGAGCTCACTCACTCTTTGAGCGGACGTGAGGGCCACCAGAAAGGCCACTTTCCATGATAGGTACCACAGGTGACAAGTGGCTAGGGGCTCAAAAGGTGGCTTGGTGAGCTGGGAGAGCGCCATGTTGAGGTTCCACTCTGCCACTGGAGGATGGAGAGGGGACTTAGACAATAAAAGGCCCTGGGGAAAACCTGGAGAACAGGGGCTGGCCCAAGAGGGGATTTCCCTCAACAGGATGATAGTGAGCGGCTATGGCGCTCAAATGTACCCTCACAGAATTAGACTTTAGCCCAGTGGGAGACAGATGCAGTAAGAACTGGAGCACTACTTGCACCTGACAGGCAAAGGGGTTCTACCCTCTTTCAGCACACCAGAGAGAGAACCTCCTCCACTTAAAGGCATAGGCTCGTCTGGTGGAGGGTTTTTGGAAGGCCAGCAGGATCTCTTCAATGTCTTTCGGAAGGTTGAAAGGGGCCAATACTACTCTTTCAGCAGCCACACCGATAGCATTAAGGACCCCAGGATGGGGTGCAGGAGTGAACCCCCCTACTGGGACAGGAGGTCAGGAGCTCGGCTCAGTGGAACTGGGGGTGCCAATGACAGGGAGAGCAGCAGTGGAAACCAGGGCAGTCTCAGTCACCTGGAGGCAATGAGTATGATTGATACCCCCTCGCTCTGGACTTTGAAGAGCGTCCTGGCATACAGGGGCGTCAGTGGGAACGCATAGAGTAGGTCCTCAGCCCATGAGATCAGGAAGGCATCTGCCACCACTCTCTCCGGGTGCGGTTGGTGCAAGCAGAAGCGAGGTAGTTGCATGTTGGCCAGAGAGATAAATAGATCCATCAAGGGTCTGCCCCAGATGTGGAAGAGCCTCTTGACCACCCTGGGGCTCAAACGCCACTTGTGTGGCCAAAGGACTCTGCTCAGCCTGTCCGCTAGGCAGTTGTCCTGCCCGGAATGTAGACTGCTCACAAGAGCATGCTGTTGCCAGCTGCAAAGGAGAGGAAGGCCACCGCTCCTGGCAGTGGGAGTACAAGCCCGTGCCCCCCTGCTTGTTGATAAAGAACATGGCAACCTGACTGTCCGTCTGGATTAGAATGGACTGGTGTCACAAGCGGTGGTGAAATTCTTGCAGGGCAAGGAAGATCGCCCTGAGCTCCAGGAGGTTGATCTGTAAGAGTGACTCCTCCTGAGACCAGCTGCCCTGTGTGCGGCAGTCCCCACAATGCGCTCCCCCAACCCAGAAGGAGGCATCTGTGGTCATGATCCTCTGAGGCATAGGTGCCTGGAACGACATTCCCACCTGGAGGTGGCGCAGGTTTTGCCACCAGTTGAAGGACTCCGCCAGTTGGTGGATAATCCTGACCTTGTCCCATAGCCTGCCCATGGCTTGAGTCCACTGTGAGCAGAGTCACCACTGGGCCGCCCGCATGTGCAAGTGGGCTGAGGGCATGATATGGACCGTCAAGGCCATATAGCCCAACAGGTGGAGGAGGAGACGAGCCAGTACCAATCGGCGCATCTCTCCTGACAGATATCTGAGGCATTCTGCCCTTTCTCCTGGGAGGACAGCCTTAACCTGTGTCCAACCAGGCACCTATGAACTCCAGGCTTTGGGCTGGAGAGAGATGGGATTTGGGGTAATTAATGATGAACCCCAGGTGCTGCAGGAGGAGGGTAGGATGCTCTGTGGCCTAACTGACCTCAGAGGCCGTACCACCTCTGATTAGCCAGTCATCCAGATGAGGGAAGACAAAAGCCCCCAGCAGACGCAGATGGGCAGCTACCACCACCAAGCATTTGGTAAAGACCCTTAGCGAGGAGGCCAGGCCAAAGGGTAGCACCCTCTACTGGTAGTGTCCTCCCCCTACCACGAACCGTAGATACTGTATATGGGAGGGGTGCTCCCTATAATTCAACCATTAACCCACTTGTCTAGCAGGATGCACTGAAATTACAACCCGTAAGACAGTTTTTACTGTTGCAATGCTGAACATATCGGGGGTTATTCTGTGGCAAGAATAGCAGGGATAGACGTCCCAGCAGGATGTCCATCCCCACTATTCATGCCCTTCCCACCGGCATCTAACTTCCCCACCGGTTGTACAGTGAGGTTAGACGGGGGCGGGGAAGGGGAGGATCGGGGGCAGAGGCAGGGCGGGCGGTCATCAGCCCTGGACGTATAAGGCCGATTCCAATGTCGGCCCTGTATGTCCAGGGCTGATGACTTAGGGAACTTATTCCACCTTTGAGGTGGAATAAGTTCCCCAATCTTGCAGGAGACGGCTGCCCAGGGCTCAAAAGAGATGGCAGGGGCGGAGGAAATTCCCCGCAGCCCAACCTTGACCTTGGGAGGCTGGATCAGGAGTCGGGCTGCAGGGAAAGCATTTTTCTGTGCCGGTGCTGGGGATTGCGGCTTTACAATGGAGCCACGGTGCCTTGGCAACCGGACACCATGGCACTGCAGCTCCATTGTTCAGCCGAGTTAGCCAGGGACAGGCCTATACATGCAGGCCGAGCTGAATTGTAGTCGTGGCTTGCACGTACAGGCCTGTTCGCGATTCTGATCCCGCGGAGCTAGACGTGCCCCGCGGGATCAGAATCGCAAACTCCTCTGTATGTCCAGCTCAGAGCGGACATACAGAGGGGGCTGTACCTCTCCAATGGAATGAGCCCCATAGGGGCTAATTTTATGACATGGCACCTATGTGAAAAGTCCAAAAATATGCCTGGTTTATGCAGGCAACATAGACATTTGTGTGGTTTCATAATATAAGCTCTTAGAACTATTTCCAATAGTGTACAAATGCTTTTACACAAAGGTACACATGCTCAAAGGCAGGTGTAAATGTGTGCATGCAATCTAAACATGTACATGCATATTTTATAAAGTATGGTTATGACCTGTAAACCGTGTAAATGCCACTGAAAGGAATATTCACTGAATATCCCCAACTAACGCCACTATATGGCAGTGACGACGGTCGCTAACTGGGTAGCGGCGATATTGCACCGCTACCCGGTTAGCGACCTGCAGGTAAAACTAGGTGAAGCACAAGCTGGTTTAGTTTTACCCGTGGGAGCTAACCGGGTAGCAGTGCAATATCACTGCTACCTGGTTAGCTTCTGCAGCATCAGAGGCTGTGCAGTGACCCCAGATATTCAATGCCGAGGCCACATATAACCCCCGGCATTGAACATCCGGGGTTAGAGGTCAGTGGTGATGGCTATACGCTGTAGAACAGATATCCCAATTGAATATTGGACCCTATATGTATACATCACAACTCTGCCCCTGCTTTGTTCAAACTATGCTCCCGGGAATGCCTAGAGATGAAGCCTTATGTGCTCTATCTACTGTCTGCAGGTAAAGTATCTAAAACATGCAGCTGATGTTTTATAAAATGACCCTTATAGAGCAGGAGGGTGGTAATAGTATCTTACTTTGTACTTGTCCACTTCCTTCTGCAACTTCACAGACATTGTATTATGTTCTTCTATCTTCCTCAGTTTCTCATGCCAAGTCAAAAGGTATTCCTCAAAAACATAGGCTTTACTCCTGTGCAAAAAAGCATTTACTTATTTACCCGTTTTTAATATTACACTTACTGTAAGCATACATTAGGACAGTTACAATCCAATTACACAAACTAAAAACCAACAAAACATTTGCAGCCAGATTAATACTTGTATTCTTTCTTTCCCTCCCAGCCTCCAGTTCTCCTTGTCCCAACCCTTCACCTTTACAACTATTCCCTACATCTCCCCCACACGGTGTTGCTACCCTCATCATTCTCCAGCTATTTGACTTCTTTGCCCTTCTCCAAACAGGTAGTTCCCCTTCTGGCTCTCTCACCACAACTGTTTCCCCAAAACCCAATCATCAATAAATCAATTCAATCTCTCCAAGCATTCCCTTTCACTCTAACTCCTTTACAATCATTGCCTTTCAAGCACGTCCATTGCTTCAAGTTATACCCCTCATATTCTCCCCCCCCCCCTAATTTACCTCTCTCTCCTTGCCAGTCTTTAGTCTTAATCCCCATTTCCTTCATCCCATCTGTCTCTTACCACCATTGTCCTCCCCAGTCTTCAGTCTCTTTTCACTTCTCACCTACTTACCAGCCTTCCATATCCCAATCTCACCCACTTCCCAGCCCTCCTCCCTGCTTTCTAATCCCCTTTCCCCCTCTCTCCCTAGTCCTCCCACTGTTTCTCTTACCCCTTTCTCAGCCTTTTATTTCCCTATATTGTCAATCAACCACTGCCTAGTCCCCTTCTTTCACATTCTATACCTATTCCCCCAGACCTCATTTATTGTTACCTGCTTTTCATACCCTCAAGTACCTGCTCTACCACTGATCCCCAACCCTGCTTCCAGTCCCTTCTCTATCTCTTACTCCTTATTCAGTTTTCAATTCTCTCTTTTACTTCATCTCAGGTTTCCTCTTACCCTCTCCTCAACCCTTCAGGTTCTTTATACCATTTTTCAACCCAGTTGCCCCCACCACCTTCAATCCTAGTTTTTTTTTAATCTTCAATCCACATCCCCATCCCCATCGAATCTAATACCCTTCACTCATTATCTCCCTGGTTTCAAGCTTCCCATCATCCTCATTATTATAAAAGTCTCTACTCTTTCCAGCCCAATTGCACAAGTCCTCCTCTTCTTCCTGAGTCCACACCCAATTCCCAAGTTAATGTTCTCCCAAACTATCCCAATCCTTGCTATCCTATCTACCTTGTGCACCCCCCATCCAAATCCCAAGTTCCTACTCTCCTTCTCCCTCCCCCTGGAACTTTAAACTTGTTCTGTCATGTTCTTCCTACCTCCCAGGAATCTCACTCTCACTTTCCTCTCACAGAAGAGCACTACCAAACCTGAGTCCCCTTTCCTGCTCTTCTGTGCAGATCAAAGAAACACTGTGGACCATGGAATGCTTTGTATCTATGGAGCATCATGCGGATGAAATAGCTTATTGTTTGAATATCATGAAAAGGAGAACCTGGTAGGAAGAAGGATGGGACAGAAGTACTGGACTCCCAGTATCACATTCCTACCTACTAAGGAGAGAGAATTGAGATTGGGAAGGACTGGGGTGAGACTTTTTTTTAGTGAGCATTTGCCCTTCTTTTTACCCTGTGGTGACACCTAGATGAGTAGCATAGGCACACCTCAAAAACAGCAGGATTTCTTTCCCTTCATAAAGGCTGATGCAGCTGTACTCACGTCCTCCTCCCCACCCAGTACTTCTGTCACTATTGCCGAAACCAGCTGAATGTTCCATTGGTTTATCTATATAAGAACATAACATAAGATATGCCATACTGGGTCAGACCAAAGTCCATCAAGCCCAGTATCCTGTTTCCAACAGTGGCCAATCTAGGTCATACGTACCTAGCAGTTTCCCCAAAAGACACAGGTTTCGCAATGCTTGTACTGGGTCAAGCATTGATATCCTGAGTCCCTTCTTAATAATGGTTTATGGACCTTTCCTCCAGGAACTTGTCCAGACCTTTTTTAAACCCAGCTACACTAACAGTCTTTACTACATCCTCCGGTAACAAATTCCAGAGTTTGATTACACGTTGAGTGAAAAAATTATTTTCTGTTATTAGTCTTAAATAGTTTACCCTGTAGCTTCATTGCATGTCCCCTAGTCTTTCTATATTCTGATAATGTAAACAATCAATCTACGTTTACCCATTCCACTCCGTTCATTAATTTATAGACTTCTATCATATCTCCCCTCAGCCGTCTCTTTTCCAGGTTAAAGAGCCCTAATCTTTTTTAGCCTTTCTTCATAGGAGTATCCTTCCATCCCCTTTACCATTTTGGTGGCTCTTCTCTGAACCTTTTCTAATAACGCTATATCCTTTTTAAGATACGGCGACCAGAATTGCACACAATATTCAAGGTGCCGTCTCATCATGGAACGATATAGAGGCATTATAATATCTTTTGTTTTATTTTCCATTCCTTTCCTTATCATACCTAGCATTCTATTTGCTCTCTTGGCTGCCGCTGCACACTGGGCCGAGGGTTTTAACATGTTATCCTCAATGACGCTTAAATCTTTTTCCTGGGTGGTGGTTCCTAATGTGGAACCTTGCATCGTGTAACCATAGTTTGGGTTGTTCTTCCCTAGGTGCATAACTTTGCACTTGTCCACATTAAATTTCATCTGCCATTTTGATGCCCAGTCTTCCAATTTATCAAGATCCTCTTGCAATTTTCCACAATCTTCTTGGGTTTTAACAACTTTAAATAGTTTTGTGTCATCTGCAAATTTGATAACCTCACTCGTTATTCCACTTTCCAGGTCATTTATGAATATGTCAAAAAGCAGCAGACCCAGCACAGATCCCTGGGGTACACCACTATTCACCTTTCTCCATTGGGAAAACTGCCCATTTAGCCCAACCCTCTGCTTTCTATCTTTTAACCAGTTCCTGATCCATAGTAGTATACTGCCTCCTATCCCATGACTCTTTAGCTTTGCCAAAAGTCTCTGATGAGGGCTCTGAGAAACATGAGCGGCTACAATAGCAATAGTAGTCACATAGGTGCTAATTTAATAAGGAACTACATAAAGATATGCACATAAGTCACCCATTTTCAAGAGCTTATGCTCAAGAATGAGCACTTACAGAATAGGGGCTGCCTAAGTACACATATAAGTGTACATGTAAATCCGATCGTGCATACTTTTGGAGCTGGTATACATAGAAGCGGAGTTTGGGTGGAGCATAGGAGGGACACAAATTTATGCACATCAGTTATAAAACACTTATGCACATTCTTTAAAAAAATTTAGGCGTGGCCATTTACACCTGCCATAGAGCAGGCATAACCATTGCAAGTAGTCTGACACACATTGTTATGCCCCTATTTTATAAAGTGAAGTATGCATGCACTTTATAAAATAGGCCACAAATACCTTTTAACCATGCAGAAATTTATGAAATTACCTTCAAAACCTCCATGTACCTTTATTATAACAAAAGATACTAAGACTGTGACCACTCTCATCATTGCAGCTTCTCATGTTTCCCAGACAGACAGATGATAATAATTACGATACTGATATATTTTTATGACTGTATGTTATATTATTTGAACTACTGCAATAGCACATAAAAATAAAATAAAGAAAAATAAATCAGACCTAAATGTTATCCAGTCTTCCTTGGCCTTTTCATGAAAACCTTGATAAAACTCCTCATATAGAGACCATATCTTTGTGCAACTCTCAATATCTCTGTAGATGTCATCTGCAAAGGAGAAGTCTGGCATCTCCAAATCAAAATAGTGGTGGTCTTCACTAAACAAAGTATATAGCATTAAATTATCATCATGATTACAATCTGTAAACCGCACTGATTTTAAAAAGCGCGGTATATAAAAGCATTAAATAAAATAAAAATAAAAAAATAAATGATGATCTGTATAACACATAACAGATGTATGTAACGCTGTATAGAAATACATAATGGACAATTCCTACATACAATCTAGTCAAGACAGATAAGACATGGCAGTAAAAACAGAGTCTGTGTGCAAAAAACAGCAAGGCCTCGACTGAGAGGAATTAAAGTATTTGTTATAAGTGGGAGTAAACTGAGGACATTAATTCAATATCATGAAATATGGTGTAGGCATTTGTAACTATTTAAAGAACTCAAGTTATGCATATTTTCACTAGTCCATCTCTACTTATTTTGAGGGTAAGTTTTAAAAAGAGATTTTCATGGGTGAAAGTATATAATGCACAGATGATGACATTTTACTACCCAGAAAATTTTCTTTCCTGGAATCTTGCTAGACCAGTTCAAACAAGTGTGTTTGTTCCCCTACCAATAGGTATGGAGACAGAGAAAACACTAAAAACGTCCTGTGACATCATCACTGCTACTACTGCTGATGCCGTAGGGGCACACGTCAGTATTCATAACCAAGCACATGGTCAAGAAAGCGTAGTTACTCACCTGTAATAGGTGATCTCCTGGAACAGCAGGAATTGAGTCTTCACATATGGGTGACGTAGGAACCAATGGAACCCGTGCAGGGACGCTCCCCAGCATCCTATAGGAAAGCTTTTGGGAGCTAACCACTGTGCCTACATAGCTGCTTTCCCGCCTTTCCAACACCCCTTCCTCAGTTGAGTTTGTAGCTGAGATAAAAGGAGAGAGAGAGAGAAATACAACTCCTAGGGGAGGAGGGTGGGTTGTGAAGACTCAATTCCTGCTGTTCCCAGAGATCACCGGTTACAGGTGAGTAACTACGCTATCTCTAGGAACAAGCAGAAACTTAGTCTTCACATATGGGAGTCCCTAGCTCACAGATGCCAGGGAGATGACCACAGAGAGAGCTGTGAAACACAGGCCTAAGTAGGTCATGTATCCTCCAAGGATGTCTTGTATCGAAACACGGGATTGGGGGGGGGGGGGGACGGGGTAGGAGTTGATCTAAGTCTGAAAGGGATGCTGGAGAACAGCCTGGACAAACGAAGCATCCCGGCGGGAGTCCTTGTCTAAGCACTAATGGGTGTGGACAGAGGACCGTGTTGCTGCTTTGCATATTTCATCAATTGCCACTGAGCGTAGATTTGCCATAGAGGCAGCCATTGCTCTCATTGTGTGCTGTGACGGGAAAGTCACGCACTCTCATATACAAAAGATATACAGTCTACAATCCATATGGAGAGCGTTCTCTTGGAAACTGGTAGACCTAGATGACTGGAATCAAAAGCAACAAAAAGCTGTGAAGCTTTTCTGTGCTGTCTAGTTTTCTGTAGATAAAAGGCCAAGGCACATTTGCAATCCAGAGTATGTAGGCTTTTTTCTGCACTAGAGGAATGAGGTCTAGGGAAGAAAACAGGAAAGTAAACCAAATGGTTTAAATGAAAAGGCGAAGCCACCTTTGGCATAAAGTGAGGACCACTTTATCATGGTGAAACTGTGTATAAGGAGGGTCAGCCACTAAAGCCTGGAGCTCACTGATGCGTCTTGCAGAAGTGAGGGCAATTAGGAAGGTGACTTTCCAAGAAAGAAACTTCAGAGATGTAGTGGCTAGGGGTTCGAAGGGTGGCTTCATAAGCTGTCCGAGGACAACACTGAGGTCCCATGCCACTGGTGGTGGCCTAATGGGAGGCTTAGTTAAGAGTAGACCCCTCATGAAGCACGCTACAAGCGGCTGAGAGGAGACAGGTGGTCCATCTAAGGGCATGTGAGATGCCGCAATGGCACTTAGGTGGACACCTTTGAGTCCAGAGGACGAGAGGTGGAGGAGATACTCAAGTAACGCTTCTACGGAAACTGAAAAAGGATTAAGATCCTTTTTTGAACACCAGATTGAAAACTTTTGCCACTTGAAGGCGTAAGAATGCCTTGTGGAAGGTTTCCTTGAAGCCAATAGGAATCTCTAACCTGTTGAGAGAGATTGAGGTCTCGGAGTTCTAAGCTCTCAGCAGCCATGCTGTCAGATGTAAGGACTGTGGGTTTGGATGCAGCAGCATCCTGTTCTCCTGTGATAGGAGATCCGGAGCATATCCCAACTCCAGAGGTTTGGCTTGAGAGACGTAGAAGTCGTGGATACCAACTTTGTCGTGGCCAACGCGGGGCTATGAGGATCATGTAGCCCCTGTCTCTCTGGAGTTTGAAAAGAGTCTTGGGGATAAGGGGAATGGGAGGGTAGGCATATAGGAAGTCCTGACCCCAGTGGAGGTGGAAAGCATCCATCGCCTGACTGTTCTGATCAGGTGTTCTGGAACAAAAACTAGGAAGTTTGGCATTCTGAGGACTTGCAAACAGGTCTATATCTGGGGATCCCCAGATTTGAAAAAGTCAAGCAATCTGGTCTGCATGGAGAGACCACTCGTGAGGCAGTAGTACTCGACTGAGTTTGTCTGCCAAGAGTTTTTGTTTGCCAGGGAGATATAACACTAGTAGGTGGATCTGATGGTGTATGGCAAAAGACCATAGATATAGGGCTTCGTTGCACAAAACTTGAGAACATGTTCCACCTTGCTTGTTCACACAGAACATGGCTACCTGATTGTCCGTCTGGACTAGAACTGTGTGGGAGCGAAGGTGGTCCTGGAACACCCTGAGAGCATTATGGATGGCTCTGAGTTCCAATAGATTTATGTGAAGTTGTGCCTTCTGCTGAGTCTAAAGACCCTGAGTGGAGAAATTGTCCAGATGAGCTCCCCAACCCAATTTGGACACATCCGTCGTCAGGGTAGATTGGTGTGGTGGCATCTGAAAAGGTGACTCTACGAGAAGGTTTTCTGGTGATTGCCACCATTGGAAAGACGAAATGAGACGTGCAGAGATCATGATTCTGTCCCCCAGACAACCTGATGCTTGAGTCCACTGCGAAGCCAGGGTCCATTGAGGTGCACGCATATGCAGACGAGTATAGGGAACCACATGTACAGTGGAAGCCATATGGCCCAGCAGTTGAAACATTTCTCGAGCAGTTAGGAAAGATTTCATACATGCCTGAGAAGCTAGCTGAATGATTCGTGCACAGCAGGCCTGTGGTAGAAAAGCCCTTGACTGTTGCGTGTCTAGGAGAGCCCCTATGAACTCTAAGGTTTGAGAAAGGGTGAGTTGGGATTTTGGAAGATTTATTACAATCCCAAGTGTTAAAGAACCTCCATTGTGTGGGAGAGAGCAGAGCTGGCCTCTAGAGCTTTCGTTGCTTGGATGAGCCAGTTGTCTAAGTAAGGGAAGACAAATATCCCTAGAGATCTTAGGAATGCCGCCACTACTGCCATGCATTTTGTAAAGACTCTTGGGACAGAGGCCAGGCCGAAGGGTAGAACCCTGTATTGGTAATGTCTTCCTTGAAAGAGGAATCATAGAAACCTCCTGTGTTCTGCGTGAATAAGCATATGGATATGTGCATACTCTAGATCTAGAGAACAAAGCCAGTCCTGACTCTGGAGATAAGGGAGAAGAGTTAAGAGAGAGATCATCTTGAATTTCTCTTGGAGCAGATACTTGTTCAATTCTCTGAAGTCCAGAATAGGCCTGTATCCTCCTTTGGGATAAGGAAGTAAGGGGAGTAGAAGCCCAGGCCTTGCTGAGAGAGTGGCACCTCCTCTATTGCACCCTGAGCGAGAAGGGTGGTAATCTCTTGAAACAAGAGAGTGGGTAGAGGAGGCTGAGAGCTGAACTCTCTTGGAGTAGATGGAGGGGCATACTTTGGAAGTGAAGTTTGTACCCCTCTGCTACTATGGAGAGAGTCCAATGTTCTGATGTTATCTGGTGCCACCTTTGGGCAAAGTGACAGTCTGCCTGCAATGTTGACTGGCTCTGGAATCTCAAGAGGTAGGACAGCTAATTTCCCTAGAAAGATGTCAAAGACCTTCAGGAGGCTGGATCTGTTGAGTTGGCTGAGCCCTGGGGGTCTGAGCCTTCCCTTGTTGCTTCGATTGTTGCTGTCCCTTCTGGGAAGCATGGAACGGACAGTGCACAGCATGGGTATAGGAAGGGTAAAACATCTTTTTCTTGTTGAAAAAAGACTTCTTTATAGCCTTTTTCTTAGCTGGGTTGGCAGTGATTCTAGAAAGCCTATTGAGAGTGGTATTCTTGGATTCTAGCTGAGAAACCTTGTCCTGCCAATCCTTGCAAAAAGGTTTTCCCCATTGTTCAAGATCGGATGCTTGTAACCAAGCAATCCAATGTGCACCGATGCAAATAGCAAAGATTCTGCTAATACACTCAAAGCAGTCAAAGGTTGCCCTGTTCATAAATTTGGAAACATTCTGGGCATGTTTTACAAGTGTCAGGTAATCAGCCCTCTTGTCATCAGGGAGAAGAGGAGTCATTCGTTCTAAATCATTAGCAACCTCCCGAAGAAAGATACCCATGTAGAGTATGTAAGAACTTATTCTGGCTGATAACATGGAGGCCTGAAAACATCGACGACCGAAGGCATCGAGAGTTCTCGCCTCTCGACCGGGAGGATTTAAGGAATGTGTCTTGGCACTTTTGATTTGACGCATTGCCGATTCCACTACCATGGAGTGGTGTGGTAACTGCGTCTTCTGGAAACCGGGACACTGCAGTAGCCGGTACATGGTATCGAGCCTCCGAGAATGTGAAGAGACAGTTAAGGGTGTCTCCCACATCCTAAGCATGAGGTCATGCAGTATCTGGTGAATAGGGAGGGTAGCAGTCTCCTTCGGGGCTGCTGGATACTGAAGAATTTCAAGTTCTTCAGCACTCGGTTCTTTCTCCGAGGTCACAGTAATGGAGAAGCCCCGAGCCACTTCCTGTATAAAGTCTTGAAAAGACATGTCCTCCCGAAGAGACATACGGCATTGCGAGGAAGGAAAAAGATCTTCCAGAAGAGCTCCCATTTCCTGGGTACCGGTCGATTCATCGGACAAGTCTGAACCAGAGGACTCAAAGTACCAGTGGGCCGGGTAGTCTTGCCCAGTCTGTCGACGGTACCAATCAAAATTGGCATCGGAATGCCTCGGTACCGGACCCTCTATGTCGGACACTGATTCTAGGGCCAGCATGGGTGGTAGCGTGGAGAGCGGCGCAATGGTCAGTGTAGACATTTTCAGTACCGGTGTCGGTACCGATGGCTGCAGAAACGATTGCAGAGGCTTTAGCGGTACCGAAGCTGTAGCAAGGCTGCTAACTCAATTCAATGGCCAGGATACGTTGATCCATGGAGCCAGCCGATGTCTGGGTATCAGTACCCGAACAGCGGGCCACGACCCCAAAGCATGGCACCAACAGCTCTCCAGAGGTGGAGGCCTCGGGAGCATCTTGGGACACCGTTAACGCTTTGAAGGCAAGGACCTCTCGCAGGGGATGTTTGGCCAGTGTATTCCCTTCCAGGGCAACGCCTAAGGCATCTCGATGCTTGAAGGAGATCTACCATTAAAAGACTGGCCAGCCTTCGAGGAAGACTTGGGTTTCGATACCTGAGATCCATGGGAGGAAGATGAAGCTCTCGACTACGCTGATGCAACCGACACTGCATCGGTGGCAAAGAGTTTGCTGAGTTTCGCAGCTCTATTCTGCAGGCTCCTCTTTGTCATCTTCCTGCAGAGAAGGCATTCCAACAGCAGATGGTCCAGTCCCAAATATTTGAGACACCAGTCATGGGTGTTGGTAGCAGAAATGGTACTGCTACATTTGGAACACTTTTTGAAACCACTAGTTGGTTTACCCATCTTAAAAGGAAAAAGGGGTCTAAGGCCAAAATGGTGCCTAAGCACCTGGAGGGCGAAATACCCTCAGGGAAAAAACAGAAGTTTTTTCTTTTTTTTTTTAAAGAAAGAAAAAGAAACAAAAGAAACACCGACGATGCCGGTGCTAGCGTCAACGGGAAGGCAGACATGACCACAAAAGAAGTAAATTATTTACAGTGACAGGAATTGCTCCCTGTCGGCTCCACAGAAAACGAAAAACTGAGGAGGGAGAGTTGGAAAGGCGAGAAGGCAGCTATGTAGGTGCAGTGGGATGCTCCCAAAAGCTTTCCTATAGATGCTGGGGAGCTTTCCCACAGGGGCTCCCTCGGTGCCATCACCCATATGTGAAGACTACATTCCTGCTTGTTCCTGGAGGTCCCCTGACCGCACACCACCTCAATGAGGATAACAAAGGAAGGATCAAACACAGCTATGTAGAACAACTATGTATAGGATATTCTTTGGACAGAAGATCTGCCAAGAAAATTATAGGCCTGCAGGGCAAACCACAGAGTAAAATAGGTGGTCTGGGGTGTTTCCAGGGGTACTAGGGCACCTGAGACAAGCTGAGGAGTAGCAGGAATCAGGGCTGCCAGGGCAACCGGGGTGCTATGAGAATCAGGGTGACCCAGTAAAGATGGACCTTGAAAAGGGTCTTGGCGATGAGTGGCGTGGGAGTGAAAGAAAGGAGAAATCCTTCTGTCCACAGAATGAGAAACGCATCAGCCACCACCTGAGAGGGATGCGGCATTCTGGAGCAGAAGCAGATCAATTGAGCATTGGTCGGGCTAGCAAAGAGATACAGCATAGGAAGGCCCAAACAACAGACCAGTCGGTTGGCCACTCGTGGATCGAGATGCCACTCGTGGGGCTGAAGAACCGGACCGAGGCGGTCCGTCAGAAGACTGTCCTGTCTGGGAAGGTATACTGCCCTGAGGAGCATCCTGCAACATGCAGAGATGGACCGCCTCCGAGCACAGGAGGGACAATCCCATGCACCCCCCTACTTGTTGATGTAGACCATCACCATTTGATTGTCCATCTGGATTAGGGTGGCTTGGTTCTGCAGGTGGTGATGAAAAGCCCGGAGAGCATAGACGATTAGTTGTAGCTCCAGAAAGTTGATCTGTTGGAAGCTCTCCAATGCTGATCACAGGCCATGAATATGGAGGTCATCGCAATGATTCCCCAGCCTAACTTGGTGGCATCTGTGGTGAGGGCCCTCTGAGGAGTCGGGACCTGAAAAGGCGTCCCTGCCCACAGGTTCAGTGGCTGTTGCTACCAGTCGAGGGACTTAGCAAGATGACGGCCAACTTGTCCTGCAGGCGCCCCGTCATCTGGGACCACTGGGAGCAGAGGGCCAACTGGGCTGGCCGCATGTAGAGATGGGTGTCGGCTGTGATGTGCACTGATGAGACCATGTGCCCCAGGAGGTGCAGCATGAGACAGGCAGAGGCCAAGGTTCAGTGCTGAACCTCTCTTGTGAGGGCCACCAGGTGCTGGGCCCTGTCAAGGGGGAGGAAGGCTCAGACCTGGATTGTGTCTAGCAATGCCCCTATGAACTCCAGGCTTTGGTTCAGTTGCAGATGGGACTTGGCGTAGTTGATGACCAGCCCCAAGTGCTCCAGAGTGAGAATGGTGCGGCGTGCTGCCCGCTGCACCTCAATGGTTGTGCGGCCCCTGACCAGCCAGTCATCTAGGTAGGGAAAAAGGAACACCCCCTGCAATCACAGGTGGGCAGTGACCCATCGCTAGGCACTTGATGAACACCCTTGGGGCCAAGGTCAGGCCGAAAGACAGAACTCTGTATTGGTAGTGGGGAACATAGCAAATCTCCCCGACAGAGGTAAGGCAGCAATGTTCCAAAAGAAGCATCTTGAACTTCTCCTTCACCAGAAAATTGTTGAAATCTTGAAGATCCAGAATAGGGCAAAAGCCGCCCGTCCTCTTGGGAACCAAGAAGTACCAGGAGTAAAACCACTTGTTCCTGAGATGGGTTGGGACCAGTTCCACCTCCTTGTCAGCCAGAAGGCCTGTGAGCTCTCACTGGAGCAAGTCTCTGTGAAGGGGAGTCAGTGGGAGTTCTCCTGGAAGGAACGGGGGCAGTCTCTGGTCGAAATGGAGGAGGTAACCCTCCTTCACCACCTGGAGGACCCAGGTGTCCGTGGTGTTGCTTAGCCACCGACTGGCAAAGTATACCAGATGCACCCCCACCACTAGTGTGCTGCAGAACTAGACCTCCTGGGGACGGAGAGGCTATACCCAAGGAGTCAAAAGCCCCTCTCCCAGGTTGTGGATGGGATGCAGCCTGGGGCTTGGGGGTCTTGGGTTACATGGACTATGTCCCAGTCCCTTGGCCTGCTGACCCTGTTGGGGAGTTGGGAAGACCAATTACTGGGGATAAGCCCTCCTCTTCTACTACCACTACTACTACTACTACTACCACTTATTATTTGTGTAGAGCTACAAGGCATACGCAACACTGCACAGATACATCTAAGAGATGGTCACTGCTCATTAGAACTTACAATCTAGTCAAGACAGTAAACACAATAGCTGAGGGTAAGGATATATCCAGGGGAATGGTAAGGAAACACATAGGAGACTAAGGGGATCAGGATCCAAAAGCAGCCTCAAAGAGGTGAGTTTTCAGCCTGGATTTGAAAAGGGCAGAGAAGAAGCCTGACACAGAGGCTCAGGTAGTTTGTTCCAGGCATAAGGAGCAGTAAGGTGGAAAGATCGAAGACTGGAGTTGGCAGGAGAAGAGAAGGGCACAGATAGAAGGGATCTGCCAGAAGAGTGGAGCTCCTGAGGAGGGGTGTAAGGAGAGACGAAAGGTAGCGAGGAGCAGCAGAATGAATGCAAGTATAGTTCAGTAGGAGAAGTTTGAACTGGATATGGAAACAAATAGGGAGCCAGTGAAGAGACTTAAGAAGAGGAGTTATATGACCATATCAAGGCTGGCGGGAGATTAGCCGCACAGCTGAATTTTGAACAGATTGAAGGGGAGAGAGATGATTCAGAGGGAGACCAGCAAGGAGGAGGTTGCAACAGTCTAAACAGAAGGTGACTAAAGCGTGGATAAGTGTCTTAGTAGTGTGTGTAGAAAGGAAAGGATGCAATTTTCCAATGATGTAGAGAAAGAAGTGACAAGTTTTAGCTGCCTGTTGGATGTGTGCAGAAAAAGAGAGTAGAATCAAAGATGACCCCATGGTTAAGAGCTGAGGAAACAGGGAGGAATAGCGTAGTTACTCACCTGTAACAGGTGTTCTCCAGGAGCAGCAGGAATCAGTCCTCACTTATGGGTGACGTCGGCGCCGACGGAGCCCTCGCGGAGCAATTTTCCCCAGCTTTCAAAGAAAGCCTTTGGGAATTGCAGCGCGCATGCGCGGTCCTCTTCCCGCCCAAGGGTGCCATCTTAGCCAGTCAGATGACATAGCTAAAAAAGACAGCATAAAAATTTGCAAAAAAGTAAAGCAGACGATTGCAACTCCAAGGGGAGGAGGGAGGGTTGTGAGGACTGATTCCTGCTGCTCCTGGAGAACACCTGTTACAGGTGAGTAACTACGCTTTCTCCAGGACCAAGCAGGAAGTCAGTCCTCACTTATGGGACTCCCAAGCTTAAGGCTACCGGAGACCCTAAGCACAAAAATGAGCTCCCTCTAGCTCAGCAGCACAGAAGGAAAGAATCTTCGCTGAATTATTACCCACCGGTAGCCCACATCCGGGATGGAGGGTAGGAGTTGCTCAGACCTCAAAGAGATTACGGAGGACTGCCTGTCCGAAAGCACTGTCCCTGCGGGACTCCCTCTCGAGACAGTAATGGACCGCAAAGGTCTGGCTCGAAGACCAAGTAGCGGCCCGGCAGATGTCTGCCAGCGGAACAGAGCGGAGGTAAGCCACTGACGTGGCCTTTGCCCGAACGCAATGAGCCGTGACTCGACCTTCCAAGGAGAGTCCGGCTGCCCCATAAGCCCAAGTGATACAGTCCGCAACCCAGATGGACAGTGTACGCTTGGAGACCGGGAGCCCCAATTTATTGGGGTCAAAAGATACAAAAAGCTGAGCAGCTTTACGGTGCTCCCGAGTACGGTCAAGGTAGAAGTTCAAAGCCCTTCTACAGTCCAGGGTATGGAGGACCGTTTCAGCTCGGCTGGAGTGTGGTCTGGGAAAGAAGGTTGGAAGTACAACCTCCTGATTGATATGAAAAGGGGAGACCACTTTTGGAAGAAATTTTGGGTGAGTCCTTAGGACTACCCTATTTTTGTAGAACCGAGTGTAAGGGGGATCAGACACGAGGGCCTGCAATTCACTTACGCGGCTAGCGGAAGTGAGGGCTATCAAGAACAGCGTTTTCCAAGAAAGAAAACGGAGAGAACAGGTAGCCATAGGTTCAAAAGGCGGACAGGTGATCCGCTGTAAAACCACATTCAGGTCCCAGTCAGGCGCTGGCGGGCGCAGAGGTGGTTTAAGTAGAAGGATACCTCTGAGAAACCTCGCTACGAGAGGATCGTTGGAGAGAGGTCTGCCGTCCACCGGCACATGATGTGCTGAAAGAGCACTGAGGTGAACCTTGACGGAGTTGGACTTAAGTCCCAGATTAGAGAGGTAAAGCAAGTACTGCAAGACCACCGACACCGGGCAGGAGAAGGGATCCTGAGACTGTCGGGTACACCAAACGGAAAAACAATGCCATTTAAGGGCGTAGCATTTGCGGGTAGAAGGTCGTCGCGAAGCTAGGATGACCTCCTCCACCTCTGCCGGCAGGAGAAGGGGAGCGAGGACTACCCTCTCAGCAGCCAGGCCATGAGGTTGAGAGACCTGAGGTTGGGGTGTAGCAGAGACCCCAGATACTGAGTGAGGAGATCCGGTTGTAACCCCAGAGGCAAGGGATCCTCCACCGCTAACTGCAGCAGGAGCGGAAACCACGGCTGTCTGGGCCAGCGAGGGGCCACCAGGATCATGAAGGCTTTGTCCCGGAGGACCCTGAAAAGAGTCCGAGAGACTAGCGGGATGGGAGGGAAAGCGTACAGAAGGCTCCCCGACCATGATAGTAGAAAAGCGTCCGCCGCAACCCGAAGGGGGTGTGGCTGACGAGAGCAGAAGCGAGGAAGTTGCCGGTTGTGAGGACTGGCAAAGAGATCCACCGTGGGGAGGCCCCACTTTAGAAAGAGCTTCTGAACTACCAAGGGATCCAGACGCCACTCGTGCGGCTGGAGGATCCTGCTGAGTTTGTCCGCCAGGTGATTCTCTTGGCCTGGGAGATAAACTGCCTTGAGGAGAATGCCGTGACAGACGGCCCAAGAGCAGAGCTTCTGTGCCTCCCTGCAGAGGAGGAAGGAGCCCGTGCCCCCCTGCTTGTTCACGTAGAACATGGCAACTTGATTGTCCGTCTGGACAAGGACGGACTGGTGAGAAGTCAGGTGGGAGAAGGCCTTGAGAGCCAGGCGGATCGCCCTGAGCTCCAGGAAGTTGATCTGCTGAGCAGACTCCCACGTGGTCCAGAGGCCCTGAGTACGTGCCCCTTGGCAATGCGCTCCCCAGCCCAGGAGGGACGCATCTGTTGTCAGCACCCGGGCCGGCTGAGGTGACTGGAAAGGCATTCCGAATATCAGGTTCGGCTGCTGAAGCCACCACCGGAGAGACGAGATCAGCGGCTCGGAGACGCGCACTAGGTATGCTAGGCCGCCTGTGGCTTGTCGCCACTGCTGGCGGAGACACCATTGAGCAGGCCGCATATTCAGGCGGGCATTGGGGGTCACATGGACGGTGGAAGCCATATGGCCGAGTAGTCTCAGGAAGCGCCAGGCGGAGACCAGGGGCTGGCTGCGAAAACGGTCGGCTAGGTCCATGAGCCATTGAGCCCTGTCGAGCGGTAGGTACGCTCGTGCCAGAGGAGTGTGCAGCCTTGCGCCGATGAACTCGAGATCCTGTGAGGGGAGCAAAGTGGACTTTGCGAAGTTGATAACAAAGCCCAAGTACTGCAGAAGAGTCACCGTGCGGCGTGCGGCGTTGGTGACCTCCGGAGCAGACGCTGCTCTGATGAGCCAGTCGTCGAGGTACGGAAAGACATATAGACCGTGAAGCCGGAGATGGGCCGCCACCACCGCGAGACATTTTGTGAAGACTCGCGGTGCGGAGGACAGGCCAAAGGGCAGTACTCTGTACTGGTAATGATTTCCTGCCACCACAAACCGTAGGTATTGGCGGTGGCTTGGGTGGATGAGGATGTGCGTGTAGGCATCCTTTAGATCCAAGGAGCATAGCCAATCTCCCTGCTGGAGGTAGGGCAGAAGGATTCCAAGGGTAAGCATTTTGAACTTCTCCCGCCCAAGGAACTTGTTGAGGTTGCGCAAGTCCAGGATGGGTCTGAGGCCTCCTGTTCTCTTTGGTATTAGAAAATACCTGGAATAAAAGCCTTGACCTTTTAGGTGGTGGGGCACCGGTTCCACCGCCTGTTCCTGTAGAAGACCTGCTAACTCCTGAAGGAGTAATTCCCTGTGCAGAGGGGGTCGTGGAGGTTCTCCCGGAAAATAGGAGGGAGGGACCTGGTGGAAGTGGAGAAGATAGCCTTCTCGCACGACTTGAAGCACCCAGGCATCTGAGGTGATGCTGGACCACCTGTGGGCGAAGTGAACCAGCCGGCCTCCGGTGCTGGGAGGAACCAGCGGGGGGGGAGAGGCTATGCTTAAGGAGTCAAAAACCCCCACCCTGCTGAGCAGGGGCTGGTGGTGCAGGCTTGGGGGCTTGCTGCCTACGGGACCCGTTACCCCGTCCCTTGGCCTGCTGGCCCTGTGGGGAGCTGCAGGGGCCTGATAATGGGGGTATTGTTTGTAGGCAGCCGCCTTCCTCGGGTAAAAGGACTTTTTTCCCGAGCCCTTCTTTTTCTGGGAGGGGCGGAGGTCTTCCTAGAAAGCCTGGTCCTGGTGAGAGTCTCCGTCTCAATCTGTGCAGCCTTTTCAGCCATGGGCTTGCCAAAGAGGTTTTCGCCTCGGCAGGGGACATCGACCAACTTGTCCTGCACCCAGGGCTCAAGGTCAGACGACTGAAGCCAAGCCTGTCGGCGGGCACCGATGCCGGCTGCGGCCACTCGAGCCGATGCTTCAAAGCCATCATAGGCTGCTCGGGACATGAATTTTGAGCATTCCCGAATGCCAGTGGACAAGGCCAGGAACCTCCGCAAGGGTTCCTCGGACAAACCAGCGGAGAATCCGGCTAGCTCTTTAGCCAGGTCTCGGAGATACATGCCCATGTATAGCTGGTAGGTCTGGACACGACACGCAAGCATAGAGCCCTGGAAACACTTCTTACCAAGGCCATCCAGGTTACGGGCCTCCCTGCCAGGAGGCACCGAGGAGTGCATCTTCTGGCTCTTAAGACGATGCATGGCCGATTCCACTACCATGGAATGGTGTGGTAGCTGTGCTTTTTGGAAGCCAGGGCTCTTGCGGACTCGATAGATAGAATCGACCCGCTTGCTCAGGACCGGCGAGGTGGCCGGACTCTCCCACATGCGGAAGAGTAGTCGTTCTAGCATAGGAGGAACCGGTACAGTAAAGTGTTCCCTTGCGGGAGAGTCATACTGGAGGGCGTCGAGCTCTTCGGCTCGAGGCTCCTCCTCGGGTCCGCAGGGAAGGCCAAAGCCTTGGCCATATCCCTGACGAAGTCTGAGAACCGGGCATCCTCCGGGGGGGACTGCTTCCGAGGTTCGGACTCCGGTGAGTCCGAGGGGACACACCGAGTCCGGAAAGAATCAGGCGACTCTTCCTCTTCAGACTCCCAGACCGACTCCGACGAGGAGTCGGTGGGGTCGGCCCGGGCAGGGCGCGGCGCCTGCCGCCCCGACGCCGAGGGAGTCGGCGTCGGCGACCTCGGTCCCGAACGGGAGGCCGAGGGTGACCTCGACCGAGGATCGACTCGAGTTCGCATCGACTCGAGGATCGGCTCGGTCTCCGGGGTCGACTTGGACGTTGACGTCCCGGCGGTCGGGGCAGCGACGCCAGCGAAGCCAGCGAGCAGTGCCCGCTGCTGGTCCATGAAGGCAGACAGTCTGCTCTCCAAGGCCGTCAACCTGAGTCCGAGCTCAGGTGACCCAGCAGCCCCCGACTCGGGCCCCGACGGCGTCGGGCCCGACGTCGGCTGTCGCGGAGGCGAGTCCAGGAGGACCAAAGGACTTACCCGAGCAGGCAGCTCCGACTCCAGGCGAGGTCGCTTCGGGAGGTGCTCCTTCTCCAAGGACCCGGGGCGGCTATCGGGGCTATGCGACCTGGCCCTCGCGGAGCCAGGAGCGTCCACCGACGACGCCGCCCTCGCGGGTTTCACCTGACGTCGATGGTCCCCGGAGGGAGAACCCGTCGGAGGAACTCCGGCGACGGTCCGAGCTGGAACCTTTGGACGCGGAGGTCTCCGACGAGGTCCGGGTACGGCTGGGGTCAGCGAAGATCCTATCCCGCTGATGCCGCCGACTTCTCAACGCTTTGGAGGACATTTTGCCGCAGGGCCCACAGATCATTTCTTCATGATCCGGGCCCAGGCAGCGGAGGCAAAAGTCGTGTGTGTCAGTTAGTGACATATTTCGGTCACACTGACCACACCGCTTGAAACCACTGGCAGCCATCGGGGGAAAAAGGGCCCCGGCGAGGTCAAAGGACCGGGCTGCCAGGGAAAAACCGAAAACGAAAACTGACTAAGTCAGAAAAACCGAAAAGAAGAAGAGGACTCGTGACCGGCGTCGCGAGTCCGGGCGGGAAAAAGACCGGCGTCGAACCGAAGGAAAAAGAATAAAATAATGAAGAAATATCGACTTTTTCGCGGGGACAAGACGGGGACGTCTGTAGGGCTCCGCGGAAAAAAGAAGACTGGCTAAGATGGCACCCTTGGGCGGGAAGAGGACCGCGCATGCGCGCTGCAATTCCCAAAGGCTTTCTTTGAAAGCTGGGGAAAATTGCTCCGCGAGGGCTCCGTCGGCGCCGACGTCACCCATAAGTGAGGACTGACTTCCTGCTTGGTCCTGGAGAAATAGTGTTATCTACAGAAACAGAGAGGAGAGGAAGAACCATCTGGCAAGAACCATTTCTGTGGAATATAGAGAACGAAAAACAGATTGCAATGGGTCCAGAAGGTCTTGAGAGGAAAGAAAGTCCAGACAGTGGCGGTGCACCACTAGTTCAAGTAGTTTTGAAGCAAAGGGGTGGAGAGAGATAGGTCAATAACTGGAAGGACAGGTAGGATCTAGTGAAGGCTCTGATGAGAGGGGTAACCACAGCATGTCTGAAGGCCATAGGCCATAGTTATAGTGGAAAGCGATAGGTTAAGGATATGACAGCGGAAGAAATAGAGCTTAGCAGACGGGTGGGGATGGGATCAGAAGAGCAAGTAGTCAGTTTGGAGGAGAGAAGATTAGCAGTTTCCTCCTCAGTGATTTCAGAAAAGAAAGAAAGTGTGATTGAAGGTGAGGAAAGGATATAGGATTGAAGAGGGGGGAAGGTGACACAGCAGAGAATTCAAGGCTAATCTTCTGACCTTTGTCATGGAAGTAGTCAGCCAAGGTCTGGGCAGACCGTGACGGAGGGATTGTGGGAATAAAACCTTGAGGAGAGAATTGAGCATAATAAAGAGACGGCGAGGGTCAGAGGCATGAGAGTTAGTCAGATGGACATAGTACTCTTGCTTGGCAAGCGCTATGGCCGATTGGAAAGAGATTAGCATGAATTTGAAATGTAGGTAGTCAGCAAGAGTACGTGATTTAAGCCAAAGGCGCTCAGCAGAGCAGACACAGGAATGAACGTAGTGGGTTGTCGAGGACAGCCAGGGTCAAGGTACGGTACACACCTTACAGGGCATGGAATAGGAGGAGCCAGTGCATCCAGAGCAGAGGAGAGTATAGTGTTTTAGGAGGATACTGTCCCATCAATAGACTCAGAGGACATAGTGGAAGAAAGAGGTGAAAAAACAGCAGTGGAGAGAGCTGAAGGGTCAACAGTGTGAAGATTCCTAAACATGTTGGTGGAGATCGGATGAGACCAAGATGTGGTGTGCTTAAGGGTGAAGGTTAGCAGGTGATGGTCAGAAAAGGGCAGAACTGAGTGGAGACGTTTGAGAGTGAGCAGTTGGAGGAGAAGGCGGCAAAGTCAAGGCAGTGACCATGCTTGTGAGTAGGAGCGGTAGAGCACAACTGGAGGTTGAATGAAGAGGTTAGGGAGAGGATTTTTAAGGCATAAGGGTCAAAAGGGTCATCAAGTGAATTTTAAAATCCCCAAGAATAAGGGAAGGGGAAGATGCTTCCAGAAAGGAGGAAAGCCAGGAGTCAAAGTCAGTGAAAAAGGTAGAGATGGACTTGTTGGGGGGTTGATAAATGACAGCTACCCGGAGAGATAGTGGAGAAAATAGGCAGATGGCATGGACTTCAAAGGAAGCAAAGAAATTAGATGGAGGCAGGAGGAGGGGCTGGAATTGGCAGGAATGAGAAAGTAGGAATGCAATATCGTCCCCATGGCCAATGGGCCAAGGCGTATGGGAAAATAGGTAGCCTTCGTGACAGAGGGCAGCGACTGAAGCTGAGTCTTCAGGGAGAAGCCAAGTTTCAGTAAGAGCCAGGAGATGTCAGGTATTAGAGATAAAAAGGTCATGAATGAAGGCAAGTTTATTGGAGACAGAATGTACATTCCACAATGCGCAAGAAAAAGGGAGAGAAAAGAAAGAGAGGAGAGGGATTTGAACAAGATTAAAAAGATTATGCATTGACCTGCCCTGGGAGTGTGAAAAAAGACTAGGGCGGCCAGGGTTAGGGTTGACATCTCCAGATGAGAGAAGGAGAAGAAGGAGTAAGAGTAGGAGAAAATGGGGGGGGGGGGGGAGAGGAGGCGGCACGACAGAAGCAAGTGTGAGATTCATCAGTGAGAATAGAGATGGCTGAATGACAAGAAGAAAAAGGTGAAGCTCAAGGGCAGATGATAAGGTTGAAGACAAAATGGTAGGGGAGGTGGGGACAATAAGGAGTGGATAATGAGAAGCAGAGCCATGGAACTGTCGGAATGAGCAGAAACGATTAGAGCGAGTTAACATCAAGAACACGAAGTAATATGAAGGCATAAGAGAGGGGGACAAGGAGAGAATGCAAATCAAAGGAGATACAGGTGGGGAGAAGGGGAGAAAGTCCTGGTGGCTTCAAGTGCACCTGAGAAATTGCATCAATGAGCAGAGAAGGCTATGAAAGCATGTTAGACCAGGATGGATGGGTGGGAACTAGAGAAGGGAGACACGCTGCAGAGAGCAGGAGCTGGGTAAAGGACAGACAAAAGGCAGGACACTCGGTGACAAAACAGAAATATAGACGGAACAATAAACAAGCTAGATTCTAAACAGGCAGAAAAGAATGTCTAAACAGAGCATGCAAAGTTTGCAAGCCTCAGCTATGAAAGTGCTCTCTCAAGCAGGAACCAGGAGCAAATGGAGGGTCAGCAGCTCATGTGCTAAGAGAAGAAAACTTCTGAACAAAGCCCTAGGAGGGGGTGGGGTGGAGCAAGTGCTATATGCAAGTAAGGGGAAGCAGGCAGATTCCCCCGGAAGGTCCAGAGTAAAACTCAAGCAAGGTAAAAAACGTAAAGTTTTAAATACCTACAAGACAGGGCTTGTAGAGGAATAGGGAAAAGGAGAGAGAAAGGAAAGCACTCCTAAATGTACAGTCAGATAGTACTAGTCAGAATACAGAGACAATAAAATATTGAGAAGGGAGACACAGGAGTCAAGGGGCTTTTCCCCTCCAAAGCCTTCCATTGGGAAGGGTTAACGTTTTTCTTGGAGACCCTGGTCTGGTCAGGAACTCTGACTCCAGCTTGGCAGCCTTATCAGTCCTGGGCTTGCCGAAGAGATTCTCCCCCCCCCCCCCCCCCCGGGACATCGACCAGCTTGTGCTGTACCCACTGCTCCAAGTTGGAGGACTGTAGCCAGGCCTGGCAACAGGCACTAATGCCAATCACAGCTATTCTGGCCACTGACTCAAAGGTGCCATAGGATGCACAAGTGATGAATTTGGAGCACTCCTTGACTATTGAGGTCAGGGTGCAAAACCACTTTAGAGGATCCTCTGCCAGCCCAGCCGAGAACCCAGCGAGCTCCTTCACCATGTATAGTAAGTACATCCCCATATAAAGCTGGTAGGCCTGGATCCAGCCGACGAGCATCGAGCCCTGGTAGCACTTTCTGCCCAAGGAATCCTACCGGGGGGGGGGGGGAGGGGAGGTGCACCAAGAAGTGATTCTTTTGGCTTTTAATCCTGTGCATGGCCGACTCCACCACCATGCAGATATGGGGTAGCTGTACCTTATGGAACCTGGGTCTCTGGCTGACTCGGTATATGGCACCGAGCCGCCTGCTCACAATCAGCACCAAGGCTTCCCACATATGAAAGAGAAGTTATTCCAGGAAGGACAGAAACAGCACTGTGACTGCTTCCTTTGGAGGGGCCTCATACTGGAGGAATTCTAGGTCCTCTGCCTGAGGCTCCTCCTTGGACTGTGGTGAAGGCCAAGGCCTTCGCCATGTCCTAGACAAACTCCAGAAAGGAGAGGTCCTCTGGATGGGACCTGCGCCGGTCCTCCGGGAGTGAAGAGTCTGAGGAGACATCCTGATATAAGTGGGTGTCGGGGGACTCATCGGTCTCCCAGTCCGACTCAAAGTAGGAGGACACTTTCAGAGCCCTGCGGGCCTGGGGGCTGTGTTAGGTCACCAATGTTGTGAGGCTCCCAAAGCCCCTGCTGTTGGAACTGGAGGCGCTGCCCGGGGAAGTCCTACACCCCGAACGGGACCTGGAATCGCCTTGAGGCCGATGGCACTCAAGGATCTGTTCCACGACCTCTGGAGATGCCCTCACGATGGAGGGGCTGGTGGTCAGGACCAATGACCCAGAGGAACTGGGCATTTGTCCACACTGCTGGGCCAAGAAGACAGCGATGTTGCGCTAAAGGGCCGCCATTCTGACCTCGAAGCCAGAAGGCCCTGCAGCCACCAGTGTGGTCAACTTAGACTTCAGGCCGATGCCAGCTCAGTCAAGGGGGTGTCCTCAATGAGGATGGGTTTGGATCAATCTCCCAATATCGATGCCACTTTCTCCCACTGGGGCAGCTTGCAGGAACACTCTCAGCCATCGCACTCGACATCAGGCCAGAGGCACTGATGCTGGTGACCATGGGACTTATCCATGGCTCTGGTATCTGCTCCCGACAATACCACTGACGATACCAGTCTCTTCAGGGTTCGGCCCTCAGAAGGTGTTTCCCTATCTGACGCCCTATGACCTCGGGGATCAGAACAGGCATAGCCGTCACGTGAGGCCGAGGCCCCTGCGGTGGCCCCTGAGGGTGCTGGAACCAAGAGCAACATTGGGGCCAAGAAAGAGGTCTTCCCAAATATGGATTCTCGCCACATTGCACGGTTCTTCTGTCCTTTTCTCATCTGTTGACAGAGCCCAAAGGAGGAATTCATCGTGGTCCACAGCGAAGCAACAAAGAGAGCAATTGTGCGGGTCCGTGTGGGACATAGTCCACCCACAGTGGCCACACTGCATGAACCCACTGGCCGAGGACATAGCGGGGGAAGTCGGTGCTCGTGAGATCAAATTCGAGCGTTATGTTCAGGGAGGGTGTGAGGAATTCCTGCGCACTGAGAAAAAGACACTGAAGAGCAAAAAGACCACAGAAAAATGTGACGTCAAGGAGGCAGCAGAGCCAGGCGGGTGAGAAGGCACCGGTATGCGTACCAGAGAAGGAAAAAATGAAAAGGAGCAAAATGGAGAAAAGTCAACCTTTTCTGGGGTGCAGACTAACATCCAATGGGATTCGCGGAAAAAAGGCACGATGGCACCCTTGGGCAGGAAGGCAACCATGAATGTTTGGCAGATCTCCCAAAGGCTTTCTTTGAAAGCTGGGGCGACGTTATCATGCGGGCTCTGTCAGTGCCGACGTCACCCATATGTGAGGACTGACGTCTTGCTTGTTCCCAGATAAAGCGTAGTTATTCACCTGTAACAGGTGTTCTCTGGCAACAGCAAGAATCAGTCCTCACATATGGGTGATATCGGCACCAGCAAAGCCCTTGTGGAAGCATCCCCCAGCTTTCAAAGAAAGCCTTTGGGAGATGCCGCCACGCATGCGTGCTTCCCTTCCCACCCAAGGGTGCCATAAGATGGTAAAGGAGCAACCCCGAGGGGAGGAGAGAGGGTTGTGAGAACTGATTCTTGCTGTCCCCAGAGAACACCTGTTACAGGAGAGTAACTACGCCTTCTCCAGGAACAAGCAGGAAGTCAGTCCTCACATATGAGACTCCCCAGCTACAGGCTACCGAAAGCCCATAGCAAAAAGCAGGGGCTCCCTCACGGGGCGCCACAAGCAGCAGCAATTGAGTCTGTATCCACAGACCACAGTATGAGCCCTGTGTCCGATGAAACCAGCACTCTTGTAGCCTGAACACAGAAGGGTAGGAGGGTAGGAGTTGCCTAAATCCTGAAAAGAATATGGAGCACAGCCTGACTGAAGGCATTTTCCTGTCAGGACTCTTTCTAGGCAGTAATGGGCTGCAAAGGTATGGACTGAAGACCAGGTGGCGACCCAGCAGATGTCCACCATTGGGACAGAGCGCAAGTTTGCCACTGAGGCCGCCATGGCCGACACAGTGCGCTGTGATGCAGCCTTACAGCGGGAGCCCTGCCTGCTCATAGGCGAGGGCGATAGTCTGCCACCCAGGTGGACAAGGTCCGCTTGGTCACCGCCTCCCCCAGCCTACTGGAATCATAGGAGATGAAAAGCTGAGAAGCTTTGCGGTGGCCCTGAGTGCGCTAGATATAGAAGGACAAAGCCCTCTTACAGTCCAAAGTGTGAAGGACCATCTCCACCCAACTGGAGTGAGGTCTTGGAAAGAAGGTAGGGAGCACCACTTCCTAGTTGAGATGGAAGGGCAATACTACCTTCGGAAGGAATTTGGGGTGCGTGCGAAGCACCACTCTGTTCTTGTAGAACCTGGTATGAGGGGTCTCCCCACTAAGGCCTGAAGTTTGCTAACTCTGCAAGCGGAGGTGAGCGCAAACAGGAACACCACCTTGCAAGAGAGGTAGCAAAGGTGGCAGGTAGCCAGAGGTTCCAAAGGTGGCCGAGTGAGCTGCTCCAACACTACATTGAGGTCCCATTCGGTTGCCGGAGGAAGAATTGGGGGCTTTGAGAGGAGTAGACCCGAAGAAAACGGATCACCAAAGGCTGGACCGAAAGGGGCTTGCCATCCACCGGATGGTGGTATGCCGCCAGGGCATTAAGGTGACCCGGACGGAGTTAGACTTGAGCCCTGATTGTGAGAGGTGGAGAAGGTACTGCAAACCCAGTCCCACAGGGCAGGAGAATGGGTTGGTCCCGTGCTCGGTGCACCAAATCAAAAACCTACGCCATTTGAGGGCATAAGTCTTCCAAGTAGAGGCCTTGCGAGATGCCAACAGAATCTCTTCCACCTCAACCGAAAGGTTGAAAGGGGCCAGAATCACCCTCTCAGCAGCCACGCTGTCAGCGACAGGGACCCCAGGTTGGGGTGCAGGAGAGAGCCCCCAAAGCGGTACCCAAGGGGATTGGAGTCTCCACCATCAACTGTAGAAGCAGCGGGAACCACGGTTGCCTGGGCCACCGAGGGGCTATCAGGATGAGCGAGGCCCTGTCATGGAGGATCCTGAACAAGGTTTTGGAGATCAGAGGTGTGGGAGGGAAAGTTTACGTTAGGCCTTCCAACCACCAGACAAGGAACGCATCTGCTGCCACTCTGGAGGGATAAGCCTGCCGGGAACAGAAGCGGGGCAACTGGAAGTTGTCCGGACTGGCGAACAAGTCCATCACAGGTTCCAGATGTGGAAAAGCCAATTGGCTACCCTGGGGTCCAGCTGCCACTCGTGCAGCTGGAGGACTCTGTTCAGCCTGTCGGCAAAAAGGTTGTCCTCGCCTGGTAGGTACACTGCCCACAGTGCCCACAGGAGAATACCCCGTTGGATTGCATAAGAGCAGAGGACCACTGCCTCCTGACAGAGGGTACGAGACCCCATGCCCCCCTGTTTGTTCACACAGAACATCGCCACCTGGTTGTCTATCTGGACCAGCACCGGCTGATGATGCAGGTGGTGGCAGAAGACTCGCAGTGCTAAGTATATGGCCCGCAACTCCAGGAGGTTGATCTGCTGGGTGTTCTCATCTAGTGACCAGTTGCCCTGGGTGTGGAGCTCCCCGCAGTAGGCTCCACAGCTGAGCAAGGTGGTGTCCGTGGTGAGGACCCTGAAAAGGCTCGGGGCCTGAAAAGGCATGCCTGCCTAGATATGCTTGAGAGATTGCCAACAACCCAGGGAATATGCCAGTTGGCAGGTTACAGAGACTCTATCTCGGAGGCGTCCTGTGGCCTGAGACCACTAGTCCCGGAGACACCACTGCTCCGGCCTCATGTAGAGGCGAGCATCTGGGGTGACGTGGACCATGTGCCCGAGGAGGCACAGAAGAAGCCTGGCAGACACCGAAGGACGATACTGTATTTCCCATGCCAGAGTCCTGAGACGGTCGGCTCGGTCCCTGGGCAAGGCGGCCTTCGACTGGAGAGTGTTGAGCTTTGCCCCGATGAACTCCAGACACTGTGTAGGGAGGAGGTGGGACTTGGGGTAGTTTATGACAAAACCCAAGTACTGCAGAACCTGGATGGTGCGTGTGGTGGCCTGCTGCACCTCTGAGGCCGTGCCTCTCTTTATGAGCCAGTCGTCCAGGTAGGGGAAGGCAAAGACCCTCTGGAGACGGAGGAAGGCAGCCACGACCATCAGGCATTTTGTGAAGACTCTTGGGGCAGAGGCCAAGCTGAAAGGGAGCACACTGTACTGAAAATGTCTGCCCCCACTATGAACCTCAGGTACTGCCTGTGTTTGGGGTGGATGAGGATGTGGGTTATAGGCATCCTTGAGGTCTAAGGAGCATAGCCAATCTCCCTGCTAGAGGTATGGCAGCAATGTTCCAAGGGAGAGCATCTTGAACCTCTCCCTCATTAGGAATTTGTTGAGGTTGCACAGGTCAAGGATAGGCCTTAGGCCCCCTATTCTTTTTGGCACGAGGAAGTACCTGGCGTAAAATCCCTTGCCCTTGAGATGGTGGGGCACCGGTTCTACCGCTTTGTCCTCGAGAAGACCTGCCAACTCCTTCAGTAGAAGGTCCCAGTGAGGGGAGACCTGAGGGGCCCTCACGTAAAGTAAGGAAGAGGTGTCTGACTCAGATGGAGGAGGTAACCCTACCTGACCACCCGAAGCGCCCATGAATCGGTGGTGATGGCCAAACACCTCTGGGCATAGTGGGCCCGACATCCCCCTGTGGGCTGCTGATCTCTTTGGGGTAGATAGGCTATGCTCAAAGAGTCAAAAACTCCCCCATGGCTGGGCTGGAGCCGGTGTCTGGGGTTTTGGAGCCTTCTGCTTACGAGGGCCATGCCCATATCCCTTGGCCTGCTGACCCTGTTGGGGAGCTGGGAAGTCCTGAAAAAGGTGGGTAATTTCTGTAACCAGCCCCTTTCCTCGAGTAGAAGGACTTTTTACCCGAGCCCTTCCGTCGGGGAGGGGCAGCGGTCTTTTTTGAGAGTCTCGTCCTTGTCATGAACTCGGTCTCCAGCTTGGCAGCCTTGTTGGTCATGGGTTTCCCAAAGAGGTTCTCTCCATGGCATGGGATATCGATCAATTTGACCTGAACCCACTGCTCGAGGTCGGATGACTGTAGCCAAGCCTGCCATCATGCACCGATGCCTGGCATTATGCACCGATGCCCGCCGCCGCTACTTGAGCCACCGACTTGAACCTATCATAGGCCGCTTGAGACATGAATTTGGAGCACTCACGGACTGCCTTGGCCAGGTTGTTGACCTGCTGCAAGGTTTCCTCGGAGAGACCACCTGAGAACCCAGCGAGTTCCTTCACCAGGTCTCTCAGGTACATGCCCATGTACAGCTGGTAGGCCTTAATGCGGCCGATAAGCATTGAGCCCCGGTAGCACTTTCTGCCGAGGGCGTCCAGGGTGCGGGCCTACCTGCTGGGGGGTACCGAGATGTGCATCTTCTGGCTTTTTAGCTGACTCCACCATCATGAAGTTATGCAGCAGCTGTGACTTTTGGAAGCCTGGGCTCCGGCAGACTTGATACATCGAGTCGAGCCATTTGCTCACCACCAGTACTGACGCCGGGGTCTCCCACATCCAGAGCATCAGCCGTTCGAGGATGGGAGGAATGGGCACTGTGAGCGATTCCCATGGAGGAGCCTCCTACAAGATGATTTCCAACTCATCTGCCCGAAGATCCTTCTTTGATTCAGTAGGGAACACCAGGGCCTTTGACATATCCTTGACGAAATCAAGGAAGCCCATATGCTCCGGCGGGGATCACCGACGGGGCTCCGAGACAGGAAAGTCAGATGGGACATTGTGGTGGCGATGGGTGTCGGGGTCTCCTCATCCTCCGCTTAACACTCGAAGTAGTCCGTCGAAGACTCGTAGGAGGGCTGCTAAGTGGACCTCAGAGCTCCCGATTCTCTTAAACCGTTGCCCGGTATACTTGCCGGAGAAGACTGCAGTCCTGTCGAGCGGGACTCAGATCGTGACCTCAGCCAAGGATTGACTCGAGGCTGAAGGACCTCGAGGATCGGCTTGGCCTCTGGGGACGTCTTGGACGTCGAAGGCCCAGTAGTTGGGGCGGATGAACCAGTCGTGCCGGACGACAGCGCCCACTGCTGGTCCATGAAAGCAGACAAACTGCACTCCAGGGCTGCCATTCTGGATACCAGGCCAGAAGGCTCCATAGCCTTCGGTGCGGGCACTGAGGGACTTGAGCCTGACGTTGGCTCCCCCGAAAGGGAATCCTCAACGAGGATGGTATCTGGTGACCGAGACCGGTCCGAGGTCGAGTCCTTTCGGGGGACCTTTGCAGGCTGCTCCTTCTCCGAAGCCTTGGACGAGCGCCTCGGACTTTGGGACCGGGCCCGGGGTGCACCCGGCCAGTCGGAACCGTCCAAAGACACTGCTTTCGAGGGTTTCTTCTTCTTCCTGGGTTCCCTTGAAGGAGACCCCCATTCTGAGGACCCACAATGGGGCTCGGGTTCGGAGGGATCCGCCCGAGGCATCGAGGCCTCAGACAAGGGTCTGGTCTTCAGAGGCACCGGGGAAAA
Source organism: Ichthyophis bannanicus (assembly GCA_033557465.1). Classification (NCBI taxonomy): domain Eukaryota; kingdom Metazoa; phylum Chordata; class Amphibia; order Gymnophiona; family Ichthyophiidae; genus Ichthyophis; species Ichthyophis bannanicus. Next base: position 171,488,772 of record CM066035.1, on the reverse strand, counting down.
ACTTGTCGTGCTGCTACTAGCGGCTCTTGATGGCCTTGCTGGCCATCATTTTGCAGAGACCGCAGGCTGAAGGGTCATGATCTGGCCCGAGGCAGCGGAGACAGTAGTCATGTGTGTCAGTTAAGGACATAATTTTAAAGCACTGATCACACTTCTTAAAGCCACTGGTAGCCATGAGGGAAAAAAATACCTCTGCGTGGTCGAAGACTCTCCAGGCTGCCAATTGGAAAAAAAGGCACAAAGACGCACAAAGAAAGGAAAGAACGAAAACTACAAAAATAGACCCGAAGTCGACGCCAAGGCAACAAGGTCAGGTAGCGGGAAGAGTACCGGTGTGATACCGGAGGCGAGTATGAAAACTCGAGAGAAAAAAATCAACTTTTTCTGGGGACAAGCCAGTCAGACGTCTGAAGGGCTCTGCGGAAAAAAGGAGACTGAGCAAGATGGCACCCTTGGGCGGGAAGGGGACCACGCATGTCTGGTGGCATCTCCCAAAGGCTTTCTTTGAAAGCTGGGGGGATACTTCCACGAGGGTTCCGTCAGCGCCGACATCACCCATATGTGAGGACTGACTTCCTGCTTGTTCCAGAAGAAAAGAGAATATTCTAGAGAATACAGCTCCCTGTCACTTCTCAATTCCCCACTGCAGGGGATCACTCTTACTACCATAGGACCAGCCTGAGGTAGAAGAAGCAGCGGAAAGGATCACCCCAGGCTGCGAGAAGAGTAGTCCAAGGCCAGGACAATGTCCTTATTGATGCTGGCTCTTTCAACTGTCCAATCTGAGAGCATCTGCAGAAGGGTGCCTTTAATGATAGGCCCCAAGGAAATCAATCCTGAAGGGTCCCTGGGATCCTCTGCACAATACTAAAAAGAGAGAAACCATCATGCTAATCTGGCATGTGCCACAGGCCAGGCAGTATTTCTTCAGAGCATACATATCAGTATCTAGGGTTCTGCAGCATTGTTATTATTATTGTAAACCGTCCTAATGCCATGGCCTGGGCAGTATATCAAATGTGAAATAAAGATAAAGGCTTTTTACACAGCATGATAACAATCCTTAGCCATGTTCCCAATCCAAGCGTGCCAAACACAATGGGTATGCACAGGGACCACACATAGATGGAGCACATATAGCAGCCATGCAAAAACAGACAAAGTTGAGACATGTACAGGGCCCATGCAGAGACCATGCATTGTTGAGATGCATACAGCAGCTGCACACAGACTGCCCATAGTTGAGGAGCACACGGTGGAACCAAAGCTCAGCATACATTCAGCTGAAACATGAAGCCAACACTAGCATGTGGCAACCGACTTCCCATGTGTGCAGACAAGGCTCAATTCAAGGCCAGCACAGAGACAGCCAACAGACCCCATGATCAGACAGTGCAACTCAGATCAAGATGCTCGCCATGGCAGTGGCTGCGAAGGGCCGGGCACTAGAAAAACCATGGTATTCACCCCGTGGAGCCCAGGATCAAAGGACTGTGCTGTGCTCCAGGCGACTCCACCTACTCTGTCTAGGTCTCCAGGCACATACTGTCCTTGAACCTGTTCAAACTGTCCAGAGGGAGCCGGAATGGAGGGGGTGGGGGGCACTGAGGCTGTGGGCAGTGAAGAGTGTGGATTCAGTAGAAATCCTGGCTGTTCAATTGGTCTTAATATTGATAGGGAGCTGAGCCTTTGTTCCCCTTCCAGCAGAGTACTAAAAATATTCCCTGGCGACATCCACCATTGAGCTCTACTGGGTCCAAGGAACCCCCTTAGGACAGTTGCCCAGGAGCTAAAACAATTTTCAACCAACCTGCCATCAGACCTGCATCTACCATCTGCTGCAGACAAGTGTGCCCCTAGCTCCATCAGCAGTGATAGCAGTGATGATACCACAGGACGTTTTTAGTGTTTTCTCCGTCTCCACATGTTGGGGAACACAACCTACATGTCTGGATGGTCTAGCAAGACAAGCTGAAAATAGGCTTTGATAAAAAATACTCTCTTGATATGCATATGCAGGCTTAGAAAGAAAGTGGAGATGAGAACTGATAGACTTTTAGGTCAGGGTATGCTCAATACCACCAGTTTTACAAAAGACTCTGCCAAATGCAGAGCCGCTTATAAAAGATGTACAAAGAGATGCAGGACTGAACATAAGAAATGCCATACTGGGTCAGAATAAGGTCCATCAAGTCCAATATCCTGTTTCCAACAGTGGCCAATCCAAGTCACAAATACCTAACAGTTTCCCAAGATGACATGCTGGTTCCAATATGTTTGTCCCAGGGCAAGCAGTGGATTTCCCAGGCCAAGCATGGATTTCCCGGGTCTGCTTTAATAATAGTTTATGGACTTTTCCTCCAGGAACTTTTCCAAACCTTTTTTAAACCCAGCTAGACTAATAGATTTTACTACATCCTCCAGTAATGAATTCCAGAGTTTGATAATGCATTGAGTGAAAAAATATATTCTCTTATTAGTCTTAAATGGGTTGCATTGTAGCTTCATTGCGTGTCCCCTAGTCTTTCAACTTTTTGATGGTGTAAACAACTGATCTATGTTTATTCATTCCACTCCATTCATTAATTTATAGACCTCTATCATATCTCCCCACAGCCGTCTCTTTTCCAAGTTGAAGAGCGCTAACCTTTTAAGCCTTTCCTCATAGGAATATCCTTCCATCCCCTTTACAATTTTGATGGCTCTTCTCTATATCTTTTCTAATTCCGCTAAATCCTTTATAAGATACGGCGACCAGAATTGCACACAATATCCAAGGTGCGGTCGCACCATGGAACGATACAAAGGCATTATAATATTCTTTGTTTTATTCTCCATTCCTTTCCTTCTGATTCCTAGCATTCTATTTGCTTTCTTGGCTGCTGCTGAACACTGGACAGAGGATCTCAACGAGTTATCCATGATAACGCCTAATTCTTTTTCCTGGGTCATGGTTCCTAATGTGGAACCTTGCATCGTGTAACCATAGTTTGGTTGTTCTTTCCTAAGTGCATAACTTTGCACATGTCCATATTAAATTTCATCTGCCATCTGAACGTACTGTCTTCCAATTTATCAAGGTCTTCTTGTAATTTTTCACAATCCTCTTGCGTCTTAACAACTTTGAATAACTTTGTGTCATCTTCAAATTTGCTCACCTCATTAGTTATTCCCATTTCCAGGTTATTTCTGAATATATTCAAAAGTAGCGGACCCAGCACAGATCCCTAGGGTACTCCTTTATTCATCTTTCTCCATTCAGAAACTGGTCATTTCAGGCATCAGAGCTCGCTGCTGGGCCATGAAGGCAGACAAACTGTGTTCCAAGCCCGCCATCCTGGCCTCTATGCCAGATGGCTCTGCAGTCACTAGCGCGGGCACAGAGGACCAGACACCGGTGCCGTCGAAGAGGTGTCCTCGACGAGGATGGCCTCAGAGGACCAAGACCAATCCCTGGATGCCAATGGCATTTTCCCCTGCCAGGGCAGCATCGAGGGCTGCTCCCAGCCATCACCCTCGGCCTCGCATCAAGGGCTCTGGAGCCGTGGACCATGGAACTTCCTCACAGTCCCGGACTCGTCACTCAAGGAGGCCACCGATGATGTCAGGCTCTTCGAGGGGCATCCCCTCCCTGAAGGAGATGTGGCTGGATGATCTGTGGCCTTGAGGCTCCAAGGAACATGGTCGCCATGAGAGGCCAAGGCCTCCATGGTGGCCCTCGAGTTTGATGGTCCCACAGACGGCTCCAGAGCCGAGTCGGACTTGTAGAAAATCAACTCATGTGGCTTCTTATCGCCTCTGAGAACCTTGGAGGTCATCTGCTGGCAGAGACTGCATGCCAAGGCATCATGCTTCAGCCCGAGGCACCAAAGGCAACAATCATGCAGGTCCGTGCATGACATATTGTGAGCGGAATGGTCGCAAGGATTGAAGCCACTGACCAAGGTCATGGCAAGGAAGATGGTCCCCGCGAGGTCAAACTCCCTTGGCTCAGCCAGAAAGGGTGCGATAAGCCACGCACTGGAGAAAACCCCTGAGGGGGAAAAATATAAAGAACCCAAAGAAAAACACGAAGCCGAGGGCAAGCGGAATCAAGAGGCTGGAGGGCACCAGTACTCGATGAAGAAAAGACAAGAAAAAAAATCAACTTTTTCCGAGTGGAACAGACACACATCCGATGGACTCCGCAGAAAAAATGAGAATGAGGCAAGATGACACCTTTAGATGGGAAGTGGACCACAAATGCGTGGTACATCTCCCAAAGACTTTCTTTGAAAGCTGGGGAAAGGTTATAGTGCGGACTCTGTCAGCACTGACGTCACCCATATGTGAGGACAGACTTACTGCTTGTTCCCAGAGAATCACCCATTATTACTGTGTTGTAACTTTTGTTAGCTTCCCTGATTTCTTTTAGTATTTCATCATCCATTTGTTCATTCTGGCTAGGCGGTCGGTAGTACACCCTCTCTGAAATCGCCTTTCCCTTTTGCCATGGAATTTCTATTCATAGAGATTCTAGAGTGTATTTTGTTTTCTGCAAAACTTTAATCCTATGTGACTCAATGCCCTCTCTAGCACAGAGTGCAACTGCTCCACCAATTTGATCTACTCTATCACTACAATATAGTCTGTACCCCAGGACTGCAGTGTCCCATTGGATGTCCTCCTTCCAGAAGGTATCCTCTGGGATACCAATCATATCTAACCTCTCATTTAGTGCTATATATTCTAACTCTCCCATCTTATTTTTTAGACTTCTAGCATTTGCAAACAAGCATTTTAGAGGTTATATTTAATTCATATTAATCTGGTTATTTGTAGGCAGGGGTAATTTGGAATCTTTAAGCTCTGTCTGCTCTCTACTAAAGGGCATGTGGGTTACTTTTATCTTTATTGGAACCTCTCTGTTAGAATGTCCTACCTGCCCCTCTTTTCCTAGAATCCTTCAAGGATACATCCTTCTGAACCATGCACTCTTAGGTGACTGTCAGCTTACCCCTATTATCTAGTTTAAAAACTGCTCTGTCTCCTTTTTGAAGGTTAATACCAGCAGCCAGGTTCCATCCCAGTTAGCGTAGTTACTCACCTGTAACAGGTGATCTCCGGGAACAGCAGGAATTAAGTCTTCACATATGGGTATCATCGGTACCGACGGAGCCTGCGCGGGAACGCTCCCCAGCGTCCAATAGGAAAGCTTTTGGGAGCATCCCACTGTGCCTGTGTGCTGCCTTCCCGCCTTTCCAACTCTCCCTCTTCAGTTGAGTTTATAACTGAGACAAAGGAGAGAAGGAGATAGAGAGAGAGAGAAAGACATCTCCAAGGGGAGGTGGGTGGGTTGTGAAGACTTAATTCCTGCTGTTCCTGGAGATCACCTGTTACAGGTGAGTAACTACGCTATCTCCAGAACAAGCAGGAATGTAGTCCTCACATATGGGGACTCCCCAGCTGAGAGATGCCAGGGAGATGACCCCAGAAAGCTGCGAAACCCAGGTTGAGATGGGTCATGCGCAATGTTCCCTCTAATTTTCTGTAGGCTGTGTGCGCATAAAATATCAGCTGTGTGCAGCTTTTGAAGGAAGGTTACATTTTTGTGCGCCACATAACGACACTCAGAGTTATATACTTTAAAATTTGACTACACATCAGAATACAGTATGTACACCACATTGATTTTAATCAAATTAAATGAAACTAGACGATTACTAAATGAAGCAGGAAATTTCTAGTAATTACAATCATAACTTTTAAATTTTAAGATGTCTGTGTTGTTTTCTATCAGAATCAGAGCTGTAATTTTTGTGCGCTCTATTGTAAAGTATGTGCGCTCACTCGGCAAGGTGTGTGCGCGCGCACACGCGCACAGCTTAGAGGGAACAGTGGTCATGCGTCCTCCCATGGATCTCTGGCATTGAAACCCGGGACGGCAGGTAGGAGTTGTGCTAAGTCTGAAAGAGATGCTGGAGAACAGCTTGGCCAAATGAGGCATCCCGACGGGAGTCCTTGTCTAAACAGTAGTGGGCTGCAAAGGTGTGTACTGAAGCCCAAGTAGCTGCTCGACAGATGTCGTCAATGGGCACAGAGCGAAGGTTAGCCATAGAGGCTTCCATTATTCTCACATTATGAGCTGGGACATGACCTTCGAGAGAAAGTCCCTTACTCTCATATGCAAAGGATATGCAATTCGCAATCCATTTAGACAAAGTTTGCTTGCTTAGTAACTGGTAGTCCAAGATGACTAAAATCAAAGGCAACAAAAAGCTGAGAAGACTTTCTATGTTGCTTAGTTCTCTGAAGGTAAAAAGCCAAGGCTCTTTTACAATCTAGAGTGTGTAGATTTCTTTCTGCATTGGAGGCATGAGGCCTAGGAAAGAATACAGGAAGGTAAACCGATTGGTTTAAATGAACAGGTGATACCACCTTTGGCATAAAGTGAGGGTGAGTCCTAAGGGCTACTTTATCATGGTGGAACCTTGTATAAGGAGGATCAGCCACTAAAGCCTGGAGCTCACTAATGCGTATAGCAGAAGTGAGAGCAATTAGGAAGATCACTTTCCAAGAAAGAAACTTAAGCAATGTAGTGGCTAAGGGTTCAAAGGGCAGTTTCATGAGCTGCCCAAGGACAAGATTCAAATCCCATGCCACGGGTGGTGGCTTAATGGGAGGTTCTGTTAAAAGTAGACCTCTCATAAATCTTGCTACAAGTGGTTGAGAGGAAACAGGTTGTCCATCCAAGGGCTTATGGAAAGCTGCAATGGCATTAAGATGGACTCTTACAGAACTGGTCTTAAGAACAGAGGATGACAAATGGAGGAGATACTCCAGTAAGGCCTCCACTGGCACTGAAAAGGGATTACGATCCTTTTTTGGACATCAAATAGAGAACCTTTTCCACTTAAAGGCATAAGCTCGCCTTGTGGAAGGTTTCCTTGAAGACAAAAGGATATCCTTTACCTGCTGAGATAGGTTGATATCCTGGCATTCTAGGATCTCAGGAGCCACGCCCTGAGGTGTAGAGACTGAGGATTCGGGTGCAATAGCATCCCGTTCTCTTAGGAAAGAAGATCTGGAGCACATCCCAACACCAGAGGTTTGGCCCGAGAGAGACGTAGAAGCAGAGGATACCACAGTTGCCGTGGCCATCGTGGGGCTATGAGGATCATATGGCCCCTGTCTCTCTGAAGCTTGAAGAGAGTTTTGGGAATGAGGGGAATGGGTGGGAAGGCATAGAGGAAGTCCTGACCCCAGTGGAGGTGAAAAGCATCCCTTGCCTGAGAGTTCTGAGCCGGCATTCTGGAATAGAACCGGGGAAGTTTGGCATTTTGAGGATTTGCAAAGAGGTCTATATCTGGAGTTCCCCAGATCTGAAAAATTTGAGCAATTTGCTCTGGATGAAGAGATCACTCGTGTGGCAGCAGTACTTGACTAAGTTTGTCTGCCAAGAGATTTTGTGTGCCTGGAAGATACACCGCTAGAAGGTGGATTTGAAGATTCCTGGCAAAGGCCCAGAGGCATCTTACACAGTACTGTAAGAGTCCATCTTAATGCCAAATACAGGACCATATCGATTCCACAGCTCCCCTCGACCCATCCCAACATGGCTTTCGAGAATCTCATGGAGTAGAAACCCTCCTAACCACTCTAATCAACACACTGATTGCAGGAACCGACGACATCAAACAAGGTTTTGCATTGATCTTCCTGGACATAGCTGCTGCCTTTGATTCTGTAAACCATAATCAACTCATGGTACGGCTACAAGATAAGGGAATCAACGGTCAAGCATTAAGTTGGTGTAAATCATATCTAACGGAGAGATGGCAGCAGGTTCGTACAAACACCACAACCTCGGAACCTTTCCAACAGAAACATGGCGTACCGCAAGGCTCCTCACTCTCCGCCTTATTATTCAACATCTACATGCAGCCCATATGTGAATTAATCCGATCCTTCAACGTCTCATGTCTGATCTATGCTGATGACGTCCTACTCTTCATACCATTCTTGACTGACAAACCGGATTTCTCTCCACTGATTAAATGCTTTGAGGCTGTCACAGACTGGTTCCAAGCACAAGGCCTCAAAATAAACTTCAGCAAAACAGATGTACTCTTCACTACAAGAAATCAATCTTTCTCCCCCCCATCGGCTCTAAAGACGAGAGACGCCGAGCTCATAAGCAGACCCACCATCCGATACCTCGGTGTCACACTGGACCAGCAGCTGGAGTTCAAAACGCACATCAATAACATCATTAAACAGATCCACCACAAAATTAGAACTCTGAGACATCTCCAACCACTATTACAACCAAGCGACTTCAGAACAGTCTTTCAGGCCCTTGTGACCCCCCATTTTGACTTCGCTAATGCGATTCTTCATGGCCTACCCAAGAGCACTATAAGCCCGTTACAACTAGCAATGAATACCGCCACACGCTTCCTGCATGGAGCATCCAGAGGAGACCATATTACCCCGATTCTAAAGGACTTACACTGGCTGCCTATCTACTGTCGTACCACATATAAGATAGTCTTGATGACATTTAAAGCCATCAACAACATGTCCTCCTCCTCCCTAACAGAGCTGCTTCACCCTACCCCAGCAAACAGAGCGAGAAGATCTTTCTCCATCAATACCCTCCAAATTCCCCACGAAATAACTAAATGCAACCAGGCAACAAAGAGAAGAGCTTTCAAATTCTATGCCCCACATGCTGGAATGCGCTTCCATCTTCCATATGAACAATCACCGACATTAACCAATTCAGAAAAGTCCTAAAATATCATCTCTTCCTACTCACAACCTAATACCAGCCACATCACATCCAGCTAAACAATAGGCCAGGTGGCAACCTATGGTCACAATGTACAGAATTGTAAATGTTGTAAATAGTTACCCTAGTTGAAATCCAAGTTGTACCCCCTGTTCAATGTAAAAGCATATCAGTTTTTATTGAGATGCTCAAATGTTACCTGTGAACCGCACTGATTTTAAAGAGCGCGGTATATAAAAAACAATAAATAAATAAATAAAATAAAAATAGAGCTTAGTTGCACAAGGTTTGAGACCCCGTCCCACCCTGTTTGTTCACAGAGAACATGGCTACTTGATTGTCTGTCTGTACCAGAACTGTCTTGTAGCTGAGGTGAGTTTGGAACACCTGAAGACCATAAAAGATGGCTCTGAGTTCCAGGATGTTTATGTGAAGACAAGCCTCTTGGTGGGTCCATAAACCCTGGGTGGAGAGATGGTCCAAGTGAGCTCCCCAGCCTGACTGGGACGCATCTGTCGTCAAAGTGGCTTGATGTAGTGGCTGCTAGAAGGGAGAGCCTACAAGAAGGTTTTCCAGTGATTGCCACCACTGTAGGGATGAAATGAGACGTGTCAAGTTTCTGGTTTTGTCTGATGGGTGACCCAAGGCCTGTGTTCACTGACAGGATAGGGTCCACTGAGCTACCCACCAAATATAATGATACAAAGCACTACCATACCAATAAGATCAGAAGTGAGATACCTCGGAGTTACTCTGGACAACAAACTCAATCTCAAGCCTCACATAAACAAAACAATCCAAAAAGCCTACTACAAGATGCGAATCATCAGGAGACTAAAACCGCTCCTCGCCCCAGAACACTTCCGTACCGTCTGTCAAGCACTGATAACCCCACTACTGGACTTCTGCAATCCGATATACCTTGGACTACCGAAACAAACCCTCAAACCACTCCAACTGGCACAAAACACAGCAGCACGAATCATATCAGGAACCGCACGACAGGAGCACATCACACCCACCTTAAAGGACTTACACTGGCTTCCAATCCATGCACGAATCAGATACAAAACAATCATAAACCTATTTAAGATAAAACAGCACACATCAGCAAACAGCCTGCACACCCTCATACAACCAGACACCAGTTCACGTCCCAGAAGAAAACATACACACAACCGAGTCAGCACCCCAAGTGAATACAAACACACACGCAAGGACACAACAGACAGAGCACTCTCCATGGCCGCTCCAACAATATGGAACAATCTACCGGACGATCTAAGAGCTACTACAGACCTCAAGGACTTTAGAAAACAACTGAAAACCATGCTGTTCATAGAACACTATGGACACATCACATAACCTCAGAAAATGTATAACAGCGCATGATACTGCCTAAACAATGAATGTATATGTTTTTTGCACCACTGTATATAGCCCACTCTGTACATAGCTCATACCAATCCAGCACACAATACAACACACACTCAACTTCACCCTCACTGCATGTATAACACACTCACTTTACTCGAATGTTTGCTGTGATACCACCTTGATTATTAAGATAAGGCGGTTTAGAAATACTGTTAATTAAATTAAATTAAATTTAAATGTGAAGGTGAGCATAGGGAACCACATGGACAGTGGATGCCATATGCCCCAGCAGCTGAAGCATCTCTTGAGCAGTTAGGAAAGTTTTCATAGCTGCTTGAGAAGCGAGCTGGAGTATTCGAAGACAACATGGCTGTGGCAGGAAAGCCTTTGACTGCCTTGTGTCGAGAAGAGCCCCTATGAACTCTAGGGACTGAGACGGGGTGAGATGAGATTTTGGGAGGTTTATGAACAGTCCCAAGTATGCAGGATTTGTATTGTGCGGGATAGAGCGAAGCTGGCTTCTGGAGCTGTTGATGCTCGGATGAGCCAGTCGTCTAAGTAAGGGAAGACGAATATCCTCAGAGTTCTCAGGAATGCTGCTACTACTGCCTTGCATTTTGTGAAGACTCTTGGGGCAGAAGCCAGTCCAAAGGGAAGAACTTTGTACTGGTAATGTCTTCCTTGAAAAAGGAATCAAAGAAACCTCCTGTGATCTGTATGGATGAAATATGCGTGCATGCATCCTTTAGATCTAGAGAACACAGCCAATCCTGACTCTGAATGCAAGGAAGAAGTGATCCGAGAGAGATCATTTTGAATTTTTCTTGGAACAGATACTTGTTCAACTCTCTGAGATCCAGTATGGGCCTGTATTTCCCTGTTTTCTTTGGGATGAGGAAGTAGGGGGAGTAGAAACCCATGCCCTGTTGGGATATGGGTACCTCTTCTACTGCTCCTTGAGCAACTAGAGAGGTGACAAGAGAGTGGTGGTAGGGCCCTGAGAATGTAAGAGCTGATCCTGGCTGATAACATTGAGGATTGAAAGCATCGACGCCCAAAGGCATCGAGTGTCCTTGATTCACGGCCTGGAGGATTGGAAGAATGTGTTTTAGCACTCTTAATCCTATGCATCGCCGATTTCACTACCATTGAATGGTGTGGTAATTGTGCCTTCTGAAAACCAGGCATTGTGGAACTCGGTACATGGTATCGAGTTTCTGCAAGTGTGGGGACACCGTTAAAGGAGCTTCCCACATTCTTAACATGAGATCATGTAAGATTCGGTGAATGGGAAGGGTAGCTGCTTCCTTAGGAGCTGGCGGATATTGAAGAATTTCTACTTCTTCTGCTCTGGGTTCATTTTCAGGAGTCACTGTGATTGAAAGTCCTCGGGCTACATCACGTATGAAATCCGGAAAGGACATGTCCTCTGGAGGAGACATCCTATGTTGGGGTGAAGGAGATGGATCCTCCGGTAGAATCACTCCGGTACCAGTAGAGTCATCAGAATCAGAGGACTCTAAATATCTCCATGCCAGGTGTTCCTGCATTGCTTGATGCCGGTATCGATTGAAGTCGGGGTTGGACTCTTTCGATACTGGGCCCTCGATACTGGATATCAATTCAAGAGCCGGCATGGGGGGAAGCACATCGGTTAAAGCAGGTACAGTCAGTACCGACACCGGTACCGACGACTGCGGAACTATCTAGAGTGGTCTTAGCGGTACTGAGGCTGCTAAGAGGGCCACTAGACTGTGCTCGATGGCTAGGTTTCGTTGATCCATAACCCCTGCCGATGCCTGGAAGTCAGTACTGGAGGAAACGGCTACAACACCAGAGCATGGCACCAAGAGGTCCCCCGAGGTGGAAGCCTCCGGAACATCCTGGAGCCCCGTTAGTGCTTTGGAGGCCAAAGCCTCCCGCCGGGGCTGTTTTGCCAGTATGTCTTCCTTGAGGGCAACGCTAGTAGCATCTCAATGCTTCGAAGGAGATCTACCCTATAAGGAACGGCCGGTCTTGGAAGACCTGGTTTTAGTTACCTGAGATCCATGGGAGGAAGATGAGGCCCTGGAAGACGTTGATGCAACGGACATGATATCTGCAGCAAAGAGGGTGCCAGGTTTTACAGCTCTGTTCTACAGGCCTCTCTTGGTTATCTTTCTACAAAGGAGACACTCCAATGGTACATGGTCAGGACCTAAACATTAAAGACACCAGTCATGGGTGTCGGTAGCAGAAATGGTACCGTTACACTTTGAACATTTTTTGAAACCACTAGTTGGTTTCTCCATTTTAGAAGAAAAGAGAGCTTAGTGCCCCAAAATGGCACCTGGCACCTAGAGGGGACAGACCCTACAAAAAAAAGAATTCTTTTCCTTTTTTTTTTTTTTTAAAGAAAAGAAGTAAAGAAATGAAGAAAAGACCGGTGGTACCGGTATAGGCGCTGACGGTGAAGGCAGACGCAACCACAAAAATAGATTTTCTGCGGTGACAAGGTTTGCTGCCTGTCGGCTCAGCGGAAAACGAAAAACTGAAGAGGGAGAGTTGGAAAGGCGGGAAGGTAGCACGCAGGCACAGTGGAATGCTCCCAAAAGCTTTCCTATTGGATGCTGGGGAGCGTTCCCACGCAGGCTCCGTCGGTACCGACGATACCCATATGTAAAGACTAAATTCCTGCTTGTTCCTGGAGATAAGGTAAACTCCATCACTTCGGAAAAGTCCCTCCTTTACCCAGAATGTTGCCCATTTCCTAACAAATCCAAAACCCTCTTCCTTGCACCATCGTCTCATCCACGCATTGAGACTCTAGAGCTCTGCCTGCATTTTGGGTCCTGCATGTGGAACGGGAAGCATTTAGAAGAATGCCACCCTGGAGGTTCTGGAATTCAACTTCCTACCTAAAAGCCTAAACTTGGCCTCCAGAACCTCCCTCCCACACTTTCCTATGTTATTAGTACCAATATGTAACAAGGTAGCAGACTCTTCCCCAGCGCTATCTAAAACCTTGTTTAAGAGGCGCATGAGGTCCACTACCTTTGCACCAGGTAGGCATGCTACTAGGTGATCCTCACATCCACCAGCCACCTAGCTATCTACGTGCTCAATGATTGAATCATCAACTATTATGGCTATCCTAACCCTTCCCTCATGGGCACATGGTTCTGGAGAAGACTCCTCAGTGCGAGAGGGTTTTACAACACCTGGAGGACACGTTCTAGCTACAAGATCACTTCCTTTCACACCAGAGTGATGCTCTCATGTCACATGACCTCTCTCCTCCATGGCAAAAGGGAGGCTGCCAGACTGGAGGGTAGGACTTCAGTACTATGTCCCTGTAGGTTTTGTCTATATACCTCTCTGTCTCCCTTATGTCCTTCAAGTCTGCTACTCTAGCCTCCAGAAATCAAACTCGTTCCCTGAGAGCAAAGAGCTCCTTGCACCTAGTGCACACATAAGACCCTTCACCAACTGGGAGAAAATCATACATGTGACACTCAATGCAAAAAATGATAGCCCCCATCCCACTGCTAGACTGCTGTTTGCATCTTAGTTTTAAGGTTTTGTTTAGCTATTTAAGTTGTTTACTTAAGTATGATGGGGATAATTGTACTAATACAACTATACGTAATACATTTAATGGACCTTGTTCACCTCAAGATTAATTAATTTCAGGTCCTTAATCTATTCCTGATGAGGATAACCAGCTGAACATGAAAGTGAATTTGACCACCTCCTTCCCTGAGGAATCATTTTAGAAATCTACATATGGGAAAACTGAGTGCCATCACCAACATGACAGCTTCCATGTGGAGATGGCAATTTTGCAACTTCCACATTCAAGTATCAGCACTTACATGTGTATTGAGCCATTTTAGAAACCTATACACAAACATGCTGCCCATTAAGTACTGAGACTGCAATTTGATCATTTCTTCCTTCAAAATGTAAAAGTTAATGTGGGTGATTAAGAATAATTACAATTGTGTAAATCCTTGGCCACAACGAGCACTTTTTAAAAACTTATGCGTATCTCTGAGCAGGTGCAGAATCTGACACGGAAATATTTTATCATATACGTGAGATTTCCTTTGTGAAACAGAAAATACAGGTGTAGATTTTCTGTCTGTCCACACCACATACAAACCATGCCCCCTTGGGATTTTGACATTGTGTGGATCCCAACATACAAATAGCAGCTGTCTAAAATCGCATGTACACATTTATTCCAATCTCCACATCTAAATGGCACTAGTTATACATGAAAAAGGCACACAAGGCTTCTAAATTAACTTCCATAGTTTTTATGCACATAGATTTATCCAGACTGAGCAGAGGTATGGGTGAGGGGTTTGTGATTATGTCCATAGCTTATAAAATAAGCACATATGTGCCTAAATTTAGCTAGCCGCATGCCACACAGATATATATTAGCTGCTAAGGAAATAAACATACATTAATTTATTCTTAGTTGCTTCAAGTTCAGCAAACTCAGCCCTCTTTTCCTTTATGGTCTGTGCACTCTTCTCCAAAGTTTCTTGCTGGCCAGTTTCAATAATGTCATCACTAGGCTTAAACTGATCCCAACGAGCTTTAAATTTTTCTATTTCTTGAAGATAAATCTGAGCCCGAGATATAACATTTACTTTCATTATTTCAACCTGCAAATGAACATAAAAGCAATTTATTTTATTTTATAACACTCTGGTTTGTTTGGGTTTTTTTAGAAAAACAAAACCATTTTACTCCAAGAAATTAATGTCCATTGCTTTCCCCATATCATTCTTACCTGTTCTTTAACCATAAGCTGATGACTTTCCATCATTAATTCAAATTTATCCCATTTGGCTTTCAAATTGCTAATTGTTTCTAAACCACCACCTGCCACTGATCGTAGCAGACGATTTTTGTCCTCAGCTTCTTGAAAGAGTGGCAAAATCTAAATAAAGGAACATGTTCAAACCATTAAAATTATTTTCCTGATAGAAACTAAAACCCTAATTAATTTGCTAAGCATATTTTCCAAAGACACAAAATGGGAGAAAACCTTTATTAAACAGAGTCCTCAGATTCAAAAGACACCATTTACTGAGGACGTTCACAAACTAAATTTAAAGTTATCACAAACTAACAGGATCCACCTCATTAAAAATGCTCATGAATTCTAGTTTAACATACATTACACTGTTTTTATGTCATGAATGTGATGCAATAAATGTAAAAATCATATTTAAAATTCTATTTTGCCATCTTGTCAAAGCCAATAGCAAGTCTATGGCCAATATGAACTAGGTCATAGGCGCTACTGCTCAAAGGGTGTCATAGACTCCCACATCACACCACTAATCATGCATGTAGTATTTTGTTGTTGTTAAAAGTGCCGTTGAGTCGGTGTTATAATCCATTAAAAAAATGTCCTGTTGCTGGCCACTGCTCTGCCGCACCTATGCCAGCACTGTGAGCAATTTCCGAGCTTGGAGTGCCAGCACAGATGCTCCAGAGTACTGAACAGATGTACTGCAGATCTCACTCTCCAGGGGCTGGAAGATGCAATGGTGTGTATATAGCGTAGTTACTCACCTGTAACAGGTCTTCTCCAGGGACAGCAGGGAACAGTCCTCACATATGGAGCCTTTGGGAGATGCCACCATGCATGTGTGGTCCCCTTCCCGCCCAAGGGTGCCATCTTGCTCAGTCTGATGACATAAGAGCTAACAAAAGAAGATGGCAAATTACAGCAATTCCCCGGGGAAGAGGGAGGGTTTTGAGGACTGATTCCTGCTGCCCCTGGAGAACATCTGTTACAGGTGAGTAACTACATCTTCTTCAGGAACAAGCAGGAAGTCAGTCCTCACATATGAGACTCCCTAACTACAGGCTACCGGGAACCTGTAGCAAAAACACAGCCAAGCCGTGAGCAGCCGCAAGCGAGTCTGAGGAGAGACTTTAAGGAACCCAGAGTCCAGGGAGAACCATCACTACGGTAGCCTGAACACAGAAGGGTCAGAGGATAGGAATGGACTAGACCCCCAAAGAGATTACAGAGTATGGCCTGGCCAAACACTGTCCCATCAGGACTCCCTCTCCAGGCAGTAGTGAGGTGCAAAGGTGTGGACTGGGGACCAGGTGGCGGCCAGGCATATGTCTGCCATAGGGACAGAGCGCACGCTTGCAACCAAAGTCGCCATAGCCCTGACGTTGTGTGCTGTGACCCGGTGCTCCAACGAGAGCCCAGTCTGATCGTAGGCGAAGGTGATGCAGTCCGCCACCCAGGTAGACAGGGTCTGCTTGGTAACAGTCTCCTCCAGGAGATGAGTTTTAGGAAACGAAAAGCTGTGAGGCTTTGCGGTGGCCCTGGGTACGTTGCAGGTAGAAGGACAGGGCCCTCTTATAATCCACAGTATGGAGGATGGCCGCCGCCCTGTCAGCGTGGGGCTGTGGGAAGAAGGTGAGAGCACCATCTCCTGACTGAGGTGGAACACGGACCCCACCTTCGGAAAGAATTTAGGGTGGGTGCGAAACACAAGCCTATTCTTAAAGAACCTGGTGCAGGGTGGCTCAGCCAACAAGGCCTGAAGCTCGATGACTCTGCATTCAGAGGTGAGTGCCACCAGGAAGACGACTTTCCACGAAAGGTATTGCATATGGCAGGTCACCAGGGGCTCAAATGGTGGCTTGTTGAGCCACGTCAAGACCACATAGAGGCTCAATTCCGCAGGGGGCAGGCGGATGGGAGGCTTAGAGAGCAGAAGTCCCCACATGAACTGAGTAATGAGAGGCTGAGCAGAGAGGGGTTTACCCTCAACAGAATGGTGATGCACCGATAGTGCAGTCAGGTGCATCCTGATGGAGTTGGACCTGAGTCCAGCTTGACAGAGTTGAAACAAGTACTGCAGCACCATGTGCACATGGCAAGAGAACAGATCAATCCGCTGCTCTGCGCACCACTCTGAGAATCTGCACCATTTGAAGGCACAGGCCAGTCTCGTGGAGTTCTTACGAGAGGACAGGAGGACTTCCTCTACCTCCCTTGGGAGGTTGAAGGGGGCCAAGGCTACCCGTTCAGCAGCCATGTTGTTAATGTCAGGGATCCCAGATTGGAGTGGAGAAGGGAGCCCTCCATGGGGCCACCAGAATCAGAGAAGCCTTGTCCTGCAGGATCTTGAAGGGGGTCCGGGCAATTAGTGGTGTGGGAGGGAAGGCATACAGAAGGCCCTCAGATCACGAGATGAGGAAGGCATCTGCCACTACCCAGTATGGGTGCAGCTGGCGACAGCAGAAGCGAGGCAGCTGAGCATTGGTCGGGCTGGCAAAGAGATCCAGACTCGGGGTGCCCCAGAGTCGGAAGAGCCGTTGTGCCACTCTGGGGTCTAGTTGCCATTCCTGCAGCTGGAGAAACCTGCTCAGCCTGTCCGCTAGGGCATTGTCCGGCTCAGAGGGTACACTGCTTTGAGGAGCATTCCTTGGCTGATCGCGTACGAGCAGAGGGCTACTGTCTCCTGGCAGAGGTGGTAAGACCCTGTGCTCACTTGCTTATTCAGGCAGAACATTGCAACCTGGTTGTCCATTTGGACCAGCACTGACTGGTCCTGCAGGTGATGGTGAAAGGCTCCGATTACCAGAAAAATGGCCCTGAGCTCTAGCAAACTGATCTGCTGCTGGCTCTCCGCTAAGGACCATTTGCCCTGTATGCGGAGTTCCTTGCAATGGGCACCTCAGCCCAGTAAGGAAACATCCAAGATAAGAACCCTCTGGGGATTTAGGGGCTGAAAAGGCATGCCCTCCTGCAGGTGCTGTGTGGCCTGCCACCAGTCGAATGATTCCGCCAGCTTGCGGGTCAATAGAACTCTGTCCCAGAGCCAGCCTATGGCTTATGTACACTGGGAGCAGAGGCACCACAGGGCTGCCCGCCTGTGAAGGCGGGAGTTAGGAACCATGGATGCCATGTGGCCCAGCAGGCGGAGCCATGAGGCGACGGGTCCTGTCCAAAGGGAAAAATTGCTTGGCTTGAAGAGTGTCCAGTCGAACCCCTATAAACTCCAGACCCTGTGTCAAAGTGAGGTGGGACTTGGGGTGGTTTATCATGAACCCCAGGGTACTGTAGGACACTGATAGTGTGGGCCGTGACCTGTTGCACCTCGATGGCCGTGTCTTCCTTTACGAGCCAGTCATCCAGATATGGGAAGACAAAGGCCCCTTGGAGACGGAGGTAGACTGCCACCAATGTTAGGCATTTGGTGAAGACTCTTGATGAGGAGGCTAGACTGAAAGGTAATACCCTGTAGTGATAGTGGTTGCCCTCGACCATGAATCTTAGGTACTGCATGTGGCCTCGCTGGACTCGGTACATGATGTCCAGGTGTCGGCTGACTATGAGTATCGATGCTGGTGTCTCCCACATGCGAAGGAGGAGCAGCCCGAGGATGGCAGGGACAGGAACCATCAGGGCCTCCTTGGGTGGGGCCTCATATTGGAGGATTTTGAGTTTCTCCGACTCAGTGTTGAAGGACAAGGCCTTTGACATATACTGAACAAACTCGAGGAATGAAGTGTCCTTGTGTGGGGACATGGATCCGATGGGAGGTTGCAGTGCTTCTGCATCTCCGGGGATTCCTCGTCCTTAGACTCCCAGTCGGAATAATCAGTGGAGGACTCGGCAGCCGACCAAGCCTGGGGTGCAGGACCCAGGTCGAGGGCCCGATGGCCCGTGGCAGCTACATGGCTGGAGCCATGAGTGCTCACCATGGAGGATCTCACTCCTGAGGAGTGGGAGCAGGAGAGAGATCAAGACCCTCACCAAGGATCAACTCGAGGCTTCAGGCTTACGAGGATCGGCTCGGCTCGGCTAATGGGGGAGTTCTCGATAATGAGGTCCCCGTGATCTCAGGAGATGAACCGGCAAGGCCAGGCATTGTTGCCTGCTGCATGGCGAGGAAGGCAGTGAGACTGTGCTCCAGCGCCATCATCCTAGTTTCCCACTCAGGAGGTGCTGCCTTTGAGACAGACACCAGGGTCACCGGGTCCGGCGTCGGGGAGGAGAGGGAGTCCTTGACGAGACAAGCCTCGGGAGTCTGGATCCTGTTGCCGGAGGCCTTCATGTCCGTTTGGGGAATCTTCGCTGGCCGCTCCCACTCTAACTCCTCGGGTACTCTCCACAGGCTGCAGGACTTGCCTGGTGTGTCCGAATCCCAGGATGAGGTCTTCAAGGATTTCTTCTTCTTTTTGTTTTCCCACTCCAGGGAACCCTTGTCAGAGTGTCCGCGGTCCCATTCAGTCACCATGGGGGCATTACACGATTCTGAAGACCCATGCGGGGCCTTGGAGTGCGAGGCTAACGGGGATACGGAAGTAGAGTCTGACCTGTGGAAGATATCATCCTGCTTCTTCTGACGACACTGGATGGCTTTCGCAGACATCTTTTTACAGAGGACGCAGACCTCCAAGTCATGGTCAGCCCCTAGTCACCGGAGGCAGCAATCGTGTAAATCGGTGAGTGACATGTTTTTTGTGGACTGATCACACTTCTTGAACCCACTGGCATTGGGGGAAAAAGTATCCCGGCAAGGTCGAAGACCCTCAAAGTGGCCAGCAGATCGAAAAAGGCGCGAATCATGCTGAGGGGAAAAAATGGAACTGTTTTGAGATGCGATGCTAGGGCAAGCGAGCTCGGAGGCAGGAAAGGGACCAGATGCAACTGGAGAAAGAAAGTTTTTTTCGCACAAATCAATCAACTTTTTCCGGGGAATTAAGACAGACATCTGTTGGGCTCTGTGGAAAAAAAGAGACTGAGCAAGATGGCACCCTTGAGCAGGAAGGGGACCATGGATACATGATGGCATCTCCCAAAGGTTTTCTTTGAAAGCTGGAAGATGCATCCACGAGGGCTCTGTCGGCGCAGATGTTACCCATATATGAGGACCGACTTCCTGCTTGTTCCTGGAGAACATGGTGGTGTTTGCTGTGCACAGGATGAGGGTACGTGTTTTCACTTGGTCATAAGTGCCAAACTGTCTGGCTATGGTTCTATATTCTGTTATACACTGTGAATGTTCCTGGTTCAAGGACTATAATGGAGTTTTATCTTGTGATTCCATCTTAAATTCTTCATGGACCCACCAGTGAGTCTCTACACAAGATTTAGAAAAGATTGATATAATGAAATATATGTTATTGAATTCCACTTGACCTACAGAGATGTTAGGGCTCACAGGACCACTGAAAAAGCATCTCTATTTATGACTCAAGTTCCCTTATATTTCCTTGCATAACTTTGGATACACACTTCACATCTATCTATATACATTAGGAAATTGATAGTATCAACAATTTAGATATACTGCCTATATATTCTGTTGAAAATATAAAATATCTTAGTGTGCTGCAACAGAACCTATTACATAAAAAGTAATATCTTGTCCCTTCATTCATCTAATCACATGGTGACCCTATAGTTACTGGTCTAAATGCCACCTCTCAAAATCTCTTCCTTCCGTAGTATATCTAATAAAGAGGCCTATGCTCAGAATACACAATATTTCTTAGCCCACCTGCTGAGAGGAATTAGTGTGCATGCAAAGAAGCATTTGATGTATCAAGGCCTGACTTCAGGCAACAATCACTGTAATCTACCACATATGTAGGTACACTAAAAGGGAAACACTTGCATATGTAGAGCTGTAAACAGTATGCAGTGTATTTGAAAGGGATCTAGTAGAAGTTAGATGGCTAGATTTTCGTAAATAAAAATTCCCCTCTCCCCTCTCAGTAGCTAAACCTAGTTGCAATGGATACCTAAATTTAGGTGGCTTAAAAGTGGATGTTCTGGGCTGGGGATAGGTTGGGAGGAAAAGTTAGTTGACTAGTGATACTTTGCAGGTTGAGCCAACTAAACATAGCCAGTTATTCCTGTGCACCAGGAGCCAAAAATCCCATTCTTCTTTCCTGCCAACATTTTAATAAAATTATGTCCCCTGATAACCCTCTTTCCTGAAGTCCCAAACAACCAATGAAACCCCAAACTCTGCTACTACTACTAATCATTTGTATAGCGCTACAAGGCATACACAGAACTGTACATACAGATATAAGACACAGTCCCTGCTTATCACAGCTTACAATCTAATCAAGACAAAACACATAGGCCCTCATTCTAGAATAAGAACTGTCCACATGCGGCGTGGATGGGTAAGTGGCAAATACATCCCCCACTGTATTCCACAACACCGCTGACATGCACATCCTGGGCGTTAGCATGGGGAGAAGAACGTGGACGGGAGAGGGTGGAATAGGGATGTGGTCAGCCGCCACGACGAAGAAAGCTTATTCTCAATCGGGCCATGTACATAGGAGGTATAATCCAGAAACATCTATGTTAGACCTGCTGAAACCAGCTATAAAGATTTGACTTAAAAAAAATTCAGTTCTGCCCCGCAATGTGTCCCATAGAGGTGAATGGATGTGAGGTCGGGTCTGAAGTGGCGCCACCGTAGATAGGACAAATACAAGATGCATGCAGAAGGTACAGGGAGCAGAACTGAGTGGCCATTTTTAGGCAAAGAAACATAATTAAACAGACGTGCAGCGATACAAGTAAGAATACCAGTGTCCAATCATGCCATGCACCTATGTGCTGAATCTGCCAAAGGGACAATCCACAGGACGCCAACAAAACCAGACACATAAGATGGGACTGCAGAGTCAGGGAGCATATGGATATGAACAGGGAAAGAATACCTTTAGGGTTGAGGAGAGCAGATATGTAGCCCTTGTACCCCATGCGCGTTTGTTATGTCATAGTTGATATGTACAGATACCGGACAGCCCCCTGCGGAACCATGTTGCCTGTGCAGAAAGTGAGAGAGAGTGTGGATGTGGTCTGAGGGATGCACGGGGGGGGGGGGGGAGAGCTGGTTTGGGCAGCAGCAGAGCAGGTGACACATGAAAGCCTGGCCAGTACCTGGACTGTATGGATGTGCATAGTGTTACCAAGGAACAGTGTGATGAGGCAGGCAAAGCCAGAGAGGACCCACCACAGCCAATTGAACGGCAAAGATAAGGGTCTCCCATAATAGGGGCACCCAACATTGCAAACAGCACAAATGCATGCCCATGATGCACAGTGTGCTGTTGAGCAGGTAGTAGTGAGGATGAGTATCCGGACACCTGAAGCCACTGAAGGCGAGTCTGTACAGATGACCATGGCGGAAATCACCGAGACTGCCCCGGAATGCGATATACTATATGATGGTAGTTATGTCCCGACATACATGTTCGTATTTGCAATTTGTAACCCCATACAGGTTGCGCTGGGATTAGGCATTGCCACACAGGGCATGAGGGGAACTGAGACATGGGCAGGCTGATGCAGCTGCAATAGCAGTGTTAGTAATGTCCATAGTGCATCAACATACTGCTGACTGTGACGGCCAGCCTAGGAGATGCACGTTCTACCCAAGGGGCGTGGCGTCAGTGGGTACAGCGTGAAGATGTGTAGGATCAGAAACATCTAACATCTAACGTCCTAGAATATGATTTAAGTGTAGACGTCGCAAACCATTCCCTGTGTCCGAGGGCCAGGCGGCTGAAGAGCACTTGAATAAGCCCCACAGAACACGTCTCCGTGCACATGCTCACCTGTGGATGCGGTGTTGGGTGCAAACGGTCACCGTGTCTGCTATAGACATGTCCTGTAACGCAACTGTAGCATGATATTTGACCAGGGGAACCCATGTCCACACTGTGGGCCTGTCCAAGACTCCCCCCTCAGACTGCCCACACCCCCCCTCTAGGGGAATGTTAACACGGTACGCTGTCTGACAGCAATGTGACGGCAAAGAGGGCAAACCCATGTGAATGGCAGTCCACACGTCATTGCTGCTGCTGTGACGTGGGCACACCTCTGAAACAACCCCCCCAAACATGTCTGAGAAGATGTGTGCTACCAGGCATATATGACATATGTAACAAAGAAATGGACAAAGATGATGCACAGTGGTAGAGCTGTGCCCCACAACTGTGAACTCTGCCACCATGATCATGTTACCAAGTACGTTATCCCCCAGGGGCAGGCCTGAAATACGTAGATGACAACTGCCAGCGATGGATGGACGCCCAATGTCTAAACTCCCAGCCATGGTCTGAGAGAACGATGCATACCAGAGTTGTAACATGGATATGTGATACAACTGGAGAGATGTCCATAGTGTGACTGCAGTGAACCAGATGTAGAGTGGCAGTATGTGGTTGCCATATGTGGAAACACGCAGTAGAGACTAGTAGAAGGGAACACCACCCATGCACCAAACACATCGTGTCACGGTGGACTGACAAATTTGTAGGTGTAAGATATGTAGTGTTTGTGTCCTGAACACACCAATGGACCTCTGTATGTAACCCATGCATGGTCAGGGTAAATGAGAGCTGCGGATGCCAAGAACTAGTATGGGGGCTGGCCTGACATAGCACATGGCTGACCAGACCTACCACCATAGGCCCATGGAAACGCCAGTGGCCAGAGGTATGGGACCGGATGCTGGACAAGGCTCCACAACATCCACCTACCTGTCCATGAGGTGCGAAACCTGCCAACTATGATCAGAGTGCGATGCCATCAATGCGGACTATAGTTACAGGCAGCCTTGCATAACACATAGTGATTATGTAGCGCACTGGAAACAGCACTACCTGGGAATCCGAAGGCCATGGGTTCGTGACCCACCACAATCCAATGTGGCAATGTAACATCCACAGCACCATGCTGTAGAGCATCTGAGGTGTACATGTCTCACCACAGGAGTGCATCACATGCAGCAACCACACCATGTGTCAGACCAGGCCCAGGAAGACATCTTCATGGCATAGCCAAAGACAAGCAAATGTGTGCAAGACAGCCACCACTAGTCACCAAGCAGAAAGCAGTCCCAACACCCTGCGGTGAGGGCAGGTAAAGGGCCCCCCATCACCTTAGCAAGACCAGTTGTGGAAGGTGCCCCAGGGCAAGCACCAAATTATATGGCAGTGGATGTGTCCCTAAACAGACTATGGGAGGAGGCTGTGACAAATGTGACAGTGGATACAGCATGGACAGGTGCCCCATGCATGCACTGATGCTGGCAAATGCCCCCGCAGTGTCCGCCTGAGGTGGCACAGAGGTGCACTGGCCAGCAGACCGATGCCACACACACCAGGATACTGGGCTGGACAGTGTGTGGATGTTGCGGACATATATATGTTTGATTCACGCAGCAACACATAAACATAGGTGTCCATGTCATGCAGAGTGGCGTGTCCCCTGCACATATCCAATGCCAGACTTATGAGGCGGTGCCACCAAATGGATTCCCCCCCAACCCATGCCCACTCACATGGCACAATGCCACACAGACAGTCCTGGAACATGACTGACACCCACCCCACACCACTGCACAAATCCACTCCATCTGTGCACCCCCTTGAGACCCAAGCCCACACACCAAGAATTCCATACCCAAATCCTGGTACTAGATGACATCCCTGTATCCCGTCCCCCGTACCTTGCCCCTTCCCTGAGTGCACATACACCTGTGTCTCGGTCACCATGGTCACAGGTATATTTGGTGGTGTTTACTCAGACCCTGAGGTATTGTACTCCCTCACTCCAGAATACCCTCATGGAATGGGAGAAACACCATCCGGGGACCGGTGCCCTTGGAACTGGCAGAAGGAGAGGGGGTGTCTGTGTAGTGGGCAGATCAACAGTGGTGCGGATATGTGCTGAGGCCTGAGTTGTGACACCACTGGTGCCTGGTTGTGGAGGCACATGTGTACATGCTGCTGAGGATGCTGCAGCTATGGGAGCTGCCCCACCACGCCCCTGCCCAGACCCCAGAAGAGGCACACTGGATTGTGCATGGGGCATTGCAGGGATGGGCTGGCCAGGGACACGCCGCAGCATGGTTGACTGGAGGGTGCTAGTAGCTATGGTCAGCTGCTCTGTAGCCACAACATACCATGGATTGTCACAGCAGCTCTAGCTGTTGCTTGGACCGTGCCTTCTGGGTGGTGCTCTGTGCGAGCAGACGCTATGCTGTGCACCCCTGTGGGTGTGCCCCTCCTGGTCACTGCCGTCGTCAATGGTGAGCTATGGCAGAGGTGATGGGGAGGGGACA
This sequence comes from Ichthyophis bannanicus, assembly GCA_033557465.1. NCBI lineage: Eukaryota > Metazoa > Chordata > Amphibia > Gymnophiona > Ichthyophiidae > Ichthyophis > Ichthyophis bannanicus. The sequence goes on along the minus strand of CM066035.1, from coordinate 171,463,479 downwards.
TGAAGCTCCAGATCATCTGGCTCTGGGACACTATGTTTGTTGCAGTGTGATGTCAGCAGCAGTGCATGATAATGGGGCATCATCCAGGGCCTCCCTGCCCTCCCCTGTGGCATCCTCCATGGACATTGTTGGCAAAGCAGTCACCACTGCCTGTGGAGGTACAGCAAGGGCGCCTATGAAGTCACAGACAACATTGTGGGTCATATCTGCATCTGACAATGGCATCACAAATGAGGTGGCAGTGTCACAGCCATGTGGGTTGGGCATGAGGCTACACGGGTTGAGAGGGGCCATCACCATGATGTGCGACACACACTGTCCCTCTGTGCCAGACAGGCACAGAGGAGCATGCACAGACACACACCCTGGTGGCCTATGCACCCAGTCCTGCCACCAGCAGCTGGTGGCCATACTGCCAATGCCCCCAACACACAGCCCAGCAGAAGAGCGAACACATGCACTGTGAGTGTGCCTGGCAGCAGCAGCATGACTGGGACACCATGGCAGCCAATGGTGGTGGCTGCGTGCAAGTGTGTGCATGCACACAGCAGGAGGGGAGTACATGGAGTAAGGGGCAGGGACACACACATCACACATATACCTTGTTCCTGGGATGACTCAGATGTATTGAGAGGACCTATCCCCCTGACGTGTCAGGGTCAATTGTAGCAAGTATGCGCTACTCTAGGTTGGTCAGCTGCTCCTCTTGCACACCCGCGGGCCCTTGCCCTGCTTTCCAGGCAGTGTCATGTCACGCCTGATGCCACCTGTGCTTCACATCCTCGATGTATAGCCACTGCTTCTCATAGGAACCCACAGCAATGGATGCATCCCCCACCAATTGTGGCAGCCCCTGGAGGATCTCCTCCAGCATGAGGGTCACCTCACCCTTGGAGTACCTTGCCTTCCTGGTAGCGACCTTAGGTGCCATGACATGAACTGTGTATTTCGGAGGCAATGCAAGGGGACCTGTGACAGGTCTGTTTGGACATCCACACCAGGATGTTCCAATGCATATGTCCCTGCACCGATGTGACCACGCCTGCACGCACACATATCTGTGCCCGCATACCTACAAAGGTACCACAGTTGCAGTGTGGAGGGGATGCCATGTGGATGGGATGTAGAGGGTCAGTGGTTTGCCTCCCACAGCCAGCACATTGGAGGGGAATGTAAATGCACAGACAGCAGTCATAGAGGGGAGCAGGCACAGTACTTCAGCAATAGGGAACATGGCGAGTTCAGGCCAGGCCACATGCAAACTTTATGGTGCATGGACGTGCATGCATGTGCCAACCTGCACGTCAACACTCATGCACGTGGCTGTGAACGTGCACCCCTGCGCACGTTCTCTTTCTCTCTTACGCACTCACCTCCGTCGAGCTGAATGGCTATTGCGGAAGGCTCCCTCTTCAGCTACTCTCTCCTCTTTAAAAACATATCACTTATACTATCGCTCCAAAGTCCACCTCACTAAACAGACATTCTTCTCTAATGCCATCTCTTCTGCTATTAACCAGACCTGCCACCTCTATTCCACTCTCAAATCTCTTAAATCTCTTTGCTCTGACTCTGCTGTCGCCCCTGTTCAGCCGACCCCTCCCCCACCACTCCTTGCATCATTCTTCAGCAACAAGATTTTATCCCTCAGGGCTTCGCTATCCTATTGTCCCCCTCCTATCTCGTCCCCTCCTCCCACTTCATCTTCCCCTCTCATCTCCCAATTCTCACACACATGGGCCTCATTCTATCTACTCACCACAGCTGAACTTCTCCAACTCATTACCTCTTCCAACAAGACATACTGCCCCCTTGACCCTATCCCCGCCTCCTGGCTACTCACTCCCTCTCTTGCACTTGCAGATGATACAAATATTTGCAACAGAGTGGACTCCCCCGAGGGAGTGGATAACATGAGGAAAGATCTACAAAAGCTGGAAGAATGGTCTAATGCTTGGCAATTACGATTTAATGTGAAAAAGTGCAGTGTCATGCATTTGGGTAGCAGAAATCCAAGGGAAATGTACGCAATAGGGGGCGAGAGATGGTGTGCATGGTTCAGGAGAAAGACCTCAGAGTGATTGTCTCTGATGATCTCAAGGTGGCAAAACAGTGCGACAAGGCGGTGGCAAAAGCCAGGAGGATGTTGGGCTGCATACAAAGGGATTACCAGCAGAAAGGAAGAGGTACTTATGCCACTGTACAGGTCGCTGGTGAGGCCTCACTTGGAATACTGTATTCAGTTTTGGAGATCATATCTTGCAAAAGATGCAAAAAGACTGGAAACTGTTCAGAGGAAGGCAACCAAAATGATTCAGAGCCTGCATAAGAAACCTTATGAGAAGAGACTTGAAGAGCTAAATATGTACACTTTGGAGGAGAGGAGGGATAGGGGAGATATGAGTCAGACCTTTAAATACTTAAAGAGGAACGATGAACAAACAAACCTCTTCCAAAGACGGGGAAGCTGCAAAACTTGCACATGAAGCTGCAAGGTGGTAAATTGAAAGGCAATGTCAGGAAATATTTTTTCACTGAAAGGGTGGTGGATGCTTGGAATGCTCTCCCGATGGAAGTGGTGGGGGCAAACACGGTGACGGAATTCAAAACAGCATGGGACAAGCATAGCGGATCCCTTTACAGCAACAGGATAAAAACAAAATAAACTGAACCATCTAACTTCTCAACAAATAGGGGTGTCCTACATGGAGTGGTGGGTCCATCCCTAAACAAAGACATGGGGAGGGGTGGCCTGCACAGAGCGACAGGTGCACCTACTCTTGCCATATTGCTGGGCAGACTGGATGGACCATGCTGGTCTTTATCTGCCGTCATTTACTATGTTACTATGTTACTCATCCCCTCCATCCTCACCATGATTAACACCAGTCTTTCCACAGGCACTTTTCCTCATTCTTGGAAGCATGCTCTCGTTTGCCCCATTATCAAGAAACCCTCACTCGACCCCCTAGTTCTGGCTCATTACTGCCCCCTCTCTAACCTACCCTTTCTCTCTAAGCTTCTTGAAAAAGCCATCTTTGCCCAGCTGTCCCACCATCTCGATTCCACCAACTTTCTTCACCCCTGCCAGTCAGGGTTCCGACAGGGTCACAGTGTTGAGACTGTTCTTCTTGTTTTCACTAACTCTCTGCATGCAGCTCACGACCGCGGTGATTTTTAGGTGGCGGTATCTTTGGACTTATCTGCTGCTTTTGACCTAGTTGATCACTCTCTCCTTCTCCTTCATCTGCGTGAGGCCAGCCTCTGCAGTACAATCTACCGGTGGTTCCACTCCTTCCTCTCCTCTCGGTCCTGTGTGGTTCTTTCCACATCCTTCTCCGTTCCACCTTCTGACCACTTCCCACTGCCCTGTGGGGTCCCCCAGGGTTCTGTTCTGGCACCCCTTCTCTTTAATCTCTTTCTATATAGTATAGGGGGTGAAGTACTTTTGTCCACTAAAGAAGAGCGGGAACTAGGCATGGTTGTGTCTGATGATTTTAAAGTAGCTAAACAGGTAGAAAAGGCAACGGCAAAAGCTAGAAGGATGCTTGGGTGCATACGGAGAGGAATGGCTAGCAGAAAAAAGGAGGTGATAATGCCTCTGTATAAGTCTTTGGTGCGACCTCATTTGGAGTATAGTGTGCAATTCTGGAGACCACACCTTCAAAAGGATGTGAACAGGATGGAGTCGGTGCAGAGGGTGGCTACTAAAATGATTAGTGGTCTTCATTATAAAGCATATGAGGGCAAACTGAAGGATCTTAATATGTACACCTTAGAGGAAAGGCGGGATAGAGGTGATATGATTGAGATGTTTAAATACCCCCGTGGCATAAATGTTCAGGGAGAGAGCCTCTTTCAATTGAAAGCAAGTTCTGCTACGAGGGGACATGGGATGAGGGTGAAAGGAGATAGATTCAGGAGTGATATGCGGAAATATTTCTTTACGGAAAGAGTAGTGGATCCGTGGAATAGTCTCCCAGTGGAGGTGGTAGAGATGAGGACAGCAACTGAATTCAAAAAAGCATGGGACAAACACAGAGGATCTCTAAAGGTAAAAAGGGGACTGTTGTAGTTGTTATGGAAGGACTGACTAGATAAGCCATGTGGTCTTTTTCTGTCATCATATTTCTATGCTTATTTATTTATTTATTTGGTATACATTTGTATGCCGCCACTTCCAGCGATCAGCAGCGGACCAATGGTGGAGAAAACAAGGGAGTATGTACATAATCACTTAATAATACAGAATGATTTGAGGGAGGGGTGCACCACAAATACATAGAATTACAAATATACATTAGAGTGAGCAGATAAAATTACAGTTTGATCACCCAGTTTGAGCAACCATGAAAATACAAATATACATTTGAGTGACCAGATAAGTTAAAGTTTGATCACCCAGTTTGAGCAACCAGATAAATTACAGGTTGATCAACAACATAGTTTACAGTTATATAATACATCGCCAAATATGCAATCTTATTAACATTGACATTGGATCTATACATATAGCATTTTGAATCGCCATAGATGTGATGTGAGATATCGGTGAGATCGATTTTTATGTCTCATGTGCTTCGGGGGAGGTAGGCAATTTGGGTAATGAATGAAGTTTGAATCTGCCTAGGTGATGCCGTAATGTGATTGGAACAGGTGGGTTTTAAGCTTTTTTCTGAAGTCCTGTAGATCGTTGATCAGGCGTATCTCATGAGGTAGTTTGTTCCAAAGCATGGGTGCAGCGTACGTGTATGCCCGGTTGCTCGTTCCCTCTTTGGCATCTCTTATACTGCTGTGAACGCAGAGTGTGTTCAGGTTAGTAGTCCTTCGGCATCTGTTGGGGGGCTGTGTGGTGATGAGGTTATCGAGGAATGAGGGGGATATTTTGTGAATGATTTTGAATGTTGTTACCAGTATTTTGTATACTGCTCGTGCAGAGATGGGGAGCCAGTGAAGCTCAATCAGTACTGGTGTAATGTGATCCATCAGCTTCTTATTCATGATAATCCTGGCTGATACATTTTGTGCCAATTGTAAGATGTTTAATGTTTTTTTGGTAGACCTTGCAAGATGGCATTACAGTAGTCAAAGTGAGGAATGATGAGCACTTGAGCTACTGTTCTGAAGTCCGTGTGGTCAATTATGTTGCTCTGTTGGTTAACCGGAGATGTTTGTCCATTTTTAGGTTAGCATCAATTAGCACTCCTAGATATTTGATCTCATTTTTAGATTGATAGGTGTTGTTGTTAAGGGTGATTGAAGCAGGAGGTTTGAAGTCTTGTTTTCCTGATATGAACATTACTTCAGTTTTTTTGTGGTTTATCGACATGTTGTTGTCTTGGAGCCAATTTTGCATTTCGCCTAGGCATTCTTCTATTTGGTTAAAATTAGGATTGTCTATATCAAGTTGTGTGTACAGCATGATATCATCTGCGTATAAGTGGTATCTGATGTTATGCTTTTGGAAAATCGTACAGACTGGCTGGATGTAAACGTTGAATAGCAGGGAGGAAATAGCTGAGCCCTGAGGTATTCCTTGGGTTTGGGGGAAAGGCTTTGCTTGTTTGTTACTGAAGCGTACCTGTTGCATTCTATTTGTTAGGTATGACTCGAACCACTTTAATGGTGTTCCTGCTATACCTATGGTCGCAAGTCTTCGCAAGAGTGTTTGGTGGTGTACTGTGTCAAATGCTGCTGATATATCAATGAATATGAGTAAGAACATCTTACTTTTGTTTTCCAGACCCTTGATGAGGTTGTCTAGAAGCGCTATAAGTAGGGTTTCAACTCCATGGTGCGGTCTGAATCCATATTGATGGTGGTCAAGGATTTTGTTTTCGTCTAGGTGGTCCTGCAATTGCTGTTGGGTTACCGTCTCGATAATCTTTGCAAGGAAGGATATGCTTGATATCGGCCTGTAGGAGGTTGGGTCTTCTTTGTTGAGAGCTTTATTCTTTAAAATAGGCCTTATTAGGGATCTTTTAAGTTGGGCGGGCATGATACCTTGCTGCAGAGATTGATTTACTATGTGCGTTATCAGATGGGCAATTTCCTGCTTGGTAGATTTGATCCATTCTGCTGGACAGGGATCTAGAAGCGAGGTTGTTGTATTAAGGTTTGAGATGGTATTTATGATGATCCTTCCGTCGATTATCTGGAAAGTAGTCCATCCTTCTTTCTGTTTACAGCTTGAGTTCATGCTGTTTGGCTGCTTGGGGCATGTAGTGATCACATTCTGCGACTGGATAGTCAGGATTTGTGGATTTAGCTTGATAGCATAGTGATTTGCCAGTTCTTGGGCCTTTATTTTTCCATTGCAGTCGAATTCCGGCAAGGGCTTCATGAGTGATTTGACTAGCTCAAACAGCTCTCTGGGTCTGTTAATAGCCTTGTTGAGTACTTTGGTGTGGTGAGCTTTTTTGGCAAGGTTGATCTCATTTTTGTATTTGGCTAGGAGCTCCAGGTATTCCATCTTGTGCAGATCAGATTTAGTTCGTCTCCATTTTCTTTCCAATTTTCTTAAATCCTTTTTCATTTTGTGCAATCGTGATGTGTACCAGGGTTCTGTTCTAGCTTTTGTCTCCCTGGTTGATGACTTCCATGTTGGCTCAGAGTTGGCCTCTATTGTAGAGTCCCATTGTTGGATTAGGTCTTCGACATCATAGTTGTCATGGGTTATGTGCTCATTAAGAGAGTTTATTAGAGTTTCCTTGTTGAATTGCTGGAATTTTCTTCGTTGTTGATTAGTTGGACCAGAGTCTAACTTGTTCGTTGATGAGCATGGATATAGGGTGATCTGAATTTGGTAATGGTCGGACCAGGGAACTTGGGTTATGTGGATTTTGGGTTGCTTCCCTTCTAATTGTAATGGCGTCTTAGGGAGAAATACAAAGTCCAGGGTGTTCCCTTTATTGTGGGTCTCTTCTTGGATTAATTGATTATATCCGAGCTGGTCCATGGCTTCTAAGAAAGATGTTGCCTGGATGTGCGGGATTGAGTTCAGATTGAAATCGCCTAGGATTATCTGGTATTTCTTAACTGCAGTGGTAGAGATGGTTTCCAGAATGTCAGCGAGGGTTTCGTCGTGTGGTGTTGGAGGTCTATACAACAGGCATATCGACAAGTTGTTATTCTCTACTTGGAGAATGTCGATTCCCTGTATAGTAACTTTTGAGGTGTTTGTCAGCCCGAGGGAGATTCTTGCGAGGATAAGTACTCCTCCTCCCTTTTTGTGTGTGTGTGGGCAGTTGAATATCTCATAGCCCGGCTTGTTTATTTGGTTTACTATAGCTGTGTCTGTGTTGGAGAGCCAAGTTTCAGTGATGCACAGGAGGTCAGGCCTGTCATCAGTAATGATGTTGTGTATGATGTGGGTCTTGTTCCTTATGGACCTTGCGTTTACTAGAATGCATGAGATTGGAGGTTGTGAAGGGGTGTTGGGTTGCAGGAATAAATTATGTTTTATTTTATTCTTCGTCCTATTTGGTTTCATTTGTTTCTAGCTCCACTTGCTCTACTGATACAGCAATCTGGGATCTCCGCCTTCTATTATGCAGACGATCTAGTACTTCTTCACCACACTTCCCCCCTTCACCCTGATCTCTCTACTCTCAACTCTTGTCTTGCAGACGTCACTGACTGGCTCACCTCTAATTGTCTTCATCTTAACCTAACTAAAACCGTTGCAATCTGGTTCACCCATGGCAGTCCTTCCCCACCACTGGCCCCTCTTTCTCAGGATCCTCCATACCCATAGTTTTTTGCTTCCGCTATCTGGGTGTTCTTTTCGATTCTGATCTCTCTTTTCAGGCCCACATTTCTCATATCACCAAAACCTCCTTTTTTTCCTTCGCCAAATTCGTGCAATTCGCTCTTTTCTCACACCACCTGTCTCACTACTCTTCTACTATCACTGGTTATGTCCTGTGTCGGCTTCTCTAACTCTGTTCTCATCGGCCTTACAAAGTCACAACTAGGTAGACTACAACGAATTCAGAATACTGCTGCCCGTCTCATCACACACTCCTCCCATCATGACCATATAACACCTCTCCTTCTCCGCCTCCACTGGTTGCCCATCTCCTTTCGCTCTCAGTTCAAACTACTAACTTTGGTTCATAGAGCCTTCCACACTAGCACCCCTCAATACCTGGCAGATCTTATCACATTTCACACCCCCAGGAATAACCCCCCCCCCCCCCCGCCCCGCTCATTCCATCTCAACCACCTTCATCTCCCTTCGCCCTCTCTCGGCTACCTTGTCCGTCCATAGCCCCTTACATATGTATGGAGGGGCGTACTTGTTATATAGAATTCACCACTTGGGCAATGTTCCAGACTGACTATCTTGCAAAGGATTATGGTAATGGTAGACCAGTCATGCGGTGCTTGCCTTTGAGGTAAATGAAGACTATGGTAGTTGGCTCAAGTGTTAAGGCAATGACAGAAAATTTATTTATGAGGTAAATCAAAATGCACACAGATTCACTTGGTAACACCTTAGGATGTCATCTCCAGGATTTCATATTCAAAATAAACAATACAACTGAAAGCTTATGCAAGTAGCTTGTAAAGTCCATTAAACAACGGAAAGTCTTTCTCTCAGCCACTGCTGACAAACCTGCTCAGCAGTGCTGGTGTAGAGCAAATCAAAAATAAAAGCTTCTTCACAAAACAGCTTTTCTTTTCACATTCAGAGAACTTTTTATATCCAACGTGTGCACAGCCTGAACCGTGCTCTGCTTTGATACCAGCTGGCTAATAAGCTTCAATCAACAGCTTTTCTCCTTCTCTGCACAAGTATTTCACTTTCCCCAAAACCTTCTTTCTTTTCACACAAACTTTCTGCTGTGCCAGTTACTAGAACGTTTCCTTTTTATGTTTGATTCCACTTTCAGGATTTCTCTGTGCTAGCCACTTTGCATAAAGAACAGTCCATGAAAGTATTATCTTCCTCTGTAATTATATCTTGTTCTTCTATTTGCATAGGTTATATATCGGGGTCTGGATCAGAGGGCTTTACTAACTGACCTCCATTAGGACAGGAACTGTTTCTAAGCCCTTTGCAATGCTCTAGGTTAGACAAACGTCCAAAGTTCATAACTGAGTTAAAGCTGGCATTAGGCTGTCCTCTTAGATAGTCTGGCCAGTATGCATTCGAGCTTTTATGACCTGTCCTCCAGTCTGTATTCCTGGACCTCAGGGCATCTGCTCCATATCTCTTCCAAAAGGTATTTGTGTTCCTTCTCCCTTCAGCTGCTTCGGTCCTCTTACCGGCTGCTGCTTTAGTGTTCCTAGCTGAAGTTCTCCATCCCTCTGGATTCCTCCAATCCCTTGAAGCTGGCTTCTCATAGGAATCTCTCCAAGAACACGGATCTCTCTGAGCTCCTCTCTCCTTCTCACTCCTACTCCTGCTCCTCCTTTCTGAATATTCTGTTCTAGTTTTAAAGTTACCAGTTTCCAACCCCTCCCTTTCACTCCTCAGGTGTTGGTGGTCAAACTCCCTCCTGGCAGCTGAGTAATTAAGAATGACATAAGGGTTTCTCAATCTGGGCTTATACTCCTTCACCTCATCTCCACTAGCGGCTTTCTGCAGGCAACTGCAGCCTGGAAAAACCTGTCTTTTAGGAAAACATGCAGTTTTATTCCTGTGACCTGACAAAACAGGTCCCTTGATTAGGGTAAATTCCCTTCGTCACTATTCTCTGGGCTCTGATAAGCTTCCTTATCACAACCTCCAGTCCACCCGCTCATCTGTGTTCTTTTTCATTGGCCCTGCACTCTGGAACTCACTGCCCACTTCCTTCAGGTTAGAACCCCATCACATCACCTTCAAACAGAACCTAAAAACCCACCTTTTTTCCTTAGCCTTTGACCTTCCCTCCCCTTTTGTTTGACCCGCCCCCCCCCAACTAAAATAGTTACTCTGCTCTCTGCCTATTTACTCTGCTCTCTGCCTATTTACTAACACTGTCCTATTATTGATTGTAATTTCCTTTCACTTTCTGGCCTTGTGCCCACTTTCTGAGTTATTGTAAACTGTGAACTGCTCTGATTGTTAAAGTAGGGCGGTATATCAAATAAATAAACAAACATGTGTCGTGTATACATCTGTGCATGGCCCGGCCTGAGCTCCTTTGCAGCAGAATTAACACAGTGCATGACAGTGATGATGCCACCTGCAGCTCTCTGTGACACTCCACTATGTGTGCAATGGCAGCTAAATATTGTGCAGTTGGCTAGCTGAACGAGGATAAAGAGTAGTTACTCACCTGTAACAGGTGTTCTCCAAGAGCAGCAGGAATCAGTCCTCACATATGGGTATCTGTAAACTCATACGTGTTAACTGTACTGAGTATTTTTGTTCCATGTAAACCGCGCTGATGCCGAATAGTGCGGTATAGAAGAGACTGTAAATAAATAAAATAAATAAATCATCGGCGCCGTTGAAGCCCGAGCGGAGCATTTCCCCAGCTTTCTATGAAAGCTTTTGGGAATGCAGGCACGCATGTGCGGTTCCCTTCCCGCCTAAAGGTGCCATCTTACCTCAGTCAAATGACATAGCTAAGAACAGCACACAAAAATGAAAAATAAACTATGTACAACTGCAACTCCAAGGGGAGGAGGGAGGGTTGTGAGGACTGATTCCTGCTGCTCCTGGAGAACACCTGTTACAGGTGAGTAAAGCGTAGTTACTCACCTGTAACAGGTGTTCTCCAGGAGCAGCAGGAATCAGTCCTCACATATGGGTGACGTCGGCGCCGATGGAGCCCTCGCGGAGCAATTTTCCCCAGCTTTCAAAGAAAGCCTTTGGGAATTGCAGCGCGCATGCGCGGTCGCCTTCCCGCCCAAGGGTGCCATCTTAGCCAGTCTGATGACATAGCTAAAAGACAGCATAAAAATTTGCAAAAAACTTAAGCAGATGATTGCAACTCCACGGGGAGGAGGGAGAGTTGTGAGGACTGATTCCTGCTGCTCCTGGAGAACACCTGTTACAGGTGAGTAACTACGCTTTCTCCAGGACCAAGCAGGAAGTCAGTCCTCACATATGGGACTCCCAAGCTTAAGGCTACCGGAGACCCTAAGCACAAAAATGAGCTCCCTCTAGCTCAGCGGCACAGAAGGAAGGAATCTTCACTGAATTATCACCCACCGGTAGCCCCCATCCGGGATGGAGGGTAGGAGTTGCTCAAACCTCGAAGAGATTTCGGAGGACTGCCTGTCCGAAAGCACTGTCCCTGTGGGACTCCCTCTCGAGACAGTAATGGACCGCAAAAGTCTGGCTCGAAGACCAAGTAGCGGCCCGGCAGATGTCTGCCAGCGGAACAGAGCGGAGGTAAGGCACTGACGTAGCCTTCGCCCGAACACAATGAGCCGTGACTCGACTTTCTAAGGAGAGTCCGGCTGCCCCATAAGCCCAAGCGATACAGTCAGCAACCCAGATGGACAGAGTACGCTTGGAGACCGGGAGCCCCAATTTATTGGGGTCAAAAGACACAAAAAGCTGAGCAGCTTTACGGTGCTCCCGCGTACGGTCAAGGTAGAAGTTCAATGCTCTTCTACAGTCCAGGGTATGCAGGACCCTTTCAGCTCGGCTGGAGTGAGGCCTGGGAAAGAAGGTTGGAAGTACCACCTCCTGATTGATGTGAAAAGGGGAGACAACTTTTGGAAGAAATTTTGGGTGAGTCCGTAGGACTACCCTATTTTTGTAGAACCGAGTGAAAGGGGGATCAGACACGAGGGCCTGCAATTCACTTACGCGTCTAGCGGAAGTGAGGGCTATCAGGAATAAGGTTTTCCACGAAAGAAAACGCAGAGAACAGGTAGCCATCGGTTCAAAAGGCGGACAGGTGATCCGCTGTAAAACCACATTCAGATCCCAGTCAGGTGCTGGCGGGCGCAGAGGTGGTTTAAGTAGAAGGAGACCTCGGAGAAACCGTGCTACGAGAGGGTCGCTGGAAAGAGGTCTGCCGTCCACCGGCACATGGTGTGCTGAAAGAGCACTGAGGTGGACTTTGACGGAGTTGGACTTAAGTCCCAGATTAGAGAGGTAGAGCAGGTACTGCAAGACCACCGACACCGAGCAGGAGAAGGGATCCTGAGAATGCTTTACACACCAAATGGAAAAGCGACGCCATTTAAGGGCGTAGCATTTGCGGGTAGAAGGTCGCCGAGACGCTAGGACGACCTCTTCCACCTCTGCCGGCAGGAGAAGGGGAGCAAGGACTACCCTTTCAGCCGCCAGGCCATTAGATTGAGAGATCTGAGGTTGGGGTGTAGCAGAGACCCCTGATCCTGTGTTAGGAGATCCGGTTGAAACCCCAGAGGGAACGGATCCTCTACCGCTAATTGCAACAGGAGTGGAAACCACGGCTGTCTGGGCCAGCGAGGAGCCACCAGGATCATGGAAGCTTTGTCCCGGAGAACCTTGAATAGAGTTCGAGAGACTAGCGGGACGGGAGGAAAAGCATAGAGAAGGCTTTCCGACCATGAGAGTAGAAAAGCATCTGCCGCTACCCGAAGGGGATGTGGCTGACGAGAGCAGAAGCGAGGAAGTTGCCGGTTGAGAGGACTGGCAAAGAGATCCATCGTGGGGAGGCCCCACTTCAGAAAAAGTTTCTGAACTACCAAGGGATCCAGACGCCACTCGTGCGGCTGGAGTATCCTGCTGAGTTTGTCCGCCAGGCAATTCTCTTGGCCTGGGAGATAAACTGCCTTGAGAAGAATGCCGTGACTGACGGCCCAAGAGCAGAGCTTCTGAGCTTCTCGGCTTGATTGTCCGTTTGGACAAGGACGGACCGGTGAGAAGTCAGCTGGGAGAAAGCCTTGAGCGCCAGACGGATTGCTCTGAGCTCCAGGAAGTTGATCTGTTGAGCGGACTCCCACGCGGTCCAGAGACCTTGAGTACATGCCCCCTGGCAATGCGCTCCCCAACCCAGGAGGGAAGCATCGGTCGTCAGCACTTGAGCCGGCTGAGGCGACTGAAACGGCATTCCGAGCACCAGGTTCGGCCGATGAAGCCACCACTGTAGGGAAGAGGCCAGCGGCCCGGAGATGCGCACTAAGTCGGCTAGTGCGCCGGTGGCTTGTTGCCACTGCTTGCGAAGGCACCATTGAGCAGGCCGCATATTCAGGCGAGCATTGGGGGTCACGTGGACGGTGGAAGCCATATGGCCGAGTAGTCTCAGGAAGCGCCTGGCGGAGACCAGGGGCTGGCTGCGAAAACTGCCGGCTAGGTCCATGAGCCGTTGAGCCCTGTCGAGAGGCAAGAAAGCTCGTGCCTGAGGAGTGTGCAGTCTTGCGCCGATGAACTCGAGATCCTGTGAGGGGAGCAAAGTGGACTTTGCGAAGTTTATGACGAAGCCCAAGTACTGCAGAAGAGTCACCGTGCAGTGTGTGGCATTGGTGACTGCCGGAGAGGACGATGCTCTGATGAGCCAGTCGTCGAGGTACGGAAAGACATAGAGGCCGTGAAGCCGGAGATAGGCCGCCACCACCGCGAGACATTTTGTGAAGACTCGCGGTGCGGAGGATAGGCCAAAGGGCAGTACTCTGTACTGGTAATGATTTCCTGCCACCACAAACCTTAGGTATTGGCGGTGGCTTGGGTGGATGAGGATGTGCGTGTAGGCATCTTTTAGATCCAAGGAGCATAGCCAATCTCCCTGCTGGAGGTAGGGCAGAAGGATTCCAAGGGTAAGCATCGTGAACTTCTCCCGCACGAGGAACTTGTTGAGGTTGCGCAAGTCCAGGATGGGTCTGAGGCCTCCTGTCCTTTTTGGTATTAGGAAATACCTGGAATAAAAGCCTTGACCTCTCAGGTGGTGGGGCACCGGTTCCACAGCCTGTTCCTGAAGAAGACTTGCTAACTCCTGAAGGAGTAAGTCCCTGTGCAGAGGGAGTCGAGGAGGTTCTCCCGGAAAATAAGAGGGAGGGACCTGATGGAAGTGGAGAAGATATCCTTCTCTCACGACTTGAAGCACCCAGGCATCTGAAGTGATGTTGGACCACCTGTGGGCGAAGTGAACCCAGCCGGCCTCCTGTGCTGGGAGGAGCCAGCTGAGGGGGAGAGGCTATGCTGAGGAAGTCAAAAACCCCCACCCTGCTGAGCAGGGGCTGGTGGTGCAGGCTTGGGGGCTTGCTGCCTACGGGACCCGTTACCCCGTCCCTTGGCCTGCTGGCCCTGTGGGGGAGCTGCGGAGGCCTGATATTGAGGGTAGTGTTTATAGGCAGCCGCCTTTCTCGGGTAAAAGGACTTCTTTCCCGAGCCCTTCTTTTTCTGGGAAGGGGCGGAGGTCTTCCTAGAAAGCCTAGTCCTGGTGAGAGTCTCCGTCTCGATTTGTGCAGCCTTTTCAGCCATGGGCTTGCCAAAGAGGTTCTCACCTCTGCAGGGGACATCGACCAACTTGTCCTGCACCCAGGGTTCAAGGTCAGACGACTGAAGCCAAGCCTGTCGGCGGGCACCGATGCCAGCTGCGGCTACTCGAGCCGATGCTTCAAAGCCATCATAGGCTGCTCGGGACATGAATTTGGAGCATTCCCGAATACCAGTTGTCAAGGCCAGGAACCTCCGCAAAGGTTCCTCGGACAGTCCAGCGGAGAATCCGGCTATCTCTTTAGCCAGGTCTCGGAGACACATGCCCATGTATAGCTGGTAGGTCTGGACACGACAAGCCAGCATAGAGCCCTGGAAACACTTCTTACCAAGGCCATCCAGGTTACGGGCCTCCCTGCCCGGAGGCACCGAGGAGTGCATCTTTTGGCTCTTAAGCCTATGCATGGCCGATTCCACTACCATGGAATGGTGTGGCAGCTGTGCTTTTTGGAAGCCAGGACTCTTGCGGACTCGATAGATGGAATCGACCCGCTTGCTTAATACCGGCGACGAGGCCGGACTCTCCCACAAGCGGAAGAGTAGTCGTTCCAGCATGGGAGGAACCGGTACAGTAAAGTGCTCCCGGGCGGGAGAGTCGTACTGAAGGGCGTCGAGCTCTTCGGCTCGAGGCTCCTCCTCGGGATCCGCAGGGAAGGCCAAAGCCTTGGCCATATCCCTGACGAAGTCCGAGAACCGGGCATCCTCCGGAGGGGACTGCTTCCGAGGTTCGGACTCAGGTGAGTCCGAGGGGACACACCGAGTCCGAAACGAATCAGGTGACTCTTCCTCTTCAGACTCCCAGGCCGACTCCGAGGAGGAATCGGTGGGGTCGGCTCGGGCAGGCGGAGGCGTCGGCCGCCCCGACGCCGAGGGAGTTGGTGGCGACGACCTCGGTCCCGAACGGGAGGCCGAGGGTGACCTCGACCGAGGATCGACTCGAGTTCGCATGGACTCGAGGATCGGCTCGGTCTCCGGGGTCGACTTAGACGTCGACGTCCCGGCGGTCGGGGCAGTGGCGCCAGCGAGGCTAGCGATCAGTGCCCGCTGCTGGTCCATGAAGGCAGATAGTCTGCTCTCCAAGGCCGTCAACCTGAGTCCGACCTCAGGTGACCCAGCAGCCCCCGACTCGGGCCCCGACGGCGTCGGGCCCGACGTCGGACATCTCAGAGGCGAGTCCAGAAGGACTACAGGACTTACCCGAGCAGGCAACTCCGACTCCAGGCGAGGTCGCTTCGGGAGGTGCTCCTTCTCCAAAGACCCGGGACGGCTATCGGGGCTATGCGACCTGGCCCTCGCGGAGCCAGGAGCGTCCACCGACGCCGCCCTCGTGGGTTTTTCCTTCCGTCGATGGTCCCCGGAGGGAGAACCCTTGTCGGAGGAGCTTCGGCGATGGTCAGAGCTGGAGCCTCTGGATGCCGAGGCCTCCGACGAGGTCCGGGTACGGCCGGGGTCAGCGAAGATTCTATCCCGCTGGTGCCGCCGACTCCTTAACGCTTTGGAGAACATTTTGCCACAGGCTCCACAGATCAGTTCTTCATGATCCGGGCCCAGGCAGCGGAGGCAATTATCGTGTGTGTCAGTGAGTGACATATTTCTGTCACACTGACCACACCGCTTGAAACCACTGGCAGCCATCGGGGGAAAAAGGGCCCCTGCAAGGTCAAAGGACCGGGCTGCCAGCGAAAAAAACCGAAAACGAAACTGACCAAAATCAGAAAAACCGAAAAATAAGAGAAGGACTCGCAACGGCGTCGCGAGTCCGGGCAGGAAAACGACCGGCGTCGAACCGAAGTGAAAAAAGAGAAAAACTCACGAAAATCAACTTTTTCAGCGGGGACACGACGGGTACGTCTGTAGAGCTCCGCGGAAAAAAGAAGACTGGCTAAGATGGCACCCTTGGGCGGGAAGGCGACCGCGCATACGCGCTGCAATTCCCAAAGGCTTTCTTTGAAAGCTGGGGAAAATTGCTCCGCGAGGGCTCCGTCGGCGCCGACGTCACCCATATGTGAGGACTGACTTCCTGCTTGGTCCTGGAGAACTACTCTTTCTCCAGGACAAAGCAGGAAGTCAGTCCTCACATATGGGTGACTCCCTAGCTCTGGGCTACTGAGGAACCCAGGCTGAACAAGATAACTCCCTATAGTCCCAGCTGCAAAGAAAGGCTTTTCAAGGATACAACCTCCACCGGTAGCCCAACAGAGGGCAGGAGGGCAGGAGTTGCCTAAACCTTGTAAACGGGGGCGCTGGTCGTGAATGTCCACAGTCTTGGCAAAAGCAAAATATTATTATGACTTGCAAAGGATTGTGGGGGATGTAGTTCATTCATACCAGAATCAGCCGTTCACAAAATAATGAGTTGTGATGCTCGAGTATAAGCAAAGAAAAACAGATTTTATTCATGGGGTTAATTCTCCCACACAGATTTACTTGGTAACACAAAAAGGACACTTGCTTCAAGTATTGTACTCAGGAAAAACAAAACATGTTATAAGGTAACTGAACTTCTTAAGCAATAAATCAATAAAGACCTTGATGGAAACAGAAAAGGTCTTTTTGATGACTCCTGCTAATGACCTTCTTAGCAGTGCTCCAAAAGGCAAAAACAAAACCCAAAAGTAACAAAAAAACCTGTTCTTTATCAAGGATAACTTTCTTCTATTTACACACACAAAAAAAAAGACAAGTTTCCTTCCAGAGCTCACGTGCACTTGTGCCTGGCTCAATTACCAATAATTAGCCAGCTGCAAACCCCTTTGCTGGTTCACTCTCTCTACATGGCTCAATCCTACCCTAAAGCTTTCTTGCAGAGACTTTTCTGGGTAGATAAAAGAACAAGTTATAGTTCCTTTTGGTGGTTGTTGTATTAGTGAGAAAGTACTTTAAAACAGCAGCCTAGACAGAGAGCAGTCCATGTATTCTAACTGATCATTTGAAATATCTCCTTCTTCAAATATCATGGAATCAATATCATGGTCTGGCTCAGAGGAATTCCTTAATTGATCACTCTCAGGATAATATTTGTTTCCCTGCTATCTTCCTGGAGAAGAGCTAGGGCATAGATCAAAGTTCATACCTGAGCTTCCTTTGCTGTTAGGTTTCCTTTCCAGGTATCCTGGCCAGTAAGTAATCCAGCTTTTATGTCCAGCCTTCCAATCAAGATCCCTGGACACTGGGTCTCTCTTCACATACCTTCTTGCACCGGTCTTAGGGCCCCTTCCAAATGCAGCCGTCTCCTTCAAAGGTGCCGTCTGGGAATTCCTGGCTTTATAACCCCACTCCTCTGGCTTCCTCCAGTCCAATGGAGTATGCTTGCCTCTGGATTCACTCCTAACACACATACTGCTGTGGGCTCCTTCTTTAGACCTCCAAGATGTCTTTCTCTTCTTCCTTCCACGTTGCTTCTGCTGTTGTAGTCCTCTCTCTTCTTTCTCCAACGGTTTCTGCTTCTGTCTCTCCTTGTTCTCCAGGTTCTGCCTGTTCCCCGTGTGCTGTCTCTGTGTAGAATATCCTTTACTTTTAACGTGCTTAGAGGGACACTCCACCCTAGCACAGCCCAGGTGTGCTGAATCAAGCCCTGCCCTTGGAGATGAGTGATTGGGGATTACCTCATAGCTCTCCTGATTGAACACACGTTTCCACACTTCAGCCCTTCTAGAGGCTGTTTGAAACCTGGTGCATTCTGGGACTGGTAGTCTTTTATGAAAACATTCTGTTTTTGTATTTCTACCAGCAAAGACAGGTTGCTTGTTCAAAGCCAATTCACCTCTTTTATAGCTCCTTCCTGAACTGTGATAAGCTTCCTTATCACATACCCCATTGCTTAAGTTATTACGGACTGGTGCAACTGGTGAAACTTCTTCTTTACAGTCCGTAATACCTACGAGAGTATTTTCTTTTGAATGCTCACCTACTTCTTGGCTGGCTTTTGGGTCATTATATTTTACAGGCCTCTCCTTCCAAGATTTAAGTACATTAATGTGGTAGGTCTGTCTACGACCTCTTGCATTTTCTACCACATAAGATACTGGGCTCACCTGTCTAACAACCTTCCAAGGCCCTTTCCACTGTACTTCAAATTTTGGGGCTGTACCTGCTACTTGAACCAAAACCTTTTCACCAATGCTTAATTGGCGGCTTTTGGCCTTCCTATCATACCACCCTTTCTGGCGCACTTGACTGTCTTGCAGGTTTTTCTCAGCAACCTGCGAGGTCCTTTTTAAACGTGCTCTCAAGTCACGTAGAAACTCTGGCACGTCCTGATTTTCTGGTTCAGGATCAATCCATTGTTCCCTCAAAATATCTAACAAACCACGTGGAGCCCTACCATACATCAATTCATATGGAGTTACACCTAGGGACACCTGAATTCTTTCCCTGCAGGCATATAAGGCAAAGGGCAATAACATATCCCATTCTTTTACCTCTCCTGCTAACCCCCTTCTCAACATTTGTTTGAGAGTTTGGTTGAC
Organism: Ichthyophis bannanicus; assembly: GCA_033557465.1. NCBI lineage: Eukaryota > Metazoa > Chordata > Amphibia > Gymnophiona > Ichthyophiidae > Ichthyophis > Ichthyophis bannanicus. The sequence goes on along the minus strand of CM066035.1, from coordinate 171,444,636 downwards.
TCTCTCCACCAAACCATTTGATTGAGGATGGTAGGCTGAGGTTTTCATGTGATGAATGCCAAAGGCATCCCAGACCTGGGCCAAATATTTGGATACAAAATTGGACCCTCGGTCAGTCAACACGGCTCTTGGGAATCCCACTTCGCAAAACAATTTGACTAGCTCTAAAGCTATTGTTTTTGCAGAAACATTCCTCAATGGTATGGCCCAGGGAAACCTTGTTGCCTGATCTACCATAACTAGGATGTATTGGAAACCTCGGGGCGTTTTGACTAATGGGCCTACAATATCCATAGCAATGTGACCAATTGGGTCTGTGATAATTGGTGTGGGAATCAAAGGCACCACCGGTGGGTGAGTCGCTGTAACTTGCTGACACGCTGGACATGCAGCACAAAACTGGGCAGTTTCTTTGAAAATACCTGGCCAGTAAAAACGTATAAGTATTTGATCCAGCGTTCCTTGCATCCCTTTATGACCTCCAACTGGATGATCATGTGCTAATCTAAGTACTAGTCCTTTGAAAGTTGTGGGTACCACCAATTGTTTACGTATGGTCCCATTTCTGGTGTCCTGACTCTCTCTATATAATATTTCATTATCTATTTTATTTATTTATTTATAGTCTCTTATATACCGCGCTATTCAGCATCAGCGCGGTTCACAATAAACAAAGAGTTACACAATTCAACGGTACTTTGTGTTTACAGTAAAACAGGAAATACAACACGGATAACAGGGTAATTAATTAATTATAACATAGTCATGATCTCATCCTGGCTTCAGTTTTGTGTATGGGTGGTCTATGGGGTGTCTGTATTGTATGTGTATGTTTGGAAGGTCTGTGGGTTGGTTGAGATATCTGCATTGTTTACTGGATAAGACAAGAGGAAGAGGTAGTGTTTCAAAGCTTTTCGAAATTGCAAAAGGTCTGGTATTGCTCGGATGTTTTGAGGAAGGCTGTTCCAACACCTTGGTGCACAGAATAAGAAGGCCCTGTCTGTAGTAGTTTTGTTGCACTGTGTTATTGATTTAGGGACTAACAGAGAATTGAGTGTTACTGACCTTCTGTCCCTATTGAGGGGTGTTGTTTGGATCATATCCGATAATGATGCAGATGAGAGCTCTTTGATGGCTTTGAAGGTAATTAGTAAAGTTTTGAAAGTGAGTCTACTTCGTATCGGGAGCCAATGAAGATGTTTTAGAATAGGTGAAATATGGTCTTTCCGGGATGCTCCATGAAGGACTCTTGATGCAGCATTCATTGCCATTTGAAGTGGGTGTAAGGTGGCTTGAGGGAGACCTTGTAAAATTGAGTTCGCATAATCAAAATGAGGTATGATTAGCGCCTGATAGATGGTTCTAAAATCGTCTGGCTCTAGCAAGGATCGTAGATGTCTAAGGGAACGTATTTTGTGGTATACCGCTCTTACAATATTTCCTATGTGTGCCTTCATATCCAAGTTCTGGTCAAAAGTGACACCGAGGTATCTGATGGTGGTCTTGGTCTGGAGGTTAGCATCCTTCACTTTCAAAAAGGACGGAGCAGTGAAATTTCAGTTCCGTGTAATGAATAACACCTCCGTTTTCTTGTGTTGGATCCTTAGATTTTGGGATTGTAGCCAGTTGGATACTTTATTTATGCAGTTTGTTAATGGAGTGAGGTCGGGGTTCTCTGTTGTAAAAGGAAAATATAATAGTACATCATCCGCGTATATCATGCAGTTAACTCTAAAGGATCGTATCAGGTTGCATATAGACTGCATGTATATATTGAACATAAGGGCGGAGAGGGAGGAGCCTTGAGGGACCCCTTGTTTTTGATGAAACTGATCTGATGAAGTATAGTTGGATCGTACCTGCTGCCATCTGTCAGAAAGGTAGGACTTACACCACTCAAGCGCTTTATCGATAATTCCCTTCCCTTTGAGACGTTCTAGGAGGCGTTCATGGCTCACAGAATCGAAAGCGGCTGCGATATCTAGGAAGACAAGGACAAACCCTTGGCGGATGTTATCAATACCTGATAATAAGCTGCTGAACAGTGTAGTTAGAAGCGTTTCCACACCGTGTGCTTCTCTGAAGCCGTGCTGGCATGGGTCTAGTGGCGCGTTAATTTCTATATGCTCCTGAATTTGTTTTGTACTTCTTTTTCCAATATTTTTGCTAGTAAAGGAATGCTTGATATTGGTCTATATGATTCTGGTTTAAGAGGGTCGAGCTTGTTGTTTTTTAGTAATGGCCTTATGGATGTTTGCTTAAGGGTATGTGGGAAAGTTCCTGTTGTAAATGATTGAATCATGAGTCTGGATATGATGGGACTGAGGTCAGCTCGTAGATCTTTGATCCAGAACGCAGGGCAACGATCAGTATGAGCGGTGGTCATGTTTAAGCTAGCAATGGTGTCCTCGATTTGTCGTTTAGATGGTATTGAGAAGATAGGAAGTAGAGCTTGATCTACTGGATCTAGGACTATGTTAGGAGCTGAATTATTGTCAGTTTGGCAGAGTTTTGATTGTAGATAGTTAGCAAATATTTGAGGGTGGATTTCGTATTTGAGTTGCGAGGCAGGTTCATTTGTCAAACGCTTAACTATGGCAAACAGGTCATGAGGCTTGTTCAGAGATCTTTTTAACGTGACTGCATGGTAATGTCTCATTGATTCAGTAACCGCTGTGCGATGAGATGTGAGATGTAGGATATATGCAGTTCTGTCTACTTCTGAGTGTGAGCGTCGCCATCGTCTCTCAAGTTTCCTTAGGGTTGTGCGTGAGGCCTTCAGCTCAGATGAATACCAGATAGCAGAGTGTCGCTTGCTTTGTAATTTGTTAGCCGACGGACATGTGGCAATTGAACTGAGCGTATTATTCCAATCAGAAACTAAATCATCAAGGCAGCACTCTGGTAAGTTAGTTAGTGGAAGTGTTGTTTTTAGGATTAGGTCTTTGTCAAATGGCTTAAATCTTCTAGTCTGAATCTGGGCAACTCCTCCCTGACCTCCTGAGCATACTTAAAAGCTCGGGTGAGAGCTTGATCAGCTCGCTGTTCTTGTGGAAAGTTAGGAAACTTTGCCACTAACTCAGCTGACACCCAGGGTAAACTTTGACCAGCCAACAGGTCAGCCCTACCCCGTGCTCTGCAAAGTCTCTCACAACGCTTTTGTGCTTTCAACTTTCTTACTTTCCCAGATGGTGGAGTTATTAAATCATCATGAGAGGGTAAGTCTCCTAATAACTCTGCCTGCTCCCCCTCCTCCTGGCTCTTTACCTTAGCCTGTGAACGGGTGGATACAAGGCCCCTCTTCTTACCTATTTCCTTCTTTATAGTTTGGTCTTCTGGAATCTTAACCATCTTTTTAGCTAGGGACTGAGGACTTCCAAACACAGGCCCGGGAGCTATTACCATCATTGCTTCTCCCTCCTTCTTTCCTAGTCCTTTCACTAGTCCCTGCCTAAATCTTGGCCAGTCTCTTCCTAGAACCAAATCCAATGGAAGCCTAGGCACCACTGCTAAAATAATTTCCTCTTGTTCCCCCAGGCACTTAACCATTAGCCTATAGGTGGGATATGATGTTACAGCACCATGAATGCATCTGATGTGAACCTGGCTTTCAGGGGTTCTAGGCTCAAATCCTTCTTGGGCCTCTATACTCTTCCAAAGCCTCTTTGACAGCATACTCTGGTCTGCCCCAGAGTCTAACAGAGCATTTGTGGTAATTCCCTGCACATCAACCACCAAAAGGAATCCTTCTTTGGGCTGTTTTAAATCAACACCCATCAAGCTAGCGTGTATCTGGCATCCCCTTTCCAAATGTCCCCAATTTCCACATTTGAAACATTTCTTTTTACTCCACTTGGTAATCTGGGTTGGTACAGTACAATTATTCTCAGAAACATTTTTAACCATTTTCTTTTCTGATACAGCACAGCTTGCCTCAGCACCAACCTTCAGAGGGCCACCCATTCTATGGCAAGCCTGCGTGGCTTCCAAGAATCTCTCTGCTAGCATGGTTGCCTCTCCAAGGTTCTGGCAATTTTGCTGCATAAGGAAAGTGTGCAAATCTTTAGGCACAGCAGACACAAATTGTTCAAGCATAATAATGTCTAATAACATTTCCACAGTCTTTCCCTCAGGCTCCAACCATTTTATAGCCAATCCTCTGATTCTCTGACTCAGAGCCCTGGGTGTTTCACCCACTCTTAATGCAGTAGCTCTAAACATTCGCCTATACTCTGAAATAGACAACCCTAGGCGATCTCTTATAGCAGCCTTTACATCTCTATAATTCAAAGCCTGAGCTGCTGGCATTGCCCTATTAGCTGCAAGCGCCTCCCCAGTTAATGAGGCTGCCAGCCTTACTGCCCACTGGGTCTCTGGCCATGCTAATGCTTGTGCCACTCTCTCAAAAGATTCAAGGAAATCATCAACATTATCATCTGGAGTCAGCTTCCCAAAACTAAATGCCCCAATTCCCTGATTTAGTCCCACATTGTCCACATGTGGTATACCAGTTGTTACTGCTGGTCTTGCATCCAGTCCACTTTGGTTATGAAGAGCAATTAAGGCTTCCACCAGATCAAGCACTGGCTTCTGCTGGTCCCTTAGTGCTTTAATTGCAGTGTCCTGAGCCTGCTGCGCTAGCTCCTGTTGCCTGCTAAATTGGGGTGCCATCCAGCCAGCCAGTTCCCTTGGATCCATCTTGTATCCCTGCAATTCACCTCTTTTATAGCTCCTTCCTGAACTGTGATAAGCTTCCTTATCACAACCTCAAAGAGATTCCGGAGTACTGCCTGGCCAAAAGTACTGTCCCTACAGGACTCCCTCTCCAGGCAATAATGGGCCGCAAAGGTCTGGCTTGAAGACCAAGTTGCAGCCCTGCAGATGTCAACCAAGGGCACAGAGCAGAGATGAGCCCCTGAGGCAGCCATTGCCCTGACTCGGTGGGCCGTAACCCGACCCTGCAAAGGAAGGTCTGCCGCCTTATAAGACCAGGTGATACAGTCAGCTACCCAGATGGACAAGGTACACTTGGACACAGCCAACACCAACTTATTGGGGTCAAAGTATACGAAGAGCTGAGTAGCCCTTCTATGCCCCTGCGTACGGTCAAGGTAGAAGGATAAGGCCCTCCTACAGTCCAGGGTATGCAGAACTGCTTCAGCCTGGCCTGCATGAGGCCTATGGAAGAATGTTGGAAGGACCACCTCCTGATTGGGGTGGAAAGAGGAGACAACCTTTGGGAGGAACTTTGGATGAGTCCTGAGGACTACCCTGTTCCTATAAATCCTGGTATAAGGCCTGTCACAGACCAGTGCCTAAAGCTCACTTACTCGCCTAGCCGAGGTAAGGACTATCAAGAAGAGTGTCTTCCAGGAGAGGAAGCGGAGTGGACAAGTAGCCATCGGCTCAAAAGGAGGGCGAGTCAGTTGCTGCAAGACCACATTTAGCTCCCACTCAGGGGCAGGAGGACGGATGGGAGGCTTGAGCAAAAGCAAGCCCCTGAGAAAGCGGGACACCAAGGGGTGACCAGATAGAGATTGTCCCTCTACCAATGAGTGGTGAGCTGCTAGAGCTGAGAGGTGGACCCGAACAGAATTGGACTTAGTTCCCTGATTGGATAAGTGCAGTAAGTACTGAAGAACTACTGGCGCAGTACAGGAGAAAGGATCCTCTGTATGTAGGCTACAACACACAGAAAACCTCTTCCATTTGAGAGCATAGGTTTTCCTAGTGGAGTGTTTCCTAGAGGCTAGGACAACCTCCTCAACTTCCTGAGGTAGGCCCCAGGGAGCCAAAACTACCCTTGCAGCCTCCAGGCCATCAAATTGAGAGATTGGGGTGCAGAAGGGAACCCTGGTCCTGTGTGAGAAGGTCGGGTTGCAACCCCAGAGGCAGTGGAGGATCCACCGCCAATTGAAGTAGAAGAGGAAACCAAAGCTGTCTCGGCCACCTGGGAGCTACCAGCAGGACCGAGGCCCTGTCCTGGAGAATAGGGTTCGGGCCACCAAGGGCGTGGGAGGAAACGCATAGAGGAGGACCTGAGACCAAGATATCAGAAAAGCATCCGCTGCTGTCTGCAGAGGATGTGGTTGCCTGGAGCAGAACTGTGGCAGTTGCTTGTTGATGGGGCTGACAAAGAGATCCATCAAAGGGATACCCCATTTCAGGAAGATTTTCTGAACTACTGAAGGATGTAGCTGCCACTCGTGGGGCTGCAGGATCCTGCTCAATCTGTCCGCCAGGTAATTGTCCTGGCCCGGAAGGTACACAGCCCTGAGGAGCCTGTTGTGCTTGAGGGCAAAAGAACAAAGGTCCTGAGCTTCCCGACAAAGGATCCTGGACCCAGTTCCGCCCTGTTTGTTCACATAAAACATGGCAACTTGGTTGTCTGTCTGAATCAGGACAGACTGTTGAGTCAGGGTAGGAGTGAAAGCTTTGAGTGCTAATCGAATAGCTCTGAGTTCGAGGAGATTGATCTGCTGTGCAGCTTCCCAGGGAGACCAGAGGCCCTGGGTGCACTTGCCCAGACAATGCACTCCCCAGCCTTGTAGGGAGGCATCTGTTGTTAACAGCACTGTGTAACCTTGAATCTGAAAGGGCACCCCTTTCAGCAGATTGGGTGGGTGTAGCCACCAGTTGAGGGAGTGCAGAAATGGGATGGACACCCTTATCCTGTCTCTGAGGCTGCCTGTGGCCTGTAACCACTGAGACCTAAGGCACCACTGCGCAGGCTTCATATGGAGCCTGGCATTGGGGGTCACATGTACCGTCGAAGCCATGTGGCCTAAAAGCCGCAGGCAGAGTCTGGCGGAGACCAGGGACCTGCTGAGAAATTGAGTTGCCAAGGCTATCAACCTTTGGGCTCTGTCTTCTGGCAAGAATGCCTTTTCCAGGAGAGAGTCCAACCTTGCCCCTATGAACTCCAAGTTCTGGGAAGGGAGCAAAGTGGACTTGCGAAGTTTATGACAAACCCCAGGCGTTGTAGAAGAGCAATGGTCCTTAGGGTGGCTTGATTGGCTTCCTGACCTGTCTGACCCCTGATGAGCCAGTCGTCCAGATAGGGGAAGACAAAGATGCCCTGATTCCTTAGGTAGGCCGCCACCACTGCTAAGCACTTTGTAAAGACTCTGGGGGCGGAGGTGAGGCCGAAAGGCAGCACTCTGTACTGATAATGGTTTCCTCCCACGATGAACCTTAGGTACTCTGTCTGTGGTCTGGATGAATGAGGATGTGAGTGTATGCATCCTTTAGATCTAAGGAGCATAGCCAATCTCCCTGCTGGAGGTAGGGCAGAAGGGTTCCAAGAGTAAGCATCTTGAACTTTTCTTTCACTAGGAACTTGTTGAGGTTCCTGAGGTCCGGAATGGGACGAAGGCCACCGGTCCTTTTGGGCACCAGGAAATACCTGGAGTAGAATCCGTGACCTTGCAAGTGGGGAGGCACAGGCTCCACCGCCCTGTCCACCAACAGACCCTGAAGCTCCTGACGGAGAAGGTCTGTGTGCAGAGGAGGCCTTGGAGGCTCCCCTGGGAAATAGGGGGATGGCAGTTGGTGGAAATGGAGGGCATATCCCTTGTGGATTATCACCAGCACCCAACTGTCCCCGGTGATAGGGGCCACTGGTGGGCAAAGAGGGCGAGACGACCTCCTGTGCAGGGTTGGGAGAGAAGTGGAGGAGAGGCTATGCTCAAGGAGTCAAAAGCCCCCACCCTGCTGAGTGGCACAGCAGGGGCCTGAGGCTTGGGGGTCCTCTGCCTATGGGGCCCATTACCCTGGCCCTTGGCTTGCTGACCCTGGGGGGCAGCTTGTGCAGCCTGATATTGTGGGTACTGTTTGTAGGCAGTGCCCTTCCTCGGGTAGAAGGGCTTTTTACCCGAGCCCTTCTTTTTATGAGAAGGGGCAGAGGTCTTCCTCGACAGCCTTGTCTGGGTGAGGTGATCGGTCTCGAGCTGAGCGGCCTTCTCGGTCATGGGCTTGCCAAAAAGGTTTTCACCTCGGCAAGGGACATTGACCAACTTGTCCTGAACCCATGACTCGAGGTCCGATGACTGCAGCCATGCCTGGCGTCGAGCCGCGATGCCGGCTGCCGCAACTCAGGCCGAAGCCTCGAAGCCATCGTAGGCGGCGCGGGACATGAACTTCGAGCAGTCCCGAATCCCCGAGGACAAGGACTTAAATCTCTGCAAGGGTTCCCCGGAGAGACCAGCAGAGAATCCGGCCAACTCCTTGGCCAGATCCCGCAAGTACATGCCTATGTACAGCTGGTAAGACTGGACACGGCACGCAAGCATCGAGCCCTGAAAACACTTTCTACCAACGCCATCTAGGTTTCGGGCCTCCCTGCCAGGAGGACCCGCCGAGTGCATCTTCTGACTCTTCAGACGATGCATGGCCGATTCCACAACCATGGAATGGTGTGGTAGCTGTGCTTTCTAAAAACCAGGGCTCTTAAGGAGTCGATAAATCGAATCGATCCGCTTGCTAAGAACAGGCGCCGAGGCCGGTGCCTCCCACATACGGAAGAGGAGCCATTCCAGCATCGGAGGAACCGGGACAGTAAAGGCCTCCTTCGGAGGAGAGTCGTACTGCAGAGCCTCGAGCTCTTCAGCTCAAGGCTCTTCCTCGGGATCGGCCGGGATAGCCAAGGCAGTGGCCATATCCCGGACGAACTCAGAGAACCGGGTGTCCTCCGGGGGGGGGGGGGGACCTACTCCGGGGCTCAGACTGCGGTGAGTCTGAAGGGATGCACCGAGTCTTAAAGGTGTCAGGAGACTCCTCGTCCTCCGTCTCCCAAGCAGACTCATCCGAGGAAGAGTCGGGGTCAGACCCCGCAGGGCCCTGGAGCACCCGCCTCGACGCCGGAAGCACCGGTGTCGACGCTCTCGGTCCCGAACGGGAGGTCAAGGGGGACCACGACCGAGGTCGACTCTGAGCCACGATGGACCCGAGTATCGGCTCGGTCTCCGGGGTCGACTTTGACGTCGATGTCCCGATGGTCGGGGCAGATGCGCCAGACAGGCTGGCCATCAGTGCCCGCTGCTGCTCCATGAAGGCAGACATTCTGCTCTCCAAGGCTGTCATCCTGAGACTCAGCTCGGGAGATGCAGCAGCCATCGACTCGGGCCCGACATCGGCTCCCTGGGAGGAGAGTCCACGAGGACTAAGGGGCTTACGTGTCCAGCAGACTCCGGCTCCTCGCGAGGAACTTTGGCAGGCTTCTCCGGTTCCACAGGCCCGGGGCGACGGTCGGGGGTCTTAGACCTGGCCCTCGAGGAGCCAGGGACCTCTTCCGACGACGCCCTCACGAGCCGTTTCTTCCTCTTGCGTTCCCAGTTGGGGGACCCCCTGTCCGAGGAGCTTCGACGGCGCTCGGGATCAAATTCACGAGATGTCGAGGCCCGGCCGGAGTCTGAGTCCGAGAAAAGCCTTTCCTTTTGCTGCTGGCGACTTCGTAGTGCCTTGCAATACATTTTTCCACAGGCCCCGCATGACTTAGGATCGTGGTCGGGGCCGAGGCACCGGAGGCAGCAGTCGTGTGTGTCGGTGAGAGACATTAGTTTCTTACACCGATCACACTTCTTAAAACCACTGGAAGCCATCGGGGGAAAAAAAGAGTCCCCGCGAGATCAAAAGACCGGCCTTCCAGGGAAAAAGAGGAAAAAGGGCACGAACGCCAGCCACGAAGGGCAAAAACTGGAAAAGAGGAATCGGGCACAATAACGGTGTACCGAACCCGGCGGGAGGGGAACCGGCGTCGAACCGGAAGAAGCAGCAAAAAATCACTGAAAAATCTACTTTTAACCGGGAAAAACTGGACACACGTCCGGTGGGCTTCACGGAAAAAAAGAGACTGAGGTAAGATGGTACCTTTAGGCGGGAAGGGAACCGTGCATGCATGCCTGCATTACCAAAGGCTTTCATAGAAAGCTGGGGAAATGCTCCGCTGGGGCTTCATCGGCGCCGATGACACCCATATGTGAGGACTGACTTCCTGCTCGGTCCTGGAGAACATGCAGGACATCCAGGGCTGGTATGCTCTTGCCCTCTGTACAGCTGCACCTATGGAGAGCAGGACATTGGTCACAGGCATCCCCACGCCCGTTTCCCATGGCAGAGGGTCCAGTACATGGACATGAGTGATGTGATATGCATGGCAAGGTACCATTTTGTCAGGGCAGTCATACTCGATCTCTGCCAGCAGCTTGAGCCATGGCTAGAAAGCCCAATGCAGAGGGGCAATCTGATTAGAGTGCACCTGAAGGTGACGACAGTGCTGGCCTTCCTGGTGCCGGGATTGTTTCAGACGGTGCTCTCGGCTGTGGAGGGACTCAATCTGCCTGCGGTTTCGGGAGGACTCACCCAGTTTCTGGGTGCCTTCCTGCTGTCCATGGCACAGAACATCTGCTTCCCATCAATGCAACAGGATCAGCACCGGACCATGCAGGAATTCTATGCTGTGGCAGGGTACCCATCTGTCCTAGATGTGGTGGACAGCACACATATTGCCCTCCAGCCACCACGACAGAGGCTACGTACCGCAACCGAAAGGCATTCCACTCTGTCAATGTGCAGGTGGTCTGCAATGCAAATGGGGAGATTACAGATGTATGCAACAGGTACCCAGGTTCCTGCAATGACGCCTATGTCCTGAGCTGGTCAGAGATCCATATGCGCTTCGAGGGGCGCCACATCAGTGGTGGACTGCTGCTAGGTGGGCATATGCACAGACACCCTGGGACTGGGAGGCAGGATACAACACATGCTGGTGGGTCCCATTGGGCAGGTGGCATTGGTCCCCCATGACCCTGGGGCCCTGTGTGATGATCCTTTGGCCATGGGGGAGCAGCTGGGCACATACAGGGGGGTGGTCTGCCCCCCACCACCATGGTAGAGGTATGCACAGGGCATCCCCCCCCCACATACATGGTATGCCCTGTCCATTTTGCGGTTGTTCCCAGACCCCCTCATATACCCTCCACATGCATCATGCCCCAGTCCCATGCAGCAGACACAGTGGCCCTGTGCATGCAGTGGGGGTCTGAGGCAGGCAGGTGACCAGGGAGGCGGCAGCAGGCCTGCACCTGGTAATGTGACATGCAGACCCATCTACTGCTACCCAGGGTGTGCCTGCCATGGTCCAGGCACAGGGCAGGAGCACCAGACATACCCACGGCATCCAGGATCACCCCCCAGCAGGGACCACACCGCCTTTGGAAGCGGCTATGCACACATGGTGGGCTGCAGACACACAGTGGCCTGCTGTCACCCCTGGGACCGTCCAGTGTCCACAGACTCGGATCTGCTCAGTCAGCTGTCCACAGCCCACTACGTGCTTGGCACATATGGCCCCATCACCAGCACATCAGCTGATTAATGGTTTGCTGTTCTGTCTCCCCCTGCAGGTGACTGGGGTTACCTCCTTTGCGAATGGCTGATAACCCCCATACTCCACCCAGCAGCCCAGCACAGCACCAGTACAACCGTGCACACTGGACCACAAGGAGCATCATAGAGAGGACCTTTGGCCAGCTGAAGTGCCAGTTCTACTGCCTGATCTGGTCCAGGGGAAGCTGCTGTACAGGCCTCACAAGGTGTGCAAGACCACCATGGCATGCTGCATGCTCCAAAACGTTGCTCTGCAGCGCAGGCAGCCACTGATTGATGAGCCCGAGCCAGGCATGGATGACAAGGATGAGCCAGACGCCGGCGCAGATGCACAGGTGGGCACACTGTCCAGACAGGTGTAATGGTGCATGCTAGCCTTGTCCAGGCACACTTTGCCTGACAGCCTGGTACATATGTATCCCACCCATAATAACTAAAGCACATTACAGCGAATGGGGAGGTGATGGGATATGTGCCGCAGCCGGCATAGGGTGTGTGTCCAGGCTATACCCTTATGCATCGTGCACATTACCTGCCGGTACAGCACTGCTCACAGCAGTGCTCTACCATGGCCCACTGGTTTGTGGACTGTCCCTGGGTCCAAGGGTGGTGGGTTTGGGTCCTGCCCTGACACTATTTTTTGATGACATGTACCAGGTGTGTGGTGACTGCCCAGCCACATAACGTGCCCCCACAGATCTCGAATATGGCAGATATGTATTCGGGGGCATTCACTGATGTTGCACTGCATGGATGCCCCTTTGTATGGACATGGGTATCCATGCATGGCACCCACAGCTGATGCACCAAGGACGCGCACATCACATGGTCCACCTATCCCTTGGCCGTCCAACACCCACCCATTGCCTGCTGCAGGTGGCACACACCTGTGGGCTACCATTGGGGATGTAGAACAGGCACATAGTGTACCCCCAGCACGGCACCATCCATCCGCCCTGGCCTGCACCATGCCCATAGGCAACTGGGTATGCTGCTGTCACATGATCATAGCTCCCCCACCCCCATGGCACCCCACACCCCCGGGTGTTTGCACAATCTCCTGCTACAGTGGTGGCCAGTCTACTTGGCTATATGCCTCAGTCATGCATTGGCAATCATTTACATGTGGCACACAGCACAGTGTCCCCCCTGTGGCACGACACATATGTCCAGGGCCACTGGTGGCCAGGGCCACTGGTGGCCAGGGCCGCTTTGGCCAACAGACACATAGGCACACAAGGCACACACGATTAATTGCATAACGCTATTTTCCCAGTCAACATTCATGGGACAGAGAATATGGGCGAACAGTGCCCACACACACTGGTCAAAAGGTGTGCCCCCCTGCACCCAGCCTCACCCTTACCACACCTACAGGACCATTAACATAAACCATGGTGGCCGTCACTGCACCAGCAGCCACTGGTGCCGACCATGCTGCTTAGTGCCACTACTGCCCCTGGGTGCCTCCCAGATGGCGTGGACCCTTCAGTGACCAGCACGACTGTCCGCTGCGTGACTGGGGGGTGGTGTGTGGGCTGCAGATGGGCCTCCAGCAGCATGCACAGGCCCCTGAGCTCACCCCTCAGGACCCTGAGCTCACCCCTGAAACCCTCCACATGGCACGAGAGATATGAGGGGCCTGCGCAGTCGTGCAAGGCTGCGTACCAGCACATGCTCCAGACGGGCCAGGGCTGGTGTGTCCTCGGGGCCTCTGACTGCCTCCTGGGCCCCCTCATCAGGTCCCACTTCAGAGAGAGGTGGGCTACGTGGCCCACCAACATGGGCATGCTGCTCCCCCGTGGACATGGACGATGGCACCTCCACAGCATCGCCACCCTTACCACTGATGTGACCCAGCACCACCACTGCCTCCTAGCAATCCCAGCTTCCATAGCCAGGCCCAACTACTACCTCCTCACCATCCACATCCCCCTCCAGCTGCACTGTCACATTCCTCTCCACTCCCCCACTCAGATTCCACATTTACTCTACCCACCCACCCTTGCTCGCACCCTCACCCTGTCTCCCCTACGTCCACACCCCCTCGCTTCCCCCTTCTGCCACTCACACGCCACTCACACTCTCCCACATGCTCCCCCTGCTGGCACAGACACACCCTACTCTATGGCGTGGTTCTGCTGGCACTCTGCACATGCCCATCATGTGCCGTGTCCCCATCTGCTCTCAGTGGCACATCACCCTGCCATGCCACACTGGGGGGGGGGGGGAGCAGCAGCTGGTCATTGCATTTGGTGTACATGCTCAGGGACATGTTCCCTCACCTCTGGGGGCTTGGGAGCACTGACAGCTGCAGCCTGATGGCTCTGGCCCTGAACCACAGTGCCCGAAGTCCTGGGTTCACCTCCTGCCTGGACTGCTTCATTTTTCACCTCTACCATTCAACACTGGGCCTCCCCTCTGACTTGCCATGCTCTCTCTTTTCCTGTTGCCTGGGAGCAATGGCAGCTGTACCCTGATGTTTCTGGCCGTGAACCACAGTGCTCAGGGTACTGGATTCACCTCCCACCTCGGGGCATGTACAGGGCCCTTTTATTTTGCCTTCTCAGGGAGCATCTGTGTGACCTGGGGATGTAGCTGACATTCTGGGACTGCTCTCTGCTATGCGTGTCCCTTCCATCTGTCTCTGTGCCCCCCTGTGCCTTCACTGTGGGCCTGCATGCATCCTGTTTTCCCTTGTTTCCTGGGCCACTGTTGTCTGGCTGCTCTGTCTGTGCTGTGCTGTCTTGTCCTGTCACTGTGCAGCCTGAAGCTTTCTGCCTGTGCCAGATCCTGACTTCCCCTGCCCTTCCTCTCCACCTTGGTGCCTGCCTGTCTTTGTGCCAACCTGGATGTTGCTCCAGCCTGCCCACTTCTCTCTGCTTCCAGGTTTGTCTGCCTCTGTTGTGCTGTACTTACTGGGCAAGGGTGGTCCTGATATGTTCCCAGCCTCTGCATGCTGCTTTGTGGGCTGGCAGCCTCTGCCTGGTGGGAAGGAGAATTTCCTCCTGCTCGATGACCATGGTCACCAGCAGCCTCATCTCCAACTCGCTGAAGTTGGGCTGCATGGCAGCCATGTTGATGTGTTCATTATGTTGGGGGTGGGCCTTCTTCCTGGATCTGGTGGGCATGTGGGCTGCAGGACATAGGGTTAGGGACGTTTTTGGGGTTACAGGAACATGGAGCAGTGGGCAGTGTGTGCATGGCCTACACATGCGCGTGGCGCAAGGCAGGCTGATAGGACGCCAGTTGGACCTGCTTTGCTGGCCACAGCCACATGTCGATTCTACAACACCCTGAACACATCTGCACAGGGTTGTATAATCAGACCTCTGTGTGCACGTCCTATCTGGACACGTGCATGGGACCCAGACATGCCCCTTTCAGAATCGGGCTCATAGTGAAAATGGGGACTGGAGTATGGTAAGATACACATGTGGTGGACAGGAGAGTGAGGCATATTAGAATCCAAAACCGGCTTCAAAGAAGTGGGTTTTTAGTCTGGATTTAAATAGGGCTAGAGAAGAAGCCCAATGCATAGACTCAGGTGGTTTGTTCTAGGCATATGGAGCAGTGAGATAGAATGAACGGTCTGGAGTTGGCAGTGGCAGAGAAGGGCACAGATAAAAGGGATCTGGACAGAGGAGAGGAGCTCCCAAGGAGGGGTGTAGAATGAGATACGAGAGGAAAGGTAGTGAGGAGCCGCAGAATGAATGCACTTGTAGGTCAGTAGAAGTTTGAACTGGATACAGAAACTAATAGGAATCCAGTGAAGTGACTTGAGAGAAGAGCGGTTACATGAGCATAGCGACACTGGCGGAAGATAAGCCGTGAGGCTGAGTTTTGAACATATTGAAGGGGAGAGAGATGATTCAGAACAGCAAGAAGCAGATTGCAATAGTCAAGGCAGGAGGTGACAAGTGAGTGGATAAGGGTCTTAGTAGTGTGAGTAAAAAGGAAAAGACAAATTTTGCTGATGTTATAGAGAAAGACACGGCAGGTTTTAGCCATCTGTTGGATCTGCCGAGAGAAAGAGAGAGAGTCAAAGATGACCTGAAGCCCCAATCTAGCCTTATATCTCCCTCCACCCCATTCCAAGGTCAATTCTCTCACTGAACCCCGAAGCTATGATCTAACCGTAATCCCACGACTCCCTATTCCCTCCCAAAGACTGGCACTCACATCCACTTTCTGCCCCAAAGTCCCAAATTAATCAGAAATCCCTCTCTGGATTGGCTCAATGTCAAAGCCTCATGTTAACCATAAAACCTACTTCTATCCTGCCAACTGCCTTAATCCTTTCAGTGAACTCTAGTCTTTACAGCCACAAACCCTACTCAAGATTGCCTTACCACTTCTCCCTCAACTCAGAAATTTCAAGTTGGACACTAACTTCATCCCTTCTTCCCCCCATCATCGCCAACAAAATTAAATATCCTTGACCTCTTTTTTTCCTGAAATTGGGATAAAAAAAATAAAAACGGAGAATTTTCCCTGTCACCAGATTCTCCCATCTCTCTTGCTCCCCCCTTTTCTATCACCTTTTTAGTACATATCTATATCACCATCCATCTTTCAGCCACTTTCCTCTCACTTTGCTCCATCTTTAGGCTGCACATTGTTTCTCTTCTTCACATGCCTGATTTTCAGTCTTCTCCATTTTGCTTAGCCTATTCCTCTCCTCTCTCTCTCCTACATTTATTCTCCTCATGTTCCTCTTACTCCTACACTATCTTCATATTCTCTTGATGCACTAGATAGTAAGGAGGAACTGAGCCACAGTCTGACCAGGGCCATAGCTGTTCTGCATCCTTCCTCTAGCATGGACTCTACTGGGCCACAGTATTTCCTGTTCCAAGGTTGCCTTCCAACCCAATTATATATAGAGAGATGCAGAAGAAAAGCCAGAGAGAAGAGATAGAAACATTAAATTAAGCTAAAAAGGGTAAAATTCAGCTTGATTATTTCAGCTACTTTATGTTTACAATTTAGGGAGGATATTAAGCACTGGCGGCTAAGGCGGCTGGCCACTGGCAGCTAGCACAGCTAACGGGGCTAGCCACTGACACTGAAACTTAAACCCAGATATTCAATGCTGGGGTCATGTCTGGCCCTGGCATTGCATATCCAGGTTCGTTGGATTGCTGCAAGGCTAATATTGAGCCCCTGCCCGGTTAGCTAAAGCGACAAAAGTTACGCCAAGGTTACCTACGCCCAACCTTTGCCACGTATTCCTAACCAGGCAGCAGCTCAATATTGCCACTGCCCGGTTAGTGATGGATGCCACCTCTGCTCCGTAAACCATGTAAATGCCTTTGAAAATGCCCCCCTAAGTTTTCATTAGAATAATTGGCAAACATAAACCAATAAACCCTACATGTGAATAAATACCCATATTAAAGGTGGGATGTACGATAAAGCGTAGTTACTCACCTGTAACAGGTGATCTCCAGGAACAGCAGGAATTTAGTCTTCACATATGGGTATTGTTGGCACTGACGGAGCCCGTGCGGGAATGCTCCCCAGCATCCAATAGGAAAGCTTTTGGGAGCATCCCACAGCGCCTGCGTGCTGCTTTCCCACCTTTCCAACTGTCCCTCTCCAGTTGAATTTATAGCTGAGATAAAAAAGAGAGGGAGAGAGATACAACTCCTAGGGGAGGTGGGCGGGTTGTGAAGACTAAATTCCTGCTGTTCCCGGAGATCACCTGTTACAGGTGAGTAACTACGCTATCTCCAGGAACAAGCAGGAATGTAGTCTTCACAAATGGGGACTCCCTACCTGCAGATGCTAGGGAGATGGCCCCAGGAAGTTGTTAAGCTTTGTGAAAGGGCCATACTCCCCCCATGGATCTCTGGCATCCTACCAGGGACGGTGGATAGGAGTTGATTAAGTCTGAAAAAGGTGTTGAACAGCCTGGTCAAACAAGGCATCCCGGCGGGAGTCCTTGTCTAAACAGTAGTGGGCTGTGAAGGTATGTACCGAAGCCAAAGTAGCTGCTCGACAGATGTCATCGATAGACACAGAGTGAAGATGAGCCATTGAGGCTGCCATGGCTCTCACACTGTAAGCTGTGACATGGCCTTCAAGAGGAAGGTTCTTACTCTCATAGGCAAAGGATATGCACTGAGCAATCCAGTTAGATAGAGTTCTTTTGGAAACTGGAAGTCCCAAATGACTAGGATCAAAAGCAACAAAGAGTTGAGAAGATGTTCTATGTTGCTGTGTCCTTTGCAAGTAAAAGACCAAAGTTCTTTTACAGTCCAAGGTATGAAGGTTCCTTTCTGCACTGGAGGCATGAGGCCTTGGAAAGAATACAGGAAGGTAAACCGCTTGGTTTAAATGGAAAGGTGAAACCACCTTTGGCATAAAGTGTGGATGAGTCCTAAGAACTACCTTATCATGGTGGAACCTTGTATAAGGAGGCTCAGCCACTAACGCTTGCAATTCACTGATGCGACGTGCTGATGTGATTGCAATGAGGAAGATGACTTTCCAGGAAAGGAATTTCAAAGATGTAGTGGCTAATGGTTCAAAGGGCAGTTTCATGAGCTGCCCGAGCACCAGATTTAAGTCCCATGCTACCAGTGGTGGCTTAAAGGGAGGCTTTGTTAAAAGCAGGCCTCTCATAAATCTCCACTTAGAGGCTTGTAAGAAGCTGCAATAGTACTAAGATGGACTCTTACAGAATTTGTCTTGAGACCCGCATTTGACAAATGAAGGAGATACTCCAGTATCGATTCCAGAGGTATCGCAAGAGGGTTAAGTCCCTTCTGCAAGCACCATATGGTAAACCTTTTCCATTTAAAGGCATACGAGCGTCTTGTGAAGGGTTTCCTAGAAGCATGAACGATATCCTTTACCTGTTGGGAAAGATTAAGATCCTGAAGTTCTAGGCTTTTGGCAACCAGGCACTGAGATGCAGAGACTGGGGATTCGGATGCCAGAGCATCCCGTCCTCTAGGGAGAGAAGACCTGGAGCGGATCCCAATTCCAGAGGCAGAGCTTGAAGAGATGTAGGAGCAGAGGGTACCACGTTTGCCATGGCCAACGTGGAGCTATGAGGATCATATGACCTCTGTCTCTCTGAAGCTTGAATAGGGTTTTGGGGATGAGGGGAATGGGTGGGAAAGCATATAGGAAGTCCTGACCCCAGTGAAGGAGGAAGGCGTCCCTTGCCTGACAACATTGAGCTGGAATTCTGGAACAGAACCGGGAGGTTTGGCATTCAGCGGACTTGCAAAGAGGTCTATGTCCGGGGTTCCCCAAATCTGAAATATTCGGGCAACCTGGTCTGCATGGAGAGACCATTAGTGTGCAAGCAGAACTCGACTGAGTTTGTCTGCCCAAGAGTTCTGAATGCCTGGAAGATACACCGCAAGGAGATGAATCTGATGCTCTCTGGCGAGGGCCCATAGTCGCAAAGCTTCGTTGCATAGGGACAGAGAGCCTGTTCCGCCCTGCTTGTTCACATAGAACAGGGCTACCTGATTGTCCGTTTGAACTAGGACTGTCTTGTAGCTGAGCTGGGGGTGAAATACCCATAGAGCAAAGAAGATTGTTCTGAGCTCCAGGAGGTTGACGTGAAGACAGGCCTCCTGTGGAGTCCAGGTATCCTGGGTAGAGAAATTGTGCAGGTGGGCTCCCCATCCCACCTGTGATGCATCTGTTGTTAGGGTGGCTTGGGATAGGGGTTGCTGGAAAGGAGACCGCACCAGAAGATTTCTGGATGATTGCCACTATTGGAGGGATGAAATAAGACGATTTGAGTTTGTTATTTTGTGTTGTCCGACAGGCAGCCTGAGGCCCGTGTCCACTGAGTGGATAAAGTCCACTGGGCTGCTCGCATATGGAGGCAAGCATAAGGAACCACATGCACAGTGGATGCCATGTAGTCTAGCAATTGTAGCATTTCCCGAGCAATGAGACAAGATTTGAGCACTTCTTGGGAAGCTAGTTGTACTATGCGAAGACAGCGGGGCTGTGGAAGGAAAGCCCTTGTCTGCCTGGTATCCAGATGAGCTCCTATGAACTCTAGGGACTGAGTGGGAACAAGATTGGATTTTGAGAGGTTTATGACCAGTCCCAAATACTGAAGGATTTGCATTGTGCGAAACAGAGCAGAGCTGGCTTCTGGCACTGTAGGGGCTCGAATGAGCCAGTCGTCTAAGTAAGGGAAGACAAATATTCCCAGAGTGCGGAGAAATGCTGCTACCACAGCCATGCATTTTGTGAACACTCTTGGAGCAGAAGCCAGGCCAAAGGGAAGAACCTTGTATTGGTAGTGCTTTCCTTGAAACAGAAATCGTAGGAATCTACTGTGATTTGGAAGGATGAGTATACGCATCCTTGAGATCTAGAGAACAAAGCCAATCCTGACTTTGGAGGTATGGCAGCAGAGTTCCTAGCGAGACCATTTTGAATTTCTCTCGGAACAAATATTTGTTCAATTCTCAGAGGTCTAAAATGGGTCTGTGTCCCCCTGTTTTCTTTGGAATAAGGCAATAGGGGGAGTGGAACCCTGTACCCTGATGGGGAATGGGTACTTCCTCTATTCCTCCTTGAGCAAGGAGCATTGTGACTTCTTGACCTAAGAGACTGTTGAGAGAGGTCTGAGAATTGAACTGTTTTACAATTGTAGGAGGGGGCATGCTGTGAAAATGAAGCTTGTACCCCTCTCGTACAATGGACAGAGTCCAATTTTCTGCTGTTATTTCGTACCATCTGTGGGCAAAATGACATAACTTGCCTGGGATGGTCGAGGGTTCTGGACCGTTCAGGGGCAGGAAGTCAAAGTTCTCTAGAAAGGAGTCAAAGCCCCTGAGGAAACTGAGCCTGCTGAGCTGACTAAGGTTTTGCAGCTTTTGGCTTCTTTTGTTGTCTAGGTTGTTGCTGTTGTCCCTTTTGGGCAGTCTGACCTGGACAGTGTCCCTGTTGGGTATTGGAAGGATAAAACTTATTTTTCTTATTGAAAAATGGTTTCTTAGAGGATTTTTTCTTTGCAGGATCAGCTGTAGATTTGGACAATCTATGCAAAGTGATATTGTCAGCATCTATCTCATTAGCCTTCTCCTGCCAATTCTTGCCAAAGAGATTTTCTCCTGTGCAAAGAATGTTTCCTAATTTATCCTGTACCCAATCCAACATGCACAAATGGCAATAGCAGAGGTTCTGCTTATGCACTCAAAACAGTCCAAGGCTGCACGATTTACAAACTTGGAAACATCCTGAGCATGTTTCATTAAAGTAAGATAGTCTTGCCTTTTGTCATCAGGAAGGAGGGGGCTCAAAAGCTCCAAGTCTCCTGTGACCTCTTTAAGGAACATTCCCATATACAAGATATAGGAACTGATCCTAGCTGAGAGCATGGAAGCTTGGTAGCATCGACGCTCAAAGGCATCGCGAGTCCTACATTCACGACCTGGGGGATTGGATGCATGTCTCTTTGCACTTTTCATCCTTCTCATGGCTGATTCCACCACCATTGAATGGTGTGGTAATTGAGTTTTTTGAAAGCCAGGACAAAGTGGAACGCGATACATGGTATCGAGTCTTCGAGAATGAGGAGATGTGGTTAAAGGTGTTTCCCACATCCTTAGCATAAAATCATGTAAGATCTCATGAATAGGCAGAGTAGCTGCCTCTTTGGGAGCCTTAGGGTATTTGAGAATTTCCAACTCCTTTGCCCTAGGCTCTTTTTCAGGAGCTACTGTGATGGAAAGGCCTCGGGCCACATCACGGATAAAGTCCTGAAAGGACATATCCTCTGGCGGAGACATTCTGCGCTGAGGAGAAGAGGAATCCTCGGGGAGAAGTACTCTTGTATTGGCAGTCTTCGGAGTCTTCAGACTCATCAGAGGATTCAAAATACCTCCGATCCCGGTGATCGTGCAAAGCACGGTACCGGTATCGATCAAAGTCGGCATCGGGTTGTTCCGGTACCAATCTGTCAATGCCGGGGACAGACACATGACTTAGTATGGGTTGCATACCCGCCGATGTTAATGCAGTCAGTACCGGTTCCGGTACCAGTGTCGGTACTGGTATCGGTTGAGGTGTCGGTACTGGTATCGGTTGAGGTGTCTGAAGCGGTTTCAACGGTGTCTGAAGCGGTTTCAACGGTACCGAAGCCGTGAGAAGAGCCGCAAGAGTGCGTTCCATAGCAAGGAATCTCTGGTCTATCGATGCTGCCGATGCTTGGGTGTCAGTACCGGTAGAAGCGGCCGCAACCCCAGAGCATGGCGCCAGTAGTTCTGCTGAGGTTGAGGCCTCGAGAACATCCTGGAACCCTGTTAGTGCTTTGGAAGCCGAAGCCTCCCGCCAGGGCAGTTTTGCCGGTGAAAATTCCTCAAGGGCAACGCCAGGGGCATCTCGATACTTAGAAGGCTATGTACCCTTTGAGGACCGGCTAGATTTATGTTTAGTTACCTGAGATCCATGAGAGGAAGATGAGGCCCTGGAGGACGTCGATGCAACAGACGCCGCGTCTGAGGGAAAAAGGGTGCTAAGTTTAGCAGCTCGGTTCTGCCAGCCCCTTTTTGACATCATTCCACAGGAGAGGCACTCTGAAATAGAATGGTCAGGACCTAAACATTTGAGACACCAATCATGGGTGTCGGTGACAGAAATGGTACCGCCACATTTAGAACATTTCTTAAAACCTGAAGTAGGTTTTCCATTTTTAAGGATAAAATTGGGCCTAGTGCCCAAAATGGCGCCTAGTCACCAAGGAAAAAAGTTTCTAAAGTAAAACACCTCAGAAATTATAATTTGTTTTTTTTAAAGAAAGAAGAAATAACCGGTGGTACCGGTATGGCGACGAAGGCAGGCAGACGCGACCACAAATAGAAAGATTAAAGACAAAATTTTTCTGCGGTGACAGGGTATGTGACCTGTCGGCTCCACGGAAAACGAAGAACTGAAGAGGGACAGTTGGAAGGCGGGAAGGCAGCATGCAGGTGCTGTGGGATGCTCCCAAAAGCTTTCCTATTGGACGCTGGGGAGCGTTCCCGCGCGGACTCCGTCGGTGCCGACGATACCCATATGTGAAGACTACATTTCTGCTTGTTCCTGGATATTACTCATTCCTCTCATTTTCAGAGGCTGATGTTGCTAGTCTTGCTTCAGAGAGAAAACACTTTTTTGATCTTTGCAAGCTTTTATGTGAGAGCAAACAAAGCCAAATACTGCTAAACTCTTTTTGTACCTCTGGCTTCTTAGCTTGCAGTTTTGCATGCTGCACATTAGCTTCGCCGATTTCATCTATAGTTTGAGGTCTGGCAGATAGTGCTTCCATGCCACCAGATACAAATGTATCAATATCATAGAGGTGAGCTGTTTAAATAAGAGTAAAAGACAAACTTGGGTTCAAGTAAAAATTGTAATGCCAGATGCATAAATTATACCATGCTTTCAAGGTAGTGCTTCTGAATGGATTAATTTTACACTTATCAGAGTAGTTTTATAAGAAGAAATCTACCTGGAAAGTCCAAAAAAATGTCTATTTTATAATAATACACACATAGATCACAACACTGCCAAACTATACACCCAGGAATGCCAATACATAGTCTATGTAAAGGTATGCACAGTTTTTCGGTGCACATACTTTTTACTCTCATATACAGCCATGCAACTTTACAAAAGGCCTTCTTAGAATGTAAATCAGGTTTTATATACAAAAGTAACCGCAGCATGACAGGAATGAACCTCACTTCTCAGCCAGAGTATGTTAGGTATAATTTGAATTTGTCAAATTTACTACTGATGACACTCTTAGCAGGGCTGGCCTCACCATTAGGCAAGTCTAGATGGCTGCCTAGGCTGACAGCTTCTGGGGGATGCAAAGAAAGCAGCTGTCAGATTTAAACAATGCATTTTGACCATCAGACAAACTCAAAGTACTGTCACTTTTTTTTTACCTGTACATTTACAGGATTATTGTGGGAGATGTGGTGTTGGAAGGATCATCATTGTTTAACTATCAAAATATTATGGGAGGGTCCTAACGCTGAAGTGCACCTAGGGCACCCAATACCCTTCCATCATCTGTGGTTCTTGCACAATCCCCATGTTTCTACCCTTAATTATACATGTTTATGCAGAAGTTTGAAAAATGTGCAATTGCAACATAAGGCATGAAGATGACAGCTTTTTTGGTTTTTTTAAATATACGAAAGCAGGATAATTCTTTTATTTTATGCTATCCCTCCACATCTTAAATACCATCTAACATAACTTAACATCTTAGGCCACTAGTCTGCTACAAGGCCCATTTCCTTCAAACAGCATAAAATAGGTGGATGTACATTAAAACATGCTCCTCCAATATCCCCCATAAATAAGCCTTATTCTTCTGTAAAATGAAAAAAGAGCGAGGGCATAGTATGTCTAAATAAGGACTACATTTTGAACCTTTAGCTGTGATTTGATATGAAAAGTATATTAAAAATATTGCTCCTGCAAAGTCTTATGACATGCAATGAACACTAGGAGCTTTGTGACAAAATAGTTACAATTGTGAATTTTTATGCTGCCAAATATTTGTCAAGCAGAAAAAACGTAGCTACAAATAAAATGTATTCACTATGACCTGACACAGTCATGTTTTGGCATCAATATGCTTGCATCAGGGGTCACAACAAACTGCACATACACACATCAATACCACCACATATACAGAAAAATAAAAATGCAAAAATATACATAAATAAATGTAAAAATAGAAAGCGTAGTTATTCACCTGTAACATGTGTTCTCCAGGGACAGCAGGAATCAGTCCTCACTTAAGGGTGATGTCGGCACCGACAGAGCCCATGCGGAGCAATTCCCCAGCTTTCAAAGAAAGCCTTTGGGATTGCTACCACGCATGCGTGGTCCTCTTCCCACCCAAGGGTGCCATCTTGCTCAATCTCCCTTTTTCCGCGGATCCCTTTGGACGCACATCGTCTCTCGGAAAAAGTTTTTGTTTCCTCGCCTTAACAGGCTCTCATTTCTTTTTTCTGGTTGTACCGGTCCTCTACCCGTCCTCCCCTTGCTCTCTTTTGGAGCTTACGGGAATAACTTTTCTAATTTTTTCTTTTCGGGCTTTGTGCCCTTTTTTCTTCCCAACTGCTGGCCATATGGGTCTTTGACCTCGCAGGGGCTGTTTCTGCCCCCATGGCCACCGGGTTTAAAAAATGCAATAGATGCTCTAGGAACATGTCGCTTACGGACACTCATGACTGTTGTCTAAGGTGTTTGGGAGCCGACCATGACCCAGAGCTCTGTTCGCTCTGTAAGAAAATGTCCTCTAAGGCCCTGCTCAACCGTAAGCAGAAGTCCAAAGAAAGTTTTTGAAAGGCTGCCTCGGAGTCTCCAGTGGCACCCTCGGTCGTCTCCCCTGCGGCACCACGTTCCAGGTCACATTCTGACCAGGGGTCCCCCGAGGTGGAACGGTGCAAAAAGAAGAAGACCTCGAAGTCGCTGTCTGGAGCCCCCGACAAGCGCGAGCGCTTCTGCACCCAGACGCTTAGCCCCCTTCAGCGTTCCCGAGAGTCGGACAAGGAGCAGCCCCGCAAGGTACCTCGCAGAGAAATGGAGGTTGTACTTGCATGCCAAAATTTGCTTTTCCACCTTTCTAAATAGTTTGAATAAGCAGATTGTGGTTATTCAACTTATGATATACCTTTTCACCCCCTGTGACCCTAAAAGTAAGAGACGCCGAGCTTCCAATCAAGCCCACCATACGCTACCTGGGTGTGACATTGGATCAACAGCTAGACTTCAAAGCGCACAAAGCAGTACTGTGAAAACCATCTACTACAAGATAAAGACCCTGCGACACCTGAGACCCATGCTGGATCCAGAGAATTTCCGCACAATATTCCAAGCGCTAATCACACCCCATTTTGACTACACAAACATTATTCTCCATGGCCTCCCCAAGAATACCCTAAACCCGCTACAATTAGCTATGAATGCCGCTGCACGTGTCCTATATGGAGCATCAAGGAGAGACCACATAACCCCCATCCTAAGGGACCTACACTGGCTTCCGATAAGTTGCAGGATCTCATATAAAGCCCTCCTCATTACTTTCAAGGCCATTAATAAAATAATGCCCTCTTCAATCTCAGCCCTTCTCACCCACACCCCCAACAATAGATCTAGGAGACCATTAGCCGCCAATACGCTAATTATCCCGAGAGAAACCACAAAATGTGCACAATCAACTAATAGAGCATTCGCGGCCTACGCCCCCAGATACTGGAACAACCTCCCTCCCAGCATCAGATCGATCAGTGACCTCATGCAATTCAGAAAAGCCCTCAAGCACCATCTGTTCGTTAAGTACTTCTCACAACCCAACAATGCCTCCCCTCCCCCCTCACAACCAATCCCTTAATATGATTTACAAAATATGTAATTTACAGAACATGTAATACAGACCAGATTGAACTTGTAATCAACTGTACCGACTCCAGATGTACACTATTGTAATAGAATACCAACTTTGTAAAAGAAAACCATCCCTCATCTATCTCTGCTTCAAATGTACATAGTTTCCCCCGGTATAAGTCCATGTTAATTTCCTTGTTATATGTAAACTCAGGACAGATCTCTACTGTCCGAGAGTCATACTGTTAATTGTGAACCGCACTGATAAGAAAGAGCGCGGTATAGAAGAACTGTTAAATAAATAAGTATTATAAGTATTAGTGTATGTGTCTCATATCCCCTTGTGTTAAATGTATCCCCCAATTGTGTTGTGACCACTTTGATTGAAAGATAAAGTGGTATATAATACTGCCTAAATAAATAAATAAATAAAATACGATGGGTAAGGGTGAGGACCTTATATTGTATACAGAAGGACACAAAAAGTCAATGTTTGGTAAGAAAGAGGGGGGTGATATGATCATATTTTTGAGCCCCGTGGAGAAGAAGGTGGGCTGTGTTCATTAATAATTGCAATCGATGGAGGTGACACTGGGACACACCTGAAAGGAGGGAATTACCATAATCAAGACAGGAAATGACAAGAGATGAAGAGAGGACAGGTCCAGAAACTTGGAAATAGAGCGGATCTGACAGAGGATGAAAAAGCAACGCCGGACAACAGAGGAGATGAAAAAGTGAGATGCGAATCAAACATAACACCAAGAATTTTAAAAGAAGACTGAAGGGGAAGCGGGGTACCATGAATGGAGGGAGAAGAAGGAAGGGAGGTGGAAAGAGGGGCCAGGGAAGCAAACAGAAGCAGATTTAGAAATATTAAACTTGAGGCCATGAGAGGAAAGCTAGTCAGCAATAGTACCCAGGTCAGAAGAAATCAGAGCAATAACAGAGGGAGAGTAAGCCAGAAAATGAAAGAGTGATACCCATGGGAAGCTAGGGGAGCAAGAAAAACATTAAAGAGGATAGGACCAAGAACGGAACCTTGGGGAACACCGCAATGAAGGATCTGAGGGGCAGAAAGCTGTGAAGACCAGGATACCCGGATAGCAACGATTAAGCAGATAAGAATGAAACCAGTCAAGGGCAGATCCAGTGATACCTAGATAAGAGAGTTGGGAGAGAAGAGAAGAATGATTAACCAAGTTGAAAGCCACGGTGAGATCAAGGGAAACAAGGAGAACCTGGTGGTGAGAATCCAAAGCTGTGCGAAGGTAGTCATTAATAGCAAGTAAAGGGTGCTCAGTGGACAAGAGGGGATGGAAACCAGTCTGAGAGGGGTGGCGGGCATGGGAGGAGAGAAGGAAATCCTAAAGTTGACAAGTAGCCAAATGCTCAGTAACCTTGGAAAGGAAAGGTAACAGGGAAATAGGACAGTAGTTAAAGGGGTCAGAAGGGTCCTTTGTAGTAGGTTTATAGATAGGGAGGATGATGGCTTCCTTCCAAAGAGAAGGAAAGATGCCAGAGGAAAAAGAGGAGGAAATGATGGAAAGGATCTGAGGTAGAAAACAGTCACTAAGTGACTTGAACAGATAACCATCAGAAAAACTGCTTTAAGTGTCAGATCCTTTAGGGAAATCTCCTGGATCAGCTCCAATGGCAACGCCACCAAGGTCAGGATAACCAAAGTGAGATTTCATGGGGGCACGACTGGCCTACACAGAGGTCAAAGATGCTTCATGCCCTTAAAAAAGAGAAAATGCTAACATCCAAATGAGATGACAGGGAATAGCCCCAAACCTGATCCCTATAACATGCTAGAGCTGCCACTTGTAGTTTCAAGGAATTCAAGGCCAATCCTTTCTCCAGATCATCCTGCAAAAATGCCAAGATCCAGCAGAGAAACGCTCAAGAGCATGTACCTGACATCAGTTTTCAAAGATCCTCCACAGTGGACATGACATGGAATTCTTCCTACAGTGCAGCACTGTATTAATCACTGACCCCAAATATCCTCGCTTCCACAACCATGCCATCTCAAGAGCCATGCTTTAAGAGAGAACTGAGCCACCTCCAGCATCCTGACTAGTCCTTGGATCATGAGATCCGCCTACACGGGCATCAGGAGTGGAGGTCTATTCGCAGCCTCACAAGATCTGCATGCCAAGGCCACCTTGGCTAATCTGGTGCTATTAATACCATCAGACCTGGATGGCTCTCCACTCTCTGAACCTCATTTGTCTATCGGAGGCCACGGAGGAAATGTGCAGAGCAGCAGCTTGCAATGCCAAGGTTGAACCAGGGCATTAAGTCCTTCGGACTTCGCTATTTCCTGCGAATGAAGAATTGGAGCACTTTATCATTCTTTGTTAAGACCATGAGATCCATGACTGTGATCCCTCAACACTGGACAATTAGAGCGAAGGCTCCTTCCACCAGACTCCATTCCCCTGGATCCAGAACATTTCTGCTGAGGAAGTCCACTTGCAGATTGTCTTTTCCAGCCACATGTAGTGTGGACAATGCCATGAGCTTTTCTGCCCAACGTAGTAGCAGTGCTACTTCCTACACCACCTGCTGGCTTCTTGTGCCACCTTGGAGACTGAGATGCACACTGTTCCACAACAGGGAAAGGAAGGCTTCCAATGCCAAACAGCGTTTGTCGCCAATCGGTTGATCAACTAAGTTGCCTCTTCTCGGGACCAGCATCTTCAAGCGACTTCTGAATGACAGTCAGTCCCCTAGTCGTACAGGCTTTCATTTCTGGTGTCCAAGACCCAGTGAGGCACTTCAAGGTCTACACCACCCACTAAGCTTTTCCTGTCCAACCACCACACCAGGCTTGCACTTCCTTCACCGCATAGAGGAAGTTACACCCTCAGCTCCTGCTGCTGAGCAGACCAGCGAGCAAGCAGAGCTCTCTGTAAGGGCTGCATGTGAGCCCTGGACCAAGGCACCATTTCCAATGCTGCCATCATAGATATCAGCATCGGGACATAGTCCCAGATCCTGGGACAATGGGCTCTCAATCATCCCCATAACTGCAACTATTGTCAGTCAACTACACTCTGCCCTTTTGAGTGCCAAGTAGAGCCCCCAGGTACTCCAGAGGCAGAAGAGTCAATCTGTTCTTGGCAAAATCAATAACCAATCCTAGTTTTATCAGCAGTTCAATCACCCAGGCCTTTGCCTCCTCTCTTTCCCAAATGGACTTGGCCTGAATGAGCCAAACATCAAGATACGGATGCATCAAAACCTTCTCCCTTCCAGAGTATGGATGCCACCACCCACCATAACTTTAGAGAAGGTTCTTAGCACTGCAACTAACCCAAATTACATTGCTCTAAACTGGAAATGTCATACCCCATATAGCAAACCACACATACTGCTGGTGCTCCAACCAAATGAGAATGTGCAGGTAGTCTTCCATGTGGTCTAAAGATGTCAGGTATTCCCCACTGATGCACCATCACCATCACGGTCCTTAAGGTCTCCATCTGGAATCTCAGGACTTTGAGAGCCTTGCTGACCTCCTTGAGGTCTAATATTGTCCATATAGTGTCCTCCTTCTTTGGAAACACGAAGTAAACGGAATAACTCCCAAGACTTAGAACTGGCCCGTCTACTAGGCGGCCACCTAGGACGGCAGATCTCTGTGGGCAGCATGCCATGTGCTTTGGCACACATGACCTGCCACTTCTGAACCCCTAAAATTATGTCAGAGGCAGGTGAGAATCAGCAGGCCATGTGTGCCGAAGCACATGGCCTGCTGCTGGTCCGAGCCACACCATGCCCCACCTTGACCCCGCTGCCAGAATCGGTGGTAGCACAGTTCAGCACAGGGGTGCACAGCACTGCCAGGGCTGTGCCCCCCTGGGGCAGCAGAAACTCTTGGGCTGGCCCTGCCAAGACTGCACTCTCCAAAGGAATAGGAATGACAGCCTCAGCTGCAACAGCCTCTGCAAAGTATCCCCAACCATCTGCCTCTTCACAGGTGAATGGCACAAAGACACCATAAAAGCAGTGGAAAGAGGGCATGTCAGATCCAGCATTCAGCCCTTAGGAATAACTTCCAGGACTCAGTAATCTGAGGTGATATGTGCCCATCTCTGGTAAAAGCACACTAAGTGATTGCCTACCTGCTGCACCAGAATATGATCTCCCAAATCCTCAATGGTAAGCATGGGCAGAGTAGGGGTTCACAGAACTACCATCCCGATCTTTTTTGTCTTATCGAAACGGCTGGTTCTTTGATAAGAACTTACTCTGCTTGGTCATTTGCAATCTCCTCAAACTCCCAAAACTGCCCCTGAGCTGTCAAGGACCTACCAGCCCCATGTGACTTGTCCTTCAGAAGCCAAGGCACCTCAGACTTGCTCAGGTCTTTCACTAATTTTTACAAATCCTCACAAATAACAGTCTCCCCTTGAAGGGAAGTTTTCCAAGATGTGTCTTGGACACTATATCCGCTGACCAGGTCTGCTACCATAAGAGGTGGCAATGGTACATGCCCTGATCAGATCATTTGAGCACCTGCCTCCACCATCACATTGGGCTCTCCCAATGAGGACTCTTCTGGCAATCACTGGACCCATTTCAAGCAAGTCCAGGCCACGAGACCCCTACAGGAAGTCACCTGAAAGGCCAAAGCCACGCCATCAAATGCTTGCTTGAGCAGCATCTCCATTCACCAGTCCAATGGTTCCTTCAGTGCCACCCCTCCTTCGCTGGGAACTGTGGTATTCTTGGTCACTGCCATGACCAGGACATCCACCTTTAGCAGGGACAGCTACTCCTTTTCTTCTAAAGGAACAGGATACAGCCATAGGCAGCCCCATTTAAACCCTAAGTATGCAAAATTTCATTCTGCCATAATCATATCTTTCAGTGTTTTGTGGTAGCCTACTGGTTAGAGTAGTGGTTTGGTGACCAAGAGACCAGGGTTCACTCCTTGTGGCCTTCAAAAAATCACTTTATCCTCCATTGCCTCGGAAAAAAAGACCTAGCAATCTACTTCAGCAACCCAACAGCTCCTGTGTTTTCTTTGCAAGGTGTGACCATGATTCAGCACTGACCTCTCGGTGCAGAGAGGTCATGGGAAGCTCCCCTGGAAAGAAGAAAGGAGGCGAATGGTGGAAGTGTCGAAGGTAACCTTCC
The DNA here is from genome assembly GCA_033557465.1 of Ichthyophis bannanicus. Lineage (NCBI taxonomy): Eukaryota > Metazoa > Chordata > Amphibia > Gymnophiona > Ichthyophiidae > Ichthyophis > Ichthyophis bannanicus. The sequence goes on along the minus strand of CM066035.1, from coordinate 171,413,718 downwards.
CACACTACCTGCAACACCCAGGCATCGGTGGTGATGCCCGATCAGAGATGGGCGAAATGGACCAATATCCTCCTGAGTGCTTTGGAACCTGGCCCCCCAGGGGGAAGACAGGCTATGCCCAAGGAGTCAAAGCATCCCTCCCCACAGGGTATGGCTGGGGTGCTGTTTTGGGCTTGGGAGCTTTCAGCTTACGGTGGCTGTGACCCTGGCCCTTGGCCTGCTGACCTGTACTGGGGAGCGTGGTAGGCCAGAAACGAGGGTTACCTGCCATAAGCTTTTTACCCCTTTGGGTGGAAGGACATTTTCCCTAAAGCCTTCCAACGGGAAGGGTCAGCCGTCTTCCTGGAAAGCCTAGTCCCGGTCAGGAACTCTGTCTCCAGCTTGGTCATCTTGTCCGTCATGGGCTTGCAGAAGCAGCTCTCTCCCTGGCATTGGACATCTGCCAGTTTGTCCTGTACCCTTTGCTCCAAGTTCAAGGACTGTAGCCAGGCCAGGCATAAGGGCATTAATGCCTACCGCAGCCACACACACAAGCCATGGACTCGAAGCTGTCGAAAGCTGCTTGAGTCTGAAACTTAGAGCATTCCTTGACCGCGGAGACAAGGGTCCAGAAGCGCTTGAGGGATTCTCCTGCCAATCCAGCAGAGAATCCAGCAAGCACGTATACCAAATCCCTGAGGTACATGCCCATGTACAGCTGGTATGCCTGGATCCAGGCAGTGAGCATCGAGTCCTGGTAGCACCACCTGCCAAAGAGTCCATGGTATGGGCATCCCTGCCACTGGGCACCGAGGAGTGCATCTTCTTGCTTTTGATCAGACGCATGGCCGACTCTACCACCATAGAGTTGGGTGGCAGCTGTGCCTTCTGAAATCCTGGGCTCTTGCCGACTCGATATTGGGAATCGAGTCGGTGGCTCATTACGGGCACAGTCACCAGCTTCTCCCACATCCTAAATAGCAAGCGTTCCAGACTGGGGGGGCAATCGGCACCATCAGTGTCTTCTTTGGAGGGGCCGTGTACTGGAGAATCTCCAGGTCCTTAGCATAAGGCTTGTCCTTTGGTTCCGCAATGAAGAACAGTGCCTTCGAACGTGAGGTCCTTGGGAGGCGACCACCGGCGCTCCTAAGGTGGAGATGGCGCCGAGGGCACATCTCTGTGGAGCATAGTATCATGGGACTTGTCGGTCTCCCAACCCGATTCAGAGCCAGAGGAGACCTCGGATCTTGGGCAGTCCATCAAGCTGATGCACCACTGGCATGGGGAACGTGCTGCCTGATGCACCAACTCCGATGTACTCCGGGATGGGTGTGAGGTCGATCACCTTGGCTCCGAGCCAGTGAACCGCACCAGGATGGGCTGGACTTACTCCAGAGAGGTCAGAGCCATGGAGGGGGTCATGATCGGCGCAGATGAACTGGAACACAGCTTGGCTGCACCGCGAGGAAGGCAGCTAAGCTGTGTTCCAGGGCCACCATCCTGATCTCAAGGCCAGCGGGCTCCGCAGCCTCTGGTTCTGGTCTCAATGGAAACAAGCCCAGAGCCAGATCCCTCAAGGAGGTGCCACCAATGATGATCATGCTGGGGGACGAAGCCCGATCCCCCAATGTGGTGGGAGTATCATCTCACTGGGGTAGCTTTGAGGGCTGCTCCCAGCCATCGCCCTTGGCATCAGGTTGAGGGCTCCGAGCCCGGGTACCCGAGGACTTACCTCCAGCGCTGGAATCAGACTGCATTTTCAACCTCGGCTGGGACGACAACTTGAGCCCGTGTGAGAGCTCCTTGGAGGATGATCCTTGGTCCTATGCTCCGCGACCTCGGGGCTTGGATCGAGCACGAACTCATGAATCCGAGTCATTGGACATGGTCCCCGAGGGCAGTGACGCCATGCTCCAGGATGATCGCACAACTGAACCCTTCGAGCCAAACATGCCCTTACGGTGCTGCTCCTGCTTCTTCCGGCTCTTTGCTACCACCTGCAGGCATAGCAGGCAGGAGTCGCCGCTGTGGTCAGGCCCTAAGCACCAAAGACAGCAACTGTGGCTGCGATGGACATGGTGCAGGAATATTTACCACAGTACTTGAATCCACTGATCGTAGACACAGCGGGGAATGGCACCCGCGAGGTCAATCTCACACATCCTGGTCAAGGAGGGCGCGAGGGATCACCCACGCCCACAAAAAAAAAAGAAATACCGGAGAAAAATATGATGCTGAGGCAAGGGCAGATTCAGGCAGCGAGAAGGTGATCGTGGAACAGATTCAGCAAAAGGTGCAAAAAAACGCACGGAGGGGGTGCATCACTGGCAGGAGCCCACTGCTACGACTCATTGGGAGTGGCATGCGGGCTTCCATCGTTTAATGCTGGTGGAACGCCTGGAAGCCAAGGGCAGAGTCAAGAAGTGGGGGAAATTCCTGTCTTACACTGATACATTGGCCCCTACGGCTCGCAATGAAATACTCTCAATATAGGGGTCAATGTGGATGGAACAACAGTTGAGGGAATTTTGATGCCTGGGTGTGTCGCAAAGGACCCTGCTTCATAAAGTGGAGTAACACTCACATTTGGTAGAATTAGGTAGAGGTGAAACTTATTAACCTTTGACACAATGGGTTGCTGTGGGAGTGGTGTAAGTGCACCCACTGCTCCCCGGCTTTCTCATAACTACGCTTCTGCCATTTCCTTGGTTGCTCCCAGGAGATTGGGAAGGGTTTTAAAATAATAGAAAAGTGCTAGTTATCATGGTGAATGTTTACGCTTTTGTACCATACATCCTATCAGTTGCAGTAACTATACTGTATGCAAGTCCCCTCAATAAAGAGTAGTTACTCACCTGTAACAGGTGTTCTCCAGGAGCAGCAGGAATCAGTCCTCACATATGGGTGTCATCGGTGCCGATGAAGCCCCAGCGGAGCATTTCCCCAGCTTTCTATGAAAGCCTTTGGGAATGCAAGCACGCATGCGCGGTTCCCTTCCCGCCTAAAGGTGCCATCTTACCTCAGTCAAATGACATAGCTAAGAACAGCACACAAAAATGAAAAATAAACTATGTACAACTGCAACTCCAAGGGGAGGAGGGAGGGTTGTGAGGACTGATTCCTGCTGCTCCTGGACAACATCTGTTACAGATGAGTAACTACTCTTTCTCCAGGACCAAGCAGGAAGTCAGTCCTCACATATGGGTGACTCCCCAGCTCTGGGCTACCGAGGAACCCAAGCTGAACAAGAGAACTCCCTCTAGTCTCAGCAGCAAAGAAAGGCTTTTCAAGGACACAACCTCCACCGGTAGCCCAAAAGAGGGCAGGAGTTGCCTAAACCTCAAAGAGATTCCGGAGTACTGCCTGGCCAAAAGCACTGTCCCAACGGGACTCCCTCTCCAGGCAGTAATGGACCGCAAAAGTCTGGCTTGAAGACCAAGTTGCAGCCCTGCAGATGTCTACCAAGGGCACAGAGCAGAGATGAGCCACTGAGGCAGCCATTGCCCTGACACGATGGGCTGTGACCATCCCCTGCAAAGGAAGGTCAGCCGCCTTGTAAGCCCAGGTGATACAGTCAGACACCCAGATGGACAAGGTACGATTGGACACAGCCAACCCCAACTTATTGGGGTCAAAGGATACGAAGAGCTGAGTAGCCCTTCTATGCCCCTGCGTACGGTCAAAGCAGAAGGATAAGGTCCTCATACAGTCCAGGGTATGCAGGACTGCATCAGCCTGGCTTGCATGAGGCCTAGGGAAGAATGTTGGAAGAACCACCTCCTGATTGAGGTGGAAAGAGGAGACAACCTTTGGGAGGAACTTTGGATGAGTCCTGAGGACTACCCTGTTCCTATAAATCCTGGTGTAAGGCCTGTCACAGACCAGGGCCTGAAGCTCACTTACTCGCCTAGCTGAGGTAAGGGCTATTAGGAAGAGTGTCTTCCAGGAGAGGAAGCATAGTGGATAATTAGCCATCGGCTCAAAAGGTGGGCGAGTCAGTTGCTGCAAGACCACATTCAGCTCCCACTCAGGGGCAGGAGGACAGATGGGAGGCTTGAGCAAAAGCAAGCCCCTGAGAAAGCGGGACACCAAGGGGTGACCAGATAGAGACTGCCCCTCTACCAATGAGTGGTGAGCTGCTAGAGCTGAGAGGTGGACACGAACAGAATTGGACTTAAGTCCCTGATTGGATAAGTGCAGTAAGTACTGAAGCACTACTGGCACAGTACAGGAGAAAGGATCCTCTGTACGTAGGTGACACCACACAGAAAACCTCTTCCACTTGAGAGCATAGGTTTTCCTAGTGGAGTGTTCCCTAGAGGCTAGGACAACCTCCTCAACTTCCTGAGGTAGGCCCCAGGGAGCCAAAACTACCCTTGCAGCCTCCAGGCCATCAAATTGAGAGACTTGAGATTGGGGTGCAGAAGGGAACCCTGGTCCTGTGTGAGAAGGTCGGGTTGCAACCCCAGAGGCAGTGGAGGATCCACCGCCAGTTGAAGCAGAAGAGGAAACCAAGGCTGTCTCGGCCACCTGGGAGCTACCAGCAGGACCGAGGCTTTGTCCTGAAGAATCTTGAACAGGGTTCTGGCCACCAAGGGCGTGGGAGGAAACGCATAGAGGAGGCCCTGAGACCAAGATATCAGAAAAGCATCCGCTGCTATCCGCAGAGGATATGGTTGCCTGGAGCAGAACTTTGGCAGCTGCTTGTTCATGGGGCTGGCAAAGAGATCTATCAAAGGGAGACCCCATTTCAGGAAGATCTTCTGAACGACTGAAGGATGCAGCTGCCACTCGTGGGGCTGCAGTATCCTGCTTAATCTGTCTGCCAGGTAATTGTCCTGGCCCGGAAGGTACACAGCCCTGAGGAGCATGTTGTGCTTGAGGGCAAAAGAACAAAGGTCCTGAGCCTCACGAAAAAGGATCCTGGACCCAGTTCCGCCCTGTTTGATCACATAGAACATGGCAACTTGGTTGTCTGTCTGGATCAGGAAAGACTGGTGAGTCAGGGTAGGAGCGAAAGCTTTGAGTGCTAAGCGACTAGCTCTGAGTTCGAGGAGACTGATTTGCTGTGCAGCTTCCCAGGGAGACCAGAGGCCCTGGGTGCACTTGCCCAGACAATGCGCTCCCCAGCCTTGCAGGGAGGCATCTGTTAGCATAACTGTGTAACCTGGAATCTGAAAGGGCACCCCTTTCAGCAGATTGGGTGGGTGTAGCCACCAATTGAAGGAGTGCAGAAATGGTTTGGACACTCTTATCCTGTCGCTGAGGTTGCCTGTGGCCTGTGACCACTGAGCTCGAAGACACCACTGTGCAGGCCTCATATGGAGCCTGGCATTGGGGGTCACATGTACTGTCAAAGCCATGTGGCCTAGAAGCCTCAGGCAGAGTCTGGCGGAGACAAGGGACCTGCTGAGAAACTGACTTGCCAAGGCCATCAACCTTTGGGCTCTGTTTTCTGGCAAGAATGCCTTTGCCAGGAGAGAGTCCAACCTTGCCCCTATGAACTCCAAGTTCTGGGAAGGGAGCAAAGTATGACAAACCCCAGGCGTTGTAGAAGAGCAATGGTCCTGAGGGTGGCTTGATTGGCCTCTTGACCTGTCTGACCCCTGATGAGCCAGTCGTCCTGATAGGGGAAGACAAAGATGCCCTGATTTCTCAGGTAGGCCGCCACCACTGTTAAGCACTTTGCAAAGACTCTGGGGGCGGAGGTGAGGCCAATAGGCAGCACTCTGTACTGATAATGGTTTCCTCCCACGATGAACCTTAGGTACTTTCTGTGGTCTGGATGAATGAGGATGTGAGTGTACGCATCCTTTAGATCTAAGGAGCATAGCCAATCTCCCTGCTGGAGGTAGGGCAGAAGGGTTCCAAGAGTAAGCATCTTGAACTTTTCTTTCACTAGGAACTTGTTGAGGTTCCCGAGGTCCACAATGGGACGAAGGCCACCGGTCCTTTTGGGCACCAGGAAATACCTGGAGTAGAATCCGTGACCTTGCAAGTGGGGAGGGACAGGCTCCACCGCCCTGTCCACCAACAGATCCTGAAGTTCCTGACGGAGAAGGTCTGTGTGCAGAGGAGGCCTTGGAGGCTCCCCTGGAAAGTATGGGAGTGGCAGCTGGTGGAAATGGAGGGCATATCCCTTGTGGATTATCTCCAGCACCCAACTGTCCCCGGTGATAAGGGGCCACTGGTGGGCAAAGAGGGTGAGACGACCTCCTATGCAGGGTTGGGAGAGCAGTGGAGAAGAGGCTATGCTCAAGGAGTCAAAAGCCCCCACCCTGCTGAGTGGTAGCAGGGGCCTGAGGCTTGGGGGTCCTCTGCCTACGGGGCCCATTACCCTTGCCCTTGGCTTGCTGACCCTGGGGGGCAGCTTGGGCAGCCTGATATTGTGGGTACTGTTTGTAGGCAGTGCCCTTCCTCGGGTAAAGGGCTTTTTACCCGAGCCCTTCTTTTTATGAGAAGGGGCAGAGGTCTTGCTCGACAGCCTTGTCCGAGTGAGGTGTTCTGTCTCGAGCTGAGCGGCCTTCTCGGTCATGGGCTTGCCAAAAAGGTTTTCACCTCGGCAAGGGACATCGACCAACTTGTCCTGAACCCATGGCTCGAGGTCCAATGACTGCAGCCATGCCTGGCGTCGAGCCGCAATGCCGGCTGCCGCAACTCGGGCCGAAGCCTCGAAGCCATCGTAGGCGGCGCTGGACATGAACTTCGAGCAGTCCCGAATCCCCGAGGACAAGGACTTAAATCTCTGCAAGGGTTCCCGGAGAGACCAGAAGAGAACCCGGCCAACTCCTTGGCCAGATCCCACAAATACATGCCCATGTACAGCTGGTAAGACTGGACACGGCAAGCAAGCATCGAGCCCTGAAAGCACTTTCTACCGACGCCATCGAAGTTTCGGGCCTCTCTGCCAGGAGGCACAGAGGAGTGCATCTTCTGGCTCTTCAGACGATGCATGGCCGATTCCACAACCATGGATGGTATGGTAGCTGTGCCTTTTGAAAGCCAGGGCTCTTCCGGAGCCGATAGATCGAATCGACTCGCTTGCTAAGAACCGGCGCCGAGGCCGGTGCCTCCCGCATACGGAAAAGGAGCTGTTCCAGCATCGGAGGAACCAGGACACTAAAGGACTCCTTTGGAGGAGAGTCATACTGCAGCGCCTCGAGCTCTTCAGCTCGAGGCTCTTCCTCGGGGTCCGCCGGAATAGCCAAGACAGTGGCCATATCCCGGACGTACTCCGAGAACCGGGTGTCCTCCGTGGGGGACCTACTCCGGGGCTCAGACTGCTGTGAGTCCGAAGGGACACTCCGAGTCTTAAAGATATCAGGAGACTCCTCGTCCTCCGTCTCCCAAGCCGACTCGTCCGAGGAAGAGTCGGGGTCCGACCCCGCGGGGCCCTGGAGCACCCGCCCCGACGCCAGAAGCACCGGCGTCGACGCCCTTGGTCCCGAACGGGAGGTCGAGGGAGACCGCGACCGAGGTCGACTCCGAGCCACGATGGACTCGAGTATCGGCTCGGTCTCCGGGGTAGACTTCGACGTCGACGTCCCGGTGGTCGGGGCAGATGCGCCAGACAGGCTGGCCATCAGTGCCCGCTGCTCCTCCATGAAGGCAGACATTCTGCTCTCCAAGGCTGTCATCCTGAGACTCAGCTCGGGAGACGCAGCAGCCACCAACTCGGGCCCCAGCGGCGCCAGGCCCAACGTCGGCTCCCTGGGAGGAGAGTCCACGAGGACTACGGTGCTTATGTGTCCAGCAGACTCCGGCTCCACACAAGGAACTTTGGCAGGCTTCTCCGTTTCCAAGGGCCCGGGGCGACAGTCGGGGGGTCTTAGACCTGGCCCTCAAGGAGCCAGGGACCTCCTCCGACGAAGCCCTCGCGAGCCGTTTCTTCCTCTTGCGTTCCGGGTCGGGGGACCCCCTGTCCGAGGAGCTTCGACGCGCTCGGGATCGGAATCCCGAGGCCTCAGACGAGGTCCGGGTCCGGCCAAAGGCTGAGTCCGAGAAAAGCCTTTCCTTTTGCTGCTGGCGACTTCGTAGTGCCTTGGAAGACATTTTCCCACAAGCCCCGCACGACTTAGGATCGTGGTCGGGGCCGAGGCACCGAAGGCAGCAGTCATGTGTATCGGTGAGAGACATTAGTTTCTTACACAGATCACACTTCTTAAAACCACTGGAAGCCATCGGGGAAAAAAGAGCCCCCGCGAGGTCAAAAGACCGGCCTTCCAGGGAAAAAGAGAAAAAAGGGCGCGAACGCCAGCCATGAAGGGCAAAAACCGAAAAAGAAGAATCGGGCTCGATACCGGTTACCGAACCCGGCGGGAGGGGAACCGGCGTCGAACCGGTAGAAAAAAAGATCAAAAAAATCGCTGAAAAATCTAATTTTAACTGGGAAAACTGGACACACGTCCGGTGGGCTTCACGGAAAAAAAGAGACTGAGGTAAGATGGCACCTTTAGGCGGGAAGGGAACCGCGCATGCGTGCCTGCATTCCCAAAGGCTTTCATAGAAAGCTGGGGAATTGCTCTGCTGGGGCTTCATCGGTGCCGAGGACACCCATATGTGAGGACTGACTTCCTGCTTGGTCCTGGAGAAACAGATTTATATATAAAAAACAAAAAAAAAGCACGAGAAGATAAAGGGAAAAAAATCAACTTTTACCGGGGACAAGGACAAGGCATCTGCAGGGCTCTGCGGAAAAAAGAAGACTGAGATAAGAAGGCACCCTTGGGAGGGAAGGTGACCGCGCATGCATGGTGTAACTCCCAAAGGCTTTATTTGAAAGCTAGGGAGTAAACCTGTGCGGGCTCCTTTGGTGCCAATGTCACACATATGTGAGGACTGACTTCCTGCTTGTTCCCAGAGAACCAAAATATACTTTTGGAGTGGTTATGTGTTGAGTTAATGGGCTTTATGGACCTTGGTCTGACCCAGTATGGCATATCTTATGTTCTTATATTTAGATAGATATTCATTTTCACTAAGTGAGTTTGCTTTTTATAAACAGACACACAAGCTATTCAGCATGCACTGACAGCGCTAACGCTAAACAGATAGTGTAGGCAGAGCTGGCCCTAGAGTTCATTAAAAGTGTTAGAGTCCTGGGCGAACCTCAAGCTTTACCTCCTCCCCCCCCTCCTCCCCGGCTGTCAAAATAGCATAGTTACTCACCTGTAACAGGTGTTCTCCGGGGACAGCAGGAATAAGTCCTCACATAATGGGTGACGTTGGCACCGAAAGAGCCCTCGCAGAAGCTTCCTTCCAGCTTTCAAAGAAAGCCTTTGGGAGATGCCATCACATATGCGTGGTCCCCTTCCCACCCAAGAGTGCCATCTTGCTCAGTCAGATCACATAGCTAAAAGACAGCAAAAATAAAAGATGGTAAAGGAGCAACTCCAAGGGGAGGAGACTCCCCCACAAGCAGCAGCAATTTAGTCAGTGCACACAAACCACAGTATGACCCCTGTGTCCGATGAAACCAGCACTCCTGTAGCCTGAACACAGAAGGGTAGGAGTTGCCTAAACTCCGAAAAGGTTACGGAGCACAGCCTGGCCGGGCACTGTTCTGTCGGGACTCTCTTTCCAGGAAGTAATGGGCTGAGAAGGTATGGACTGAAGACCAGGTGGCGGCCTGGCAGATGTCCACCACTGGGACAGAGCACAAGGTTGCCACCGAGGCCGCCATGGCCCTGACATGGTGCGCCGTGACGCGGCCTTCCAGTGGGAGTCTCGCCTGCTCATAAGCGAGGGCAATACAGTCTGCCACCCATGTGGACAAAGTACGCTTGGTCACCACCTTCCCCAGCCTATTGGGGTCATAGGAGATGAAAAGCTGAGAGGTTTTGCAGTGGCCCTGAGTGCATCAGATATAGAAGGACCAAGCCCTCTTACAGTCCAAAGTGTGAAGGACCGTCTCTGCCCGACTGGAGTGAGGTTTTGGAAAGAAGGTAGGGAGCACCACTTCCTAGTTGAGATGGAAGGGCAATACTAGCTTCGGCAAGAATTTGGGGTGCATGAGAAGCACCACTCTGTTCTTGTAGAACCTGGTATAGGGCGCTTCCGCCACAAGGGCCTGAAGCTCGCTAACTCTGCAAGCAGAGGTAAGCGCAACCAGGAAAGCCACATTCCAAGAGAGGTAGCGAAGGTGGCAGGTAGCCAGAAGCTCGAAAGGCGGGCAGGTGAGTGAGCTGCCCCAACACTGTTGAGGTCCCATTCGGATGCCGGAGGGTGAACCGGGGGCTTCGATAAGAGCAGGCCTCGAAGAAAATGGGTCATCAAAGGATGGACCGAGAGGGGCATACCATCCACCAGATGGTGGTGCGCCGCCAGGGCACTAAGGTACACTCGGACGGAGTTAGACTTGATCCAGGATTGAGAGAGGTGGAGAAGGTACTGTAACACCAGTGCCACCGGGCAGGAGAAAGGGTCAGCCCCGTGTTCAGCACACCAAACAGAGAACCTGTGCAATTTGAGGGAATAAGCCTTCCTAGTGGAGGCCTTGCGAGAGGCCAGTAGAATGTCTTCCACCTCAACCGGAAGGATGAAAGGGGCCAGAGTCACCCTCTCAGCAGCCATGCTGTCAGCGACAGGGACCCCAGGTTGGGGTGCAGGAGAGAGCCACCCTCTTGAGATAGGAGTCCCGGGGCAGTACCCAAGGGGTTGGGAGTCTCCACCGTCAACTGTAGAAGCAGTGGAAACCACGGTTTCCAGGGCCACAGAGGAGCTATCAGGATGAACGAGGCCCTGTTGTGGAGGGCCCTGAACAAGGTCTTGGCGATCAGCGGCATAAGAGGGAAGGTATACATGAGGCCTTCTGACCATGAGACCAGCAAAGCATCCGCTGCCACCCTGGAAGTTTTGGCCTGCCGGGAGCAGAAGCGGGGCAACTGAAAGTTGTCCGGGATGGCGAACAGGTCCATAACGGGTTCCCCCAGAGCTGGAAAATCTGACTGGCTACCCTGGGGTTCGGCTGCCACTTGTGTGGCTGGAGAACTCTGCTGAGCCTATCGGACAGTAGGATGTCCTGGCCTGGCATGTACACTGCCTGCTGGAGGATACCCTGTTGGATTGCGTACAAGCAGAGGACCAGAGCCTCCTGACAAAGAGTTTGAGATCCTATGCCCCCCTGTTTGTTCACGTAGAACATCGCCACCTGGTTGTCCGTCTGGACCAGCACCGGCTGGTGATGCAGGTGGTGACAGAAGACCCTCAGGGCTAGGTGTATGGCTCGGAGTTCCAGGAAGTTGATCTGCTGGGTGCTCTCATCTGGTGACCAGTTGCCCTGAGTGCAGAGATCTCAGCAGTGGGCTCCCCAGCCAAACAAGGAGGCATCCATGTTGAGGACCCTTGATGGGCTTGGGGCCTTAAAAAGTTATGCCTGCCTCGAGATACTGGGGAGACTGCTACCAGACCAGAGAATCCGCCAATTGGCAGGTCACAGAAACTGTCTCGGAGACGACCCATGGCCTGAGACCACTGGTCCCAGAGACACCAATGCGCCGCCCTCATGTGGAGGCGAGAGTAGGGGGTGATGTGGACTGTGGAAGCCATGTGCCCAAGGAGGCGCAAGAGAAGCCGAGCGGGCACCGAGGGATGGTACTGTATTTCCCTGAGATGATTGGCTCGGTCCCTCGGCAAGAAAGCCTTCGACTGGACAGTGTCAATCTTTGCCCCAATGAACTCCAGACACTGTGTCAGGAGGAGGTTAGACTTGGGGTAGTTTATGACAAAACCAAAGTGTTGCATAACCTGGATGGTGTGGGTGGTGGCCTGCAGCACCTCTGAGGCTGTGTCTCCCTTTATGAGACAGTCGTCCAGGTAGGAAAAGACCAAGACCCCCTGGAGCCGGAGGAAGGCGGCCACGACCGCCAGGCATTTTGTGAAAACGCTTGGGGCAGAGGCTAGGCCTAAGGGGAGCACCCTGTACTGAAAGTGCCTGCCCGCCACTACAAACGGCAGGTACTGCCTGTGGTTGGGGTGGATGAGGATGTGGGTATTAGGCTCCATGAGATCTAAGGAGCATAGCCAGTCTCTCTGCTGGAGGTATCTTATTTTATTTATTTATTTATTTATTTATTTATTTAACAATCGCTTATATACCGCACTTTCCCAATGATCGGGTGCGGTTTACAAAAAACAAGTTAAGGGACAAATCAAAGATCTGTGTTTTTACATGGAACATCAGAGAACTATGTACAATCGGCCTGAACCTTAAACAAAGCATATTTAGTTAGAACCTTAAACAAAGCATATTTAGTTGAAACTGAGATCAAAGTACAATAACAAAAAACTAAACAACAATAAACTATATAAGAACTATATAAAGAAAGCGTAGTTACTCACCTGTAACAGGTGTTCTCCAGGAGCAGCAGGAATCAGTCCTCACATATGGGTGACGTCGGCGCCGACGGAGCCCTTGCGGAGCAATTTTCCCCAGCTTTCAAAGAAAGCCTTTGGGAATTGCAGCGCGCATGCGCGGTCCCCTTCCCGCCCAAAGGTGCCATCTTGGCCAGTCTGATGACATAGCGAAAAGACAGCAAAAAATTTGCAAAAACTAAATCATATGACTGCAACTCCATGGGGAGGAGGGAGGGTTGTGAGGACTGATTCCTGCTGCTCCTGGAGAACACCTGTTACAGGTGAGTAACTACGCTTTCTCCAGGACCAAGCAGGAAGTCAGTCCTCACATATGGGACTCCCAAGCTTAAGGCTACCGGAGACCCTAAGCACAAAAATGAGCTCCGTCTAGCTCAGCAGCACAGAAGGAAGGAATCTTCTCTAACTAATCTCCAACCGGTAGCCCAACATCCGGGATGGAGGGTAGGAGTTGCTTAAACCTCGAAGAGATTACGGAGGACTGCCTGTCCGAAAGCACTGTCCCTGCGGGACTCCCTCTCGAGGCAGTAATGGGTTGCAAAAGTCTGGCTCGAAGACCAAGTGGCGGCCCGGCAGATGTCTGCCAATGGAACAGAGCGGAGGTAAGCCACTGACGCAGCCTTCGCCCTAACCCGGTGAGCCGTGACTCGACTTTCCAACGAGAGGCCTGCCGCCCCATAAGTCCAAGCGATACAGTCAGCTACCCAGATGGACAGAGTACGCTTGGAGACAGGGAGCCCTAATTTATTAGGGTCGTAAGACAGGAAGAGCTGAACAGTCTTACGGTGCTCCCGAGTACGATCAAGGTAGAAGGTTAACGCCCTTCTACAGTCCAGGGTATGCAAGACCATTTCAGCTCGGCTGGAGTGTGGCCTGGGAAAGAAGGTCGGAAGCACCACCTCCTGATTGATGTGAAAAGGGGAGACCACTTTTGGAAGAAACTTAGGGTGAGTCCGCAGGACTACCCTGTTCTTGTAGAACCTAGTGTAAGGGGGATCAGACACTAGGGCCTGCAGTTCACTAACGCGTCTAGCGGAAGTGAGGGCTACCAGGAATAAGGTTTTCCAAGAAAGAAAACGGAGAGGACAGGTAGCCATGGGTTCAAAAGGCGGACAGGTGATCCGATGTAAAACCACGTTCAGGTCCCAGTCGGGGGCTGGGGGGCGCAAAGGTGGTTTAAGGAGAAGGAGACCTCGGGAGAACCGCGCCACGAGAGGGTGGCCGGAAAGAGGCCTGCCTTCCACCGGCACATGATGTGCAGAAATAGCACTGAGGTGAACTTTGAACGAGTTGGACTTCAGTCCAAGATTGGAGAGGGAAAGCAAGTACTGCAAGACCACCGACACCGGGCAGGAGAAGGGGTCTTGAGACTGTTGAGTACACCAGGTGGAGAAGCAACGCCATTTAAGGGCGTAGGATTTCCGGGTAGAGGGTCGCCTGGAAGCTAGCACGACCTCTTCCACCTCTGGAGGCAGCAGGAGGGGAGCAAGGACTACCCTTTCAGCAGCCAGGCCATCAGATGAAGAGATCTGAGGTTGGGGTGTAGGAGAGACCCCTGATCCTGGGTCAGGAGATCGGGTTGAAACCCCAGAGGCAACGGAGTATCTACCGCCAGTTGCATCAGAAGCGGGAACCACGGTTGCCTGGGCCACCGGGGAGCTATCAGGATCATCGAAGCCTTGTCCTGGAGAACCTTGAAAAGTGTTCGAGACACCAGCGGCATGGGAGGAAAGGCATACAGAAGGCCCGTGGACCATGAGAGCAGAAAAGCATCCGCCACTACTCGGAGGGGATGCGGTTCCCGAGAGCAGAACCGAGGAAGTTGCCTGTTCAGAGGACTGGCAAAGAGATCCAGCGTGGGGAGGCCCCACTGGAGAAAGATCCTTTGAACCACCAACGGGTCCAATCTCCACTCGTGTGGTTGGAGGATTCTGCTCAGTTTGTCTGCCAGGTAATTTTCTTGACCTGGGAGATAGACGGCTTTGCGGAGGATCCCTCGGCTGACGGCCCAAGCGCAGAGCTTTTGTGCTTCCCGACAGAGGAGGAAGGAGCCCGTGCCCCCCTGTTTGTTCACGTAGATCATGGCCACCTGATTGTCCGTCTGGACGAGGACGGACTGGCGAGTGGTAAGGTGGGAGAAGGTCCGGAGAGCCAGGCGGATCGCTCTGAGCTCCAGGAAGTTGATCTGCTGGGCAGATTCCCACGGTGTCCAGAGACCCTGAGTACATGTCCCTTGGCAATGTGCTCCCCAACCCAGGAGAGAAGCGTCGGTCGTCAGTACCTGAACAGGCGGAGGAGACTGAAAAGGCATTCCGAGCACGAGGTTGGGCAGATGAAGCCACCACTGTAGAGAAGAGACCAGCGGGCTGGAGATTTGTACGGAGTCCGCTAGTCTCCCCGAGGCCTGACGCCATTGTGAGCGAAGGCACCATTGAGCAGGCCGCATATTCAGGCGGGCATTGGGGGTCACATGGACCGTGGAAGCCATATGGCCGAGCAGTTTCAGAAAGTGCCTGGCTGAGACCCGGGAATGGCTGCGAAAGCGGCTGGCGAGAGCCATGAGCCGGTGTGCCCTGTCGAGCGGCAGAAAGGCTCGCGCTTGAAGCGTGTTTAACCTGGCGCCTATGAACTCGAGATCCTGAGAGGGGAGCAAAGTGGACTTTTCGAAGTTTATGACAAAGCCCAAGTACTGGAGCACAGTCACAGTACGTTGCGTGGCGTGAGTGGCCTCCGTGGAGGACGGTGCTCTGATGAGCCAGTCGTCTAGGTAAGGGAAGACAAAGAGGCCTTGAAGCCGGAGATAAGCCGCCACCACTGCGAGACATTTTGTGAAGACTCGTGGTGCGGAGGATAGGCCAAAGGGCAGTACCCTGTACTGGTAATGATTGCCTGCCACCACAAATCTCAGGTATTGTCGGTGGCTTGGGTGGATGAGGATGTGAGTGTAGGCATCCTTTAGATCCAAGGAGCATAGCCAATCTCCCTGCCGGAGGTAGGGCAGCAGGATTCCAAGGGTAAGCATCTTGAACTTTTCCCTTTCCAGGAACTTGTTGAGGTTTCGCAAGTCCAGGATGGGTCTGAGGCCTCCAGTTCGCTTTGGTATCAGGAAGTACCTGGAATAAAAGCCTTGACCTCTCAGGTGGTGGGGCACCGGCTCCACCGCCTGTTCCTGAAGAAGACTTGCCAACTCTTGAAGGAGTAAGTCCCGGTGAAGAGGGGGTCGCAGAGGCTCCCCTGGAAAGTAGGGGGGAGGTACCTGGTGGAAGTGTAGAAGATAGCCCTCTCGGACTATGTGGAGCACCCAGGTATCTGACGTGATGTTGGACCACATGTGGGCAAAGTGGACCAGCCGGCCTCCCGTGCTGAGAGAAACCAGCGGAGGGGGAGAGGCTATGCTGAAAGAGTCAAAAACCCCCACCCTGCGGAGCAGGGGCCGGTGGCGCAGGCTTGGGGGCTTGCTGCCTACGGGACCCGTTACCCCGTCCCTTGGCCTGCTGACCCTGTTGGGGAGCTGCGGAGGCCTGATAATGAGGGTAGTGTTTATAGGCAGCCGTCTTCCTCGGGTAAAAGGGCTTTTTCCCCGAGCCCTTCTTCTTCTGGGAAGGGGCAGAGGTTTTCCTGGAGAGCCGAGTCCTGGTGAGAGTCTCTGTCTCGAGTTGTGCAGCCTTCTCGTCCATAAGTTTGCCAAAGAGGTTTTCACCTCTGCAGGGGACATTGACCAACTTGTCCTGCACCCAGGGCTCGAGGCCGGATGACTGAAGCCAAGCCTGTCGGCGGGCCCCGATGCCGGCTGCGGCTACTCGAGCCGATGCCTCAAAGCCATCATAGGCTGCTCGAGAGATAAACTTTGAGCACTCTCGAATACCAGTGGACAAGGCCAGGAACCTCCGCAAAGGTTCCTCGGAGAGACCAGCAGAGAATCCGGCTATTTCTTTAGCCAGGTCCCTGAGATACATGCCCATGTAGAGCTGGTAAGTCTGGACCCGACAAGCAAGCATAGAGCCCTGGAAACACTTCTTACCGATGCCATCCAGGCTGCGGGCTTCCCTGCCGGGAGGCACCGAGGAGTGCATCTTCTGGCTCTTGAGCCTATGCATGGCCGATTCCACCACCATGGAATGGTGCGGCAGCTGTGCTTTTTGGAAACCAGGGCTCTTGCGGACTCGATATATGGCATCGACCCGCTTGCTTAATACCGGCGACGACGCCGGGCTCTCCCACATGCGGAAGAGAAGTCGTTCCAGCATCGGAGGAACCGGTACAGTAAAATGCTCCTTTGCAGGAGAGTCATACTGGAGGGCATCGAGCTCTTCGGTTCGAGGCTCCTCCTCGGGATCCGCAGGGAAGGCCAAGGCCTTGGCCATATCCCTCACGAAGTCCGAGAACCGTGCATCCTCCGGAGGGGACTGTCTCCGAGGTCCGGACTCGGGGGAGTCCGAAGGGATACACCGAGTCCGAAAAGAATCAGGTGACTCTTCCACCTCGGATTCCCAGGCGGACTCCACGGAGGAGGAGTCGAGCGGCTCTGGTCGGGCGGGCACAGACGCCGTCCGCCCCGACGCTGAGGGAGTCGGCATCGACGACCGCGGCCCCGAACGGGAGGCCGAAGGGGACCTCGACCGAGGATCGACTCGAGCCCGCATGGATTCGAGGATCGGCTCGGTCTCCGGGGTCGACTTAGACGTCGACGTCCCGGCAGTCAGGGCAGAAGCGCCAGCGAGGCCAGCGATCAGTGCCCGCTGCTGGTCCATGAAGGCAGCCAGGCTGCTCTCCAAGGCCGTCAACCTGAGTCTGAACTCAGGAGACCCAGCAGCCCCCGACTCGGGCCCCGACGGCGTCGGGCCCGACGTCGGACCCCTCGGAGGCGAGTCAACGAGGACAACAGGACTTACGTGAGCAGACGAGTCCATCTCCAGACGAGGCTGTTTGGACGGCCGCTCCAGCTCCAAAGACCCGGGCCGGCTATCGGGGCTATGCGACCTGGCCCTCGCGGAGCCAGGAGCATCCACCGACGCCGTCCTCGCGGGTTTCTTCCGCCGATGATGTTCCCGGGTAGGAGACCCCCTCTCAGAGGAGCTCCGGCGGTGTTCAGAGCCAGATTCCCTGGACACCGAAGCTTCTGACGAGGTCCGGGTACGGCTGGGGTCAGAGAAGATTCTCTCCCGCTGATGCTGCTGACTCCGCAAAGATTTCGCGGACATCTTGCTACAGGCTCCACAGATCATTTCTTCATGATCTGGGCCCAGGCAACGGAGGCAGCAATCATGTGTGTCAGTAAGAGACATAAGTTTCTTACACTGAACACACTTTTTAAAACCACTGGCGGCCATCGGGGGAAAAAGGGCCCCTGTGAGGTCGAACGTTCGTGCCGCCAGGGAAAAGTGAAAAAAGCGCGAATTTGTCATGAAGGACAGAAAAACCGAAAAGAAGGGGAGGCCTCGCAACCGGCGTCGCGAGGCCAGACAGAAAAAGGACCGGCGTCGAACCGAAGAAAATACTAAAATAAAGAAACAAAATCAACTTTTTCAGCGGTGACTTGTAGACAGCGTCTGTAGGGCTCCGCGGAAAAAAGAAGACTGGCCAAGATGGCACCTTTGGGCGGGAAGGGGACCGCGCATGCGCGCTGCAATTCCCAAAGGCTTTCTTTGAAAGCTGGGGAAAATTGCTCCGCAAGGGCTCCGTCGGCGCCGACGTCACCCATATGTGAGGACTGACTTCCTGCTTGGTCCTGGAGAAAGAGTAGTTACTCACCTGTAACAGGTGTTCTCCAGGAGCAGCAGGAATCAGTCCTCACATATGGGTGATGTCGGCGCCGACGGAGCCCTCCTGCGGAGCATTTCCCCAGCTTTCAAAGAAAGCCTTTGGGAATTGCAGCGCGCAGGCGCGGTCCCCTTCCCGCCCAAGGGTGCCATCTTGCTTAGTCTAATGACATAGCTAAAAGACAGCAAAAAAATTAGCAAAATAAATCATATGACTACAACTCCAAGGGGAGGAGGGAGGGTTGTGAGGACTGATTCCTACTGCTCCTAGAGAACACCTGTTACAGGTGAGTAACTACTCTTTCTCCAGGACCAAGCAGGAAGTCAGTCCTCACATATGGGACTCCCCAGCCTAAGGCTACCGGAGACCTCAAGCCGAAAAAATGAGCTCCCTCTAGCTCGTCAGTAAGTAAGGAAGGAATCTTCTCTGAGAACGCCCCTGACCGGTAGCCCAACACCAGGGCCGGAGGGTAGGAGTTGCCTAAACCCCAAAGAGATTATGGAGTACTGCCTGTCTGAAAACACTGTCCCTGCGGGACTCCCTCTCAAGGCAGTAATGGGCCACAAAAGTCTGGCTTGAAGACCAAGTAGCGGCCCGGCAGATGTCTGCCAATGGAACAGAGCGGAGATGAGCCACTGACGCAGCCTTTGCCCTGACACGATGAGCCGTGACACGACCCTCCAACGAGAGGCCGGCTGCCCCATAAGCCCAGGCGATACAGTCAGCGACCCATATGGACAAAGTATGCTTGGAGACAGGTAGCCCCAACTTATTGGGGTCAAAAGAAATGAAGAGCTGAACAGCCCTCCGATGCTCCCGCGTATGGTCAAGGTAGAAGGACAACGCCCTCCTACAGTCCAGGGTATGCAGAACCATCTCAGCCAGGTTGGCATGCGGCCTGGGAAAGAAGGTCGGAAGAACCACCTCCTGATTGAGGTGAAAAGGGGAGACAACCTTAGGAAGAAACTTAGGGTGAGTCCGTAAGACTACCCTATTCCTGTAGAACCTAGTGTAAGGGGGATCAGACACTAGTGCCTGCAGTTCACTCACTCGCCTAGCAGAGGTAAGAGCTACCAAAAACAAGGTTTTCCAGGAGAGAAAACGGAGAGGGCAGGTAGCCACAGGTTCAAAGGGCAGACAAGTAATCCGCTGTAAGACCACATTCAGATCCCACTCAGGGGCCGGTGGACGCAAAGGAGGCTTAAGCAGAAGGAGGCCTCTGAGAAAACGAGCCACCAAAGGGTGACTGGAAAGAGGCCTTCCGTCCACCGGCGAGTGGTGCGCTGAGAGAGCACTGAGGTGAACTCTGACAGAGTTGGACTTAAGGCCTAGATTGGAGAGGTAAAGCAAATATTGCAATACTACCGCTACCAAGCACGAGAAGGGATTCTCGCTGTGCTGAGCACACCATGCGGAGAAGCTACGCCACTTAAGAGCGTAAGATTTCCTGGTGGATTGCAGTCTAGAGGCTAAGACTACATCTTCCACCTCTCGAGGCAGTAGTAGGGGAGCCAGGACTACCCTTTCAGCAGCCAGGCCATCAGATGAAGGGACTGGAGGTTGGGGTGCAAGAGAGTCCCCTGATCCTGCAACAGGAGATCGTGCTGAAACCCCAGAGGAAGAGGGGTGTCCACCGCCAGTTGCAGCAGAAGCGGGAAACATGGTTGCCTCGGCCACCTGGGGGCTATCAGGATCATTGAGGCCCCGTCCTTGAGGACTTTGAACAGTGTTCTGGATACTAGTGGCGTGGGAGGAAACGCATACAGTAGGCCTGTGGACCACGAGATCAGAAACGCATCCGCTGCTACTCTGAGAGGATGAGGTTGCCTGGAGCAGAATCTCGGGAGTTGCCGGTTCAGAGGACTGGCGAAAAGATCCATGGTGGGGAGGCCCCATCTGAGAAAAATCTGCTGAACCACCAACGGGTTCAATTTCCATTCGTGTGGTTGCAGGATCCTGCTCAGTCTGTCCGCCAGGTAATTTTCTTGACCTGGGAGGTAGACAGCCTTCAGGAGGATTCCGTGATTGACGGCCCAAGAGCACAGCCGTTGTGCCTCCTGACAGAGAAGGAAGGAGCCTGTGCCTCCTTGTTTGTTAACGTAGAACATAGCAACTTGATTGTCCATCTGGACTAGTACAGACTGGTGAGAGGCAAGGTGGGAGAAGGCTTTCAGAGATAGGCGTATCGCCCGTAGCTCCAGGAAGTTTATCTGTTGAGCAGCCTCCCAAGGGGTCCAGAGACCCTGAGTACACATCCCTTCACAATGTGCTCCCCAACCTAGAAGAGAAGCATCTGTCGTCAGCACTTGAGAATGCGGAGGGGATTGAAAAACCACTCAGAGTACCAGATTCGGAAGATGAAGCCACCATTGCAGAGAAGAGACTAGCAGGTCGGATATTCTTACTGAGTCCGCTAGGCTCCCTGTGGCCTGATGCCATTGAGTGCGAAGGCTCCACTGAGCAGGCCGCATGTGCAGGCAGGCATTGGGGGTTACATGAACCGTGGAAGCCATATGGCCGAGTAGTCACAGGAATTGCCTGGCAGAGACCAGGGAATTGCTGTGAAACTGCCTGGCCAGATCCATCAGCCTGTGGGCTCTGTCCATTGGCAGAAAAGCCTTCGCCTGAAGAGTGTCCAGCCTTGCTCCTATTTTTGCGAAGTTTATGACAAATCCCAAGTGCTGAAGCAGAGCCACAGTGCGAAGGGTGGCTTGATTGGCCTCCTGGGAAGACTGGCCCCTTATGAGCCAGTCGTCCAGGTACGGAAACACAAAAAGACCTTGAAGCCTTAGGTAGGCCGCCACCACTGCCAGGCACTTGGTGAATACCCTGGGCGCGGAGGTCAGGCCAAAGGGTAGTACTCTGTACTGATAGTGGTTTCCCCCACAACAAATCTGAGATATTGTCTGTGGTCTGGATGAATAAGGATGTGAGTATAAGCATCCTTGAGATCTAAGGAGCATAGCCAATCTCCCTGCTGGAGGTAGGGCAGCAGGATTCCAAGGGTAAGCATCTTGAACTTTTCCCTCTCCAGGAACTTGTTCAGGTTGCGCAAGTCTAGGATGGGTCTGAGGCCTCCTGTTCTTTTTGGTACCAGAAAGTACCTGGAATAAAAGCCATGACCTCTCAGGTGCTGGGGCACCGGTTCCACAGCCTGTTCCCTTAGTAGACTTGCTAACTCCTGAAGGAGTAGGTCCTTGTGCAGAGGGAGTCTTGGAGGCTCCCCCGGAAAATAGGAGGGAGGTACCTGGTGAAAATGGAGAAGATAGCCCTTCTGGACTATATGAAGCACCCAGGTATCTGATGTGACGGCTGACTACCTGTGGGCAAAATGGGCCAGCCGGCCTCCTGTGCTGAGAGAAGCCAGCTGAGGAGAAGAGGCTATGCTTTCTGAGTCAAAAACCCCCACCCTGCTGAGCAGGGGCCGGTGTTGGTGGCTTGGGGGCCTTCTGCCTACGGGGCCCATGACCCTGCCCCTTGGCCTGCTGACCCTGTTGGGGAGCTGTAGAGGCCTGAAAATGAGGGTATTGTTTATAGGCAGATGACTTCCTCGGGTAAAAGGTCTTTTTTCCCCGAGTCCTACTTCTTCTTCTGAGAAGGGGCAGAGGTTTTCCTGGACAGCCGAGTCCTGGTCAGAGTCTCGGTCTCGAGTTCTGCAGCCTTTTCAGCCATGGGCTTGCCAAAGAGGTTTTCACCTCGGCAGGGGACATCGACCAACTTGTCCTGTACCCATGGCTCGAGGTCGGACGACTGTAGCCAAGCCTGTCGGCGGGCACCGATGCCGGCCCCGGCTACTTGGGCCGAAGCCTCGAAGCCATCATAGGCTGCTCGAGAGATAAACTTCGAGCACTCTCGAATACCGGTGGACAAGGCCTGGAACCTCTGCAAAGGTTCCTCGGAGAGACCAGCAGAGAACCCAGCAATCTCCTTTGCCAGGTCTTGGAGATACATGCCCAAGTAGAGCTGGTATGTCTGGACACGGCAAGCAAGCATAGAGCCCTGGAAGCACTTCTTACCGAGGGCATCCAGGTTCTGGGCCTCCCGGCCGGGAGGCACCGAGGAGTGCATCTTCTGACTTTTCAGTCGATGCATGGCCGATTCCACAAACATGGAGTGGTGCGGTAATTGTGCCTTTTGGAACCCGGGGCTCTTGCGGACTCGATAGATGGAATCGACCCGCTTGCTTAACACCGGCGTCGAGGCCGGGGTCTCCCACATGCGGAAGAGCAGCCGCTCCAGCATCGGAGGAACCGGTACAGTAAAGGCCTCCTTCGGGGGAGAGTCATACTGGAGGGCCTTGAGCTCTTCGGCTCAAGGCTCCTCCTCGGGATCCGCGGGGAAGGCCAAGGCCTTGGCCATATCCCGCACGAAGTCCGAGAACCGGGTATCCTCCAGTGGGGATAATCTCCGAGGTTCGGACTCCGGCGAGTCCGATGGGACACACCGAGTCCGATAGGTGTCGGGTGACTCTTCGTCCTCCTTCTCCCAGCCCGACTCCTCGGAGGTGGTGTCGAGCGGCTCCGGTCGGGTGGGCACCGATGCCCTCCGCCCCGACGCCGAGGGTACCGGCGTCGACGACCTCGATCCTGAACGGGAGGCCGAGAGAGACCGTGGCCGAGGATCAACTCGAGCCCGCATGGACTCGAGGATCGGCTCGGCCTCCGGGGTCGACTTGGACGTCGATGTCCCGGTGGTCGGGGCAGATACACCGGTGAGACCGGCGATCAATTCCCGCTGCTGTTCCATGAAGGCAGCGAGGCTGCTCTCCAAGGCCGTCAACCTGAGTCCAAGCTCAGGAGACCCAGCAGCCCCCGACACGGGCCCCGACAGCGTCGGGCCCGACGTCGGCTCCCTTGGAGGAGAGTCCACGAGGACTACAGCACTCAACGTGTCCAGGAGACTCCATCTCGAGATGAGGTTGCTTGGCAGGCCTCTCCGACTCCGAAGACCCGGGACGGCTATCGGGGCTATGCGACCTGGCTCTCGAGGAACCAGGAGCGTCCACCGACGCCGCCCTCACGGGTTTCTTCTTCCTGCGCTGTTCCCGTGAAGGAGACCCCCGCTCAGAGGAACCTCGACGCTGCTCGGGGCCGGAGTCCCGAGACGTCGAGGCCTCTGACGAGGTCCGGGCCAGTCCGGATGCGGAGTCAGAGAAGATCCTATCCTTCTGGTGCTGCCGACTCCTCAACGCCTTTGAGGACATTTTGCCACACAGACCACAAATCATCAGGTCATGATCGGGTCCGAGGCAGCGGAGGCAGCAGTCGTGTGTGTCGGTAAGAGACATAAGTTTCTTACACCGATCACACTTTTTAAACCCGCTGGCAGCCATCGGGGGGAAAAAGGGCCCCTGCGAGGTCAAAAGACAGGGCTGCCAGTGAAAAAAGAAAAAATGGCGCGAACGCTAGTCACGAAGGACAAAAAACGAAAAAGGAGAGAGTGGGCTCGATACCGGCGTACCGGGCCCAGGCGGGAAAAGGATCCGGCGTCAAACCGAAGAAGTACAAAAAATAGGGAAATCAACTTTTTCCTCGGCGAAAAATTGAACTACGTCCGTCAGGCTCCGTGGAAAAAAGAAGACTGAGCAAGATGGCACCATTGGGCAGGAAGGGGACCGCGCATGCGCGCTGCAATTCCCAAAGGCTTTCTTTGAAAGCTGGGGAAATGCTCCGCACGAGGGCTCCGTCGGCGCCGACGTCACCCATATGTGAGGACTGACTTCCTGCTTGGTCCTGGAGAATATAGGGTTTATGCTATGTAAAATTGCCTAGTGTTTGATGGGCTAATTGAGATGTTAGGATGGGAAATTGCAGAGGGGGGTAAAGAATGTCGGAATAACAGGGGGTGGGATAGTTTAAGTTGCAGCTATTTTATGTCTTTTTTGGTAGGGCCTTCGTTGTCATTTGTCATTTGTTATTCGTTTTAGTGTCTTTCAGAGTTAGGGATCTGAATTGTTGTTAGATTATCCGTTTTCATTGTGGGAGAAAGAGTGTGTCATAGGAACAAAGTGTGATGTGAAAAGGTGGGTTTTTAGTTTCCGAGATCCTTAATTTCTGTTACTGCTCTGATTTCCTCAGGAAGGGAGTTCCATAGGATGGGTGCTGCATGGGAGAATGCCTTTTTGTTGGTTATCTTTTTAGCTTTTGTGAAGTCTTTCGGAGTTATAATTTTGTTTGTATAGCCTTTCCTGTGTATTATTTTATTAGTGTCTTTAGTAATAAGCTTGCTTAGTGTTGGTGGAACCATGTTATTTAATGCCTTGAAGGTAGTTATAATAGTCTTATAGTTTATCCTGCTTTGTATTGGTAGCCAGTGTAAGTTAGCTAGTACAGGTGTTATGTGTTCGGATATTTGAGACTTCATTATGATTCTAGCTGCTGCATTTTGTGCTAGTTGGAGTCTCTTAATGTTTTGTTTTGATGTGCCTAGAATAATTAAATTGGCAAAGTCAAAATGAGGTGTGATGATTGCCTGAATTATGCTCAAAAAGTCTTGTATATGGACAAGTGGGCGGAGTTGCTTTAGTATTCTGAGCTTGAAAAAGATTTTTTTTGTTGTGTTTCTAATATGTGAATCCAAACTGAGATGCATATCAAGGATGACGCCTAGATATTTCACTTCCGTTTTTACTTTAATGTCTTGGTTTTGAAATGTGATGTGTGATGGGGGGATATATGATTGGTCTTTCATTACAATTAATATGACAGTTTTTGAGTGGTTTATATGGAGGTTATAGTCTTTTAACCATGTTGTTATTTCATTGAGGCATTCAACAATGCCTAAGGGAGAGCATCTTGAACTTCTCCCTCACCAGGAATTTGTTGAGGTTGCGCAGGTTGAGGATGGGCCTTAGGCCCCCTGTCCTTTTTGGCACAAGGAAGTACCTGGAGTAGGACCCCTTCCCTTTGAGATGGTGGGGCACCGTTTCCACCACTTTGTCCTAGAGAAGTCCTGCCAACTCCTTCAGAAGGTGGTCCTGGTGGAGGGGAGACCTGAGGGGCTCTCCCAGGAAATAAGGGGAAGGTGTCTGAGTCAAGTGGAGGAGGTAACCCTCCCTGACTACCCGAAGTGCCCAGGAATCGGTGGTGATGGAAATTCACCTCTAGGCATAGAGGGCCAGATGTCCTCCTGTGGGCTGCTGATCTTCTTGGAGTAGATAGATTATGCTCAAGGAGTCAAAAACTCCCCCCTGGCTGGGGGTTTTGGAGCCTTCTGCTTACGTGGGCCATGCCCATGTCCCTTGGCCTGCTGACCCTGTTGGGGAACTGGGGAGGCCTGATAAGGTGGGTAGTTTCTGTAAGCAGCTCCCTTTCTCGGGTAAAAGGACTTTTTACCCAAGCCCTTCCATCGGGGAGGGGCAGCGGTCTACTTGGAGAGCCTTGTCCTCATCATGAACTCTGCCTCCAGCTCAGCAGCCTTGTCAGTCATGGGTTTGCCAAAGAGGTTCTCTCCTTGGCAGGGGACATCGACCAATTTGTCCTGAACCCACTGCTCAAGGTCTGACGACTGTAGCCAAGCTTGGCAGCATGCACCGATGCCAGCCGCCACTACTCGAGCCGCCAACTCGAACCAGTCATAGGCCGCTCGAGACATGAACTTGGAGCATTCACAGACTGCTTTGGCCAGGCTTTTGAACCGCTGCAAGGGTTCCTCGGAGAGACCAGCTGAAAGCCAGGTGAGTTCCTTCGCTAGGTCTGTCAGGTACATGCCCATGTACAGCTGGTAGGCCTGGATGCGGCCGATGAGCACTGAGCCCTGGTAGCGCTTTCTGCCGAGGGCATCCAGGGTGTGTGTCTCCCTTATGGGGGGGCACTGAAGAATGCATCTTCTGGCTTTTTAGCAGACACATGGCCGAATCCACCACCATGGAGTTATGCGGCAGCTGTGACCTTTGGAAGTCTGGGCTCTGGCAGACTCGATACATCAAGTCGAGCCGTTTGCTAACCACCGACACCGAAGCCGGTGTCTCCCAAATTCGGAGCATCAGCCATTCCAGGCTGGCAGGGCTGGGCACTGTGAGCGATTCCCACGGAGGGACCTCGTACTCGAGGATTTCCAACTCATTCGCCCGAGGATCCTCCTCCGACTTGGTTGGGAATGCCAGGGCTTTAGACATGTCCTTGAAAAAATCAAGAAAGCTCATAGTCTCAGGCGGAGACCGCCGTCGAGGCTACGAGACGGGAGAGTCAGATGGGATGTCGCAGTAGCGTTGGGTATTGGGGGACTCCTCGTCCTTCGTCTCCCAATCGGAGTACTCTGTTGAGGACTCATAGGAGGGTTGCTCTGCGAGCCTTGGGCCTCCGATGCCCTGCGGCCAGTGCCAGGCAAACTTGCCGGGAATGACCGTGGTCCCATCGAGTGGGACTCAGATCACGACCTTGGCCGAGGATCGACTTAAGGCCGAAGGACCTTGCGGATTGGCTCGGCCTCCAGGGACGTTTTGGACATCGAGGGCCCAGTGGTTGGGGCAGATGAACCAATTGTGCCGGACAACAGCGCCCATTGATGGCCCATGAAGGCAGACAAACTGCGCTTCAGGGCCGCCATTCTGGACTCCAGACCAGAAGGCTCCGCAGCCTTTGGTGCGGGCACTGAGGGAGTTGGGCTCCCCCTAAGGAGTTGGGCTCCCCCAAGGGGAATCCTCAACGAGAATAGTGTCTGGGGACCGATGCCGCTCCGCGGTAGGATTCTTCTGGGGGACCTTTTCAGGCCACTTCCTTCCTTGGACAAACGTCTCGGACTGTGGGACTGGGCCCAGGGTGGCACCCAGCCGGTCAGAACCGTCCTCCAAGTACGCCACCTTCGAGGGTTTCTTCTTCTTCTTCCTGGGTTCCCTAGAAGGAGACCCTCTTTCTGAGGTACCACAATGAGGTTCGAGTTCGGAAGGTTCTGCCCAAGATGTCGGGGCATTCGGAGGCACCAGAGACTCGGGGAAAAACGTTGTGCTGCTGCTGGCGGCTCCTGAGGGCCTTACTGGACATCCTCTTGCAGAGACCGCAGGCTACCGGGTCGTGATCTGTTCCAAGGCAGCAGAGACAGCAGTTGTGTGTGTCGGTCAAAGACACAATTTTGGAGCACCAATCACACTTCTTAAAGCCACTGGTAGCCATGGGGGAAAAAAGTACCACTGCGAGGTCGAAGACTCTCCTGGCTGCCAGTGGGAGAAAAAAAGACGCTAAGACCTCAGGAAAAGAAAAGAATGCAAAACTACAAAAATAGACCGAGCTCTATGCCGAGGCAACAAGTTTGGTAGGCGGGAAGAGTACCGGTGCAATACTGGAGATGAGTCTGAAACTTGGAGAGAAAAATCAACTTTTTCCAGGCACAAACCAGACAAATGTCTGAAGGGCTCCGCGAAAAAAAGGAGACTGAGCAAGATGGCACCTTTGGGCAGGAAGGGGACCAAGCATGCGTGGTGGCATCTCCCAAAGGCTTTCTTTGAAAGCTGAGGGGATGCTTCCACGAGGGCTCCACTGATGCCGACGTCATCCATATGTGAGGGCTGACTTCCTGCTTGTTCCTGGTGAACTATTATTTAGCTTTGAATGGCTTGCTTTTGCCACCCTCCAGATGTTGCTGCCCTAAGCGACTTCCTAGCTTGTCTACTAGTTGTGTCTGCCCTGAGGATATTTTTTTTTCTTAGCATACCATGGTGCGGGATTGGGATGGAGATTGGGCATGTCAGCCGATAGCAGCCAACACATGGGATATTGCCATGCGTTAGCTATCATGACTGCTGATAGTATGGCTGCATTAGATTCAGCTGTGCTACCGGCAGCCCAGCAGTATGGACACTGCCCAAAGAAATCCCATAGCCATACCATGTCAATGTCCCCACTTCATCCCTGAAGACCCAAATCCCCTTGCTGATCAACTCCCCTCCCATCAACTCCCCCATCAAGGCCCTCACCTTAAGTATCACCCTCTCTCCCTGTGAAAAGCATTCCCCAAAACGGTCGCCATCTCCAAGAACTCCCTAAACCCTCAGCCTGACCAGTGCCCCCTCATGAGCACCTACACCCCAACCCTCCCAGGGTCAGTATCACAAGACCATCACCATTTTGAAAAGTGCCAGAGCCATGGCAGAAGTGAAGGATAGGCTGTCACATTCACTACTTGAACCACCAGGGGGCCCCCAGTTAAGGGGGATAGATACCTGTTCAGAGAGAGGGTGGAGAAGAAAAGGCAGGGGGCCTTGATTGGGGGGGGGATGCTGCGACTGGTATTCAGACGAGGGACATAGTGGCTACAGCTACTTGTCCATTCCCAGTGGCGTTCTTCTGGTATCTGCCCTATGTGTTAAATGCAGGGCAGATGCTGAGCATGCCCCCGCATTTACTACACACAGTTTGCATCTACCACACCAAAAGCTTTGCTCATGGCAAGTAGTAGGTGCAACCACTCGCCACAGCTTAGTAAACTTACCCCTAAGCATCGCCTGAGGTCGGCAGCTGAAAGCAGCAATAAAATTTGAAATAAAATCTGTGTCAGATCTGTGTCAAAGGACCACAAGGCTTTTGAAGCACGGAGATTTCATTATTGCTTGCAGTCGCCAACCTCAGGGAAGCAGCAGTGGGGGAAGCTAGGAGAGGCAGCATTTGCAGTTTGACTTAAGGACCAGGCATGGTAAGGCGAACACTGATGGAGTGTTTTGGGGGCACTTTTTGCTGCCCCCAGAATTGGCCACTTAAGTTGGCTCCCTCACCCTCCTTAATGATAGAGCCGCCTCAACCACATGTTCCTGACACCAAGCCTCAAACAGGCACAATTCTTGTCTGTAAGCCAAAAGCATTAATCTTTTACACACCTTAAAAGTGTACCTAATTCTGATGAGGAAAGCGTAGTTACTCACCTGTAACAGGTATTCTCCAGGGACAGCAAGAATCAGTCCTCACATATGGGTGACGTCGGCGCCGACAGAGCCCGCACGGAAGCATTTCCCCAGCTTTCAAAAAAAGCCTTTGGGAGATGAACCACACATGTGTGGTCCACTTCCCGCCCAAGGGTGCCATCTTGCCTCAGTCTAATGACATAGCTAAGATGGCAAAAATGAAATACAGTAAAGAAACAACTCCAAGGGGAGGAAGGAGGGTAGTGAGGACTGATTCCTGCTGTCCCCAGAGAACTGTTATAGGTGAGTAACTACGCTTTCTCCAGGAACAAGCAGAAGTCAGTCCTTACATATGGAACTCCCCAGCTACAGATTACCGAGAACCTGTACAAAACATCACAGGTGACCAGAGAAGGTGAGCTGTGAGCAGCAGCAGTTGAGTCCCAACTGAGAGACTCTTGCAAGACCTGAGTGTCCGGCAGGAAACCAGCTCTCCGGTAGCCTGAACAAAAAAGGATCGGAGGGCAGGAGTTGCCTACACCCCAAAGAGATCTCTTTTGCCAGGCCTTTGACCTCCCTCCTCCCGACGATGGTGCCTTATCCCCTGGTCATCCCCCCCACCCCCCATGATTATCCCTCTGCCTGTCCGTTTCTCTTCTCCCTTTTTTCTTTTTCCCCCTCCCGCCCTATTGTCCCTCTCCCCTTTCTATCTTTTCTCTGCACTCTCCTGTCCTATCGGTTTTTGGCGTTCCTTTCTGGCTTTGTTTCCAGTAGCCTCCGTTTGTATTGTACACCGCCCTGATGCTTCGGCCTGGGCGGTTCATCAAATTGTGCAAATAAAGATAAAGATAAAGATAAAGGAGCATGGCCTGGCCAAAGGCGCTGTCCCATCGGGACTCCCTCTCCAGGAGTAGTGAGTTGCGAAGGTATGGACTGAAGAACAGGTGGCGGCCTGGCAAATTTCCATCACAGGTACAGAATGCAGATTTGCTACAGAGGTAACCATGGCTCTGAAGTGGTACGCCGTGACCCAGTGGTCTAGTGAGATCCCAATCTGCTTATAGGCGAGGGCAATGCAGTCCACCACCGAAGTGGACAGAGTTCACTTGGTTACTGGAAGCACCAGTCAACTGGGATCATAGGAGACAAAGAGCTAAGGCACTTTGCGGTGACCCTGAGTCCACTGCAGATAGAAGGACAGGGCCCTTTTATAATCCAGAGTATGGAGGACGGTCTCCACCTTGCCGGCATGAGACCTTGAGAAGAAGGTGGGGAGCACCACCTCCTGATTGAGGCGGAAAGGGGACACCATCTTTGGCAGAAACTTGGGGTGTCTGTGGACCACCACCCTGTTCTTGTAGAACCTCGTGTAAGGCAGCTCTACCATCAGAGCCTGCAGCTAGCTGACTCTGCGAGCCGACATGATTGCCACGAGAAAAACATCCTTCCAGGAGAGGTACCGCAGGTGGCAGGTAGCCAAGGGCTCAAATGGCGGTTTAGTGAGCTGTGAGATCACCACATTGATATCCCACTCTCCCGTTGGTGGGTGGACGGGGGACGGGGGACAGGGGACATGGACAGGCCCCCTCAGGAAATGAGAGATAAGGGGCTGAGCCGAGAGTGGTTTGCCCTCGACAGCATGGTGGTACGCCACATAGAGCTCAGGTGCACTCTGACTGAGTTGGACTTCAGTCCCACCTGGAACAGGTAGAGTAGGTACTGGAGCACCAACTGCACCGAGCAGGAGACAGGATTTGCCTGACTCTCTGCGCACCACACCGAGAATCAACACCATTTGAAGGCATAATCCCTTCCTTGCGAAGAGAAAATATTTTTTCACTCAACGTGTAATCAAACTCTGGAATCTGTTACCGGAGGATGTAGTAAGGGCTGTTAGTATAGCTGGGTTTAAAAAAGGTTTGGACAAGTTCCTGGAGGAAAGGTCCATAAACCACTATTAAAAAGGGACCCAGGATATCAATGCTTGACCCAGTACAAGCATTGTGGAACCTGTGTCTTTTGGGGATATTGCTAGGTACGTATGACCTAGATTGGCCACTGTTGGAAACAGGATACTGGGCTTGATGGACCTCGGTCTGACCCAGTATGGCATGTCTTATGTTCTTTATGGGAGGCGAGAAAGAGTAGTTACTCACCTGTAACAGGTGTTCTCCAGGAGCAGCAGGAATCAGTCCTCACTTATGGGTGACATCGGCGCCGATGGAGCCCCCGTGTGCAGCATTTCCCCAGCTTTCTATGAAAGCCTTTGGGAATACTACACGCATGCGTGGTCCCCTTCCCGCCTAAAGGTGCCATCTTGATCAGTCAAATGACATAGCTAAAAAACAGCACACAAAAAATGAAAAAATTTAACTATGTACAACTGCAACTCCCAGGGGAGGAGGGAGGGTTGTGAGGACTGATTCCTGCTGCTCCTGGAGAACACCTGTTACAGGTGAGTAACTACTCTTTCTCCAGGAACAAGCAGGAAGTCAGTCCTCACTTATGGGACTCCCCAGCTTCAGGCTACCGGGGGCCCAGAGCTGAAAAATGAGCTCCCTCTAGCCTCAGCATCAGAGAAAGGATTTCACTGAAACATACCCCCACCGGTGCCCAACCAGAGGGCTGGAGGGTAGGAGTTGCCTAAACCTCAAAGAGATTCCGGAGCACTGCCTGACCGAAAGCACTGTCCCTGCAGGACTCCCTCTCCAGGCAGTAATGGGCCGCAAAGCTCTGGCTTGAGGACCAAGTTGCAGCCCTGCAGATGTCTGCCAATGGTACAGAGTGGAGATGAGCTACTGAGGTAGCCATTGCCCTGACACGGTGAGCCGTGACCCAACTCTGCAAAGGAAGGTCATCTGCCCTGTAAGCCCAAGTGATACAGTCAGCCACCCAGATGGACAAGGTACGCTTGGACACAGGCACCCCCAAGTTATTGGGGTCAAAAGATATGAAGAGCTGAGTAGCCCTCCTATGCCCCTGCGTATGCTCAAGATAAAAGGATAAGGCCCTCCTACAGTCCAGGGTATGCAGGACTGTCTCAGCCCGGCTGGCATGGGGCCTAGGGAAGAATGTTGGAAGACCCACCTCCTGGTTGAGATGGAAAGAGGAGACAACCTTGGGGAGGAACTTAGGATGAGTCCTAAGGACTACCCTGTTCCTATAAAACCGAGTGTATGGCCTGTCACAGACCAGGGCTTGAAGTTCACTCACTCGCCTGGCCGAGGTCAAGGCCACTAAGAATAGAGTCTTCCAGGAAAGGAAGCATAAAGGACATGTAGCCATGGGCTCAAAAGGTGGGCGAGTAAGTTGCTGCAAGACCACATTCAACTCCCACTCGGGCTGGTGGACGGAAAGGAGGCTTGAGCAATAGTAAGCCTCTAAGAAACCTGGACACCAAAGGGTGAACCGACAGAGTGTCCCTCCACCATTGAGTGGTGAGCTGCCAGAGCAGAGAGGTGGACCCGAACAGAATTGGACTTAAGGCCCTGATTGGACAAGTGCAGAAGGTACTGGAGTACTACTGGCACAGTGCAGCCGAAAGGATCTTCCTTGTGTTGCTGACACCACAAGGAGAACCTCTTCCACTTCAGGGCATATGTTTTCCTGGTGGATTGCTTTCTAGAGGCCAAGACCACCTCTTCCACTTCCTGAAGTAGTCCCCAGGGAGCCAAGACTACCCTTGCAGCCTCCATGCCATCAAATGGAGAGATATGAGATTGGGATGCAGAAGGGAACCCTGATCCTGAGAGAGAAGGTCGGGTTGGAATCCCAGAGGCATGTGTGTCTCCACTGCCAGTTGAAGTAGCAGGGGGAACCAGGGCTGCCTCGGCCACCTGGGAGCAACCAGAAGTACTGAGGCCTTGTCCCTGAGAATCTTGAACAAGGTTCGGGCCACAAGAGGCGTGGGAGGAAACCCATAGAGCAGGCCCTGGGACCAAGAAATCAGGAAGGCATCCGCCGCCACCCTCAGGGGATGCGGTTGCCTGGAACAAATCCTGGGCAGTTGGTGATTCAGGGGACTGGCAAAGAGATCCATGGATGGAAGTCCCCATTTTAGGAAAATCTGTTGAACCACCAAAGGGTGCAGCTTCCACTCATGGGGCTGCAGAATTCTGCTTAAGCGGTCTGCCAGAAAGTTCTCCTGGCCAGGAAGATACACAGCCCTCAGCAACATCTGGTGCCTGAGAGCAAAAGAGCAAAGGGCCTGCGCTTCCAGGCATAGAGGCCTGGACCCAGTGCCGCCCTGTTTGTTCACATATAACATAGCCACTTGGTTGTCCGTCTGGACTAGAACAGACTGGCGGGCCAGGGAGTGAGAAAAAGCCGTGAGGGCTAAGCGAATAGCCCGCAGTTCCAGTAGGTTGATCTGTTGCAGGGCTTCCCATGGGGACCAGAGGCCCTGGGTGCAGCTCCCTTACAGTGTGCACCCCAGCCCTGCAAAGAGGCATTGGTTGTCAACACCACTGTAGGGGCAGCTACCTGAAAAGGCACCCCCTGCAGCAAGTTGGGGGGGGTGTAGCCACCACTGAAGAGAATCCACGAAAGGTTTGGATATCCTTATTTTGTCTGCTAGGCTCCCTGTGGCCTGCTTCCACTGAGTTCTGAGGCACCACTGTGCAGGCCTAATGTGGAGGCGGGCATTGGGGGTCACATGCACAGTCGATGCCATGTGTCCCAGGAGCTGCAGACAGAGCCTGGCAGGAACTCTTGGCAGACTGAGAAACCGGGGTGCCAACTCCATGAGCCTTTGAGCCCTGTCCTCTGGCAAGTAAGCCCTTGCTTGCAGAGAGTTCAGCCGTGCTCCTATGAACTCAAGGTTCTGGGAGGGGAGCAAAGTGGACTTTGCGAAGTTTATGACAAAGCCTAGGTCTTGAAGGAGTGTGACAGTCCTGAAGGTGGCCTGCCTGGCCTCCTGGTAGGTCTGACCCCGGATGAGCCAGTCGTCCAGATAGGGGAAGACAAATATCCCTTGAGTCCTCAAGTAGGCCACCATCACAGCTAGGCACTTTGTAAAGACCCGTGGGGCAGAAGTTAGGCCAAAAGGCAGTACCCTGTACTGGTAATGGTTTCCTCCCACCACAAACCTGAGGTACTTTCTGTGGTCTGGATGAATGAGGATGTGAGTGTACGCATCCTTTAGATCTAAGAAGCATAGCCAATCTCCCTGCTGGAGGTAGGGCAGAAGTGTTCCAAGAGCAAGCATCTTGAACTTCTCTTTCTCCAAGAACTTGTTGAGGTTTCTGAGGTCTAGGATAGGCCTTAGGCCTCCTGTTCTCTTTGGCACCAGAAAATACCTGGAGTAGAACCCGTGCCCTTGTAGGCGAGGAGGCACCGGCTCCACCACCTTGTTCAGAAGCAGGCCCTGAAGTTCTTGGAGGAGGAGGGCGGTGTGCAGGAGAGGCCTTAGAGGTTCTCCTGGAAAATAGGCAGGAGGTAGCTGTTGGAAATGAAGCATATAGCCTTGGTGAATGATGCTTAAGACCCAAGCATCCCCTGTAATGGGTGGCCACCGGTGGGCAAACAGGGCTAAGCAACCTCCTGTGCAGGGATGGGACAGCAAGGACGGAGAGGCTATGCCTGGGGAGTCAAAACCCCCCTCCCTGCTGGGTAGGAGCAGGAGCCGGAGGCTTAGGGGTCTTCTGCCTACGGGGCCCATGTCCCTGCCCCTTGGCCTGCTGCCCCTGAGGGGGAGCTGGGGAGGCCTGGTATTGAGGGAAAGGTTTGTAGGCAGACACCTTTCTCGGGTAGAAGGACTTTTTACCCGAGCCCTTCTTTTTGTGAGAAGGGGCAGAAGTCTTTCTGGACAGCCTAGTCCTGGTCAGGTGCTCGGTCTCGAGCTCAGCAGCCTTCTCGGCCATGGGTTTGCCAAAAAGGTTCTCACCTCGGCAAGGGACATCAACCAACTTGTCCTGAACCCAAGGCTCGAGGTCCGATGACTGCAGCCATGCCTGGCGTCAGGCCGTGATGCTGGCGGCCGCCACACGAGTCGAAGCCTCGAAGTCATCATAGGCCACTCAGGACATGAATTTGGAACAGTCCCGGATACCTGAAGACAAAGACTGGAACCTCTGCAAAGGTTCCCCGGAGAAGCCAGCAGAGAACCCGGCAAGCTCCTTTGCCAGGTCTCGGAGAAACATGCCCATGTATAGCTGGTATGACTGGACACGGCAAGCAAGCATCGAGCCCTGGAAGCACTTTCTGCCGAAAGCATCCAGGTTGCAGGCCTCCCTACCGGGGGGCACCGCAGAGTGCATCTTTTGGCTCTTCAGTTGATGCATGGCCGATTCCACCACCATGGAATGGTGCGGCAGCTGCGCCTTTTGGAAGCCAGGGCTCTTACGGAGTCGATAAATGGAATCGACTCGCTTGCTCAAGACCGGCGCCGAGGCCGGTGCCTCCCACATCCGGAAGAGAAGCCGTTCCAGCATCGGAGGAACCGGCACAGTAAAGGCCTCCTTCGGAAGAGAGTCATACTGGAGGGCCTCGAGCTCCTCGGCTCGAGGCTCCTCCTCGGGAGTCTGCAGGAATCGCCAAGGCCTTGGCCATGTTCCGCACGAACTCCGAGAACCGGGTGTCATCCGGAGGGGACCTACTCCGGGGCTCGGACTGCGGTGAGTCCGATGGGACACACTGAGTCTGGAAGGTATCAGGGGACTCCTTATCCTCCGTCTCCCAGGCTGACTCATCGTAAGAGGAGTCGAGGGGCTCTGACCATGCGGGTCGAGGTGGCACCCGCCCCGACGCCGAAGGCGGCACCTGCCCCGACGCCGAAGGCACCGGCGTCGACACCCTCGGTTCCGAGCGGGAGGTTGAGGGAGACCTTGACCGAGGACGACCTCAAGCCTTCATGGCCTCGAGTATCGGCTCGGTCTCTGGGGTCGACTTCGACGTCGAAGTCCCGGTGGTCGGGGCAGATGCACCAGTGAAGCTGGCCATCAGTACCCACTGCTGCTCCATGAAGGCAGACAATCTGCACTCCAAGGCTATCAGCCTGAGTCCAAGCTCAGGAGACTCAGCAGCCACCAACTCGGGCCCCGGCGGTGCCGGGGCCGACGTCGGCTCCCTCAGAGGAGAGTCCATGAGGATTACAGGACTTACGTGTCCGACGGTCTCCGGCTCTACACGAGGTACTTTGGACGGCTTCTCCTGCTCCAAAGGCCCGGGACGGCGGTCGGGGGTCTTAGACCTGGCCCTCGAGGAACCAGGGACCTCCTCCGATGCTGCCCTCGCGAGCCGCTTCTTCCTCTTGCGTTCCCGGTTGGGGGACCCCCTGTCCGAGGAGCCCCGGCAATGCTCGGGATCCGACTCCCGAGACGTCGAGGCCTCAGACGAGGTCCGGGCCCGGCCGGAGGCAAAGTCCGAAAAAATCCTTTCCTTCTGGTGCTGACGGCTTCGAAGTGCCTTGGTGGATATTTTACCACACGGGCCACAGATCATGGGGTCATGATCTGGGCCGAGACACCGAAGGCAGCAGTCGTGGGTGTCGGTGAGAGACATTAGTTTCTTGCACCAATCACACTTCTTGAAACCACTGGAAGCCATCGGGGAAAAGAGGGCCCCCGCGAGGTCAAAAGACCGGCCTTCCAGGAAAAACAGAAAAAAGGGCGCGAACGCCAGCCACTAAGGGCAAAAACCGAAAAATAGAGAACAGGCTCAATACCGGCGTACCGAACCCAGCGGGAAGGGGAACCGGCGTCGAACTTGAAGAAAAAACGAAGAAATCTTCAAGAAAAAAATCAACTTTTTCCGGGTGACTAGGACGAACGTCCGAAGGGCTCCATGGAAAAAGAGAGACTGAGCAAGATGGCACCTTTAGGCAGGAAGGGGACCGCGCATGCGTGTAGTATTCCCAAAGGCTTTCATAGAAAGCTGGGGAAATGCTCCGCACGGGGGCTCCATCAGCGCCGATGTCACCCATAAGTGAGGACTGACTTCCTGCTTGGTCCTGGAGAATTACCTCCTCCACGTCATGTGGAAGGTTGAAGAGAGCTAGCACTACGCTTTCAGCAGCCAAGCTGTGAGTGACGGGGACCCCAGACGTTGGGGTGCAGGAGAGCCCTCCTCCACTGAGAATAGTCCTGGGGCACAGCCTAGGGGAATCAGAGGCACTGCCAACAGACAGAGAAGCAGCGGGAACCAGGGTTGCCTGGTCCACCAGGGAGCTACCAAAATTAATGATGCCCTGTCAAACTGGACTTTGAAGAGGGTCTTGGGAGCAGCAATGCAGGCAGGAAGGTGTAAATGCTATGAGGAACGCATCCGCAGCCACCTGGGATGGGTGTGGTTGGCAGGAGAAGCAGCAGGGCAACTGCGTGTTGTCCGGGCTGGCAAACAGGTCCACTAGGGGGATGCCCCAAAGTTGGAAAAGCTGGGAGGCCACTCTGGTATCCAGGTGCCATTTGTGCAGCTGGAGGACTCTGCACCAGGGAGTTGTCCAGGTCTGGGAGGTAGACCACAGGCAGGAGCATCCCATTTTGTGCTGCATATGAGGAAAGGGCTACCGCATCCTAGCAGAGGGAATACGAGCCTGTGCCTCCTAGCTTGTTGGCATAGAACACTGCGACTTGGTTGTCCGTCTGAACCAGCACCGACTGGTGCTACAAGCGGTGCGAAAGGCTCAGAGGGCCAGAAATATTGCCCGGAGATCCAGGAGGTTGATCTACAACTGGCACTCTGTCTGGGATTATGTGCCTTGGGTACGGAGATCCTCACAATTAGCTCCCCATCCTCGCAGGGAGGAGCCCGTCATGAGGGCCCTCTGGGGGGTGGGTGCCTGGAAGGACATCCCGGCCTGAAGGTGGCGGGGGATCTTCCACCAGTCGAGGGAGTCCGCCAGTTGGCAGGTAGCTTTTACCCTGTTCTGAAGTCTACCCATGGCTTGTGTCCACTGGGAGCGTAGGCACCACTGAGTCGCCCTCATATGCAGGCAGGCGTATGGGGTTAATGTGGACCTTGGAGGAAATGTGGCAACACAGGCAGAGGAGAAGGCGAGCGGGCATCAACAGGTGGTGTTGCACTTCTGCAGCTAGTGCCCTGAGGTGCTCTGTCCTCTCCTGAAGGAGGAAGGCCTTGGCCTGAAGGGTGTCCAGCTGAGCCCCTCTGAATTCCAGGCACTGTGCTGGAGATAGATGGGATTTGGGGTAGTTGATGATGAACCCCAGATGCTGCAAGATGTGGATTATACACTTGGTGGTGTGGTGCACCTCTGCAGCTGTGCCTCCCATTATGAGCTAGTCATCCAAGTAGGGAAAGAGGAAGGCCCCTTGGAGACGAAGGTGGGCTGCAATCACTGCTAAACACTTGGTGAAGACCCCTGGCAATGATGCCAGCCCAAAGGGTGGCAGCACCCTGTATTGGTAGTGACCTCCTCCCACCATGAACCGGAAGTATTGACGGTAGGTGGGATGGACCAGGATGTGTGTATAAGCATCTTTCAGGTCTAAGCAACACAGCCAGTCTCCCTGCTGGAGGTAAGGCAGCAGTGTTCCAAGGGAGACCATCTTGAACCTCTCCTTCACCAGAAATCTGTTCGCCCATAGGTCCAGGCCTGGGGCCCCCTGTCCACTTTGGAACGAGGAAATATCAGGAGTAGAAGCATTTGCCTCAGAGATGTTTAGGCAATGACCCCATCGCTCTGTCCAGGAGGAAGCCTGCGAGCTCGGTGGGGAGCAGAGTTTGGTGAGAGAGGCCCTACAGGTTCTCCTGGGAATGTGATGTCTATTGCAGGTGGAGGAGGTATCCCTCTTTTACTACTTACAGCACTCAGAAATCAGTGGTGATGGAGTACCACCTGTGGGCAAACAGGCCAGATACCCCCCTGTGGGTTGCTGAGGGCTTCCTAGGGCAGAGGCCATACACCAGAAGTCAAAAGCTCCCTCCTGGCAGTGCTGGGACCAGGACTGGGACAGGGGCCTGGGTCTTAGGCTTGTGGGGGCCGTGCCTTTGCCACTTGGACTGTTACC
Organism: Ichthyophis bannanicus; assembly: GCA_033557465.1. Taxonomy (NCBI): domain Eukaryota; kingdom Metazoa; phylum Chordata; class Amphibia; order Gymnophiona; family Ichthyophiidae; genus Ichthyophis; species Ichthyophis bannanicus. Next base: position 171,374,811 of record CM066035.1, on the reverse strand, counting down.
CCTGCTGTGGGGTAGACAAGGCCTGGTACTGTGGGGCATTACCAAACACCCCCTTCTTTCTCGGGAAGAAAGGCTTCTTCCCTGGGGCCTTCTTACAGGCGTGCATCAAGATCTTTTTCGAGAGTCTGGTCCTGGTCAGAAACTCAGTCTCTATCTCAGCAGCCTTGTCTGACATGGGTTTTCCAAAGAGGTTCTTTCAGGTACAAGGGACATCAATGAGTTTATCCTGGACCCACTGCTTGAGGTCAAATGACTGCAGCCATGACTGTTGTCGAGCCCTGATGCCCGCGGCGGCCACTCTGGCTGAGGATTCAAAGGCATCGTATGTGCTCTCAACAGGAACTTCAAGCACTCCTTGACTGCCGAGGCCAGTGACTTAAACCGCTAGAGATTCCCCATTGAGGCCTGCATAAAAACCGGTAAACTCCCTCACCATTTCCTTCAGGTACATGCCGATGTACAACTGGTAGGACTGGACTCGGCAAACCAGTATTGAGCCCTGGTAGCGTTTTTGGCCGAGGGCATCCAAGGTCTTGGCCTCCCTACATGGAGGCACAAAGGAATGAGTCTTTTGGCTCTTGAGTCGCTGCATGGCCGACTCGAGAACCATAGAATTGTGAGGGAGCTAGGTTTCTTAGAATCCTGGGCTTTGGCAGACTCAGTATATGGAGTCAAGCCGTCTGCTCACAATGGACACCAACACTGGTGTTTCCCACATATGGAGGAGGACGTGCTCAAGGATTGGAGGGACGGGGACTGAGAGGGTTTCCTTTGGTGGGGCCTCATACAGGAGGATCTCAAGTTCCTCCGTGCGGGGGTCCTCCTCCGCTTCGGTCTCAAATGCAAGCACCTTTGCCATGTCTTGCACAAATTCGAGGAAGGCAACGTCCTCAGGTGGGGAACAGCGCCTGGGCACCGGTGGAGACGGGTCCAAAGGCATGTCTTGGTGTCACCGGGTGTCCAGAGATTCCTCCTTGTCAGTCTCCCAGTCTGACTCAAAACCAAAGGAAGAATCCAAGGCTCTGCGGCTCCTGTGGTCGGGCCCCAAGCCCGAAGGCCTGTGGAGTGGAGTAGCAGCCTAATGGTTAGAGCATTAGTTCACCCCAGCACTCCTTGTGGCCTTGGGCAATTCACTTAACCCTCCACTGCCTCAGAAAAATCCAAGTTATCAATGTCCCTGTTTAATGTACATTACCAAGTTTAAATTACAATGTAAACCAAGCTACATGCACTTGCTGGAGAGGACTGGTGTCCCGAGGAACGGGACCGGGGACCTCATCTGATGCCGTCTGAGAAGCTGACTGGAGAAGCCCTCGAGGTTGAGGGGCCAGTCATCAGGGTGGATGAACTAGAGGAATGAGACATCAATGCCTGCTGCTGTGCTAGGAGGGCAATGATACTGCGCTCCAAGGCCGCCATTCTGGTTTCCATGCCAGATGGCTCCGCAGCTTGTGACACGGGCACTGATGACTTTGGGCCCGGCGTCAGTTCCGTCGCGTGGGAGTCCTCAACTAGGATGGCTTCGGGGGTCCAAGGTTGGTCACCCGATGCTGACTCCTCCTTCCGGAGCAGCTTGTGAGGCTGCTCCCGCTCTGACCCCTCGGACTCACACACTGTGGAGCCTGGTGTGGGATTCATCCACTTTTCCAGAGCTGTCTTCCGAGGGGGCCTTCAAGGTTTTCGAGCTCTTCTTGTATTCCAACTCTGGGGAGTTCCTCTCTGAGAAGCTGCTGCCGCAGGATTCCGAGGCATCCCTGGAATCGCGGGGCACAGAGTTACCATAGGGGGCACTGGAGCATGGTGTTGCCAGTGACTCCGGTGCAGAGTCGGATCTATGGAACAACGTCTCCTCCTGCAACTGGTGGCTCTTGATGGCCTTTGCGGGCATGGACCAGCAAAGGTCTCAGCCCGAGCTGTCGTGGTCCAGAAGCAGCAGTCATGTGGGTCGGTGAGGGACATCATCTTACTGCACCAATCACAATTTTTAAAGACACTGGAGGAGATGGGGAAAAAAACGGGCCCTAGAACGCAGACAAGGGTCCAAGGACTACCAGCCAAAAAATGGCGCAAAGCGCCAGTCGAGGGACACCTCAAGAAAAAGAAGAAAATGAACCCGAGGAACGATGCCGAGGCAGGCTGGCTCAGGGGGTGGGAAGAGGAACCGCACACTTACTGGAAAGAATCATTTTAAGACAAAAAAGAGACACTTTTTCCAGGGAAAGAGAACAGACGTCCGGTGGACCACACGAGTGGTGCATCTCCCAAAGGCTTTCTTTGAAAGCTGGGGAGATGCATCCGTGCAGGTTCCATCGGCGCTGATGTCACCCATATGTGAGGGCTTACGTCCTGCTTGTTTCCGGAGAACAGCCCCTACTTCAAAGACTAGCTTTTTCAATATGAAGATGAAGAGAAGTAAATTCAGCCCTAAGTATTTTGAATGAAATGAAGCTACTTTTCTTTTTTTTTATCATGCCTCATAAAAAGTGCTTGTTAAATTCTTTTTAAAAAATGTAAAAGTGTATTTACTTATTGCAAAATGGCTTATATATTAAAATTAATTTACTCAATGTACTGGAAACTTCAAATGAAGGATATATATTATGGGGCCACTATTCAATCAGTGCAGTTAGTGCATTAAGTTAAGTGCTATCCCTGTACGTATATTCAGCACCAACAACTATATAAGTAGTAGCACTGAATATACTGACCATGCTGGCACTATCCATTTAGTCAATAAATAGCGCCACTAAATGGATACATTCAGACACGATTTCTATTCTTTTCCAATCTGACCCCTAAATACCCAGATAATATCTGACCATTTAATGATTTAAAGGGTTCAATATAATCTGTATAACATTTTGAAAATATACAGATTGGAAATTATGAATTAACCACCCACTAAAGAATGCATAACTCCTGCTGAATATTGGCCCACATTTAATATGTCAAGTTTTCTTTTAATTTGTCTCATGTTAAGCGTAGATGTGGCATTTGTTTTTCAATAAAGCGTAGTTACTCACCTGTAACAGGTGCTCTCCAGGAGCAGCAGGAATCAGTCCTCACATATGGGTGACGTCGGCGTCGACGGAGCCCTCGTGCGGAGCATTTCCCCAGCTTTCAAAGAAAGCCTTTGGGAATGCAGAGCGCATGTGCGGTCCTCTTCCTGCCCAAGGGTGCCATCTTGCTCAGTCTGATGAAATAGCTAAAAGACAGCAAAAAATAATATAAAATATATAGGACTGCAACTCCAAAGGGAGGAGGGAGGGTCGTGAGGACTGATTCCTGCTGCTCCTGGAGAACACCTATTACAGGTGAGTAACTACGCTTTCTCCAGGACCAAGCAGGAAGTCAGTCCTCACATATGGGACTCCCCAGCTCTAGGCTACCGAGAACCCAAAGTTGAAAAATAAGCTCCCACTAGAGCTTCAGCATGCGTGATAAGAATCTTCTCTGAGAATGCCCCCGAATGATAGCCCAATACAAGGGCCGGAGGTTAGGAGTTGCCTAAACCTCAGAGAGATTACGGAGTACCGCCTATCTGAAAGCACTGTCCCTGTGGGACTCCCTCTCGAGGCAGTAATGGGCCGCAAAAGTCTGGCTTGAAGACCAAGTAGCAGCCCGGCAGATGTCTGCCAATGGAACAAAGCGGAGATGAGCTAATGACACAGCCTTCGCCCTGACACGGTGGGCCGTGACTCGACCCTGCAAGGAGAGGCCAGCTGCCCTGTACGCCCAGGCGATACAGTATGATACCCAAATGGACAGGGTAAGCTTGGAGACAGGTAACCCCAGCCTATTAAGGTCAAAAGATACGAAGAGCTGAACAGCCCTTCGATGCCCCTGCGTACGGTCAATGTAGAAAGACAACGCCCTCCTACAGTCCAGGGTATGCAAGACCATTTCAGCCCGGCTGGCATGCGGCCTGGGAAAGAAGGTCAGAAGAAACACCTCCTGATTGAGGTGGAAGGGGAGACAACCTTTGGAAGGAACTTAGAATGAGTCCGTAAGACCACCCTGTTCCTATAGAACCGTGTGTATGGTCTATCAGAAACCAGAGCCTGTAGTTCACTCACACGTCTGGCCGAGGTAAGAGCCACCAAGAACAACGCCTTCCAGGAAAGGAAGCGTAAATGACAGGTAGCCATCGGCTCAAACGGTGGGCGAGAGAGTAGTTACTCACCTGTAACAGGTGTTCTCCAGGAGCAGCAGGAATCAGTCCTCACTTATGGGTGTCATCGACGCCGATGAAGCCCCAGTGGAGCATTTCCCCAGCTTTCCATGAAAGCCTTTGGGAATGCTGGCACGCATGCATGGTTCCCTTCCCGCCTAAAGGTGCCATCTTACCTCAGTCAAATGACATAGCTAAGAACAGCACACAAAAATGTAAAAATTAAACTATGTACAACTGCAACTCCAAGGGAAGGAGGGAGGGTAGTGAGGACTGATTCCTACTGCTCCTGGAGAACACCTGTTACAGGTGAGTAACTACTCTTTCTCCAGGACCAAGCAGGAAGTCAGTCCTCACTTATGGGTGACTCCCCAGCTCTGGGCTACCAGAAACCCAGGCTGAACAAGAGAACTCCCTCTAGTCCCAGCAACAAGGAAAGGCTTTTCAAGGACATAACCTCCACAGGTAGCCCAACCAGAGGGCAGGAGTTACCTAGATCTCAAAGAGATTCCGGAGAACTGCTTGGCCAAAAGCACTGTCCCTACGGGACTCCCTCTCCAGACAGTAGTGGGCTGCAAAAGTCTGGCTTGAAGACCAAGTAGCACCCCTGCAGATGTCTTGCAATGGAACAGAGTGGAGAAGAGCCACTGATGCAGCCATGGCCCTCACAAAGGAAGGTCAGCTGCCCTGTAAGCCCAGGTGATACAGTCAGCCACCCAGATGGACAAGGTACACATGGACACAGGCTTCCCCAAGTTATTGGGGTCAAAAGACAGGAAGAGCTGAGAAGCCTTCCTGTGACCTTGCGTACGTTCAAGGTAGAAGGATAAGGCCCTCCTACAGTCCAAGGTATGGAGAACTGTTTCAGCCTGACTTGCATGAGGCCTAGGGAAAAAAATAGGAAGAACCACCTCCTGGTTGAGGTGGAAAGAGGAGACAACCTTAGGAAGGAACTTAGGGTGAGTCCTGAGGACTACCCTGTTTTTATAGAACCTGGTGTAAGGTCTATCACAGACCAAGGCCTGAAGCTCACTCACTCTCCTAACCGAAGAAAGGGCTATCAGAAAGAGAGTCTTCCAGGAAAGGAAGCGTAGAGGGCAAGTAGCCATAGGCTCAAAAGGTGGGCGAGTCAGTTGCTGCAAGACCACATTAAGCTCCCACTCAGGAGCAGGAGGACGTATGGGAGGCTTGAGCAGAAGCAAGCCCCTGAGAAACCTAGACACCAAAGGGTGCACAGACAAGGAATGGTCCTCAACTAGGGAGTGGTGAGCTGCCAAAGCAGAGAGGTGGACCCGAACAGAGTTGGACTTGAGACCCTGATTGGACAAGTGCAGCAGGTACTGAAGCACTACTGACACAGTACAGGAGAAAGGATCCTCAGCACGTAGCTGACACCACATAGAGAACCTTTTCCACTGAGAGCATAGGTCTTTCTAGTGGATTGTTTTCTGGAAGCTAGGAGAACTTCCTCAACCTCGGGAGGCAGGCCCCAGGGAGCCAAGACTACCCTTGCAGCCTCCATGCCATCAGATTGAGAGCGTTGAGATTGGGATGCAGCAAGTAGCCCTGATCCTGAGAGAGAAGGTCGGGCTGCAATCCCAGAGGCAGAGGCAGACCCACTGCCAGTTGAAGCAGGAGGGGGAACCAAGGCTGCCTTGGCCACCTGGGAGCTACCAGGAGGACTGAGGCCCTGTCTCAGAGAATCTTGAACAGTGTCCGGGCCACCAGAGGGATGGGAGGAAACGCATACAGTAGGCCCTGAGTCCAGGGAATCAGAAAAGTATCTGCAGCTACTCTCAGAGGATGCGGTTGCCTGGAGCAGAACCTTGGCAGCTGGTTGTTCAGTGGACTGGCAAACAGGTCTATGGAGGGAAGCCCCCATTTCAAGAAAATCTTTTGAACCACCAAATGATGTAGCTGCCACTCGTGTGGTTGCAAAATCCTGCTCAATCTGTCGGCTAGGGAATTCTCCTGGCCTGGAAGATAGACTGCTTTGAGGAGCATGTTGTGTTTCAGGGCAAAGGAAAAGAGGTCCTGGGCCTCCTGGCAAAGGGGCTGGGAGCCAGTCCCGCCCTGTTTGTTTACATAGAACATGGCTACCTGATTGTCTGTCTGGATCAAGACAGACTGTTGTGCCAGAGAAGCAGTAAAGGCCTTGAGGGCCAAGCGAATAGCTCTGAGTTCCAGCAGATTGATCTGCTGGGACGCCTCCCAATGAGACCAGAGGCCCTGGGTGCACTTGTCTAGGCAGTGTGCTCCCCAACCCTGCAGAGAGGCATCGGTGGTCAGTACCACTGTATGAGGTGGGATCTGAAAGGGCACCCCCACCAGCAGATTGGGGGGGTGTAACCACCAGTTGAGGGAGGCCAGGAAACGGTGGGACACTCTGATCCTGTCTCTGAGACTGCCTGAGGCCTGTGACCACTGAGTCCGAAGGCACCACTGGACAGGCCTCATATTGGGGGTCACCTATACCGTTGACGCCATGTGGCCCAGACGTCTGAGACAGAATCTGGCGGAGACCAGGGACCTGTGCAGAAACTTGCTGGCGAGGTCCATGAGCCTTTGTGCTCGGTCCACTGGTAAGAATGCTCTTGCCAGCTGAGAATCCAACCTTGCCCCTATGAACTCCAAGTTCTGGGAGGGGAGCAAAGTGGACTTTGCGAAGTTGATGACAAAGCCCACCTTTTGGAGCAGGTCTATGGTCCTGTTGGTGGCCTGTTGAACTTCCAGGGAAGTCTGGCCTCTGATGAGCCAGTCGTCTAGGTAAGGAAACACAAAGATGCCCTGATTTCTCAGGTAGGCTGCCACCACTGCCAGGCACTTGGTAAAGACCCTGGGAGCGGAGGCCAGTCCAAAAGGCAGTACCCTGTACTGATAATGGTTTCCTCCCACAATGAACCTGAGGTACTTTCTGTGGTCTGGATGAATAAGGATGTGAGTGTAAGCATCCTTTAGATCTAAAGAGCATAGCCAATCTCCCTGCTGGAGGTAGGGCAGAAGAGTTCCAACAGTAAGCATCTTGAACTTCTTTCTTACTAGAAACTTGTTTAGGTTTCTGAGATCCAAAATGGGTCGAAGACCACCGGTTCTTTTTGGCACCAGGAAATACCTGGAATAAAACCCGTGACCTTGGACGCGGAGAGGCACAGGCTCTACCGCCTTGTCCAGCAACAGACCCTTTAACTCTTGAAGGAGAAGGGCAGTATGCAGGGGAGGCCGAAAAGGTTCCCCTGGGAAGTGTGGCGGAGGCAGTTGTTGAAAATGTAGGGCACAGCCTCGATGGACTATGTCCAGCACCCAACTGTCCTGGGTTATCAAGGGCCACTGGTGAGCGAACAAGGTTAGGCGGCCTCCTGTGCAGGGCTGGGTCTGCACTGATGGCCAGCCTGTCTGGCGCATCTGCCCCGACCACCGGGACATCGACTTCGGGCCACTAGAGGCGTTGGAGGAAACGCATACAGCAGGCCCGTAGACCAAGAGATTAGGAAGGCATCTGCTGCTATTCGCAGAGGATGCGGTTGTCTGGAACAGAACCTGGGCAGCTGACGGTTCAGTGGACTGGCAAAGAGATCGATGGTTGGAAGACCCCATTTTAGGAAGATCTGCTGGACCACTAGGGGATTCAAATGCCATTCGTGAGGCTGTAGAATCCTGCTCAACCTGTCTGCCAGGTAATTCTCTTGGCCAGGTAGATAAACTGCCTTGAGAAACATGTCTTGTTTGACTGCAAAGGTGCACAGGACCTGTGTTTCCTGACACAGAAGCCTGGATCCTGTGCCCCCTTGTTTGTTCACATAGAACACTGCTACTTGGTTGTCTGTCTGAATCAAGACAGAATGGTGAGAGAGGACATGAGAGAAAGTTTGCAGAGCTAATCAAATAGCTCGCAACTCCAACAGATTGATCTGCTGTGTGGCCTCCCAAGGGGACCAGAGGCCCTGAGTGCATGCCCCCCTGGAAATGTGCACCCCAACCTTGAAGAGAAGCATCGGTCGTCAGCACCTGTGTGTGTGGTGGTGCATGGAAAGGCACCCCTTTGATCAGGTTTGGGAGATGCAGCCACCACTGCAGGGAGGCTGCTAGTAGCTTGGACACTCTTATTCTGTCTCTTAAGTCTCCTGTGGCCTGTATCCACTGAGCTCTGAGGCACCATTGAGCAGGCCGCATATGCAGACGAGCATTTGAGTTACATGGACCGTGGATGTCATGTGGCCCAAAGGCCTCAAGAAATGTCTGGCAGAGACCACGATCCACTGCAAAACTGCTGGGCCAGAGCCATCAGTCTGTGAGCCCTGTTCCCGGGCAAATAAGCCATTGCTTGCAAGATATCCAACGTAGCCCCTATGAACTCTTTGTTCTGTGAGGGGAGCAAAGTGGACTTTGCGAAGTTTATGACGAAGCCCAGGTTCTGGAGAAGAGAGACAGTGCGAAGAGTAGCTTGTCTGGCCTCCTGTGCAGATTGACCCCTGATGAGCCAGTCATCCAGGTATGGAAAGACAAAGATGCCCTGGTTTCTGAGATATGCCGCCAACACCACCAGGCATTTGGTGAAAACCCTGGGTGCGGAGGTTAGGCCAAATGGAAGTACCCTGTACTGAAAATGATTTCCTCCCACTACAAATCTGAGATATTGTCTGTGGTCTGGATGAATGAGGATGTGAGTATAAGCATCCTTTAGCTCTAAGGAGCATAGCCAATCTCCCTGCTGGAGGAAGGGCAGCAGTATTCCAAGGGTAAGCATCTTGAACTTTTCCCTCTCCAGGAACTTGCTGAGATTTCGCAAGTCTAGGATGGGCCTGAGGCCTCCTGTCCTTTTTGGTACCAGAAAGTAGCTGGAATAGAAGCCTCTTCCTATCAGGTGGTGAGGCACCGGTTCCACCGCCTGCTCCTGTAGAAGAATTGCCAACTCCTGAAGGAGGAGGTTCCTGTGCAGAGGGAGTCTTGGAGGCTCCCCTGGAAAATAGGAGGGAGGTAACTGGTTGAAGTGGAGCAAGTAGCCCTTTTGGACTATGCTCAGTACCCAGGTATCCCCTGTGATATCTGACCATCTGTGGGCGTACAGTGTGTGATAAGGAAGCTTATCATAGCTCAGGTAGGAGCTATAGAAAAGATGATGTGTCTCTGAACAAACAACCTGTCAGTTCTGGTAGAAGTAAGAAAACAGAGTTTTCACATAAAAGACTACCAGTCCCAGAATGCACCAGGTTTCCAGCAGCCATGAGAGGGGCTGAAGTGAGAAAACGTGTGTGCAATCAAGAGAGCTATGAGGTAATCCCTAAGCACTCATCTCAAAGGGCAGGGCCTGATTCAACACAGCTGCGCTGTGTTAGGGAGGAGCACACATTAGGACAGAATAAGAATAGAGCTTATTCTATAGATAACAGCTACAGAAAGAGCTTCAGGAAAGGAGACAGCAACAGCTTCAAGCTCAAGCACCAGTATCACCTGGAGAAGCAGAAGCCAAGCCAAGCGGATAGAGAGAGAAGGAAACTCTCTGGAAGGAAGAGAAGAAAGCCCATTGGATGGTCTGGGAGAGTCCAAGGCAGTACCTGTACTGGGAGGTATTCCAAATGCCAGCAGAGTCCATTGGACTGGAGTCAGCCAGAGGAATGGATTGGCAGAGATAGGAATCACCAGTGGCTACCTGGAAGAGAGAAGACTGCACGTGGAAAGGACTTTCAGACCTATGCCAGAAGGTATGTGAGGAAAGATCCAGTGTCCAGGGATCAAGATTGGAAGGCTGGACATCAGAACTGGATTACATACTGGCCAGGCTATACAGAGAGGAATTATAATAGCAGGAGAGGCTCAGGTATGAACACTGATCCAGACCCTATCTATAATAGTGAATGGCAGCAAGGGAATAAGCATTCTCATGATAGTGCCTTATTGAAAGACTTGTCTGTGCCAATGTATGATAGTGACCCTATGCTGATTGATGAAGGGGGAGATACAGCAGATGAAACTATTCATTACATGGACTGTTCTCTATCTAAATGCTATTGCTAGCTTTCTGTGAGCAAACACCTCAGCCATCACAAAGAAACCTAACTTTGTTCTTTATTTCCACTGCAAACAGCTCTTAAAGCAGGATTTGGGTTCACACAGTAGCAGCCAGCCATCTAGAGGGTTTCAGCTGGTCAATTGATAGTAATTAAAGCTGCACCTGATTGTGTGTGTGAGCAAGGGAGAATCACTGCTGGGATCTGCGTGGAAAATAAGCAGAAGTTAACCTAACAAGCAAAGTTTATTCATTTCTTTGTGCCTTTTTATTTGGTAATTATTTGCTAAGAAAACATTAGCTAATTACCTGACAAGCTGAAGGTTGTTTCTGATTTGCTTTGTGACTTTATGTTATCCATTTAAACACTGCAAGCAAGTAACCTCATTTATATTGCTACCAAGCATATTTGTGCTGGGTAAATTAAACCCCATCAATAAAAGAAGTATTTTATTGGCCTTACCACTGGTATCACAACTCAATTATTGTCTTCAGCTGTGTTTGGGAGTGAAAGAACTACATTACCCACAATACCTTGCAAGAATCATATGAATATATGCATCGTCAAGATTGTGTAAGTTCTCACCCTAGGCAGCCGTCTGACAAGTGTCAGCCGGCCTCCTGTGCTGAGTGGAGCCAGCTGTGGGGAAGAGGCTATGCAGTGGGAGTCAAAACCCCCCTCCCTGCTGTGCAGGAGCCGGAGCTGGCAGCTTGGGGGTTTTCTGCCTACGGGGCCCATGTCCCTGCCCCTTGGCCTGCTGACCCTGTTGGGGAGCTATAGAGACATGGAATTGAGGGAAGGATTTGTAGGCAGAGGCCTTCCTTGGGTAAAAAGGCTTTTTCCCCGAGCCCTTCTTCTTCTGAGAAGGGGAAGAAGTCTTTCTGGACAGCCTTGTCCTGGTGAGAGTCTCAGTCTCGATTTCTGCAGCCTTTTCAGCCATGGGTTTGCCAAAGAGGTTCTCACCCCGGCAAGGGACATGGACCAACTTGTCCTGGACCCATGGCTCGAGGTCCGATGACTGTAGCCAGGCCTGAAGGCGTGCACCAATGCCGGCCGCTGCTACTCGAGCCGAAGCCTCAAAGCCATCATAGGCTGCTCGAGATATAAACTTCGAGCACTCTCGAATCCCCAATGACAAAGCCATGAACCTCTGCAAAGGTTCCTCGGAGAGGCCAGCAGAGAACCCGGCAATCTCCTTTGCCAGGTCTCGGAGGTACATGCCCATGTACAGCTGGTAAGTCTGGACACAGCACGCCAGCATAGAGCCCTGGAAGCACTTTCTACCGAGGGCATCCAGGTTCAGGGCCTCCCGGCCGGGGGGCACAAAGGAGTGCCTCTTCTGACTCTTCAGACGATGCATGGTCGATTCCACAACCATGCAGTGGTGCGGTAGCTTCTGGAACCCAGGGTTCTTAAGGATTCGATAAATGGAATTGACCCATTTGCTGAGAACCGGCGCCGAGGCCGGTGCCTCCCACATGTGGAAAAGCAGCCGTTCCAGCATCGGAGGAACCGGTACAGTAAAGGCCTCCTTCGGGGGAAAGTCATACTGGAGGGCCTCGAGCTCTTCGGCTCGAGGCTCCTCCTCGGGATCCGCGGGGAAGGCCAAGGCCTTGGCCATATCCCTCACGAAGTCCGAAAACCGGGTATCCTCCGGGGGGGGGGGGGGACCTTCTCCGAGGCTCGGACTCCAGTGAGTCCGATGGGACGCACCGGGTCCGAAAAGTGTCTGGGGACTCCTTGTCCTCCGTCTTCCACCCCAACCCCTCCAAGGAGGAATCGAGCAGCTCCGGCCGGGCGGGCACCGATGCCATCCGCCCCGACGCCGAGGGTACCGGCGTCGACAACCTCGGCCCTGTACGGGAGGCCGAGGGAGAACTCGGCCGAGGATCGACTCGAGACCACATTGACTCGAGGATCGGCTCAGCCTGCGGGGTTGACTTGGACGTCGAGGTCCCGGTGGTCGGGGCAGATGCACCGGTCAGACCAGCGATCAGCATCCGCTGCTGTTACATGAAGGCAGCCAAACTGCTCTCCAAGGCCGTCAACCTGAGTCCAAGCTCAGGAGACTCAGCAGCCCCCGACTCGGCCCCCGACAGCTTCGGGGCCGACGTCGGCTCCCCTGGAGGGGAGTCCACAAGGACTACAGCACTCACGTGACTCGGGGACTCCGGCTCCACACGAGGCAATTTTGCAGGCCTCTCCGGCTCCGAGGACCAGGGATGGCGGTCGGGGCTATGCGATCTGGCCCTCGAGGGACCAAGCGCGTCCACCGACGCCACCCTCGCGGGTTTCTTCTTCCTTTTGTGTTCCCGTGAGGGAGACCCCCACTCAGAGGAGCCCCGATGATGCTCGGGGTCGGACTCCCGAGACGTCGAGGCCTCTGACGAAGTCCGGCCCGGCCGGATGCGGAGTCAGAAAAGATCCTTTCTCGCTGATGCTGATGGCTCCTCAACGCCTTCGAGGACATTTTGCCACACGGGCCACAGATCATCGGGTCATAATCGGGCCCGAGGCACCGGAGGCAGCAGTCGTGTGTGTCAGTGAGAGACATCAGTTTCTTACACCGATCACACTTCTTGAACCCGCTGGCAGCCATCGGGGGAAAAAGGGCCCCTGCAAGGTCAAAAGACCGGGCTGCCAGTGAAAAAGAAAAAGAGCGCGAACGCTAGTCTCGAAGGACAAAAACCGAAAAAACAACTCCAGGCTCGATACCGGTGTACCGTGCCCAGGCGGGAATGGGAACCGGCAAAAAACCACGAATCTTCAAAGGAAAAATCAACTTTTAACCAGGTGATTAGGACACACGTCGGTCGGGCTCCGCGGAAAAAAGAAGACTGAGCAAGATGGCACCCATGGGCGGGAAGGGGACCGCACATGCACGCTGCATTCCCAAAGGCTTTCTTTGAAAGCTGGGGAAATGCTCCTCACGAGGGCTCCGTCGACGCCGATGTCACCCATATGTGAGGACTGACTTCCTGCTTGGTCCTGGAGAATAATATTATTATTATCATCACCAATAAATAAATTTTTTTTTTCTTCTTTTTTTTTTTTTTTAAATTGAGTTTTCAATTTATTACATCCAATGAATATACATAAAAAGAACAAGCAATATGAGCCTAAATTTACACACAATCAAGAAAAAGAATTTTTACAAAAACATACCACTTCTCCACCCACATCAAGGAGAGAACAGCTTAGAGAGAAAAACCGGGGCATAAATTATAAGGCTACAACACCCAACCAACCACATTCCATAATCCAATCAGTGCAAATATAATATCACTCAAGCCTGTAAAGAAACCAGAAGAGATTCCAACAAGGAAGGATCAAAGTATACATAACTAATCCCTTGAATAGTCACCAAACACTTACATGGAAAACGCAAAAGAAAGGTACCCCCTCCAGCCAAAACCCTAGATTTCAGCTGCAGGAAGGACCTTCTCCGGGCCTGCGTCTGTCTGGAGATGTCCGGGAAAACGGAAATCTTTTGGCCATAAAAAAGAAAATCTTTCTTTGGAAAAAAAGCCTTCATAATAGAAGACTTATCCGAAAAATTGGCCAGAGTAACCACCAGAGTGGCGCGGGTGGAGATGGGGGTCTGAGAATGTTCCAAAAAATCTGTTAAATCCATAGAAATTCCCTCCTCCTGCCGCGCTCCGCTGGATTCCCTGGAAGTCCCCGGAACAGACAAATAAAAGGTCCTATCTAACACAACAGTGTCGGCATTAGGAAGCAACAGTATTTCTTTACAATATTGTCTAAATAACAAAACAGATGTCAATAAACGTGTTTTAGGGAAATTCAAAATACGCAAATCTTTTGCCCGAGAAGCATTATCCAGGACTTCTAACTGCTGATAAAACAATAAAGTATCCTTGGAAGCTAACATATTTGCAGACTGTAACGAAGCAACCTGCGTGTCCAGCTGATCAGCACGCTGAAACAGCTGATTAACAGAAGCCTTAACTTTTTGAAATTTACTTGAAACCTGTTGTGAAAATACAGCCGTTTGATTCATAAAGCGTAGTTACTCACCTGTAACAGGTGTTCTCCAGGAGCAGCAGGAATCAGTCCTCACTTATGGGTGACGTCGGCGCCGACGGAGCCCTCGCGGAGCAATTTTCCCCAGCTTTCAAAGAAAGCCTTTGGGAATTGCAGCGCGCATGCGCGGTCGTCTTCCCGCCCGAAGGTGCCATCTTAGCCAGTCAGATGACATAGCCAAAAAGACAGCATAAAAATTTGCAAAAAGAACATAAGCAGACGATTGCAACTCCAAGGGGAGGAGGGAGGGTAGTGAGGACTGATTCCTGCTGCTCCTGGAGAACACCTGTTACAGGTGAGTAACTACGCTTTCTCCAGGACCAAGCAGGAAGTCAGTCCTCACTTATGGGACTCCCAAGCTCAAGGCTACCGGAGACCCTAAGCACAAAAATGAGCTCCCTCTAGCTCAGCAGCACAGAAGGATAGAATCTTCGCTGAATTATCACCCACCGGTAGCCCACATCCGGGATGGAGGGTAGGAGTTGCTCAGACCTCAAAGAGATTACGGAGGACTGCCTGTCCGAAAGCACTGTCCCTACGGGACTCCCTCTCTAGACAGTAATGGACCGCAAAAGTCTGGCTCGAAGACCAGGTAGCGGCCCGGCAGATGTCTGCCAGAGGAACAGAGCGGAGGTAAGCCACTGACGTGGCCTTTGCCCGAACGCAATGAGCCGTGACTCGACTTTCTAAGGCGAGTCCGGCTGCCCCATAAGCCCAAGAGATACAGTCCGCAACCCAGATGGACAGAGTACGCTTGGAGACCGGGAGTCCCAATTTATTGGGGTCAAAAGACACAAAAAGCTGAGCAGCTTTACGGTGCTCCCGCGTACGGTCAAGGTAGAAGTTCAAAGCCCTTCTACAGTCCAGGGTATGGAGGACCGTCTCAGCTCGGCTGGAGTGTGGCCTGGGAAAGAAGGTTGGAAGTACCACCTCCTGATTGATGTGAAAAGGGGAGACCACTTTAGGCAGAAACTTTGGGTGAGTCCGTAGGACTACCCTATTCTTGTAGAACCGAGTGTAGGAGGGATCAGACACGAGGGCCTGCAATTCACTTACGCGCCTAGCGGAAGTGAGGGCTATCAAGAACAGTGTTTTCCAAGACAGAAAACGGAGAGAACATGTAGCCATAGGTTCAAAAGGCGGACAGGTGATCCGCTGCAAAACCACATTCAGGTCCCAGTCCGGCGCTGGCGGGCGCAGAGGTGGTTTAAGTAGAAGGAGACCTCGGAGAAACCTTGCTACGAGAGGGTCGCTGGAGAGAGGTCTACCGTCCACCGGCACATGATGTGCCGAAAGAGCACTGAGGTGAACTTTGACGGAGTTGGACTTAAGTCCCAGATTAGAGAGGTGTAGCAAATACTGCAAGATCACCGACACCGGGCAGGAGAAGGGATCCTGCGACTGTTGGGTACACCAGACTGCAAAGCGACGCCATTTAAGGGCGTAGCATTTGCGGGTAGAAGGGCGTCGCGAAGCCAGGACGACCTCCTCCACCTCCGCCGGCAGGAGAAGGGGAGCAAGGACTACCCTCTCAGCAGCCAGGCCATGAGGTTGAGAGACCTGAGGTTGGGGTGCAGTAGGGACCCCTGATCCTGAGTGAGGAGATCCGGTTGTACCCCCAGAGGGATCGGACCCTCCACCGCCAGTTGCAGCAGGAGCGGAAACCACGGCTGTCTGGGCCAGCGAGGGGCCACCAGGATCATAAAGGCTTTGTCTCGGAGAACCTTGAAAAGAGTCCGAGAGACCAGCGGGATGGGAGGGAAAGCGTACAGAAGGCTCCCCGACCATGAGATCAGAAAAGCGTCCGCCGCAACCCGAAGGGGGTGTGGCTGACGAGAGCAGAAGCGAGGGAGCTGCCGGTTGTGAGGACTGGCAAAGAGATCCATCGTGGGGAGGCCCCACTTGAGGAAGAGCTTCTGAACTACCAAGGGATCCAGACGCCACTCGTGCGGCTGGAGGACCCTGCTGAGTTTGTCCGCAAGGCAATTGTCTTGGCCCGGGAGATAAACTGCCTTGAGGAGAATGCCGTGACTGACGGCCCAAGAGCAGAGCTTCTGAGCCTCCCGGCAGAGGAGAAAGGAGCCCGTGCCCCCCTGTTTGTTCACGTAGAACATGGCAACTTGATTGTCCGTCTGGACAAGGACGGACTGTTGGGAAGTCAGGTGGGAGAAGGCCTTGAGAGCTAGGCGGATCGCCCGGAGCTCCAGGAAGTTGATCTGCTGAGCAGACTCCCACGTGGTCCAGAGGCCCTGAGTACGCGCCTCTTGGCAATGCGCTCCCCAGCCCAGGAGGGATGCATCGGTGGTCAGCACCCGGGTCGGCTGAGGTGACTGGAAAGGCATACCGAATATCAGGTTCGGCTGCCAGAGCCACCACCGGAGAGACGATATCAGCGGCTCGGAAACGCGCACTAGGTCTGCGAGGCCGCCCGTGGCTTGTCGCCACTGCCGGCGGAGACACCATTGAGCAGACCGCATGTTCAGGCGGGCATTGGGGGTCACATGGACGGTGGAAGCCATATGGCCGAGCAGTCTCAGGAAGCGCCTGGCGGAGACCAGGGGCTGGCTGCGAAAGCGGTCGGCTAGGTCCATGAGCCGCTGAGCCCTGTCGAGCGGCAGGTACGCTCGCGCCTGAGGAGTGTGCAGCCTTGCGCCGATGAACTCGAGATCCTGTGAGGGGAGCAAAGTGGACTTTGCGAAGTTTATGACAAAGCCCAAGTGCTGCAGCAGAGTCACCGTGCGGCACGTGGCGTTGGTGACCTCCTGAGCGGACGCTGCTCTGATGAGCCAGTCGTCGAGGTACGGAAAGACATAGAGGCCGTGAAGCCGGAGATGGGCCGCCACGACCGCGAGACATTTTGTGAAGACTCGCGGTGCGGAGGACAGGCCAAAGGGCAGTACTCTGTACTGGTAATGATTTCCTGCCACCACAAACCTTAGGTATTGGCGGTGGCTTGGGTGGATGAGGATGTGCGTGTAGGCATCCTTTAGATCCAAGGAGCATAGCCAATCTCCCTGCTGGAGGTAGGGCAGAAGGATTCCAAGGGTAAGCATTTTGAACTTCTCCCGCACAAGGAACTTGTTGAGGTTGCGCAAGTTCAGGATGGATCTGAGGCCCCCTGTTCTCTTTGGTATCAGAAAATACCTTGAATAGAAGCCTTGACCTCTCAGGTGGTGTGGCACCGGTTCCACCGCCTGTTCCTGCAGAAGACCTGCTAACTCCTGAAGGAGCAACTCCCTGTGCAGAGGGGGGCGCGGAGGCTCTCCCGGAAAATAGGAGGGAGGGACCTGATGGAAGTGGAGAAGGTAGCCTTCTCGCACGACCTGAAGCACCCAGGCATCTGCGGTGATGCTGGACCACCTGTGGGCGAAGTGAACCAGCCGGCCTCCGGTGCCGGGGGGAACCAGCGGGGGGGAGAGGCTATGCTGAGCGAGTCAAAAGCCCCCACCCTGCTGAGCAGGGGCTGGTGGTGCAGGCTTGGGGGCTTGCTGCCTACGGGACCCGTTACCCCGTCCCTTGGCCTGCTGGCCCTGTTGGGGAGCTGCAGGGGCCTGATAATGGGGGTATTGTTTGTAGGCAGCCGCCTTCCTCGGGTAAAAGGACTTTTTCCCCGAGCCCTTCTTTTTCTGGGAAGGGGCGGAGGTCTTCCTAGAAAGCCTGGTCCTGGTGAGAGTCTCAGTCTCAATTTGTGCAGCCTTTTCCGCCATGGGCTTGCCAAAGAGGTTTTCGCCTCGGCAGGGGACATCGACCAACTTGTCCTGTACCCAGGGCTCAAGGTCGGACGACTGAAGCCAAGCCTGTCGGCGGGCACCGATGCCGGCTGCGGCTACTCGAGCCGAGGCTTCAAAGCCATCATAGGCTGCTCGGGACATGAACTTTGAGCATTCCCGAATGCCCGTGGACAAGGCTAGGAACCTCCGCAAGGGCTCCTCGGAGAGACCAGCGGAGAACCCGGCTAGCTCTTTAGCCAGATCCCGGAGATACATGCCCATGTATAGCTGGTAAGTCTGGACACGACATGCGAGCATAGAGCCCTGGAAGCACTTCTTGCCAAGGCCATCCAGGTTACGGGCCTCCCTTCCAGGAGGCACCGAGGAGTGCATCTTCTGGCTCTTAAGACGATGCATGGCCGATTCCACTACCATGGAATGGTGTGGCAGCTGTGCCTTTTGAAAGCCAGGGCTCTTGCGGACCCGATAGATAGAATCGACCCGCTTGCTCAGGACCGGCGAGGAGGCCGGACTCTCCCACATGCGGAAGAGTAGTCATTCCAGCATAGGAGGAACCGGCACAGTAAAGTGTTCCCTCACGGGAGAGTCATACTGGAGGGCGTCGAGCTCTTCGGCTCGAGGCTCCTCCTCGGGATCCGCAGGGAAGGCCAAAGCCTTGGCCATATCCCTAACGAAGTCCGAGAACCGGGCATCCTCCGGGGGGGACTGCTTCCGAGACTCGGACTCCGGTGAGTCCGATGGGACACACCGAGTCCGGAAAGAATCAGGTGACTCTTCCTCCTCAGACTCCCAGACCGACTCCGACGAGGACTCGGTGGGGTCGGCCCGGGCAGGGTGCGGCGCCAGCCGCCCCGACGCCGAGGGAGTCGGCGTCGGCGACCTCGGTCCCGAACGGGAGGCCGAGGGTGACCTCGACCGAGGATCGACTCGAGTTCTCATCGACTCGAGGATCGGCTCGGTCTCCGGGGTCGACTTGGACGTCGACGTCCCGGCGGTCGGGGCAGCGACGCCAGCGAAGCCAGCGAGCAGTGCCCTCTGCTGGTCCATGAAGGCAGACAGTCTGCTCTCCAAGGCCGTCAACCTGAGTCCGAGCTCAGGTGACCCAGCAGCCCCCGACTCGGGCCCCGACGGCGTCGGGCCCGACGTCGGCTGTCGCGGAGGCGAGTCCAGAAGGACCACAGGACTTACCCGGGCAGGCATCTCCGACTCCAGGCGAGGTCGCTTCGGGATGTGTTCCTTCTCCAAGGACCCGGGGCGGCTGTCGGGGCTATGCGACCTGGCCCTCGCGGAGCCAGGAGCGTCCACCGACGCCGCCCTCGCGGGTTTTTCCTTCCGACGATGGTCCCCGGAGGGAGAACCCCGGTCGGAGGAGCTCCGGCGACGGTCCGAGCTGGAGCCTTTCGACACGGAGGCCTCCGACGAGGTCCGGGTACGGCTGGGGTCAGCGAAGATCCTCTCACGCTGATGCCGCCGACTTCTCAACGCCTTTGAGGACAGTTTGCTGCAGGGCCCACAGATCAGTTCCTCATGATCCGGGCCCAGGCAGCGGAGGCAAAAGTCGTGTGTGTCGGTTAGTGACATATTTCGGTCACACCGACCACACCGCTTAAACCCACTGGCAGCCATCGGGGGAAAAAGGGCCCCTGCGAGGTCAAAGGACTGGGCTGCCAGGGAAAATGAAAACGAAAGCTGACTAAGTCAGAAAAAAACCGAAAAAAGTAAGAGGACTCGAGACCGGCGTCGCGAGTCCGGGCGGGAAAACGATCGGCGTCGAACCGAAAGAAAAAAGGATAAAATAAAGAAGAAAATCAACTTTTTCGCGGGGACAAGACGGGGACGTCTGTAGGGCTCCGCGGAAAAAAGAAGACTGGCTAAGATGGCACCTTCGGGCGGGAAGACGACCGCGCATGCGCGCTGCAATTCCCAAAGGCTTTCTTTGAAAGCTGGGGAAAATTGCTCCGCGAGGGCTCCGTCGGCGCCGACGTCACCCATAAGTGAGGACTGACTTCCTGCTTGGTCCTGGAGAAATTGAGATAACATTAAATTAGTAGCAGTAACCTGTTTCCAAATGTCCACGAGAGTAACAGCATCAGGATTTTCAATTTGAGGAATACTAATAACCTCAGAGCCGGCAACCGTGGAGATAGGAACTAATGAAAGTACCTCTTGTGATGAAACAGGAAGGGGAACAGGAATCTCGTCTTCCTCACCCGAGGAGGAAGACACCCCAGTAGAAGACGATGATTCAACAGACGCTTGAGATGATCCTGGGTTGGGTGGAGGAGTCCTGTCGATGGAACTCAGGGTAATGCCGGAACCAGACAACGAGGAGTGCTGAGCCAAGGAAGTAGACTGAGGAAGAATTACTACATGATGATCCATAGGCCCAATAATAGCAGAGGGAGTAGAAGTAACAGTCACAGATTGTGTAACAGATTGACTTCCCTGGGGTTTCTTACTCTTCCTCTTTGCATGGCCTCACGGCATACCAACGGCAACAAGGGCTCAAGGCCCCGAATTGGCACCGGAGAGCCAGCTGGGTTTGAGACTGGTGCTGTGTGGCAGTGTTTTCCATCTGATTGGCTGCAGCAGATTCCTCCCGACTGCCCCGGCTGTTCTTGGCAGCATATTTCAGCGTCGGCTGCCTTTGGGAGTTGAGAGCCAGCTGGGTTTGAAACCGGTGCTGTGTGGCAGTGTTTTCCATCTGATTGGCTGCAACAGATTCCTCCCGACTGCCCCGGCTGTTCTTGGCAGCATATTTCAGCATCGGCTGCCTTTGGGAGTTGAGAGCCAGCTGGGTTTGAGACCGGTGCTGTGTGGCAGTGTTTTCCATCTGATTGGCTGCAGCACATTCCTCCCGACTGCCCCGGCTGTTTTTGGCAGCATATTTCAGCGTTGGCTGCCTTTGGGAGTTGAGAGCCAGCTGGGTTTGAGACCGGTGCTGTGTGGCAGTGTTTTCCATCTGATTGGCTGCAGCAGATTCCTCCCAACTGCCCCGGCTGTTCTTGGCAGCATATTTCAGCGTCGGCTGCCTTTGGGAGTTGAGAGCCAGCTGGGTTTGAGACCGGTGCTGTGTGGCAGTGTTTTCCATCTGATTGGCTGCAGCAGATTCCTCCCGACTGCCCCGGCTGTTCTTGGCAGCATATTTCAGCATCAGCTGCCTTCGCGGCCGCGGTCGCGCGCCAGAAGGGGGCGTGACCAAAGGGGGACCAATAAATAATTTTAATAAAATTCAAGGTAGCATAGAACTGAAGTGACTGTACCATAAGTATATTTACCTTGGATAGATTTTTTTAATGATATGAGAAGAGAATCAAAAAGCTTCTGAATAAGGTCATCAATCACAGTCTTCACAGGATTGCAATTAATAGTTAAGCAATCCACCTTGATGGTGCTGCAAGATAAAATTCAAAAATTAGTAAGGTTAATGCTTTTCCTCTACTGTATACACTGGAAAGAAAAACATTAAGGACTAGTAAAAGTGAGCTACTGTGTTAGCGTACAATTATACAGTTAATATATGTTATTAGTAACTAGGTCCCATGCATAAAATGGGGCCTGCAGTAAATAACGCACATTAATGCATGCTGCCCTGAGTATTCATCAAGCATTAACAAGTAATTTTTTATTATGATTCTAAACGAGCATCAGTCTCCCAAACACTTAAGCAATAACAGCATCTCATGCACAACCTGAACAATCCAGTGCCTAATGAACAACTTGGTGGGGGAAGAAAGAGTTTGCTTTTGGCACTTAATTTTCTCACTACTTCATTTGTATTTGACCGAAGTTATAAAAATGTACATCCTTCTAGTTGCCCCTTCCCTTCCACAGGTACCATGCTCGTAAGTAAGCCAAAAACACTGATCTTTTACACACCTTTAACAATGTGGTTATCACTGATGAGGAGCAATCTATAAAGAAAAGGGGATATCTGGGAAATTGGAACAATTCTTTAAAGTAAGGAATTCAGATTACCATTCCTGGTTACACTAGGATAATCTTAATTAACCGATTTTGATCTGATGTATTATGGAGTGATTTTCCACATAGAAAGGAGGCCCGCCAATAGATCAGGTTTTGAAAACATACATTTCATGCAAGTGAAACTAACAATCCAAGCATCTAAGTACCTTGGAAGACGTTCTGCTTCTTTTCCTCTCACTTTCAATGCTTTAAAGTTTTTCTCCCAATCGTACACAGTATGCAGATGTTCATCCACCAATTTTTCCACATCTATTTGTCCAATTACAACCCACTCCTTTACAACAGCAGAAAAACTATTTTAGTTAAATGAGCTGATACATTTCATTTGAGTACTTATTATCCACATAACGCAGTCCAAAAACGTGGAAAGCAGAGGAAGGAATACTTTTATTGAATAAACTTAAGCCACATTATCCACATAGCCAGCTAGGCAGATTACAACTCAACAATAAATTTATACAATTTAGACCACAATGTAAATTAAATCAATAAAATGAAATCACTTACCTGTAGCTGGTGTTCTTCATGGACAGCAGGATATGAATCCTCATGTGTGGGTGACATCACTGATGAAGCCCAGTAAGGCAGGACCGTACCAAGCTCTGTGCGAGCGGTGTGGCCGCACAGGATGCAAAGACTTCAGGGGCGCATTTCGGCTCTCTGCCGTTGCCTGCTGCCCGTGGTGGCAGGCAACGGCAGACAGCTGAAATGCGCCCCTGAAGTCTTCCCACCGGCACACTAAGCAAGTCTGGTCTCTCCGGGAGGGACCAGACCTGCTTAGCGTGCCGGCGACAGGCGGCTTGCACATCGGGTGTGTGCCTCTTCTCTCCCGCCCCCATAAAGTGGCTAGTTGGGGGGGGGGGCATGCGCCCGATGTGCAAGTTGCACAGGGCACATTTTGCCATTGGTACGGCCCTGCAGCGAGGGAGCAGCAACTCCTGAGTTTTTTTATGTACTAGAAGCCTTTGGAACACCATACTATATATGCATACCTGTTCTCAGCTGCTGCTGTCGCACAGGACCGCTTCAGTCCAGATATATAGCTGAATGTAAAATACAATTCCTTGGCTAAGTGGGCCGGTTTTTATATCCTGCTGTCCATAGACAACACCTAACTTTGTTAGGTGTTTCATTAAGACAAAAGAACAATCGAGGGTCGAAGTGGAAGCAAATGTGTCTGTCTATACTCATGCTTGTTTGCACATGTGTAAGCACAAACATGCACAAACAAGCATGCATATTGTGGTAAGGAGGGTGCAGCCCAGCTAGAGAAAACTGAAAAAAAGAAGAATTTTTCTTCTTTATGGGGGATGGGTGCACAAAATCACATACTCCATACTAAAAGCCCTGAAAGGAACCTAGGGGGCAGAGCTAAAGGTAAACCAATCCCAGACCACAGGACAACCTTGCATAGGAGTAGGAGGTCCAAGTGGGCGGAGCCAGGAAGGGAGTTGCCTTGCTCAGCAGTTAACAGAGAGAAAACAAACACAAGAGGGAGAGCCAGTTTGAATAAGGAAGGGGCTTTGAGAAGAAGGTCCAGGAGGAATTCAAGAGCAAGCACAAGCGGCAGTTGCAGTTCCAGGCCTAGCCCAGGTTCTAGCCCAGTTCTCAGAAGGCACAGACTGGAAAGATCTGTGGCCAAACTGAAGAGAAGCTTTTCAGCCAAGGAGAGCAGCAGAAGGAGGAACCACTATAGAGGCAGCC
Source organism: Ichthyophis bannanicus (assembly GCA_033557465.1). NCBI lineage: Eukaryota > Metazoa > Chordata > Amphibia > Gymnophiona > Ichthyophiidae > Ichthyophis > Ichthyophis bannanicus. Next base: position 171,351,169 of record CM066035.1, on the reverse strand, counting down.
AAGAAAGGTACGCAGGGACCAAGCATTGCCAGCAGGATAGTTCTTGCTCTGACTCAGAGGAGACTGTCATACCCCAGAAGGCTCAGCACAGAAAGAAATATCTCACTAGGGAAGTTAAACAGGAGAGACCCCCAAGAGAATGGCCTGGAGAAGGCAAGGCCAGGCACTGGGAGAGGCTGTTTAATCTGGTGAAGACTCTTAAGGAAAAGAGCCTGGAACACTTTCAAGGAGCACCCAGCTGTAGCTCAATAGAGAGCATGGAGGTAGGCCCTGAGGAAAGTGTTGTTAATTCTGATGTCTCTGAAATGGAATGCGAGCTGTGCACTAAGGTATTAGTGTAAGCTAGAAACAGTGGAACATAAAAAGGGGGCTGTGGTAGCCTAAAGACAGTTTCAGAAGCCGGAAGAGACGGGAAAGCCTGAATGTAAAGGATTAAGAATCTCTCCTAAGAAGCTGAAACTGCAGGAGCTCAGTGGAGGTTCTAACAGCTGAAACTGTTTGTGTGTGGCAACAGCAGGGTTGAAGCTGATACCTCACTCACTATGTGAAGAGTTTTAAAATGCCTTTTTCTTCTGATGCTAAGGTTAAGCAGTTGCAGTAAGGAACAGGAACTGGTATGAGTTTGTTCAAGGTTACACTGTTTTGGACATTTTGATTTCTGGGAGAAATTATCCTGGTATTTTCTTTTTGTCTGGAGAAACAAAAGTTATGCTTGAAGAATTTTATGTTCACCACTTACCAGCATGGAAACCGAATAAAATTTCCTGTGCACTTTATTAACCACTTGGCTCTTCTTTTCGTACACAACTACAAATATCCTAGAAGGGATATCAGATGGCCAGCCGTCCCTACTAGGCAACCGCCTGGTAGGGGCGCGAGCGTCACAATATGCTAACTTATCCCCAGCTATAGAAACACATTGCAGTCAGAAGCAGAAGAAAAGAGGTGGGTGAAATCTGCAGCCAGAGGAGTTCTAGTGTGCCCATGAGAGCAGTGGCTCCCATGGGAAAAAGAGGAAGGCCGTGATCACAGAAGTGCTGCAGTGTGCCCTTGCCCAAGTGGTGCAAGAAGAGGAGCTGGGGCCAGAGAGTAACTAGGAGAAATGTATCTGATGCTAGTTTGCCATGTATCCCTAAAAACCAGAGGAGAATTGAGGTACCTTCCTGTTTTTCCTTTTCTGGAGAATGGCGAACACATCTATGGAAGGGGTGTCACACTCCTGAAATATCGTTTGAGCCATTCTCATGTCCAGGGACCATTATTATGGTCAGAGAACATTTACTTATTTATTTATTTATTTTTTTACCTGTTTTGTTATACTGTTTTTCTACCAGTCAAAATGGTTTACAACTAAAAGTATACAATCGGGGGAAGAGCGGTGCATGCGGTTTACATCAAACGTTTACACCGAGGTGCTTGCAGGTTACTTCGAACTTAAAACAGTCAAAAGGTTTATAGCTAACAGTATAGAGTCAGTATACAAATAAGAGAAGAGAGGTGCATGCAGGTTACATCAATCTAAAACAGTGTACAATGAGAGAGTAAAGGCAGTGGAAGATGAGTGAGGGTTACATCATCAAATAGACAGTGCATGTCAAAAGGGTTAAGGCAGCAGGCAGGGGAGAAGGTTACAGCAATTTTCGATAGAGAAGCTTAAGAATCCAGGAGTAGAGTTCAGGCCTCTCCCCTCAGACAGAGTTGCACTGAAGGCATAGGTATTCATGAAGGGAAATAGTGCTCCATGGGTGGAGCTTATGATGGAGGGGCAGGGGGGATGCTCTGTGACGGAGGTGGGTGCTCTTGCTGATAGTCTCTCTGTGAGCTCGTGCCATAGTGTTCTTCAAAAAGGTATGTCTTCAGGTTCCTATTAAAGGCTTGGTATGATTGGATGCCCCATAGTGTGGGGGGTAGGGTATTCCAGATGGTAGGAGCATAGAAGAACATGACTCAGCTGGTCTTCCAGGACATTACCTTCTCTTGCCAGGTATGTTGCTCCATGAGTTATCCCATGATAAATGGCATAGTTCCATATCTGGACTATCTCCCAACAAATGAGGCGTAACCTTGTTCCTCACTGCTTACTGATGCAGTACATTGCTACTTGATTGTCTGCTTGAATTAGAATTATTTGATTGGCCAACTGATCTTGAAAAGCTTTTAGAGCATTTGATATAGCTCTCAAATCCAGGAAATTTATCTGATGAAGTTTCTCCTAGACAGACTATAAACCCCGAGTGTGGAACCCATCTACATGGACTCCCCAGATCAGTTTTGATGTATCTGTCATGACTATTTTTGATAAGAATGTGAAAAGAAAACCTTTTGTCACACTTCACCACCCTCCGATATACATAGGCAGTTGCCTAGGAGGGGTTGGCAGGCGGGACAGGAGAAGAATACATATTTTTGACCTTATAAGTGCTGCAGCATGGTATCCGTTGTAGTTGTGGACCAAGTAAGTACAGCGAAGGCTTGAATGGGATAACAATAACTTTTATTGTTGCACAGGAGTTTTTACTGAACTACTTCCCCAAACACAGACATAAGATGTGGCTACTAGATTGTGTCAAATAAAAGTCCAAGGCTCTCCTGATACTTCTCAGGTACTAGATTAAAGCAAAACATACAGCTTTTCAAACTTCTTCCAGCTTCAAATTACAACAGCTGTTTTCCCACATAGGCATTGCTTTCAGGTACATGCTCTAAATAAAGGAAAACTTCACAGCGTTGTACTCCTCTTCACAGCTGCTTAATTAGGCTTGAGTTTTCACACAGGCAGAACGCTGCCTTTCTCCGTGCAAAACTCAGGTTAGAACAGTTAGGCTTTCTCAGCACTTCTACAGGATACATTTATACAGCTTTCACTCCCTTTGACAAAACCCACAGTCCATATCTGAACCACTGCTATCACTTAGAGGTGCTTCAGTTTGCATTTCCTCCAGCTCAGGATCTGATACGTCCTTATGACCAGGTTTAATGGAGTCTACAGATTGCCACTGCTTAATCGGTGCTCTAAGCTGCTTCCGTTTGTTATCCTTAAAACTCCTAGGCACTTGCAAGGATTCCAAATCACCAGCACCTTTTAAAACATCATAAAAAGGGCTCACCTTCCTTCTGGTCTGCCTAGTATATGCTTTCTGGTTGAGAGGCAAACATTTCTCTTTACCAGCTCCCTTAAAACAGCGTGCTCTTCAGGGTCTGACTCTAGCCCTTGGCTGTGATGCCTGCAATTAGTAATTTGCTTCGTGGCACCTGGGCTATGCTCTGAGCTAGAACTCCTGTCACGTTCTCTGTAGTGGGAAAACGTTTGCAGTCTTTTGACTGGGACTTTCTCTCTGCCCAACCTCTCCTCTGTAATTATGGCTTCAAGAGAAGGTTCCAGAGAACTACTCCTGTCTCTTCTAGGCAAGGTATCTAACCTTTTCCCCTGAGGTCTGAAATAGTTTCTGACCTGTTTCTGTTTGCTGGGCGGCTCAAGGTAGTTCCTTCCTGGAAGCTTTTTCAGACACCTCTCCTGAGACCTGGCTGTCTCTCTGCAGTCTGGCCAGCAACTCCCCAAGCACCTTGTGCTAACCGGGTACCGGTTGCTCTTGGCTTTGCTTCTCCTGGTCCACAGATCTCTCCCTGGATCTGACTCTCTTGGACCTTCCTGGAACTTCTCTCCCTCCAAGGCTGAATCCAACTCCAATGCTGAGTCTCTTCCGGATTCTCCTCCACCCTTGGATGCCCACTCTCCCTTGGCTGCTTGCTCTCTCTTGGCTGCCTTTTCTCCCTTGAGGGCTCCTTCTCCTCGACTAACAGTTGCTTCCTGGTTATGTGAACAGGGCTGCCCTATCAGGTGTGACTCCGCCCCTTTTCCTCCCACGTCAGCTCCCTGAGTTTGTCTGGAGCTCGGGTGTGGCTCTCTTTCTGCTTTCTTGTGCAGAGAAGCTTTCAAGGCTGGATCCTTAACCCTTTCCTGACCTGTTTTACTGACAGCTTCTGAGGACAAAAAGTGTTTTAAACCCCTATTTTTAGGTTCTGCAGCCTCTGCCTTGTCACATAACCCCCCATTTAAGATGTTCCGGGCTGACTGGGCCTGTCCAGAACAGCACGGAATTCTAGAAAGGGCATCTGCATTTGCGTGCAGTTTACCTGGCCTGTGCTCTATTCCAAATTCGTACGCTTGCAGGGCCATGTACCACCTAGTGAGGCGCGGGTTATGATCCTTCATGCTTGATAACCACTTTAAGAGCGCATGATCGGTTACTAGGATAAATCGGCGGCCTGTTAAATAAAACCTGAGGGCATCTATTGCCCAACGGATTGCTAAGCATTCCCTCTCTATGGTCGAATATTTTTGCTCTGCTGGTGCAAGCTTCCGGCTTAAAAACATCAGAGGGTGCTCAATCCCCTCCTGTTTCTGGGACAGGACAGCACCTAGTCCCGTATCCGACACGTCTGTCTGGAGTATAAAGGTTTTACTAAAGTCGACCCCTCTTAGGATGGGTGCCGCACACAACCGCTCCTTTACTCGTGCAAAGGCACTCTCCGCACTCGGGGTCCATTTAACCTGATTGGGTGCATTTTTTTTTAACATGTCCGTAAGGGGCGCACTTTCAGACGCGAAATGTGGTAGGAATCTTCTATAATATCCTATTAAACCTAAAAAGCTTCGGACCTGCTTTTTGGTCATAGGCTGTGGAAAGTCCCTCACACACTGTACTTTGTCCATGAGTGGTTTCACTACCCCCCTTCCAACTAAATGCCCCAAATACTTCACCTCCTTCCCTCCAAAAAGACATTTGGCAGGGTTTAGGGTGATTCCCGCTCACCTCATGTCTTCCAGCACCGCCCGTATGTGTGCTAAATGGAGGTCCCAGTTATCACTATGGATAATTACATCATCCATATAGGCCATGGCGTAGGAGCGATGCGAGCGCAAGATGATATCTATCAGTCTCTGGCAGGTCGCCGCTGCCCCGTGTAGCCCAAAGGGCATCCGAAGGAATTGATATAGACCAAGGGGCATGCTAAAAGCTGTTTTTGGCCGAGATTCCCTGGTGAGGGGAATCTGCCAGTACCCCTTGGTCATATCTAAGGTGGTAAGATAGGTAGCCTGCCCTAATTGGTCCAGTAATTCCTCTATCCGGGGTAACGGATATGTATCGAATCTAGAGATGGAATTAACCTTCCTAAAATCGATACAAAATCGTATCGTCCCATCCGGCTTAGGCACCATGACCACCGGGCTATTCCATGGGCTGACCGACTCCTCAATCATGCCCATGTGGAGCATTTCCTGCACCTGCCTAATCACTTCTCTATGCTTAGCTTCAGGTAGCCTATATGGCCTTTGTCGGACGACTTCACCTGGTGGGGTCACGATTTCGTGCGCGACCAGCTGGGTCTCTCCTGGCATAGGGGTCAAAACGTCCGAAAAACGCTCCAGCAATTTCATTAGGACCTGTTGCTGGTGCCAGGAGAGTTCTTCCCCTATCCGGGGTAGTGGCTCGGCCTTACACTCAGCCAGCTGGGGACCAAGGTCTATCTCTACCTTCTCTTCCTCACTCGTGGCCGTCAGGCCTATCACCACGGCCTGTCCGGTGGACCCAAACCCACTTGACCCCCTTATGGTGGTACTCAGTTCAGTAACCTCCTCTATGGGGGGAAAGCCAACTCTCTCCATGATGAGCTGCGCTATCCTATCACCCAGGGCTACTTTATAATCTTTCTTGGAACAGTTTACCAGTAAGACTTTAACAGCTCCCCTAAAGTCCGGGTCTATTACCCCTGCGCTTACATCAATGCACTCCTTGACCGCTAGACCTGATCGCAGAGCGATCCGGCCATAGCAACCGGGCGGTATTTCAAGCTGGATACCGGTTTCTACTAAGGCTCGCCCTTGACGTGGTATAGTAGTGTCCTCTGCACTATACAGGTCAAAGCCTGCAGCTTGCTCTGAGGCTCTCTTAGGGATCCTAGCATTTGGTGTAAGCCTACAACATTTCAGGAGGAACTTTCCCTTACTTGGAGGGTCCTGGATAGGGGCTTTCTCCCTACCTGGCTTCTCTCGGGGTTTCTCAAATAACGGGGCTGGTACCATCCCTAGCCTGGCTTTACCCCTCGGAGAGGATGTTGTGTGTCCTACTTTTTCCTCCCTCCCTACTGGTTCCTTTTCTATCTTTGTAGGGTTAGGGACTTTGGCTTCTGCGGTGGCGGCTAGTCCTTTATCTAGGCCTTTCTTAAATTGAGGCCAATCCCTACCTAAAACTATGGAATGCGGTAACCTAGGTACCACTGCTACTGAGATGTCCTTTCTCAAACCTAGCCCTTCCACAGTTACCGGGTGCAAAGGATATGACGATGACGCGCCATGCACACAACGAATTCTTATTTTGTTCTCAGGGTGCCTTACAGAATTCCCACCCTGAGCTTCTATCTCCTTCCATAGAGCTTTAGAGACCATTGACTGGTCGGCGCCCGAATCTAAAAGGGCTTCGGCCTGGATATTGTTGACCCGAACTGTTAGTAAAAATCCCTCCCCAACCTCCTTGGACTGGGTGGTTACTAACACCAGCTTATCCCTGCAATTCTTCCTCAAGTGACCCTTCCGTCCACATGCAAAGCATTTGCGCTCCTCCCAACCAGGTTTTGGTAAGGGCTTCTTAGACATATACTCCCCCACCCTTAACCTCTCCTTCACTCCTGGCATTCTCAAGACTGCTGCATCAGAAAGACCCATCCTCTTCTGACCAATGGCTTTGGCCTCTAAGAAGCGGTCAGCCAGCGAGATGGCCTCTCTCGTGTTCCTACAGTCTTGTAGAATTAGGAAGGACTGTATTTCCCCTGGTAATGCTTCTATGAATTGCTCTAACACAATGTCATCCAATATCGTGTCAATGCTCTTTCCCTCTGGAGATAGCCACTTGTATACCAAGGTTCTGACTCGATGGCATAAGGCTTGTGGTGTTTCGCCCGGGGTGAACTTGCACCCTCGCAAAAGGCGGCGATATACCACTGGAGTTAGGCCTAATCTTTCCCTAATGGTTTTGACCACTGCCTCATAGTTGTTGGCCTGGTCATTAGGCATAGCCTGGTAAGCTGCGAGAGCCTCTCCCGTTAGCGATGTTGCTAGCCTAATGACCCACTGTTCTTTCGGCCAACCGCTCATGAGCGCAATGCGTTCGAAAACCTCTAGGTAATCGTCAACATTCTCATCTTTTGACATTTGGCCTAATGAGAATATACCCTGGCCTACTGTTCCCAGTCCTGCTACAGCTCCTAATGAACTGGACACAATCTTTAGCACTTCTGCTGCTTGCTTTTGTTCACCCATCCACGATCCCAGCAGATCCAACAGCGGCTGTTGTTACACACGAAGCATCTCTGCCGTCCTCTCCTGGGCTTGCGCCGACATCACCTGCTGCTGCTGAAATCTTTCCGCGACCCAGCTCATTAGCTGTGCTGGCTCCAACAAAAAGCAACACCAAGTGCGATACACACACAATTGCACCCTCCTCAGCTTCCAGTCCAACCCTGCAATCTTACCACCCCCTTGCAGCAGTATCCAAGCTAACCCCTCTTAGCTACTGGTTACCTGCCACAAGTGGAGTGTCTCGCTCATCAGCCCTGCGGTATCCCTGGTATAGGTACTCCGTTCCGCCTCCGCCGATATTCCACTCCGAGATGCAGTCTTGCAGACCTGGCAAGCTCTTCCTAGGTACCTTTTTGTGTTAAAAATTTTTTTTTTTCCAAAACTTCCAAGAATGTTCCTTCTTCAGAACTTTATTGGCAACGTCAGTAAGCGATTCTCTTCTGTGTGAGGCCGTAGTTTAAAAATATCCGAAGAACTACGCCAGTTTCTCCTCTTTTGTCACACTTCACCACCCTCCGATATACATAGGCAGTTGCCTAGGAGGGGTTGGCAGGCGAGACAGGAGAAGAATACATATTTTTGACCTTATAAGTGCTGCAGCCTGGTATCCGTTGTAGTTGTGGACCAAGTAAGTACAGCGAAGGCTTGAATGGGATAACAATAACTTTTATTGTTGCACAGGAGTTTTTACTGAACTACTTCCCCAAACACAGACATAAGATGTGGCTACTAGATTGTGTCAAATAAAAGTCCAAGGATCTCCTGATACTTCTCAGGTACTAGATTAAAGCAAAACATACAGCTTTTCAAACTTCTTCCAGCTTCAAATTACAACAGCTGTTTTCCCACATAGGCATTGCTTTCAGGTACATGCTCTAAATAAAGGAAAACTTCACAACGTTGTACTCCTCTTCACAGCTGCTTAATTAGGCTTGAGTTTTCACACAGGCAGAACGCTGCCTTTCTCCGTGCAAAACTCAGGTTAGAACAGTTAGGCTTTCTCAGCACTTCTACAGGATACATTTATACAGCTTTCACTCCCTTTGACAAAACCCACAGTCCATATCTGAACGACTGCTATCACTTAGAGGTGCTTCAGTTTGCATTTTCTCCAGCTCAGGATCTGATACGTCCTTATGACCAGGTTTAATGGAGTCTACAGATTGCCACTGCTTAATCAGTGCTCTAAGCTGCTTCCGTTTGTTATCCTTAAAACTCCTAGGCACTTGCAAGGATTCCAAATCACCAGCACCTTTTAAAACATCATAAAAAGGGCTCACCTTCCTTCTGGTCTGCCTAGTATATGCTTTCTGGTTGAGAGGCAAATATTTCTCTTGATACTGCTTTACCAGCTCCCTTAAAACAGCGTGCTCTTCAGGGTCTGACTCTAGCCCTTGGCTGTGATGCCTGCAATTAGTAATTTGCTTCGTGGCACCTGGGCTATGCTCTGAGCTAGAACTCCTGTCACGTTCTCTGTAGTGGGAAAACTTTTGCAGTCTTTTGACTGGGACTTTCTCTCTGCCCAACCTCTCTTCTGTAATTATGACTTCAAGAGAAGGTTCCAGAGAACTACTCCTGTCTCTTCTAGGCAAGGTATCTAACCTTTTCCCCTGAGGTCTGAAATAGTTTCTGACCTGTTTCTGTTTGCTGGGCGGCTCAAGGTAGTTCCTTCCTGGAAGCTTTTTCAGACACCTCTCCTGAGACCTGGCTGTCTCTCTGCAGTCTGGCCAGCAACTCCCCAAGCACCTTGTGCTAACCGGGTACCGGTTGCTCTTGGCTTTGCTTCTCCTGGTCCACAGATCTCTCCCTGGATCTGACTCTCTTGGACCTTCCTGGAACTGCTCTCCCTCCAAGGCTGAATCCAACTCCAATGCTGAGTCTCTTCCGAATTCTCCTCCACCCTTGGATGCCCGCTCTCCCTTGGCTGCTTGCTCTCTCTTGGCTGCCTTTTCTCCCTTGAGGGCTCCTTCTCCTCGACTAATAGTTGCTTCCTGGTTATGTGAACAGGGCTGCCCTATCAGGTGTGACTCCGCCCATTTTCCTCCCACGTCAGCTCCCTGAGTTTGTCTGGAGCTCGGGTGTGGCTCTCTTTCTGCTTTCTTGTGCAGAGAAGCTTTCAGGGCTGGATCCTTAACCCTTTCCTGACCTGTTTTACTGACAGCTTCTGAGGACAAAAAGTGTTTTAAACCCCTATTTTTAGGTTCTGCAGCCTCTGCCTTGTCACACTTTTCACATATTGGAATGAATCCATCTAGCAGGCCAAAGTCCTGGAGAGGTGTAGTAACAGATATCACTTGCTGAAGCCTTCAAGTGACGAGTTCACTTCATGCTGAAGGCCCATTCAGCATGTCTCATTTTGAGACATCTAAACACAATAACTCAGACCAAAATGTCAGCCTTTTGAGTCAATTAACTTCTAAAATATCACTGTACTGAAAAAAAAATATATATGGAAGGAAAACAACCTCAATGTAGTTATGAGCTGGACTTCGCTGGCTCTTCGTGTGCCTGCTTCTCAGTGCTCAAAAGCATCACATCAAGGATCATAAAACCCTCCCTTCAACCCCATGAACAATGAAGACAATCTTTTATATGTCAAATAAATCTAATAACAAACTTATCAAAAAGACGACACAACTTATCTTAAAATATCTTCTTCTCAAATTTACTCCTAATGTATGCTTATTCATGCTCTGTATTTTAGCTATTCAAGAAGTCATCCATTTATTTAATCCCAGTAACACAGAAGCTGACAGGGGTAATTTATGACAAACGTAGGAACTCTAACATGCGAATGGTCAAGCGCATGGATTCTTGAGCTCTTTGCCAGGTTATGCTCTTGATGAGGGAAACACATGCAGCCCAAGTCTGTGTAGATAAGCTGCAACTATGGCAAAGTACTCTGTGAATACCTGAGGAGTTGACGTGAAGCCAAATGGCAGTAGCATTTCCCTATTATGAACTTGAGATTCTTCCTGTGGCTTGGATATATCTAAATGTGGGTGGATGCATCCTTCAATTCCAGAGAACATAACCAGTCTCTTCTTTAAAGATAGGGAATGAGGATGTCCAGGGAAACCATCCTGAACGTTTCTCTCAGAAGGTGCTTGTTCAGTTCCCATAGGTTGAAGATGGAACAAAATCCTTTCATTTTTTTGGGATCCAGATATACTTGAAATAGAATACCTTCCCTTCTTCCCCTTGTGGAATGGGTTTGACTATGTTGGTCTCCTAATGCAGAGAGTTTAATCATCCTGCTCTTGATGGACTATTTATTTATTTATTTAGTATACATTTTGTATACCGCTACTTCCAGCGATCAGCAGCGGTTTTGATTACAGATTGGAAATTGTCAAATCATGACAGGAAATTTTTGAGGTATAAACACATTGATTAGACAGGAAAGCACAGCACACAGAGAACTATTTTACAGGGAACATGGGCTATGGAGGGTTAAGTGGCTTGCCCAAGACCACAAGGAGCACCTGTGGGACTAGAAACCCCAGTCCTTCCAGCCCAAGGTTGCTGTCCTCTAGTGGGATTTGAACCCCCGACCTTCCGGCCTGAAGTACCTTGCCCCAACCACTAGGCCACTCCTCCACTCCAAGGAACATCCAATAAATGAAGACATTATTTCAGCCAGACAATTTTTAGTACTCACCAAATCAGAGGTTATAAGGGGCCGTTTGATTAAAACTGCTACCTCCCTCCTACCAGTAGATTGTCCCACATGGATACAAGACAACTGGTTATGTTCTCATGGAGGCAGTCAAAACTCTGACCCTGGTTTTGGCTGAGGAGCCAGCTAGGAGTTATGAGGCCTCTGCTGTTGAGTATGGGAGCAAGAACCCTGCTTGATTTACAAACAGCATGATGTAGGAAGATACCTACGCCTTTGAAAGTAATAGGTCTTCCTATGACTTCCATTCTGGTACCTCCTTGAAGATGACTGGGTCAGAAAAGGGCCTGAAGAGGGACTTATGGGTATCACTATGATGCCTGATAAAGGCAGCAAACTCCTGCACCTTATCTCTTTAGAGATCATCTCTATGGCACAGTATGTCAGCAATGTTTTCCTGAATGTCATATTGCAAGTCTGAAGCTCGAAGCCATAAATACACCAAGCATGAATACAAAGTGAGGAAGCTCTCGATGCCATATACAAAATCTCATAGGTTGCATGGATCATGCATTTTCCACACTCTTTCCCTCTGCCCACAAGCTGCTCGGTCTTCTCCTGGGGGAAATTTCCAGCAAACGTCTTAATCTGCTTCATGATGTTCTGCAAGTGCATGCCCATGAAAGGCTGGTAGGGTACTATATGGGAGTTGAGCATAGCATTCTAAAAGCATTTTCTCCCACAAGACTCTAATGTCCTAGCCTCCCTTCACAAGGTTTCTGGGTGATTTTGGAACTTTTGATTCTTTTGAGACCAGATTTGACAACTAATAGTATACAAGCTTCTCAAATTCAGGAGCCTTCTGAACTCAACTATCTTTTTATTGATAGGTTGCATAGAGAGGGGGATCTCACACCTTTTCATTTGTACATCCTTGAAGATTCTGTGAGCAGGCACTGACATAGCTTCCTTAGGGAGACTGAGGAACTGGAGATTTCTAATGCTTTGGCACTGAATTCTACCTCCATCTCTAAAGCAAATGGAATGGGTTTAGACATTTCCCTTCTAAATCAGTGAATGTCCATTCCTCAAGAGGAGAAGGGTTCGATGATAAGCCAAGTAGAACTCTCCTCTGAGAAAGCGTCTGGCTAATAATCATAGTCCCAGAAGCAATCAGAGTGCAATTCAGAGAAAGCGTAGTTACTCACCTGTAACAGGTGATCTCCGGGAACAGCAGGAATTTAGTCTTCACATATGGGTATCATCGGCACCGACAGAGCCCACGCGGGATCGCTCCCCAGCTTCCAATAGGAAAGCCTTTGGGAGCATCCCACAGCGCCTGCGTGCTGCCCTCCCGCCTTTCCAACTGTCCCTCTCCAGTTGAGTTTATAGCTGAGACAAAAGAGAGAGGGAGAGAGAGATACAACTCCTAGGGGAGGTGGGCAGGTTGTGAAGACTAAATTCCTGCTGTTCCCGGAGATCAACTGCTACAGGTGAGTAACTACGCTATCTCCAGGAACAAGCAGGAATGTAGTCTTCACATATGGGGACTCGCTAGCTGCAAATGCCAGGAAGATGGCCCAAGGAAGTTGTTAGGCCTTGTGAAATGGCCATACTTCCCCCCATGGATCTCTGGCATCCTACCAGGGATGGTGGGTCGGAGTTGATTAAGTCTGAAAAAGGTGCTGAAGAACAGCCTGGCCAAACAAGGCATCCCGGCGGGAGTCCTTGTCTAAATAGTAGTGGGCTGTGAAGGTATGTACCGAAGCCCAAGTAGCTGCTTGACAGATGTTGTCGATAGACACAGAGTGAAGATGAGCCATTGAGGCTGCCATGGCTCTCACATTGTGAGCTGTGACATGGCCTTCAAGAGGAAGGTTCTTACTCTCATAGGCTAATGATATGCAATGAGCAATCCAGTTAGATAGAGTTATTTTGGAAACTGGAAGTCCCAAATGACTAGGATCAAAAGCAACAAAGAGTTGAGAAGATGTTCTATGTTGCTGTGTCCTTTGCAAGAAAAAGGCCAAAGCTCTTTTACAGTCCAAGGTATGAAGGTTCCTTTCTGCACTGGAGGCATGAGGCCTTGGAAAGAATACAGGAAGGTAAACCGCTTGTTTAAATGGAAAGGCGAAACCACCTTTGGCATAAAGTGTGGATGAGTCCTAAGAACTACCTTATCATGGTGGAACCTTGTATAAGGAGGATCAGCCACTAAAGCTTGCAATTCACTGATGCGACGTGCTGATGTGATTGCAATGAGGAAGATAACTTTCCAAGAAAGGAATTTCAAAGATGCAGTGGCTAATGGTTCAAAGGGTTGTTTCATGAGCTGCCCGAGCACCAGATTCAAATCCCAATGACACTGGTGGTGGCTTAATGGGAGGCTTTGTTAAAAGAAGGCCTCTCATAAATCTCTCTATGAGAGAATGAGAGGAAAGAGGTTGTCCACTTAGAGGCTTGTAAGAAGTTGCAATAGCACTAAGATGGACTCTTACTGAATTTGTCTTGAGACCCACCTTTGATAAATGAAGGAGATACTCCAGTATTGATTCCAGAGGTATCGCAAGAGGGTTAAGACCACTGTTCCCTCTAAGCTGTGCGCGTGTGCGCACGCACACACCTCACCGAGAGAGCGCACATACTTTACAACAGAGCACACAAAAATTACGGCTCTGATTCTGATAGAAAACAACACAGACGTCTTAAAATTTAAAAGTTATGATTCTAATTACTAGAAATTTCCTACTTCATTTAGTAATCGTCTATTTTCATTTAATTTGATTAAAATTAATGTGGTGTACATACTGTATTCTGACGTGTAGTCAAATTTTAAAGTATATAACTCCGAGTGTCGTTATGTAGCGCACAGAAATTTAACCTTCCTTCAAAAGCTGCACACAGCTCATATTTTATGTGCACACAGCCTACAGAAAATTAGAGGGAACATTGGTTAAGACCCTTCTGTGAGCACCATATGGTAAACCTTTTCCACTTAAAGGCATACAAGCATCTTGTGGAAGGTTTCCTAGAAGCATGAAGGATATCCTTTACCTATTGGGAAAGGTTAAGATCCTGAAGTTCTAGGCTTTCAGCAACCAGGCCCTGAGATGCAGAGACTGGGGATTCGGATGCCAGAGCATCCCGTCCTCTTGGGAGAGAAGATTTGGAGCGGATCCCAACTCCAGAGGCAGACTTGAGAGAGATGTAGGAGCAGAGGGTACCACGTTTGCCATGGCCAGCGTGGAGCTATGAGGATCATATGACCTCTGTCTCTCTGAAGCTTGAGTAGGGTTTTGGGGATGAGGGGAAAGGGTGGGAAGGCATATAGGAAGTCCTGACCCAAGTGGAGGAGGAAGGCGTCCCTTGCCTGACAACATCGAGCCGGAATTCTGGAACAGAACCAGGGAAGTTTGGCATTCAGTGGACTTGTCGCAAAGCTTCGTTGCATAGCGACAGAGAGCCTGTTCCGCCCTGCTTGTTCACATAGAACATAGCTACCTGATTGTCCGTTTGAACTAGGACTGTCTTTCTAGCTGAGCTGGGCGTGAAATTCTCGAAGACAAAAGAAGATTGCTCTGAGCTCCAGGAGGTTGATATGAAGACAGGCCTCCTGTGGAGTGCAGGTAACTCTGGGTAGAGAGATCATGCAGGTGGGCTCCCTATCCCACCTGTGATGCATCTGTTAGGGTGGCTTGGGATAGGGGTTGCTGGAAAGGAGACCCCACCAGAAGGTTTCTGGGTGATTGCCACCATTGGAGGGACGAAATAAGACAATTTGAGTTTGTTATTTTGTCCAACTGGCAGCCTGAGGCCTGTGTCCACTGAGTGGATAAAGTCCACTGGGCTGCTCACATATGAAGGCAAGCATAAGGAACCACATGCACAGTGGATGCCATGTGGCCTAGCAATTGTAGTATTTCCCAAGCAGTGAGACAAGGTTTGAGCACTGCTTGGGAAGCTAGCTGTACTATGCGAAGACAGCGGTGCTGCGGAAGGAAAGCCCTTCTCTGTCTGGTATCCAGATGAGCTCCTATGAACTCTAGGGACTGAATGGGAGCAAGATTGGATTTTGGGAGGTTTATGACGAGCCCCAAATACTGAAGGATTTGCATTGTGCGAAACAGAGCAGAGCTGCCTTCTGGCACTGTAGGGGCTCAAATGAGCCAGTCGTCTAAGTAACGAAAGACGAATATTCCCAGAGTGCGGAGAAATGTTGCTACCACAGCCATGCATTTTATGAACACTCTTGGCGCAGAAGCCAGGCCAAAGGGAAGAACCTTGTATTGGTAGTGCTTTCCTTGAAACAGGAATCGGAGGAATCTCCTGTGATCTGGATGGATGAGAATATGAGTATACGTATCCTTGAGATCTAGAGAACAAAGCCAATCCTGACTTTGAAGGTATGGCAGCAGAGTTTCTAGAGAGACCATTTTGAACTTCTCTCGGAACAAATATTTGTTCAATTCTCAGAGGTCTAAAATGGGTCTGTGTCCCCCTGTTTTCTTTGGAATAAGGAAATAGGGGCAGTAGAACCCTGTACCCTGAAGGGGAATGGGTACTTCCTCTATTCCTCCTTGAGCAAGGAGCATTTTGACCTCTTGACCTAAGAGACTGTCGAGAGAGGTCTGAGAATTGAACTGTCTTACAATTGTAGGAGGGGGCATGCTGAGAAAATGAAGCTCATACCCCTTTCATACAATGGACAGAGTCCAATTTTCTGCTGTTATTTGGTACCACCTGTGGGCAAAATGACATAACCTGCCTGGGATGGTTGAGGGTTCTGGACCGTTCAGAGGCAGGAAGGCAAAGTTCTCTAGAGAGGAGTCAAAGCCCCTGAGGAGGCTGAGCCTGCTGAGGTGGCTGAGGTTTTGCAGCTTTTAGCTTCTTTTGTTGTCTAGGTTGTTGCTGTTGTCCCTTTTGGGCAGTCTGACCTGGACAGTGTCCCTGTTGGGTATAGGAAGGATAAATCTTATTTTTCTTAATGACAAATGGTTTCTTAGAGGATTTCTTCCTTGCAGGATGGGCTATAGATTTGGACAAGCTATCCAAGGTGATATTGCCAGCATCTATCTCATTAGCCTTCTCCTGCCAATTCTTGCCAAAGAGATTTTCTCCTGTAAAAGGAATGTTTCCTAATTTATCCTGTACCCAAATTTCCAAGTCTGATGCCTGAAGCCAGGCAATCCTACGTGCACCAATGGCAATAGCAGAGGTTCTGCTTATGCACTCAAAACAGTCAAAGGCTGCACGATTTACAAACTTGGAAACATCCTGAGCATGTTTGACTAGAGTAAAATAGTCTTGCCTTTTGTCATCAGGAAGGAGGGGGCTCATAAGCTCCAAGTCTCCTGTGACCTCTTTAAAGAACATTCCCATATATAAGATATAGGAACTGATTCTAGCTGAGAGCATGGAAGCATCGATGCTCAATGGCATCGAGAGTCCTACATTCACGACCTGGAGGATTGGATGCATGTCTCTTTGCACTTTTCATCCTTCTCATGGCTGATTCCACCACCATTGAATGGTGTGGTAATTGAGCTTTTTGAAAGCCAGGACAAGGTGGAACTCGATACATGGTATTGAGTCTTTGAGAATGAGGAGATGTGGTTAAAGGTGTTTCCCACATCCTTAGCATAAGATCATTTAAAATCTCATGAATAGGCAGAGTAGCTGCCTCTTTGGGAGCCTTAGGGTATTGGAGAATTTCCAACTCCTTTGCCCTAGGTTCTTTTTCAGGAGCTACTGTGATGGAAAGGCCTCGGGCCACATCACGGATAAAGTCCGGAAAGGACATATCCTCTGGCGGAGACATTCTGAGCTGAGGGGAAGAGGAATCCTCGGGGACAAGTACTCTTATATCAGCAGAGTCTTCGGAGTCTTCAGACTCAAGAGGATTCAAAATACCTCCGATCCTGGTGATCGTGCAAAGCACGGTACCGGTATCGATTGAAGTCGGTATCAGGTTGTTCCGGTACCGATCTTTCAATGCCGGAGACAGACGCATGACCCGGTATGGGTGGCATACCCGCTGATGCTAATGCAGTCAGTACCGGTTCCAGTACCGGTGTCGGTACCAGTATCGGTTGAGGAGTCTGAAGCGGTTTCAATGGTACCAAAGCCGTGAGAAGAGCCGCAAGACTGCGTTCCATAGCAAGGAATATCTGGTCTATCGATGCTGCCGATGCTTGGGTGTCGGTACCGGTAGAAGCGGCCACAACCCCAGAGCATGGCGCCAGTAGTTCTACCAAGATTGAGGCCTCAAGAACATCCTGGAGCCCCGTTAGTGCTTTGGAAGCCGAAGCCTCCCGCCGGGGCAGTTTTGCCGGTAACAATTCCTCAAGGGCAACGCCACGGGCATCTCGATACTTAGAAGGGGATCTACCCTTTGAGGACCAGCTAGATTTATGTTTAGTTACCTGAGATCCATGGGAGGAAGATGGGGCCCTGGAGGACGTCGATGCAAGAGACACCACGTCTGAGGGAAAAAGGGTGCTAAGTTTAGCAGCTTGGTTCTGCCGGCCCCTTTTTGACATCGTTCCACAGGAGTGGCGCTCTGAAATAGAGTGGTCGGGACCTGAACATTTGAGACACCAATCATGGGTGTCAGTGACGGAAATAGTACCGCCACATTTAGAACATTTTTTAAAACCTGAAGTAGGTTTTTCCATTTTCAAGGAAAAAATTGGCCTAGTGCCCAAAATGGCGCCTAGCACCAAGGAAAAAAGTTTCTAAAGTAAAACACCTCAAACTATAATTAATTTTTTTTTTTTTTTAAAGAAAGAAGAAAGAACCAGCGGTGCTGGTATAGCGTTGAAGGAAGGCGGATGCGACCACAAAAACAAAGATTAAAGACAAACTTTTTCTCCGGTGACAGGATATGTGACCTGTTGGCTCCGCGGAAAACAAATAACTGGAGAGGGACAGTTGGAAAGGCGGGAGGGCAGCACGCAGGCGCTGTGGGATGCTCCCAAAGGCTTTCCTATTGGACGGTGGGGAGCGTTCCCACGCAGGCTCCGTCGGTGCCGACGATATCCATATGTGAAGACTACATTCCTGCTTGTTCCTGGAGATACATTTATGCAATGTTCGAGTCATTGCCTGGCTCGACTTCTACTCCTATCTGAATGTGGGTCTTAAGTGACAGCATCGATGCACAATTGATTTTCAGTATCCTGAAAAGACTTCACCCTCCCATATACTGGAGATGGACATCAGCTGGGCAGTCATTGACTCAGAAGTCCTTTAACGCCTAAATATGATTACTCTCTTGAAGGTAAGACATGAGTCTCAATGATTAGAGGCATGTCTCAGTGCATCAACTTCAATACAATCGAAGCTGCTGCAGCAAACCAAACAAAAGAGGCCCTCCATCTGCTTTCCCAGTGTCCTCATGAGACATTCCTCAAAGGCTGCCATCAACAAAGGCAGTGGTCTAAACCAATTTGGGGAGATCAAAGGGCTGGTCTCAGTCTTGTGGAGTCTGTTGCATCTCCTCTGGTGCCGGGTATAATTTATTTTATTTATTTTTATTTTATTTAACTTTCTTATATACCGCGCTCTTCGGTATCAGTGCGGTTTACATCCAACACAACTGTGCAGTGCAGGAGGTCTGCACTGGACTTACAATATAACATGGGGATATGTACAGGTTTGAACAGGGTAACTATATACAAGCAGATTAACAGCATATGTTCAGGAATAATTCAACTATGTACATATTGGCTCAACTGTACTTGCTGACATTGGGGTGAAAGTGTTGCTATTTGTCGGGGGGCTCAGGGTCTGGCAGGCTTGATTTCAATTTTGCGTGGTTGTTTCTCGTGGGTTGACTATATGGGCCACTGGGCGTGGCTTGATGTTGATGGTGTCCCTGGCCAATGTAGTACTGTAGGAACAGATGATGTTTGAGTGCCTTTCTAAATTGGGAGATGTTCTTGATGGACCTGATAGCGGGGAGTAGGGCATTCCAGCAGGTAGGTGCATAAAGCGAAAATGCTCTGGTCCTGGCTGCTTGTGAGCATTTTGTGATCTGCCTAGGGAGGATCAAAGTATTGATAGCGGCTGACCTTCTTGCTCTGTTAGGTGGTGTAGTCTGAATAAGATCTATGATTGATGTAGAGGAGCATTTATTTATGGCTTTGAAAGTCAGTGTTAGCACCTTGAAAGCGATCCTGCTTTGGACTGGAAGCCAATGCAGATTTTTTAGGATTGATGTTATATGTTCCTTCCTTGATGCACCTTGAAGAATTCTGGCGGCTGCATTCATGGCTAGTTGCAGCGGGTTTATGGTGGTTTTTGGAAGGCCGTGTAATATGGCATTCGTGTAATCAAAATGCGGGGTCACTAAAGCTTGATAGACTGTTCAAAAATCTTCTGGTTCCAGCAGTTGTCTCAGGTGGCGGAGTGTTCTGATTTTGTTGTATATTGCCTTGACCATGTTGCTTATCTGGGCCTTCATATTGAGCTGTTGGTCAAGGATAACTCCGAGGTACCGGATTGAAGGCTTGCTTAGGAGTTCCGCATCCCTGACCTTCAGGGAGCTGGGAGGGATGAATGTTGTATTTCTTGTGAGGAACAGGACCTCTGTTTTTTTTAAATTTATTCTTAGCTTCTGCGTGTGTAACCAATCTGTAACTGCATCGAAACAGGCAGCGAGGGGTGCAAGGTCTGGTTTGTCTAACAGGAAAGGCATGTAGAGGAGAACATCATCGGCGTAAATCAGGCAGTTAATGTTGAAAGATTGGATGAGATTACATATGGGCTGCATGTAAATGTTGAATAGTAGGGCTGAAAGTGACGATCCCTGTGGAACGCCTTTTTCTTGGAGGAAAGGTGCGGAGGTGGAAGGGCCGGCACGTACATGTTGCCATCGGTCTGTCAAATACGATGCACATCATGTTAGGGCATTTCCCTGAATGCCCTTCTCGCTGAGGCAGGAGAGGAGTATTTTGTGACATACAGTGTCAAAGGCTGCTGCAATGTCCAGGAAGATCAGTGCAAACCCTTGTTTGAAGTTGTCCAATCCAATGGTGAGGGTGTTGAATAATGTGGTCAGAAGTGTTTCAACCCCATGTGATTCCCGAAAGCCATGTTGGCATGGGTCGAGGGGTGCACTTATCTCAATATGATGGTGAAGTTGCTGTTGTACAACCTTCTCGATGATTTTTGCCAGAAGTGGGATACTTGATATTGGCCTGTATAAATCCATCCGTGCTGGGTCCAGTTTGCTGTTTTTTTAGTAGCGGTCTTATTGCTGTCTGTTTCAGGCTTTTGGGGAATGTCCCCGTTGAGAAAGATAGCCCAATGAGTTTGGAGAGGAAAGGGCTGAGTTCGGGCCACAGGGATTTTATCCAAAATGCCGGACATGGGTCATTTGGTGCTGTGGTGGTGTTTATGGAGGAGATGATGTCCTGTATGTTTCTTTCCGATGGGGCAGAGAACACAGTGATGGTGTGCTTGGAGACAGTTGTTGCAGTGCATGGTAGGGTTGTTGGGGGAGAGTTATACGCGGTAGGTGTGTTGGACTGGCTTGCCTTGGGCATGCAGGAAGTCCGCATATTCTTGGGGGTCAGGTTGGTTTGGTTGTGTGGGCGAGGGCTCCTTTGCTAAGGTCTTAACAAGGCCAAAGAGCTCGTGAGGCTTGTTTAGTGAACATTGTAGTATCTCCGCATAATATTGTTTCATTCGTGTTGTTACGTCAGCTCGGTGTCTCTTCAGGTGTTCGTTGTACAATTCGAGTTTCTCGGCTGATCGGGATCGGCGCCATGTTCTTTCGAGTAGTCCTCACATAGGGAACACTTCAATGCTACCAGATCCCTTGGTGCCTCAATGGTTCCAAATTCAATGCTCTGATGAGCCTCAACTCTGATGCACTCCAGCCTCCGCTAGGTTCTCAATGTCTTGAACCTTTATCGATGACAAAGAGGTCAATTCCTTCCTCTTCCTCAGGTGAAATGTGAATGGTGTCTTCTCTCCACTTCAAACTTCTCCTACTGACCAATAAATGCACTCATTCTACTGCTCCTCACCACCTTTCCGCTTATCTCTCCCTACACCCCTCCTCGGGAACTCTGCTCTTCTGGCAGATCACTTCTGTCTGTGCCCTTCTCTTGCACTGCCAACTCCAAACTTCGATCCTTTCACCTTCCTGCTCCTTATGCCTGGAACAAACTACCAAACTACCATAGGGATTGCCAAAACACACCCTATATCCCCTGCAATTAGCTCAAAAATACGGCAGCAAGAATCATACAAAAACATCTCGACAGACTCATATCACCCCAGTCATCAAGCAACTTCACTGTTTACCCATCAAGAATCAAATATAAAGTAATCCTTAACACCTACAAAATAATGAATAACCAGTTAGCCGAGTGTCTCCAATCTCTAAAAAAAACCTTAGGAACATTAGACCAAGAAGACATAATACACTCGACATATCAACTAAAGAAAAATCACCAAAAGTCAAAGAACAGCAATAGGGCGGTCTTCCTCTATGCCCCACCCATGTGGAATGATATACCACCCCAACTATGAACCATCAAATCTATAGGAGAATTTCACAAAAAGCTGAAAACTCAGTTATTCCTTGAATACTATGGAGCAGGCCCCTCAATAGGAAAAACTCAACACAAACTTAACACCAAACTCTTAAATACATGTGTTTGTACATAGTTAATGTTACCTGTAACTCATCACTTTTAGTTCTTTTCCACTCTATATCCCATAACCCTACCCCTTATATAAATCAGTGTTAAGCATAATGCGCACATCCGATAATATTGTTTATGTTTAAATTTGTTTATTCATCAAACAAATAACTCACATAGTCCATATTATATATTGCAATTGCTACATCCTTATCAACATATATAACTTATCTGTACCAAACAGCAATCAGCCATTTACTGCTGTATATTGTCTTCTTAAATAACTATCAATAACCAATATACTATCTAATACACAATTAGGACTAATTAACAGAACAATGTTCCCAAACTTTGTTTTATAATTCCACCCCCCATACCACTGGTAATGACAATATTGTTAAATGTTATAAAGCACCTCGTTCTCTGTAAACAATCTTGACTCATAGAAAGATGATATAAACAAGGTGTTAAATAAATACTTGAGTCTGTACAACAGGCTTCCTCTGGCTTTTTTTCAAATCCAGGCTAAATACTTACCTCTTCGAGGCTGCTTTTGGATCCTGATCTGCTTAGTCTCCTATATGTTTCCTTACTATAATCCTAGATGTACTCTTGTTTTCAGATGTTGTGTTGTCTGTCTTATCTAGATTGTAAGCTCTGATAAAAAGGGACAATCTTTTACATGTGCCTGTGCAGCACTGCGTATGCCTTATAGCGCTATACAAATGATCAGTAGTAGTACTCTCAGTAGGTTCTAACAATATTCAATATCAAGGGTGATCAAGGTCTCAATGCCAAAGCATCCCCAGCACCCAGTGCAGCTCCTGAGGCTATGGTGACACATGATTCCAATGGCAAAGTCGATGGATCAGACTTACTGGCACAAAAAATCCTTTTGTGCTTTTCTGCATGATCTTTGAACCCTCTCTTTGTCATCTGCACACAAGAATTAAACAAGTAGGGTTCATGGTCAGGGCCCAGACACTACAAGAACCAATTCTGTGCATCTGTGATGGATATGGTCCGGTCATACAGAGTACCTCTTAAACCCATAGGTTGGAGGGATGTTCTGTGATATCTCTCTAAAAGATAAAGCCACTGCAAAATCAAATAATCAAATAGCTCTATGATGAAAAAACTCCAAGCTGGGCCACCTGAGGCTTACTAGGCCTACTGACTTTGATGCACAAAAAATAAAGGAAACTTAGAAAATGGCTGAAAAGCTACATAAGACATTTAGAGGAGTGGCACTGCAGGATAGTGACATGAAAACAAACTTTTAATCTAATATATAGCAAAAAGAAGTACCCAAGATGGGCAAGTGTGAAGAGCACTTTGTTAGTGCGACCTATGATCCCATGGAAAAACTAAGACTGAAGTGGTCCTGCGCAATAGCAGCAGGTCGCAACAGATGCCAATGCATGGCATGGTGCTTCCAAAAGCTTCTAGAACATAGGAAGCTAGGGTGCTGCTCCAGCGCCAGGCTCTATTAGTGATATCACCCATATGTGAGGACTTACTAGCCTACTTGTTACAGAGAAAAATAAAAATACATATAAAAAATTGAAGACAGATAAGAACATTAATATATGAGAAGTTCAATGATAGCTTTGAGGAAACTAATATATACCATAGCAACAGTCCTGCCAATCAATCATCAGAATATAAAATCTATTTAAAAAACCAAAGCATTAAACATACCATAACTCTTTAAGAACATAACATAAGAACATAAGAAATGCCATACTAAGTCAGAAAAAGGTCAGTCAAGCCCAGTATCCCTTTTCCCATAATGGCCAATTCAGATCACAAGTACCTGGCAGGTTCCAAAAAAAGTATACAGGTTCCACAAAGCTTCTCCTGGGGTAAGCAGTGGATTTCCCAAATCCTCTTTAAAATGGTTTATGGACCTTTCCTCCACGAACTTGCCCAAACCTTCTTTAAACCCAGATACACTAACAGCTTTTACTATGCATCCTCCGGTAACGAATTTCAGAGTTTGATAATGCGTTTAGTGAAAAAATATTTTCTCTTATTAGTCTTAAATTCGTTACGATGCAGTTTCATTGAATGTCCCCTAGTTTGTCTACTTTTTGATGGCATAAAAAAACGATCTACGTTTACCCGTTCCATTCATTAATTTATAGACCTCTATCATATCTCCCCTCAGCCGTCTCTTTTCCAAGTTGAAGAGTCCTAATCTTTTAAGCCTTTCATCATAGGAGTATCCTTCAATCCTCTTTACCATTTTGGTGGCTCTTCTCTGTAGCTTTTCTAATTCTGCTATAACCTTTTTTAAGATATGGCGACCAGAACTACACAAAATATTCAAGGTGCGATCGTATCATAGAACGATACAGAGGCACTATAATATCCTTGGTTATATTTTCCATTCTATTCTTTATAATTCCTAGCATTCTATTTGTTTTTTTGGCCACCACTGCACACAGATGTGGGTAGGGAGGTTCTGGAGGCTAAATTTAGGCTTTAAGGTAGGAAGTTGAAATCCAGAACTTCCAGGGTAGCGTTCTCCGAAATGTTTCCCGTTCCACACGGACACAAAAGGTAGGCAGAGCTCCGGAGTCTCAATGCGTGAATGAGACAATGGTGCAAGGATAAGGGTTTTGGATTTGTTAGGAAATGGGGAACATTCTGGGGAAAGGAGGGGCTATTCCAAAGGGATGGACTTCACCTTAACCGGGATGGAACCAGGCTGTTGGCATTAATCTTTAAAAAGGAGATAGAGCAGCTTTTAAACTAGATAATAGCGAAGAGACGACAGCTGCCCAAGAGCGCATGGTTCAGAACAATGTAACCTTGAAGGATACTACCAAAAAAATGAAGATAGGGTACATCAGCAGAGAGGTTTCGATAAAGACAAAGGTAGCCCAAATTCCCCTGAGTACAGAGCAGACAGAGCTTAAAGATTGCAAATTACCCCTGCCTACCGATAACCAGATTAATATGAATAAAATACAGTTTCTGAAAAGCTTGTATGAAAATGTTAGAAGTCTAAAAAATAAGATGGGAGAGTTAGAATATATAGCACTAAATGTGAAGTTAGATATGATTGGTATCTCAGAGACATGGTGGAAGGAGGACAACCAGTGGGACACTGTGATACCTGGGTACAAACTATATCGTAATGATAGAGCTGATCAAATTGGTGGAAGGGTTGCGCTCTATGTTAGAGAGGGCATTGAGGTACAAAGGATTAAAGTTTTGCAGGAAAAAAAATTCGCTGTAGAATCTCTATGGATTGAAATTCCATGTAAGAAGGGGAAGGCGATGGCAGTGGGGATGTACTATCGACCGCCTAGCCAGAATGAACAAATGGATGTTGAAATGCTCAAATAAATCAGGGAAGCTAACAAAAGTTACAGAACAGTAATAATAATGGGTGATTCAAATTACCCCAATATTAACTGGGTCAGTGTCAAGGCAGGACATGCTAGGGAGATTACATTTCTAGATGAAATAAATTTATTTATTTATTATTTATTTATTTATTTATTTAGACAGTTTTGTATACCGCCTTATCCTTCAATCAAAGCGGTCACAACACAATTGGGGGATACATTTAACACATGGGGATATGAGACACACACACTAATACTTACAGGGAACATGGGCTGTGGAGGGTTAAGTGGCTTGCCCAAGACCACAAGGAGCATCTGTGGGACTAGAAACCCCAGTCCTTCCGGCCCAAGGTTGCTGTCCTCTAGTGGGATTTGAACCCCCGACCTTCCGGCCTGAAGTACATTACCCCAACCACTAGGCTACTCCTCCCTCTAGATGAAATAAATGACTGCTTCTTGGAACAGCTGGTTCATGAATCGACCAGAGGGGAAGTCATTTTGGACCTAGTCCATAGTGGAACACCAGATCTGGTGCAAGAGATAAGGGTGTTGGGGCCACTTGGCAAAAGTGATCATAGCATGATCGCGTTTGATTTTATTAATGGAGGAGGGATGGGAAGGAAAGAGTAGTTACTCACCTGTAACAGGTGTTCTCCAGGAGCAGCAGGAATCAGTCCTCACATATGGGTGACATCGACGTCGATGGAGCCCCTGCGGAGCATTTCCCCAGCTTTCTATGAAAGCCTTTGGGAATACTGCACGCATGCGCAGTCCCCTTCCCGTCTAAAGGTGCCATCTTGCTCAGTCCAATGACATAGCTAAGAAACAGCACACAAAAATATAAAATGAACTATGTACAACTGCAACTCCCAGGTGAGGAGGGAGGGTTGTGAGGACTGATTCCTGCTGCTCCTGGAGAACACCTGTTACAGGTGAGTAACTACTCTTTCTCCAGGACCAAGCAGGAAGTCAGTCCTCACATATGGGTGACTCCCTAGCTCTGGGCTACCAGGAACCCAGGCTGAACAAGAGAACTCCCTCTAGTCCCAGCATCAAAGAAAGGCTTTTCATTGACAGAACCTCCACCGGTAGCCCAACGGAGGGCAGGAGTTGCCTAAACCTCAAAGAGATTCCGGAGTACTGCCTGGCCAAAAGCACTGTCCCTAGGGGACTCCCTCTCCAGGCAGTAATGGGCTGCAAAAGTCTGACTTGAGGACCAAGTTGCAGCCCTGCAGATGTCCGCCAACGGTACAGAGCAGAGATGAGCTACTGAGGCAGCCATTGCCCTGACACGGTGGGCCGTGACCCGACCCTGCAAGGGAAGGTCCGCCGCCCTGTGAGCCCAGGTGATACAGTCAGCCACCCAGATGGACAAGGTACGCTTGGACACAGCCAACCCCAAATTATTAGGGTGGAAAGATATGAAGAGATGAGTAGCTCTTCTATGCCCCTGCGTACGGTCAAGGTAGAAGGATAAGGCCCTCCTACAGTCCAGGGTATGCAGAACTGCTTCAGCCTGGCTTGCATGAGGCCTAGGGAAGAATGTCGGAAGAACCACCTCCTGGTTGAGGTGGAAAGAGGAGACAAATTTGGAAGGAACTTTGGATGAGTCCTAAGGACTTCCCTGTTCCTATAGAAGCGACAGGACAGGAAGCAGAGAGGACAAGTAGCCATCGGCTCAAAAGGTGGGCGAGTCAGTTGCTGCAAGACCACATTCAACTCCCACTCAGGGGCTGGTGGACGGAGAGGAGGTTTTAGCAAGAGCAAGCCTCTGAGAAACCGGGACACCAGGGGGTGAACCGACAGAGAGTGTCCTTCCACCAGTGAGTGGTGAGCTGCTAGAGCTGAGAGGTGGACCCAAACAGAATTGGACTTAAGGCCCTGAATGGATAAGTGCAGCAGGTACTGAAGCACTACTGGTACAGCACAGGAGAAAGGATCTTCTGTATGTAGCTGACACCACACAGAAAACCTTTTCCATTTCAGGGCATAGGTTTTCCTAGTGGACTGCTTTCTACAGGCTAGGACAACCTCCTCAACTTCCTGAGGTAGGCCCCAGGGAGCCAAAACTACCCTTGCAGCCTCCATGCCATCAAATTGAGAGCTCTGAGATTTGGGTGCAGAAGGGAACCTTGATCCTGAGAGAGAAGGTCGGGCTGCAACCCCAGAGGCAGTGGGGTGTCCACTGCCAGTTGAAGCAGAAGTGGGAACCAAGGCTGCCTCGGCCATCTGAGAGCTATCAGCAGGACTGAGGCCTTGTCCTGTAGAATCTTGAACAGGGTTCGCGCCACCAGAGGCATGGGAGGAAACGCATACAGGAGGCCCTGGGACCAGGAAATCAGAAAAGCATCCGCTGCTAGCCGCAGAGGATGCGGTTGCTTGGAGCAGAACCTTGGCAGCTGTTTGTTCAGAGGACTGGCAAACAGATCTATGGATGGAAGTCCCCATTTCTGGAAAATCGTCTGAACCACTAAAGGATGGAGCTGCCATTCGTGAGGCTGCAGAATCCTGCTCAACTTGTCTGCCAGGTAGTTGTCCTGGCCAGGGAGATAAATAGCTTTGAGAAACATGTTGTGTCTGAGAGCAAACAAGCAAAACAAGCAAAAAACCAACATGCACGCCACATACTTCCTCCCACTCTACCTACTCGTCACACAACTCCTCCCACCAACCACACACCTCCACTACCCACAAGCAAACACAACATGGCACCCACCAACTGTATTGCCATATTTAGAACCACAGCAAACATACAAAGAGACACTCAGAACCTCCCAGTCAAAGCGACCAAACAGACACAAATCAAACTCCCACACCGGCACAAAGGAAGCACATGTAACAGCAACCTCCTCAACAAAGACAACAACGATTGAGCTCATAAACGCCAGATCCGTCTGCAACAAGATACACACTCTTGTAGACCACATTGAAGAGCGACAGCCCGACATAATATGCATCACAGAGACATGGCTCAACCCGACTGACAACGTACTACTCAACCAACTAGTACCGGACAACTACTCAGCGTACGACTGCCCACGCACCCACAAGCGTGGAGGAGGAGTCCTGATAATAGCGAAAACAAAACTAAAGTTCAAGACACAGAGCCTCACCGATACACAGCAATGTAACACAATTAGCATCAAGAACAAGAACATTGCAATCTGCCTAACCTACAGAGCACCCAGAGCTCCACCCGACGAACTAGCCTTCACACTCGAAGAAGCCTGTGCCATAACAACAAACAACAAACCAGCGCTGCTGATTGGAGACTTCAACCTAAAGTCCACCAATGTCAAAGACGCAGAGGCCTTCCTTCAAGCAATGTCCTCACTTCAATTCACACAGATAATCAATGCACCAACACACAGACACGGATCATCCCCAGACCTCCTATTCGCATCCAATTACCTAACATCAAGAGACCTGATTTCTCCACCCACCATTACCCCAGTGCCATGGTCTGACCACTACTTAATCGAGACAAAGCTGCGGTCACAAGAGGACCAGACAAACGATAGAGCAAACATCTCACACACACAAAGACGATTCAAGTGTTTCGACAAGGACAAATTCATACAGGACACAATACAACACCTGAACATTACTACAGACGACCTGGAGGAACAAGTTTCCAGCTGGAACAGCATTTTAGCCAACGCCGCCAAACCATCTGATGGCGGGACCGAGAAACACCACCACAACAAGAGACAAAACAAACCATGGTACTCAACAAAAATACGACAGGAAAAGAGGGAACTCAGAAAGATTGAACGGAGATGGAGAAAAAACAAAGCAACTGCCGACCAGCATCTTTATCTAACGAAGCAAAAGCAATACAATGAACACATCAACCAATCAAAGAGGGAATTCCACACAAACATGATAAATACTTCCATCAACAAACCCAGAGAGCTTTTCGAAATAGTAAAAATCCTCACAAAAGAGCAAACAACAGAAGGGGAAGTACAAGTTGATCCACAGGAATTCGCCGACCACATCAAAGACAAATTTCACTCCACAGAACGAACAACGCCTAGTAGGACCACCGGGACGGACGTACACCCCAAAACCTGGGGCACATTCTCCTCACCCTCAACAGAACAGATATCCCACATCATCTCTACAATCAACACGAGCACTGCTCCTACAGACCCATGCCCAGTGTCATGGGTCAAAGCCACCAAATCAAGCCTCATCCCCACCATACATAAAATGGTACACAACTCACTCACTCAAGGACTCATGCCAAAGCAACTAAAACTTGCCTCAGTAAGACCAATCACAAAGAAAACAACTCTCGACAAAAAAGATCCAGCAGCATACCGACCAATCTCCAGCATACCCTTCCTCGCAAAAATCATCGAAAAGACGGTTCAACTACAACTTCAGGATAACATCGACGAACACAAAACACTCGACGACAACCAACACGGATTTCGTCCCAACCATGGTGTCGAAACGCTACTGATCTACCTCTTCGACAGCATCCTAAGAATAATTGACAACACCAGGAATGGAATCATAATGATCTTCATCGACATCTCCTTAGCCTTCGACACAGTGGACCACAACACGCTCCTGGGAAGACTAAAGAACACTGGTATACACGGTATCACACTGAAATGGTTCCACTCGTACCTAACCGAAAGACAGCTACAGGTCAAGGTGGGACACATCACCTCCCGACCCATAAAAGTCCGTCAAGGAGTACCTCAAGGATCTGCGCTCTCAGCACTCCTATTTAACATCTATTCTACATCCAACCAATATGCAACATCATGAAAGAGAACAACATTCAATACACAATCTATGCGGACAACATCATGATATACACCCCGATATCAATCGACAACCCGGACTTCTCTAAGATAACAGACTGTCTTATCCAAATGACCAGTTGGTGTCAAAACAACAACCTCGCAATAAACTACAAGACTGAAGCTTTAATCATCACTCGGAACCAAAGCTTCATACACCCACCAAATATACAGATACAAAACACTACCATACCAATAAGGTCAGAAGTGAGATACCTCGGGGTTACTCTGGACAATCAACTCAATCTCAAGCCACACATAGACAAAACAATCCAAAAAGCCTACTACAAAATGCAAATCATCAGGAGACTGAAACCACTCCTCGCCCCAGAACACTTCCGTACCGTCTGTCAAGCACTGATAACCCCACTACTGGACTTCTGCAATCCGATATACCTTGGACTACCGAAACAAGTCATCAAACCACTCTAACTGGCACAAAACACCGCAGCACGAATCATATCCGGAACTGCAAGACAGGAGCACATCACACCTACCTTAAAGGACTTACACTGGCTTCCAATCGGTGCACGCATCAGATACAAAACTATCATAAACTTATTTAAGATAAAACAGCACACATCAGCCAACAGCCTGCACACCCTCATACAACCAGACACCAGCACACGTCCTAGAAGAAAACACACACACAACCGAGTCAGCACCCCAAGTGAATACAAACACACACGCAAGGACACAACAGACAGAGCACTCTCCATGGCTGCTCCAACAATATGGAACAAACTACCGGACGATTTGAGGGCAACTACAGACCTCAAAGACTTTAGAAAACAGCTGAAAACCATGCTGTTCATAGAACACTATGGACACATCACATAACCTAAGTGACTGTATAACAGCACATGTTACCGCCTAACACTGTATGTATATAAAACGTTTTTAGCACCACTGTATATAGCCCACATTGTACATAGCTCAAACAAATCTAGCACACAATGCAACACGCACTCAACTAAATTTTCACCCTCACTGCATGTATAACACACTCACACTACCAGATTGTTTGCTGTGATACCACCTTGATTATTATGATAAGGCGGTTTAGAAATACTGTTAAATAAATAAATAAATAAAATAAAAGTCCTGTGCCTCCTGACAAAGGAGCCTGGACCCAGTGCCGCTCTGCTTGTTCACATAAAACATGGCTACTTGGTTGTCCATTTGTACTAAGGCGGACTGATGAGCCAGGGTTTGAGAGAAAGTCTTGAGGGCTAAGCAAATAGCCCGGAGTTCCAGTAGATTGATCTGCTGTGTGGCCTCCCAGGAAGACCACAGGCCCTGGGTGTACTTGTCCAGACAATGTGCCCCCCAGCCCTGCACGGAGGCATCTGTTGTCAACACCACTGTGAACCCAGGAACCTGAAAAGGCATCCCCTTGCAGTAGATTGGGGGGGTGCAGCCACCAGCGGAGGGAGTTCAGGAATGGTCTGGACACCCTTCCTCTGTCTCTGAGGCTTCCTGTGGCCTGTGACCACTGAGTTCTGAGGCACCACTGTGCAGGCCGCATGTGGAGCCGGGCATTGGGAGTCCTGGAGAAATTCACAGTACTACCTTTTAACTTTCAAAAAGGAGACTATTATAAAATGAGGAAAATAGTTAAGAAAAAAATAAAAGGAGCAGTTGCAAAGGTTAAAGACTTACATCAAGCTTGGGTGTTTAAAAATACTATCTTGGAAGCCCAGACCAGCTGTATTCACCGCTTTAAGAAAAGTGGAAGGAAGTCCAAAAAACTGCCAGCATGGTTTAAAGGTGAGGTCAGAGAGGCTGTTGTTGCCAAAAAGCATCTTTCAGGAAATGGAAAAAAGAGCCAAATGACGAAAACTGGAAACAGCACAAGCAATGGCAAGTTAAATGCAAGGCATTGATAAGGAAGGCAGAGAGAAAATTTGAGAAGAAACGTGCTGTGGAAGCAAAAACGCGTAATAAAGACTTTTTCAAGTACATTCGTAGCAATAAACTTGTGAGACAGTCAGTTGGACCATTATATGATAGAGGGGTAAAAGGGGCAGTAAGAGGGGACAAGGCTATAGCGGAGAGACTTAATTCATTCTTTGCTTTGGTCTTTACTGAGGAAGATGTAGGGATGTCACCCATGACTGAAGTGGTATTTAAAGGTGATATTGCGGAAGAATTTAAAGAAATATCGATACACCGGGAAGATGTACTATAATTATTTGATAAACTGAAGAGTAGCAAATCACCTGGACCAGATAGTATACATCAAAGGGTGTTGAAAGAACTGAAATATGAGATTACAGACCTACTATTAGTAATCTGAGAACTATCATTAAAATCATCTGTAATACATTGGATATCCTCCAATCTTCAGGTAACGTCAATTTTTAAAAAGGGTTCCAGGGGTGATCCGGGAAACTACGGATCGGTAAGCCTGACGTCAGTACCAGGAAAAATGGTAGAAACCATCATAAAGAACAAAATTACTCAACATGTAGATAGTCATGACTTAATGGGAAACAGCCAACACGGCTTTAGACAAGGAAAATCTTGTGTTACTAATCTGTTATGTTTTTTTGAAGGTGTAAATAAACAGGTAGACAAAGGTGAGTCGATTGATATTGTGTATCTGGACTTTCAGAAAGTCTATGACAAGGTCCCTCGTCAGAGACTTTTGGCAAAACTAAAAAGTCATGGGATAGGAGGCAGTGTACTATTGTGGATCAGGAATTGGTTAAAAAAGATAGAAAGCAGAGGGTAGGGCTAAATTGCCAATTTTCCCAATGGAAAAAGGTGAATAGTGGAGTACCGCAGGGATCTGTGCTGGATCCACTGCTTTTTGACATATTCATAAATGACCTGGAAAAAGGAATAACGAGTGAGGTTATCAAATTTGCAGATGACACAAAACTACTTAAAGTTGTTAAAACCCAAGAAGATTGTGGAAAATTGCAAGAAGATCTTGATAAATTTGAACACTGGGCATCCAAATAGCAGATGAAATTTAATGTTGACGAGTGCAAAATTATGCACCTAGGGAAGAACAACCCAAACTATGGTTACATGATGCAAGGTTCCACATTGGGAACCAACACCCAGGAAAAAGATTTAGGAGTCATCGTGGATAACATGTTAAAACGTCCGTCCAGTGAGCAGCAGCGGCCAAGAGAGCAAATAGAATGCTAGGTATGATAAGGAAAGGATTGGAAAATAAAACAAAAGATATTATAATGCCTCTGTATCGTTCCATGGTGTGACCGCACCTTGAATATTGTGTGCAATGCTGGTCGCCGTATCTTAAAAAGGATATAGCGTTATTAGAAAAGGTACAGAGAAGAGCCACCAAAATGGTAAAGGGGATGGAAGTATACTCCTATGAAGACAGGCTGAAAAGGTTAGGGCTCTTCAACCTGGAAAAGAGATGGCTGAGAGGAGATATGATAGAGGTTTATAAATTAATGAATAGAGAGGAACGGGTAAACATAGATCGACTGTTTACGTCATCAGAATATAAAAAGACTAGGGAACATGCAATGAAGCTACAGGGTAACCTATTTAAGACTAATAAGAGAAAATATTTTTTCACTCAATGTGTAATCAAACTTTGGAATTTGTTACCGGAGGATATAGTAAAAGTTGTTATTGTAGCTGGGTTTAAAAAAGGTTTGGACAAGTTCCTGGAGGAAAGGTCCATAAACCATTATTAAAAAGGCCCCAGGATATCACTGCTTGACCCAATACAAGCATTTTTATTTATTTATTATTTATTTTATTTAGCTGTATTTATATCCCGCTTTTCACCGGGTCAAAGCGGTCAATTGGGAGATACATTTAACACGAGGGGATATGACACACATACGCTAATACGTACAGGGAACATGGGCAATGGAGGGTTAAGTGGCTTGCCCAAGACCACAAGGAGTGCCTATAGGACTAGAAATCCCAGTCCCTCCGGCCTGAGATTGCTGTCCCCAGGTGGGACTTGAACTCCCGGCCCTCCGGCCTGAAGTACCTTGTCCTAACCACCAGGCCACTCCTCCCTCTGACCTGGAATGGGAATAACATTGAGGAACCTGTGTCTTTTGGGGAGACTGCTAAGTACTTATGACCTAGATTGGCCACTGTTGGAAACAGGATACTGGGCTTGATGGACCTTGGTCTGACCCAGTATGGCATATCTTATGTTTTTATGTTCTTATCGTTTCAACGTATTATCCACAATGACACCTAAATCTTTTTCCTGGGTGGTGGTTCCCATCGTGCAACCTTAGTTTGAGTTATTCTTTCCTAGGTGCATAAATCTGCACTTGTCCACATTAAATTTCATCTGCCATTTGGATGTCAAGCTTTCCAATTTCTCAAAGTCCTTTTGCAATTTTTCACAATTCTCTTGTATTTTAACAACTTTGAATAACTTTGTGTCATCTGCAAATTTGATCACCTCACTCGTTATTCCCATTCCAGGTCATTTTTGAATATGTTATAAAGCAGTAAGCCCAGCACAGATTCCTGAGGTACTCCACCATTTACTTTTCTCCACTGACAAAATTAGGCATTTAGCCCTACTCTCTGCTTTCTATCTTTTAACCAGTTTCTGATCCACAATAGTACATGGCCTCCTATCCCATGACTTTTTAATTTCGTCAAGAGTCTCTAATGATGGACCTTGTCAAAGGCTCTCTGAAAATCGAGATATACGACATCAATCGGCTCACTTTTGTCTACCCGTTTATTCACATCTTCAAAAAAATATAACTGATTAGTTGGACAATACTTTCCTTGGCTTTCTCCCATTAAACTATGACCATCTACATATTCAGTGATTTTATTCTTTATAATGGTTTCTACCATTTTGCCCGTTACTGACGTCAGGCTCACTGGTCTGTAGTGTTCCGGATCAACCCTGGAGCCCTTTTTAAAAATTGGCATTACATTGGCCATTCTCAATCTTCAGGCACTACAGATGATTTTAAGGATAGTTCACAGATTAATAATAATAGGTCTTCAATCTCATATTTCAATTTATTCAGCACCCTTGGATGTATATCATCTGGTCCAGGTGATTTGCTACTCTTCAGTTTATCAAAAAGTTGTAATACATCTTCCCAATTTATCGATATTTCTTTCAATTCTTCTGATACGTCACCTTTAAATACCATTTCTGGCATGGGTAACTTCCCTACATCTTCTTCAGCAAAGACTGAAGCAAATAATTCATTCAGTCTCTCCACTATGGCCTTGTCCTCCCTTAGTGTCCCTTTTACACTTCTATCATCTAATGATCCAACTGACTCTCTCACAGGTTTTTTGCTAAAAATATACTTGAAAATGCTTTTATTATGAATGTTTTGCTTTCACTGCAAGCTTTTTTTTTTCCAAATTCTCTCTTTGCCTGCCATATCAGTGCCTTGCATGTAACTTCTCAGTGCTTATGTTATTTCCCGTTTTAACCATTTGGCTCTTTTATCCATTTCCTGAAAGATGTTTTTTGGCTAAAACAGCCTCTCTGACCTCATTTTTAAACCATGCTGGCAGTATTTTGGTCTTCCTTCCACTTTTCATAAAGCGTGGAACATCTGATCTGGGCTTCCAAGATAGTATTTTTAAACAACGTACATGCTTGATGTAAATCTTTAAACTTTGCAGCTACTCCTTTTAGTTCTTTTCTTAAATATTTTCCTCATTTTATCACAGTCTCCCTTTTGAAAGTTAAAAGGTAATACTGTGGATTTTTTTGCCATCCTCCCTTCATTTATTAAATCAAATATGATTATGCTATTATGATTATTGCCAAATGGTCCCAACACCCTTATCTTTTTTACCAGATCCTGTGTTCCACTAAGGAATAGGTCTTAAATAGCTTCCCCTCTTGTTGGTTCATGAACCAGCTGCTCCAAGAAGCGGTCATTTATTTCATCTAGAAACTTTATCTTCCTAGAATGCTCTGCTGTGACACTGACCCAGTTGATACAAGGGTTATTGAAATCACCCATTATTACTTTGCTGTAACTTTTGTTGGCTTCCTTCATTTCTTTTAGCATTTCATCATACATCTGTTCATTCTGGCCAAGTGGTTGGTAGTATGGTTTATGGTTTACTGGGATGTGATATACTGCTCTTGGCTAAGCAGACATAAGAACATAAGATATGCCATACTGGGTCAGACCAAGGTCCATCAAGCCCAGTATCCTGTTTCCAACAGTGGCCAATCTAGGTCATACTCACCTAGCAGTTTCCCCAAAAGACACAGGTTCCACAATGCTTGTACTGGGTCAAGCATTGATATCCTGGGTCCCTTCTTAAATAATGGTTTATGGACCTTTCCTCCAGGAACTTGTCCAAACCTTTTTTAAACCCAGCTACACTAACAGCCTTTACTACATCCTCCGGTAACAAATTCTAGAGTTTGATTACACATTGAGAGAAAAAATATTTTCTTTTATTAGTCTTAAATAGCTAGTTTACCCTGTAGCTTCATTGCATGTCCCCTAGTCTTTCTATATTCTGATAACAGAGACAGAGCGGTTTACAATAAAATCAAATACACATCACAAGTAGGAAAAAGGAAAGGAACTCCATATATTGACAGGCTAGAGGAGAGCAGGATAGAAAAAGACACAGAGACAATCTTTATCGACAACCCCACCACCATCATCTTCCCCTTTTTATTTATTATTTATTATTATTTATTTATTTATTTATTTAACATTTTTATATACCGCGCTATTTATTATCAGCGCGGTTTACATAGAACTACAAAACATCAGATAAGATACATATATCTGTTTTTACATGGAACAGGAAGAAAAACTTGGAAAACCGGGGTAATTATAACAAAGGATAATAAACATTGAACTATATACATATGATAGTAATATTACATGAAAAGGCATCTTGGAATTTCTATCCACAGAGATTCTACGGCGTATTTTGTTTCCTGCAAAACTTAAATCATGTGTCACTCAATGCCCTCTCTAATGTAGAGCACCACCCCTCCATTAATTTGATCTACCCTGTCATTGTGATATAATTTGTACTGATCTAAAAGTCATACTAAGGCTCTACCCTAGAGAGAGAATTCTGGAGTTGTAAAAGTGCTATAACTCAAGGTTTTCATAGAACAATTTTTGGAGATGGAAACTTAAGAATACTGAACCTACAAGACCTAATATATCTTATTGAATTGTCCACTATCTCAAAAGATAGCTGGTAGGCAGGTGTCTGCCCACAAAAGATTCTGAAAGTCAGGCAAAGTAATTTAAAAGTAATCCAGGGTCAAACTGGAAGACAATTAAATTTTATTATAAATGGGGTAGCTCATTCTTATTATTCTGTAAGTTCCATACATCAAATAGCCCATTCCCCATAACACTACACAACATCTAAAGAACCAGTTTAACACTATGCCTTAGATTTCCATGGCATTTAACTTCTCTAACATCAAATTATCCTCAAACGTCGAGCAGCTCGGGACTTGATCTTCTTTCACCGGAACAGCTAAGTGCAGCAAAAGTCTTAGTGTTGGAGCCATCCTGCTCTGAAGGTCTGGTTGCATTGGGTGTATCCAGAGTTGGTGTGCAGACAAATGTTGGATGGCAGACTTCGGGGCACGTTGTCAAAGCTGGAAGATTGGAGAGCTTGACGGGAATGGCCTCAGCAGTAGTTTCTCCGGGAGCCTTGGAGTTATGCACTGATATGGGAGTTGGACCTTCAGGCTTCCATTTACAGTGCCCTGCATAATTTACATTGGAATCAATTTGATCGGCAATCCAACAATTAGGAGAATATTTATTTCCTCAGGTACAATCTTTTTCAGCCCAAGTGAAGTCTAATGAGGTTTCTAGGCAGCAGCAGGTTGGTGAGATATCTGATTTGTGGAGGTCTGTGTCTTCAGTGTTGGAAAGAGTTGACCATCTGGAGAACTCTGAGGCTACTTTCTCCAAGGACGCTATGGGGTGGACTCGTTTGGAACATCTGGAGAACTTTTCTCGATATCAAAATCTCAGACTTATTAATTTTCCTAAATCATTATATGTTAGTGTTAGAGATATGTTCAAGAGATATATGACTGAAGTCCCCAGTGAGTCTCATCCTTCAGTTACTCAGGGGCTGGGGTTATCTCAGGGGTACTTCAAGCAGACTCGCTCGATGTCTCGGCTATATTGGAGACATCTGGCGAAGAATTCTGTAGTCCGACTACACTTTTGGTGACTTTTACACTATCTCATGATAGGGATTGGTTTTTGAAAATGTTTTTTCGAAAATGTTTGATTATGTTTAGAGGTTCAGGTACGAGTTTTCCTAGATTTGTGTTGGGAAACCCAGAAAAAGAGGCGAGAGTTCCTCCTCTTACGCCTGGGAGTCCAACAGTTGAGGGATCAACTTTTCCTAAAATTTCCATGTAAGTACTGTTAAGATGCAGGCTGTTTCTTATATCTTTTTTGACCCATCCCAGCTGTCGGCGTTTCTAAGTGCCAAGAAAGTTACTGCGATAGAGGCAGGGAATGATGCCGATAGTTAAAAGTCTGAGCCTCACTGAATACATTTCCTTTCAAACTGTGGTTAATTGTGTCTTTTTGCCATTCTCCTTCAGTTTGGGTGCTAGTGGAGGATGGACTTGGTGATATTTGTATAATTCCTTAATTCTTTGTTGACACAATGTTGATATTTACTTTCAGATTGTTTTCCTTTTCTTTGAGTGTATATTTATGCTTGATTTCATTGTAAACTGCATAAATATAAAAAGATTTTTAAAAAAATTCTCCGGGAACAAGCAAGAAGTCAGTCCTCACAAATGGGTGACATCGGCACAGATGGAGCCCTCGCAGAAGCATCCCCCCAGCTTTCAAAGAAAGCCTTTGGGAGATGCCACCACGCATGCGTGGTCCCCTTCCCGCCCAAGGGTGCCATCTTACTCAGTCTCCTTTTTTCCGCTGAGCCCTTCAGACATCGTCTGGCTTGTCCCCGGAAAAAGTTGATTATTTTGTTCCTCAAGTTTCCAACTCGCCTCCGGTATTGCACCGGTACTCTTCCCACCTACTGACCTCGGTGCCTCGGCGTCAGGCACACTTCAATTTTGAAGTTTTTGTTCTTTTTTTTTATTTTTTTATTTCTAGCACCTACACGCCTTTTTTCTCCCGCTGGCAGCCTGGAGGGTCTTCGATCTCGCAGAGGTACTTTTTTCTCCCATAGCTACCAGTGGTTTTAAGAAGTGTGATTGGTGCTCTAAAATCATGTCTTTGACCGACACACATGACTGCTGTCTTCATTGCCTCGGGACAGACCATGATCCGGCAGCCTGCAGTCTCTGCAAGAGGATGTCCACCAAGGCGCTCAAGAGCTGCTAGCAGCAGCACGGCAAACTTCTCCCCGAGTCCCCGGTACCTCCCAAAGCCAGGGCATCGTCTGAGGCCCCGACACCTCAGGCGGAGCTTTCCGTGTCCAAGCTTCGTCATGGGTCCGCAGAAACGGGGTCTCCCTCGAGGGAACACCGAAAGAAGAAGAAATCCTCGAAGGCAGCATCCTTGGATGGTTCCGACTGGCCGGGAGCTCCCCAGGCCCGGTCCTGTAGTCCGAGGCACTCGTCCGAGAAGTCGGAGAAGGAGCAACCTGCGAAGGTCCCTCGAAAGGATCCGGCCGCGGACCAGACTCGGTTCCCAGACAGCATCCTCGTCGAGGATTCCCCTTCGGGGGAGCCAGCATCAAGCCTGAGTCCCTCGGTGCCTGCGCCGAAAGCTGCAGAGTCTTCTGGGCTGGAGTCCAGAATAGCGGCCCTGGAGCGCAGTTTGTCTGCCGTATGGACCAACAGCAGGCGCTGTTGTTCAGTTTGACCGGTTCATCCGTCTTGATCACCAGAACGTAGACGTCCAAAACGTCCTCAGAGGCCGAGTCGATCCTCGAGGCCCTTTGGCCATCAGTGAGTGCTCCTAATTCATGTCTGGAGCGATCTATGACGGGTTCAAGTCGGCGGCTCGGGTAGCTGCGGCGGGCATCAGTGCAAGCTGTCAAGCTTGGCTTCAGTCGTCCGATCTTGAGCAGTGGGTTCAGGACAAAATGGTCAATGTCCCATGCCAAGAGGAGAATCTCTTTGGCAAACCCATGACCGACAAGGCTGCCGAGCTGGAGACCGGGTTCATGACAAGAACCAGGCTCTCTAAGATGACCACTGCCCCTTCCAGACAGAAGGGCTCAGGTAAAAAGCCTTTTTACCCGAGGAAGGGAGCTACTTACCAAAACTACCCACCCTATCAGGCCTCCCCGTCTCCCCAACAGGGTCAGCAGGCCAAGGGACATGGGCATGGCCCGTGTAAGCAGAAGGCTTCAAAGCCCCAGGCACCAGCACCGGCCCAGCCAGGGGGGAACTTTTGACTCCTTAAGCATAGCCTCTCTACCCCAAGGAGATCAGCAGCCCACCAAATCCTGGACACTGAGGGTAGTCAGGGAGGGTTATCTCCTCCATCTGGCTCAGACACCTCCCTCTTATTTCCCGGAAGAGCCCCTCAGGTCAACTCTACACCGGAACCTTCTCGTGAAGGAGTTGGCAGGTCTTCTAGAGGACAAGGCGGTGAAACTGGTGCCCCACCACCTCAGGGGCAAGGGTTTCTACTCCAGATACTTCCTCGTCACAAAGAGGACAGGGGGCCTAAGGCCCACCCTCGACCTGCGCAACCTCAACAAATTCCTGGTGAGGGAGAAGTTCAAGATTCTCTCCCTTGGAATATTGCTCCCATACCTCCAGCAGGGAGACTGGATGTGCTCCTTAGACCTCAAGGATGCTTATACTCACATCCTCATCTACCCCAACCACAGCAGTACCTGCGGTTCGTAGTAGAGGACAAGCACTTTCAAACAGGGTACTTCCCTTCGGCCTAGCCTTTGCCCCAAGGGTCTTCACAAAATGCATGGCAGTCGTGGCTGCCTCCCTCTGGCTCCAGAGGATTTTCATTTTTCCCTACTTGGACGACTGGTTCATAAGGGGAAGCACAGCCTCGAAGGTGCAGCAAGCCATGGCTCGCATCATCCAGGTTCTGCAACAATTGGGCTTTGTCATAAACTACCCAAAGTCTCATCTCCTGCCGACACAGTGCCTGGAGTTCATCGGAGCAAAGCTCAACATCCTCCAGCCAAGGGCTTTCCTGCCCAAGGACCAAGCCGATCGGCTCTGGTCCCTAGCTCAGGACGTACAGCACCATCCCGCAGTGCCGGCCCAGTGTCTTCTGTGCCTCCTCGGGCACATGGCCTCCACGGTCCACGTCACCCAGGACGCTCGCCTCCACATGAGGACGGCACAGTGATGTCTCCCAGACCAGTGGTCTCAGGCCACGGGCCGTCTCCTGGACCAAGTC
Organism: Ichthyophis bannanicus; assembly: GCA_033557465.1. Classification (NCBI taxonomy): domain Eukaryota; kingdom Metazoa; phylum Chordata; class Amphibia; order Gymnophiona; family Ichthyophiidae; genus Ichthyophis; species Ichthyophis bannanicus. Next base: position 171,310,038 of record CM066035.1, on the reverse strand, counting down.
TCAGTGACCCGCCAGTTGGCAGACTCCCTGGACTGGTGGCAGTCGACCCAGCATCTCAAAGCGGGCATGCCGTTTCAGGCCCCAAGTCTCTCAAGGGTCCTCACCATGGACGCCTCCCTGATCGGCTGGAGAGCCCATTGCAGAGATCTCCACACTCAGGGCAACTGGTCACCAGACGAGGGCACCCAGCAGATCAATCTCCTGGAGCTCCAGGCCATACAGCTTTGCCCTAAGGGTCAGCTGTCACCACCTTCGTCACCAGCTTGTGCTGGTCCAGACAGACAACCAGGTGGCAATGTTCTACATGAACAAACAAGGGGGCACGGGGTTTCATGCCCTTTGTCAGGAGGCACTGGTCCTCTGCTCGTACGCAATCCATCAGGGCATCCTCCTGCAGGCAGGGTACCTGCCAGGCCAGGACAACCTGCTGGCCGACAGGTTCATCAGGGTTCTCCAGCCGCACAAGTGGCAGCTGGACCCCTAGGTAGCCAGTCAGCTCTTCTGTCTTTGGGGGGAACTCATGATGGACCTGTTCGCCAGTCCGGACAACTTTCAGTTGCCCCACTTCTGCTCTCAGCAGGCCCACCCCTCCAGGGTGGCAGCAGATGCATTCCCGGTCTCATGGTTGGAAAGCCTTATGTACACCTTCGCTCCTACACCGCTGATCACCAAGACCCTGTTCAGGACACTCTGCTATGGGTTTTCACTTATCCTGAGAGCTCCTCGGTGGCCCAGGCAGCCATGGTTCCTGCTGCTTCTGAGGATGGCGATGGAAGTCCCCATCCCCCTGGGGACCGACCCGGGTCTTCTATCCAAGGAGGGGGGGCTCTCTCCTGCACCCCAACCTCGGGTCCCTCTCGCTGACAGCGGTTGATGTGGAGAACATGCTGCTGACCTCTTGCAAGGCCTCTAACAGAAAGGTTTATGCCCTCAAATGGCGCAGGTTCTCTGTTTGGTGCACCCAACAGGGGGCTGATCCCTTCTTCTGCCCAGTGCTTCTGGTGTTACAGTACCTTCTCTACACCTTTCTCAGTCCGGGCTCAAGTCTAACTCCGTTCGGGTGCACCTTAGTGCCCTGGTGGCATACCACCATCCGGTGGATGGTAAGCCCCTTTCAGTCCAACCACTGGTGACCCACTTCCTTCAGGGCCTTCTCCTATCAAAGCCCCCGGGTTTGCCCTCCAGCAACCAAATGGGACCTCAACGTTGTTGTGTTGGGGCAGCTCACTCACCCACGCTTTGAGCCTCTGGCTACCTGCCACCTTCGCTACCTCTCGTGGAAGTTGGTTTTCCTGGTTGCACTCACCTCCACTCACAAAGTTAGCAAGCTTCAAGCCCTTGTTACGGAGGCGCCTTACACCAGGTTCTACACGAACAGAGTGGTGCTTCATACGCACCCCAAATTCCTCCCGAAGGTTGTGTCGCCCTTCCATCTTAACCATGAAGTGTGTGATAAGGAAGCTTATCATAGTTCAGGAAGGAGCTATAATAGAGGTGAATTGGCTCTGAACAAGCAACCTGTCTTTTCTGGTAGAAATAATAAAACAGAATGTTTCCATAAAAGACTACCAGTCCCAGAATGCACCAGGTTTCCAACAGCCACTAGAAGAGCTGAAGTGGGGAAACGTGTGTTCAATCAGGAGAGCTATGAGGTAATCCCCAAGCACTCATCTCCAAGGGCAGGGCTTGATTCAGCACAGCTGCGCTGTGCTAGGGTGGAGCAGCCCTCTAAACAGGTTAAAAGTAAAGCTTATTCTACACAGCAGAATCATCAACAGAATCTTCATGATCATCACCATCTTCAGCAGGAGCAGAGGCAGCAGAAGCCAGAGCTCACGGACAGAGAGAGCAAGAAACACTTTGGAAGAAAGAAGAGAAAAGCATCTTGGAGGTCTAAAGGAGTCCATAGCAGTACATGTGCTGGGAGGCATTCCAGAGGCAAGCATACTCCATTGGACTGGAGGAAACCAGAGGAGTGGGGTTGCAGAGCCAGGAATCCCCGGACGGGACCTGTGAGGGAGACGGCTGCATTTGGAAGGGGCCCTAAGACCAGTGCAAGAAGGTATGTGAAGAGAGACCCAGTGTCCAGGGATCTTGATTGGAAGGCTGGACATAAAAACTGGACTACATATTGGCCAGGATATTTAGAGAGGAACCCTAACAGCAATGGAAGCTCAGGTATGAACACTGATCTATGCCCTAGCTATTCACTTGGAAGACAGCAGGGAAACAAGTATTGTTCTGAGAATGCTCCATTAAGAAATTCCTCTGTGCCAATCCATGATATTGACTCATGTCACACCGCCCCCTTGGTGGTAATGGCGGAACCCAACAGAAAGGGGGTGGACATGGAAGAAGAAAGTTTGTTTGTGGGGGAGCTTAGTTCGAATGCAGGGCCCAGGTTCTTATAGGCCTGGTAGCCTTCTGGTTAACTAAGAGCTCCCAAGAAAATAATAGTCCGAGGGTAGGGAAATTATAAGGCTTTTATTTCCCACGTTGCAAATAGGTTCCTAAGCTCAGAATACAACAGCACACACAAAAGAAATGTCCTTGCTCCAGGTTAAAGGAAAAACATGCACTGAAAAATCTGTTAGCTTCACAGTAATGTCAAAAACGAAATACAGCATCAAACTTTACATATAGGCCACAGCTATTCCTCTGCTAGGCTCAATCCTCTTGGTCAGGCAATAGCTACATTCCATCGGAATATCCGAGGGATCCTCCGGGAATTCCACCTGCATGGGCTCGCAGTCCGGAATGTCTGAGGACTCTCTTTCAGGCCTTCTGTGTAACGCTTGTATGATGCGCCAATGGTCAGCATTAAAAGGTAAGTCCTTGCATTGTATACTTTTATAACAGGAACAGTCTCTCCTGCACACTGTTTCTTCTCTAGCAAGTTTCCTGTTTAATGCAGGTTTGTATCTTGTCTCATGAATGCCTCTAGAAGGACAGCCTTCTCTAGTGCCCTGCTCCTTCTGTATCACATCATTCCTAAAATCATAGTCATTAAAATGGCAATTACCTTTTCTTCTAAGGTTCTCAGATTGAGGTGAGGGCTGAGGCCTGCTCCTGCTGGGTCTTGGTTTCTCAGCTGTCCAGGTAGGCCTCTGGTTCTCAGGTCTGCCTGCTGCTGGAGTTAGGCCTTGTTTGTGCCACAGCTCCTTTCTCCCAAGGCTTTGAAAGTTACCCTTCACAATTCTCCTTTCACCTCCTTGTTTGCTATTCCTTGTTGCACCTTTCAACAGTGGCTGGCCCTTGTTACTCTCAGGCCTTGGACTTTCTGGTATAGTCCTCCTCCTTTCAGGGTCAGCTTCCTTATGGCATCTTTCCCTCCTGGAAAGTGTATCTTTTCCTCTTTTAAAACATTTACAGCAAGTTTCTTCACCTGGCTCTGCTGAGTCTGCTAGGCCGTTTCCCTCGGTCAGGACTCCTATTCCTGGATCCTCCGAATATCCATGCGAAGCTGGAACTGGAACTCCTTGCACCACTCCCTGCCAGTCTCCTTGGCAGTCTCCTTGCCAATCTGCTTGCGAATCTCCTTGCGACTCTCTTTGGCACTCTCTTTGCCACTCTGCGTACCGCTCTGACTTCCTCCAGTCATCTGAGCTTTTAAAAGGAATTCTTCCCTTTCTACATTGGGTGTTGGCTGGTATTGCATCATTGGCTCTAGGGCGTGGTTCCTCAGTCCTCCAGAGGTCTCTCTGGCTCCCCCTATATGGCTCCTCGTGATGCTGCAGCCGGTGTTTACCTCTTTTTTCTGGGTTTAAAACCTTTTCTTCTGCCTGCAGCTGGTCTGCAGTGCCACACTCTATGATAGTGGAAGAGGAAGGGGATATTGTAAATGAACAGTGTGAATACATGGATTGCTCTCTGTCTAAACTTCTGTGGTAATATACTTTTACAAAATACAACAACCATCACAAAGAAATATAAACTTGTTCTTTGATCTACTCAGAAAAGCTTTTGAGCAGGATTTGAGCCACGTTTAGAAAGTAAACCAGCCAAGAGGTTTGCAGCTGGTTAATTGTTAGCAATTGAGCCTTGCTTAATTGCCTGTGAGCTCTGAAGAGACACTTCTGGGTGTGTGTGTGAAAATACCAGAAGTTAGCCTTGAAAAAGAACAGTTTTTCAGTACTTTGTGGGTTTTGTTTGTTTTTGAAGCACTGCTAAAAAGATATTAGCAGGAGCCCACAGAAAAGACCTTTCTGTTCCCATCAAGGTCTTTATGGTTTGATTTAATTGCCTAAGAAGTTCAGTTGTTGTTTTTCCTGATTTAGTTTTTCTAAATATAATACTGAAAGCAAGTATCCTTTTCTGTGCTACCAAGCAAATCTGTGTTGGGAGAAATAACCCCATAAATAAAAATATCTTTTCTTTGCTTAAACACTCGAGCAAGCACAACTAATTTATTTGTGAACGGCTGATTCTGGAATGAATGGACTACATTTCCCACAATCCTTTGCAAGTCATATTAATATTTGCCTTTGCCAAGACTGTGGACATTCTCACCCAGCGCCCCCGTTTACAGTTGGCGTAGTTTTTCGGATTGCTTTTGCGCAAAGGATTTACATGCTAAGGATTACAACTGAAGTCTGAAGAAAAAAAGAAAGTTCAAGTTAAAAGCTGGAAAAAAAGATTTTCCCTTAACTACACTTTGGAGGAAGAGGTGGCTGATCCAGGTGGCTGTCCCAGGAGGAAAAGACCCTGTGTAGAGCTGGATTCATCACTGGCATAAGGTAATAAATACCTGGGCATGTCTAGTGGTGGATGGGAGTAAGGCACAGGGGTAATTGAAAAACAAATTAGGAGAAAAACACCAGTTTGGAAGGTGTTGCACTGTGTTTTTTTTTTCTTTTGTTTTCTTGCAAGGATTAAGATGGATCCAAGGGAAATGGCCAGCTGGATGGCAGCCCAGTTTAGCAGGCAACAGGAGCTAGCGCAGCAGGCTCAGGACACTGCTATGAAAGCCTTAATGGACCAGCAGAGGCCAGTGCTTGATCTGGTGAAAGCCTTAGTTAATCTGCAGAACCAAAGTGGACCGGATGCAAGACCAACAGTAAATACTGGTATACCACATGTGGACAGTGTGGGACTCAATCAGGGAATTGGGGCATTTAGTTTTGGGAAGCTAACTCCAGATGATAATGTTGATGATTTCCTAGAATCTTTTGAGAGAGTGGCACAAGCATTAGCATGGCCAGAGACCCAGTGGGCAGTAAGGCTGGCAGCCTCATTAACTGGAGAGGCGCTTGCAGCTTATAGAGCAATGCCAGCAGCTCAGGCTTTGAATTATAAAGATGTAAAGGCTGCTATTAGAGATCGCCTAGGGTTGTCTATTTCAGAGTATAGGCGAATGTTTAGAGCTATTGCATTAAGAGTGGGTGAAACACCCAGGGCTCTGAGTCAGAGAATCAGAGGATTGGCTGTAAAATGGTTGGAGCCTGAGGGAAAGACTGTGGAAATGTTATTAGACATTATTATGCTTGAACAATTTATGTCTGCTGTGCCTAAAGATTTGCACACTTTCCTTATACAGCAAAATTGCCAGAATCTTGGAGAGGCAACCATTCTAGCAGAGAGATTCTTGGAAGCCATGCAGGCTTGCCATAGAATGGGTGGCCCTCTGAAGATTGGTGCTGAGGCAAGCTGTGCTGTATCAGAAAAGAAAATGGTTAAAAATGTTTCTGAAAATAATTGTACTGTGCCAAACCAGATTACACAGTGGAGTAAAAAGAAATGTTTCAAATGTGGAAAATGGGGACATTTAGAAAGGGGATGCCAGACACACACTAGCTTGATGGGTGTTGATTTAAAACAGCCCAAAGAAGGATTTATTTTGATGGTTGATGTGCAGGGAATTACCACAAATGCTCTGTTAGACTCTGGGGCAGACCAGAGTATGTTGTCAAAGAGGCTTTGGAAGAGGATAGAGGCCCAAGAAGGATTTGTGCCTAGAACCCCTGAAAGCCAAGTTCACATCAGATGCATTCATGGTGCTGCAACATCATATCCCACCTATAGGCTAATAGTTAAGTGCCTGGGGGAATAAGAGGAAGTTCTGTTAGCAGTGGTGCCTAGGCTACCATTTGATTTGGTTCTAGGAAGAGACTGGCCAAGATTTAAGCAAGGTCTAGTGGAAGGACTAGGAAAGAAGGAGGGAGAAGGAATGATGGTAATAGCTCCCGGGCCTTTGTTTGGAAGTCCTCAGACCCCAGCTAAAAAGATGGTTAAGCGTCCAGAAGACCAAACTACCCCGAAGCAGACATTTGTCTTGAAGTACCATAGGGTCACAGAGAAGGCCCAAGCTCCTAAGCGGGCAACCCCTCAAGCTGCTGGGTTTGACCTGTGCAGTATAGAAAATGTGACTGTACCTAGCCAAGGGAGAGCCCTGGTTGACACTGGTCTCCAAGTTGAAATACCTATTGGATGCTATGGGAGAGTAGCCCCAAGGTCCGGATTAGCCCTTAAGTATTTCATCAATGTGGGAGCGGGAGTGATTGATCCCGATTACAGGGGCAGTCTTAAAGTTCTGTTGTTTAATTTTGGACAGAATGATTATCATGTGAAGACGGGAGACAGAATTGCCCAATTGATATGTGAGAGACTGGGTTTCCCACCTGTGGAGGAGGTCACATCCCTGTCAAATTCTGAGCGTGGAACCAAAGGCTTTGGTTCTACTGAAGACAAAGGGGTTAAAAGCTTAGCTGCCACCTGTGCCCGAGAAAGGGAGGTGAATGAAGAGGAGGATTTGGGACCCCAGGTATCTGATTGTAAAGAAAAGTCAGAGCCCCAAATAGGTGAAGACCTGACAGTGGTACAACAGGAAGAAATAAGGAAATTGCTTAAAGAATTCCCAGATGTGTTGACACCCATACCTGGGGAGACACATTTGGTTGCCCATGAGATAATAACTCCACCTGGGAAATTAATTCATCAAAGGCCATACCGCTTGCCTGAAGCAAAGAGACAGGAAGCAGTGGCACAAGTCCAGGAAATGTTGGACATGGGAGTAATAGAGGAGTCGAAGAGTCCCTGGAATAGCCCCATAGTCCTGGTGCCAAAGCCTGATGGCTCTTTAAGATTTTGTATTGACTTCCGGCAGGTAAACGCAATCTCAGTTTTTGATGCCTATCCAATGCCAAGAATCGAAGAGCTGTTGGACCAGCTTGGACAAGCTCAATATTTAACCACCCTTGATATGACAAAAGGCTATTGGCAAATCCCTCTAACCAGGGAGTCGAAGCCGAAGACTGCGTTCAGCACCCCCGTTGGCCTTTTCCAGTTCAAGAGGATGCCTTTCGGACTGCATGGAGCAGCAGCTACCTGCCAAAGGTTAGTGGATCAGGTACTTCGACCCCACCAAAATTATGCCTTTGCATATATTGTGATAAGGAAGCTTATCATAGCTCAGGTAGGAGCTATAGAAAAGATGATGTGACTCTGAACAAGCAACCTGTCAGTTCTGGTAGAAGTGAGAAAACAGAGTTTTCACATAAAAGACTACCAGTCCCAGAATGCACCAGGTTTCCAGCAGCCATGAGAGGGGCTGAAGTGAGAGAATGTGTGTGCAATCAAGAGAGCTATGAGGTAATCCCTAAGCACTCATCTCAAAGGGCAGGGCCTGATTCAACACAGCTGCGCTGTGTTAGGGAGCAGCACACATTAGGAAAGAATAAGAATAGAGCTTATTCTTCAGATAAGGGTTACTACAAGCTCCAGCCCAGCTTCAGGGAGAGCTTCAGCAAAAGCTACAGAGGGAGGAAGAGATACAGAGACAGCAACGGCTACAAGCACCAGTATCACCTGGAGAAACAGAAGCCAAGCCAAGCAGATAGAGAGAGAAGGAAACTCTCTGGAAGGAAGAGAAGAAAGGCCATTGGAAGGTCTGGGAGATTCCAAGGCAGTACTCATACTGGGAGGTATTCCAAAAGCCAGCAGAGTCCATTGGACTGGATTCAGCCAGAGGAATGGAGTGGCAGAGATAGGAATCACCAGTGGCTACCTGGAAGAGAGAAGACTGCATGTGGAAGGGACTTTCAGACCAAGGCCAGAAGGTATGTGAGAGAAGATCCAGTGTCCAGGGATCAAGATTGGAAGGCTGGACATCAGAATTGGATTACATATTGGCCAGGCTATACAGAGAGGAATAATGATAGCAGGAGAGGCTCAGGTATGAACACTGATCCAGACCCTATCTATAATAGAGAATGGCAGCAAGGGAATAAGCATTCTCATGATAGTGCCTTAATGAAAGACTCATCTGTGCCAATGTATGATAGTGACCATATGCTGATTGATGAAGAGGGAGATACAGCAAATGAAACTATTTATATGGACTGTTCTCTATCTAAATGCTATTGCTAGCTGTCTATGAGCAAACACATCAGCCATCACAAAGAAACCTAACTTTGTTCTTTATTTCCACTGCAAACAGCTCTTAAAGCAGGATTTGGGCTCACACAGTAGCAGCCAGCCAGCTAAAGGCTTTCAGCTGGTCCATTGATAGTAATTAGGGCTGCACCTGATTGTGTGTGTGAGCAAGGGAGAATCACTGCTGAGATCGGCGTGGAAAATAAGCAGAAGTTAACCTAACCAGCAAAGTTTATTCTTTTCTTTGTGCCTTTGTATTTGGTAATTATTTGCTAAGAAAACATTAGCTAATTGCCTGACAAGCTGAAGGTTGTTTTCTGGTTTACTTTGTGACTTTTTGTTATCCATTTAAACACTGCAAGCAAGTAACCTCATTTATAATGCTATCAAGCATACATGTGCTGGGTGAATTAAACCCCATCAATAAAAGAAGTATTTTATTGATCTTACCACTTGGTTTCACAACTCAAATTATTGTCATCAGCTGTGTTTGGGAGTGAATGAACTACAATACCCACAATACTTTGCAAGAATCATATGAATATATGCATCGTCAAGATTGTGCAAGTTCTCACCCTAGGCAGCCGTCTGACAATATGGATGATGTCATAATCCATAGTAACACTTGGGCGGAACATCTAAAGAGGATCAGGGCAGTCTTGTGCTCCATGAAGCAAGCGGGAATCACTTTAAACCCAAAGAAGTGTGCCTTTGCAAATAGGGAGGTAAAATACCTGGGCCACCTAGTGGGAAGAGGAAAAATTAAACCTCTAATGAGCAAGGTGGATAGCATCAGGAATTTTCCCCCTCCAACAACAAAGAAACAACTGAGAAGTTTCTTAGGACTTATTGGATACTACCGCAGATTTATACCACAATTTGCAGAGAAAAGTGCAATTTTCACTGATATGCTGCGGAAGAATTGTCCAAACCAGCTAAAATGGACTCCTGAAGCTGAAAAAGCATTTTCAGTCCTAAAAGGGAAGTTGTGTACAGGACCAGTACTGAAAGGGGTGGATTTCAGGAAACCCTTCCTGGTTCAAACAGATGCATCGGATGTAGGGCTAGGAGCGGTTCTATCTCAATGTCATGAAGGGGAGGAGCATCCTGTGATGTACCTGAGCAGGAAGTTGTCACCGGCTGAACAAAAGTATTCCACAACAGAAAAAGAATGTTTAGCTATAAAGTGGTCAGTGGAGGCACTAAGGTTTTACCTTACAGGGAGGAAGTTCCAATTGGTCACAGACCATGCCCCACTTAAGTGGTTGCAACAAATGAAGAACCACAATGCCAGGTTGACACGCTGGTACATGGCCTTACAGGCATTTGATTTTCAAGTGGAACATCGTGCTGGGAAGTTACACAAAAATGCGGATGCCCTTTCCCGTATTACAGACTGTAAAGAAGAAGTTTCACCAGTTACACCAGTCCGTAATAACTTAAGCAGGGGGGTATGTGATAAGGAAGCTTATCATAGTTCAGGAAGGAGCTATAATAGAGGTGAATTGGCTCTGAACAAGCAACCTGTCTTTTCTGGTAGAAATAATAAAACAGAATGTTTCCATAAAAGACTACCAGTCCCAGAATGCACCAGGTTTCCAACAGCCACTAGAAGAGCTGAAGTGGGGAAACGTGTGTTCAATCAGGAGAGCTATGAGGTAATCCCCAAGCACTCATCTCCAAGGGCAGGGCTTGATTCAGCACAGCTGTGCTGTGCTAGGGTGGAGCAGCCCTCTAAACAGGTTAAAAGTAAAGCTTATTCTACACAGCAGAATCATCAGCAGAATCTTCATGATCATCATCTTCAGCAGGAGCAGAGGCAGCAGAAGCCAGAGCTCACGGACAGAGAGAGCAAGAAACACTTTGGAAGAAAGAAGAGAAAAGCATCTTGGAGGTCTAAAGGAGTCCATAGCAGTACGTGTGCTGGGAGGCATTCCAGAGGCAAGCATACTCCATTGGACTGGAGGAAACCAGAGGAGTGGGGTTGCAGAGCCAGGAATCCCCGGACGGGACCTGTGAGGGAGACGGCTGCATTTGGAAGGGGCCCTAAGACCAGTGCAAGAAGGTATCTGAAGAGAGACCCAGTGTCCAGGGATCTTGATTGGAAGGCTGGACATAAAAACTGGACTACATACTGGCCAGGATATTTAGAGAGGAACCCTAACAGCAATGGAAGCACAGGTATGAACACTGATCTATGCCCTAGCTATTCACTTGGAAGACAGCAGGGAAACAAGTATTGTTCTGAGAATGCTCCATTAAGAAATTCCTCTGTGCCAATCCATGATATTGACTCTATGATAGTGGAAGAGGAAGGGGATATTGTAAATGAACAGTGTGAATACATGGATTGCTCTCTGTCTAAACGACGGCGGGAAAGACTCCATCGCTGGACTCCCGGTGAGAGGGGCCAGACCATCTGCCTGCCTCCGGCCCAATCGGGGCTGTGGGAGGGGAGCAGCAGCTCCATTAATTTCAAGCCGCCGACGGCGGGAAAGACTCCATCGCTGGACTCCCAGTGAGAGGGGCCAGACCATCTGCCTGCCTCCGGCCCAATCGGGGCTGTGGGAGGGGAGCAGCAGCTCCATTAATTTCAAGCCGCCAACGGCGGGAAAGACTCCATCGCTGGACTCCCGGTGAGAGGGGCCAGACCATCTGCCTGCCTCCGGCCCAATCGGGGCTGTAGGAGGGGAGCAGCAGCTCCATTAATTTCAAGCCGCCGACGGCGGGAAAGACTCCATCGCTGGACTCCCGGTGAGAGGGGCCAAACCATCTGCCTGCCTCCGGCCCAATCGGGGCTGTGGGAGGGGAGCAGCAGCTCCATTAATTTCAAGCCGCCAACAGGCGGGCGCGCGCCTGAGGGCCTCGCCAGAGGGCCCTTTGGCGTGGCCCTTAGGCGGGGCACAATATGCAATTCAAAACGGAGCCCACATATAATGCCTGACCAGGTTTGTTTTTGTATTGCATGCCATATACCTATGCAAGCCTCTCACTAGAGGATAAGGCTAGAGTCAGTCAGTCACCTGGCAACATTGTATACTATTTCTAATTACTTTGTCTCCTAATGCTATGCATCCTGTTTAATAGTGTATACTAAATAGATACTATTCCAGTCTTGCTCTAGCTATTTCAATTAAGTGATCACTTATTCTGCCTTTTTGTTTAGATATATATTTCGAACACTTCCTAGTGCACACAGATATTATCTAGTACCATTACACTAGCTCACGCTTTACCTTCACCATGCTACCATATTGTTCAACCTCATACCCCTTTACCCTCTCTCTCTGTTATATGTTAATAGCTTTAACTTATGACACCCTAGCCTTTACTTCACTCCACAACACTATTCCAATCCTTCATAGACCAGGGAATAGACCTTTTGGCCTCCCCAACCATCAAACTGAACCACCACGGCGCCCACCTGGTCCACATGTGATCTATGTTGCCCTACAGCAGCACAACCCTCCTCAGAGCACACAGCCTCTCCATCCCTCTAACCTCAAATGCGCACTAATAAATGCTCGATCAATACGGAAAAAATGGCCAGCATTAATAGATATTCTCTCAGCTCATAACCTCGATATCTTATGTGTCACTGAGACCTGGCTATCTGCCTCTGACTCTGTGCTCCTCCACCAGATTGTTCCCCCCAACTTCATAGTTCACTCATGTCACAGAACTGACCGCCGTGGTGGAGGGGTACTCATCTTATCCAAATCTGACCTTAGGTTCCAGCTTGTAGCCTCAAATAGCACTTCGACCCTTGACTTTGTGACCATCACAAATAAACAGGTCACTATCAATTTACTTTATAGAGCACCATCCTCTTCACCAGACGATTTAGCCACAATCATTGATCTTGCCTGTAACTCTACGAACCCACACACCCCAAATTGGGTTCTAGCGACCTTAACCTCCCAACCATTCAAGACAGCCACACTAATGCCTTTATTGATGCTCTCAGTGAACTAGGCTATGTTCAGTTGGTCGACACTCCTACTCATACAAAAGGTAACACACTGGACCTTATCTTTGCACCACAATCAGCTCTTACTCATTGGCACAATTCCTACCTAAATTCAATCACAGTACCATGGTCTGATCATCTCCTAATCCTGTTCCAGATGCCTATATGTTCTAGATCTTCCAAGACATTACCAGTAGATGCACCCTCCCCAGAACACTTTAGACGCTTTCACCCTTTTAACAGAGAAGACATCCTAAAGAGGACCCAGAACCTACTTTGCCCTCCTGAAAAAAGCCTTGATGACATGGTCGATTCTTGGAACTCCTGCCTAGATGCTGTGATCCACTCTCCTACCTCAATCAAAGCACCTCATAAGAAAAAGAATGCACCATGGTACTCCCCAGAGCTACAAAAATCACTCCTCCTCCTCAGACAACTAGAAAGACGGTGGCGACGATCAAGATCAGCCGAAAATCATGATGCATTCAAAACACAATTAACAAGACATCGCTCATCCGTATCTTCCAGTATGAAACAATATTACGCAGGCAGACTACAGCGCTCCCTCAACAAACCTCACGAGCTCTTCCACATTGTGAAAACCTTAGCAAAGGAACCTTCTCGGGGTGCTCTACCCCACCTAGATCCTCAGGAATATGCCAACTACTTATGAAGCAAAAGTAATCAGCTTGCTCCAACCTCTATGCCCCCTACTTCAACCAACACTCCCTACACTGTCCCTCTACCCTCACCTAGCCAATTCTCAGGTGAGACTCAACACACTCTTTCATCCTTCGCCACCCCAAATGACAGAGTCATTCAAGACACCATCTTAAAAATAAACCCCACAACATCACCTTCCGACCCCTGTCCAGCTTCCTGGATAAAGTCACTACGGGCTGATCTCAGCCCATTTCTAGCTAAAATGATAGATGTATCGTTCTCTACTGGGACCTTCCCCCACACTCTGAAGCAGACCTCCATCAGACCTCTCCTAAAAAACAGCAGGTTGGACCCCTCCTTGATGGAATCCTACAGACCCATCTCCAGCATTCCTCTCCTTTCGAAAATCATCGAAAAGATTACCCAACGTCAACTCCAAGATTATCTTGACTCCAATGCACCCTTGCACCCATGTCAGCACGGATTTCGTGAATCACATGGTGTGGAAACTCTACTGACTTCCCTGTTTAATGCTCTAACCATAGGCCTAGACAACATCAGACAAGGTTTTGCTTTAATCTTCATGGACATTGCCGCGGCGTTTGACACTGTTGATCATGAAGTACTCCTGTCACGTCTTAGAGAGAAGGGAGTTCATGGATCAGCCCTCTCTTGGTGCTCTTCATACCTCAGAGACCGCTGGCAACATGTTCGTTCTGGATCTTCAACCTCTGACCCCTTCCCTCAAACTAAAGGTGTGCCACAAGGCTCCTCCCTTTCCGCCTTACTTTTCAACGTTTATATGCAGCCTATCTGTGACCTCATCCACTCTTTTAACATCAACTGCCTGGTCTATGCTGATGATGTCCTTATGTATATGCCATTCTCGACAGAACTCCTTGACCTCTCCCCACTAATCAAGTGCTTTGACGCGGTCACAGACTGGCTAAATTCACAAATGCTTAAGATAAATTTTAAAAAGACAGAAGTCCTCTTCGTGACCAGAAACCCTGCATTTACCTCACCAAGGTCCATCAAGGTGCGTGACGCTGAACTCCTCTGCAAGACTACAGTTAGATACCTAGGGGTTACGCTCGATCAACAACTCAATATGAAGGCTCATATCAGCAACGTAGCGAAATCTGTCTATCATAAAATCCGGACCCTTCGTCATTTGCGTCAGCTGCTAGAACCAGATGACTTTCGATCAGTCTTTCAGGCCTTAATAATGCCCCACCTGGACTACGCCAATGCGATCCTACATGGCCTACCAAAGAGCACGATTAACCCCTTACAATTGGCCATGAACTCAGCTGCAAGAATCCTTTATGGAGCCTCCAAGAGAACCCACATCACTCCAATACTGAAACAGCTACAGTGGCTTCCTATGCAGTCCAGGATCTCTTTCAAGATCCTAACTATGACTCACAAAGCGATCAATAACAACTCCGCATCTTCTATCACCGACTTGATATCAATTACACCCCCTAATCGAGCAAGGAGATCGACTGCCTCCAACTCTCTTGTACTACCTAAGGCAATCACGAAATGCTCTCAAGTCACCAGATCCAGAGCCTTCTCTTACTTTGCACCATCATGTTGGAACGCCCTACCAACAGGCATCAGAACCATCAGTGACCTCTCCCAGTTCAGGAAGGCACTGAAGCATCACCTGTTCTTGCAGCACTACGATGTTTCAGACACCTTCTCACACCAACCCACCTCTACACCCCAGGCCAACACATTAAACCCATGCACTCCATAGTCTTAACTCGCAGAACTGCAATCTCACCTTGCTCCTCCTCTCATCAAGAAACATATAGCTGCATTTAGTTGCTTTGTACATAGTTGCTTTTTGTACATAGTTCTCATGTTCTCTGTTTATGAAACCTGTTTAATGTATACCCAGTTTATTGTCCTGTTCATTGTAAGCACTGATCAATCTTTGTGACGTGTAGTTTTATGTTCATTGTAAACCGCACTGATGTCAAATAGCGCGGTATAAAAGAAACTGTAAATAAATAAAATAAAATAAAAAATAAATATACTTTTACAAAATACAACAACCATCACAAAGAAATATAAACTTGTTCTTTGAGCTACTCAGAAAAGCTTTTGAACAGGATTTGAGCCACGTTTAGAAAGTAAACCAGCCAAGAGGTTTGCAGCTGGTTAATTGTTAGCAATTGAGCCTTGCTTAATTGCCTGTGAGCTCTGAAGAGACACTTCTGGGTGTGTGTGAAAATACCAGAAGTTAGCCTTGAAAAAGAACAGTTTTTCAGTACTTTGTGGGTTTTGTTTGTTTTTGAAGCACTGCTAAAAAGATATTAGCAGGAGCCCACAGAAAAGACCTTTCTGTTCCCATCAAGGTCTTTATGGTTTGATTTAATTGCCTAAGAAGTTCAGTTGTTGTTTTTCCTGATTTAGTTTTTCTAAATATAATACTGAAAGCAAGTATCCTTTTCTGTGCTACCAAGCAAATCTGTGTTGGGAGAAATAACCCCATAAATAAAAATATCTTTTCTTTGCTTAAACACTCGAGCAAGCACAACTAATTTATTTGTGAACGGCTGATTCTGGAATGAATGGACTACATTTCCCACAATCCTTTGCAAGTCATATTAATATTTGCCTTTGCCAAGACTGTGGACATTCTCACCCAGCGCCCCCGTTTACAAGTGGTGTTCCCTACCTTCTTTCCAAGACCTCACTCCAGTCGGGTGGAGATGATCCTTCACACCCTGGACTATAAGAGGGCCCTGTCCTTCTATATCCAATGCACTCAGGGCCACCACAAGACTTCTCAGCTTATTTATCTCCTATGACCCCAGTAGGCTGGGGAAGGTGATGACCAAGTGTACGCTGTCCACCTGGGTGGCGGACTGTATCGCCCTCGCTTATGAGCAGGCGGTGCTCCTGCTGGAGGGCCATGTCACGGCACACCATGTCAGGGCCATGGCGGCTGCGGTGGCAAACTTACGCTTTGTCCCAATGGTGGACACCTTCCGGGCTGCCACCCAGTCTTCAGTCCATACCTTTGCAGTTCATTACTGCCTGGAAATTGAGTCCCGACAAGACAGTGCCTTCAGCCAGGCTGTGCTCCGTAACCTTTTCGGGTCTAGGCAAGTTCTATCCTCTGACCCTTCTGTGTTCAGGCTACCAGAGTGCTGGTTCATCGGACACAGGGGACCTACTTGGAGCCAGAGGTAGGCTGTGACTACTGCAAGGCACTTTGTGAAGACCCTTGGTGACGAGGCCAGACCGAAGGGCAGCATCCTATATTGGTAGTGCTATCATCCCACCATGAACCGGAGGTATTTTCTGTGGCTGGGATGAATTAGAATGCGAGTGTAGGCATCCTTTAGGTTTAAGGAGCTCAGACATTCTCCTTGCTGGAGGAATGGCAGTAGTGTCTCAAAGGAGAGCATCTTGAACTTCTCCCTGACCAGAAACCTGTTGAGCTCTCGCAGATCCAGGATGGGCCTGAGGCCCCCCATCCTCTTGGAAATGAGGAAATATCTGGACTAGAAGCCTGTGACCCAGAGGTGTTTCAGTACTGACGTGACTGCTTTGTTGCTGATTAGGCCCGCTAGCTCAGTGAGGAGCAGGGTCTGGTGAAGGCCTGGTAGGCTCCCTTGGGAAGTACAAGGGTGGCTCCCAACGTAGATGGAGGAAGTAGCCCTCCCTTGATCACCTGGTAGCACCCAAGTATCGATGGTGACGACTGTCCATCTGTGGACCAACATGGCTAGGTGCCCTCCTGTGGGCAGCAGAGGATCCCCTGGGGATAGGGAGGTCGCACACAGGCAGTCAAAAGCTCCCCTCAGGCTGGGTCGGGGCCGTGACGGTGCCTGAGACTTCAGGGATTTTTGTTTTCTGGGATCATGTCCCTGTCCTTTTTGTTGCTGGCCCTGTTGAGGAGCCTAGAAGTGCGGAGCACCACAGAAGCCTCTTTTCTTCCTCGGGAAGAAGGGCTTTTTCTCCAAGGCTTTCTTCTGGGGGTGCACTGAGGTCTTTTTTGAGAGCCTGGTTCTCGTCACATAATCGGTCTCTATCTCTGCTGCCTTATCCGCCATGGGCTTTCCAAATAGGCTTTCCAAATAGGTTTTCACCTATGCAGGGGACATCTATCAATTTGTCCTGCACCCATTGTTCCAGGTCAGATGACTGCAGCCATGCCTGGCGTTGAGCCCCGATGCCTGCGGCGGCCACCCTGGCTAATGGCTCGAAGCTATCGTAGCCTGCTTTGGACAAAAACTTCAAGCATTCTATTACTGCCGAGGTCAGTCTTGAACCTCTGTAGGGGTTCCCCCTCGAGGCCTGCCCAGAATCCACCAACCTCCTTCAACAGTTCCTTCAGGTACATTCCAATGTAAAGTTGGAAGGACTGAATCCGGCATGCTAGCATTGAGCCCTGAAAGGCCTTCAGGCCAAGGGCGTCAAGGGTTCAGGCCTCCCTGCCACGTGGCAACGACAAATGGGTTTTTTGGCTCTTAAGCCGGCGCATTGCCAACTCCACGACCATAGAGTTGTGGAGAAGCTGGCGCTTTTGGAACCCAGGGCTTCGGTACACCCGGTACATGGCATTGAGGTGCCTGCTAACAACTGGTACCAACAACAGTGTTTCCCACATTCGGAGGAGGCAGCGGACAACGATCAAGGGCACCGAGGGTGCCTCATACTGAAATATCTCCAATTCCTTGGTGAGTGGGTCCTCTTTGGACTGTCTCAATGATGAGGGCTTTGGCCATGTCCTGCACAAAATCAAGGAACACAACGTCCTCGGGTGGGGAGTGGCGTTGGATCGTCGGGAGAGACGGATCCGAAGGCACATCACGGTGCCGCCTCGTGTCCGGGGACTCTTCGTTCTTCGTCTCCCATTTGGACTCAAAGTCCGAGTACGAGTTCGATGTCGTGCGATCACCTCGGCTGAGAGCGGCTCTCAGTGGTCCGTGACCACCGGGGTTCGTCGGTCCGAGCCATGGGTGCTCGCCGGGAAGGACCGGTGTCCCGAGGAACGGGACCAGGACCGGGACCTCATCCGGGACCAGGACCAGGACCTCGTCCGGGACCAGAAGCTCTCTTGAGGTTGATGGCGCTTGAGGACCGCCTCGACATCTGGGGAAGTCCTCGATGTCAAGGGTCCCATCGTCAGGGCGGATGAACCTGACGAGCCAGACATGAACGCTCGCTGCATGGTCACTAGAGCAGATATACTGCTCTCTAGGACTGCCATTCTGGTCTCCATACCAGTTGATTCCGCAGCCTTCTACATGGGCACAGAGAGTGTTGGCACTGCTGAGGGGGAGTCCTTCATAAGAATGGCCTCGGAGGCTTGAGGCCGGTTGGTGGGTGCCGACAACTCCTTATGGGGCAGCGTGGTGGGCTTCCACTGCCCTGACTCCTCGGACTCATGCCTGAGACTGCAGGTCCTAGGGTGGGATTTCTCCTTTTTCCCAGATTCATCCTCTGAGTTGGTCTTCAAGGATTTCTTCTTCTTGTGCGCCACCTCTGGGGATTTCCGCTTGGAGGAACCATGGCTGCGGGACTCCAAGGAGGCTCTTGCTTCACAGGGCACAGAGGTATCGGAGGGGGCCCTGGAGTGTGGTGTCACAGGAGACTTCGGTGCAGAGTTGGACTTCTGAAAGAAATGTATCTGCTGCTGATGGCAGCTCTTCAAAGCCTTTGAGGTCATGGTTCTGAAAAGCTCGCAGTTGGAGTCGTTGTGCTCCAGGCCAAAACATCGGAGGCAGCAGTCATGTGGGTCAGTGAGTGACATCATTTTGCCACACCAGTCACACTTTTTGAAGCCACTGGAGGCCATCGGAAAAAGGGGTCCCTGCCTCCTGGCAGGGGTCCGAGGCCTTTGGCTGGAAAAGGGTGCAAACGCTGCTCGAGGAGCACCTCGTGAAAATATGCAAAAACTAACAGATGAACCCCTACGAGCGACATTAAGGCGAGCTGGTTCAAAGGTGGGAAGGAACCGGTATGCAACCAGAGAAAACACAACAATAAAAATCTGACTTTTTTTGAGGAAAACTGGACATCACCTTATTGGCTCCACAGAAAAAAGGAGACTGAGGCAAGATGGCACTCTTGGGTGGGAAGTGGACCACGCATGCGTGGTACATCTCCCAAAGGCTTTCTTCGAAAGCTGGAGAGATGCTTCCGCGCAGGCTTCATCGGCGCCGACATCACCCATATGTGAGGACTGACTTCCTGCTTGCTCCTGGAGAAACAAAGTCATACCTGCATGGGAACAACCAACCACCAGACCCCAGAAACAAGATAAAGTCACAATCTGCATATTTAGGGAGCTTAAGGCCAGAACCTTATCAAAACATTCCTAGAGAAATGCTAAAATAGCTGGCACTTGTCCTTGTAATGGAGAAAGATGTTAATTCCTATTCGAAATCTCAAGTCCCAGACACAAACTTAGGTCAATGAGGCAAAGCAGACTTGGCTCTAAGGAGCATGGCGAGCACTGACACCAAATTCCCTTTGCAAGCTAATCACCGCCTCTCAAGGGCCAAGCCGTAAGCGAGAAGGGAGCCATATCATCCAGAAGGACAGGGCCCTTTCTCAGCAAGCTCTTGTGGCTCCCCAGTGCCAGAGGCTGCGCCACTAGAAGCCTCACCATATCCGCATACAATGGGCAGCAAGGCTAATCCGGAGCTACCAATATCACCATCCCCCGGTGATCTTCTATCTGCTGAAGTACGCAAGTGATGTTTGGCCCACTGAAAAAAAACACAGAAGAGTTGAGCAGGGCTATAGTTGAAGCACGTTGACTCCTTGAGACTTGCTGTCCCTTTTAGCAGCTGAAGTACGACAGCACTTTGAAACTGAAACCCATCACCATCAATTCCAGACTGGACGTTACCCACCGACTCACTATGCAGCAGAAGGCCCATGTCACCAACTCCCATTACCTGGGATCCAACATGTGACAGCTGAGGAAGTCAGTTTCAACATTCTCCTCCCCTGCAATACGCTGTGCCAACAGAGTCTGCAAGTGGAGAAGTAGCCTAGTTGTTAAGGCAGCATCCTGGAACCAGAAAGATCAGGTATTCAAATTCCACTGGCACTCCTTGTGGCCTTGGATAGGTCACTTAACCCTCCACTGCCTCAGGTACAAGCTTAGATTGTAAGTTAATACGGGAACATGTGGTTATGGTGGGTCTCCTTGCCTAGTGTTCTTCATATTTTTATACATATGTTTTTGAGGCAATCCGGTTTTACGTTTTATTCTTTTTGCCCATTTTTTAAGGGTTAGGGTTCTAATTCAGTTTCTTATAATGAATTATATGGACATGATCTCATGGAGGGTGTTTTCTTTTGTCCCACTTTATATTTTTAAATTTCTGTTGGTGCTTCTGTAGTCATTTCATGATGTCAGTATTCAGCCAGTACGACTCATTTAAAAACCCCCGCAGGGACATTTTTAAGATCTCACTAGTTACAAAGATCATTTCTTTTTTTGACGACACCGAGGATTTCACTGAACCCAAATTGGCCCACATTTTGGGATTAGACATTTCCCCCTCAGCAGTTTTAGGCTTTTGCTTGTATAGTATGGACAGCATTTCTGCCAACTCTCGGGGTAGTCTTCCCCTCCCTTGGTTATTTATTATCCAGACTCTACTTTACACGTTCACATCTTCAAGTGCACTCTTAAGAATACTGCAGTGCCATTGAACTTGTCATCAGTATTTTAAACATTAATATATTAATGATAACAGAACCTAAGCACCAACCTTGCCATCTTTAGATCTCATTTCATTGTATCTTGCTAGGACACAGTATATGGCTCTGCTTCAACATTAGACAACTGGCCCAACGTTTATTTTGCAATATTTCAAATGATCAACTTGTAGGTACTAACAAAATGCTCACATAAGGTGCTTTCAGTTTTTCATGTCAGATCTCACTATGTCAGACGAGTGAACTCTGATCTAACTTTTTTGATGCGAAGCTGACCGTTGATTTAAAAAGACTGCCAGTTCCTAATGGCTTCCTTCTAAGCAGTTTGCAGTATCGCGGTTTTGTATGTTACAGGCAAGTTATTTTCTCTGTGTTCTCCTTTTTACCCTCTTACTACAGTATACAGAGTTAGTGACTTTGTTTTATCATGTTTTTCATACAGAACTACACTATTCAGCCTTTAGAGTTTCCCTTTTGGTGGTTTGGATAAGACTTGAGAATATAGGTAACTTTTAACACGTGTTTATTTTTGCTAGTAGCAGCTCTGAAAAGATTAGCATTTATTTTGCTAATTCTGACAGACACTCAGCTGTTCATGTCCTCCTCATAAATACAGATTACATGCTTATCTGTCCACTGGGTATTGTCCCTTGTGACATAATATTTGTTTAAAATTATGTCAGCACACAGTGGGACCTTTAGTGCATCTTTAAATCATATTTGTATAATTTTGTCATTGTGGTTGACTTCACAGCATATTATTGGATAAGATTGTTTTTCTGTGTTTATTGTTCTCTACAGGTACATTATTTATTCCCAATAGTCCCTCAAGCATCAGCTTTTTATATGGTTGGTTTTAATTTTTTAGTTTATATGATTTAATTGGTAACATATATTTGAATGTGTATATGTTACAGTGATTCTTAGCTTTGCCTTTATCCTGTTTTTTAATTATCCATTGCTTTATATATATTTGTCTATTGAGGTTTGCACCCCCTGAAGGAGGCCAATATGGCCGAAATGCGTTTGGGTTCCAATGAAGTCTGTTGACCGCCTTCTTTGCACCGGCTCTTTTGTTTCCACTGTAACTGCAGCCACTCCTCTAGCAGCTAATCACAGCAGATCATACAGGGAATCTGCCAGAAAGGCTGCCACAGACTCCAAATGGGCAGAAGCAGAATCATCAGGCAGCCGATGAATATTTATCTTTATCGAGCACTTAATATACCGCTCATACAGAGAGCATCAGAGCAGTTTACAAACAATAAAACAAAATTGAACTGCTGAGAAAGGAAAAGGAACGCCAAAGTATAATGATAAGAAAGGACAGACAAGAATAGAGGAGAGGAGTCAAAGGGAGACTGCACTGCTCATGGGAGTGAAGAGAAAGGCTTAACATCTCAGGAGGGCCCACGCTACTAAACCTCCACAAGCCGAAGCCCGCAGGGCTAGAGAAGAAGAGGAGAACACAGATTTTAGAAGACCTTCAATTTTCCTATCCTGCTGATCACGGAGAACCGCTTCCCCTCCATCAGAATCATGTATAAATTTTTCCTAAATGCTGGCCGCTCAATAGAGTAGCATCCAAAGAATCCCATTCAGCAGACACCATTTGCTGCAACTGCTACAGAAACGGGAAGGCTCTAGCGGGCCTCCTGATCCCCACCAGACTGAGCCCCAATCTTCCCCTCTCTGTGATACGAAGAGCAGACGAAATCTGGGCAATTAAGGTGAGGAGCTCCTCTTTCCTAAATAAACAAACATTCAGAGAGCGCCTCTCATCCTTCAGGGGGGATAACTCCCCCTCTTCTCGATCAAAGCTACTGGATGAGCTATCTCCACAGGAATCCAAATCACAGTCTGGCTCCTCACTCTGTAGAGAGGCCCCGGCTCTCCAAGGGCCAAGAAGCCTCCTTTGGAAGTCTCATCAGCATTAACCTGCTCCCTGGATTTGGTGTGCTTTCACCTTAGTCACCCTCTCCATCGGAGAGCCCCAGATGACAGCACAGTAAAAACAGGGCCATCCCACCACATAGTATAAACCTGTTGAAAGAGCTAAATTAACTCTTCCGCCAAGGGATCCACTGCTGGCAGCCCCCCAAGAGCCTTTCAGGTGCCAGTATTGGAGGGAAAATGGCCTCTACAGCAGCCAGTCCTCTGAAATGGCGGCCAAAGGAGCCATTGCCATCATCGGAGCCGGCCCCAGAGATTGCGGATGTGTCGGAGTCAAAGCTGTTCCCTCCGGCTACGAATTGGAAAGCAACTGAAAAAAAGACAACTGGGAAGTTTCCTCAGGGTCTGCTACACAAGCGGCACGCAGATCATCAATTAAAAATCCATGCTGCTTGCCACAGTGCCAGCAGAAAGAGGACAGCATGCATGCTGGAACCCGCTGCAAGCATTGTGGCAGCCTGCAGGGTTTGCCGTCCATCTCCTCACTGGGCTGCAAGACTGCCACTGCAAAGTCATGGCAGGAAGGGTTGACAACACTGCTCCTGCCCTGCACCCCACCCCCTCCCCGGCATGGCCATAAATGATATGCACATCCCAGCAGGGCCCCATGGCCCGATAAAATGCTACTGACTGACCGTCTGATGATAGTCGAAGTGAAGTAGCACAGGAGTGGGGAGGAAGGGGGAGGAGAACCCAACCTCTCAAATTTATGCCGCACAAGACTGAAGTTTAGCCCCCTAACCTCTTGTACAATTTTTTTTAAACAAAGAAGGGCTAAGTCCTGCAAGGACAGTCTGTGAGGATCTGGACAGTCAGGCCGCTCCTTTTCAAATCGGTTCTCTTGAACAAGAGACCCACCCAAGGCAAATAGAAAATTCCAGAAGGGGTATTCTGAAATATACCCTGGAGACCTCCACTAACAAGGCTCAACTAGAAGGCGCCCCTCGGGACAGCTGCCAGGAACCCACAAATCCAGCTGCACCAGAACAGATGACTGCCATCTGCTGGAAAGAGAGAAAAACTGGAGGGTGCCCCTAGCTGCACCAGCCTTAATATCAATGATGACGTCACTGAAGCTTCTGGTCTTTTCTCAGTCTTCATCATCTGCTGGGAAAGGAACATAATTCCGCTTGTTTGGACTGGTCTAGCTGGATGAACTGGAAATCAGCTTTAAAAATATTAAGAAAAACAAACACATTTTTGGTTTAGTTTAGACTCTCAGCATATTCTGTCAAGGCATGAACCTTTACAACGCAGTATATGTGGTTAACTTCTCTTCAGTGATTACTGAAAATATTGTGTTGAATTATTCAGCTGCACTATGTGATATTTAGTTGTACATAAAGATGAGGAGCTGAGGTAGATAATGTAAAATGGTTCCAGGCCAATGGTCAAAATGAGTGAACAAGGAGTAGGTAATTTCAGATGAAACAGGAGTAAGGGGTGGTTTCTCAACCATGAAAGAGGAGGTAGAAAGGCAAGAAGTAGGATGCAGACTATTTATCAGGGAGGAAAAGGATTTCTTGGGTAAGAGACTATTCTTGGAGGTCAGATATATATAAAAAAGAAAAAAAAGGGCTAAAACACTTACTGTAAACAGACCAGTAGCTACCAATATGTTCAACACTAATATCTTTCTCTCTCCCTTTGTGTGTGTGTGTGTGTGTGTGTGTATATATATATATATATATTGATATTGTGATAAGGAAGCTTATCAAAGCTCAGGGTGTAATGACAAAAGAGGAGAATTTACTCTTATTAAGGGACCTGTGCTGGCAGGTTAAAGAACTAAGACAGCTTGTTTCCCTAAAAGACTACATGATCCAGAATGCACCTGTATGCAGAAAGTCCCTAGGGGAGCTAGAGTGGAAAAGCATGTATCTAATCAGAGATAGCATTATGTCATCCCTAATCAAACAGCCCCTAGAAGAATGCTTAATCCACAACACCTGAAGAATGCAAGGGTTGAGTTGCCATCTAAGCCCTTTAAAGCTAGAGGAGAATCTTCAGGAAGACAGAAGGAGACGGAGAAGGGGAATCAGGAGAACAGAAGGAAGAACAACCGGAACCTGAAGGAACAAGGACAAGGAAGCAGACGGTCCAAGAGAGGAGCTCAGAGAGGTACCTATGCCTGGAGAGATACCTGGGGGAAAGGATCAGAGGACTGGAGAAAGCCAGAGGTCTGTAGATCCACAGCCAGGGACCCTCAAGCAACGCCTAGGAAGAGGACTGTTGCAGCTAAGGAAGAAAGGAGCCCAAATACCTCTTGGAGGACGTCTGGAGAAAAGATCCTGAGGTCCAGAGATACCAACTGGAGGACAGGACACAGAAGCTCTATTGCATACTGGCCAGAATACCAGAAGAAGCAGCCTGACGCTTGCCTGGATTCAGGTAGGAACTGTGCACGTTTCTCTAGCTTTGAGCAGTGCAAACAGCAGGGAAACAGTTTCTCTCCGTGTAGAGGTCAGTTCCTAAAGCCCTCTGAGTCAGACGGAGAAACAGAATCTATGCAATTTCAAGAGCAAGGTTCAATATCTGATACAGAGGATAATTATATGGACTGTTCTTTGAATAAGTTGTTATTTTAAGAAAATCCTAAATATCAGAACAAACATCAAAAGGAAACATTCTGAATATTGGCTTCCCATAAAGTTTTGTCCAAAAGAAAAAGCTTTTGGGAAAGTTTTGCACGTGTGCTGAAATCAAGCTACTGATTGCAGTTAATTGTCAACTGTTGGTGGGGGAGAGCCCAGCACAAGCCGTGCACACGTAGGATTAAAAAGTTCTTTTCTGTATGGAGAAAGTGAGCATTGCTTTTGTAGAAAGAAGTCTCCCTCTTTGATTTGTTTTTTCCCAGCACTGCTAAGGAGTTTATTAGCAGTGGCTGAAAGAAGCCTTTCTGTTCTATAAAGGACTCTGATTCTTATTTGCATAAGATATTTCAGTTGCCTTATTTTGTGTTGAATAAAACCCTGGAGAAGTTATCTGGAAGGTGTTACCAAGCATATCTGTGTGTGGGATAATCACCCCATAAATAAACTCTAATTTTGTCTACACTCGACCAACTACAAGAGTTTTCATTATTCTAAAAAGGCAAGCTTTGTGTGAATGGACTTCAATAACCACAATCCTTTGCAAGACAGTTAATTTGCATACTTGCCAAGATGGTGGTACCTTCATAACAAGCACCCCCTTTTACAATATATATATATCTCAGGTATCCAATAAAGAGATTGAAGAAATAATAGCAGCTATTAACTTAACTACCGCACCTAACGATCCCTGCCCAGCCAGGTGGATCATAGAACTACGGCATGAACTTAGCCCAACTATAAGCAAGATTGTCAACCATTCCTTCTCAACTGGATCCTTCCCCCAGAGCCTCAAGCAGTCATCCATCCGCCCCCTCCTGAAGAACAACAAGCTAGACCCAACAAAAGTCGAATCTTTTAGACCTATTTCTAGCATCCCGCTATTAGCAAAAATCATGGAAAAAGTAGTCCAGCGACAAATACAACAACACGTTGACTCAGAAGCTCCTCTGGACCCCTCACAACATGGTTTTAGAGAAGAACATGGTGTTGACACCCTCCTCACAATCCTCTTCAATAACCTAATTATAAGCATCGACAACATTCATCAAGGGTTCGTTCTCATATTTCTCGACATAGCTGCTGCATTTGACTCAGTAAACCACAATACTCTCCTACAGCGCCTCAAAGATAAGGGTATCCAAGGACTAGCCCTGAACTGGTGCAAATCTTACTTATCTGATAGACAGCAGCAAGTCAGAACAGGAGAAGCAACATCTGACCCATTCCCACTTAAACAAGGTGTCCCTCAGGGATCCTCCTTATCAGCACTAATGTTCAATATCTATATGCAGCCAATCTGTGATTTGATACGTACTTTCAACATTCAATGTCTAGCATATGCTGATGACATCCTGATATATACTCCATTCACTGTAGAAAAACCAGATTTCACATCAATAGTTCATTGTTTTGAAGCTGTATCAAATTGGCTAGATAAACAGAACCTACGTATAAATCACAACAAAACAGACGTCCTATTTGTAACAAGGAATCCAACATTCATACCCCCTGCCTCATTACAAGTATTGAGCTGAAGGCACAACCCTCAATCCGATACCTAGGGATTACATTAGATCAGCGGCTCGATATGTCAACACACATCAAGAAAACAACAAACTCAATTTACCAAAAGATTCGTTCCCTACGTAACCTCAGACCTCTTCTAGACTACTCCGATTTCCGCACTATCTTCCAAGCTTTAGTACTACCTCACTTCAATTTTGCCAATATCATACTACACGGTCTCCCACAATCTACTCTAAATCCCCTCCGTCTGGCCATGAATGCAGCCGCGAGAATTCTCATAGGTGCTCCACGCTCTGAGCACATAACCCCAATACTGAAGAGTTTACACTGGCTACCCCTCCAGGCCAGAACCCTTTATAAAACCCTGGTCGTGACTTTTAAAGCTGCAAAGAGCCCATCTCTATCACCTATCAGTATTATGATACATGTTACTCCAACAAACAGATCTAGGAGATCTACTGCATTGAACTCCATTGACCTTCCTAAACTCCTTACCAAATGCTCTAAATCGACAGCCGCTAGAGCCTTCTCACTGTTTGCACCCAGAGCCTGGAATGCCCTCCCACCCGAAATTAGAGCCATCACTAGTCTCATGACATTCAGAAAAGTCTTAAAGCATCATTTGTTCCTAATATACTACCCTGAAGCAACGCCGATTGAACATAGTTTACGTGTTGATCATTCCCACTTGACCCCGGTAGATAACGGCTAATCATGATGGTTCATACTTGTACACTATACCCATACGGTATTTATACTGTACTATAATTCTATATATTTACTATAATTCTAAATATTTACCACTACAATGCAGTTAACCAAAATGCCATGTATATAGTCAACCATACTTACCGTTACTTTTTATTTTATTTGTATATAGTTAACCCTGTTTACCCCCAAGTTTTTTGTACCCTGTTCTCTGTAAAACCAATGTTGACTGCCTCATTGTGTTTAAATTTGTTCATTTGTAAACCACTCTGACTGAAAGAGCGGTATATAAGAAATAAAAATAAATAAAAATAAAAATATGAGAGAGAGAGAGAGAGAGAGATACACACATATATATATGCAGAAAGTATATCCTTGGAGCAACAGGCTATATGAGAGAGGAGACTATGTTTGTTGCTCTAAAAATCCATTGTTCCTGACAGTTCATATTTTCATATACTGTACAATATAATATGGGTTGCCATAAAATTAAAGTAGCACTGTACATATCATTGTCACATTCCTGGGGGAATTTTGAACAGACTGTACTGAGGGTACACAATAAAACTGTAAACACTGTAAAGAAGATTTTAAGTTAGTGGCTTTTGGGAGAACAAATGAATCTAGAACTCAGCCTTCATTAACATTCACAAAACAGTATTTTTCCTCTCTAATGGGAATGCAAACCTTCTACAGACATGTACAGGTACGAGCTGGTTCATCTCTGATCACTAGTACAGTACAGTATGTATCCCTGAAAAAATAAGGAAGTCAAATACTGTGAGAGAAAAAAAAAATAATCCAAACTGAAAAGAATGTTACGGTACACGACTGAATTTACCCAAGCTTCTTCCACCTCATTTTGTGTTTCCTTGGAGAGCGAAGAAGATGAGGCTGTTGGTGATGACTATGCTGATTGTCTTTTTCAGTAGGTGTGGCTGGGTAGAGTTCTTCTGAATTGCCAGTTTTTTAAAAAAAGGATCCAATGTTATCTAGTTCTTAGATGAATCCAGTCTCTCTTGATGATCAATTCCCCTCAGATCAGGTAGAGGTGTGTAGAACCTTTTTTGCTTCTAAATTGCCTGGATTGTCTACATATTCCAGGACCTAGGCTGGTTTCACTATTCTGTCTTATTTTAGTTCTTTTTAATCTGTGTGCCTTATGCATTTTTCATTATTGTAAACCATGCTGCTGTTTATACAGAACAGTGGTATAGAAAGCCTATTAACTAAACTAACAGACACCAAAGCAGCAGAAGTTTTGCTTTCTTTGGACAGGAACTTAATGATGGGCAGTTTCAATATTTTATAGTGATGCTTGACCTGTTACTGGCCTGTCACACCATCCATACTTCTTGAAGTAATTTGGAATCTTCAGTCTCTGGATCATGCAAAAAATGGAGAAATTTCACTTACCGTTAATTTCCTTTCCTGGAATCCTGCTAGACCAGTCCAGATAAGTGGGTTAAATCCCTCTGCCAGCACATGTTGGAGACAGAGAAAGCTACCAGAAGCCTGATTGGCTCAGCCCTGGAACATATATAAGCCATAGCCATACCCCTAGGGGTCGCCTTTAGTATAGTGTTCTAAAGCAAAACAATCAAGATTCGAACACATGAGTGCCCTAGTGAAACATACCTGGCTTAACTGGCTGAACTATATACAAGGTGCTCACAAGGAACCCCACAGAAGCTGAACAGCACATGAAGAAGACTGTCCCTTGCAAGACTGTCCGTATAGTAGAGAAGTACCGGCACTACCAGTACTGCTGACTGAAAGGCACACAGCAAGGGTGGGTCCTGGACTGGTCTAGCAGGATTCCAGGAAAGGAAATTAACGGCAAGTGAAATTCCTCCTTCCAATTCATCCTGCTAGACCAGTCCAGACAAGTGGGCAGTACCCAAGCTACAGCACCCCAGGGTGGGATGAAACAGACACCACCTCCACACTGGCACCAAAGCGCGCCGAGCTTGGAGATCGAGATGATGATGACGCACAAAGGTGGACCAGGAAGACCAGGTAGCTGCCGACAAATGTCCAGGGGGGCAACCTGCGACCATTCCGCCCATGAGGTCGCTTGAGACAGAGTGGAATGTGCCCGAGCCCAGAGGGCACTGGTTTACACTGCAGGAGATAAACCGACTCAATGGCCTGGCGGAGCCAGCAGACAATGGTGGCTTTGGAAACCGGAGGACCCTTCCGAGGGCCAGCAAACAGGACAAAAAGATGATCAGACTTGCGAAAGGCATTTGTGACCTTGAGGTAGCATTGTACGACTCTGCAGAAATCGATGGAGTGAAGGCCCTTGTTGGGCCCCGAGCATTGCTCCTTCGAAAACTCCGGGAGGGAGATAGTATGGTTCATATGCAAGAGGGTAAGAACCTTCGGTAAAAAGGATGGAATGACCCAAAGAGATATCCCCTCCGCAGAGAAGGAAACAAAAGGATCACGGCAAGACAGAGCCTGTAGCTCTGAAACTCTCCTTGCCAAGGCGATGGCCACAAGGAATGCCGTCTTGAGGAACAAGTCTCGGAGGGTGATTCACTTGAGCGGCTCGAATGGTGGCCTCATGAGGCTTCTGAGCACTAAGGAGAAGTCCCATGGAGGGACCACCGGGTGGACAAGAGGACAAAGTACATGGACGCCCCGGAGAAACTTGCTGATGTCCGCATGAGACGCAATGGAACGAACTGCAATGGGCCACCGGAAACACGTAACTGCGGAGACCTGTACCTGGAGAGAACAGAGGGCCAGGCCCTTATCGAGGTCCTCCTGAAGGAAGGCCAGGAAATGCAGAATCTGCACCTGCCAAGGCGAGAGGCTCTTACGAGAGCATCAGGATTCAAAAAGGCGCCAGACCCTGGTGTACGCTAAGGAGGTGGAGGGTCTCCTTGCCTTTAAGAGGGTGGCCATCACCTTCTGAGAGTAGCCCTTGCGAGTTAGGAGACGCCTCTCAAGAGCCAGGCCGTAAGCAAGTAGGGAGCCGGGTCATCCATTGCAATTGGACATTGCCACAGGAGACTCTGTCTAGACCCGGGGTCTCAAACATACGGCCCGCGGGCCACATGCGGCCCGCGAGAGAACTTTGTGCGGCCCGCGACGGAGAGGAAACCAAAACAAAACAAAACAAACCCCTGACTTCTGCTGCTGCTGCCGTGGCAGCGGCAGAATCAACTGTCCCGCGGCCCCTTCCTGTCTGCCTGGCAGAGCCCTCAGCTGTCAGCTCCATCAGCGGCAGCTTTCATTACCAGTCCTAATCCTCTCCCCCCCCCCCCCATCAGCCCAAGTAAATTTAAAAATTAAAAGGGGTTAGGGATTGGTAATGGGCTATGGTGGGGGCTAGGACTGGTAATGGGCAGATGGGGGTTAGGACTGGAGGTGGTCTGATTGGGGGGCTAAGACTGAAAATGGGGTTATGGGGGGGCTAAGACTGAAAATGGGGTTATGGGGGGGCTAAGACTGAAAATGGGGTTATGGGGGGGCTAAAAATGAAAATGGGGTGATGGAAGGGTTAGGACTGGAAGTGGGCTGTTGGGGGGCTTAGGACTGGTAATGGGCTATGGGGGGGCTAGAAAGCACAGTTACTTACCTGTAACAGGTGATCTCTGGGAACTGCAGGAATTAGTCCTCACATATGGGTACGTCGGAACCGACGGAGCCTGCGCGGGAAAGCTCCCCAGCTTCCCAGAAAGGAAGCTTTTGGGGCCTCCCACAGCGCATGTGCGCTGCCTTCCCGCCTTCCTGACCAACTCTCTTCAGTTCGAGTTTAAAGCTGAGACAATAGAGAGAGGAAAGGAAAGAGAGAGAGAGAGAGATACAACTCCTAGGGGAGGTGGGTGGGTTGTGAGGACTAATCCCTGCTGTTCCCAGAGATCACCTGTTACAGGTAAGTAACTGTGCTATCTCCAGGAACAAGCAGGAATGAGTCCTCACATATGGGGACTCCATAGCTAAGATGCCGGGGAGATCCCCCCCCCCCCCCCAAGGGTTCCTCATCTTCCTATGGATCACAGGCATCCATTCAGGGAAGGTGGGCAGGAGTTGTTTAAGAATGGAACAGGTGTCTGAGGACAGCCTGACCAAACAAGGCATCCCGGCGGGAGTCCTTGTCCAAGCAGTAATGGGCTCTGAAGATATGAACCGAGGCCAAGGTGGCTGCTCGACAGATCTGATCAATGGATACAGAAGAAGATGAGCCATAGATGTGGCCATGGCTCTCACATTGTGAGCTGTGACATGGCCTTCCAGAGAAAGGTTCGTACTCTGGTAAGCAAAAGAAATACACTGAGCAATCCAATTGGACAGTGTTCTTTTTGAGACTGGAAGTCCTAAATGAGAAGGATCAAAAGCAACAAAAAGTTGAGAAGACTTTCGATGTTGCTGTGTCCTGTGGAGGTAAAAGGCAAGAGCTCTTTTACAGTCTAGAGTATGAAGGTTCCGCTCTGCATTGGATGCATGAGCAGCTGGAAAAAAGACAGGTAAATATACCTCTTGATTAAGATGAAAAGGTGAGACCACTTTAGGCATAAAGTGGGGATTTGTCCTAAGGACTACCTTATCATGATGGAACCTTGTATAAGGTGGATTAGCCACTAAAGCCTGCAGTTCACTGATGCGGCGAGCAGAAGTGATTGCAATAAGGAAAATGACTTTCCAGGAAAGGAATTTCAAGGAGGTAGTGGCTAAGGGTTCAAAGGGTGGCTTCATAAGCTGACCAAGAACCACGTTTAAGTCCCATGCCACCGGAGGAGGCCGAATGGGAGGCTTAGTTAAAGTTAGACCTCTCATGAATCTTGCAATAAGAGGATGAGAGGAAACAGATTGTCCATTGATAGGCTGAAGAGATGCTGCAATAGCACTCAAATGGACCCTTACAGAATTGGTTTTAAGTCCTGCATTGGAAAGATGCAGGAGATATTCGAGTAAAGAATTTAAAGGTAGTGCTAGAGGGTTAAGACCCTTTTCAGCACACCAGATGGAAAATCTTTTCCATTTAAAAGCATAAGAACGCCTGGTGGAAGGTTTCCTAGATGCATGGAGGATATCCTGCACTTGTTGAGAAAGATTGAAGTCTTGAAGGTCTAGGCCTTCAGTAACCAAGCTCTGAGGTGAAGGGATTTGGGGTTTGGGTGCCACAAAGTCCCCTCCTCTTGAGACAGAAGGTCTGGAGCAGCTCCCAGATCCAGGGAGGGTGCCTGGGAGAGATGCAGAAGTAGAGGGTACCACACTTGGCGTGGCCAGCGTGGAGCTATGAGGATCATAGATCCTTGATCCCTCTGAAGTTTGAATAGAGTCTTGGGAATCAAGGGAATGGGTGGAAAGGCATATAGGAAGGCCTGACCCCAATGAAGGAGGAAGGCATCCTTGGCCTGAGCTCCCTGACACGGAATCCTGGAACAGAACCGGCGAAGTTTGGCATTGTACGGACTTGCAAAGAGGTCTATGTCCGGGGTTCCCCATTCCTGAAAGATTCTGAGTACATGATCCATGTGCAGGGACCATTCGTGTGGAAGCAGAACTCGACTGAGTCTGTCTGCCCAAGAGTTTTGGATTCCTGGGAGGTACACTGCCAGGAGATGGATCTGATGCTCTCTGGCGAAGGCCCACAGTTTTAGAGCTTTGTTGCAAAGCGACAGAGAGCCAGTCCCTCCTTGTTTGTTTATGTAGAACATGGCTACTTGATTGTCGGTATGAACAAGGACTGTCATGTTGATGAGGAGGGTATGAAAGACCTTGAGAGCAAGGAAAATTGCTCGCAGCTCCAAAAGGTTGATATGAAGGGTGGTCTCCTGTGGAGACCAAGTGCCCTGAGTGGAGAGGTCTTGGAGATGAGCTCCCCAACCTGCTTGGGAGGCATCTGTAGTGAGAGTTGCTTGGGGTAACAAAGGTTGGAAGGGGGCCCCCAACAACAGATTTTGAGTGGATATCCACCATTGGAGAGACCAAAAAAGACGTTTTGAGGTTGCTATTTGGTCTGAGAGAGCTCCTGATGCTTGTGTCCACTGGGTGGACAGAGTCCATTGAGCTGCTCTCATATGTAGGCGTGCATAAGGCACCACATGAACTGTGGATGCCATGTGGCCTAGCAGTTGTAGCATCTCCCTGGCCGTCAAGTGGCTTTTGGACTGAACTTGAGAGGCCAAGTGCACTAGACGGTGGCAACGGGCCTGAAGAAGATAGGCCCTTGCAGTGGTGGTATCTAGCCAGTCCCCTATGAATTCTAGGGACTGAGTAGGGGTGAGTTGAGACTTTGGCAGATTGATGACAAGTCCCAGATACTGCAGTATGTGTCTGGTGTGGTCGAGGGAAGTCTGAGCCTCGGACTGAGATGGAGCTCGGATGAGCCAGTCGTCCAGGTATGGGAAGACAAAGATTCCCAGAGTGCGTAGAAATGCAGCTACTATTGCCATGCATTTGGTAAATACCCTTGGAGCAGAGGCTAGACCGAAGGGAAGTACTCTGTATTGGAAATGTTTTCCCTGGAACAGAAACCGTAGGAATTTTCTGTGGGATGGATGGATGAGTATATGTGTGTACGAATCCTTGAGATCTAGAGAACAAAGCCAGTCCTGACTCTGTAGGTATGGAAGGAGAGTGCCTAGAGAAAGCATCTTGAATTTCTCCTTGTATAGGAATTTGTTCAATTCTCTGAGATCCAGAATGGGTCTGTACCCCCCTGTTTTCTTGGGAATGAGAAAATAAGGGGAGTAAAAACCTGACCCTTGTTGAGGAAGAGGAATCTCCTTCTATTGCCTTTTGGGCGAGAAGAGTGGTCACCTCCTGGCCCAACAGGTACAGGAGAGAAGGGGGAGAATTGAATTGTCTCACCATGAAATGGGGAGGAAGGCTGGAGAAATGTAGTTTGTAGCCCTCTTTGATGATAGAGAGGGTCCACGGTTCTGATGTGATTTGTTCCCATCTGGGAGCAAAATGAGTTAACCTTTCTGGCTCTGCAACAACCAGAACCTCTCACCATTCCAGGAAGGTTAAGTTCTCTAGAATCAAGACAAAAACCCTGAGGGGGTTGGGACTGCTGGATTGTAGCAGCCCCTGTAGACTTTGTTCTGGCCTGTTTAGTTTGCTGACGCTTAGGAGCAAAGCGAACTTGGGAAGATTGCTGGCCAGTATTTGTGGAAAATCTGGTCTTTTTATAGAAAGGTTTCTTAAAAGGTTTTTTCTTGGCAGGGGTAGAGGTAGACTTAGAAAGTCTATCTAAAGCAGCATTCTCTGCATCCATTTGAGTGGCTTTGATTTGCCACTCCTTGCCAAACAGATTTTCACCTGTACAGGGCAGATTGCCCAAGCCTTCTTGTACCCAGGGTTCCAAATCAGAGGCCTGGAGCCAAGCCAGTCTGCGAGCAGCTATGGCAATGCCAGAGGCTCTGCTTGCCCCCTCAAAAGAGTCAAATGCTGCTCTGTTGGAGAACTTTGAAACATCTTGAGTTTGCTTTAGCAAAAGAAGGAACTCCTCTTGCTTATCCTCTGGGATAAAGGGGAGAAACTGACGTATCTTTAATGCAATCTCTTTCAAAAACATGCCCATATAGAGGCTGTATGAATTGATTCTGGCAATAAGCATGCTAACTTGGAAGATTTTTCTCCCAAAAGCATCCAGAGTCCTACATTCTCTTCCTGGAGGGGTAGAAGAGTGCCTTTTGGTGCTCTTTATCTTTTTCATAGCAGACGTCACCACAATAGAGTGGTGAGGAAGCTGAGTCTTTTGAAAACCAGGAGAAGGAGGAACCCGATACATGGTGTCGAAACGTCGAGAATGTGGAGATAGGGTGAGAGGAGCCTCCCACAAGTCCTGTGTTCTTGAAGAATTTCATGTATGGGTAAGGTGGCTGCCTCTTTGGGAACCTTAGAGTATCCTAAAATATCCAATTTTTTGCTCTAGGTTCCTTTTCAGAGGATACAGATATGGAAAGTCCTTTAGCTACTTCAATGATGAAGTCTTGAAAGGACAAATCCTCTGGAGGAGACATTCTCCTTTTTGGAGAAGAGGGCTCCTCAGAAAGAGTAAAAGAGACGTCAGCAGAATCATCTGATGTATCAGAATCTTCAGAGGATTCAAAGTATCGCCTATTTGCTTCCAGAGCTCGATACGCGTACCGACCGGTATCGACATCGGGCGTACCGGGAATCGGAGCGGTATCGAGGAAATCTCCGGAACCGGAGACCGGAAACCGGCATGCTACTGGAAGTAGATGCTCTGGGTACCGGTATCGGTTGCGGTACCGGAATCGGAGTCGGAACCGATTGTCGCGGTACCGATGGCGTTGCAGCATTAATGAAAGCCAGTAAGGCCTGCTGCATGGATTGTACCGTAGTACCCATAGTCGCCACAACTGCCTGGATGTCAGTACCGGTGTTAGCCGGTACCCCAGAGCAGTCTAACAGGAGATCGGGTCGAGGCCGTGCCATCGATGTCTACCTGTAACCCCATAGGAGGAGCTTTGGAAGCCGGAGCTTCCCGCCGGGGTTGTTTGGCTGGGGCAGGGTCCTCATGGTCAAATGCAAGGGCCTCTCGCTGCTTAGAGGGAGATTTGCCTTTTGAGGACTTGCCTGAAGAATGTTTGGTTACCTGAGATCCATCAGGAGAAGAAGACCTGGAGGATGTTGATGCTGGAGTATCGGTAGAAAACAGCATATGAAACTTAGCTGCTCTGTTCTGTAAGCCCCTTTTGGACATCAGAAAGCAGGATGGACAATCCGGAATGGAATGGTCAGGCCCCAAACATTTAAGACACCACTCATGGGTATCTGTGACTGAAATAGTACCGGTACACTTGGTGCATTTTTTAAAACCAGAAGCTGGTTTTTCCATGAGGGAGACCTGAGAAGGCCTAGAGGCCTCACAGAAAAAATACACCAAGTGAAGAAAAAGTAATTTTTTTTTTTTTTTTTTAAATAAACGAAAAAAGACCGGCGGTACCGGTCCGGAATCGGGGAAGGCAGACACGCGGTCAAAGAAACAAATTAAAATAACAATTTCTTCAGCGGTGACAGGAACACGACCTGCTGGCTCCGCGGAAAAAGAAGAACTGAAGAGAGTTGGTCAGGAAGGCGGGAAGGCAGCGCGCATGCGCTGTGGGAGGCCCCAAAAGCTTCCTTTCTGGGAAGCTGGGGAGCTTTCCCTCGCAGGCTCCGTCGGTTCCGACGTACCCATATGTGAGGACTCATTCCTGCTTGTTCCTGGAGATCTGGTAATGTACTGGGGGGGTTGCTAGGACTGGAAATGGGATGAGTAGAAGGGGGGGCTTGAACTGCAAATAGCTAATGGGGACGGGGTTTTGGAATGGAAATGGGCTGAGTGGAAGGGGGCTTGGAATGGAAATGGGCTGATGGTGGGGCTTGGATAGGACTGGAAATGGGCTGATGATGCGGGGACTAGAAGGGAGCGGATGCTGGGTGGAGCTGGAACTAGAAGGGAGCTGATGTTGGGGGAGGATTAGAATGGGATAGGGCTGGGAGAGTGAAATGGAGAGGGGAAAATATTTTGTGTGGGAGGGAAGAAAAATCTACAATTGGCCGGGTATTGGGAGAGTAAGTGTGGATTGAGGATGGAGGGGTAAAATTTGAGTGGATGAAATAGTAATGAGGAAAGAGCAAAAGGAGAAAGATTAGTATGTTAAAGCAGATGTAGAGAGAGAATGGAAAAAAAACTAGAAGAGGGAAGAAAGGACAAATGGACAGCAGACAATGGAGAGTTAGCAGAAGACACGAAGAAACCAGAAGAAAGTGGCTGGAACAATTGCAACTGAAAAAAAAATGCACAAAAGGTAGAAAAATCTCTCTTTATTTTGAATTTATTAACTGGAATATGTCAGCTCTTGGAAATGTGCATCATTAACGTCTGCGCTTTGTTTAACCTTTTAGGCGCCAACGTTCCACATGTGGAACATATTTTTGCAATGATATAGCTTTATCAATTTTCAAGCAAATTAGATGAAACTTTGTCAATGAATTTATAGACATTGACCCTCTTGAGCAATAATTTTTTTTTTCCAATTGGCGATATACCCCCCTTCTACAGTATGCCAAAGTAGACCAAAGTTGGCACTTTATGGTTTATGTAATATATCCCTCTACAATACTGTTCTCACATGTCTGTCTGTCTTATTAGGGTGAGATTCATACTCTGGAATGTTTTATGAGTGTGTTGGTCAGGTTTTATGCATGTCGGTAACCTATTCATGTTTTTGTGATTACTTCTTTCTGTGTGTTCCGCTTGTGGAACGTTGGGACTTCCGGGTGTCATTTTTTTCATTTTACAATTTCTGCCATATTTTTTGCAGGATTGTTATTCAACTAATTCTATATAGGTATAATGCCTAAATATCGTTGCCTGACGCTTCAAGAAGCAGTAACACGCATTGCGGAAGATTCAGATGTAGAAGAAGCCGGCATTTTGATTTTGCCACCCAATGATGAAATGGCTGCTTCAGACATTGAAGAAATTGATGAAGAAAATTTGGAGTCTATTGAGCCTGGCGAAGTGTGTGGTGAATTATATCTGGATATTCAAAAAGTTGCTAACGTGGAATCCGAGGGAAGTGATCAGCTGGTAGAAAGTGACAGTGAGCTCTTATCTAATTATCAGTCAGCTCAGCCAGCAAAAAAGCGTAAGTGGATAAAATCAACCCCAAAATGGATGAAGAGGGACGACTTTTTGACTCCAATGCCAGAAGCATCTCCCGAAAAATTAACCGATCTTCGCACTGATTTGATTGATAAATCTCCCTTTGACCTCTTTATGCAAATTTTTGGTGATGATTACGTTGATCATCTTGCCAGTATGACCAATATTTATGCTCAGCAGAAATTGGCAAATATTGATACAAATGGGGACGAGTTGATTCGTTTTTTTGGCATTTTGCTCCTCAGTGGATACCACCAGTTGCCCAAAGAAAGTCACTATTGGTCGACTGCTGAGGATTTGAGCAATAATATTGTCCCAAAGATAATGAGTCGCGAACGTTTCCGGGATTTGAAAACGTACTTCCACATTGTTGATAATCTCAATTTGCAACCTGGAAAAGCAGCAAAAATTGAGCCATTTTACGATCACCTCACAGCACAGTTTGTGAAAGTCGGTGGAGTGTTCAGTGAAAACTTGAGTATTGATGAATCAATGGTGCCATATTACGGGCACCACAGTTGCAAAATGTTTATTCGAGGTAAGCCAATTCGATTCGGTTACAAAGTGTGGATGTTGTGCTGCCCTGCTGGGTATCCATTTTCGATGCAAATTTACACTGGTGCCAAGGAAAAAGATGGTCCTCAGTACAATGTTCCATTTGGCACTAGAGTTCTTCTTGATTTGATATCAGTTGTTGAAAATCCAAATCATCACAGCTTGTTTTTTGACAACTATTTCACTTCATATGATCTCCTGAATGATCTGAAAGCAAAAGGCTTTCGTGCTGTTGGAACTGTTCGTGAAAACCGTACCAGCAAGTGCCCCTTGGTTTCTTCAAAGGAGCTTGCCAAAAAGCCTTGTGGCGAATATGATTACCGTGGTGATGGTAATGTGGTGTGTGTCCGTTGGAATGACAACAGTGTGGTTACAGTCATGTCAAATTGGATGCAGCCAAAACCTCTTCAAAATGCCAATCGATATTCTGTCAAACAAAAGCAAAAAATCATTATCAAGCAGCCAAAATTGATTGGAGCTTATAACCAAAGTATGGGTGGTGTCGACTTTGTTAGATCGTTTGCTAGGTAGCTACCGTCCTAAATTACGAAGCAAAAAATGGTGGTGGAATTTGTTTGCCAATAGTCTAAATATGGCCGTTGTTGCTGCCTGGCGTTTGCAATGTCAAGCCCTGAGTCACTTGGATTTCCGCCGCGAGGTTGCTTTGGTGGCTATGAAAGTTGGACTCGAGGGCTATCGTTCTCGAAAAGGTGGCCCAACAGCTTCGATTCCCTCTGCTATTACAGCTTCAGCTAACACCAGTCACTATTCGTCTTCTACAAGCCAAGGTCGTTGCATTGTCTGCTCGAAGAATACAAAAAAATGGTGCCAGTTTTGTGGCAAGCGCCTCCACGAGAAGTGTTTTCCGGATTTTCACTCTCGCTGAAATTTTCCCTTCAAGCTTTATTCTGTACAGTCATCTCCGTTTGCGTCTAATTACTTTTAAAAATTGCTTAATTGAAGTATTTGTTTGTTTCCAGTTTACGATATTCAATAAAAAAAGCAATTAAAATGTTTGAAAAAATGACGCTTGGAGGGGCCAACGTTCCACAAATGGAACATGCTTTTTCCTAGGAAGTACATATCCAAATTAGCTGAAAATTTATATTTGACATATTTACATGTAGTGTACTAAAATACATAACAATTAAGTATTAGAAGCAATTGCTTCTATGAGCGGCCTCTCAAAGGTTAATACAAGAGGAAATTAATTTATAGTTATATTTCTACAGTGTTGTACAT
The DNA here is from genome assembly GCA_033557465.1 of Ichthyophis bannanicus. Taxonomy (NCBI): domain Eukaryota; kingdom Metazoa; phylum Chordata; class Amphibia; order Gymnophiona; family Ichthyophiidae; genus Ichthyophis; species Ichthyophis bannanicus. The sequence continues at coordinate 171,270,110 of CM066035.1, read as the reverse complement.
TCCCAGTTTAATTATTGTCTTCCTGTTTCTAAATTGTGATTCCTGGTTTGGTGATGGTGTATGTTCTGCATGTGTAACTGAGCTGAGGTATTCTGTTTATGTAATTCCTATTTGACATTGCCACTTGTTCTCTTTCCCCAGTAGGTCATGTATTGTTATTCCCTGAAATGTATTGATTTAATATTTGCAGTGTTGCCTTTTGATAGGTAGAGTATGGTGCTTTGTGAGTCCTGGTAGTGCTGTTAGGATATGGCGGGTTTGCTATGGGTTCTAAATGGTCCCTTGGTCACTAAATTCCAGAACGATTCTTCAACCAGCAAAACACAAAAAATATGATATCGTTGAAATTCACCATTAAAAAGGATCAGACAATAACACCAGAGGTCTCAGTATAAAAGAACACTGCTGTTTTGAGGCTCTCACCCGCTCACAGCAATCGTGTTATATCACATCAATGACCTCTTTGGATAAAGCTTTAAGAAGAAGCCAGAACCCTTACAAAATGACATCAAAAAATAAATAATAATAAATACTCAGCTTCAAAAAAAGGGACTGACTCTTCCTGTCTTATTATAATCCCAACATACAGCCCCGGTACCAGTCAGACGTTTCAGAACGATTTCTTCAGGAGACCGTTAAAACACTACAAAAAACAAAAACAAAACCAACAATAAATCTTCTCCTTTACAGACAAAAAATTAAAACAATAACATACCACCAACACCTGGTTAGTGTTTTATTGTTTTTTGGTATTATGTTATTGTTTTAATTTTTTGTCTGTAAAGGAGAAGATTTATTGTTGGTTTTGTTTTTGTTTTTTGTAGTGTTTTAACGGTCCCCTGAAGAAATCGTTCTGAAACGTCTGACTGGTACCGGGGCTGTACGTTGGGATTATAAGACAGGAAGAGTCAGTCCCTTTTTTTGAAGCTGAGTATTAACACAATTGCTGTGAGCGGGTGAGAGCCTCAAAACAGCAGTGTTCTTTTATACTGAGACCTCTGGTGTTATTGTCTGATCCTTTTTAATGGTGAATTTCAACGATATCATATTTTTTGTGTTTTGATGGGTTCTAAATGGGCAGTGTTTGTAGTAGTTCCTAATGTGCCTGGCAGTTGACATTGGATTATAGTAATGTAGAAATCTTTTAGTCTTTCTTTATCCATATACTCATTAAAAGGCATGTTTACTAAAAGTTAGTGTATGGTAACATTATGCAAATATTTATGCAAATGATGCCCGCGTCTTGTGCGGCCCCCGGATTACTTTACAAGTCCTCATTTGGCCCTCAAAGCAATTTGAGTTTGAGACCCCTGGTCTAGACCCTAGAGGCAGAGGAATCATCTGGAGGAGGCGCACGAGGTTGACATACCATGGTCACCAAGGCCACTCGGGTGCTACCAGGATGATCTTGCCTGGGTGAGACTCGATGCGACGGAGAACCCTCTCAATCATGAGCCAGGGAGAGAAAAGATACAACAGTCATGAGAGGCCACTGCTGAACTAACACATCCAGACTCAGGGACCCGCGTTCCTTCCTGCGAATGAAGAATGCAGGTGTCTTTGCGTTTGCCGCCGTCGCCATCAAATCCAAGGTGGGTTGTCCCCAGGTTCGGACTATCTGCCAAAAGGCCCACGGAGCAAACTCCTATTCCCCCGGATCCAGAGCATGGCTGAGGAAGTCTGCCTGAACATTGTCGATGCCTGCGATGTGCTGGGCCAACAGCGCCTGAAGATGGCATTCTGCCCATGGGAAGAGTAAGGCCATTTCCCTGGCCATCCCTGTAGACTTTGTCCTGCCTTGTCAGTTCAGATAGGCCACTGCTGTCACATTGTTGGAAAGGACCCATACCACTTGGGATTGAAGGAGAGGCAGAAAGTGTAGTAGAGCCAGACGGGCAGCCCGAGCTTCTAGGAATTTGATTGTCCAAATGGCCTCTTCGGGAGACCACGATCCTTGGGTGGCTTGGCTCAGGCAATGAGCATCCCAGCCCGAGAGACTGGCATCAGTGGTCACGAGAACCCAGCGAGGGATCTCCAAGGGGATGCCCTGGAGCAGATGGCTGGCAGAGAGCCACCAGCGGAGAATACAATGCGTCGCCTGAGCAACTGGCAGCCATCGGCTGTAGTCCTCCAACATTAGTGACCATCGCAAGAAAAGAGACTGCTGGAGGAACCACATGTGTGCACGGGCCCAAGGAACAACCTCTATCATGGCTGCCATCATGCCAAGGATCTGCAGATAGTCCCACACTCTGGGGCTGGCTTATCCAAGGAATGAACCAGTCCAGAACGTGGCAGCGAAAAGGGCAAAAGGGACTTTATTGATCCTTAATAAAGGAAAAATTCCAGAAAACCCAGTCCTTTTCGCCTTTTTCACTGCCACATTCTGGACTGTTTTTTTCCTGCTGCTTTCGTGGCAGTTTGCTGTTGTTGTTTATCTGAGGAATGTCCTGAGCTGGGATGTGAGCTTGTGGAAACGCTCCTACATCAGGAAAACATTGTTCTGTCGAGTATCGAAATGGGCTCTGAGGAAGTCCAATGTCTGTTAGGGCGGAAGGCAACTCTCGGATCGGTTGATTACTCAACCGAGGCTCGCTAAGAAGACCACTACCCGGGAGACCATTTTGCGGACTTCAGACAAGGAATCCGCCCAGATGAGCCAGTCGTCCAGATATGGGTGGACCAGAATTTTCTGTAGAGCTGCTGCAGCCACCACCATGACCTTGAAGAAGGTGCGTGGAGCTGATGCTGGGCCAAACGGTAGCGCACAGAATTGAAAGTGCTGACTGAGGATAGCGAATTGTAGGAAACGCTGCTGATCTTCGCCAAGTCCAGAGAGGCTAGGAATTCCCCATTCCAGACCACCTGAATAACTGACCGTAGTGTCTCCATGCGGAACTGAGACACCCGAAGATTGCGATTGACCACCTTGAGGTCCAGAATAGGCCGCCATAAGCAGTCTTTCTTGGGCACCACAAAATAGATGGAGTAACGACCGGAACCTCTCTCGGAAGGAGGGACCGGTTGAATGGCCCTCAACTGCAGAAGGTGCTGCAAAGTGGAGTGTATAGTGGCTTTCTTCTGGTGAGAGTCGCAGGGTGACATGAGGAAGACATCTCAGATGGGACGGAGACATTCTAGGACATAGCCATGGCAAACAATGTTGAGGATCCACTGATAGGAGGTTATGTTGGCCCACAGCCGTTCCCCTACCAGCGGGCGATGTCCCAGAGGGGCTGCCTGACCCATCAGCATGTGGAATGGGAGGCACCAGAGAATTTTGAGGGCCTGAATAGGTGTCCTTGCCCTTCCAGGCACCCCAAAAGGGCTGGAAACGCTGCCCTGAATGCACTGAAGTAGATATCGAGAAAGACTTGCCAGGCCGGTATTGTCTGGAGTCTTGAAATCTGGAGTGAGGGTTGGACGGATAACGCTGACCCGGGAATCGAGAAACTGAATGCGGCTTGTCCTCCGGAAGTTGCTGAGGCTTTACTTCCCCCAGGTCTTTGACTAACTTGTCGAGATCTTCTCCAAAATGCAGTTTACCCTTGAAGGGAAGCTTGGCGAGGCTAGCTTTTGACGCCGCATCAGCTGACCACTGCCGGAGCCAGAGCTAACAGATGAGCTACCGTTACGGCCTCCATGGACCTCACCAAGAGGTGGAGTAGATCATAAAAGGCATCCGATAAGAAGGCCGCAAAGGATTCCAAGTGGGCCAAATCCGGATCATCAGGAGAGAGCTGAATCCATCGCAGGAGTGCTTGGGCTGCAAGTCCACCACAAACTGAGGCTTGGAGAGAGAGAGTTGAAGAGGAGTCCTTCAACCTTGTGGTCCCGCTGATCTCGAAGCACCGCTCCACCTTCTACCGGAATGGTTGTGTGCTTAGTGACCATTGTGACTAAAGCATCAACCTCTGAATAAGCCAGCCGTGACTCCACCTCCAGTGCAGACCATGGACAGTGTCGACCATGCCGTTGAGCTGTTCGCAAGAATGCATCAGGCGACTCCCATTCCAGAGATATCATCTGTTTCAGCTCTGGTGGGAATGGAAAGGCCTTTGCTGGCTAACGAATACTTTGTAAGATCAGGTCTGCCTGCGGCTGAGAGGATTCCAGATCGGTAGGATTTGAGAGGCACAAGGCTTCCGCTATTTGCACAATTAAGGTGGGATGCTCTTCCCTGCGAAAAAGACAGATCTCAAGCCTTGTCGTGCTCCTCGGCTGAGGCTTCAGAGGGAGACCATTCCCCATCCTCCTGATCAGACGCCTCCACACTGTCTGCTGCGGAGAGGATGTCATACGCTGGAAGATTGTCCTGCCATTCCCCTTTTGCCCATGAAGTTTCCCTGCATTCCTTCACCCAGAAGGCACGCTCCACACGAGGCCACTTTCTTGAACGTGAAGAAGCCTCTAGAGAGGTTTCTGGCCGGTGTGAGGACCCTCAGAGCACCAAAGAGATTAAGATTGCCTGAAAAGAGTCAGGAAATGGGCATCTGGACCTTCTGACTCCATCACTGGAGCTGAAGGAGGAGGAGGAGGCTGCTGAGGATGGTGAAGAGGTGGAGAAGGAGGGTCTCCCACTGTAGGAATGGCCCTGGAGTTCTCTGCTGAAGGAGGAGAGGAAGGTACCAACCCAAAGACGCCTGATGCCCCTGAGGAAGAGACTGAGCCCGCAGATGATGATTCCCCCGGGTGCACTGATCAAGTGGAGCAAACATGATCCTGTAAATCCTTGCATTTCCAGCTACAAATCAGACATCGCTGTAGTGAGGAGGACATCGTTCTGCGACATGCAGAGGCTGAGGTCGAGAAGGGAAGAGCATGTCTGTTTCATCCACGAGGTTGCACTCAAAATGGCTGCTGCAGCTACTGTAGGATGCCTGCTGGATTTCCTGTCCAAAGGAAATGAACGCCTGGGCTGAAGAAATCTGGGCGGGTGAGAGGGAGCCAGAAGACCTCTGCGCCGCTAAGAGGAAGCCTGCCGGGCGGGAACAGCAATTTGACAGGAACGCAGAGGCTGCAGAGTATCACACCAGCAGCAGAGGTGCATGGCTGCTATGAAGGTGCTGGGGGGGGGTCATAGCAGGGGGGGCGCTGAGGGGGGGGGTTCAGTGTGCTGAACTTGCTGCATGCCCAAGAGAGAATGGCAGGTAGCAGGAGAGCCAAGGAACTGACAAGCCTTCTTCGTGGTCTGTATTGCTTATCTTATTACCTTTGAAATCCTTTTTAATATTATTTTTTTTTTTTTTGTAAGGAAGGAAGACGTCCCCCCCCCCCCCCCTCTTCTTGACCTGGAGCCTGTTCTGTCTCCTGAGAGAAACTGCAGAGGTACTCCAGACCAGGAGTTTAACCTCATTAGGGGGCTGGGAACTCCAGAGGGGCACCTCTTGTGCGCCCTGGAGACGTCCAGTAAGACAATATCCCAAGTTAAAAGAAGAGAGTAAAAGGCACCATCATCTGCTAAAGACAGAGAAATATTGAAGGCGACCTCTAGGGGTATGGCTATATATGTACCAGGGCTGAGCAAATCGGGCTTCTGGTTGCTTTCTCTTTCTCCAACATTTCCTGGCAGGGGGACTTAACCCGCTTGTCTGGACTGGTCTAGCAGGATGAACTGGAATAGCCATTGTAAAATCAAACAAATTGGTGTTTAAAAATTTACCTATTCACGATCCAAGATGGCAATGAGCTATGAACACTGAAACACTGTTGCTCTAGTGCAGTGTTTTTTCTTTCAGTGATTTACTTCCATCTATAGGCCACCAGACTGGCACATGGAAGAGTAAATTGCAAGTTTTCCCTCAAGACCTGGCTGTAAGCTCTGCTTGTAATTGGCTTCTTGCATCTAATGACAGCTGGAAGAACTGTCAAAAAATGGCAATGACAAGAAAGACTCATGTTCTAATGGTAGCAGAGAAGCTTTACTGAGCCTGGAGCTGCACAGTCCTCAACTCCATGTTGGCAGATTCTGAATGCAGAGACTCCTCAGTTGAGTCCAGATACAGAATCTGCATTGCTGGTGAGCTTGGAGGAGGGGGACGCCAAAGATGCTGTGGAACCAACCCAGATTGATAGTGGTAAGCCGGGGGTATCGTAGCTTATACTTGGGCCTGACAGAAGTTGGTTATTGAAGTTATATTTCAAATATAAGAATGATTTCTTTTTGGCTAAAAGAACATAAGATATGCCATTCTGGGTCAGACCAAGGTCCATCAAGCCCAGTATCTGTTTCCAACAGTGGCCAATCTAGGTCATACATACCTAGCAGTTTCCCCAAAAGACACAGGTTCCACAATGCTTGTACTGGGTCAAGCATTGATATCCTGGGTCCCTTCTTAATAATAGTTTATGGACCTTTCCTGCAGGAACTTGTCCAAACCTTTTTTAAACCCAGCTACACTAACAGCCTTTACTACATCCTCCGGTAACAAATTCCAGAGTTTGATTACACGATGAGTGAAAAAATATTTTCTTTTATTAGTCTTAAATAGTTTACCCTGTAGCTTCATTGCATGTCCCCTAGTCTTTCTATATTCTGATAACGTAAACAATCGATCTACGTTTACTTGTTCCACTCCGTTCATTAATTTATAGACTTCTATCATATCTCCTCTCAGCGGTCTCTTTTCCGGGTTAAAGAGCCCTAAACCTTTTAGCCTTTCTTCATAGGAGTATCCTTCCATCCCCTTTACCATTTTGGTGGTTCTTCTCTGAACCTTTTCTAATAACTCTATATCCTTTTTAAGATACGGCGATCAGAACTGCACACAATATTCAAGGTGCGGTCTCACCATGGAACGATACAGAGGCATTATAATATCTTTTGTTTTATTTTCTATTCCTTTCCTTATGATACCTAGCATTCTATTTGCTCTCTTGGCTGCTGCTGCACACTGGGCGAGGGTTTTAACATGTTATCCACAATGACGCCTAAATCTTTTTCCTGGGTGGTGGTTCCTAATGTGGAACCTTGCATTGTGTAACCATAGTTTGGGTTGTTCTTCCCTAGGTGCATAACTTTGCACTTGTCCACATTAAATTTCATCTGCCATTTTGATGGCCAGTCTTCTAATTTATCAAGATCCTCTTGCAATTTTCCACAATCCTCTTGGGTTTTAACAACTTTAAATAGTTTTGTGTCATCTGCAAATTTGATAACCTCACTCGTCATTCCACTTACCAGGTCATTTATGAATATGTCAAAAAGCAGCGGACCCAGCACAGATCCCTGGGGTACACCACTATTCACCTTTCTCCATTGGGAAAATTGGCTATTTAGCCCAACCATCTGCTTTCTATCTTTTATTTATTATTTATTTATTTATTAGAGTCTCTTTTATACCGCGCTATTCAGCATCAGTGCGGTTTACAATGAACAATAAAATACACATTTCCAATGGTACTTTGTGTTTACTGTTGAACAGGTAATGCAACTTGGATAACAGGTAACTATTTACAATTTAAGACATAATTGGGAACTCTTTTAACCAGTTCTTGATTCATAGTACACTGCCTCCTAAACCATGACTCTTTAGTTTTGCCAAAAGTCTCTGATGACCTTGTCAAAGGCCTTCTGAAAGTCCAGATACACTATATCAACCGACTCACCATTGTCCACCTGTTTATTCACACTTTCAAAAAACGTAACAGATTAGTAGGACAAGATCTTCCTTGTCTAAAGCCATGTTGGCTGCCTCCCATTAGGCCATGACTATCTACATGCAGAGTAATTTTATTCTTTATGATGGTTTCTACCATTTTTCCCGGTACTGACATGAGGCTCACTGGTCAGTAGTTTCCCGGATCATCCCTGGAACCCTTTTTAAAAATTGGTGTTACATTGGTGATCCTCCAATCTTCAGGTATTACAGATGATTTTAATGATAGTTCACAGACTACTAATAGCAGGTCTGCAATCTCATATTTCAGTTCTTTCAACACACTTGGATGTATACCATCCGGCCCAGGTGATTTGCTACTCTTCAGTTTATCTAATAGTTGTAATACATCTTTCCGAGGTGTCGATATTTCCTTCAATTCTTCCGCACCTTTAAATACCACTTCAGTCATGGGTAACATCCCTACATCTTCCTCAGTAAAGACCGAAGCAAAGAATTCATTCAGTCTCTCCGCTATCGCCTTGTCGCCTCTTAGTGCCCCTTTAACTCCTCTATCATCTAATGGACCAACTGACTCTCTCACAGGTTTTTTGCTACGAATGTACTTGAAAAAAATCTTTATTTTGCGTTTTTGCTTCCACAGCAAGCTTCTTCTCAAATTCTCCCTTTGCCTGCTTTATCAATGCCTTGCATTTGACTTGACAGTGCTTGTGCTGTTTCCAGGTTTCGTCATTTGGCTCTTATTTCCATTTCCTGAAAGATGCTTTTTTGGAAATAACAGCCTCTCTGACCTCACCTTTAAACCATGCTGGCAGTTTTTTGGACTTCCTTCCACTTTTCTTAAAGCGTGGAATACAGCTGGTCTGGGCTGCCAAGATAGTATTTTTCAACAACACCCAAGCTTGATGTAACTCTTTAACCTTTGCAACTGCTCCTTTTAGTTTTTTCTTAACTATTTTCCTCATTTTATCATAGTCTCCCTTTCGAAAGTTAAAAGGTAGTACTGTGGATTTCCTTACTATCCCTCCTCCACTAATTAAATCAAAGGCGATCATGCTATGATCACTATTGCCAAGTGGCCCCAACACCCTTATCTCTTGCACTAGATCTGGTGTTCCACTAAGGACTAGGTTCAATATGGCTTCCCCTCTGGTCGGTTCATGAACCAGCTGCTCCATGAAGCAGTCATTTATGTCATCTAGGAACTTTATCTCCCTAGCATGTCCTGCTGTGACACTGACCCAGTCGATACCGGGGTAATTGAAATCACCCATTATTATTACTGCGCTGTAACTTTTGTTAGCTACCTTGATTTCTTTGAGCATTTCATCATCCATTTGTTCATTCTGGCCCGGTGGTCGATAGTACATCCCCACTGCCATCGCCTTCCCCTTTTTACATGGAATTTCAATCCATAGAGCTTCTACAGCAAATTTTGTTTCCTGCAAAACTTTAATCCTTTCTGACTCAATGCCCTCGCTAACATAGAGCACAACCCCTCCACCAATTTGATCAGCTCTATCATTACGATATAGTTTGTACCCAAGTATCACAGTGTCCCACTGGTTGTCCTCCTTCCACCATGTCTCTGATATTCCAATCATATCTAACCTCTCATTTAGTGCTATATATTCTAACTCTCCCATCTTATTTTTTAGACTTCTAGCATTTGCATACAAGCATTTTAGAGACTGTATTTTATTCATGTTAATTTGGCTATTGGTAGACATGGGTAATTTGGGATCTTTAAGCTCTGTCTGCTCCATACTCGAGGGCATTTGGGCTACTTTACTCTTTTTTGGAACCTCTCTGCTTTTGGTAGTATCCTTCAAGGATACATTCTTCCGAACCATCCGCTCTTGGGCAACTGTCGGCTTTCCCCTATTATCTAGTTTAAAAGCTGCTCTATCTCCATTTTAAAGGTTAATGCCAGCTGCCTGGTTCCATCCCGGTTAAGGTGAAGCCCATCCCTTCGGAAGAGCCCCTCCTTTCCCCAGAATGTTCCCCAGTTCCTAACAAATCCAAAACCCTCATCTCTGCAACATTGTCTCATCCACGCATTGAGACTCCGGAGCTCTGCCTGCCTTTTGGGTCCTGCACGTGGAATGGGAAGCATTTCGGAGAACGCTACCCTGGAAGTTCTGGATTTCAACTTCCTACCTAAAAGCCTAAATTTAGCCTCCAGAACCTCCCTACCACATTTTCCTATGTCACTGGTACCGACATGTACCAAGACAGCAGACTCCTCCTCAGCACTATCTAAGACCTTATCTAGGTGGCACGTGAGGTCCGCTACCTTCGACCCAGGCAGGCATGTTACCACGCGATCCTCACGTCCACCAGCCACTCAGCTATCTACATGCCTAATGATCGAATCACCAACTATAACGGCTGTCCTACCCCTTCCCTCATGGGCACATGGCCCTGGAGAAACGTCCTCGGTGCGAGAGGGTTTTACATCACCTGGAGGACAGGTCCTAGTTACAGGATCACTTCCTGCCACACCAGGGTGATGCTCTCCTGTCACGTGACCTCTCTCCTCCATGGCAACAGGGATGCTGCCAGACTGGAGATGGGACTTCAGAACTATATCCCTGTAGGTCTCATCTATGTACCTCTCTGTCTGTCTTATGTTTTCCAAGTCTGCTGCTCTATACTCTAGAGAATGGACTCGTTCCCTGAGAGCAAAGTGCTCCTTGCACCTAGTGTACACTTAAGACCTCTCACCAACTGGGAGAAAATCATACATGCGACACTCAATGCAAAAGACTGGAAAGCCCCCATCTCGCTGCTGGACTGCTGTCTGCATCTTAGTTTTAAGTTTTTGTTTAGATCTTTAAGTTCTTTACTTACTAAGGGTTGCCAATAAAACTGTACCTAATACGTTTAATATACCTTGTTCACCTGAAGCTTAATTAATCTCAGGTCCTTAGTGTATGACTGATTTGGGTAACGAGCTTCACCTGAGAGCACCTCCTGTCTGTTAAAATGTGTAAGTACCTATAAAGCTACGATATTCCCATGATATGGGCACTTCCAGATCTGTGTAAATTGACACAAAGAAGAAAAGAATTGTTCTTAATTAGAGAAAAGGCTGGTGTCCTTATGACTTCTGTGCAAGTGTAATTTTTTACCTTTAAGGACAATTTCTATGTATTCTTTGAACCTGAGCACTTTATAACATTTTCTTGAAGCAAGTTTAAAAATCCGAAAACGTTTCTGCTTAGGCTATCTAGAGTAGACGTAAAGAGGAGTAGACTCCAATGACTGTATCAGTATACTGCAGATAGAGAAGTTAACTGTCTTATTTTTAAATTGGTCATCTGCCTATATAATTTCTTAATCTTAGATCCAAATTTCCATTTTTTGCCTGATAATATTTTCTTTATAATTTCAGCTCTGGGTTTTCATTTTTGTGTAAGTTCTTGAAAATTTTACTTGTTGAAGCTGCATAAAATTAAAGTTTAAAAAAATACCTACTTATACTACACCATGTACCAATAGTGATATGGTATGGGCCATGCCAAAATTCAAAGAAATGCTAAAAGATGATGAAAAACCTACGTAAGGCTTTTATAAGAGGGAAAGGGGAGAAACAAATGTGACTCCAAGGCAAAGTTTTGCACAATAAAAATATACCACAGATTCCATAGAGAAAAGGCAATCATTGGGCTCTGTGGAAGAAAAGGGACTGAAGTCACCCCACACTAAGATGCTAGCTTCCAAAGACCAATCTATGTGCAGTTCACCTTGCTAGAAAGTTCTGCAAACTTAAAGAACTTTGATACACTTTTTCTGATCTGAGCTTCATTGGAGAACATCACCCCAGCTTCAAGGACTATATATTCTGCTTGTCCATGGAGAAAGCGTAGTTACTCACCTGTAACAGGTGATCTCCGGGAACAGCAGGAATTTAGTCTTCACATATGGGTATCGTCAGTACCGACGGAACCTGCGTGGGAACGCTCCCCAGCGTCCAGTAGGAATGCTTTTGGGAGCATCACTCAGCACATGCGCGCTGCCTTCCCGCCTTTCCAACTGTCCCTCTTCAATTAGGTTTGTAGATGATAGAAAGGATAGAGGGAGAGAGGAAAGAGACAGAGAGATAAAGAGAACAACTCCTAGGAGAGGTGGATGGGTTGTGAAGACTAAATTCCTGCTGTTCCCGGAGATCACCTGTTACAGGTGAGTAACTACGCTATCTCCAGGAACAAGCAGGAATGTAGTCTTCACATATGGGGACTCCCTAGCTGAAGATGCCGGGGAGATGGCCCCAGGAAGCTGCCACCTACAGTGAGGTGGGCCATGCTTCCTCCCATGGATCTCTGGCATCCCACCAGGGTTGGTGGGTAGGTGTTGAATTAAGTCTGAAAGAGATGTTGAAGAACAGCCTGGCCAAAGAAGGCATCCCGACGGGAGGCTTTATCTAGGCAGTAGTGGGCTGTGAAGGTGTGCACCGAACCCCAGGTGGCTGATCGACAGATGTCATCGATAGACACAGAGTAAAGGTTAGCTAGAGGGGCTGCCATGGCTCTCACACTGTGAGCTGTGACATGGCCTTGAAGAGGAAGACTCTTACTCTCATAAGCAAAGGATATGCATTGTGCAATCCATTTAGATAGAGTTCTTTTGGAGACTGGAAGTCCCAAATGACTAGAATCAAAAGCAATAAAAAGTTAAGAAGACTTTCTATGTTGCTGTGTTCTTTGTAGGTAAAAAGCCAAGGCTCTTTTACAATCCAAAGTATGAAGGTTCCTTTCTGCCTTAGAGGCATAAGGCCTCGGAAAGAATACAGGAAGGTAAATCAATTGAATTAAATGAAAAGGCGAAACCACCTTTGGCATAAAATATGGATGAGTTCTGAGAACAACCTTATCATGGTGAAACCTTGTATAAGGAGGATCAGCCACTAAAGCCTGCAATTCAATAATGCAACGTGCGGAGGTGATTGCAATCAGGAAGATGACCTTCCAGGATAAAACCTTTAGAGCTGTAGTGGCTAGAGGTTCAAAGGGTGGTTTCATGAGCTGTCCCAGAACTAGATTTAAATCCCATGACACCGGTGGTGGGCTGATGGGAGGCTTTGTTAATAGAAGACCCCTCATGAATCTCGTTATGAGTGAATGAGAGGAAATTGGCTGTCCATTTAGAGGCTTATAGGAAGCTGCTATTGCACTGAGATGGACTCTTACTGAATTGGTCTTTAGACCAGAATTTGATAAATGAAGTAGGTACTCTAGTACTGATTCCAAAGGTATCACAAGGGGGTTTAAGCCCTTTTCAGAACACCACACAGTAAAACGTTTCCACTTAAAGGCGTAAGAACGTCTTGTGGAAGGTTTTCTAAAAACTTGAAGGATATCCTTTACCTGTTGGGAAAGGTTGAGGTCCTGAAGGTCTAAGCTTTCAGCAACCAGGCTCTGAGATGCAGGGACTGGGGATTCGGGTGCAACATCATCCTGTTCACTTTGGAGAGAAGGTCTGGAGCACAGCCTAACTCCAGAGGTGGAGCTTGAGAGAGATGTAGGAGCGGGGGATACCACATTTGTCGTGGCCACCGTGGCGCTATGAGGATCATATGACCTCTGTCTCTCTGAAGCTTGAAGAGTGTTTTGGGGAAGAAGGGAATGGGTGGGAAGGCATAGAGGAAGTCCTGACCCCAGTGAAGGAGGAAGACATCCCTTGCCTGGCAACTGTGAGCCGGAATTCTGGAACAGAACCGGGGAAGTTTGGCATTCAGTGGACTTGCAAAGAGGTCTATGTCTGGGGTCCACTAGATCTGAAATATCTTTGTCACTTGATCTAGGTGGAGAGACCATTCGTGAGGCAGCAGTACTCGTCTGAATTTGTCTGCCAAAAGGTTTTGAATGCCTGGAAGATATACCACGAGAAGGTGAATTTGATGCTCTCAGGTGAGGGCCCATAGTCGCAAAGCTTCGTTGCATAACGACAGAGATCCTGTTCCGCCCTGCTTGTTCTCACAGAACATGGCTACTTGATTGTCCGTTTGGACTAGGACTGTCTTGTGGCTGAGCTGGGCATGGAATACTCGAAGAGCTAGATAGATTGCTCTTAATTCTAGGAGGTTTATGTGAAGACAAGCATCCTGTGGTGTCCAGGTACCCTGGGTAGAGAGATGGTGCAGGTGTGCTCCCCAACCGACCTGTGATGCATCTGTTGTTAGGGTGGCCTGGAATAGGGGTTGTTGGAAAGGAGACCTCACTAAAAGATTCTCCAGTGACTGCCACCATTGTAGGGACAAGATCAGTCGTTGAGAATTTGATATCTTGTCTGAGAGACGTCCTGTGGCTTGTGTCCAATGTGTGGATAGGGTACACTAGATTGCTCGCATGTGGAGGCGAGCATAGGGAACTACATGAACTGTGAATGCCATATGTCCCAGTAATTGTAGCAGTTCTCGAGCAGTTAGGGAGGATTTTCCCGCTGCTTGAAAAGCTAGTTGCACTATGCGAAGACATCGGGGCTGTGGGAGGAAAGTCCTTGACTGTCTGGTATCTAAACAAGCTCCTATGAATTCCAGGGACTGGGAAGGAACAAGTTGGGATTTTGGGAAGTTTATTACCAATCCCAAGTATTGGAGGATTCGCATTGTGCGAGACAATGCAGAGCTGGCTTCTGCGACTGGGCTCGAATGAGCCAGTCGTCCAAGTAAGGGAAGACGAATATCCCTAGGGTTCGCAGGAATGCAGCTACTACTGCCATGCATTTCGTGAATACTCTTGGTGCTGAAGCCAGACCAAAGGGAAGAACCCTGTATTGAAAGTGTTTTCCCTTTAAAAGGAATCGTAAGAATTTCCTGTGATCCGGATGGATCAGAATGTGAGTATATGCATCCTTTAGATCTAGAGAGCAATGCCAATCCTGACTTTGAACGTATGGCAGAAGAGTTCCCAGAGAAATCATTTTGAACTTTTCTCGGAACAGATATGTGTTCAACACACCTTTGTATATAGTTTCCACTATTTCCCAAGTTTATATCTCCTGTTAAATGTAATTGACCAGACATATGTAAATTGTCGGATGTTTTTGTTCAATGTAAACCGCGCTGATGTCTAATAGTGCGGTATATAAGAATTGTTAATAAATAAATAAATAAATTCTCTGAGGTCTAGAATGGGTCTGTGTCCTCCTGTTTTCTTTGTAATAAGAAAATAGGGGGAGTAGAACCCTGTACCCTGTTGGAGAATGGGTACTTCCTCTATTGCTTCTTGGGCAAGGAGTGTTGAGACTTCATGATCCAGTAGATTGTCTGCAGAGGTTTTGGAATTGAACTGTCTTACGATTGTAGGAGGGGGCATGCTGTGAAACTGAAGCTTGTACCCCTCTCCTATAATGGACAGAGTCCAATTTTCTGCTGTTATTTGGTGCCATCTGTCGGCAAAATGACACAACCTGCCTGGAATGTTTAGGGGTTCTGGACTCTTCAGAGGCAGGAAGGCCACGCTCTCTAGGAAGGAGTCAAAGCCCTTGAGGGGGCTGAGCCTGTGGAGCTGATTGAGCTCTCGGGCCTTTTGGCTTCTTTTGTTGTCTGGATTGTTGTTGTCCCTTTTGGGCAACGTGACCCTAACCTTGCCCTTGCTGGGTATAGGACGGATAAAACTTCCTCTTTTTGCTGAAAAAGGGGTTTTTATAGGGTTTCTTTTTGGCTGTAGATTTTGACAGTCTGTCTAATGTGATATTGTCAGCATCTATCTCATTAGCCTTTTCCTGCCAATTCTTGTCAAAGAGGTTTTCTCCTGTGCAAAGGATGTTTCCCAACTTATCCTGTACCCAAATCTCCAAGTCTGATGCCTGAAGCCAGGCAATCCGATGTGCACCAATGGCATTAGCAGAAGTTCTGCTGATGCATTCAAAGCAGTCAAAGGCTGCACGTTTTACAAACTTGGAAACGTCTTGAGCATGCTTGACAAGAGTAAGGAAGTCTTGTCGTTTGTCATCAGGGAGAAGGGGGCTCATAAGCTCCAAATCTCCTGTGACTTCTTTGAGGAACATTCCCATATATAAAACATATGAGCTGATTCTAGCTGAAAGCATGGAGGCCTGAAAGGTTTGACGCCCAAAGGCGTCAAGTGTCCTGCATTCCTGGAGGATTGGATGCATGTCTTTTTGCACTTTTTATCCTATGCATGGCTGACTCCACTACCACTGAATGATGTGGCAGCTGAGTCTTTTGAAAGCCAGGACATGGTGGAACTCGATACATGGTCTCGAGTCTCCTAGAATGAGGAGATGTGGTCAAAGGTGTTTCCCACATTCTGAGCATCAAATCATGAAGAATTAGGGTATTGGAGAATTTCCAATTCCTTTGCTCTAGGTTCCTTTTCAGGAGCTACCATGATTGAAAAGCCTCGGGCCACATCACGAATAAAATCCTGAAAAGACATGTCCTCCGGAGGAGACATTGAGGAGAAGAGCACTCTGGTACCGGCAGAATTATCAGAGTCCTCGGAATCGGAGGATTCAAAGTATCTCTGATCGTGATGTTCATGCAAAGCATGGTAACGGTATCGATCGAAATCGGTACCGAGTTGGTCCGGTACCGATCTGTCGATGCCAGAAAAGGTCAGCCTGGGAAGAATTCCCACCAGGGCCGGTACCGGTATCGGTTCTGGTGCTGGTACCGGCATCGGTATCGGTGCCCGTTGAACCGTCGGTAGCAGTGTCAATGGTACCGCAGCTGAAAGGAGAGCTGCAAGACTGCGTTCGATAGTGAGGAATCTCTGGTCTATCGACGCTGCAGATGCCTGGGTGTCAGTACCAGTAGAAGCGGCCGGAACCCTTGAGCATGGCACCAGTATTTCTGCCGAGGTCGAGGCCTCGAGAACATCCTGGAGCCCCGTTGGTGCTTTGGAGGCCGAAGCCTCCTGCCGGGGCTGTTTTGCCGGTGTAATTTCCTCAAGGGCAATGCCAAAGACTTCTTGATGCTTGGAAGGAGATCTACCCTTTGAGGACCGGCTCTTATGTTTAGTTACCTGAGATCCATGGGAGGAAGACGAGGCTCTGGAACACGTTGATGCAATGGACATGGCATCTGAAGAAAAGAGGGTACAGAGCTTTGCAGCCCGGTTCTGTCTTCCTCTTTTAGTCATCCCCATACAAGAGAGACACTCCAATGGAGAATGGTCAGGGCCTAAACATTTGAGACACCAGTCATGGGTGTCGATGATGGAAATGGCACCGCCACACTTAGTACATTTTTTGAAACCACTAGCTGTTTTTTCCATTTTTCAGGAAAATGGGGCCTAATGCCCAAAATGGCGCCTAGCACCAAAAAGAAAAAGTTTCTGAAGAGAAACAGCTCAGAAAGTATATATATATATATATTTATTTATTTATTTATTTATTTTTTAAAGAAGAGAACCGGCGGTACCAGTAGGTGTCGAGCGGAGGCAGACGCGAGCACAAGAAAACAAGTTTAAAGAAGGAATTTTCTGCGGTGACAGGGTATGTGTCCTGTCGGCTCCGCGGAAAACAAAAAACTGAAGAGGGACAGTTGGAAAGGCGGGAAGGCAGCGCGCATGTGCTGAGGGATGCTCCCAAAAGCATTCCTATTGGACGCTGGGGAGCATTCCCGCGCAGGCTCCGTCGGTACCGACGATACACATATGTAAAGACTACATTCCTGCTTGTCCATGGAGAATCAAGAGTACTACATGCTTAGTGATGTCAATCAGCAAGGGGAAGACCAAGCCAACAGTGTAGTGATTTGAAAACACACCTGCAAAACCAGACACTATAGTTTAATGTATCCACTAATCACACTTCTTCTATAAGTTCTTGAATTAAAGAGTATTAAAATGATGTGAATTATTCTGCATTGCAATATAAAGTTGATATTGTTCTGCCTTTCACAAAACAGACATTTAGGTAGTGGTTTTCTAAAACATTCTCTAAAATAGGCTTATTAAGAGAGAGTTTTCTCAATTAAAATTAAAATGTATTTATATGCAATAGTCAACAAAACAATCACCACAATGCCTAGATTGATCTAAAGAATTAGGTCCTAAAAGTGTGAAATTACAGTTCAAACCTTAAACTGATCCAAGGCAGCTGACAGTCTTCTGAACAGATTCTCTGCTTTGCTGAAAACTGTGAAAAATCCATTTGAATTTCTTTCTGTCATAATGCTGAAAATTGGCTCTTCTCCCACCTCACTCACTCCCTTGAACTGGTTTGGAATGGAAATGAACCGTTTCATCTCTCTGAAATATTTAGCTCGTACTTCTTCGAGTGGAGGTTTAAATTGTAATCTTCCTTGTCTGAAAATGAAACAAGTTATAAAACATACCATTCTTCTTCACTTCTATAAAAGGATATTTTAAAATTGCAATAAGTCCCTTACTTGAAAATTATATCAATGTTTATTTCTGGTAGATTTTCATTAAGTGCTTCTAAGCCCATTTGATATTGATGTTCGAGAGCTTTATAAAGTTGATGATTCCAATGCTGTCTCCATGCCTTCATATCACTGGACCGGAACCCCTAAAGTTTAATGACATTTACTTATTAGCAACATCAAATTTATATAGACCATTTCTTACCACTGTGCAAAAAAGTTGCATATTTCCAAATGTAACAATTTTTTAAACAATTTCAAATCCTTTTATTTAAGGAAACAAGAAATACAAGCAAAGAACAATCACGTACACAATACTGCATGAAACTACAAACAGAGAACATAAAAATACTACCAGCCCACAATATTGGAATAGCTTAGCAAAAAAAAAAAAGCAACGATGAGTCGCAACACACCAATCTATCTATAATCCCCATTTTACTCAATAGAGGAACAAATAAAGTCAGCTTAAAGAGTAATCTAACCCTTACCCCACAAAAACCCTTCCAGTTGCAACGAATCAAAAAAGACATTATTTATTATTATTTATTACAATTTCTTATATACCGCACTATTGTCAGCGCGGTTTACATACAACAAAATGACCATAACAAACTGCTTGGCTTCACATAGAACAGGAGTAACAACTTGGATAACATGTCTTGCCCTGCAATAATATCACAAATTTACCGGGATATCTCAGGAGAAAAGAGGCTCCCAGAGCCAAGACACGTGGGTCTAAGCTCCAGGAAAGCCTTCCTTCTCCTCTGAGTGATACGCGATACATCAGGAAACACCTGTATAACCTGGCCAAAAACCTTCCCAGACCTTTTCAAAAAATATGAACGGAAAACAAGATTTTTATCCCTCTCAAGCAAGAATGTAACCAAAAGAGTTGCTCGAGTAGGTATCTCTTTCATTCTTAAAAAGTTGACAAATCCAAACTCAGGACAAATAAAGATCCCCTTCCTCCCCAGTACCCCCCACATCCCCTCTACCCTCACCATTTTCTCTAGTCTCCTTAACACCCCTAGAGAGATAATTTATCTTGGACAATTGTATGGACTCAGAATTGGGAACATTCAAAACATCCTTCAAATATTTACCAAACAAAATAGAAGGGGAGAGATAGTGGGTACAGGGAAAACTCAAAAAAAGAAGGTTCCACTGACGAAAAACATTTCTAGATATTCATTTTGCTGATGAAGTATTAACGAACCTTGTACCGAAGAGGCCGCAGCTACCTGAAGGATCTGAATCCGAGAGTCTGCCTTTAACAAACATGACTCTATATTTACAAGCCTAGACTCATAACCCGACATAAAGACCACCGCCTCTTTAGTAAACTGATAACTTAACCAAAGATGACTGAAGCGATAACTGAGTTAGAAATACTATCTGCCTTATGTCCTGCAAGGTAACATCCATCGGAGGCTGAGTCTTTTCTTGAACCGATATAAAATCAAATAGAACAGGCAAGACCACATCTGAGGTACTCAATCTGAGAAAGGCATCAGGGAGAGGGATCCACATTAGAAGAGGCGCCACTCACAATTTGGAGAGTGGAGCCCTTCTCCCCAGAACATGCTCGTTGGGTGGAGATAAAACCCTTGGCAAAACTGGAGACACAGAAGGAGAAACAGTACTCGATGATGAGATCTCCAACAATGCAACACCAATAGTAGAACCCATGGATTTTAACATATCCATGGGCCCCACAACTTTCGCAGATTTAGTCGTAAGCAAGAATAGCAATAAGGGTCTCTTCTTCCGCTTCCCCATTGATAACTCTACCTCTAATGCTTTGACGTACTCCAAAGGGGCTCCAAAAGGGCACACATGCCCCTTTGGACATGCCCCTTCGGAACACGTGCCCATGGCACAGCGGCTCCCAATCAGGTAGGAAACTGACAGCAACAGGAAACAAACTCTCCTGTAAAATTTTAATCACCAAATAATATTTTACAAACACCACAGTAAAGAAAAACGTTGAATTACAGGAATGCTACTGAATTTGAAACTCTTCATCATGTATATTAGAATATTTTAGGACAGATGTTTATCATATGCACAAGGTGACATTTTACTTACCAATATCCTTTCCTTGAGTTCTGCTAGACCAGTCCAGACAAGTGGGCTGTGCACCCACCAGCAGATTGGTGGAAACAGATAGCCAATGAAATGCCCAGGTTTCAATGACATCACTCTCACGCCTCTATCAGCCTGAACCACTAGAGTACACCTCAGTATTTGTCCCGCAGCATATGGGAAAGCATGGCAAACCTCACACAACCTCAACATGGGCAACAATGATGAATCAAACAGTCGAGAAACTATGTAGAGGAGTGATTGAACAGCAAGATGTCAGTAGGATATAGACCTGCAGAGCCAAGCATAGAAATCACAGCGGATCAAGGGACCGTCGCAGCATAGCAAATCAACCACAGTTCCAAGGGTAGATCCTGGACCGTCCAGCAGGACTCAAAGAAAGGACATTATCTGGTAAGTAAAATGTCACCTTCCATATCATCCTGTTAAACCAGTCCAACTAAGTGGGACGTACCAAAGCTACGCCTCCACTGGGGAGGAAGATGACACAGCAGCTCATAAACCTTGAGCCAAAGGCCAAGTCTGCCCAAGCATAGACATCCCAGCAGTAATGCTTGTCAAAAAGTGGAAAGTGATACTCACATTGCCACCCGACAAATGCCTGAGAGGCTACTGAGCTACATTCCACCCAAAAGGACACTTGTGCCCGAGTGGAATGGGGTGCAAACTCTCCGAAACTGGCTGTTTCCATCACAGATACGCCAAGGCAATTGCCTTCTTGATTCAGCCTCCCAAGGTAGACTTGGCTGCCATGACACGCTTGAGTGGTCCAGCAAACAGCTCAAAAAGATGATCGGATGTACTGAAGGAATACGTAACCTCCAATTCCCAGAGAAGCACCCTCCAGATAGCCACAAGGAAAAAATCCTTATCTTTCCTTCTACATTGAAAAGGAGGGTAAGCAAACCACCTGGTTGACCTGAAAGGAGATATCAACTTGGGCAAAAAGGAAGACACAGGCCAAATGAAAACAGCCTCCTCTGAAAAGGACAAATATGGATCCTGGCAAGACAGAGCTGACAACTTGGAAATCTGCCTTGCTGAATCAAACACGACCAAGAAAGCAGTCTTGAGAGTCAAGCCCTTCAGAATAGCATGCTTCAGAGACTCAAAAGGCTCCAACACCAAGGCCCTGAGCACCAAAGATCCCTGGAAGGGACAAGTGACTAGAGGGGAGGACACAAGACACCAAATCCTTTGATGAAAACTTGAAAAATCCAGGTGCACAGCTGAAGACTTTCCAGCCACGGGATCTCTGAAACAGGACAAGGCTCCCACCTGGACTTTCAGGTGAGGGGGAAAAAACTTTTCAAGACCGTTCTGCAGAACAACAACAGAGCCGGTACCTTGGAAGACTTAGGAACAAGCTGTCGTGCTCTGCACCCACGTTCAAAGAAGTACCAGACTTGCACATCTGCCAGGCTGGTAGAATCCTTCTGGGCTTTGAGCAGAGCGGAAACTACTGCAGGAGAACAGCACTTACATGTCAGCCAATTCCCTTCAATAGCCAAGCCGTAAGTGAAAAAGGAGCCAGGTCATCCAGAACAAATGGCCCCTGATGCAACTGGCCCTGAAATGGGGCCGATTAAGAGGAGGAACCTGCAGGAACCGCATCAGATGACTAAACCACGTTCTCCTCGTTCAGTTCAGCACCTCCAGAAAAATCCAGCCCGGATGTTGCTCCATGTTCCAAAGCACATGCCCCAACAGCCTAAACCAGGGCAACAATTTCCAAGTGGTGAATGAAGCAACAGCACACTATGTCATTGGAGCAGGATGACTTCAGTGCCATCACGAGGCGACTCCAATGGAGGAGAAAAATCCAAAATGCCTCCTGACTCAACTCCCACTCTCCGGGATTGAGAGTGACAATGGAAGAAGACCGCTTCCACAATGATCATTCTGGAAATGTGCCAAGCCGAGCTAGGAGGTTCATTTCCACCCAGGCAAATCAGAGAGCGATCCCCAGGACCATTCCTGCACCTCATGCTGCCTTGGCGATTGATATATGACACTAACTTGGCATTGTGCAAGTACACTTGCACCATCCTGCCCTTGCTAAAGGGCGGGAAAACACAAGAGGGCCAGCCAGATAGCCCTTGCTTCGAGACAGTTGATGGACCACACCACCTGCCTGCGACTCCAACAGCCCTGGGCTATTCAGCCTTGACAAGGGCTTCTCCACCCGTTAGACTGGCATCTGTCATCAGAAGAATCCACAAATGATCATCTAGTGGAATGCCCCTCTTCAGATAAAATAGGTGTAGCCGCCACCTCAAGCTGGCTCTCACTCCCAGCTGGAGTGGAAGCCTGAGCTCTAACTCTGGTCAAGAAGGGCTGCCAGAGCGGCCTCATATGAGCATGCCCATGGTACCATCATGATTGCCACCGCCATCAAGCCGAGAAGCTGGAGATAATCCCAAACCCTGGAAGCCTGCTGATAACAGAACACTTCAAGCTGTTCTAGCAATCTGCACTCTCTCCTCTGGCAGGAAGCCTCTACCCACTCAAGCATCAAACTGTGCTCCCAAGAATTCCAGGGATTAGGAAGTCACCAACGGATGCTTTCCCCAATTGACCATCCATCTGAGACCTTCCAGAAGGACACCACTCAAGCCGAAACCAGTTGTCCAGAAATGGGTGTACACACAGTCCTTAGCACCGTAGCACAGCACCATGACCCTGTAGAAGAGTCTCGGGGCAGTGGAGAGGCCGAAGGGAGGGCAGAGAACTGAAGGTGTGAGCATAAACTTGGCAAAACGCAGACATCTCTGCTCATTCTCCAGGATCGGGATATGAAAACAAGCTTCAGACAAAACCAGAGATGCTAGGAACTCCCTTCGGAGCACTGCCAAAATATCAGATCTCAGAGTTTCCATCTGGAAGCGCAACACGCGCAAGAAGCATTGATCACCTTGAGGCCTTTGGTCAGAAAGCCATCCTTTTTTGGCATCCCAAGAGAAAGGGAATATCTGCCCTTGCCCTGCTCGGCCAGGGCACTGGCAGCACCACCTTTAGATGCAGTAACTTGTCCGTGACCCATGCAGTAGCTCTCAGGTCCCGCCAAACCAATGAAAAATGCCTCCAGGATTGGCTGCTTACAGTTCAGGACATAGATGCTTTGAATGGTGTCTAGCACCCTTCTATTCTTGGTGACATTCAGGAATGGGCCCCAAAACCTAAATAGTGATAAACGGGAAGAACCTCCTCTGGAAAGGACCAAGTCTCTGGGCCCACAAGCCCTATCGAAAAGACCAATTATGGGTCTGAAATCAAGAACAGAGAAGAAGGGCTTTTCCAGGATGAAACGCCAGACATCCCGAGACCCCCAGAAGTCAGTCCAGCATGCCTGTAATGGACAGGTGGAGGCCAAAGAGGAAAAAAGGATGGAACTGGTCTGAGAACCACCTTCTCTTTAGAAATGGACAGGAAGGGCTCCCTGCATGACAGAGCCTGCAGCTCCGAGATTCTTCGTGCCAAACAAATTGCCACCAGAAACACTGTCTTAAGAGTTAAATCTTTCAGTGTTGACTCGGCCAAGGGCTTGAAAGTCCCCTTCATCAGAGCTGTCAGCACTAGACTGAGATCCCAAGAAGGCACTACGGACCGTCTAGGTGGACAGATGTGCTTCACCGCTGTCAGGAACCATACCACATCCAGGTGCGCCCCTAAAGAAGCTCCCTGGAGCTTGCCCCTGTAGTGTGAGATAGCGGCCACCTGTACCTTCAAGAAACTTGCAGCCAAACGTTTTCAAGACCCTTCTGCAGGAAGGCTAGCACCTCTGGCACCATAGCAGAGAACGGCCGGTACTGCTTCTCCGCACACCAGGCCTTGAACACGCACCAGAACCGAATATAGGAAAGAGAGGTAGACCTCCTTCTGGCCTTTAGCAACGTTGAGATAACCGGTCCCGAGTAGCCTCCCCTTCTCAACCCGTGTCCTCTCAAGAGTCAGGCCATAAGCAAGAATCGATACACCCGTGGCATGCGCAAGGGACCCGGTGTCAAGAGGTCCTCTCTCACATGCAGGTGCCATTGGTGATCCGCTCACAACCGTACCAGGTCAGCATACCATGGGTGCCTTGGTCAATCTGGGGCAATCCAGATGACCAAACCCTTGTGAGCCTCTATCCGCTGAATTATCTAGCCTATGAGCACCCACAGAGGAAACATACAGAAGATTTTCCTCAGGCCACCACTGCACAAGGGCATCCAGGCCCTCAGACATCCTTTCTCTTCTTCTGTTGAAAAATCTGCTCACCTTGGCTGGCGCATACGTCGCCACAAGGTCCAGCATGGGAGAGCCCCACCTGTCACCTGCGCAAATACTATTTGGCATCAAACCCATTCCCCGGGGTCTACCTGCACTCGGTTCAGAAAATCCACCATCACATTGTCCATCCCCACAACGTGCGCTGCAGACAGTGCTTGGAGATGTTCCTCTGACCATAGCAACAGCGCCTTTGCTTCTTCCTCAAGGCCCCTGCTGCCTGTTCCTCCTTGTCGACTGATGTAAGCCACAATGGTCGCACTATCCAAAAGACCCGAATGGCCTTCCCTTGTAACTCCGTTCTGAAACTCCGGAAAGCCAGAGCGATCACTCTCATCTCCAAACAATTTATGGACCATCTGGCCTCACATGTGGTACACTGACCCTCAGCAAACTGCCCTTCGCAGTGAGCCCCCCATCCTGACAGACTGGCATCCGTTGTCAGCGGGATCCAGGTGAGCAACTCCAGAGGCATCCCTGCTGCCAACTTCGCCAACTAGAGCCAACACTGGAGGGCCTCTCTGGTCTCTGCCAGGCAGGGAAGCCTCTTTGTCAAGGGATGTCGCTGAAAGGACTACCGACGCAGCAATGCCCTCTGTAGCGGTCTCATGTGTGCTCTCGCCCATGGAATGAGGTCGAGAGTTGCTGCCATGGTCTCGAGCAGCTGAAGATAATGTCACGCAGTAGGTGCCTTCTGTAGAAGAAACCGCTGCACCAACTGTTGCAACCCCTGCGCTCTCTGCTCCAGGAGAAAAACTTTCACCCTGAGAGTGTCGAAATGTGCCCCGAGATACATCTCCTGAGGTGGCACCAGGCAACTATTGGCCCTGTTGATCACCCATCTGAGATTCTGCAAAAAGGCCACCACCCTTGCTGTTGTGTCTACGCTCTCACTCCTTGACTTTGCGTGTATGAGCCAGTCATTGAGGTAAGGGAGGACAAGCACCCTCTCCTGGCAGAGCGTTGCTGCCACCAACACCATGACATTTGTGAAAGTCCGAGGGGCTGTTGCAAGTCCGAACAGTAAAGCCCAAAATTGGAAGTGACCTATGGACACCACGAAGCACAGAAACTGATGATGCTCTGGCCAAATGGGAATATGCAGGTATGTCTCTGTAAGATCGAGGATGTCAGAAACTCCCCCTCTCTTACCACCATTATGATGGACCACAGCGTTTTCATGTGAAAACGGGGAACCTGCAGACTGCGGTTCACACACTTGAGGTTTAGAATGGGCCGAAAGGAGCCCTTTTTTGGGGGAATCATGAAATAAATGGAGTATCGACCTAACCTGCACTGTTGTTTGGGTACCGGCACCATGGCTCCCAGCAACAGAGTTTCCCGGATCGCTACTGCCTTTCCTCGCACCTTGCAGGGAGAGTGCACAAAGGCCAGGCCTAATAACCTGGCAAATTCTAGCGTGTAGCCTTCCCTGACAACCTCCAGCACCCACTGGTCGGTAGCGATCTGGACCCAGGCAGCATAAAACTCCCGTAGTCGACCCCTTATGAGCTGTACTGCTACCTGAGTCCCCCTCACTTCATTGCGACTTCTTAGACCTCGAGGACGAGAAGGCAGAGTAGAACACCCTTCACCACCCCTCAAAACCCCAGAAAGCCCTGCCTCTTTGAGGGGGAACAGCCCCTCTGATACGGGTGCTGCGAAAACACCAGGAGTCCCATGGCTGACCTCGTGCTTTCATCAAGCTGCGAGCCTGCTTTGGATTATCCTGTGGAAGACGGCCACCCTTGGACTCCCTCAGGTCTTTTACCAATTTCTCCAATTCCTCCCCGAACAGCAGTTTCCCCTTGAACGGGAGTTGCTACATCGGGCCTTGGAAGAGCTATCGGCTGCCGAATTTCACAACCATAAATAGTGCCGAGCCGCCACCATCAAGGCCATACTCTTAGAAATGGCTTTAATCAGATCATAGCAGGCATCCGCCAGGTAAGCGGTTTTCGATTCCATCTTAGCCACCACCCCCGCAGGCTCCTGCACACCCTATGCCCAATGCATGCAAGCCCTGGCCACCCAGGCCCCACAAACAGATGCCTGCAACGAAAGGGCTTTAATATCAAAAGCCTGCTTCAACAAGGTGTCCAACTTCCAGTCCTGGGCATCTTTGAGAGCCGTACTACCCTCTACAGGGATCGTTTTCTTCGTAACGGCCGACAGCGCAGCAATCCACCCTTGGAGAGGGGAGGGTCTCCCGCTCTTGTTCTGGGAGCGGATATAGTCGGCTCATAGTTCTTACCCCCGGAGCCTGCCTCCGGAAGGTCCCACTCATCTTGGATCATCTGTTTGACCACTCTATGCACTTGAAAAACTTTCTGTGTTCTACGCACTGCCTGGATCTTCTAACGACGCCTCCTTCTCGGGGTCACTCGCCAGCATGTTGAGTGTTTTTTAAAATTCTGCAATGAGTGCCACCAACTCCTCTCGACTAAAAACTCGGACTATCTGGGATTTGTCCTCCTGTGGGATTTCCCTTCCTCCAAGTCTTCGTCTTCCACTTCCACCTCCAGACCCAACAAGTCTGGCTCTTCCAAAGGCAGAGATTGCTCCCCCCAGTCTGTCTCTAGCCTCAGTCGCTTGGGTGCCTCACCATTGGCCCCTGGGTCTCTTGCAGGCGCAGGCCTCTTCCTGCCTAGCTCGGGGAGGACCACCTGGCCATTCGCCCCTTGTTGCCTCATGCAGAAGGCCTTATGCATAAGAAGAATGAACTCTGGCGAAAAAGTCCCCAGGCTCCCTTCACCTCCTAAACCCTGAGACATGGAGGGACCTGGAGAGACCGGATCCTTCCCGTAAGTTTCCAGCAGCAGTGGATCAGATCTGGAAATTCTGACCTCCACTCCTGCTGAATCCCTGCCTTTCTGAATCTGCGGAACGCCTTTTATGCTGCCTGATGAGACCGGGAGCCCCAAGCCCTCCTCCCCGCTTTCCTCGAGGGCCTGCTCCCTAGCCCTGCTCTCTTTGTTGCAGCCGCGGCAGAGGCCAGAGTCCGAGATTGACCCACTATGGGCACCACAGGCCATACATTGAGGCCATGAAGGCATGGCCACTCTGAATTCAAGGCCCCACTCACAGCTGTTGAAAAAAGGATAAGGAAACACTGCAGGAGAAGCTTTTCTCTCTTCCTCCTCTATACCTTGTTTTGTTTTATTTATTTATTTTATTTTATTTTTTATTTTTTAAAACTAGCATGCCAATCAAAAGCACATGGCCCAAAGAAACAAATAAAGAGACCGGCCTAAGAATCGTTGGGCCGATGAACTGCCTCGCTTGAAGGTACTCACCGGCAGAAAGATGGGCCAAAAGAAAAAGAAAGTAAAGATGCAGGAAAAACGTCAACTGCTGCTGCGCTTCCCGTCCCTCGCGCTCAGCTGCTCCAGAGGGTTTCAGCGCGAGGCGGGAGCTCTTCTAATGTGGATGCAGTCCTTCTGCTAGCTGCAGCTCCTCACCTGCTCATGGGATCAGGAGCCGCTGTTGGTGCCTGGCCTTGCACAACACACACTTCTCCGGTTCTCCCCCATGAGGGGGGGGGAGGAGAGGTCCCTCTGCAACCTGCCTCTACTCTGCCCCCAACGGTACTGTTCCCTTTTTTTAAAATCTCTTCAGGCCCCGAAGACCAGACAATCTACCTAAAAACTGCCACTAAAATCCTTATTTGTCCCTATAGCCCCTCTGAATCACTCCTCTAGCTGCTTGGAGACCGAGCTTACTGGGGGCTGGAAGGAGGAGCCAGCTGCCTATGTACTCTGTTGTCATAAAAAAAAATGACATGCTCAGTCTCCAGGCTGCTAGAGGAGGTTGACTACCCACAGATGCGGGGCTGGATTGGAAGGATGATAAGGAACTAGATAGTTAACAATGAGATTTCTGTGGAGGGGACATGGGGCAAAGTGTTAACAGTGAAGATGGACCTTTATAAAATTTTTCACATCCTATGGAATGTGTTCATAGTATTGACGATATAAATGTGTCTTTACAGTCTTACAAAAGCTTGAAACTTCAGAAGTGGTTCGGACTGGATCTGGTAGCATGTTCCAAAGGGTTGATGCATACAATGAAAAGGCTCAGTTGCAGGATGTTTCACTGATTTTTATTCTTGCTGCAGGGAGTAATGAGAATATTGCACATGCTTTGCCATCTCTTCCTACTGTCAGGTGTCAAGTGAATAATGGATTAGAGAGCGTCTGTAGACTATTTGTGTAGTATTTTAAATATCATGAGCAGGGCTCATATATTCTATGCATACCAAAATTGGTAACCAGTGTAGGTGCCTGTATATCAAAGTGATGTGCTCTGATTTGGATGCTCCATATAGGGTATGGTCAGTAGTATTCTGGGCCACCTGAAGTGGTTGTAGGATATATTTTGGTAAGCCTTGATAGATGCTATTACAAGTCAAATTGAGGGAAGATAAGAGTTTGGAATATGGTGTGATCATCATGTGGGCTCAAGGAGTGGTCATAGGTCGTGGAGCATTCTTGTGATAAATTGCTTTAGTAATACTGCAAATGTGGGATTGCATGTTCAGTTGCTGGTCTAAGGTGATTCCAAGGTAGCAAATCTCCTGTTTTATTTCAAGTTCTGCATTCAGTACATTTAAGGTTGATGGGGATATGAATGATCGGTCTTTAGTTATGAATAGCACTTTTGCAGGAATGCGCATTGAAGCTGATCAGGCAGAACATGTGCTGGGACTGCTTGGGCGTAAGGCACACAGAGGCAGAAAACATTAACAGCACGCACTGGAAAATGGCAGGAAGTGCCGATGCCAAGTGAAGGTCCATCCTGACTTACGCCCCAAAATGGACGAGTGCAAGAACCCTCAAAAGGACAATGACAAAATACTTACCCCCCTGAGAGCCTCAGGCAAGGCAAACCATGCCAGGCTCAGTGCTGCTCCCCAGCCGCTGTTTCTTTCTTGATTATGTTTTCTTAACAGACTTACAGCCACATACCTCTGAGGTCTCTTCATGGAGTTGAACAAATTTTCCCTCCTCCTTTGGCTACTGAAAAAACCGTAGTCTAGTGGAGCCTCCACGTCACGGTCCAGTGAGAGAGTCACCCTCAAGGTGATCATTCACAAGCGAAAATCAAGCTTTTTCCTCTCAAATGTTCAGATTTTCTTCAGAGTTGAGAAAATCCAACCATCTGCTGGAGATAGAATACTGAGATGGCACAGGATAATAGAGGCATGGGAGTGATGTCACTGAAACCTGGGCATTTCATTGGCTGTCTCCACAAATCTGCTGGTAGGGGAACACAACACACTTGTCTGGCAGGATGACATGTAATATTTTATTAAGGCTATCTAGCTCCATAAGAACAGTAACATTTCAACACATCTGAAAAGTTATGCTACAAAAGTTCAGAAGTTGCTGACCTGCAATGGGTTTTTCTCCATACACAGAAGAATAATCAGACATACAAGTGGACAATGTCATTCAGTAGCACAGAGGTAGAACAGCTTGATGCAGACACCCTGCACTAGAACCCAGTGCTAAGGCTCTAATGCAGGTTTTCCTAATGCATGTTTAATGCAGAAGTTTTAATCACACCTGCTGTAAGGAAACAGCATGAAAATGAGCCATTTGGAAAAAGCCTGTGTAAAATATGTAGAGCAAGCCAGATATATGCACAGAGATCTGCATTAGCAGTCTAGCACCTTTGCACAAGTATCGGGATTGCAGGAAAAAAAGGTCATCTGAGCTGAAATTTGACACTTCATCTCAAATGAATGAGATTAGACTCCCCCCCCCCCCCGATCATACATTCCCATCCTAAACCCAACACCACAGTCCATAATCCCCATCCCCATGAATCTCCAAAAAACATCCCTGATTGTCCAGTGCCCCCTACCCCCCCACTCCTCTGAACCTCCAAAGAAGAGCTCCCTGCTGGCCCTGTGGCCCCTAGCCCACCCCCCAACCTTCAAAGGAGAACTCTATGGTGCCCCCTAACATCCCCACAAACCCCTGATACCTAAATCATTGGGGGCAGGAGTGATGCCCTTAAACTCCTGCCTCTGTGCCTCCATCTTGTAAAATGGCAGTGCCTGACCCTGTGCGATACATCCAGGAATGCACTAGGAAGGAGCAGTCTGCCATATAAGGCAACTTTTGGTCTTATACAGCAAACCGACCTCACCCGGTGCACAGCACAGTGTCAGATGCTACCATTTTCCAAAATGATAGTTGGAGGTAGGAGCATGTGAGTATCACTCCATTACCCCCACAACAATTTAGGTGGCAGGGGGTGGAGGGAGCTAGGGGCCACCAGGGAGCTCTCCTTTGGAGGTTTGGAGGGGATGAGGGTTAGGGCCATCAAGGAAATTCTTTTATTAGGTTTCGGGGGGGAAGGGCGCCAGGGTAATCTTGGCATGCTTGGGGGAGGGGGCAACCACGATCAGGGTGTCTCTTTTGGTCATCTAAGGTGAGATGTCAAAACTTCACCTCGGGTAACCTTTTTGCGCCCCATTGCATCTTTATGCCTTCCTGAAGCTGACAAAGATCCAGCATTAAAAGAAAAGTAAAAAAACTGCTCTGTTTCAATATAGTATTTTTTTTAATATCAGCGGTAATTAAATATTACTTCTTTTGCATGTGATTAGCATGCCCACTGCACTATACTTTAGCGCAGTGGTTTTGCTCATAATTTTCTTGAACTATCTTACTTTTTGCATCAGGGAGAAAGACAAGCACAGGAAAATCTCTAGCAAAATCCTGCATTACAGCATAGCACACTTTACTACATCAAGCTATCAAAGTTCAGAATTAGCTTCCAAATCTTCTAAATATGCGCTGTTATTCTCCTGCAATAGATCTTCAAGTCACATGCAGCTTACAATAAAATTATTGGGAAGGTGGTTAGGATGGTGTGCCTCATCTATCCTGCTGTCAATGGAGGTAGCGTATTTACTCACCTGTAACAGGTGATCTCCGAAAACAGCAGGAATCAGTCTTCACATATAGGTGACGTCGGCACTGACAGAGCCCGGAGCAGGAACACTCCCCAGCATCCAATAGGAATGCTTTTTGGAGGTTTTCTCACGCATGCGTGTCTGCCTTCCCTCCTAGTCTCCTCAGCCAGGTGAATATTGGAGAAAATTGCAAAGATTAAAAAGGAGCAACTTGAAGGGGAGATGGGTGGGTTGTGAAGACTGATTCCTGCTGTTCCTGGAGATCACCTGTTATAGGTGAGTAACTACGCTATCTCCAGGAACAAGCAGGAAGTCCATCTTCACATATGTGACTCCCTAGCCCATGACAACTGAGCGAAGGGAAAAAGGGTCCCGGTGCAGTCGAAGGTTGAAGCAGGGATCCAATAGCTCGTTTGGAGCACTCCTCGCGAGGTAGTAAGATGGCTGGTGGGCAAGTTGCCTAGATTTGAAAAAGGTTACGGAGCACAGATTTTTCGAATTGAGCATCACTTCTTGAGTCCTTGTCCAGGCAATAGTGAGCTGCAAAGGTATGCAGCAAAGACCATGTGGCTGTTTGGCAGATTTCTGCAATGGAGAGGAATGGAGGTTGGCCACAGTAGCAGCCATGGCTTGGACACTGTGGGCTGTGACGTGTTTTTCTAAGGACAGGCCAGCCTGTGAATAAGCAAACAATATGCAGTCTACAATCTAGTTAGAGAGTCTTCTTGGTAACCGGTAAGCCTAAATGACTTTGGTCAAAGGAGAGAAAAAGCTGAGAGGATTTACAATGACCTTTTGTACGGTTGAGGTAGTAAGCTAGTGCTCTCTTGCAATCAAGAGTATGGAGCTGCGCCTCAGCTCTGGAGCTGTGAGGCCTAGGAAAGAAAGTCGGCAGCGATATTGACTGGCTGAGATGGAAGGAAGTGACAACCTTTGGTAGGAACTTGGGATATGTCCTAAGGACAACTTTGTATCATGATGGAATCTGGTATATGGAGCATTAAGTAGGTCATATATCCTCCAAGGATGTCTGGTATCGAAACCCGGGACGGAGGGTAGGAGTTGATCTAAGTCTGAAAGAGATGCAGGAGAACAGCTTGGCCAAACAAGGCATCCTGGCGGGAGTCCTTGTCTAGGCAATAGTGAGTAGCAAAAGTGTGGACAGAAGACCAGGTTAATGCTTTGCATATCTCATCAATCGCTACAGAGCGTAGATTTGCCATAGAGGTAGCAATGGCTCGAACATTATGTGCAGTGACATGACACTCGAGAGAGAGATCAGAACTTTTGTAAGCAAAAGAGATACAATCTGCTATCCATGTGGAGAGAGTTTGCTTGGATACTGGCAGTCCCAGGTGACTCGAGTCAAAGGCGATGAAAAACTGGGAAGCTTTTCTGTGCTCCCGCGTTCTCTGGAGATAAAAACCAAACCACGTTTGCAATCCAGAGTGCGAAGGGTTGCTTCTGCCCTAGAGGAGTGACGTCTAGGGAAAAAGACAGGGAGGTAAACTGACTGGTTTAAATGGAAGGGCATGACCACCTTTAGCATAAAATGGGGATGAGTCTTAAGGACTACCTTATCATGGTGAAATCGTGTATAAGGAGGGTCAGCAACCAAAGCCTGAAGTTCACTAATGTGTCCTGCTGAAATGAGGACAATAAGGAAGGTGACCTTCCAGGTGAGAAACTTCAGAGAAGTAGTGGCTAGAGGTTCAAAGGGTGGCTTGATAAGCTGTCCTAAAACAACATTGAGATCCCATGCCACTGGGGGTGGCCTAATGGGAGGCTTAGTTAATAGAAGACCCTTCTCATGAAGCTACAAGCGGCTGAGAAGAGATGGGCTGACCATCTAAGGACATGTGAGAGGCCGCAATTGCACTTAGGTGTACTCTTACCAAATTGGCTTTGAGTCCAGAATAAGAGAGGTGGAGAAAATATTCAAGTAATGCATCCACCGGAGCTGAGAATGGGTTAAGATCCCTTTCAGAACACCAGAGAGAGAATCTATGCCACTTGAAGGTGTAGGAGCATCTGGTGGAAGGCTTACTAGAAGCTAAAAGGATAGCTTTTACGTGTTGAGAGAGGTTGATGTCCTGGAAGGCTATGCTTCAGCAGCCATGATGTAAGATGTAGGGACTGTGGATTGGGATGCACCACTGTCCCGTCCTCCTGCGAGAGGAGATCCGGAGCAGACCCTAAATCTATTGGCTGAGCTTGAGACAGACATAGAAGGAGAGGATACAACGGTTGTCGTGGCCAACGTGGGGCTGTAAGGATCATGTAACCCCTGTCTCTCTGAAGTTTAAAAAGAGATTTGGGAATTAGGGGAATGGGAGGGAAGGCATATAGGAAGTCTTGACCCCAGTGAAAGTGAACGGCATCTACCTGCTAGTTGTTCTGTGCAGGCGTCCTGGAGCAGAAGCAGGGAAGCTTGGCATTCTGAGGATTTGCGAACAGGTCTATGTCTGGGGTTCCCCAGATATGAAAAATGTGAGCGACCTTGTCCGCATGGAGAGACCACTCGTGGAGTAGCAGGACTCGATTGGGTTCGCCTGCCAAGAGATTCTGTTTGCCTGGCAGAAACACCGAGAGTAGGTGAATTTGATGCTGTATGGCAAAAGACCACAGGTGGGTGTAGGGCTTCATTGCTAAGGGTCCAAAAGCCTCTTCCGCCCTGCTTGTTGAAGTAGAACATGGCTACTTGATTGTCCGTCTGGACTAGAACTGCATGGAAGTGAAGATGGTCCTGGAATACCTTGAGAGCATTGTGGATGGCTCTGAGTTCCAGCAGATTTATGTGAAGTTGTGACTCCTGATGAGACCAAAGTCCCTGAATGGAGAGTTTGTCCAGATGAGCTCCCCAGCTCAATTTGAAGGCATCCGTCGTCAGGGTAAATTGATGTGGAGGTATCTGAAAAGGTGACCCTACTAGCAGGTTTTCTAGGAATTGCCACCAGTGGAGAGATGAGATTAGGTGTCTAAAGACCATTATTTTGTCTCCCAGGCGACCTGATACCTGAGACCACTGGGAAGCCAGGGTCCATTGAGCTGCACACATATGTAGATGAGCATATGGAACAACATGTACTGTTGATGCCATATGACCCAGAAGTTGCAGCATTTCTTGAATCCTGAGAAAGTTCTTTAGGCATGCTTAAGATGTAAGCTGAATGAGTCGAGAACAGCAGGCTTGGGGCAGAAAAGCCCTTGATTGTCGGGTGTCTAGAAGAGCCCCCATGAACTCTAGAGTTTGAGAGGGAACGAGTTGGTACTTTGGAAGATTTATTACAAATCCCAAGTGTTGCAGCACCTGCATGGTGTGTGAGAGGGAAAGATTGGCCTCTAGAGATGTGAATTCGCGAATGAGCGAGTCATCTAAGTAAGGGAAGACAAATATCCCTAGAGTCCTTAGGAATGCAGCTACCACTGCCAAGCACTTTGTGAAGACTCTTGGGGCAGAGGCAAGACCGAAAGGAAGGACTCTGTATTGATAATATCTCCCTTGGAACAGAAAACACAGGAACTTTCTGTGCTGTGCGTGAATAAGAATGTGAGTATATGCGTCCTTTAGATCTAGAGAACAGAGCCAATCCTGATTCTGGAGATAGGGGAGAAGAGTACCTAGGGAGATCATCTTGAATTTCTCCCAAAGTAGATACTTGTTCAGTTCTCTGAGGTCCAAAATGGGCCTGTATCCTCCTGTCTTCTTTGGAATGAGGAAGAATGGAGAATAGAAGTCCAGACCCTGCTGGGAGAGTGGCACCTCCACTACTGCACCCTGTGAGAGGGAGTTGAGAAAAGAACTCTCTTGGAGGAGTCTTGGGGGGGGGAGGGGTAGACTTCGTAAATGAAGCTTTTCCCCCTCCCATATTATGGAGAGAGTTCACTGCCCTGATGCTACAAGATGCCACCTGTGGATGGGATCTGGAATCTCCAGAGGCAGAACGGCGATGTTCTCCAGAAAGGAGTCAAAGACCCTGAGGAGGTTGGGTCTGCTGAGGTGGCTGTGACCTCTGAGTCTTCCTCTGTTGTTTTGCTAGCTGCTGCCCCTTCTGGGGAGCATGGATTGGACAGCATACTGCAGGGGTGTAAGAAGGATAGTACTTCTTTTTCTTATTGAAAAAAGGTTTCTTTGCTGACTTTTTCTTAGCTGGGTTGGCAGTAGATCTAGATAGACTATTAAGAGTGGTGTTCTCAGATTCTAGCTGAGAAGCCTTGTCCTGCCAGTCCTTGCCAAAAAGGTTTTCACCAGTGCAAGGTATATTACCCAGCTTATCCTGAACCTATTGTTCAAGATCAGATGCTTGGAGTCAAGCAATCCTGCGTGCAACAATGTATATTGCTGAAGTTCTGCTGATGCATTCAAAACAGTCAAAAGTTGCTCTGTTAAATTTTGAAACATTTCGGGCATGCTTTACAAGGATGAGATCATCAGCTCTCTTGCCATCAGGGAGAAGAGGAGCCATCAACTCCAAATCTTTAGCCACCTCCCTAAGGAACATACCCATATAGAATATGTAGGAAATGATTCTGGTCGATAACATGGAGGTCTGAAAACATTGACAATCAAAAGCGTTGAGGGTTCTCGATTCCCTGCCTGGAGGGCTCGAGGAATGTGTCTTAGCGCTTTTTATTCGACACACTGACAATTCCACCACCATGGAATGGTGTGGTAATTGTGTCTTCTGGAAGCCGGGACACTGCGGTACCCGGTACAATGCATCAAGTCGTCGAGTATGTGGAGAGATAGTTAGAGTATCTCCCACATACGAAGCATAAGGTTGTAAAGTATTTAACGAATAGGGAGCATAGCGGCTTCCTTTGGGGCAGCAGGGTATTGAAGGATTTCAAATTCTTCAGCCCTAGGTTCTGTCTCCGAAGCCACATTTATGGACAGACCCCGAGCAACATCGCTAATAAAGTCTTGGACAGACATGTCCTCTGGAGGGGACATGCCATGTTGTGGGGACGGAGATGGGTCTTCTGGGTACCAGCCGATTCGTCGTCTGACAAATCAGAGTCCGAAGACTCAAACTATCGACGGGCAGTGTTCGCGCTCTGCACGTACTCGATACCATTCAAAGCTGGCAGCTGAAAGTTGCGGTGCCAGAACCTCGGTACTGGAAATGGATTTGAGGGCCAGCATGAGTGGTAGCATGGTAAGAGGTAAAAAAGTCGATGCAGGCTCCTTCAGTACCGCAGTCGGTACCGATGTCTGAGGAATCGACTTTAAAGGCCTTACCAGTACGGAGGCCGCCAATAAGGCCGCTAAGCTCTGCTTGATGGCCAGGATCCATTGATCCATGGAGTTTGCCGATGCTTGGATATCAGTAACGGAGTTGCGGGCCACGATCCCTGAGCATGGCACCAGGAGCTCTACGGAGATGGAGGCCTCGGGAGCATCTTGGGACCCCACTAAGGTTTTGGAGGCAAGGGCCTCCCACCGGGGTTGTTTGGCTGGTATGTCCCCCTCCAGGGCAACGCCCAAGGCATCTCAATGCTTAGAAGGAGATCTACCCTTGGAGGGCTGGCCAGTCTTCGATGAAGACTTAGGTTTCGATACCTGAGATCCTTGAGAGGAAGACGAAGCTCTCGATGACGTTGATGCTACAGACATTGCATCGGTGGTAAAGAGGGTGCCCAGTTTTGCAGCTCGGTTCTGTAGGCCTCTCTTTGTCATCTTCCTACAGAGAGGACATTCTGACGGTTGGTGATCCAGTCCTAAGCACTTTAGACACCAGTCATGGGTGTCCGTGGCTGAAATTGTACTGCCAAATTTGGAACACTATTTAAAACCACTGGATAGTTTTTCCATTTTGTTTGTAGAACCTGGTATAAGGCGCCTTCGCAACGAGGGCTTGCAGCTCACTAACTCTGCAAGCGGAGGTTAGCGCAACCAGGAAAACCACCTTCCAGAGGCTCGAAGGGTGGGCGAGTAAATTGTCCCAACACAACACTGAGGTCCTATTCAGTTGCCAAAGGGCAAACTGGGGGTTTCGACAAGAGCAGGCCCCGAAGGAAATGGGACATCAATGGTTGAACCGAGAGGGGCTTACCATCCAGCGGATGGTGATGTGCTGCCAGGGCACTCAGGTGCACTCGGACTAAGACTTGATCCTGGACTCAGAGAGTTGGAGAAGGTACTATAACACCAGAGCCACCAGGCAGTAGAAAGGATCAGCCCCATGCTCGGCGCACCAAGCACAGAACCTGTGCCATTTCAGAGAGTAAGCCTTCCTAGTAGAGGCCTTGGGAAAGGGCAGGATGAAGGGCAGGAGGTTGAAGGGAGCCAGCATCACCCTCTCAGCAGCCACACTGTTAGAGAGAGGGACCCCAGGTTGGGGTGCAGGAGAGAACCCCCCTCCTGAGATAGGAGTCCCAGGGTGGTCCCCAATGGGATGGGGGCCTCCACCATCAACTGCAGAAGCAGTGGGAACCAGGAGCTATCAGGATGAGTGAGGCCCTGTTGTAGAGGGTCCTGAACAAGGTCTTGGCGATCAGTAGTGTTGGAGGGAAGGCATACATGAGCCCTTCCGACCATGAGACCAAGAACACGTTCGCTGACACCCTGGAGGGGTGGGCCTGCCGGGAGCAGAAGCGGGACACCTGAACGTTGTCCAGACTGGCAAACAGGTCCATCACAGGTTCCCCCCAGAGCCGGAAAAGCCGACTGGTTAACCTGGGGTCTAGCTGCCACTCAAAGCTGGAGAACTCTGCTGAGTCTGTCGGCCAGCAGATTGTCCTGGCCTAGTAGGTACCCTGCCTGTAGGAGAATGCCCTGATGGATTGCGTATGAGCAGAGGACCAGTGCCTCCTAACAAAGGGCACGAGACCTCGTGCCCCCCTATTTGTTCACGTAGAACATCACCACCTGGTTGTCCTTTTGGACCAATACCAGCTGGTGACACAGGTGGTGACAGAAGACCCTCAGGGCTTGGTGTATTGCTCGGAGCTCCTGGAGGTTGATCTGCTGGGTGCTCTCGTCTGGCGACCAGTTGCCCTGAGTGTGGAGCTCTCTGCAGTGGGCTCCCCAGCCAGGCAGGCAGGCATCAGTGGCAAGGACCCTCGAGTGGCTTGGGGCCTGAAAAGGCATGCCCGCTTCAAAATGCTGAGGTGACTGCCACCAGACCAGGGAGTCCACCAACTGCTGGGTCACCGAAACTCTGTCTCGGAGGCGGCCTGTGGCCTGAGACCACTGGTCCCGGGGACACTACAGCACCGTCCTCATGTGGAGGTGAGCATCTGAGGTGACATGGATTGTGAAGGCCATGTGCCCAAGGAGGCGCAGACGAAGCCAGACAGGCACCGAGGAACAGTGCTGAACGTCCCGAGCTAGAGACCTGAGACAATCGGCTTGGTCCTTGGGCAAGAAGGCCTTCGACTGGAGCGTGTCGATCTTTGCCCTATGAACTTCAGGCACTGTGTCGGGTGGAGGTGAGACTTTGGGTAGTTTATGACAAAGCCCAAGGGTTGCAGAACCTAGATGGTGTGTGCGGTGGCCTGCTACACCTCAAAGGCTGTGTCTCCCTTTATGACTAAGTCGTCCAGGTAGGGAAAGCATAGTTACTCACCTGTAACAGGTGATCTCCGGGAACAGCAGGAATTTAGTCCTCACATATGGGTATCATTGGTACCGACAAAGCCTGCGCGGGAACGCTCCCCAGCGTCCAATCAGAAAGCTTTTGGGAGCATCCCACAGCGCCTGCGTGCTGCCTTCCCGCATTTCCCAACTGCCTCTCTCCAGTTGAGTTTTAAAGCTGAGACAAAGAGAGAGAGAGGGAAAGGAAAGAGAAAGATAGAGAGATACAACTCCTAGGGGAGGTGGGTGGGTTGTGAGGACTAAATTCCTGCTGTTCCCGGAGATCACCTGTTACAGGTGAGTAACTATGCTATCTCCAGGAACAAGCAGGAATCTAGTCATCACATATTTGGACTCCCTAGCTTTAGATGCCAGGGAGAGACCCCAGAAGTTGTGTGTCCCTGAGAAGGGCTCCACTTCCCCCCATGGATCTCTGGCATCCTACCAGGGATGGTGGGTAGGAGTTGATTAGGTATGGAACAGGTGTTGGAGAACAGCCTGACCAAACAAGGCATCCCGGCGGGAGTCCTTGTCCAAGCAGTAATGGGCTGTGAAGGTATGAACCGAGACCCAAGTGGCTGCTCGACAGATGTCGTCAATAGACAGAGTTCAGATGAGCCATTGAGGCTGCCATGGCTCTCACATTGTGAGCTGTGACATGGCCCTCCAGACAAAGGTTCTTACTCTGATAGGCGAAAGAAATACACTGAGCAATCCAGTTAGATAGTGTTCTCTTGGAGACTGGCAGTCCCAAATGAGAAGGATCAAAAGCAACAAAGAGCTGAGAGGACTTTCTATGTTGCTGTGTCCTCTGTAAGTAAAAAGCCAGAGCTCTTTTACAGTCCAGGGTATGAAGATTCCTCTCTGCACTTGATGCATGAGGTCCTGGAAAAAAGACAGGTAGGTAGACCTCCTGGTTGAGGTGAAAAGGCGAGACCACCTTAGGCATAAAATGTGGATGAGTCCTAAGGACTACCTTGTCATGATGGAACCTTGTATAAAGTGGATTAGCTACTAGTGCTTGCAACTCACTAATGCGGCGTGCTGATGTGATTGCAATGAGAAAGATAACCTTCCAAGAAAGGAATTTCAAGGAGGTGGTAGCTAAGGGTTCGAAAGGTGGCTTCATGAGCTGCCCAAGAACCAGGTACAAGTCCCATGCCACCGGAGGTGGTCTAATGGGAGGCTTAGTTAGAAGGAGATCTCTCATGAATCTTGCTATAAGAGGATGAGAGGAAATAGGTTGTCCATTTAGAGGTTTAAGAGAAGCTGCAATAGCACTCAAATGGACTCTTACTGAATTTGTCTTAAGGCCTGCCTTAGACAAATGGAGGAGATACTCCAGTAAAGATTCTAGAGGTATAGCAAGGGGGTTAAGACCCTTTTCTGAACACCAAATAGTGAACCTTTTCCACTTGAAAGCATAAGAATGTCTAGTGGAAGGTTTTCTAGAAGCATAAAGAACATCTTTCACTTGCTGAGAAAGAGGAAGATCTTGGACATCTAGGCCTTCAGCAACCAAGCCCTGAGATGCAGGGACTGGGGATTGGAATGCCATAACATCCCGTTCTCCTGAGATAGGAGATCTGGAGCAGACCCTAACTCCAGGGAGGGAGCTTGAGAGAGATGTAGAAGCAGAGGGTACCCACACTTGCTGTGGCCAATGTGGTGCTATGAGAATCATGTGGCCTCTGTCTCTCTGAAGCTTGAAAAGGGTTTTGGGAATTAGGGGAATGGGTGGAAAGGCATACAGGAAGTCTTGACCCCAGTGAAGAAGGAAAGCATCCTTTGCCTGAGCTCCCTGAGCCGGAGTTCTGGAACAGAACCGGGGAAGTTTGGCATTCCACGGACTTGCAAAGAGATCTATGTCCGGGGTTCCCCAAAGTTGAAAAATCTTGGCCACCTGGTCTGCATGCAGAGACCACTCGTGTGGAAGGAGAACTCGACTGAGTCTGTCTGC
Organism: Ichthyophis bannanicus; assembly: GCA_033557465.1. Lineage (NCBI taxonomy): Eukaryota > Metazoa > Chordata > Amphibia > Gymnophiona > Ichthyophiidae > Ichthyophis > Ichthyophis bannanicus. The sequence continues at coordinate 171,229,289 of CM066035.1, read as the reverse complement.
CCAAGAGTTTAGAACGCCTGGAAGATACACTGCCAGAAGATGAATGTGATGCTCTCTGGCGAGGGCCCACAGTCGCAGAGCTTCGTTGCAAAATGACAGAGAGCCTGTTCCCCCCTGCTTGTTCACATAGCACATGGCTACTTCATTGTCCGTATGAATAAGGACTGTTTTGTAGCTGAGCAGGGTGTGGAACACTCGCAGAGCAAGGAAGATTGCTCTGAGCTCCAAGAGATTGATATGTAGACAACTCTCTTATGGAGTCCAGGTGCCTTGGGTGGAGAGGTCTTGCAGATGAGCTCCCCAACCCATTGGAGAAGCATCTGTTGTAAGAGTTGCTTGGGGCAGGGGTTGCTGAAAGGGAGACCCCAGCAACAGGTTTTGAGTGGACTTCCACCACTGGAGAGACAAAATGAGGCGACTTGTGTTTGCTATTTTGTCTGACAAGCAACCTGATGCCTGGGTCCATTGGGTGGATAAAGTCCACTGAGAAGCTCTCATGTGAAGGCGAGCATACGGTACCACATGCATGGTGGATGCTATGTGGCCTAGTAACTAACATGTCTCGAGCAGTTAAAAAGGGCTTTAGGACTGCTTGAGAAGCTAATTGCACCAAGCGAAGGCAACGGGCTTGGGGAAGGTAGGCCCTTGCCTTTGTGGTATCCAGCAGGGCTCCTATGAACTCTAGAGACTGAGTAGGAGTTAGACTGGATTTTGGGATGTTTATGACCAGCCCTAAATACTGAAGAATATGCATTGTGCAGGATAGAGAAGTCCTGGTCTCTGACTGTGTTGGAGCTCGAATGAGCCAGTCGTCTAAGTAAGGGAAGACGAATATTCCCAGAGTGCGTAGAAATGCTGCTACCATAGCCATGCATTTCGTGAACACCCTTGGTGCAGAGCCCAGACCAAAAGGAAGCACCCTGTATTGGTAGTGCTTTCCTTGAAACAGGAACCGAAGGAACCTTCTGTGGGTTGGATGGATGAGAACATGGGTGTACGCATCCTTGAGATCTAGAGAACAAAGCCAATCCTGACTCTGAAGGTATGGAAGCAGAGCTCCGAGAGAAATCATTTTGAATTTCTCCTTGACAAGGAATTTGTTCAATTCTCTGAGATCTAAGATAGGTCTGTATCCCCCTGTTTTCTTTGGGATAAGAAAATAAGGGGAATAGAACCCTGTGCCCTGTTGATGAAGAGGAACTTCTTATATTGCCCCTTGGGCAAGAAGGTTGGTAACCTCCTGACCTAACAGGTCGATGAGAGAGGTCGGAGAATTGAACTGCTTCACTATTGTGGGAGGGGGCATGCTTGAAAAATGAAGTTTGTACCCCTCTCTTATAATGGAGAGCGTCCAATGCTCTGCTGTTATTTGCCCCCATCTGGGTGCAAAATGGCATAACCTTCCTGGAATGGTGGACGGTTCTGGTCCCTCCAGAGCCAGAAAGGCTAAGTTCTCTAGCTGAAAGTCAAAGGCCCTGAGGAGGCTGAGGCTGCTGGGCCGGTTGAGGTCTAGCAGCCTTTGCTTTCTTCTGTTTGGGTGGTTGCTGACGTTTGGTTGAAAACTGACCTGCAGAAGATGCCTGCTGACCATAAGCAGGATAAAATCTTTTCTTTTTAGAAAAAGGTGTTTTCTTGAACAACTTTTTCCTAACAGGATCAGCAATAGACTTGGATAGTCTATCCAAAGTGGAATTTTCAGCATCCATTCCATTGGCTTTTTCTTGCCAATCTTTACCAAACAGGTTCTCACCAGTACAAGGGATATTTCCCAATTTATCTTGTACCCAGAGCTCTAAATCAGATGCTTGGAGCCAAGCAATTCTACGTGCACCTATGGCAATAGCTGAGGCCCTGTTTATACATTCAAAGCAGTCGAAGGCTGCACGGTTGGAGAATTGAGAGACATCTTGGGCATGTTTGAGCCAAGTGAGAAACTCCTGCCTTTTATCCTCCGAGATGAAAGGACTTAAAGTCTGTAGATGATCAGTAACTTCCTTTAGGAACATTCCCATGTACAGACTATAGGAACGGATTCTTGCAGGAAGCTTGAAAAACTCTACGTCCAAAAGCATCCAAAGTTCTGCATTCACGTCCTGGAGGATTAGAGGCATGTCTTTTTGCACTTCTAATCCTTCTCATAGCAGATTCCAACACAATAGAGTGAGTTTCCCACATCCTCAACATGAGATCATATAGAATCTCATGAATGGGTAGGGTAGCTGCCTCCTTAGGAGTTTTGGGATATAGAGTAGTGTCATCAGCAGTGGCTGAACTGTGGCGTAGGCAGCCAGTCACACTGCTGGGCCTGACCTATCTTTATGAAAAGTAGTAGTTGTGAGTTCGAGTAGTCAGGTTTTCAACAAGGATTTTTATTCCCCTCCCGGGGTTGGATTTTCAAAAGTAGTACAAAACACAAGAACTTAAAATACAGCCATGCCTCTGGCAAACTGAAGAAGAAAACAAAATACAGCTTCTTGCTTTAACCAAAAATCATGAATGACATTAAACAAAATCAGCTGATATGCTGGCAGTCTCTTCTATGCTTTCCAGCTCTCTACAAGGCACTCTTGTCTTTAGCTAACGCAGAGAAGAACTGATATCAGCCATCAATAAAGAGCAATCCATTTCTTCAACGCATGGAGTTAAACTACTTGGTTCTGTAATCATCGGTTCATCAAACACAGTATTTTCTCTAGGACAGAAAGTCTGAAACTTCCTCAATTCAGTATCTCTCTCCGAGCTCTCAGGACAGCCCTCTTCACAATTAGGCAGGTACTTATCACACAGCTTGTAAAAGAAGGACGGTGAAACAGCTCTATCTAAACAAGCTTTTTCCTTGTAACTTTTAAACCTCCTGCCTCTTGTACTTGACGGCAGCTCATAGCACTGTCCTGTTCCGGTAATGGAAGACTTTTCTTTTGGAAGTCTCCTGCAGGGTTTTAGGAGCATACATTCATCCTCATCAAGCATACAGATATCCTCAACAGGATTACTTTCCCTCTCACAGGGTTGTAAGTATTTTAAACAGCTCTGCTTCTGTTAACAACTGCCTCACATTCCTTCCACTGAGCTCGGTGCCTGGGAAAATCACACTGCTTCAGAGGTGAGTGTTTCCTGTAACTAACCTCTCTTGGTGAAGGTAACTTTGTTTCCTTTTGATAATTCCCCCATGGCTTTCTGCTCCAAGGTTCAGGCAGTTCAGAATCAGTATAAGAGTATTCTGAGCCTCCGTCTGAGACCTGCAAGTTTCCTCCAACTTGCCAAGCTCCTGCAGCTTCCTGGTCTCTGTCTCCGTCTTGCTCCTGGTCCTGGTCTAACTCTGTCTGCTTTGGACATTTTTTATACAGCTTTAGAGGCATTTTCTTGCCCATGTGAAAACTGTTTTCCTGATCAACTGGGGAGTGTTTGCTAACTAGGCGTGACTGCAGACCTCGTGTCTCAGCTTGTTTTGGTTGCCTATGGTAACTAGGAAGCTTCTGATCTACCTGCCTGTCAGAATCTGAGCTATACACAACAGATTTCTGTGTTTTTAAAGCACAGGGCAGATCTTCCGTGTCACAGTAGTTACTCACCTGTAACACCTGTTCTCCAGGAGTAGCAGGAATCAGTCTTCACATATGAGTCACATATGGGTGTCATCGGCGCCGATGAAGCCCCAGCGGAGCATTTCCCCAGCTTTCTATGAAAGCCTTTGGGAATGCAGGCACGCATGCGCGGTTCCCTTCCCGCCTAAAGGTGCCATCTTACCTCAGTCAAATGACATAGCTAAGAACAGCAAACAAAAATGTAAAAATAAACTATGTACAACTGCAACTCCCAGGGGAGGAGGGAGGGTTGTGAGGACTGATTCCTGCTGCTCCTGGAGAACACCTGTTACAGGTGAGTAACTACTCTTTCTCCAGGACCAAGCAGGAAGTCAGTCCTCACATATGGGTGACTCCCTAGCTCTGGGCTACCAAGGAACCCAGGCTGAACAAGAGAACTCCCTCTAGTCTCAGCAGCAAAGAAAAGGCTTTTCAAGGACACAACCTCCACCGGTAGCCCAACAGAGGGCAGGAGGGCAGGAGTTGCCTAAACCTCAAAGAGATTCCGGAGTACTGCTTGGCCAAAAGCACGGTCCCTACGGGACTCCCTCTCCAGACAGTAATGGGCCGCAAAAGTCTGGCTTGAAGACCAAGCTGCAGCCCTGCAGATGTCTACCAAAGGCACAGAGCGGAGATGAGCCACTGAGGCAGCCATTGCCCTGACTCGGTGGGCCATAACCCGACCCTGCAAAGGAAGGTCAGCCGCCTTGTAAGCCCAGGTGATACAGTCAGACACCCAGATGGACAAGGTACGCTTGGACACAGCCAACCCCAACATATTGGGGTCAAAGGATACGAAGAGCTGAGTAGCCTTCCTATGCCCCTGCGTACGGTCAAGGTAGAAGGATAAGGCCCTCCTACAGTCCAGGGTATGAAGGACTGCTTCAGCCTGGCTCGCATGAGGCCTAGGGAAGAATGTTGGAAGAACCACCTCCTGATTGAGGTGGAAAGAAGAGACAACCTTTGGGAGGAACTTGGGATGAGTTCTGAGGACTACCCTGTTCCTATAAATCCTGATGTAAGACCTATCACAGACCAGGGCCTGAAGCTCACTCACTCGCCTAGCCGAGGTAAGGGCTATCAGGAAGAGTGTCTTCCAGGATAGGAAGCGTAGTGGACAAGTAGCCATCGGCTCAAAAGGTGGGCGAGTCAGTTGCTGCAAGACCACATTCAACTCTCACTCAGAGGCAGGAGGACGGATTGGAGGCTTGAGCAAAAGCAAGCCCCTGAGAAAGCGGGACACCAAGGGGTGACCTGACAGAGAATGTCCCTCCACCACTGAGTGGTGAGCTGCTAGAGCTGAGAGGTGGACCCGAACAGAATTGGACTTAAGTCCCTGATTTGATAAGTGCAGTAAGTACTGAAGCACTACTGGCACAGTACAGGAGAAAGGATCCTCTGTACGTAGCTGACACCACACAGAAAACCTTTTCCATTTGAGAGCATAGATTTTCCTAGTGGACTGTTTCCTAGAGGCTAGGACAACCTCCTCAACTTCCTGAGGTAGGCCCCAGGGAGCCAAAACTACCCTTGCAGCCTCCAGGCCATCAAATTGAGAGCTTTGAGATTGGGGTGCAGAAGGGAACCCTGATCCTGAGAGAGAAGGTCGGGTTGCAACCCCAGAGGCAGTGGAGGATCCACCGCCAGTTGAAGCAGAAGAGGAAACCAAGGCTGTCTCGGCCACCTGGGAGCCACCAGCAGGACCGAGGCCTTGTCCTGAAGAATTTTGAAGAGAGTTCGGGCCACCAAGGACGTAGGAGGAAACGCATACAGGAGGCCCTGAGACCATGGAATCAGAAAAGCATCTGCTGCTATTCTCAGAGGATGCAGTTGCCTGGAGCAGAACTTTGGCAGTTGCTTGGTCATTGGGCTGGCAAAGAGATCTACCAAAGGGAGACCCCATTTTAGGAAGATCTTCTGAGCTACTGAAGGATGCAGCTGCCACTCGTGGGGCTGCAGAATCCTGCTTAATCTGTCGGCCAGGCAGTTGTCCTGGCCCGGAAGGTACACAGCCTTCAGGAGTATGTTGTGCTTGAGGGCAAATGAACAAAGGTCCTGAGCCTGCCGACAAAGGATTCTGGACCCAGTCCCGCCCTGTTTGTTCACATAAAACATGGCTACTTGGTTGTCTGTCTGAACCAGGACAGATTGATGAGCCAGGGTATGAGAGAAAGCTTTGAGTGCTAATCGAATAGCTCTGAGTTCGAGGAGATTGATCTGTTGTGCAGCTTCCCAAGGAGACCACAGGCCCTGGGTGCACTTGCCTAGACAATGAGCTCCCCAGCCCAGCAGGGAGGCGTCGGTGGTCAGCACCACAGTGTGCCCAGGAATCTGAAAAGGCACCCCCTTCAGTAGATTGGGTGGGTGCAGCCACCAGTTGAGGGAGTGCAGAAATTGTCTGGACACCTTTATCCTGTCTCTGAGGCTGCCTGTGGCCTGTAACCACTGAGTCCGAAGGCACCACTATGCAGGCCTCATATGGAGCCTGGCATTGGGGGTCACATGTACTGTCGAAGCCATGTGGCCTAGAAGCCTCAGGCAGAGTCTGGCGGAGACCAGTGACCTGCTGAGAAACTGATTTGCCAAGGCTATCAACCTTTGGGCCCTGTCTTCTGGCAAGAAAGCCTTTGCCAGCAGAGTCCAGCCTTGCTCCTATGAACTCCAAGTTCTGGGAGGGGAGCAAAGTGGACTTTGCGAAGTTTATGACAAACCCCAGGCTTTGAAGAAGAGCAATAGTTCTGAGGGTGGCTGTCTGGCCTCCTGGCACGTCTGACCCCTGATAAGCCCGTCGTCTAGATAGACATTTGGTAAAGACCCTGGGAGAGGAGGTGAGGCCAAAAGGCAGTACCCTGTACTGATGATGATTTCCTCCCACAATGAACCTGAGGTACTTTCTGTGGTCTGGATGAATGAGGATGTGAGTGTACGCATCCTTTAGATCTAAGGAGCATAGCCAATCTCCCTGCTGGAGGTAGGGCAGAAGTGTTCCAAGAGTAAGCATCTTGAACTTTTCTTTCTCTAGGAACTTGTTGAGGTTCCTGAGGTCCAGAATGGGTCGAAGGCCACCGGTTCTTTTGGGCACCAGGAAATACCTGGAGTAGAATCCATGACCTTGCAAGTGGGGAGGCACAGGCTCCACCGCCCTGTCCACCAACAGACCTTGAAGCTCTTGAAGGAGAAGGTCTGTGTGCAGGGGAGGCCTTGGAGGCTCCCCTGGAAAGTAAGGAGGCGGCAGTTGGTGAAAATGCAGTGCAAAGCCCTTGTGGACTATGTCCAACACCCAACTGTCCCCGGTGACGAGGGGCCAGTGGTGGGCAAAGAGGGCGAGGCGACCTCCTGTGCAGGGTTGGGAGAGCAGGGATGGAGAGGCTACGCTCAAGGAGTCAAAAACCCCACCCTGCTGAGTGGGAGCAGGGGCCAGAGGCTTGGGGGTCCTCTGCCTACAGGGCCCATTACCCTGCCCCTTGGTTTGCTGACCCTGGGGTGCAGCTTGGGCAGCCTGATATTGAGGGTACTGTTTGTAGGCAGTGCCCTTCCTCGGGTAAAAGGGCTTTTTACCCGAGCCCTTCTTTTTATGAGAAGGGGCAGAGGTCTTCCTAGACAGCCTTGTCCGTGTAAGGTGCTCTGTTTCGAGCTGAGCGGCCTTCTCGGTCATGGGCTTGCCAAAAAGGTTTTCACCTCGGCAAGGGACATCAACCAACTTGTCCTGAACCCATGGCTCGAGGTCCGATGACTGCAGCCATGCCTGGCGTCGAGCCGCGATGCCGGCTGCCGCAATTCAGGCCGAAGCCTCGAAGCCATCGTAGGCGGCGCGGGACAAGAACTTCGAGAAGTCCTGAATCCCCGAGGACAAGGACTTAAATCTCTGCAAGGGTTCCCTGGAGAGTCCAGCAGAGAACCCGGCCAACTCCTTGGCCAGGTCCTGCAAGTACATGCCCATGTACAGTTGGTAAGACTGGACACGGCAAGCAAGCATCGAGCCCTGGAAGCACTTTCTATCGACGCCATCGAGGTTTCGGGCCTCCCTGCCAGGGGGCACCGCAGAGTGCATCTTCTGACTCTTCAGACGATGCATGGCCAATTCCACAACCATAGAATGGTGTGGTAGCTGTGCCTTCTGAAAACCAGGGCTCTTTCTGAGTCGATAGATCGAGTCAGATCGCTTGCTTAGAACCGGCGCCGAGGCCGGTGCCTCCCAGATACGGAAGAGGAGCCGTTCCAGCAACGGAGGAACCGGGATAGTAAAGGCCTCCTTCGGAGGAGAGTCATACTGCAGCGCCTCGAGCTCTTCAGCTCGAGGCTCTTCCTCGGGGGCCGCCGGAATAGCCAAGGCAGTGGCCATATCCTGGACGAACTCCGAGAACCGAGTATCCTCCGGAGGGGATCTACTCCGGGGCTCAGACTGCGGTGAGTCCGACGGGACGTATCAAATTTTGAACGTATCGGGAGACTCCTCGTCCTCCGTCTCCCAGGCGGACTCGTCTGAGGAGGATTCAGAGTCTGACCCCGCGGGGCCCTGGAGCATCCGCCCTGACGCCGGAGGCACCGGTGTCGACGCCCTCGGTCCCGAACGGGAGGTCGAGGGAGACCGCGACCGAGGTCGAATTCGAGCCATGATGGACTCGAGTATCGGCTCAGTCTCCGGGGTCGACTTTGAAGTCAATGTCCCGGTGGTCGGGGCAGATGCGCCAGACAGGTTGGCCATCAGTGCCCGCTGCTGCTCCATGAAGGCAGACAGTCTGCTCTCCAAGGCTGTCATCCTGAGACTCAGCTCGGGAGACGCAGCAGCCACCGACTTGGGCCCCGGCGGCGCCGGCCTGACGTCGGCTCCCTGGGAGGAGCGTCCTCGAGGACTAGGGGGCTTACATGTCCAGCAGACTCTAGCTCCACGCGAGGAACTTTGGCAGGCTTCTCTTGTTCCACATGCCCGGGGCGATGGTCGAGGGTCTTAGACCTGGCCCTCGAGGAGCCAGGGACTTCCGACGACGCCGCCGCCCTCGTGAGCCACTTCTTCCTCTTCCGTTCCCGGTCGGGGGACCCCCTGTCCGAGGAGCTTCGACGGCGCTCGGGATCGGAATCCCGAGATGTCGAGTCCTCAGACGAGGTCCGGGCCCGACCGGAGGCTGAGTCCGAGAAAAGCCTTTCTTTTTGCCTTGGAAGACATCTTCCCACATGGCCCACACGACTTAGGGTCGTGATCAGGGCCGAGGCACCGAAGGCTGCAGTCGTGTGTGTCGGTGAGAGACATTAATTTCTTACACCGATCACACTTTTTAAAACCACTGGAAGCCATTGGGGAAAAAAAAGAGTCCCCGCGAGGTCAAAGGACCGGCCTTCCAGGGAAAAATGGAAAAAAGGGCGCGAACGCCAGCCACGAAGGGCAAAAACTGAAAAAGAAGAATCGGGCTCGATACCGGTGTACCGAACCCGGCGGGAGGGGAACCTCGAGAAAAAATAGCGATAATCGTCTAAACATATCTACTTTTAACCGGGCGGACAGGACACACGTCCGGTGGGCTTCTCGGAAAAAAAGAGACTGAGGTAAGATGGCATCTTTAGGCGGGAAGGGAACCGCGCATGCGTGCCTGCATTCCCAAAGGCTTTCATAGAAAGCTGGGAAAATGCTCCGCTGGGGCTTCATCGGCGCCGATGACCCCCATATGTGACTCATATGTGAGGACTGACTTCCTGCTTGGTCCTGGAGAATGTAAAATATCCAACTCCTTGGCCCTTGGCTCTGTCTCAGGGGCCACAGTGATGGACAGGCCCCGAGCCACCTCTCAAATGAAGTCTTGGAAAGACATGTCCTCTGGAGGAGACATCCTGCTTTTAGGGGAGGACTCCTCCTGGGGAGGAGGACTCCTGTGGAAGAAGCATCACTGCATCGACAGAACTTTCAGAGTCCTCAGATTCTTCTGAGGAATCGAAGTATCGCCTGTCTGGATGCTCCTGAACAGCCTGATACCCATACCGAGCAAAATCGGTATCGGGAATAACCGGTACCGGGGAATCGGTACCGGCGGGCATCGAAGGACAGGGTACCGGCATAGCAAGCATCGATGCCGATGTCGATGCTATCGGTACTGTTTGCGATACCGATACCGATGCCAGTACCGGTGGAGTTGTCTGTCACGGTACCAAGGGCGTCGATGCCACAAGGAAAGCCGCTAGACTGCGTTCTATGGACAGAATTCTCTGGTCCATAGATGCTGCCAATGCCTGGAAGTCGGTACCGGTGGAAACCGCCGGTACCCCAGAGCATGGCACCAGGAGATCTGTCGAGGCCGAGCCATCGAGAACATCCTGGAACCCCGATGATGGTGCTTTGGAAGCCGAAGCCTCCCGCTGGGGTAATTTTGCCGGTGCAGAATCCTCGAGGGCAACGCCAGAGGCATCTCGATGCTTAGAAGGAGATCTACCCTTCGAGGACCGGCTGGATTTATGTTTAGTTACCTGAGATCCACGGGAAGAAGAAGCCCTGGAAGACATCGATGCCACCGAAGCCGCATCAGAGGGAAACACGGTACTGAGCTTAGCAGCTCGGTTCTGTCTACCTCTTTTAGACATGATAGCACAGGACACACAATCTGTGATGGAGTGGTCAGGACCTAAACATTTTAAACACCATTCATGGGTGTCTGTGATGGAAATGGTACCGCCACATTTTGTGCACTTTTTAAAACCTGAAGCAGGTTTTTCCATGTTAAGGAAATTTTTTGGGGCCTAAGGCCCAAAAAAAAAACGGGTGCACCTGAAGAAAGGAAAAAATGGCTAAATTATTATTTTTTTTTTTAAAGAAAAGAAATACCGGCGGTACCGGTAGAGCGTCGGGGAAGGCAGACGCGACCACAAAAAGAAATAAAGAAATAAGGAAATTCTTCTGCGGTGACAGGAACACGACCTGCTGGCTCCGTGGAAAAAGAAGAACTGGAGAGACGCAGTTGGGAAAGGCGGGAAGGCAGCATGCAGGCGCTGTGGGATGCTCCCAAAAGCTTTCTGATTGGACGCTGGGGAGCGTTCCCGCGCAGGCTCCGTCGGTACCGACGATACCCATATGTGATGACTAGATTCCTGCTTGTTCCTGGAGATAAACAAAGACCCCCTAGAGCCAGAGGAAGGCGACCACGACTGCCAGGCATTTTGTGAAGACCCTTGGGGCAGAGGCCAGGCCAAAAGGAAGCACCCTGTATTGAAAGTGCCTGCCCCCTACTATGAACCGCAGGCACTGCCTGTGGTTGAGGTGGATGAGGATATGAGTATAAGCATCCTTGAGGTCTAAGGAGCATAGCCAGTCTCCCTGCTGAAGGTATGGCAGCAATGTTCCAAGGGAGAGCATCTTGAACTTCTCCCTCACCAGGATTCTGTTGAGGTTTGTCATAGAGCGGAAGCTGAGCAAAGTGAAGACTTAGAAAAAAACGTTGTCTTTTACAAAACAAATGATCTGCAGAAGATGCAATTGCCTTGCAGCGCAGCCAGAAGGAGCAGGCGAGAACTTACAGAGCCTGAGTTAACACACCCGGCTAATGATTCTGCAGGAGTTAATCAGCTGCACCTGGAAAGTAGCCCGGGGAATTCAAAGGTAGAATACCTTTATAAGCAGAGAGCTACTGCAGAAGCGAGGAGGAAGGAGAAGGAAGAGGAAAAGAGGAGAAGGGGAGCTGAGACAGCCAGGAACAGCAGCCCAGCCAGGTCAAGCAGTGCAGCCAAGACAAGCAGCACGACAAGGATAGCAGGAGCTGGAAGAGGAGCAGAAAGAGCCAAAGAGAAAGACGGGCCGTGGAGAGTCAGTCCGGAGAAAGACTTGGTAGCAAGAGACCTCAGAGGTAAAGAGCTCAGAAGGAGAGAGCCATACCTGGAGAAAGGCCTACGCTCACCAGAAGGCTCTGAAACAGGATTGAAAGGCACAAGAAGGAAAGGTACTGATAGCAGAGTTACCTATACCAGGAAGCAAGGAAGTATGGATTCCTCACCAGGTTTTCCTAGGCTACAGAAAGCCCAAGCAGTGCCCAGAAACTCCCAAGAGAAAGTCTGGCAAAGAGACTGTGTCCTGAGAGACGTGCCTGAGAAAGAAAACAGTTATACCGGCTACAGGAAGCCAAGGTATGGTGACACTTTATTCATAAATATTCTACCTTTGCCTGATGTTATATTGCCTAAGACGCCCCCTTTTTATTTCTTTTTGATTGAGGTCTAAATGATATGGCTGAGATGTTTTCTTTTTTCTTTGTGATCTGTTTAATGTTTGCAGTTTCTGATATACATCTATCAGCCATTGTCTTTCATCATTCAAGTGTATTTTTACCTGGATGTAATATTGTATAATGTTATAAATAAAAAATTTAAAAAAAAAAAAAAAAAAAAGGGAAATAAAAGCCTTATTTACTCTCTACTTAGCATACACAATTTATTCACATAGGGAGCAGGACTACAAAGGCCAAGATACCCTTGGCCTTAAAAGAGCCCTCCACTCCCAGAAAATAACAATATGCTCAACCTACCCTTACAGCCACCGGCCACCAGGGAGGGTTGATGACAGGTTGCACAGGTCGAGTATGGGCCTTAGGCCCCCCTCCCCCCGTCCTCTTTGGCATGAGGAAGTATCTGGAGTAGAACCTCCTGCCCTTGAGGTGGTGGGGCACCAGTTCCACCACCATTTCCTCGAGAAGACCTGCCAACTCCTTCAGAAGAAGGTCCCGGTGTAGGGGAGACCTGAGGGGCTCTCCTGGGAAATACGGGGGAGGTATCTCGGCCAGGTGGAGGAGGAAAGCCCTCCCTGACTACCCTTAGTGCCCAGGAATCGGTGGTGATGTCCAACCACCTCTGGGCATAGAGGACCAGACGTCCCCCTGTGGGCTACTGATCTCCTTGGGGTAGAGAGGCTATGCTCAAGGAGTCAAAAGCCTCCCACTAGCTGGGCCAGGGTCGATGCCTGAGGTTTTGGAGCCTTCTACTTATGAGGGCCATACTCATGTCCCTTGGCCTGCTGAACCTGTTGGGGAGCCGGGGGGGGGCCTTATAGGATGGGTAGTTTTGGTAAGCAGCTCCCTTCCTTGGGTAAAAGGGCTTTTTACCCGAGCCCTTCGGTTGGGGAGGGGCAGTCGTCTTCTTAGAGAGCCTGGTCCTCGTCATGAACTCGGTCTCCAGCTCAGCAGCCTTATCGGTCATGGGTTTGCCAAAGAGGTTCTCTCCTTGGCATGGGACATTGACCAATTTGTCCTGAACCCACTGCTCGAGGTCAGACGACTGAAGCCAAACTTGGCAGCATGCACTGAGGCCCACCGTGGCTACCCGGGCCGCCGACTCGAACCAGTCATAGTCCACTCAAGACATGAATTTGGAGCACTCACGGATGGCCTTAGCCAGGCTCTTGAACTGCTGCAAAGGTTCCTCGGAGAGACTAGCTGAGAATACAGCGAGTTCCTTCACCACGTCTCTCAAGTACATGCCCATGTACAGCTGGTAGGCCTGGATGCGGAAGATGAGCATTGAACCCTGGCAGCACTTTCTGCCGAAGATGTCCAAGGTGCGGGCCTCCCTGCCGGGGGGGGGGGGGCACCTATGAGTGCGTCTTCTGGCTTTTCAGCCAACGCATGGCCAACTCCATCACCAAGGAGTTATGCGGCAGTTGTGATTTCAGGAAGCCCAGGCTCCGGCGGACCCGATACATCAAGTCAAGCCATCTGATCACCACCGGCACCAATGCCAGTGTCTACCACATGCGGAGCATCAGTCATTCCAGGATGGGACGAATGGGCACCATGAGCGATTCCCGCAGAGGGGCCTCGTACTGGAGGGTCTCCATCTTATCCGCCCAAGGGTCCTCCTCCGACTCGGTTGGGAACACCAGGGTCTTAGAAATATCCTTGACAAAGTCCAGGAAGACCATGTCCTCAGGCGGGGATGGCCACTGAGGTTCCGAGAAGGGAGAATCCGAAGGGACGTCACGATGGCGACAGGTATCGGGGGACTCCTCGTCCTCTGTCTGTCACTCGGAGTAGTCCATGGAGGACTTGTAGGAGGGCTGCTCCGCAGGCTTCAAGGGCCCCGATGCCCTACGGCCGGCATCCAGTAAACTTGCCGGGGATGACTGCGGTCCCATCAAGCGGGACTCAGAGCACAACCTCAGCAGACGATCGGCTCGGCCTCTCGGGACGTCTTGGATGTCGAAGGCCCGGTGGTCAGGGCAGATGAACCAGTTGTGCTGGACAACAGCGCCCGCTGCTGGTCCATGAAGGCAGACAAACTGCACTCCAAGGCCGCCATTCTGGACTCCAGGCCAGAAGGCTCCACAGCTTTTGGCGCAGGCACAGAGGGACTCGGGCCCGACGCCAGCTCCCCCAAAGGGGAATCCTCGACGAGGATGGTGTCTGGGAACCGAGGCCGGTCCGCGGCCAGAACCTTCCGGGGGACCTTCGCAGGTCGCTCCTTCTCCGACACCTCGGACAAGTGTCTCGGGCTGCAGGACCAGGCCCGGGGAGCTCCCGGGAGGTTGGAACCATCCAAGGATGCCACCTTCAAGGGTTTCTTCTTCTTCTTGGGTTCCCTTGAGGGAGACCCCCTTTCTGAGGATGCAAGACGGTGCTTGGGTTCAGAGAATTCCACCCGAGATGTCGGGGCTTCAGATGAGGCCCTGGCCTTCGGAGACATCGGGAACTCGGGGAAAAACTTATTGTGCTGCTGTTGGCGGCTCCTGAGGGCCTTGCTAGACATCCTCTAGAGGCTGCCGGGTCGTGATCTGGCCCGAGCAAGCGAAGGCAGCAGTTGTGTGTGTCGGTCAAAGACATGATTTTAGAGCACCGATCACATTTCTTAAAACCACTGGTAGCCATGGAGGGAAAAAAGTACCCCTACGAGGTCGAAGATCCTCCAGGCTGCCAGCGAGAGAAAAAAGGCACAAAGGCACCAGAAAAAGAAAAGAACAAAATACTACACAAAAATTTAAACCGAACCAGATGCCGGGGCACAGAGGTCGGTAGGCGGGAAGTGTACCGGTGCAATACCAGAGGCAAATAGGAAACTTGGGAACAAAATAATCAACTTTTTCCAGGGACAAACCAGACAACATCTGAAGGGCTCCACGCAAAAAAGGAGGCTGAGCAAAATGGCACCCTTGGGCGGGAAGGGGACCACGCATGCATAGTGGCATCTCCCAAAGGCTTTCTTTGAAAGCTGGGGGGATGCTTCCGTGAGGGCTCCGTCAGTGCCGACATCACCCATATGTGAGGACTGACTTCCTGCTTGGTCCCGGAGAACACATGATTCATATATCAGTGATATGTATATGTGTGAATGGAAGACCATGTTGTTGCTTTCCAGCTGTTTCCTAGGGATATTGCTCTTAGATGAGTTACAGGTGTTGTCATGGTTCTTGTTTGATGAACCTTTATCCTGAGTTGAAAGGACAGACCATTGATAGCAGAACTGAATACATTCTACCAAGCTACTATTATCCTTTTACTCCTGAGGTTATTCTGTGCAAAATTTTGAAAAGTCTGCATACAATATTTTAAAATTCTGAATACTTTATTTATAATTCTTTTCTGCCCAACTTCCTCATCCTAAAACCTGGTTTCTCCCCATCAAAGGCTTGACACTCCTAAGCTTTCTCACTTCTCAGGCTTGAGCTTCCCCAGCAATCTCACTCTCCAATTTAGCTTGACTCTGTCCCTAGCTTTGCTCTCTCTACCCTCCCCTCCCCCCACCAAGCAGTTCAAATCCCAGTTTTCTCTGCCTCCCTCTCCAGGTGAACACCAAAAGCTCTCTCTCTCTCTCCCTCTCTCTCTGACCCATATTATTTTTCCTTCTGCCCCCCAATTTTCTCTCTCTGCTCCCCTGTTCTCTCTCTCCCTCTACTGCCCAGCAAGACCTCCAGCACTCTCTGTGTTTCCCCAAGTTTCTCTTTACCCCTTGGCAATACCCCTTTGTTCTCTCTCCATTCCTTATCTCTCTTCATCTCTTTGATCTATTCCACTCGGCACACATACATCTAAGTTTTTGTTCTCTCCCCAAGAAACTTTCCCCAGCTCTCTTTCTCAACCCCCCCATAGGTACACATGTTGTGCTTGTTCTAGGCCTTCCTAGTTGGCCCTCTGTCTCCCACCTGCATTGATCATGACTATATCAAAGTATATCCTCTGACATCTGGAGTTTGACTGTTGATTTCAGTCACATGGCTGTAAGGTGTCCCATGTGGTACAAATCAGCAATCAGGCCCAACGCAGTAGATGAGTAGGATGCAATCAAACATACAAACGTTCTCCTCGTCCTCTTTTGAGGGCCACCATGGGGGGGAGGGTGGCTATGTGAACCATCAGACTCCTGTGCAGAATTTTCCCAGTAGTACCTCTTTGAGATGGCAATACCCAAATGCTTTGGGTTGCAAGGCAAGAGTTGAGTTGGGTTGCAGAGCATCTTTGTTCAATTTGGTAGAACATGTGTGCCCTCATGCAATACAGTGTTTCAAGCATATAATTTATCTATAAAAGTTTTATAACATCTTAGTGACAAATATCATTGAAAATGGTTTACAATATTAATAAAATAACATTAAAAAAGGCATAGGAAAGTTCAGAGTTACAAAAATATATAAAAAATACCCTCTTTTCAACAGGTTAGGACAAAAGACAAGTAGTACTATAGACTGGTTGATATGGAAAGCCAAAACTACTTTTGGTATGAATTTAGGATGTGTCCTAACTATCCCATTTGGAATAAATTATGTATATGGTACCTATGACACTAGTGCTTATAGCTCACTGACTCTTCTGGCTACTACAAAAGCCACCTTCCAAGAGAGGTACTGAATGATGCAAAACATGGTCTTAATAGTTGTGCCAGGACTACATTCAGGTAACATGGCACCAGTGGTTTTTGACTAGGCTATTTTGTATTAAGTCCTTTTATAAAGCCAGAGAACAGAGTATATGGAGATAGGAAACATATTGATTCCCAAAATATGATAAGGCACCAAGGAGCACGTTCACTGATGATATCTTAAGACCTCCCTGAGATAGGAGAATAAGGTATTTCAAAGGGATTGTATTTAAACGGACCCTTATTTTTAGCTGTGTAACAGAGAGCAAATCATTTCCACTCAGAAATACAGGATTTTCTCATAGAACGTGTAATTGCAGAGATTAATACTTGCTGAATCTAAGGGGAGTGGGCCTAAGAACAAAACTAAACAGTGCTCAATATCCTGGTTGTTAAGGTTAGACTGAAAGCTGAGAAATCGTAGGGATCCCAAACTCTAGATAATCAGGTTTGAAGACAATTTCTACCTTATAGCTTTTCAACTGATTAATCTAGCAGCAGAGGAAAAGCATAGTTACTCACCCGGAACAGGTGTTCTCCAGAGACAGCAGGAATCAGTCCCTCACATATGGGGGACGTCGGCACCGATGGAGCCCACGCAGAGCATTTCCCCAGCTTTCAAAGAAAGCCTATGGGAATGCCAGCATGCATGCGTGATCCCATTCCCGCCCAAGCGTGCCATCTTTCTCAGTCAGGTACAAAGAAGATGGCAAAAATGGACAGCAACTCCAAGGAGAGGAGGGAGGATAGTGAGGACTGATTCCTGCTGTCCCTGGAGAACACCTGTTACAGGTGAGTAACTACGCTTGCTCCAGGAACAAGCAAGAACTCAGTCCTCATATATGGGACCCCTAGCTACAGGCTACCGAGGACCTGTAGGAAAAAGCACAGCAGAGCCATGAGTAACCACAAGGAAAACTGAAGACAGACCCCAAGTCCACGGAGAGCCATGTCTCTGGTAGCTAAACAAGAAGGGTTGGAGGGCAGGAGATGCTTAAACCCCGAACAGATTATGGAGTGCCACCTGGCCAAAGGCACTACCCCGATGGGACTCCCTCTCCAAGCAATAATGGGTCGTTAAGGTATGAGCGGAGGACCAGGTGGCAGTCTGGCAGATGTCCACCAGAGGAACTGAGCGGAGGCTTGCGACAAACATCGCCATCACTTGGACATTGTGCGCCGTGACCCAGCAGTCCAGTGGCAGCCCAGCCTGGGCATGGGCAAAGGCAATGCAGTCCACCACCCAAATGAACAAGGTCCGCTTCGTGACCGCCTGTCCCAGATAGCTGGGATCGTAGGAGACAAAAAGCTGCCCAGATTTTCAGTGGCCCTCAGTCCGCTGCAAATAGAAGGATAGGGCCCTCTT
This sequence comes from Ichthyophis bannanicus, assembly GCA_033557465.1. Classification (NCBI taxonomy): domain Eukaryota; kingdom Metazoa; phylum Chordata; class Amphibia; order Gymnophiona; family Ichthyophiidae; genus Ichthyophis; species Ichthyophis bannanicus. The sequence goes on along the minus strand of CM066035.1, from coordinate 171,211,526 downwards.
GCAGTCCAGGGTATGGAGAACGGCCGATGCCAGGTCAGCATGGGGCCTCAGGAAGAAAGTGGGCAACACCACCTCCTGGTTGAGATGGAAGTTCGAGACAACCTTCGGGAGGAACTTGGGGTGAGTCCGAAAAACAACCCTGTTCTTGTAGAACCTGGTGTATGGCACCTCGGCCATCAGGGCTTGGAGATCGCTGACTCTACGGGCAGAGGTGAGCGCCACCAGGAAGGCCATCTTCCAGGATAAGCGGCACAAGGAGTAAGTAGCCAGCGGCTCAGAGGGTGGCTTGGTCATCAGAATGCGGACCACATTAAGAACATAAGATATGCCATACTGGGTCAGACCAAGGTCCATCAAGCCCAGTATCCTGTTTCCAACAGTGGCCAATCTAGGTCATATGTACCTAGCAGTTTCCCCAAAAGACACAGGTTCCACAATGCTTGTACTGGGTCAAGCACTGATATCCTGGGTCCCTTCTTAATAATGGTTTATGGACCTTTCCTCCAGGAACTTGTCCAAACCTTTTTTAAACCCAGCTACACTAACAGCCTTTACTACATCCTCCGGTAACAAATTCCAGAGTTTGATTACACGTTGAGTGGAAAAATATTTTATTTTATTAGTCTTAAATAGTTTACCCTGTAGCTTCATTGCATGTCCCCTAGTCTTTCTATATTCTGATAATGTAATCAATTGATCTACATTTACCAATTCCACTCCGTTCATTAATTTATAGACTTCTATCATATCTCCCCTCAGCCGTCTCTTTTCCAGGTTAAAGAGCCCTAACCTTTTTAGTCTTTCTTCATAGGCGTATCCTTCCATCCCCTTTACCATTTTGGTGGCTCTTCTCTGAACCTTTTCTAATAACGCTTATCCTTTTTAAGATACGGCGACCAGAATTGCACACAATATTCAAGGTGCGGTCTCACCATGGAACGATATAGAGGCATTATAATATCTTTTGTTTTATTTTCCATTCCTTTCCTTATGATATCTAGCATTCTATTTGCTCTCTTGGCCGCCGCTGCACACTGGGCCGAGGGTTTTAACATGTTATCCACAATGACGCCTAAATTTTTTCCTGGGTGGTGGTTCCTAATGTGGAACCTTGCATCTTGTAACCATAGTTTGGGCTGTTCTTCCCCTAGGTACACAACTTTGCACTTGTCCACATTACATTTCATCTGCCATTTTGATGCCTAGTCTTCCAATTTATCAAGATCTTCTTGCAATTTTCCACAATCCTCTTGAGTTTTAACAACTTTAAATAGTTTTGTGTCATCTGCAAATTTGATAACCCCACTCGTTATTCCACTTTCCAGGTCATTTATAAATATGTCAAAAAGCAGCGGACACAGAACAGATCCCTGGGGTACACCACTATTCACCTTTCTCCATTGGGAAAATTGGCCATTTAGCCCTACCCTCTGCATTCTATCTTTTAACCAGTTCCTGATTCGCAATAGTACACTGCCTCCTATCCCATGACTCTTTAGGTTTGCCAAAAGTCTCTGATGAGGGACCTTGTCAAAGGCTTTCTGAAAGTTCAGATACACTATATCAACCGACTCACCTTTCTCCACCTGTTTATTCACACCTTCAAAAAATCATAACAAATTAGTAAGACAAGATCTTTCTTGTCTAAAGCCATGTTGGCTGTCTCCCATTAGGCCGTGACTATCTACATGCTGAGTAATTTTGTTCTTTATGATGGTTTCTACCATTTTTCACGGTACTGACGTCAGGCTCACTGGTGTGTAGTTTCCCGGATCACCCCTGGAACCCTTTTTAAAAATTGGCGTTACATTGGCGATCCTCCAATCTTCAGGTATTACAGATGATTTTAATGAAAATTCACAGATTACTAATAGCAGGTCTGCAATCTCATATTTCAGTTCTTTCAACACACTTGGATGTATACCATCCGGCCCAGGTGATTTGCTACTCTTCAGTTTATCTAATAGTTGTAATACATCTTCCCGATGTATCGATATTTCCTTCAATTCTTCCGCACCTTTAAATACTACTGCAGTCATGGGTAACATCCCTACATCTTCCTCAGTAAAGACCGAAGCAAAGAATTCATTCAGTCTCTCCGCTATCGCCTTGTCGCCTCTTAGTGCCCCTTTAACCCCTCTATCATCTAATGGACCAACTGACGCTCTCACAGGTTTTTTGCTAGGAATGTACTTGAAAAAGTCTTTATTTCGTGTTTTGGCTTCCGCAGCAAGCTTCTTCTCAAATTCTCCCTTTGCCTGCCTTATCAATGCCTTGCATTTGACTTGCCAGTGCTTGTGCTGTTTCCAGGTTTCGTCTTTTGGCTCTTTTTTCCATTTCCTGAAAGGTGCTTTTTTGGCAACAACAGTCTCTCTGACCTCACCTTTAAACCATACTGGCAGTTTTTTGGACTTCCTTCCACTTTTCTTAAAGCATGTAAATACAGCTGGTCTGGGCTTCCAAGATAGTAGTTTGAGGTCCCATTCCGCTGGGGGCGGGCGAATAGGGGGTTTGGAGAGGAGCAAGCTCCGCATGAAATGAGAGACAAGGGGCTGCTCCGAGAGGGGTTACCCTCGATGGGATGATGGTTCGCAGAGATCACGCTTAGGTGAACTCTGAGAGTGAGATGTTAGCCCAGACTGTGAGAGATGGAGCAAGTATTGCAGAACAGAGTGTATTGGGCAGGAGAACGGGTTCACGTGGTTCTCCAAACACCACACTGAACACCTGTACCACTTGAAGGAATAAGCCCATCTCGTCGAGTCCTTATGAGAGGCCAGTAGAATGTCCTTGACCTCCCTGGGGAGATGAAGGGGAGCTAAGGTGACCCATTCAGCAGCCAAGATGTAAGGGACAGGGACTCCAGATTGGGGTGGAGGAGACCCGGTGACCTCTCAAGAGGGACCGGGGGTTCCTTCGAGATACGAAGCAGCAGAAGGAACCACTGCTGTCTGGGCCACAAGGATCATCGAGGCCCTGTTCTGCTGGATCTTGAGAAGGGTCTGTGCTATCAGTGGCGTGGGATGGAAGGCATATAGCAGGCCCGTCGGCCATGAGAGGAGGAAAACATCTGGAGTCACCCGGCTCAGGTGCAGATAGGGACCCCAAACCGGAGAAGGTGATCATTGGCTGGACTGGCAAAGAGGTCCAGGTCCAGGGTGCCCCAGAGCTGGAATAGCCGCTGTGCTATTACGGGCTCAGGCAGCTGGAGGGCTCTGCTCAGTTGATCCACCAAGGCATTGCCTTGGCCCGGGAGATAGACGACTCTGAGGATAATGTCCTGGCTCACCGCACATGAGCACAGGGTCACTGCATCCTGGCAGAGGCTGTAGGAGCCGGTACTTCCTTGTTTGTTCAAGTAGAACATAGTAATCTGATTGTCTGTCTGCACGAGCACCACCTGTTGCCGCAGCCGATGCCAAAATGCCTTCAGTGCGAGGAGGGGGGCTTGGAGCTCCAGCAGGTTGATCTACTGCTGATTCTCCTCAGGGGACCAGGCCCCCTGAGTGTGCGGCTCCTTCTAATGAGCCCCCCAACCCGAAAGGGAGGCATCCATCATCAGGGCTGCATGGGGCAGGGGGGTTGGGATCTGGAAGGGCATGTCCTAGAGCAGGTGTTGTGTGTCCTGCCACCAGACCAAGGACTCCGCCATCCGAGGTGAGACCGAGATGGTGTCCCAGAGTCGACCTGTTGCCTGGGCCCACTGTGCGCGGAGGCAACACTACGCTGTCCGCATGTTGAGATGGGCGTTGGGCACAACATGGACCATGGAGGCCATGTGGCCGAGGAAGTGCCACATGTCGGACACCAAGGAAACAAGGCGGTCTGCCCTCTCCTGGGGGAAGGCAGCCTTGGCTTGGAGTGCATCCAAGCTAGCCCCTATGAACTCCAGGGATTGCACTGGAGTAAGGTGAGTTTTTGGGTGGTTGACCAAGACGCCTAAATGCTGTAGAAGCCGGATGGTGCAGCCTGTGGCATGCAGGGCCTCCGAGGCTGTGTCTCCTTTATGAGCCAGTCGTCTACGTAAGGATAAACGAAGGCACCTTGGAGACAGAGGTGGGCCGCCACCACCGCAAGACACTTGGTGAAGACCCATGGTGCAGAGGCGAGGCCAAAGGGGAGCACCCTGTACTAGTAGTGATTGCCTCCTACCACAAACCGCAGGTACTATCTGTGGTTGGGGTGGATGAGGATGTGGGTGTAAGCATCCTTTAAATCCAAGGAGCATAGCCAATCGCTCTGCTGGAGGTAGGGCAGCAGTGTTCCAAGGGAGAGCATTTTGAACTTCTCTCGCAGCACCAGGAATTTGTTCATGGTTACTCAGGTCGACAATGGGCCTGAGACCCCCTGTTCTTTTCGGGACGAGGAAGTATCTGGAGTAGAACCCTCTTCCTCTTAGGTGAGATGGTATGAGCTTCACCGCCCCGTCTTTGAGGAGGCCTGCGAACTCCTGAATTAGTAAGGACAGCAGCAGAATGGGATAGTGTTGATTTTTGTGACAACGGCAACACCACCAAACTTAAACTGCACGGAAGAAAGGCCCGGCAGTCTACTTCTGTATCTTGCCATGAAAACCCAATGGATAGTTACAACAAAACAAATTGTGCTATGGTGCTAGAAGATGAGACCCCCAGGTCGGAAGGCACTCAACTAGCTACTGGGGAAGAGCTGAAGACTTTTCAGAGTAAAGCCAGCATTGATGATGTGGTTGGATCAAAGCCCTCGGGAAGTCTGACTGCTGATGTAGCTGCGCATGAAATGAGAGTCAGAAGCTGTAAAGATGTCTTACACATTGGAACATGGAACGTACGAAGCATGAACCAAGGGAAGTTGGAGGTGGTCAAGAATGAAATGGAACGTGTACAACTTGATCTGTTGGGTGTCAGCGAACTGAAATGGATTGGCATCGGGCACTTTGCATCAGATGATCACATGGTCTACTATGCTGGAAATGAAAGACAAAGAAGAAATGGTGTTGCATTTATAATAAAGAAGAAACTTGCAAGAACTATAATGAAATACAGTGCAGTCAGCGAATGCTTAATCTCTATTCGTCTACGAGGATTGCCTATCAACACAACTATAATTCAAGTATATGCCCCAACAACAGCTGCAGAGGAGAATGAAATTGAAGAGTTCTATGAACAAGTACAAGCTGAAATTGACAGAACATGCAAACAGGATACCCTGATAGTCATGGGTGACTGGAACGCAAATGTTGGCAACAAAGAAGAAGGCAAAGTAGTTGGAAAATATGGACTTGGCAACAGAAATGAAGCTGGAGAAAGACTGAGAGAATTCTGCAAAACCAATGATCTATTCATCTCAAACACCTTCTTCCAGCAACACAAGCAGCGACTGTACACATGGACTTCACCCAATGGATTGTATAAAAATCAAATTGACTACATCTGTGGAAGTCAACGATGGAAAATCTCTATAACATCAACAAAGACAAAACCTGGAGCTGACTGTGGTACAGATCATCAACTACTAGTATGCAAACGCAAGCTAAAGTTGAAAAAGAGCAAACCACTCATGAATGCAGCAAAATATGACCTTGAGAATATACCACTGGAATTTAAAGACTGCCTGCAAAATCGATTTGCTGCTTTAGATACAAATGACAGAGCTCCGGAAGAGTTATGGAATGACATCAAGAAGGTTGTGTTGGAAGAAAGCGAGAAGTCTCTACAAAAGGTGAAAAAGCAAAAACGGCCAAAACGGATGACGGAAGAAACTCTGAAAATTACCCAGAAACGCAGAGAAGCTAAAGCCAGAGGAGAAAGAAAGACAATCGCAGAACTCAACAGAGATTTCCAACGTGCAGCAAGACAGGACAAGGAAAAGTACTACAATGACGCATGCAAGGAAATAGAAGCAGAAACTATTAGAGGAAGAACAAGATCGGCTTTCCTAAAGCTACGAGAGTTAAAGAAAAAGTTCCAGCCTCGAATTGGAATGTTACAAGATGCTCAAGGTTCTATGTTGAATGATGCTGAGAAGATCAAGAAAAGGTTGAAGGAATATACAGAGTTTTTATATGATAAAGATCAAGTGGACCAACAGCCGTTTCAACCTATACCTTATGATCGGGAACCATTGGTGATGAAAGAAGAAGTTGATGCAGCATTGAAAGCCTTATCAGAGAACAAAGCACCAGGCATTGATGGCATTCCTATAGAAGTATTGCAGCAATCTGATGCAGCTGTTACCGTACTTACAAGGCTCTGCCAAGAAATATGGAAGACAACACCATGGCCAACTGACTGGAAAAGATCTGTGTTTATACCAATAATAAAGAAAGGTGATCCAACTGACTGTGGAAATTATCGAACAATCGCTCTGATCCCACATGCCAGCAAGCTTCTACTGAAGATTATTCAAGAGAGACTACAACCATACCTGGAACAAGAACTACCTGAAGTGCAAGCAGGGTTCAGGAAAGGGCGAGGAACAAGAGACATCATTGCGGATGTGAGATGGATCCTTGAAAAGACTAAAGAACACCAAAAGGATATCTATTTGTGCTTTATCGACTATAGCAAGGCTTTTGACTGTGTAAACCATGAGAAACTCTGGGCCACATTAAGAAGCATGGGTATACCAGAACACCTGATTGTTCTCTTGCGCAATCTGTACATTGATCAAGAAGCAACAGTTCGAACAGAACAGGAGAAACAGAATGGTTTAAAATAAGCAAAGGTGTAAGGCTGCATACTTTCCCCCTACCTGTTTAATTTATATGCAGAACAAATCATCAGAGAAGCAGGATTGTATGAAGACAACAGAGGTGTGAAGATTGGTGGAAGACTCATCAACAACCTTCGCTATGCTGATGATACTACATTACTGGCTGAAAGTGAAGATGATCTGAAACATTTGCTTCTCACAATCAAAGAACATAGTCTCAAAATGGGCCTGCACCTTAATGTAAAGAAGACAAAGATCATGACAACTGGCATAATCAACAGGTTCATCGTTGAAGGAGAAGAAATTGAAATTGTGAACAACTTTAACCTACTTGGATAAACTATCAATAAAGAAGCAACAAGCAGTCAAGAAATCAAACGACGCATTGCTCTTGGCAGAATGGCTATGAAAGACCTAGATAAGATTCTCAAGAGCAGAGATATCTCTCTCCATACAAAGATTCGACTTGTTCAAGCCATGGTATTTTCAATAACATCATAGGATGTGAAAGCTGGACAGTGAAAAAGACAGACAGGAAGAAAATTGATGCCTTTGAATTATGGTGCTGGCGACGAATACTGTGTATACCATGGACTGCCCGAAGAACAAACCAGTCGGTACTAGAGGAGATCAAACCTAAGCTTTCTTTAGAAGCTCAGATGACAAGACTTCGACTTTCATACTTTGGACACATCATGCGAAGAGAGAGATCAGAGAAAGACATCATGATTGGCAAGATAGAAGGTCAATGCAAAAGAGGAAGGCCAGCAATGAGATGGATCGATACAATAACAGCAGCTATGGGTACCAGTCTGTCAACAATGAACCGCCTGACTGAAGACCCAACACAATTTAGGATAGCTATCCAGAGGGTCGCCATGAGTTGACTCTGACTCGACGGCACTTAACAACAACAACAGTGCAGGAGAAGCCACTGGGGCTCCCTGGGAAAGTAGGGGGGAGGTGGCTGGTCCAGATGGAGGAGGTAACCCTCCCGGATGACCTGAAGAACCCACATGTCGGTGGTGATGGAGTCCCACCTATGGGCAAAGTAGACAAGCCCCCCCCCCCCCCCATCGGCAGCTCACATCCAGCAGTCAAGAGGCTATGCTGGGGGCGTCAAAACCCCGAGCCCAGCTGTGCTGGAGCCAGCGGCTAGATCAGATCTTTGGTCCTTTGGGCTTGCAAGGCACCTGGCCGGAGCCCTTACCCTGACCACCCTACGGAGGGTATCCCCTGTAAGGTTGGCCCTTCCTGAGGAAGAAGGGTTTCTTCCCTTGCGGCTTTTTCCTAGGAAGGGTAGAGGTCTTCCTGGAGAGCAGAGTACGGATGACGTACTTGGTCTCAATTTCAGCAACTTTGCCCTCCCTAGGCTTACCAAAGAGCTGCTCCCCGAGGCAAGGGACGTTGAGGAACTTTTCCTGGACCCACTGCTCCAAGTTGGAGAACTGGAGCAAAGCCTGCTGGTGGGCACCGCTGCCGACCACAGTCACTCATGCGGAGAACTCAAAGACATTGTAGGGGGCTCGTGAAAGGTATATGGAGCACTCACCAACTGACCTCGAGCGTGCCTGGAAACGCCAGAGGTGGTCCCCATCAACACCCGCCGCAAATCCCCCGAGTTCTTTGGTGAGGTCTCAGAGGAACATACCAATGTAGAATTGGTAGAGCTGGATGCAGCATGCTAGCATGGAGCCCTGGTAACATTTGTGCCCAAGAGAGTTGAGGACGTGAGACTCTCTGCCCGGAGGGACTGAAGAGTGAGTCTTCGGGCTCTTCTGCTTGCACCTGGCCGACTAGACGACCGTGGAGGTGTGGGGAAGCTGTTCCTTCTGAAAACCCGATCCCCGCTGAACCCTGTACATGGAGTCCAAGCATTGGCTGACAATTGGGATAGAAGCCAGGGTCTCCCACATGTGGAGAAGGAGCCTGTTAAGGATGGAGGGGACCGTAACTGTGAGGGTTTCCCTCGGTGGTGCCTCATATTGGAGGATATCGAGCTCCTCCGCTCAAGACTCCTCCTCTGACTCAGTGGTAAGTGCGAGGGCCCGCACCATATCACGGTCAAACTCAATGAAAGATGTCCTCAGGTGGAGACTGCTGCCTCTTGGCAGGGATGGATCTGAGGGGAGGTCTCAGTAAGTCCACGTCTCTGGTGAAGTGTCCCCACCAGATTCCCACTTAGAATAATCTTTGGAGGACTTGAGATCGGGCGGCTCAAGGTGGGTTGATGAACCGTGCCAGGCTCCCAAGGCCAGAGCCTGTCCGGAGCCAGAGGCGCTTGCCCAAGATGATCTCGTACCCAAGGAACGGGAAGGAGATCAAGACCCTCACCGAGGATCCTCATGAGACATCTGGTTCTCAGGGATCACTGTGGTGGCCTGGGGAGTCCTCGAGGTCGAGGTCCCTGCAGTCTCATGGCATGTGCCGGTAGGGTCAAGCATCTGCACCTGCTGGGCAGCGAGGAACGCAGAAATGCTACATTCCAAGGTCAGCATTCGGACTCCCACTTGGGAATGGGGCCCTGCAACACCAACGTCAGGATGACCAGCTTAGGTATCGAGGAGGAGAGGGGGTCCTCGCTGGGACGACTCTTGGGAGACCAGGTGCCATCGCCGGAGGCCTCTGCATTGGTTCAAGCTACCTTTCTCGGTTGCTCCCTCTCAGACTCTTCGGACTGGTGTAGGGGGCTGAGGGACTGGGCACGTGATTTCTCATGCTGGTCCAGCTTCCCCGGACGACGTCTGCACAGCCTTCTTCTTCCGCTCACGCTCGGGGGACCCATGGTCAGAATGCCTGTGGGCCCATGGAGGAACCTTGAGTTGCAGGGCCTTGGAGCGCGAGGCTACCGGGATCAAGTCTGCCTTATTGAAGATATCGTCTAGCTTCTGCTGGCGACTCTGGATGGCCTTAGAGGACATCTTTTTGCATAAGGAGCTCTGGGTCATGATCGGTGCCCAGACACCGGAGACAGCAGTCATGGGTGTCTGTGAAAAACATTTTTGGAGCACCGATCGCATTTTTTGAAACTGGAGGCCATTGGGGCAAAAAGGACCCCTGCGAGGTCGAAGACGCTCGACGTGGCCAGCGGTTAAAAAGGGCGCGAAAGTGCTAAGGTAGAAAAGAAGGGAAAAATGGATCCTGAGAGCGACTGCCGAAGCAGCAATGCTCGAGAGGCGGAAGGGGGAACCGGCGCTAAGCGGAAAGCACAAAAATGTACTTAGTGAAGAAAAAACATTTTCTGGGGAAGAGACGCATGTCCGAAGGGCTCCGCAGAAAATGGGAGACTGAGTAAGATGGCACCCTTGAGCAGAAAGAGGACCACACATGCATGGTGGCATTCCCAAAGGCTTTCTTTGAAAGCTGGGGAAATGCTCCACGCGGGCTCTGTCAGCGCAGTCACCCATATGTGAGTTCTGACTTCCTGCTTGTTCCTGAAGAACCCAATTTATCTTGGCCAATGCAGAGCTATGAGGATCATGGTGCCTTTCTCTTCCTCAGGTTTGCAAAGGGTTGTGGCCATCAGATGAATCAGGTGAGATGAATACATCCAGCTTATTGCTACAGCGTAATGTTCTATTCTGTCCATGGCTGGTCTCCTTGAGCAGAAATGTGGTCGTTTTTTTTTTTTGTTTTGCTAGATGTAAATAGGTCTATTTAGCTCTTGCAGCTTGAGAAACGGTTTGCAGATGTACATTATTTAATAACTAGTGTGACCCACAAGGGTCAGAGAACTCCTACCACAGCCAAATTATTCAGTCACAGCCCAAGTTAAAACTCTGTCAGGGAAAGGGGGGGAGGGCTAGAAACAAACTCAGAGAAAAAGAAAACACATGGTTCCTTTCAAGGTAAGGCTTCACAACTAGTGTTCACTCCCCTGCCAGCCACTGTGACCTAAATATACAAGGAAGAGAAATGGGGAAAGGGAACCCTACCAGTTTTGGGTCCGCCATAAGGTTGGTCAATTCACCTGAAAGTGGATTACCTTTCATGGGTGGGGGTCCCGGGTGAGGCAGGCTCTCAATGGGGCAGGGTGTGTTATGGGGTCTATAGAATGTTACCCATCTCTCTCTACAGGCAGTATCAACAGTTCCCTTTAAGAGAATCTGCAGCCCAGAGTTCAGGGCTGAGACAGTGTGGCTCAGAGGGAGAGGTTAAGAACCCAGCAAGCTGCAGGAGGGAGAGGAGCCCATGGAGCCAGAAGTCCTTCTAAGGAAAGCCATGCAAAGAGGTTTTGAGGTAGGAACTTTAACTAGGGCTGAAGTAGAGCTTGTGGAGGCTTAACAAGCTGGGACAGAAGTAAAGCTGATTTTGGTTTCCTTGAACTACTATCTGTTCTGGGTTTTGCTTTGTTGAGGTTTAAAAAGCTGGAACAGAATAAAAACTAATTTTGTTTTTCCTGAACTGCTGTCTGGCCTGTGTTTTAAAGAAAATCTCCTCCCACTGCATGCATTCCTCTTCGTCACCAGGAAAGCGTAGTTACTCACCTGTAACAGGTGTTCTCCAGGAGCAGCAGGAATCAGTCCTCACATATAGGGTGACGTCGGCGCCGACGGAGCCCTCGCGGAGCAATTTTCCCCAGCTTTCAAAGAAAGCCTTTGGGAATTGCAGTGCGCATGCGCGGTCCTCTTCCCGCCCAAGGGTGCCATCTTGCTCAGTCTGATGACATAGCTAAAAGACAGCAAAGAATTAGCAAAAAACGAAAGCATAGAACTGCAACTCCAAGGGGAGGAGGGAGGGTTGTGAGGACTGATTCCTGCTGCTCCTGGAGAACACCTGTTACAGGTGAGTAACTACGCTTTCTCCAGGACCAAGCAGGAAGTCAGTCCTCACATGTGGGACTCCCAAGCTTAAGGCTACCGGAGACCCTAAGCACAAAAATGAGCTCCCTCAAGCGCAGTAGCACAGAAGGAAGGAATCTTCTCTGAATATGTCTCCAACCGGTAGCCCAACATCCGGGATGGAGGGTAGGAGTTGCCTATACCTCATAGAGGTTACGGAGGACTGCCTGTCTGAAAGCACTGTCCCTGCGGGACTCCCTCTCCAGGCAGTAATGGGCTGCAAAAGTCTGGCTTGAAGACCAAGTAGCGGCCCGGCAGATGTCTGCCAATGGAACAGAGCGGAGGTAAGCCACCGACGTAGCCTTCGCCCGAACACGATGAGCTGTGACTCTACCTTCCAACACGAGGCCGGCTGCCTCGTAAGCCCAAGCGATACAGTCAGCAATCCAGATGGACAGAGTATGCTTGGAGACAGGGAGCCCCAACTTGTTGGGGTCATAAGACACGAAGAGCTGAACAGACCTTCGGTGCTCCCGCGTACGGTCAAGGTAGAAGGTCAACGCCCTTCTACAGTCCAGGGTATGCAGGACCATTTCAGCTCAGCTGGAGTGTGGCCTGGGAAAGTAGGTCGGAAGTACCACCTCCTGGTTGATGTGAAAAGGGGATACCACTTTGGGCAGAAACTTAGGGTGAGTCCGTAGGACTACCCGGTTCTTGTAGAACCTAGTGTAAGGAGGATCAGACACTAGGGCCTGCAACTCACTAACGCGTCTAGCAGAAGTGAGGGCTACCAAGAACAAGGTTTTCCACGAAAGAAAACGAAGAGGACAGGTAGCCATAGGCTCAAAAGGCGGACAGGTAATACGCTGCAAAACCGCATTGAGATCCCAGTCCGGGGCTGGCGGGCGCAAAGGTGGCTTAAGGAGAAGGAGGCCTCTGAGAAAACGAGCCACCAGAGGGTGGCTGGAAAGAGGTCTACCATCCACCGGCATGTGATGCGCAGAAAGAGCACTGAGGTGGACCTTGACCGAGTTGGACTTAAGTCCAAGGTTAGAGAGAGAGAGCAAGTACTGCAAGACCACTGATGCTGAACAGGAGAAGGGATCTTGAGACTGCTGAGTACACCAGACTGAGAACCGACGCCACTTTAGAGCGTAGGACTTCCGGGTGGAGGGCCTCCTGGAGGCCAAGACGACCTCCTCCACATCTGGAGGTAGCTGCAGAGGAGCAAGGACTACCCTTTCAGCAGCCAGGCCATCAGATGAAGGGACCGGAGGTTGGGGTGTAGGAGAGTCCCCTGATCCTGCGACAGGAGGTCGGGCTGAAACCCCAGGGGAAGAGGAGTGTCCACCGCCAGCTGCATCAGAAGCGGGAACCAAGGTTGTCTCGGCCACCGGGGAGCCACTAGGATCATCGATGCTTTGTCTCTGAGAACCTTGAAGAGCATCCGAGACACCAGTGGCATGGGAGGAAAGGCATAGAAAAGGCCGGTGGACCATGGAATCAGAAAAGCATCCGCCGCTACTACTCGGAGAGGATGCGGCTGTCGAGAGCAGAATCTGGGCAGCTGCCGGTTCAGAGGACTGGCAAACAGATCCATGGTGGGGAGACCCCACTTGAGAAAGATTTGCTGAACCACCATCGGATCCAGCCTCCACTCGTGTGGCTGGAGGATCCTGCTGAGCTTGTCGGCCAGGTAATTTTCTTGACCGGGGAGATAGACAGCCCTGAGGAGGATGCTGTGGCGGACTGCCCAAGAGCATAGCTGTTGCGCCTTCTGACAGAGGAGGAAGGAGCCTGTTCCGCCTTGTTTGTTTACGTAGAACATGGCAACCTGGTTGTCCGTCTGTATCAGCAGCGACTGGTGGGACACCAGGTGAGAGAAGGCTCTGAGCGCTAGGCGGATGGCTCTGAGCTCCAGGAAGTTTATCTGTTGAGCAGACTCCCAAGGAGTCCAGAGGCCTTGAGTACATGACCCTTGGCAATGTGCTCCCCAACCCAGGAGGGAAGCATCGGTCGTCAGGACCTGCGAATGCGGAGGAGGCTGAAAAGCCACCTCTAGCACTAGGTTTGGTAGATGAAGCCACCATCGCAGAGATGAGACCAGCTGGTCGGAGATCTGTACGGAGTCCGCTAGGCTCCCCGTGGCTTGATGCCATTGATTGCGAAGGCACCACTGAGCAGGACGCATGTTCAGTCGGGCATTGGGGGTCACATGGACCGTGGAAGCCATATGGCCGAGCAGTCGCAGAAAGTGCCTGGCAGAGACCAGCGCATTGCTGTGAAAGTGGCTGGCGAGATCCATGAGCCGCCTGGCCCTGTCTAGAGGGAGGAAGGCCCGCGCCTAAAGTGTGTCCAACCTGGCGCCGATGAACTCGAGATTTTGAGAGGGGAGCAAAGTGGACTTTGCGAAGTTTATGACAAAACCCAAGTGCTGGAGCAGAGCCACAGTGCGATGAGTGGCCTGAGCGGCCTCTGTTGAAGATGGGGCTCTGATGAGCCAGTCGTCCAGGTATGGGAACACAAACAGACCTTGAAGTCTTAGATAGGCCGCCACCACTGCGAGGCATTTGGTGAACACCCTGGGGGCGGAGGATAGGCCAAAGGGCAGTACTCTGTACTGGTAATGATTTCCTCCCACAACAAATCTGAGATATTGTCTGTGGTCTGGATGAATGAGGATATGAGTATACGCATCCTTCAGATCCAAGGAGCATAGCCAGTCTCCCTGCTGGAGGTAGGGCAGCAGGATTCCAAGGGTAAGCATCTTGAACTTTTCCTTTGCAAGGAACTTGTTGAGGTTTCGCAAGTCCAGGATGGGTCTGAGGCCTCCTGTTCTTTTTGGAATCAGGAAGTACCTGGAGTAAAATCCTTGGCCATTCAGGTGGTGGGGCACCGGTTCCACGGCTTGTTCCTGAACGAGACTTGCTAACTCCTGAAGGAGTAAGTCCCTGTGCAAAGGGAGTCTGGGAGGCTCCCCTGGAAAGTAGGAGGGAGGTACCTGGTGAAAGTGAAGAAGATAGCCCTTTTGAACTATGTGAAGTACCCAGGTATCTGTGGTGATGTTGGACCACCTGTGGGCAAAGTGGACTAGCCGGCCTCCTGTGCTGAGAGAAACCAGCTGAGGGGGAGAGGCTATGCTGAGGAAGTCAAAAGACCCCACCCTGCTGAGCAGGGGCCGGTGGTGCAGGCTTGGGGGCTTGCTGCCTACGGGACCCATTACCCCGTCCCTTGGCCTGCTTGCCCTGTGGGGGAGCTGCTGAGGCCTGATACTGAGGGTAGTATTTATAGGCAGCACCTTTCCTCGGGTAAAAGGGCTTTTTCCCCGAGGCCTTCTTCTTTTGAGAAGGGGCAGAGGTCTTCCTTGAGAGACGAGTCCTGGTGAGAGTCTCCGTCTCGATTTGTGCAGCCTTCTCATCCATGGGCTTGCCAAAGAGGTTATCACCTCGGCAGGGGACATCGACCAACTTGTCCTGTACCCAGGGCTCGAGGTCGGACATCTGAAGCCAAGCCTGGCGGCGTCCACCGATGCCGGCCGCAGCTACTCGAGCCGAAGCCTCAAAACCATCATAGGCTGCGCGAGATATAAACTTGGAGCACTCTCGAATACCAGTAGACAAGGTTTGGAACCTCTGCAAAGGTTCGTCGGAGAGACCAGCAGAGACACCCGGCTATTTCTTTAGCGAAGTCCCGGAGATACATGCCCATGTAGAGCTGGTAAGTCTGGACTCGACAAGCAAGCATAGAGCCCTGGAAGCACTTCCTACCGAGGGCATCCAGGCTTCGGGCTTCCCGACCAGGGGGCACCGAGGAGTGCATTTTTTGACTCTTAAGTCTATGCATGGCCGATTCCACCACCATGGAATGGTGCGGTAGTTGTGCCTTTTGGAAGCAGGGCTCTTGCGGACTCGATAAATGGAATCGACCCGCTTGCTTAACACCGGCGACGACGCCGGGCTCTCCCACATGCGGAAAAGAAGTCGTTCCAGCATCGGAGGAACCGGTACAATAAAGGCCTCCTTCGGGGGAGAGTCATATTGGAGGGCATTGAGTTCTTCGACTCGAGGTTCCTCCTCGGGATCCGCGGGGAAGGTCAAAGCCTTGGCCATATCCCTCACGAAGTCCGAGAACCGGGTATCCTCCTGGGGGGACCGTCTCCGAGGTTCGGACTCGGGGGAGTCCGAAGGGACACACCGAGTCCGAAAGGAACCAGGTGACTCTTCGTCCTCGGATCCCCAAGCCGACTCCTCGGAGGAGGAGTCGAGCAGCTCCGGTCGGGCGGGCACCGATGCTATCCGCTCTGACGCCGAGGGAGTCGGCGTCGACGACCTCGGTCCCGAACGGGAGGCCGAAGGAGACCTCGACCGAGGATCGACTCGAGCCCTCATGGACTCGAGGATCGGCTCGGTCTCCGGGGTCAACTTAGAGGTCGACGTCCCGGCGGTCAGGGCAGAAACACCGGCGAGGCCAGCGATCAATACCCGCTGCTGGTCCATGAAGGCAGTCAGACTGCTCTCCAAGGCCGTCAACCTGAGTCCGAGCTCAGGAGACCCAGCAGCCCCCGACTCGGGCCCCGGCGGCGTCGGGCCCGACGTCGGGTCCTTCGGAGGCGAGTCAACGAGGACAACAGTACTCACGTGAGCGGGCAAGTCCACCTCGAGTCGAGGATGTTTTGACGGCCTCTCCACCTCCGAGGACCCGGGACGGGAATCGGGGCTATGCGACCTGGCCCTCGAGGGACCAGGAGCGTCCACCGATCCCGCCCTCGCGGGTTTCTTCTTCCGATGATATTCCCGGGTAGGAGACCCCCTTTCCGAGGAACTTCGACGATGCTCAGGACCAGAGTCCCGAGACGTCGAACCCTCTGACGAGGTCCGAGCCCGGCCGGAGTCAGAGAAGATACGCTCCAGCTGATGCTGCCGACTCCTCAACGCTTTTGAGGACATTTTGCCACATGGACCAGAGATCATGGAGTCATGATCGGGTCCGAGGCAGCGGAGGCAGAAGTCATGAGTGTCTGTAAGAGACATGAGTTTCTTACAGAGGTCACACTTTTTAAAGCCGCTGGCAGCCATCGGGGGAAAAAGGGCCCCTGCGAGGTCGAAAGACCGGGCTGCCAGGGAAAAGGGAAAAAGGAAAAAGGCGTGAAATCTGTCACGAAGGACAAAAAAATGAAAAATAAGGAACGGACTCGCAACCGGCGTCGCAAGTCCGGGCGGGAAAAGAACCGGCGTCGAACCGAAGAAAAAAGAGAAAAAAAATCAACTTTTCGGCGGGGATTCACAGACAAAATCTGTAGGGCTACGCGGAAAAAAGAAGACTGAGCAAGATGGCACCCTTGGGCAGGAAGAGGACCGCGCATGCGCACTGCAATTCCCAAAGGCTTTCTTTGAAAGCTGGGGAAAATTGCTCCGCGAGGGCTCCGTCGGCGCCGACGTCACCCTATATGTGAGGACTGACTTCCTGCTTGGTCCTGGAGAACCCAGCATTCACCCCACCAATTTCCATTAAGGTGCGTGACGCAGAACTCCTCTGCAAGACCACAGTGAGATACCTGGGAGTTACGCTCGATCAACAGCTCAATATGAAGGTTCATATCGGCAAGGTAGCAAAATCCGTCTATCACAAAATCCGTACCCTTCGTCATCTACGTCAGCTGCTAGAGCCCGATGACTTCTGATCAGTCTTTCAGGCCCTAATAATGCCTCACCTTGACTATGCTAATGCGATACTACATGGCCTACCAAAGAGCACAATTAACCCCTTACAACTTGCAATGAATTCAGCTGCAAGAATCCTTCACGGAGCTTCTAGGAGAACCCACATCACTCCTATACTGAAACAGTTACATTGGCTGCCTATACAATCTAGGATCTCTTTCAAGATCCTAACTATGACTCATAAAGCGATCAATAAATACTCTGCGACTACTATCACTGACCTTATATCAATTACACCCCCTAATCGAGCAAGGAGATCGACTGCCTCCAATTCTCTCGTATTACCGAAGGCAATCACGAAGTGCTCTCAAGTCACTAGATCCAGAGCCTTTTCCTACTTTGCACCATCATGCTGGAATGCTCTACCATCAGGCATCAGAACCATCAGTGACCTCTCCCAGTTCAGGAAGGCACTGAAGCATCACCTATTTCTGCAGCACTATGATGTTTCGGATACCCCTCATACCATCCCACCACCACACCCCAGGCCAACACCTTAAACCCATGCACTTCACATTCTTAATCTGTAGATCCGTAATCCCACTTCGCACCTCCTCTCACCATGAGAAATGCACCTAGTTTCACATAACCCTACATACAGCTGCATTTAGTGGCATTGTACATAGTTATCATGTTTCCCTGTTCAAGAAACCTGTTTAATGTTTATCCAAGTTTATTTTACCTGTTTATTGTAAGCACAGATCAATTTAATTGAGACGTGTAGTTTCTATGTTCACTGTAAACCGCACTGATGTCGAATAGCGCGGTATAAAAGAAACTGTAAATAAATAAATAAATAAAATAAATGCCACACTACCAAAGTGGTCAATAAACTTGGAAAATCAGTGAAAGCCTCAAAGATCTACAAGGAGAGAGAAACAGCCATTCAAAAATAGAGGAACATGTACTGTGCAAGTGACAATAAAGTAGCTGGTACAATAGGGAGTCCCCCTGTTTCAGTAAACAGCCAATCATAACCAGTCCTAATCCTCAACAGTGAAAGACAGGCACTAGAAGTTGTGCGGATCAGATCCCACCAGGACAATAAAGAGTCAGAGAAGCTAAGGATAGAGGGACCTGTGATTAACCAGACTCGTCCTATCACCTCCCATCTAGACTACTGAAACCTCCTTTTCGCTGGTCTTCCTCTGAATCATCTCTCCCCACTTCAATCTGTTCAAAACTCAGCTGCACGGCTAATCTTCCATCAGTGTCACTATGCTCATGTCATTCCTCTTCTGAAATCACTTCATTGGCTTCCTAACCATTTCAGCGTCCAGTTCAACCTTCTACTACTGACATATAAGTGCCTTCATTCAGATGTTCCTCACTACCTTATCTCACTCTACAACTCTCCTTGGGAACTCTACTCTTCTGGCAGATCTCTTCCATCTGTGCCCTTCTCTTCCACTGCCAGTTCCAGACTTCGATCTTTCTACCTTGCTACTCCTTATGCCTGGGACAAACTATCTGAGTCAATGTGTCAAGTTCCATCTGTGGCCCTGTTCAAATCCAGGCTAAAAATGCATTTCTTTGAGACTGCTTTTGGATCCCGATGCCCTTAGTCTCCTGTTCATCTCCTGTGCTTCCTTACCATTCCCCTAGATCAGCGGTATGCGATTGGAGAAGAAAAAATTAAGAAATAAACCTAACACCTTTTCTGGGGAAAACAGACAGACGTCCGGTGGGCTCCGTGGGAAAAAGGAGACTGAAGCAAGATAGCACCCTTGGGTGGAAAGGGGACCAAGTATGCGTGGTGCATCTCCCAAAGGCTTTCTTTGAAAGCCAGGGAGAAGTTACCATGCAGGCTCCATCGGTACAGACATCACCCATATGTGATGACCACTGTTCCCTCTAAGCTGTGCACGTGTGCGCGCGCACACACCTCGCTGAGCGAGCGCACATACTTTACAACAGAGCGCACAAAAATTACGGTTCTGATTCTGATAGAAAACAACACAGATGTCGTAAAATTTAAAAGTTGTGATTGTAATTACTAGAAATTTTCCGCTTCATTTAGTAATCGTCTATTTTCATTTAATTTGATTAAAATCAATGTGGTGTACATACTGTATTGTGCCATGTAGTCAAATTTTAAAGTATATAACTCCGAGTGTCGTTATGTGACGCACAAAAATTTAACCTTCCTTCAAAAGTTGTACGGCTGATATTTTATGTGCACACAGCCTACAGAAAATTAGAGGGAACACTGGTGATGACTGACTTCCTGCCTGTTCCCAGAGAAATCAGGCTACACGGGTGGTGGGAAACAGAGAGAGTAGGGAGTTGATAGGTATGTAAAAATTAATAAGGAGGAGATTGAGGACTAGAAAAACAGGATGAAATTTGAGTGGACAAAGAAGCAGGAAAGAAAGAAAAGGGAATGATCAATATGTCAGAGACAGATGTAGGGAGGTAATAGAAGAAAACAGGAAGAGAGAGGACAAAGGAAAATGGACAGCAAACACTTGAAAGAGTTGGCAGAAGACAGACAAAGAAAGCAGAAGAGAAACTGGGACCAACATAACTGGAAAAATAAAATACCCAGACAACAAACGTAGAAAAAGTATTTTATTCTGAATGTATTAACTGGAATATGTTAGCTTTGGGAGATGTTCATTGCGGAGGTTTTTATATTTTGTTCAGCACAAGAGGAAATGCTGAACACAAGAGGAAATGCATTTATATTTTTAGTTTTCCAGTGTTGCAGTACCTGCTGAGTTTGGCTTTTTGGGATTCCCAGTTTAGTTTTTGTCTTCATATTTTTATTTCTAATTTGTGCTCTCTTGTTCTGTATTTGGTGAGAATCTGTCAGAGTTTTGCATGTGACCAAGGTGTAGTGGCATTAGTGGGTAGTTTCTGTAGAGATCTGTAACAGACCCACTTGTTCTACCAGTAGTAAGTGTATTAGTTACCACCCAATCTAATATTTGTAGTACTGCTTATCCTTTGGTAGGGTTCTAGCTGCTTGAAACATAGGAATTAGTGGTACTATGATATAGCACAATTACTTACCTGTAACAGGTGATCTCTGGGAACAGCAGGAATAAGTCTTCACATATGGGTATCGTCGGTACCGACGGAGCCTGCGCGGGAACGCTCCCCAGCGTCCAGTAAGAAAGCTTTTGGGAGCATCCCACAGCACCTGCGCACTGCCTTCCCACCTTTCCCAACCGCCTGTCTCCAGTTCGAGTTTTAAAGCTGAGACAAAGAGAGAGAGAGGAAAGGAAAGATAGATAGAGAGATACAACTCCTAGGGGAGGTGGGTGGGTTGTGAAGACTTATTCCTGCTGTTCCCAGAGATCACCTGTTACAGGTAAGTAACTGTGCTATCTCCAGGAACAAGCAGGAATGAGTCTTCACATATGGGGACTCCCCAGCTGGAGATGCCAGGGAGATCCCCAAGGTTGTGAGTCCCTGAGAAGGGCTCTACCTTCCCCCATGGATCTCTGGCATCAAACCAGGGATGGGGGGTAGGAGTTGATTAGGTATGGAACAGGTGTTTGAGAACAGCCTGACCAAACAAGGCATCCCGGCGGGAGTCCTTGTCCAAGCAGTAATGGGCTGTGAAGGTATGAACCGAGGCCCAGGTGGCCGCTCGACAGATTTGGTCGATGGACACAGAGTTTAGATGAGCCATAGAGGCTGCTATGGATCTCACATTGTGAGCTGTGACATGGCCCTCCAGAGAAAGGTTCTTACTCTGGTAGGCGAAAGAAATACACTGAGCAATCCAATTTGACAGTGTTCTCTTAGAGACTGGAAGTCCTAAATGAGAGGGATCAAAAGCAACAAAGAGTTGAGAGGACTTTCTATGTTGCTGTGTCCTTTGTAAGTAAAAAGCGAGCGCTCTCTTACAATCCAGGGTATGGAGATTCCTCTCTGCACTTGATGCATGAGGTCCTAGAAAAAAGACAGGTAAATACACCTCCTGGTTCAGATGAAAAGGTGAGATCACTTTAGGCATAAAGTGTGGATTGGTCCTGAGGACTACCTTGTCATGATGGAACCTTGTATATGGAGGATTAGCCACCAAGGTTTGCAGCTCACTGATGCGGCGAGCTGAGGTGACTGCAATGAGAAAAATAACCTTCCGGGAAAGGAATTTCAAGGAGGTAGTGGCTAAGGGTTCAAAGGGTGGCTTCATAAGCTGACCAAGAACTAGATTCAAATCCCATGCCACTGGAGGTGGTCTAATGGGAGGTTTAGTTAAAAGAAGGCCTCTCATGAATCTTGCAATAAGAGGATGAGAGGAAATAGGATGTCCATTGAGAGGCTTGAGGGATGCTGAAATAGCACTCAAATGGACTCTTACTGAATTCGTTTTAAGGCCTGCATGGGATAAATGCAGCAAATACTCTAGTAAATAATTCAGAGGTATTGCAAGGGGGTTAAGACCCTTCTTTGCACACCAAATGGTAAACCTTCTCCATTTGAAAGCATAGGAATGTCTAGTGGAAGGCTTTCTGGAAGCATGAAGGATATCCTTCACCTGCTGAGAAAGATGCAAATCTTGAAGGTCTAGGCCTTCAGCAACCAGGCCCTGAGATGGAGAGATTGGGGATTTGGATGCCATAACGTTCCCTCCTCCTGGGACAGGAGGTCTGGAGCAGATCCCAAGTCCAGGGAAGGAGCTTGAGAGAGATGCAGAAGTAGAGGGTACCACACTTGGCGTGGCCAACGTGGTGCTATGAGGATCATAGACCCTCGATCTCTCTGAAGCTTGAAGAGAGTTTTGGGAATTAGGGGAATGGGTGGAAAGGCGTAAAGGAAGCCTTGACCCCAGTGAAGGAGGAAGGCATCCTTGGCCTGAACTCCCTGACACGGAATTCTGGAACAGAACCGGGGAAGTTTGGCATTCCACGGACTTGCAAAGAGGTCTATGTCCAGGGTTCCCCAAATCTGAAAGATTCTGGCTATCTGGTCCATATGAAGGGACCACTAATGTGGAAGCAGAACTCGACTGAGTTTGTCTGCCCAAGAGTTTTGAACACCTGGAAGATATATTGCCAGAAGATGAATTTGATGCTCTCTGGCGAAGGCCCACAATCTCAAAGCTTCGTTGCAAAGCGACAGAGAGCCAGTCCCGCCCTGCTTGTTCACGTAGAACATGGCTACTTGGTTGTCTGTGTGGATGAGGACTGTCTTGCAGCTGAGCAGGGTGTGGAAGACTCAGAGCTAGAAAAATTGCTCTGAGCTCCAAGAGGTTGATATGTAGAGAAGTATCCTGTGGAGACCAGATGCCCTGGGTGGAGAGATCTTGTAGATGAGCTCCCCAACCCCTTGGAGAGGCATCTGTTGTAAGGGTTGCTTGGGGTAACAACTGTTGAAAAGGGGACCCCAGCAACAGGTTTTGAGTGGACTTCCACCACTGGAGAGACCAAAAAAGGCGACTGGAGGTTGCTATTTTGTCTGATAGGCACCCTGATGCCTGGATCCATTGGGTGGATAAAGTCCATTGAGCTGCCCTCATGTGAAGGCGAGCGTAAGGAACCACATGCACGGTGGATGCCATGTGGCCTAACAGTTGTAACATCTCTCGAGCAGTTAAATGGGACTTTAACTGAATCTGGGAGGCTAACTGCACCAAGCGTAGGCAATGGGCCTGGGTAAGATAGGCTCTTGCAGTTGTGGTATCCAGCAAAGCCCCTATGAACTCTAGTGACTGAGTAGGGGTGAGATGGGATTTTGGGATGTTTATTACAAGTCCCAGATACTGAAGAACACGCCTTGTGCAGGCTAGGGAAGTCTGGGCCTCTGACTGGGATGGAGCTCGGATGAGCCAGTCGTCCAGATATGGGAATACGAATATTCCTAGAGTGCGTAGAAATGCATCTACTACTGCCATGCATTTTGTGAACACTCTTGGTGCAGAGGCCAGACCGAAAGGAAGCACTCTGTATTGGTAGTGCTTTCCTTGATAAAGGAACCGAAGGAACCTTCTGTGTGTTGGATGGATGAGGACATGGGTGTACGCATCCTTGAGATCTAGAGAACAAAGTCAATCCTGACTCTGAAGGTATGGAAGGAGAGCACCGAGAGAAATCATCTTGAATTTCTCCTTGCATAGAAACTTGTTCAATTCTCTGAGATCTAAAATGGGTCTGTAGCCCCCTGTTTTCTTTGGGATAAGAAAATAGGGGGAGTAGAACCCTGAGCTCTGTAGAAGAAGGGGTACTTCTTCTATTGCTTTTTGGGCAAGAAGGGTAGCAATCTCCTGACCCAGAAGGTCGAGGAGAGATGTTGGAGAATTGAACTGTCTCACCATGGTTTGAGGAGGAAGGTTTAAGAAATGAAGCTTGTACCCCTCCCTTATAATGGAGAGGGTCCATTGCTCTGCTGTGATTTGTTCCCATCTGGGAGCAAAGTGAGCTAACCTTCCTGGAATAGTGAGAGGCTCTGGTTCTTCTAGAGCCAGAAAGTCTAAGTTCTCTAGTTGTAAGTCAAAGGCCCTGAGGAGGCTGAGGCTGTTGGGCCGTAGCAGTCCTTGCAGCCTTAGGCTTGGCCTGTTTAGGTTGTTGCTGACGCTTTGCAGCAAAACGACCTGCAGAAGATGTCTGCTGACCATAAACAGGATAATATCTCCCTTTTTTGGGATAAAAAGCCTTTTTGAACAACCTTTTTTTAACAGGAGCAGAAGTAGACTTTGAAAGTCTATCTAAAGCAGAATTTTCAGCATCCATCTGAGTGGCCTTTGCTTGCCAATCCTTTCCAAAAAGGTTTTCACCTGTACAAGGAAGATTTCCTAATCCATCTTGGACCCAGGGTTCCAAATCAGAAGCTTGTAACCAAGCAACTCTGCGTGCAGCTATGGCAATAGCCGAGGCTCTGCTGGCACACTCAAAAGAGTCAAAGGCTGCACGGTTGGAAAATTTGGAAACATCCTGGGCATGTTTAAGCCAGGTGAGAAACTCCTCCCTTTTATCTTATGAAATAAAAGGGGCTAAAGTCTGTAGATGATCTAACTTCTTTTAGAAACATCCCCATATAGAGACTATAGGAGTTGATTCTGGCAGTAAGCATGTTGGCCTGGAAAGGTTTCCGGCCAAAAGCATCTAAGGTTCTGCATTCTCTTCCTGGAGGATTAGATGAGTGCCTTTTTGCACTCTTTAACTTCTTCATGGCAGACTCCACCACAATAGAGTGGTGAGGAAGTTGAGTCTTATGAAAGCCAGGACAGGGAGGAACACGGTACATGGTGTCCAACCTACGAGAATGAGGGGAGGTGGTGAGAGGAGTCTCCCATATGCCCAACATGTGATCATAAAGGATCTCATGAATTGGTAAAGTAGCTGCCTCCTTAGGAGCCTTAGGATATTGCAAAATATCCAATTGTTTGGCTCTAGGCTCTGACTCAGGGGCCATAGAGATGGAGAGGCCCCTGGCCACTTCCCTAATGAAGTCTTGGAAAGACAAGTCTTCTGGAGGAGACATTCTCCTTTTTGGAGAAGAAGGCTCCTGAGGAAGGAGTACCGATGCTTCGACAGAAGCTTCTGGTTCATCAGAGTCCTCGGAGGAATCGAAGTATCGCCTGTCTGGATGCTCCTGCAGAGCCCGATACGCGTACCGAGTGGTATCGACATCGGGAGTGATCGGTACCGGTTCGGTACCGATGGGCATCCTAGGACAGGGTACCGCTGCAGTCGACACCGAAGCCAATGTCGATGCAATCGGTCCCGGTACCGGAACCGATATTGGTGCCGGTGCCGGAAGCGGTACCGACAACGGAGTTTGTTGCGGTACCGGAGGCGTCGCAGCCTGTATGAATGCCGTAATGGCACGCTGCATGGTCAGAATATTCTGATCCATCAACGCCACCAATGTCTGGATGTCGATACCAGTGGAAACCACCGGTACCCCAGAACATGGCAACAGGTGATCGGTCGAGGCCACGCCATCGATGTCAACCTGTGACCCCATAGATGAAGCTTTGGAAGCCGGGGCTTCCTGCCGGGGTAATTTTGCCGGTGTAGAATCCTCGAGGGCAAGCCCGGAGGCATCTCGATGCTTAGAGGGAGATCTACCCTTCGAGGACCGGCTGGACTTATGTTTGGTTACCTGAGATCCATGAGAGGAAGAAGCAGCCCTGGAAGACGTCGATGCCACCGAAGCTGCATCAGAGGGAAACAGGGTACTGAGCTTAGCCGCTCGGTTCTGTCGACCTCTTTTAGACATCATGGAACAGGACGCACAATCCGTGATGGAATGGTCAGGACCCAAACATTTTAGACACCAGTCATGGGTGTCGGTGACAGAAATAGTACCGCTGCACTTCGTGCACGTTTTAAACCCGGAGGCGGGCTTTTCCATGAGGAAAAGTATTTCCTAGGCCTAAGGCCGAAGAAAAAAATTGCACAGAAATGGGAAACGGTAGTTTTTTGTTTTTTTTTAAGAAGAAAGAAAGAAAAGACCAGCGGTACCGGTCTGACGTTGAAGAAGGCAGACGCGAGACCAAAGAACTAGAAAAAAATAAAGAAATTCTTCAGCGGTGACAGGAACACGACCTGCTGGCTCCGCGGAAAAAAAGAACTGGAGAGAGGCGGTTGGGAAAGGCGGGAAGGCAGCGCGCAGGCGCTGTGGGATGCTCCCAAAAGCTTTCTTACTGGACGCTGGGGAGCGTTCCCGCGCAGGCTCCGTCGGTACCGACGATACCCATATGTGAAGACTCATTCCTGCTTGTTCCTGGAGATAGCATAGTTACTCACCTGTAACAGGTGATCTCCGGGACCAGTAGGAATTTAGTCTTCACATATGGGTATCGTCGGTATCGACGGAGCCCGCACGGGAACGCTCCCCAAGTCCAATAGGAAAGCTTTTGGGAGCATCCCACTGCGCCTGCGTTGCTGCCTTCCCGCCTTTCCAGCTCTCCCTCCTCAGTTGAGTTTGTAGCCAAGATAAAAGGAGAGGAGAAAAGAGGAAAAGTACAACTCCTAGGGGAGGAGGGTGGGTTGTGAAGACTAAATTCCTGCTGTTCCCAGAGATCATCTGTTATACTTCAGTTAATACGCTATTTCCAGGAACAAGCAGGAATGTAGTCTTCACATATGGGACTCCCTAGTTTGAAGATGCCAGAGAGCTGACCTCAGAGTGAACTGTGGATCACAGGCATAACTAAGTACGTCATATATCCTCCAAGGATGTCTGGATCGAAACCCGGGACGGAGGATAGGAGTTGATCTAAGTCTGAAAGAGATGCTGGAGAATAGCATGGCCAAACAAGGCATCCTGGTGTGAATCCTTGTCCAGGCAATAGTGAGCAGCAAAGGTGTGGACTGAAGTCCAGGTTGCTGCTTTGCATATCTCATCAATCGCTACAGAGCATAGATTTGCCATAGAAACAGCCATGGCCCGAACATTATGTGCAGTGACATGACCCTTATGAGAGAGATCTGCACTTTCATAAGCAAAGGAGATGCAATCTGCTATCCATCTGGATAGAGTTCACTGGCAATCCCAGGTGACTTGAGTCAAAGGCAATAAAAAGTTGGGAAGCTTTTCTGTGCTCTCGCGTTCTCTGGAGATAAAAAGCCAAAGCACGTTTGCAATCTAGAGTGTGCAGGGTTGCTTCTGCCCTAGAGGAATGAGGTCTAGGGAAAACTACAGGGAGGTAAATCGACTGGTTTAAATGGAAGGGCAAGACCACCTTTGGCATAAAGTGGGGATGAGTCTTATGGACTACCTTATCATGGTGGAATCATGTATAAGGAGGGTCAGCCACCAAAGCCTGGAGCTCATTAATGCATCTTACTGAAGTGAGGGCAATAAGAAAGGTGTCCTTCCAGGTGAGAAACTTCTGAGAAGTAGTGGCTAGATATTAAAAGGGCGGCTTGAGAAGCTGTCCTAAAAGAACATTAAGATCCCATGCCAATGGGGGTGGCTTAATGGGAGCTTTAGTCAATAGAAGACCCCTCATGAAGTGTACTACAAGTGGCTGAGAAGAGATGGGCTGACCATCTAAGGACATGTGAGAGGCCACAATTACACTTAGGTGTACTCCTACCGAATTGGTTTTGAGTCCTGAAGAAGACAGGTGGAGAAGATATTAAGATCCTTTTCAGAACACCAGAAAGAGAATCTATGCCACTTGAAGGCATAGGAGCGTCTGGTGGAAGGCTAAGAGGATATCTTTTACCTGTTGAGAGAGGTTGATGTCCTGGAAGGAAATGCCTTCAGCAGCCATGCTGTAAGATGTAGGGACTGCGGACTGGGATGCAGTACTGTCCCGTCCTCTTGCGAGAGGAGATCTGGAGCAGACCCCAAATCCATTGGCTGAGCTTGAGAGAGTTGAAGAAGGAGAGAATACCACGGTTGTCGTGGCCAACGTAGGGCTATAAGGATCATGTAGCCCCTGTCTCTCTGGAATTTGAAAAGAGATTTGGGAATTAGGGTAATGGGAGGGAAGGCATATAGGAAGTCATGACTCCAGTGAAGTTGAAAGGCATCTACCTGCTAGTTGTTCTGTGCAGGCGTCCTGGAGCAGAAACGGGGAAGCTTGGCATTCTGAGGACTCGCGAACAGGTCTATATCTGGGGTTCCCCAGATATGAAAAATGTGAGCGACCTTGTCCGCATGGAGAGACCACTCGTGGAGTAGCAGGACTTAAATGAGTTTGTCCGTCAAAACATTCTGCTTGCCTGGAAGATACACCGCAAGTAGGTGAATGTGATGTTGTATTGCAAAAGACCACAGATGCAGGGCTTCAGTGCAAAGGGTCCAAGAGCCTGTTCCGCCCTGCTTATTCAAGCAGAACATGACTACTTGATTGTCCATCAGGACTAGAACTGTCCAGAAGTGAAGATGATCCTGGGACACCTTGAGAACATTGTGGATAGCTCCGAGTTCCATCAGATTTATGTGGAGTTGTGACTCCTGATGAGACCAAAGACCCTGAGTGGAGAGATTGTCCAGATGAGCTCTCCAGCCCAATTTGAATGCATCAGTCATCGGGGTACATTGATGTGGAAGCATCTGAAAAGGTGACCCTATGAGGTTTTCTGGGGATTGCCATCACTGGAGAGAGGAGATTAAACATCTAGAGACCATTATTTTGTCTCCCAGGTGACCCGACGTCTGAGACCACTGGGAAGCCAGGATCCATTGAGCTGCGTGCATATGTAGACGAGCATATGGAACAACATATGACTCAGATGTTGCAGAATTTCTCAAGCAGTGAGAAAGTTCTTGAGTCATGAATGAGATGCAAGCTGAATGAGTCGAGCACAGCAGGCTTTGGGCAGAAAAGCCTTTGATTGCTGAGTGCCTAGGAGAGCCCCTATGAAGTCTAGAGTTTGAGAGGGAATGAGTTGGGACTTTGGAAGATTTATTACAAATCCCAAGTGTTGCAGCACCTGCATGGTGCATGAGAAGGAAAGATTGGCCTCTAGAGAGGTGCTTGCTCGAATGAGCCAGTCTAAGTAAGGCAAGACAAATATCCCTAGAGTCCTTAGGAAAGTGGCTACTACTGCCATGCACTTTGTAAAGACTCTTGGGGCAGAGGCGAGGCCGAAATGCAGGACTCTGTATTGATAATGTCTCCCCCGGAATAGAAAGAGCAGGAACCTTCTGTGTTGAACGTGAATAAGTATGTGAGTATATGCCTCCTTTAGATCTAGAGAACAGAGCCAATCCTGACTCTGGAGATAGGGTAGAAGAGTACCTACCAGAGTAACATAGTAAATGACGGCAGATAAAGACCAGCATAGTCCATCTAGTCTGCCCAGCAAGATGGCAAGAGTAGGTGCACTTGTTGCTCTGTGCAGGCCACTCCTCCCCATGTCTTTGTTTAGGGGTGAACGGACCACTCCGTGTAGGACACCCCTATTTGTTGAGATGTTAGATGGTTCAGAAGTTAGAAGGTTCAGTTTATTTTGTTTTTATCCTGTTGCTGTAAAGGGATCCACTGTGTTTGTCCCATGCCGTTTTGAATTCCGTCACCGTCTTTGCCCCCACCACTTCCATCGGGAGGGCATTCTAAGCATCCACCAGCCTTTCAGTGAAAAAATATTTCCTGACATTGCCTTTCAATTTACCACCTTGCAGCTTCATGTTATGCACTCTAGTTTTACAGCTTCCCTGTCTTTGGAAGAGGTTTGTTTGTTCATCATTTCTCTTTAAGTATTTAAAGGTCTGAATCATATCTTCCCTGTCCCTCCTCTCCTCCAAAGTGTACATATTTAGGTTTTCAAGTCTCTTCTCATAAGGCTTCTGACGCAGACTCCAAATCATTTTGGTCACCTTCCTCTGAAGAGTTTCCAGTCTTTTCACATCTTTTGCAAGATACGGTCTTCAAAACTGAACACAGTATTCCAAGTGAGGCCTCACCAGTGACTTGTACAGTGGCATAAGTACCTCTTCTTTTCTGCTGGTAATCCCTCTCTGTATGCAGCCCAACATGCTCCTGGCTTTTGCCACCTCCTTGTCGCACTGTTTTGCTACCTTGAGATCATCAGAGTTAATCACACCAAGGTCTTTCTCCAGAACCGTGTACCCCAACCTCTCGCCCCCTATCGCGTACATTTCCCTTGGATTTCTTCTACCCAAGTGCATGACACTGCACATTTTCACATTAAATCATAGTTGCCAAGCATTAGACCATTCTTCCAGCTTTTGTAGATCTTTCCTCATGTTATCCACTCCCTCGGGGGAGTCCACTCTGTTGCAAATTTTTGTGTCATCTGCAAAAAGACAGACTTTTCCATTCAGTCCTTCAGCAATATCACTCACAAATACATTGAACAGTACCGGGCCCAGGACCGAAACCTGGGGCACCCCGCTAATCACCTTCCTTTCATCCAAGCAAGCTCCATGTACCATCACCTTCTGTTGTCTGTCAGTCGACCAATTTCTAATCCAGTTTACCATCTTGGTTCCCATCCCAAAGCTACTGAGTTTATTGACAAGCCTCCTATGAGGAACAGTATCAAAGGCTTTGCTGAAATCCAGGTAGATGACATCCATCGCATGCCCCTGATCTAGTTCCTTGGTCACCCAGTCAAAGAACTAAATCAGACTTGTTTGGCATGACCGTCCTTTGGTAAAACCATGTTGCCTTGAATCTTGCAACCTGTTGGTTTTGAGAAAGTCCACTATTCGCTCTTTCAGGAGCGCCTCCGTTACTTTTCCCGCCACCGAGGTAAGGCTCACAGGCCTGTAGTTTGACACTTCTTCCCTGTCACCACTTTTGTGTAGAGGTACTACATCAGCCATTCTCCAGTCCTGAGGAACCTCTCCTGTTTCCAAGGATCTGTTGAAGACATCCTTTAACGGTCCAGCAAGAACCTCTCTGAGTTCTTTCCGTATCCTGGGATATATCCCATCCAGTCCCATGGCTTAGAACAGGGGTCTCAAACACGCGGCCCGCGGGCCGCATGCGGCCCACGAGAGAGGTTTCTGCGGCCCGCGATGGAGAGGAAACAAAAAACCCCCCCCAAAGCCCTGACTTCTGCCGCTGCCGCCGTGGCAGCGCCAGAATCAGCTGTCCCGCGGCCCCTTACCGTGTGCCCGGCAGAGCCCTCAGCTTCAGCAACATCAGCGGCAGCTTTCAGGGCCGCGAAGAGAGTAGTATTTCCCTCTCGCGGCTCTGTTAAGCCTGCCGGGGTTCAGCCCCGGCGGGCTTAACAGGCCGCGAGAGGGAAATTACTCTTCTCTTCGCAGCTTGAAAAGCCCGCCGCTGATGTTGCTGAAGCTGAGGGCTCTGCCGGGCACACGGTAAGGGGCCGCGGGACAGCTGATTCTGCCGCTGCCACGGCGGTTTGGGGGGGCTGTGTCGGATATGCCATGCTTTCTCTTGCACCGAGCGGGCGGGGGCGGGGGGCTAGGACTGGAAATGGGCAGATGGGGGTTAG
The DNA here is from genome assembly GCA_033557465.1 of Ichthyophis bannanicus. Lineage (NCBI taxonomy): Eukaryota > Metazoa > Chordata > Amphibia > Gymnophiona > Ichthyophiidae > Ichthyophis > Ichthyophis bannanicus. The sequence goes on along the minus strand of CM066035.1, from coordinate 171,180,488 downwards.
GACTGGAGGTGGTCTGATGGGGGGGGGGGGCTAAGACTGAAAATGGGGTTATGGGGGGGGGGCTAATAATGAAAATGGGGTGATGGAAGGATTAGGACTGGAAGTGGGCTGTTGGGGGGCTTAGGACTGGTAATGGGCTATGGGGGGGCTAGAACTGGTAATGGACTGGGGGGGGTTGCTAGGACTGGAAATGGGCTGAGTAGAGGGGGGGCTTGAACTTCAAATAACTGATGGGGACGGGGTTTTGGAATGGAAATGGGCTGAGTGGAAGGGGGCTTGGAATAGAAATGGGCTGATGGGGAGGGGGGCTTGGAATGGAAATGGGCTGATGGGGAGGGGGGCTTGGAATGGAAATGGGCTGATGGGAGGGGGCTTGGAAAGGAGGGGGCTTGGAAAGGAAATGGGCTGTGAGGGGAGGGAGCTAGGACTGGAAATGGGCTTAGTTGGGGGGAGCAAGGACAGGAAATGGGCTGATGGTGGGGCTAGGATAGGACTGGAATGGGCTGATGATGCGGGGACTAGAAGGGAGCGGATGCTGGGTGGGGCTGAAACTACAAGGGAGCTGATGTTGGGGGAGGATTAGAATGGGATAGGGCTGGGAGAGTAAAATGGAGAGGGGAAAAATATTTTGTGTGGGAGGGAAGAAAAATCTACAATTGGCCAGGTATTGGGTGAGTAAGTGTGGATTGAGGATGGAGGGGTAAAATTTGAGTGGATGAAATAGGAATGAGGAAAGAGCAAAAGGAAAAAGATTAGTATGTTAAAACAGATGTAGAGAGAGAAAGGAAAAAAAACTAGAAGAGAGAAGAAAGGACAAATGGACAGCAGACCATGGAGAGTTAGCAGAAGACACCAAGAAACCAGAAGAAAGTGGCTGGCACAATTGCAACTGAAAAAAAATGCACAAAAGGTAGAAAAATATCTCTTTATTTTGAATTTATTAACTGGAATATGTCAGCTCTGGGAAATGTGCATCATTAACGTCTGTGCTTTATTTAATACAAGAGGAAATTAATTTATAGTTTTATTTCTACAGTGTTGTTGTACATTCCAAGTTTGGCTTTTGGGGTTCCCAGTTTAATTATTGTCTTCCTGTTTCTAAATTGTGATTCCTTGTTTGGTGATGGTGTATGTTCTGCATGTGTAACTGAGCTGAGGTATTCTGTTTATGTAATTCCTATTTGACATTGCCACTTGTTCTCTTTCCCCAGTAGGTCATGTATTGTTATTCTCTGAAATGTATTGGTTTAATATTTGCAGTGTTGCCTTTTGATAGGGTATGGTGCTTTGTGAGTCCTGGTAGTGCTGTTACGATACGGTGGGTTTGCTATGGGTTCTAAATGGGTAGTGTTTGTAGTAGTTCCTAATGTGTCTGGCGGTTGGCACTGGATTATAGTAATGTAGAAATCTTTTAGTCTTTCTTTATCCATACACTCATTAAGAGGCATGTTTACTAAAAGTTAGTTTATGGTAACATTATGCAAATATTTATGCAAATGAGGTCCCTTATGCAAATTAGGCCCGCCTCTTGTGCGGCCCCCGGGTTACTTTACAAGTCCTCATTTGGCCCTCAAAGCAATTTGAGTTTGAGACCCCTGGCTTAGAACAACTTGCTAAACTGAAAGTGGACAAACACCTCATCTTCTGTGAATAGTGTGGTATCTACTTCACTTCCATTTTTATATTTGGAAGTCACAGCTGGTCCATCTCCAGGATTTTCTTTAGTAAAAACAGAGCAGAAGTATTTGTTTAGCAATTTCGCTATTTCAATGTCATTTTCCATGAGTCCTTTCCCAGCACTTCTGAGTCCTGCAATTCCAACTCTGATCTTCTTCCTTTCCCGAATATACCTGAAGAAAGTTTTGTCGCCACCCTTAACATCTTTAACCATCTTTTCCTCTGCCTTTGATTTTGCTTTCCTTATTCTCTTTTTGACTCTGAGTTTGATCCTGTATTCATTTCTGTGTTCTTCTGTTTGCAAGCTTTTGAATTTTGCGAAAGCTGTGTTTTTTGCCCTTACTTGGGCAGCCACTTCTTTGGAAAACCAAATAGGTTTCCCTCTCCTCTTGTTTTTATTTACCTTTCTTACATATTTATCTGTTGCCCCTTTGACACCTTTAGTTTAGCCCATTGCAATTCCACTTCCCTTATCTCCTTCCACCCCCATCATCTCCTCCTTTAGGTACTCGGCCATTTTATTGAAGTCAGTGTTTTTGAAGTTTAGGACTTTCAGCTTGCTATGATTGGCCTGTATCATGGCTTTTATCTCAAACCACACCGTGTGATGATTGCTGTTGCTCACAGAGGCACTCACACAGACATTCAACATGCAGACATTCGACCTAGGGAGATCATTTTTAATTTCTCCTGTAGTAGATACTTGTTCAGTTCCCTAAGGTCCAGAATGGGCCTGTATCCTCCTGTTTTCTTTGGAATGAGGATGTATGGAGAATAAAAGCCCAGTCCCTGCTGGGAGAGTGGTACTTCTTCTATTGCGTCCTGCGAGAGAAGGGAGGTGACCTCTTGCAACAACAGATCGGTGAGAGGGAGCTGAGAACAGAACTCTCTTGGAGAAGTCCAGGAGGGGTAGACTTCGTAGATGAAGTCTGTACCCCTCCCGTAGAATGGAGAGAGTCCACTGCTCTGATGGTACAAGATGCCAACTGTGGGCAAAGTGACAAAGTCTGCTTTACAAGGGTGAGATAATCAGCTCTCTTATCATCAGGGAGAAGAGGAGCCATCAATTCCAAATCTTTAGGAACATACCCATATAGAGTATGTAGGAAATGATTCTGGCCGATAACATGGAGGCCTGAAAACGTTGTTGACTAAAAGCATCGATGGTTCTCGATTCCCTACCTAGTGGGTTCGAGGAATGTGTCTTAGCACTTTTTATTCGACGAATTGCCAATTTCACCACCATGGAATGGTGTGGTAATTGCGTCTTTTGAAAGCTGTGACACTCCGGTACCCGGTACATTGTATCAAGTCATCGAGTTTGTGGAGAGATGGTAAGGGGTGTCTCCCACATACAAAGCATAAGGTCATGAAGTATGTGATGAATAGGGAGACTAGCAGCTTCTTTTGGGGCTGCAGGGTATTGAAAGATTTCAAGTTCCTCAGCCCTAGGTTCTTTCTCCAAAGTCACCGTTATGGACAGACCCCGAGCTACATCGCAAATAAAGTCTTGGAAAGACATGTCCTCCAGAGGGGACATGTGATGTTGTGGAGACAGAGATGGGTCTTGCGGGAAAGTTCTCATTTCCCAGGTATCGTCCGATTCGTCATTTGACGAATCAGAGTCCGAAGAATCAAAGTATCGCCGGGCAGGGTGTTCGCTCTCTGCACATACTCGATACTGCTCGAAGCCGGTAGCTGAAGCTTGGGGTGCCTGCACCTCAGTACCGGAAATGGATTCAAGGGCCGGCATGGGTGGTAGCATGATAAGAGGTAAAAAAGTCGATGCAGACTCTTTCGGTACCGTAGCAGGTACCAACGCCTGAGGAATCGACTGTAAAGGCTTTACCAGTATGGAGGCTGCCAGTAAGGCTGCTAAACTCCACTCGATGGCCAGAATACATTGATTCATGGAGGTTGCCGATGCTTGGGTATTGGTACCGTAATTGCGGGCCACGATCCCCAAGCATGGCACCAGGAGCTCTCTGGAGGTGGAAACTTTGGGAGCATCCTGGGACCACACCAAGGCTTTGGAGGCAAGATCCTCCCATGGAGGTTGTTTGGCCGGTTTGTCCCCCTCCAAGGCAACGCCCAACGCATCTCGATGCTTGGAAGGAGATATAACCTTGGAGGGACAGCCAGTCTTCGATGAAAATCTAGGTTTCGATACCTGAAATCCTTGGGAGGAAGATGAAGTTCTCAATGATGTTGATGCTAAAGACACTGCATCGGAGGCAAAGAGGGTGCCCAGTTTTGCAGCTCGATTCTGTAGGCCTCTCTTTGTCATCTTCCTAGAAAGAGAGCATTCTGATGGTTGATGATCCGGGCCTAAGCATTTTAGACACCAGTCATGGGTGTCCGTGGCCGAAATTGTACTGCCACATTTGGAACACTTCTTAAAACCACTGAATGGTTTTTGCATTTTGTCAGTGACAAAAGGGAAAGGCCTAAGCCTAAGATGGCATTGATGCGCCTGAAGGAAAAAAGTTTTCTTCCCTCACTGAAGAGATTTTTTTTTTTTTTTTAGTAAAGAAAGAAAGCAAGCATCAACGGAGTCGGTACCAGCGTTGATGGGAAGGCAGTCGCGACCACAAAAAATAAGAAAAAACAAACATTTTCTGCGATGACAGGATCTGTTTCTTGTCGGCTCCATGGAAAACAAAGAACTGAAGAGGGAGAGCTGGAAAGGCAGGAAGGCAGCTACGCAGGCGCAGTGAGATGCTCCCAAAAGCTTTCCTATTGGACGCTGAGGAGCGTTCCTGCACGGGTTCCGTCAGTACCGACATTACCCATATGTAAAGACTACACGCCTGCTCGTTTCTGGAGATGGCACATTTTTACATATGTGAGTGTTGTTTATTTCAGGTTTTGAATTCTTTCACAATGTGCCTGCTAATGGGAACAGTTATGTAGCTGTTTGAATCAGAATATTTTTTGTATGATTACTTCAATGGGGAATTGTCTTAGTTCTGATCTGCACCTGTTGTAAGGTTTTTGTGGATGCAGAACATATTTACATGTAACTACTATACTGTATCAGACCAAAGGTCCATGAGGGTTACATGTGCAGTGTGTCACATATGCAAGCATCGTCCGTCAAGTGTATCCCAACGGAAAAAAGGTTGAGAGCCACTTCCCTAGATATATCCTGGTCCCCAGTTGTTGTGTTGTTTGTTCTGACTGCTGTGTTGTCTGTCTGTATTAGACTATAAGTTCTTATGAGAAGGGAATCTCTCTTACATGTCCCTGCACAGCACTGGGTATGCCTGGTAGTGCTATATAAATAAGTAGTAGCAGTATCAATACCTGATTGGGAGATGAGGACCAATACATGAACTTGGTGAGACCAGATCTTAGTTATCATCTTTTAGAGCACAAAACATACCTCACATGGTTAACAGCAGGGTACATGAAAGCTTTCTGCAGCAAATAAATCCTCATAAAATTATATTTATTCCCTTATTGGATAATCCACAAAAGGAAGGAAATTCCTAGGACAGTAAGACTTTTGACTGTGTAAACCATGAGAAACCCTGGGCCACATTAAGAAGCATGGGTATACCAGAACACAACCTTTACATTGATCAAGAAGCAACAGTTCAAACAGAACAAGGAGAAACAGAATGGTTTAAAATCAGCAAAGGTGTATGACAAGGCTGCATACTTTCCTCCTACATGTTTAAATATGCAAAACAAATCATCAGAGAAGCAGGACTGTATGAAGACAACCAAGGTGTGAAGATTGGTGGAATACTCATCAACAACCTTCGCTATGCTGATACCACCACATTACTAGCTGAAAGTGAAAACGATCTGAAACATTTGCTTCTCAAGATCAAGAAACAGTCTTAAAACAGGCCTGCACCTTAACGAAAAGAAGACAAAGATCCTGACAACTGGTAAAATCAGTAAGTTTATTTCAAGAAATTGAAATAGTTGACAACTTTAACTTACTTGGATCAACTATCAATAAAGAAATGACAAGCAGTCAAGAAATCCGATGACGCATTGCTCTTGGCAGAATGGTCATGGAGGACTTAGATAAGATTCTCAAGAGCAGAGATGTCTCTCTCCATACAAAGATCTGACTTGTTCAAGCCATGGTATTTTCAATAACATCATATCGATACAAACGTTGGACAGTGAAAAAGATAGGTACAAGGACTGGCGACAAATAAGTTCGGAATAAATTCTTTAATGGACCCACTTTGAAAGAGAAAGCAGCACAGCCTGTATTGCACGCGTTCATTTGTATTACACTACGCGACAAAATTGTGTTCCTCTTTATAAATACCCCCTGAAGAAGGCTTTGTAGCCGAAACGCGTTGGGGTCCATTAAAGAATTTATTCCGAACTTATTTGTCGCCAGTCCTTGTACCTGCTTGGTTGGTTCTCATACACAGTGTGCAGGTACTTGTTGCTCTCTTTGGTACCGCAGTGAAAAAGATAGACAGGAAAAAAAATGATGCCTTTGAATTATGGTGCTGGCGATAAATACTGTGTATACCATGGACTGCCTGAAGAACAAACCAGTCAGTACTAGAGAAGATCAAACCTAAGCTTTCTTTAGAAACTCAGATGACAAGACTTCAGTTTTCATACTTTGGACACATCATACGAAGAGAGAGATCGTTAGAAAAAGACATGATTCTTGGCAAGGTAGAAGGTCAACACAAAAGAGGAAGGCCAGCAATGAGATGGATCAATAACAATAACAGCAGCTATGGGTGCCACTCTATCAACAATGAGCCACCTGACTGAAGACCCAACACAGTTTAGGACAACTATCCAGAGGGTTGCCATGAGTCAACACTGACTCGATGGCGCTTAATAATAACAGACCCGTAAACTGTGTAAATGCCGCTGAACGGGATATTCAACAGCACTAACACAGTTATTGCTGCTGAAAATTCCCAATTATTTATTTATTTTATTTATTTGCAGTCTCTTTTATACTGCGCTATTCGACATCAGTGCGGTTTACAATGAACATAAGAGTTGCACATCTCAATTTCGTGATTTGTGCTTACAGTGAAACAGGTATAATAACTTGGGTATACATTAAACAGGAAAATTAAACTTGGGTATGCATTAAGCAGGTATAACAGGTAAAATAGGGTATAAATAACCAGTCCCTTAACAAGGACACACGATGAATAAATACAGTCTACTTTATGCAACAATATAATGAGTTATGCGGCACTGCATAAGTTTCTCATGGTGGTTGGAGGGGAAGGTGTGATTGCGAGTGATCAGTCTGGGAATGTGACATGCATGAGTTTGAGGTGCTGCATTGAGATGTGAGAGTGGGTGAGTGTGGGGAGAAGACTGCATCATCGTAGTGATGAAGAAAGAGGTGCCGTTTCAGTGCCTTCCTAAATTGGGAGAGTTCACTGATGGTTCTGATAGTTGCTGGTAGTGCGTTCCAGCAGGATGGAGCAAAGAAGGAGAAGGCTCTGGATCTAGTGAATTGAGAACACTTCGTGCTTGCCTTAGGTAATATGAGAGTATTTGCGGCATTCGATCTCCTTGCTCGATTGGGAGGTGTGATTGAAATTAGATCAGTAATGGCAGTAGCAGGGTATTTATTGATGGCTTTATGGGTCATAATTAGGATCTTGAATGAGATCCTGGCTTGTATGGGTAGCCAGTGCAATTGTTTTAGTATTGGGGTAATATGAGAACTTCTTGAGGCTCCATGAAGGATTCTTGCAGCTGAATTCATTGCAAGTTGTAAGGGGTTAGTCGTGCACTTAGGTAGACCATACAAGATCGCATTGGCATAGTCAAAGTGAGGCATTATTAGGGCCTGAAAGACAGTTCGGAAGTCATCAGGTTCTAACAGTTGACGCAAATTGCGGAGGGTCCGGATTTTATGGTACACCGACTTTGTTATGTTTTTGATATGAGCCTTCATATTAAGTTGCTGATCAAGCGTTACACCTAGGTATCTTACTGTAGTCTTGCATATGATCTCTGCGTCACGAACCTTGATAGACAGGGGTGGAGTAAAAGCCGGATTCCTGGTTACGAAGAGGGCTTCTGTCTTTTTGAAATTTAACTTAAGCATTTGTGCATTTAGCCAGTCTGTGACAGCGTCAAAGCACCTGATAAGTGGGGATAGTTCAAGATGTTCTGTCGAAATTGGCATGTACATCAAGACGTCGTCAGCATAGACCAGGCAGTTGATATTAAATGATTGGATGAGATCACAAATGGGTTGCATATAGACATTGAATAGCAAGGCGGATAGAGATGAGCCCTGTGGAACACCTTTAGTTTGGGGGAAGGAATCGGAGTTGGAGGGGCCAGAACGGACATTTATCTCCCCTACATGCCCCGATGCTAACCGCTTAGCAACGAGGCATGTTGTGGGCATTCTGGGGAGGAGCACAGGCGGCCACAGGCGCTAAATGGGTAGCAGCGATACTGCACCGCTACCCAATTAGCAACCTATGGGTAAAATTAAGTGAAGCAAAAGCTGGCCTCGTTTTATCCATGGGAGCTAACCGGACAGCGGTGCAATATTGCCACTACCTGGTTAGTTTATGCGGCTCCAGGGCATGTGCAGCGATCCCAGATATTTAATGCCGGGGCCGCATATTTATTTATTTATTATTTATTACAATTTCTTATATACCGCACTATTGTCAGCGCGATTTACATACAACAAAATGACCATAACAAACTGCTTGGCTTCACATAGAACAGGAGTAACAACTTGGATAACATGTTTATGCTTTACAGCATATGACCCCGGCACTGAATATCCATGGTTAGAGGTCGGCAAGGACGGCTATGTATCGTAGCAGCACATAGCCGGCTCAATTCGATATTGGGCCCATCAACTTTAAAAGTACATAAAGAGAACTCTATTTGAGAATCAAGTTTGTTTCGAGCCATGTTGTCCTGCCTTTCAGACTATATTCTAGTAGATATGGCTGAAGCTGCCTACAGTATTCTTGGGAGACCTGATAACAGAAGTTGCCTCTGCCGATAGTGAGCAGGACTTAAACTGTGCTGGAAAAGAGGGAGAAAAATGTCCATTCTGTACGAATATAGTGACAAGGTATGCAGAAGATTGTTTTTACAAAGGAGTCTCTGTGAGAAGGTGAGAGAGAAAGCCGTTCCCATAAAAGTAGTGATCAGTGGTGTTTGACTCCAATCCACCTCAGGCACATTCTTTGTTTAATAGACCTTTACCTCAATTAAAAAGCTAGGAGGACATATCTTCATATCTACAAGTAAGTAACTCTGACTTCAGGAACAGACAAATTGTAGCCCTTTTACAGGTCACTAACAAACATACATAAAACACACCTAATAAATTTAAGGAATTTTAAATTGAATTAAGCAGCCCTATTAACTTTAACAAGTCAGTAACATAAAGCCTGAGGCTTGAAGAATAATCCAGAATTTGGCATCTGAGATTTAATGCTAAAAAAAAATGCAGGGCCAAACAGGTAGAAAAGGCAATTCCAAAAGCAAGGAGGATATTGGGTAAATAGGGAAAGGAGTAGCTTGCTGGAAAAAGGAGAGAATACTTTGTGCAATTCTGGAGACCACATCTTCAAAAAGATTTAAACAAGATAAAGTCAGTTCAGAGGGTGACTACTAAAATATAACAAGTGGTCTTCATCATAAAGCATATGGGGATAAACTTAAAGAGCTCAATAAGTATACTTTGGAAGAAAGGTGGGAGAGGGGAGATATGACAGATCTTTACATATCTCTGTGGCATAAATGTACAGGAAACAGGCTTCTTTCAATTTAAAGAATGTTCTGAAACCAGGGGACATATGATAAAGATGAAAGGGGATAGGCTAAGGAGTAATCTGAGAAAATGTTTCTTTAAGGAAAGGGAGATGGATGCATGGAATAGCCTCACAATAGAGATGGCTGCAGTAAGGTCTGTAAATCTGAATTCAAAAAAGCATGGGACAAGCACAGAGAATCTGTAAGGGAGAAGATGGTATTGTAGAGCTTAGTATTTGGTATGGACAGGAAGACTAGAAACATAGAAACATGACGACAGAAAAAGACCACATGGCCTATCTAGTCTGTCCTTCCATAACAACAACTACAACAGTCCACTTTTTACCTTTAGAGATCCTCTGTGTTGGTCCCATGCTTTCTTGAATTCAGTTACTGTCCTCATCTCTACCACCTCCACTGGGAGACTATTCCACTGATCCACTACTCTTTCCGTAAAGAAATATTTCCGCATATCACTCCTGAATCTATCTCCCTTCACCCTCATCCCATGTCCCCTCGTAGCAGAACTTGCTTTCAATTGAAAGAGGCTCTCTCCCTGAACATTTATGCCACGGAGGTATTTAAACATCTCAATCATATCACCTCTATCCCGCCTTTCCTCTAAGGTGTACATATTAAGATCCTTAAGTCTGTCCTCATATGCTTTATAATGAAGCCCATTAATCATTTTGGTAGCAACCCTCTGCACCGACTCCATCCTGTTCACATCCTTTTGAAGGTGCGGTCTCCAGAATTGCACACCATACTCCAAATGAGGTCGCACCAAAGACTTATACAGAGGCATTATTACCTCCTTTTTTCTGCTAGCCATTCCTCTCCGTATGCACCCAAGCATCATTCTAGCTTTTGCCGTCGCCTTTTCAACCTGTTTAGCTACTTTAAGATCATCAGACACAACCACGCCTAGGTCCCGCTCTTCTTTAGTGGACAAAAGTACTTCACCTTCTATACTGTATTGCTCCCTTGGATTGCTGCAGCCCAAATGCATGACCTTACATTTTTTAACATTAAATCCCAGCTGCCAAATTCTAGACCATTCTTCAAGCTTAGCTAGATCCCTCCTCATGTTATCTACCCCTTCCTGGGTGTCTACTCTATTGCAGATTTTGGTATCATCCGCAAAGAGGCAAACCTTACCCGACAGCCCTTCCGCTATATCACTAACAAAGATGTTAAAAAGAATCGGACCAAGGACAGATCCCTGGGGCACACCACTGGTAACATCCTTCTCCTCAGAGTGAGCTCCATTTACTTGTACTCTTTGTCGCCTCCCACCCAACCAATTTCTAACCCAAGCAGTAACTTTAGGGTCCATCCCTAGGGTGCTCAGTTTGTTTATAAGTCGCCTGTGAGGAACAGTGTCAAAGGCTTTACGGAAATCTAAATACACCACATCTAGAGCTCTCCCTCGGTCCAACTCCCTGGTCACCCAGTCAAAGAAATCAATCAGATTTGTCTGACAAGACCTGCCTTTGGTGAATCCATGCTGCCTCGGATCCTGTAATCCGCTGGACTCCAGAAACCTCACTATTTTCTCTTTCAGCAGCGTTTCCAATAATTTACTCACCACCGAAGTTAAACTAACCGGCCTGTAGTTTTCAACCACATCCTTACTTCCGCTTTTGTGTAAAGGCACCACATGAGCCTCTCTCCAGTCCTTTGGCACCACTCCCGACTCCAACGAGGCATTGAAAAGGTCAGTCAGTGGAGCTGCTAGAACGTCCCCAATTTCCCTCAGTATTCTAGGGTGTATCCCATCCGGTCCCATCGCTTTGTCTACTTTAAGTTGAGCTAGTTTCTCACGAACACAGTCTTCTGAAAATAGTTCAAGATGTCCCTCGCTTCTGTTCTTATTTGTGGGTGTTTTCTGAGGTCCTGCTCCTGGTTCTTCATCTGTGAACACAGAACAAAAATATTTGTTAAGCAATTCCGCTTTATCCTTATCAGCTTCTACATATTCCCCCCCTGCACCCTTGAGTCTGACAATACCACTTTTGCCCTTCCTCTTCTCACTAATATATCTGAAAAATGTCTTATCCCCCCATTTTATTGCATTGGCTATTTCCTCCTCCTTTTGAATCTTTGCCTTCTTGACTACTTTGCTAGCTTCTCTAAGTTTTTCCAAATACAGATCCCTGTCTTCCTCTCTCTGTGATCTCTTGTATTTCATGAAGGCCTCCCTCTTTTTCTTCACTTTTTCAGCTACTTCCTTCGAAAACCATAGCGGTCTCCTGTTCCTTTTGCCTTTATTTACCATTTTAACAAAAAGGTTGGTTGCCTTTAAAATACCCCCTCTCAGTTTTGCTACATCCCCCAGCTGTTCCCATCCCACTAACGACTCCCTGAGGTATTGGCCCATCTTCGCAAAGTTAGTCTTCCTAAAGTCTAAGATCCTTACCTTGGAATGGATTCTAACAGCCCTAGTCCTAATACTGAACCACACCATCTGGTGATCACTGGATGCAAAATGATCTCCCACTGCAACATCAGAAACATTTTCACCATTGGTAAGCACCAAGTCCAGTATGGCCCCTTCACGTGTGGGGTCTGTTACCAATTGCCTGAATAGTTCTCCCTGTAGAGAATCCAGGATCTCCTTACTTCTAGATGATACTGCAGCAGGAATGTGCCAATCAACATCTGGCATATTGAAATCTCCTATCAGTAGCACTTCCCCTTTCCTAGCAATGCTGCGTATGTCTTCAATTAACTCTCTGTCCACCTCTTCCTCTTGTGAGGGAGGTCTGTATATCACTCCAATGCAAATAGATTTCTCTTTCCCTCTTTCTAGTTTAATCCACAATGCCTCCTTTCTCCCTTTTAAGCTCTGTAATTCCAAAGCTTTAATAGTAGTTTTTACATATAGTGCCACTCCTCCTCCTCTTCTTCCTACCCTGTCCTTTCTGAATAAAGTATAGCCAGGTATAGTTACATCCCAGTCATTGTTTTCTGTGAACCATGTTTCTGTAACTGCCACTAAATCCAAGTCAGCCACTCCCACCAAAGCTTCGACCTCAGGGATCTTATTTCCCATGCTACGGGCATTAATACACACTGCTTTCCATATGTTACCCCTGTTACCCATTTCCATAAAGGTATTTAATGTATCACCTACCTGGGGGCTTTCACTTACCTGGGGGCTTTCTTCACCCATCCCCAATGAATCTAGTTTAAAGCCCTCTTCAGTAGATTAGCCAGTCTACTACCAAAGATGCGTTGACCTCTCTTGGACAGATGGATGCCATCTCTGCTTTGCAACCCTTGGAACAGGCTGTAGGGCCTTTATTTGCTGTTATGTTTCTCTGAAGATGCAGACAGCAGTCTAGCAGCAAGAAGGGGGCTATCCAGACTTTTGGACAGAGTACTACATGCATAATAATAGTACATCAGTTGGTGAAAGGTTTATTTATTTATTTATTTACATTCTCTTATATACCGCACTATTCTGCATCAGTGCGGTTTACATTGAACAAACTGAAATTACATTGAACAGGGCATTATAACTTGGAGATAACTATTTTACAGGGAACATGGGCTATGGAGGGTTAAGTGGCTTGCCCAAGACCACAAGGAGCACCTGTGGGACTAGAAACCCCAGTCCTTCCGGCCCAAGGTTGCTGTCCTCTAGTGGGATTTGAACCCCCGACCTTCCGGCCTGAAGTACCTTGCCCCAACCACTAGGCCACTCCTCCACTCCAGGTTGTATGTGTCCGCGTGATGCAAACAGCTCCTGGGCCTTAGAGAAAGTGTTCCATTTCGAGACTAGAGTGTCAGACTTGGATGAGCTTGGGCAGACAGAGGTTCAGAGCAGACCTTCAGGGATATAGTAGCATGGTCCCACCTAAAATCTGGCAGGCCCTGGGCTAACTTAGAGAAGAAAGATCATCTGAAAGGAGAACTCCAACTTAGTCTGACAGGAAGTAATCATCCAGCTAAGCCCTCCAAGTGATATAGCAACCTCTCACATAGAGGATCTGAATCCAAGGACATGTTCCCAGCAAGACTGCTGTTATAGTTGGTAATTAGAAATATAGATAGCCTGGTGGCCAGGGGGCATGATGTTCACGTTAGAACCTACCTACCTGGAACAAAGGAGGCGAATCTAAGACATCACCTAAATAAGATTTGAAAGAGTGCTGGTTTGGAGCCAACTGCCATTACAGATGCAACTATCAACAAAACAGGAAGATGCAGTATCGAGTTCTGGAAGCCAAAATTTAGGTTTTAGGTGAGAAACTGAAATGCACAATGTAATTTCAGTTTGTTCAATGTAAACCGCACTGATGCAGAATAGTGCAGTATATAAGAGAATGCAATAAATAAATAAAAATAAATAATTAAATAATCTCCAGAGTAGCATACTTAGAAATGCTCCCAATTCCATGCAAAGGATCCCAGAAGCGCACTGAGCTTTAGAGTATCAATGCATGGATGATACGATGAGAGTACAGATAAGGTGAAATTAGACTTACCTGCTAATTGTTGTTCCTGGAGTGGAACCAGTCTAGTCCTGAAACCTCTGGGTTGCCCAACTCATCTAGCAGCTTGGAGACTGAGAAATTCCTCTTTTTGTGACATCACCAGTATAACTCTCCGGTGTCTGCCTCCTGCCATCAGTAACCTATTGACAAAGCAGACTCACCGGAGAAACAAGTAAGAATTTACCAGCAACATGAAACCAACCAGGGCTACCTTAACTCGCCCCCATTGAAAGAGGACACTAACGCCCTCAACAGAACCGTGACTGGCAACTTGAACAGGCTACTCCTGCAACCAAGAACAGGATAGTAAGCCCGAAAAAGGAAACAATTAGTAACCCTCCCTTTCAGCTCTTATTCCTATTTCTTTCTTTTTTTTTCTTTTTTTTTAATACTGAAAACAGTTAAGAGAAAAACATGGCTTACCTGTGAACCATGCAGGCGCTTCAGGCTTCCCCTTTGCCAAAAACGCTGGGAGGGATACGGGACTAGACTGGTTCCACTCCAGGAACAACAATTAGCAGGTAAGTCTAATTTCACATTCCTGATCATGTCCCAAGTCTAGTCCCGAAACCTCTGGGTCAGTACCAGAGCAGTAAAGAAATTCAATCACGGGAGGGACCCGGCAAACCAGCCTGAAAAACAGCCGACCCAAACAACGCCTCCTCCGCCATCTGCATATCCAGACGGTAGTGCCGAACAAAGGAATGCAACGACGACCACGTCGCCGCCTTACAAATCTCCACCAGTGACACCAAGCGAACCTCCGCCCAGGAAGCAGCCTGAGCCCTAGTGGAATGGGCCTTCAAGCCCTCTGGCACTGCTCTACCCTTCAAAACATAAGCCGACGCGATAGCCTCTTTAATCCAACGTGCAATAGTCACCTTGGAAGCCGCATCTCCCTTTCTCGGGCCCGCGAAGAGCACAAACAGCCTATCCGACTTTCGAAAATCCGCTGTGCGGCTGAGATATTTCTTCAATGCCCGCCGGACATCCAGAAGATGCAGCTGCTTAGCCGAAGACTCCACCTTGCCCTCCGTAAACACTGGCAAGGAAATCTCCTGGTTCACATGAAAAGCTGATACCACCTTTGGGAGAAATGCCGGCACCGTCCGCAAGACTACCTTAGCCGCAAAGAAGGAAAGATAAGGTTCCCGGCAGGAAAGAGCTTGCAACTCCGACACTCGTCTGGCCGAACAAACCGCCACCAAAAACACCACCTTGAAAGTGAGATCTTTGAGCGACAAGCGCGCTAACGGCTCGAAAGAAGCCCGCTCCAATGCGTCCAAGACGAAGGGAAGATGCCACTTAGGAAAAACGTGCCTCGCGGGCGGCCTTATAAGCGACACCGCCCTCAAGAACCGCTTCACATCGCGTTGAACTCCGAGCGACTGTCCCGCCAATCTGCCTCTGAAACAAGACAACGCCGCCACCTGAACACGCAACGACGCTGCTGCCAGGCCTTTGTCGAAGCCGTTCTGTAAGAATTCCAAAATCTGGGGAACAGAAGCCTTTAGAGCCTCGCACTTTCTCGCCTCGCACCACGCCTCAAAGATCCTCCAGACACGAACATACGCCAGTGAGGTAGATCACCTCCGAAATTTCAACAAAGTCGCAATGACCGCCGCCAAGTATCCCCGGGACTTCAACCGAGCCCTCTCAAGAGCTAAGCCGTAAGCGAGAACCGATCCATGTGAGGCATGACCAGAGGCCCCTGCATCAACAGATCCACTCTGCAGGGGAGCCGCCAAGGCTTTGCCATCAACAACCTCACCAGATCTGCATACCAGGGTCGACGAGGCCAATCTGGAGCTATCAGAATCACCTGACCCTTGAATCTCTCTATTCTTTGCAGGACCCGTCCTATCAGTACCCAAGGAGGAAAGACATACAGCAACTGCCCCTCCGGCCAGACCTGCATGAGGGTGTCCAAGCCCTCCGACATCCTTTCTCTGCGCCTGCTGAAGAAGCGACTGACCTTTGCCGAGGTGAAGGTTGCCATGAGATCCATGACCGGGACTCCCCATCTGCGAACCACCATCTGGAAGACCTCGAGATGCAGGACCCATTCCCCTGGATCTACCGTGACTCGGCTGAGGAAGTTGGCTTCCACATTGTCCACTCCTGCTACATGCGCTGCTGACAGGTCCAAGAGATGTTTTTCCGCCCAGCCGCACAGAACTTCGGCTTCGGCCTTTAGTGTTACACTGCTGGTGCCCCCTTGCTTGTTGACATAGGCAACTGCCGTCACATTGTCGGACAACACTCAGACCGCCTTCCCCCCGAGCACTGACCGAAACTCCCGGATTGCCAGATACACCGCTCTTAACTCCAAGCGGTTGATCGCCCATGACCGCTCCTGAAGGTTCCAAAGCACCTGCGCAAAGCTGCCCTGACAATGAGCTCCCCAGCCTAGGAGGCTGGCATCTGTCATCACTGTCACCCAGTCTGGGACCTCTAGGGACTTTCCCCGCTCCAGCGAATCGGGAAGCAACCACCAGTGCAGGGCCTGACGAGTCTCTTCCGGACAGACTAGTTTCCTGGAAAGCGGATCCGACTGATGCGACCACCGTCGAAGTAGTGCCCTCTGCAAAGGCCTCATGTGAGCTCTTGCCCACGGTACCATCTCTATCGTCGCTGCCATGGTACCCAGTAACTGGAGGTAACGTCATGCCGAGGGAGCCTTGGACCTCAAGAACCTTCCTACAAGAGCTCGCAGACCTTGCGCTCGCTGCCTTGTCAAAAATACCTTCCCGCTGCGCGTGTCGAAGCGAGCTCCCAGATATTCCAGATTCTGGGTAGGCAGCAGGTGACTCTTGGTCATACTGACTATCCACCCTAGACTTCCTAAGAACGTCACCACTCGGGCCGTCACTCTCTCGCTTTTGGCCTGCGACTTTGCTCGAATCAACCAATCGCCTAGATAAGGATGCCCTCCTTGCGCAGAGCTGCCGCTACGACCACCATAACCTTGGTGAAGACTCTCGGGGCCGTTGCTAGGCCGAAGGGCAACGCTTGGAACTGATAATAACCGAATGGCACTGCGAATCTCAGGAATTTGTGATGATCCTTTCTGATGGGAATATGAAGATACGCTTCCGACAAATCTAGGGAGGTGAGAAACTCGCCTTTCTGCACCGCCACTATAACTGAACGCAATGTTTCCATATGAAAGTGCGACACCCGCAAGCAGCGATTGACACCTTTGAGGTCCAGAATCGGTTGAACCCCTCCGTCTTTTTTCGGGACGACGAAGTAGATGGAGTACCGACCGCATCCGAACTGGTCCGGGGGCACGGGAACTATCGCCCTGAGGTCCAACAGCCTTTGTACTGTCTCCCGCAGAGCCGCACACTTTGCTATCGACTTGCCGGGAGACTGCACGAAGGCCTCCCGCACTGGACCCAAGAACTCCAGCGCGTAGCCTTCCCGGATGATTTCCAGAACCCACTGGTCTGAAGTGATTTAGACCCAGGCAGGATAGAACTCCCGCAAATGCCCCCCTACCGGAACTAGGGGCGACTGGGTCCCCCTCATCTCATTGGGACTTCTTGAAGTTAGAAGCGGAGGAAGAGGAGGGTCCGAATCCCCTTCCCGCTCCGCGAAACCTTCGAAACCCCTGGTTTCTATTGGGAAAACGCCCCCGTTGTCCGGGAGAAAACTTGAGGGATCGAAAACGATGAAATTCCCGCAAGTGTCCCCTACCTCCGGGGGCACCCCAAGTCAATTTGGGCTTGCCCTCCGGTAACCTTCCACCTTTGGACTCCCCGAGATCCTTCACCAACTTCTCCAAATCCTCTCCGAATAGCAGTCGACCCTTGAAGGGCAGCTTACTTAACCTAGCCTTAGAGGAGCTATCCGCTGCCCAATTGCGCAGCCACAGGTACCTCCGTGCCGCTACCGCCGACGCCATGCTTTTTGACAGGCCGCGCATAAGATCGTAATGAATGTGCGCCAGGTAGGCCGCCCCAGATTCCAATCTGGCAGCCTCCCCCGCCAGCGGACTAGGCTGAGCCTCTTGGACTTGCTGCGCCCAGTGAAGGCAGGTTCTAGCCACCCATGCTCCACACACAGCCACCTGAAGGGAAA
The DNA here is from genome assembly GCA_033557465.1 of Ichthyophis bannanicus. Lineage (NCBI taxonomy): Eukaryota > Metazoa > Chordata > Amphibia > Gymnophiona > Ichthyophiidae > Ichthyophis > Ichthyophis bannanicus. Next base: position 171,162,468 of record CM066035.1, on the reverse strand, counting down.
TCGCATTGACGTCGAAAACTTGTCGCAATAAGACATCCAACTTTCTGTCCTGTGCATCCTTGAGGGCCGCACTTCCTTCAACAGGGATTGTTGTCTTCTTGGTCACAGCCGAAACGGCCGCGTCTACCCTAGGGGACTTAAAGACTTCTTTATCCTGATCCAACAAAGGATACAGTCGACCCATAACTCTGGCCCCCTTCAGCGGTGCCTCAGGCACATTCCACTCCTCCTGAATCATCTCCTGAAACACCCTGTGTACCGGGAAAGCCGTTTGGGTCTTCCTGAAGACCTGTAACAAGGGATCCTCCAGCGTATCATCCGCCGCTGACCCTGGGACTGGCATATTGAGCACTTTTAGGGTCTCTACAATGAGAGCAGGCAGCTCCTCTCTTCTGAAGACTCTCACCACTCTAGCCTGATCTTCTCTCTCAGAAATCTCCCCTTCTTCCAGATCTTCCTCTAAGACCGATCTGTGGTCCTCCTCATCTGACAGAGGACCCTCAGAAGTCTCAGGTTGGTCTCTCATCTCTTCCTCAGCACGGAGCTTTTTGCCCCCGCACGGAGGAAGCTCCTCTCGCTGAGACGCCGAACGCTTCCTCGCCCCGCAAGCATCCGACGCCAGCCTCTGCTGCGGAACACCACCAAGAACTGCCTGCTGAAGTAGCGCCACAAACTGTTGTGAGAATATGGCAGACAAATCCACAGGAAGAGCCGCCTGTGCAGGGGGGGCACCCGCGAAGGAAGAAGGCCCTGCCACCGGCTCCTCCTGCACTATCTCGGGAACTAGGGAGGCCAAAGACTCTGAAGCCCCTCCCAGAGTGCCTGATTGATGTGATGGGGGCAGGTCCGACTCCGTAGCCTCCCCTACACAGGCCTTACACACACCCGAGTTGGAACCCTTTCGAGCTCCACACACCACGCATTGCGATTTGGATGGCACTGTCCCCCTAAACCCACAGGGCCCAAGCCACTTGCCTTCCCTATAGAGTCTTTACGTGCCCCAAGCAAGGGAAGCCAAAACTACCCAGAGCACCGGAAAGTAAAGCCAGAAAGAAACCCAAACCAAAAAACTGTAACCTAGCCTCTCTTTTCTTTTTTTTTTTTAAACAAACACTAGCACTTTCCCCATTCCCAACGCCGCATTCACCCTATTAACAGTAAGCAGGACCGCTGAGCTGGGCCTGCAGTGCAGCCACGTGTCTGGTCCGAACCCAGAGTTCACTCCAAAATCGCACTGAGGCCAAATATCTGCACGGAGACCCAGGAAGTTTACCTCGTAAGAGAGGGGGAAAAAAAACACAGCTCGTTTCAATTCTTGGCACCTGCCTCCGGCTCTGGAAACCTCCTGCCGTTCCGGGCCCGATCAGTCTCCCCACACCGCCAAATGTAAGCTGCCGGCTCTGTGCGGCGGACCAGAGCTGCCAGGCACGCTGGCAGGCACCACTTCTGCTCGGCGCCGGCAGACTCTGACATCTGCACTTGAAAATCCGTCTCCCCACTATGCTGAGCCCCAGGGCGCCTTACCGAAGGAAACTGTCACCAATCCGATAGGGCCCAGATGACCTCAACTACCCCGACAGTCTGTAACAGGTAGAGAGGAAGGAGGGAGAAGTAGAAACAAAAATGAAAGAAACGGAGCGCTGCAAGTTGACAGGCCACTGGCTCTTAAAGCCACAGCACTGAATTAATTAAAACAAACCCAAAATAGCTAACTAAACTAAATCTAAGCATCCTCAATCGTTTCTCCAGTGAGCCCGGACCCCCCGGACTCCATCTATCCAGCTGCTTGGAGACTGAGGTAACTGATGGCAGGAGGCAGACACCGGAGAGTTATACTGGTGATGTCACAAAAAGAGGAGTTTCTCAGTCTCCAAGCTGCTAGATGAGATGGGCAACCCAGAGGTTTCGGGACTAGACTGGGGACACGATCAGGAAGAGGGCTTTAAATTTGTTAGGAAATGGGCAACATGTGGAGCCCGATCCCATAAGGGGCACGTCTAGGCCATCTGGACAGCCAAGCATTGGACAGGCCGGTCTGCACCTGATTCTGCTCCGCAGGAGCAAGATGCTTCCACAGATGCAGAATCAGGCACCGAGACAACACGGCATGCCCCTGCATCGGCCGCAGAGGACACCCAAACCGCAACACAGTCAGGCCTCCCCATGCTCTTGCTGGTGTGCTGGTGCTGTGGCATCCTGTCTTCATGATACCAGTTGTTAAAAAGTCAATATGTTCAGAAAGCACAGTTACTTACCTGTAACAGGTGATCTCTGGGAACAGCAGGAATTAGTCCTCACATATGGGTACGTCGGTACCGACGGAGCCCGTGCGGGAAAGCTCCCCAGCTTCTTAGAATAGAAGCTTTTGGGACCTCCCACTGCACATGCGCACTGCCTTCCCGCCTTCCTGAACAGCTCTCCTCAGTTTCGAGTTTATAGCTGAGTCAACAGAGAGAGGACAGGAAGATAGATAGATAAAAGATACAACTCCTAGGGGAGGTGGGTGGGTTGTGAGGACTAATTCCTGCTGTTCCCAGAGATCACCTGTTACAGGTAAGTAACTGTGCTATCTCCAGGAACAAGCAGGAATAAGTCCTCACATATGGGGACTCCCTAGCTTAGATGCATGGGATCCCCTGTAAAGGTTCGCCATCTTCGTATGGATCTCAGGCATCCATTCTGGGAAGGTGGGCAGGAGTTGTTTAGGAATGGAACAGGTGCTTGAGGACAGCCTGGCCAAACAAGGCATCCCGGCGGGAGTCCTTGTCCAAACAGTAATGGGCTGTGAAGGTATGAACCGAAGCCCAGGTAGCGGCTCGACAGATCTGATCTATGGAAACAGAGTGCAGATGAGCCATAGAAGTTGCCATGGCCCTCACATTGTGAGCAGTGACATGGCCTTCCAGAGAAATGTTTTTGCTCTGGTAAGCAAAAGAAATACACTGAGCAATCCAATTGGAAAGTGTACGCTTGGAGACTGGAAGTCCCAAATGGGAAGGATCAAGGGCCACAAAAAGTTGAGAAGACTTTCGATGTGGCTGAGTCCTATTAAGGTAAAAAGCGAGAGCTCTTTTACAATCCAGAGTATGAAGGTTCCTCTCTGCATTGGATGCATGAGGAGCTGGAAAAAAGACAGGTAGATATACCTCTTGATTAAGATGAAAAGGCGAGACCACTTTAGGCATAAAGTGGGGATTCGTCCTAAGGACCACCTTATCATGATGAAATCTTGTGTAAGGTGGATTAGCCACTAAAGCCTGCAGCTCACTGATGCGGCGAGCCGAAGTGACTGCAATGAGGAAGATGACCTTCCAGGAAAGAAATTTCAAGGAGGTGGAAAACATTGGCTCAAAAGGTGGCTTCATAAGTTGACCGAGCACTAGATTCAAATCCCATGCGACCGGGGGTGGTCTGATGGGAGGTTTAGTGAGAGTCAGGCCTCTCATGAATCTTGCAACAAGAGGATGAGAGGAGATAGGTTGTCCATTTATATGTTTCAAGGATGCTGCAATAGCACTTAAATGGACTCTTACCGAATTCGTCTTGAGGCCTGCATTGGATAGATGCAGGAGATAATCAAGAAGAGAATTCAAAGGAAGTGCCAGAGGGTCAAGACCCTGCTGAGCACACCAAATGGAAAAACGTTTCCATTTGAAAGCATAGGAACGCCTGGTAGAGGGTTTCCTAGAGGCAGAAAGGATATCTTTCACTGGTTGGGAAAGATGAAAGTCTTGAAGGCTTAAGCCTTCAGTAACCAAGCACTGAGGTGAAGGGATTTGGGGTTTGGGTGCCACAAAGTCCCCTCCTCCTGAGACAGGAGGTCTGGCGCAGCTCCCAGATCCAAGTAGGATCCCTGGGAGAGCTGTAGAAGTAGAGGGAACCACACTTGGCGTGGCCAGCGTGGAGCTATGAGGATCATAGTTCCATGATCCCTCTGGAGTTTGAACAGAGTCTTGGGAATCAAAGGAATGGGTGGAAAGGCATATAGGAATGCCTGATTCCAATTCAGGAGAAAGGCGTCCGTAGCCTGAGCTCCCTGACACGGAGTTCTGGAACAGAACCGGGGAAGTTTAGCATTCCACGGACTTGCAAAGAGGTCTATGTCCGGGGTCCCCCATTCCTGAAAGATTCGGTTTATTTGGTCCAAATGTAGGGACCATTCGTGTGGCAGCAGAACTCGACTGAGCCTGTCTGCCCGAGAGTTTTGAACTCCTGGGAGATACACTGCTAGCAGGTGAATCTGATGCTCTCTGGCGAAGGCCCATAGTCTTAGAGCTTCGTTGCAAAGCGACAGAGAGCCCGTCCCTCCTTGTTTGTTTATGTAAAACATGGCCACCTGATTGTCCGTCTGAACTAGGACAGTGAGGTTGGCTAGGAGGGAGTGGAAGACCTTGAGGGCAAGGTAAATTGCTCGCAGTTCCAGAAGATTGATATGAAGGGTGGTCTCCTGTAGAGACCAAGTGCCCTGAGTGGAGAGAGTTTGCAGATGAGCTCCCCACCCTGTTTGGGAGGCATCTGTTGTGAGGGTTGCTTGGGGTAGCAATGGTTGAAATGGAGCCCCCAACAACAGATTCTTGGTGGAAGTCCACCAGTGGAGGGACCAAAACAGACGATCGGAGGTTTGTATTTGGTCTGAGAGCGCTCCTGAAGCCTGAGTCCACTGAGTGGCCAGGGTCCATTGAGCTGCTCTCATATGAAGACGAGCATAGGGCACCACATGCACTGTGGAGGCCATATGACCCAGTAGGCGTAGCATTTCCCTGGCTGTCAAGTGAGTGCTGGACTGAGCTTGGGAGGCCAAACTCAGGAGGCGCTGGCCTCGAACATGTGGAAGGTAGGCCCTTGCAGTGATGGTGTCCAACTGGGCCCCTATGAATTCTAGAGATTGAGTAGGGATGAGTTGGGACTTGGGAAGGTTTACTACCAGTCCCAGATACTGCAAAAGGCTCCTTGTGTGGTCCAGGGAAATCTGGGCCTGTGACTGAGTTGGAGCTCGGATGAGCCAGTCGTCCAGATATGGGAAGACAAAGATTCCCATGCCTCTTAGAAATGCGGCTACGACTGCCATGCATTTTGTGAATACTCTTGGAGCAGAGGCTAGACCGAAGGGGAGTACTCTGTATTGGAAATGTTTTCCCTGAAACAGAAAGCGAAGATACTTTCTGTGGGATGGATGGATGAGTATATGTGTATACGCATCCTGTAGGTCTAGAGAACAAAGCCAGTCCTGACCCTGGAGGTAAGGAAGGAGAATGCCGAGAGACAGCATTTTGAATTTCTCCTTGAAGAGAAATTTGTTCAATTCTCTCAGATCTAGGATTGGTCTGAATCCCCCTGTCTTCTTTGGAATGAGAAAATAAGGGGAGTAGAAACCGGACCCTTGTTGAGGAAGAGGAACCTCTTCTATGGCCCCTTGGGCAAGAAGAGAGGAAACCTCTTGACCCAACAGGGTTAGGAGAGATGGGGGAGAATTGAATGGTCTCACCATATGATGGGGAGGAAGGCTGGAGAAATGAAGTTTGTAACCCTCTCGAATGATAGAGAGGGTCCATTGTTCTGTTGTGATTTGTTCCCATCTGGGAGCAAAGTGAACCAACCTTCCGGGTATGGTGAGAGGTTCTGGTTGTGTTAGAACCAGAAGTGGCAAGTTCCCTAGGAGCAAGTCAAAACCCCTGAGGGGTTGGAGCCTGCTGAGCTACAGTAGCTGCTGCAGGCTTAGCTCGTGCTTGTTTGGATTGCTGACGCTTAGCAGTATAGCGAGGTTGAGAAGACTGCTGGCCAGTATTTGAAGCAACTCTGGCCTTCTTATAGTAAGGCCTTTTAAAAGACTTTTTCTTAGTAGGAATTGAAGTGGACTTTGAAAGTCTTTCCAAGGTGGCATTTTCAGCATCCATCTGGGTGGCTTTGATTTGCCACTCTTCCCCAAATAAGTTCTCACCTGTACAGGGCAGATTCCGTAAGCCATCTAGAACCCAAGGTTCCAGATCAGAGGCCTGGAGCCAAGCAAGACGTCGGGCTGCAATAGCAATGCCCGAAGCCCTACTGGCTCCCTCAAAGGAATCATATGCTGCCCTATTAGAGAACTTAGAAACCTCTAAGAGTTGTTTCACTAGGGAAAGGAATCCCTGCTTTTTATCCTCAGGGATAAAGGGGGCAAAATGCCGCACCTTTTTGGCAAGTTCCTCCAGGAACATGCCCATATAGAGACTGTAGGAATTAATCCTGGCTATAAGCATACTAGCCTGGAAAATTTTCCTACCAAAAGAGTCCAAAGTCTTACATTCCCGTCCTGGAGGGGTGGAAGAGTGCCTTTTGGTACTCCTAATCTTCTTCATTGCAGACTTCACCACAATAGAGTGGTGGGGCAATTGAGTCTTTTGGAAACCAGGAGAAGGAGGGACCCTATACATGGTGTCCAACCTACGGAATAAGGAGACAAAGTCAAAGGATTTTCCCAGAAATCCATCAGTTGTTCTTGAAGGATTTCATGGATAGGCAGGGTAACTGCCTCCTTAGGGGCCTTTGAGTATCCCAAAATATCCAGTTTTTTTGGATCTGGGTTCCTTTTCAGAGGATGTGGTAATAGAAAGGGCTGTAGCCATATCTAAAACAAAGTCCTGGAAGGACAAATCCTCTGGAGGGGACATTCTCCTTTTAGGAGAAGAGGGCTCCTCAGGTAAGTTGAGTGAAAACTCAGCAGAATCATCAGAGGAGTGAAAATCCTCAGAGGAATCGGTGCTTTCCTCTAACGCACGATACGCGAACCGATCGGTATCGATATCGGGCGTATCGGGTATGGAACCGGTATGGAGCGAAAGCCCATACGGTACCGACTTGCGTTTAGAGGTGGACGGCCTCGATACCGGCATGGCGGACGATACCGGTATCGGGCCCGGAACCGCTGAAAGCGGAACCGATGGCGTTGCAGCTTTAATGAAAGCCATGACGGCTTGCTGCATGGACTGTACAGTATCGCCCATGGACGCCATAGCTGCCTGGATGTCGGTACCGGAGTGACCCGGTACCCCAGAGCAGGCTAACAGGTGATCTGTCGAGGCCGTAGCATCGATATCAACCTGAGACCCCTGAATTGGCGTTTTTGGAAGTTGGACTTCCCGCCGGGGTTGTTTGGCTGGGGCAGGGTCCTCAAGTTCTAAGCTAAGAGCCTCTCGATGCTTTGAAGGAGATTTGCTCTTTGAGGACTTACCCACAGAAGGTTTGGTTACCTGAGATCCATCCGGAGAAGAAGACCTGGATGACTGTGATGCTGTATTCTCTGAAGCAAACAGCACATGGAATTTGTTGGCCCGGTTCTGCAGCCCACGTTTAGACATGTGGGAGCAAGATGGGCAGTCCGGTATGGAATGGTCAGGCCCCAAACATTTCAGACACCAGTCATGGGTGTCTGTGACTGAAATAACAGCATTACATTTGGAACACTTCTTAAATCCAGGGGCTGGCTTCTCCATGAGGAGAAATTGAGTAGGCCGAGAGGCCTCTCTGAAGTGACCAAAAAGCTAAAAAATAAGAAAAAAGAATTATAATTTTTTAAAGAAAGAAAGAAAAGACCGGCGATACCGGTATCGGTATGGGGAAGGCAGGTACGCGGTCTAAAGAAACAAATAAAATAACAATTTCTTCAGCGGTGACAGGAACACGACCTGCTGGCTCCGCGGAAAAAGAGAAACTGAGGAGAGCTGTTCAGGAAGGCGGGAAGGCAGTGCGCATGTGCAGTGGGAGGTCCCAAAAGCTTCTATTCTAAGAAGCTGGGGAGCTTTCCCGCACGGGCTCCGTCGGTACCGACGTACCCATATGTGAGGACTTATTCCTGCTTGTTCCTGGAGATAAACCAAAAATGTAATAAGCTTCTTTTTTTATTTATTTTTCAATGCTCTTAAAAATACAGGAACATCCCAGGAAATCTTCTCTTGCTTAATATTAAACTATAGACACCATCTTATAATGGACAGAATTCCCGAGTGAACTGCTGTAAACAGGGTTATACTTAAAACACAGATCTCGACGCTCAACTCCGGCGCCTTAATGGCGTTTCAAAAAATTTTTCTTCAGGAGATCTTTATCCTACAATAAACAAAATTACAATATATTGTTACCCTTAACTAACAGTATATATAAAACCAATATTAATAACAGACTCGTCTTAAAAACCTCAAGCTACTTACATATATTACTGCTGCCCACGCTTTCCCTCTTTGTCTTTGATATGGAAAAACGCCGCGCATGCGTGATGGCTAATCCTATCACTATTTAAACCCCCTTTGATTATGTCACCCGTCAATCTTCCGTGCTCTCAGCCAATGGTTACGTCGTGAATGCTTCTACTACATACCAAGCTTACAAACAAGTTACAAACAAAAAAGGATACATGTTGCGTATTTCTACCGCTTATTCAATTGAAACATCTCGCTTCTTTTGCGGCTATCGCTCAATTATGTCATTCTTATTCTATCTGCTAGAAACACTCTCCTTTCTCACTTGCAATATATTTTTAACCTTTTAGGCAGACTTAAAGGCAAGCCGTCCACTCTATAGATATATTTAGATCCATCGGGGAGACAGTTTGCAACTTATGTATCCACCACTGTTCTTGCTGTAACAATGTTTCATCTAACATTTTACCTCCCTTTGGGAACTAAACTTGCTCTAGCACAAAACTACGGAGTTGGTCAAACATATGTCCCTGGGAGAGACAATGGGTAACTATTGGAGCTTCGTGCCGACGACATCTCAGTCGGCTTCTATGTTCTCATAACCGAACTCGCAAAGAACGGATTGTTTTACCCACGTAGTGAAGTCCACATGGGCATGTTATAATATAAATCACTGCTTCCGATTCACACGTGGTTTGGGATCTAAGATGGAATATCGGTGATTGAATTGTGACTGTTCTAGCATAATCATACATATGTCGCAAGTACCACAGCTTCTATGTCCTCCTACTATTAACTGTCTATCTTTTAGAGGAAGCACCGAAGGGCTCAAATAGTCCTTTAAGTTGCGTCCTCGTTGCCACACACATCTTATGTGTTTCGTTTCAAGCCCTGGAACCATTGCTAGGACATTTTTATGTTTATTAATAAGTTTTTGTATATTAAAACTCAAAGGAGTGTAAGTCGTAATGAAATTAATATTATCATCATCATCTTTCTGTCGCCGTACTGATGACGATTTTTTTAACAGGGCAGCTCTATGATTGTAGAGAACTCTACGATATGCCTTCTGTACTACTGCAGCTTGATATCCTCTACTTATGAAATCTTTTTTCAACCTTTTAGCCTGCCTTTTGTAATCGTAAACATCTGAACAGTTTCGCCGATATCGCAAAAACTGCGAAAAAGGTAAAGACTGCTTCAGCTTATGAGGATGTCTACTAGAGAACTCCAAAAACGTGTTCCTATCTGTGGATTTCCTAAATATCGATGTACGCCAACTATGGGCCCCTCTAGTCACTTGGACATCCAGATACGTTATCCAATCGTGATGAAATACAGACGTAAAAGTTATATTCTCGTCCCTATTATTCAGCCACACTAAAAATTGTTCAAGGGAGTCAGACGAACCTTTCCATAATACAAAAACGTCATCTATATATCTTCGCCAAGTTATAATATTAGATGCAAAAGGAGACTGATCTACGTGGCTTGTTTCAAAATTTTCCATATAGAAGCTGTGGTACTTGCAACATATGTATGATTATGCTAGAACAGTTACAATTCAATCACCGGGGACAGATATTCCATCTTAGATCCCAAACCACGTGTGAATCGGAAGCAGTGATTTATATTATAACATGCCCATGTGGACTTCACTACGTGGGTAAAACAATCCGTTCTTTGCGAGTTCGGTTACGAGAACATAGAAGCCGACTGAGATGTCGTCGGCACGAAGCTCCAATAGTTACCCATTGTCTCTCCCAGGGACATACGTTTGACCAACTCCGTAGTTTTGTGCTAGAGTAAGTTCAGTTCCCAAAGGGAGGTAAAACGTTAGATGAAACATTGTTACAGCAAGAACAGTGGTGGATACATAAGTTGCAAACTGTCTCCCCGATGGGTCTAAATATATCTATAGAGTGGACGGCTTGCCTTTAAGTCTGCCTAAAAGGTTAAAATATATTGCAAGTGAGAAAGGAGAGTGTTTCTAGCAGATAGAATAAGAATGATATAATTGAGCGATAGCCGCAAAAGAAGCGAGATGTTTCAATTGAATAAGCGGTAGAAATACGCAACATGTATCCTTTTTGTTTGTAACTTGTTTGTAAGCTTGGTATGTAGTAGAAGCATTCACGACGTAACCATTGGCTGAGAGCACGGAAGATTGACGGGTGACATAATCAAAGGGGGTTTAAATAGTGATAGGATTAGCCATCACGCATGCGCGGCGTTTTTCCATATCAAAGACAAAGAGGGAAAGCGTGGGCAGCAGTAATATATGTAAGTAGCTTGAGGTTTTTAAGACGAGTCTGTTATTAATATTGGTTTTCTATATACTGTTAGTTAAGGGTAACAATATATTGTAATTTTGTTTATTGTAGGATAAAGATCTCCTGAAGAAAAAATTTTTGAAACGAGATCTGTGTTTTAAGTATAACCCTGTTTACAGCAGTTCACTCGGGAATTCTGTCCATTATAAGATGGTGTCTATAGTTTAATATTAAGCAAGAGAAGATTTCCTGGGATGTTCCTGTATTTTTAAGAGCATTGAAAAATAAATAAAAAAAGAAGCTTATAACATTTTTTGTTTTTCTGAACGTATTGACTTTTTAACAATTGATAATAGCACGTTCATAAAATAGACCACAGGTATATTTCTTCATGATACCAGGACACCCAGAAGGAGCGCCAATGGCCCCATTTCTCACCAGACCACGTTTCCCCACCGCCCAACCCTCAGTTGGGCTGCCAGGGCCAGGATCGGGTGGCGGGGACTCACCTCCTGTGGCTCCGTTGCTTCTAGGGGGGCTGCTGGGCTGGAGAGCATGGGCGCCCCACACTTAGTCCACTTCCAAGATGGAATAAGCAGGGTATCTTCTGGTGATCTCTGGCTATACAATGCCGTGACCTGAATTGGCCTTGTACATCCGGGTGGCATGGCCCGCCCACGCTCTGCCCCCATCTCGATCTCCCCGGACAGTATCTCTGTACGTGTGGGGAGACTGTTTCTCTGAATTCGGGCCAGATGATTAGCCATACAGAATTGGGCCCTTAGGGAATAAGAGAGCTTATTCTGAAAGAATGGACTCCACCTTAACCAGGGTGGAACCAGGCTACTGACACTAATATTAAAAAAAAAAAAAAACAGAACAGCTTTCCAACTAGATAAAGGGAGAAAAATGACAGTTGCTCAGGAGCACATTTCTTGGACTGAGGTATTTTCAAAGGTTACTGGCAATAATATCCCAATAGAAAGGCTGTGGTAAAGGCTGAAGTAACTAAGGTGCATTTTAATAAAAAGCTGATAGACATAAATGATTGCAGTTTACCCCCAATCAACTGCTGGGTAATGAATATAAATTAAAATACACAATGGGCTCCATTCTGATCAGGGCATGTCTGGCCTGTCTGGACATCCAAAAGCTGGATGGGCCGGATTTGCACCAGATTCTGCACTCGTGAGAGCTAGACGTTCCTGCAGGAGCAGAATCAGGTGCAAGGGGCCTAGACGGGCAGGACATGCACCGATTCAGTCCCGCTGCACGTCTGGCTCTCTCCCAATACAACCTTCCCAATGCTCCTGCATGGAGCCTCAGTGCCATGGCGTCCCGACACCATGCAGAAGCCCCAATTCCCTGCACCTGTTTGAAGGTCCTGTGCCGCGCTGCCTGACAGGGCCTGCCAAGGCTGGGGTCAGGCTACGGGGAACCTCCCGCTGCGGCTCACCTGGGTTGGGGGGTCCTCTGCTGGCGATCGCCTCCCTCGGGGTAACTTATTCCAACTCAGAGGTGGAATAAGTTACCTGGCCATCCTTGCTGCCCCAGACATACAGGGCTGCGACCGGAATCAGCTCCTCCTCCGGCCCTCCCCCTCCCAACCCCACCCAAAGCTCCCCTGCCCGTCTAGGCACATCTCCCCTGTATGTGCGGGGAGCTTTGGGTTTGGCATCAGGCACAAGCGTTTGGCAGGATTTATGTCCAGACCAGACGAACATACCCACTAAACGCTGCACAGAATGACCCCCAATATGAGCTGTCTGTATTCAAATGTCATAAATCCAAAAAATAAGGCACACACACACACACACACGATAGGCACTTCAGAGACGGTAAAAGGAAGATAACCAATGCAATGCTGTTATACTATGAAAATTTCTTGTGTGATGGGGAAGACTATAGTGATAGGGATATACTACTGACTGCCTAAGGAAAACAGACAGTGAAATGGTAACAGAAACCAGGAAAGTTAACAAAATTGGCAACACAATAATTATGGGGGATTTCAACTTTCCAAAACTTATGGGGTATGTCTCACACCGGGACAGGCTATGGAAGTAATGTATCTAGATGTTATAAATGACTGTTTTCCGGAGCATCTATTATAGTCCTAGAAGCAAAGAAAGCACAGTTACTTACCTGTAACAGGTGATCTCTGGGAACAGCAGGAATTAGTCCTCACATATGGGTACGTCGGAACCGACGGAGCCGGCGCGGGAAAGCTCCCCAGCTTTTCAGATTAAAAGCTTTTGGGGCTTCCCACAGCGCATGCGCGCTGCCTTCCCGCCTTCCTTACCAGCTCTCTTCAGTTCGAGTTTATAGCTGAGACAATAGAGAGAGGAAAGGAAGGTAGATAGATAGAAGATACAAGTCCTAGGGGAGGTGGGTGGGTTGTGAGGACTAATTCCTGCTGTTCCCAGAGATCACCTGTTACAGGTAAGTAACTGTGCTATCTCCAGGAACAAGCAGGAATAAGTCCTCACATATGGGGACTCCCTAGCTAAGATGCCTGGGAGATCCCCCTCCAAGGGTAAACCATCTTCGTATGGATCTCAGGCATCCATTCAGGGAAGGTGGGCAGGAGTTGCTTAAGTATGGAACAGGTGTTTGAGGACAGCCTGACCAAACAAGGCATCCCGGCGGGAGTCCTTGTCCAAACAGTAATGGGCTGTGAAGGTATGAACCGAGGCCCAAGTGGCTGCTCGACAGATCTGATCGATGGATACAGAGTGAAGATGAGCCATAGAAGTAGCCATGGCTCTCACATTGTGAGCTGTGACATGGCCTTCCAGAGAAATATTCTTACTCTGGTAAGCAAAAGAAATACACTGAGCAATCCAATTGGAAAGTGTACGTTTGGAGACTGGAAGTCCCAAATGAGAAGGATCAAAAACCACAAAAAGTTGGGAAGACTTTCGATGTGGCTGAGTCCTGTTGAGGTAAAAGGCGAGAGCTCTTTTACAGTCAAGAGTATGAAGGTTCCTCTCTGCACTGGATGCATGAGGAGCCGGAAAAAAAACAGGTAGATATACCTCTTGATTAAGATGAAAAGGCGAGACCACTTTGGGCATAAAGTGGGGGTTCGTCCTAAGGACCACCTTATCATGATGAAATCTAATATAAGGTGGATTAGCCACTAAAGCCTGCAGTTCACTGATGCGGCGAGCTGAAGTGACTGCAATAAGGAAAACTACCTTCCATGAAAGAAATTTCAAGGAGGTGGAGTCCAAAGGCTCAAAAGGTGGCTTCATAAGCTGACCTAGAACTAGGTTCAAATCCAATGCTACCGGCGGAGGTCGGATGGGAGGTTTAGTTAAGGTCAGGCCTCTCATGAACCTTGCAACAAGAGGATGAGAGGAAACAGGTTGTCCATTTATAGGTTTTAAGGATGCTGCAATAGCACTTAAATGGACTCGTACTGAATTCGTCTTGAGGCCTGCATTGGAAAGATGCAGGAGATAGTCTAGTAGAGAATTCAAAGAAAGTGCCAGAGGGTCAAGACCCTGTTGAGCACACCAAATGGAAAAACGTTTCCATTTGAAAGCATAGGAACGCCTGGTAGAGGGTTTCCTAGAGGCATGAAGGATATCTTTCACTGGTTGAGAAAGATTAAACTCATGAAGGCTTAAGCCTTCAGTAACCAAGCTCGGAGATGTAGGGACTTGGGGTTTGGGTGCCACAAAGTCCCTTTCTCCTGAGACAGAAGGTCTGGTGCAGCTCCCAGGTCCAGGGAGGAGCCCTGGGAGAGATGCAGAAGTAGAGGGAACCACACTTGGCATGGCCAGCGTGGAGCTAGGAGGATCATCGAGCCGTGATCCCTCTGAAATTTGAACAGAGTCTTGGGAATCAAAGGAATGGGTGGAAAAGCATACAGGAATTCCTGACCCCAATGCAGGAGAAAGGCGTCGTTGGCCTGAGCTCCCTGACACGGAGTCCTGGAACAGAACCGGGGAAGTTTGGCATTCCACGGACTTGCAAAGAGGTCTATGTCCGGGGTCCCCCATTCCTGAAAGATTCTGCGTATCTGGTCCATATGCAGGGACCATTCGTGTGGAAGCAGAACTCGACTGAGTCTGTCTGCCCGAGAGTTTTGAACTCCTGGAAGGTATACTGACAGAAGATGAATTTGATGCTCTCTGGCGAAGGCCCATAATCTGAGAGCTTCGTTGCAAAGCGACAGAGAGCCCGTCCCTCCTTGTTTGTTGACATAGAACATGGCTACCTGATTGTCTGTCTGGACTAGGACAGTCAGGTTGACAAGGAGGGTGTGGAAGACTGTGAGGGCAAGGAAGATTGCTCGCAGTTCCAGAAGGTTGATGTGAAGGGTGATCTCCTGGGGAGACCAGGTGCCCTGAGTGGAGAGGTGTTGGAGATGAGCTCCCCACCCTGTTTGGGAGGCATCTGTTGTGAGGGTTGCTTGGGGCAACGAAGGTTGGAAGGGGGTCCCCAACAACAGATTTTTGGAGGATGTCCACCACTGGAGAGACCAAAACAGACGTTTTGAGGTGAGTACTTGGTCTGAGAGCGCTCCTGATGCTTGAGACCACTGGGTGGCCAAAGTCCATTGAGCTGCCCTCATATGGAGACGAGCGTAGGGCACCACATGGACCGTGGAGGCCATGTGGCCCAGAAGTTGCAGCAGTTCCCTGGCTGACAAGTGACTTCTGGACTGAGCCTGGGAGGCCAAGCTGATTAGTCGTTGGCCTCGGACCAGAGGGAGGTAGGCCCTTGCAGTGGTGGAGTCCAAGTGGGCCCCTATGAATTCCAGGGACCGAATAGGGATGAGTTGGGACTTGGGAATGTTTACCACAAGTCCCAGATATTGAAGAATATGCCTTGTGCGGTCCAAGGAAATCTGGGCTTCTGACTGAGATGGAGCTCGGATGAGCCAGTCGTCCAGATATGGGAAGACGAAGATTCCCATGCCTCTTAGAAATGCGGCTACGACTGCCATGCATTTTGTGAATACTCTTGGAGCAGAGGCGAGACCGAAGGGAAGTACTCTGTATTGGAAATGTTTTCCCTGGAACAGAAATCGAAGATATTTTCTGTGGGATGGATGGATGAGTATGAGTGTACGCATCCTTGAGATCTAGAGAACAAAGCCAATCCTGACTCTGAAGGTATGGAAGGAGAATGCCCAGAGAGAGCATTTTGAATTTCTCCTTGAATAGAAACTTGTTCAATTCTCTCAGATCTAGGATAGGTCTGAAGCCCCCTGTCTTCTTTGTTATGAGAAAATAAGGGGAGTAGAACTCTAACCCCTGTTGAGGAAGAGGAACCTCCTCTATTGCCCCTTGGGCAAGGAGAGAGGAGACTTCCTGACCCAACAGGGTCAGAAGAGATGGGGGAGAACTGAATTGCCTCACCATGGTATGGGGAGGAAGGCTGGAGAAATGAAGTTTGTAGCCCTCTCTGATGATAGAGAGGGTCCATTGCTCTGATGTTATTTGCTCCCATCTGGGAGCAAAGTGAACTAGCCTTCCAGGTATGGTGAGAGGCTCTGGTTGTTCCAGAGCCAGAAATGGTAAGTTCTCTAGGGGCAAGTCAAAACCCCTGAGGAGGTTGAGCCTGCTGGGGTGTAGCAGACACTGCAGACTTTGACTTTACTTGCTTAAATTGCTGACGTTTAGCAGCAAAGCGAGGCTGAGAAGATTGTTGGCCAGTATTTGTGGAAAATCTGGCCTTCTTATAGTAAGGCCTTTTAAAAGACTTCTTTTTGGCAGGAGTAGAAGCTAGAGTGGCATTTTCTGCATCCATTTGAGCAGCTTTAATTTGCCAGTCTTCACCAAATAAGTTCTCACCTGTACAGGGCAGATTCCTTAGGCCATCCACAACCCAGGGTTCTAGGTCAGAAGCCTGGAGCCAAGCAAGACGTCGGGCTGCAATAGCAATTCCCGAAGCCCTGCCAGCAACCTCAAAGGAATCAAAGGCTGCCCTGTTGGAAAACTTGGAGACCTCTGAAAGTTGTGTCACCACAGAAGTGAAGTCCTCCTTTTTATCCTCAGGGATAAAGGGGCAAAATGCCGTACCTTTAGGGCAAGTTCTCTGAGAAACATGCCCATATAAAGGCTGTAAGAATTGATCCTGGCTATAAGCATACTAGCCTGGAAGATCTTTCTACCAAAAGAGTCAAGGGTCTTACATTCTCGCCCTGGAGGGGTAGAAGAGTGCCTTTTGGGACTCTTTATCCTCTTCATAGCAGACTTCACCACAATGGAGTGGTGAGGCAGCTGAGTTTTTTGAAACCCAGGAGAAGGAGGGACCCGGTACATGGTGTCCAACCTACGAGAATGAGGAGACAGAGTTAGAGGAGTCTCCCACAAATCCATCAAGTGTTCTTGAAGGATTTCATGGATAGGCAGAGTAACTGCCTCTTTAGGAGCTTTAGAGTATCCAAAATATCCAATTTTTTTGATCTGGGTTTCTTTTCAGAAGATGTAGCAATAGAAGTCCTTTAGCTACATCAACAATGAAATCCTGAAAGGATAAATCCTCTGGAGGAGACATCGCCCTCTTTAGAGAAGAGGGCTCCTCAGGAAGATCAAACTCAGCAGAGTCATCAGAGGAATTGAACTCATCAGAAGAATCTGAGTATTCTCTCTGTGCTTGCAATGCACGATAAGCGTACCGATCGATATCGAGATCGGGCGTATCGGGCATGGGATTGGTATCGGGCAAAAGCCTGATTCCAGCAAGCGGAACCGATCGACGCTTGGAAGTCGATGGTCTCGGTTCCGGTGTGGATACCGGAACCGGGGTCGGTACCGAGGGCGTCGCAGCCTTAATGAAAGCCAGAACGGCCTGCTGCATGGTCTGGACAGTATTGCCCATGGACGCCACTGCTGCCTGGATGTCGGTACCGGTATCGACCGGTACCCCAGAGCAGTCTAACAGGTGATCAGTCGAGGCCGTGCCATCAATGTCAACCTGTAACCCCATAGGTGATGCTTTGGAGGCCGGAGCCTCCCGCCGGGGTTTTTTTGGTGTGGGCAGAATCCTCGAACTCAAGATTGAGAGCCTCTCGATCTTTTGAAAGAGATTTGCTTTTAGAGGATTTGCCCACAGAAAGTTTGGTTACCTGAGATCCATCCGGAGAGGAAGACCTGGATGACTGTGATGCTGGATTATCTGAAGCAAACAGCACATGGAACTTGTTGGCCCGGTTCTGCATACCACGTTTAGACATCTGGGAGCAGAATGGGCAGTCCGGTATGGAGTGGTCAGGTCCCAAACATTTAAGACACCATTCATGGGTGTCTGAGAGAGAAATAACAGCACTGCACTTGGTACACTTTTTAAAAAACCAGGAGCTGGCTTCTCCATGAGGAGAATTAGTGTAGGCCTGAAGGCCTAGCAAAAGTTACCACGTTGTGCTGAAATAAAAAAAAAGATTTTTTTTTTTTTTTTTTTAGAAATAAAGAAAGAGAGACCGGCAGTACCGGTTTTGGTATGGGGAAGGCAGGTACGCGGTCAGAAGAAACAAATTAAAATAACAATTTCTTCAGCGGTGACAGGAACACGACCTGCTGGCTCCGCGGAAAAAGAGAAACTGAAGAGAGCTGGTAAGGAAGGCGGGAAGGCAGCGCGCATGCGCTGTGGGAAGCCCCAAAAGCTTTTCATCTGAAAAGCTGGGGAGCTTTCCCGCGCCGGCTCCGTCGGTTCCGACGTACCCATATGTGAGGACTTATTCCTGCTTGTTCCTGGAGATAGGAGGAACTACTCTAGAGCTAGACCTCACTGCAACGGAGGAGCTAATGAAGGAGGATAAAGGTAGTGGGGTCATTTGGCAAAAATGATCATAATGCAATAAAATTTGACACAATGACTGAAGGAAAGACATTAAGGAAACTATTACAGTTGCATTTCACTTAAAAAAGGGGAATTATGAGAAAATGAAGAAATTAGAAAGAAACTAAGAAAAGAGGATGCAAAAGTTAGTTTGCAGGCTACGTGAGCAAAGTATAATGGCATTCAAAGTTTTCCACGCCACTGATTTTCTTACATTTTAGATTTTTAAAAAGCGAGTACAAAAATATAATATCAGACTGTACCTGAGATTCAAGATTGGAGAAAACACCCCTAAGCTCTAGAAGTCCATCCTTCCAGCGCTGCTGCTGTCTAAGTAGATCAACATTCATAAGAGCTACAACCTGTAGAAGAGAGAACACATTGGAGGGTTAATCATTATTCAAATTGAAATAGATTTCTTAGACAAATGTAGCTCTCTCAGTTGCAAGGGCAAAACTAACTAGCCAAGTCCAGGACCAGTGCAAGAGTATTGGGCAAACCCTCAATCATACGGCCCCCACCCCCAAGTTTATAATTAATCTCAACAATCATTATCATTCCACCACCACCCATCCCACAACAATCCCATAAAAATGTGTAATTAGGTATCATACTCTTAAATATTAAACTTTGTATGTACGTATATATTTAGGTATCCCTGCAGGTAAAGCATAGTTACTCATCGATGGAAGGTGGTCTCTGTTGATAGCAGGAAAAGTCCTCACATATAGGTGACGTCCATCCAGTGGAATCCTGTGAAAGAGCATTCCCAGTTCCCTCTAGAAGCTTTGGAAGCTGCAACAACACCCTCCCGTCTGCCACTACAGCCCCTTCTTAGCTTCAGTCCCTATACAAGCCAAGAAAGATACAACTCCAAGGGGAGGAGAGAGGGTTATGGGGAGTTTTCCTATTGTCCATAGAGAACACTTGCTACAAGTGAGTAACTATGCTTTCTCCATGGACAAACAGGAAAAAGAATCCTCACATAAGGGAATCCCCAGCTACAAGCTTCCTTGAACAAAAGGGGATAAAAACTTGGAGCTAACAAATGTCAACTCTTTTTGGTGGTGGCAACAGGTCTTTAATGCAATTTCTCTTTTTATTTTTGAAAGGCAGTTTGAAGAGAAAGAAATGGGCCTGGGGGGGGGGAGGGAGCTGGATACTACCTCCCAAAAAAATTTTCAGTACAGATTGGCCAAATCTGCTGTCGCATTGGGAATCCCTGTCCAAAACGTAGCGAGACCACACACAAGTAAGCCACCGATGCAGCCATGGCTCTGACATCGAGCCATGACATGACCCTCAAGGCTCAGGGCTGCCTGTGCATAAGTGTAACAGATGCAGTCTGCAAGCCAAATTTATAATGTGCATTTGAGATCAAAAGAAACAAAAATGTTAGATGGGCTTTTGTCGGTTCCAAGTAGAAAGCTAAGGCTCATTTGCAGTCTAAAATGTACAGCACTGCTTCCCCCTATGTGAGAATGGGGTAATGGAAAAAATGTTGGCAGGACTATTGACTGGTTAAGAGAGAAGTCCAACACCACTTTCTGAAGGAACTAGGGATGGGTACGAAACACCACTCTGTTGTAAAAGAAATATGTATAAGGTGGATGAACTACTAGAGCCTGAAGCTCACTCACTGTACATTCGGAAGTGACCACCACAAAAATAAGACCTTCCAGGTCAAGATCTTCATAGGACAGGTATTGAGCAGATCGAAAGGAGTTTTTCACCCACTGCACGAGAACCACTTTAAAGGTCCAAAGACACTATGGGTAAGCTTATAGGGAGGTATCAGAAAGCGTAGTTACTCACCTGTAACAGGTGATCTCCGGGAACAGCAGGAATTTAGTCTTCACATATGGGTATCGTCGGTACCGACGGAGCCTGCGCGGGAACGCTCCCCAGCGTCCAATAGGAACGCTTTTGGGAGCATCCCTCAGCACATCTGCGCTGCCTTTCCAACTGTCCCTCTTCAGTTAAGTTTGTAGCTGAGTGAAAGGATAGAGGGAGAGAGGAAAGAGACAGAGAGACAACTCCTAGGGGAGGTGGGTGGGTTGTGAAGACTAAATTCCTGCTGTTCCCGGAGATCACCTGTTACAGGTGAGTAACTACGCTTTCTCCAGGAACAAGCAGGAATGTAGTCTTCACATATGGGGACTTCCTAGCTGAAGATGCCAGGGAGATAGTCCCAGGAAGCTACCACCTATAGTAAGGTGGGCCATGCTTCCTCCCATGGATCTCTGGCATCCCACCAGGGTTGGTGGGTAGGAGTTGAATTAGGTCTGAAAGAGATTTTGAAGAACTGCTTGGCCAAAGAAGGCATCCCGACGGGAAGCTTTATCTAGGGAGTAGTGTGCTGTAAAGGTGTGTACCGAAGCCCAGGTGGCTGCTCGACAAAGGTCACCAATAGACACAGAGTGAAGGTTAGCCATAGAGGCTGCCATGGCTCTCACATTGTGAGCTGTGACATGGCCTTGAAGAAGAAGACTCTTACTCTCATAAGCAAAGGATATGCATTGTGCAATCCATTTGGATAGAGTTCTCTTGGAGACTGGAAGTCCCAAATGACTAGAATCAAAAGCAATAAAAAGTTGAGAAGACTTCCTATGTTGCTGTGTTCTTTGTAGGTAAAAAGCTAAGGCTCTTTTACAATCCAAAGTATGAAGGTTCCTTTCTGCATTAGAGGCATGAGGCCTCGGAAAGAATACAGGAAGATAAATTGATTGATTTAAATGAAAAGGCGAAACCACCTTTGGCATAAAGTGTGGATGAGTTCTGAGAACAACCTTATCATGGTGAAACCTAGCATAAAGAGGATCAGCCACTAAACTTGCAATTCACTAATGCGACGTGAAGAGGTGATTGCAATCAGGAAGATGACCTTCCAGGACAAATGCTTTAGGGTTGTAGTGGCTAAAGGTTCAAAAGGCGGTTTCATGAGCTGCCCGAGAACTAGGTTTAAATCCCATGCCACCGGTGGTGGCCTAATGGGAGGCTTTGTTAATAGAAGACCTCTCATAATCTTGATATAAGTGGATGAGAGGAAATTGGTTGTCCATTTAGAGGCTTATAGGAAGCTGCAATTGCACTAAGATGGACTCTTACTGAATTGGTCTTTAGACCAGAATTTGATAAATGAAGTAGATACTCTAGTAGCAATTCCAAAGGTATCATAAGGGGGGTTTAACCCTTTCTGTGAATACCATGTAGTAAAACGTTTCCACTTGAAGGCGGAAGAGCGTCTTGTGGAAAGTTTTCTAGAAGCTTGAAGGATATCCTTTACCTGTTGGGAAAGGTTGAGGTCCTGAAGGTCTAGGCTTTCAGCAACCAGGCCCTGAGATGCAGGGACTGGGGATTTGGGTGCTATAGCATCCCGTTCTCTTGGGAGAGGAGATCTGGAGTATAGCCTAACTCCAGAGGTGCAGCTTGAGAGAGATGTAGAAGTAGGGGATGCTATGTTTGGCGTAGCCACCGTGGCGCTATGAGTATCATACGACCTCTGTCTCTCTGAAGCTTGAAGAGTGTTTTGGGGATGAGGGGAATGGGTGGGAAAGCATAGAGGAAGTCGTGACCCCAGTGAAGAAGGAAGGCGTCCCTTGCCTAGCAATTTTGAGCCAGAATTTTGGAACAGAACCGGGGAAGTTTGGCATTCAGTGGACTTGCAAATAGGTCTATGTCTGGGGTTCCCCAGATCTGAAATATCTTGGCCACCTGGTCTAGGTGGAGAGACCATTCGTGAGGTAGCAGTACTTGGCTGAGTTTGTCTGCCCAAAGGTTTTGAATGCCTGTAAGACATGCCACGAGAAGGTGAATTTGATGCTCTCTGGCAAAGGCCCATAGTCGTAAAGCTTCGTTGTATAATGACAGAAAGCTTGTTCCCCCCTGCTTGTTCACGTAGAACATAGCTACTTGATTGTCCATTTGGACTAGGAGTGTCTTGTAGCTGAGCTGGGCATGGAATACCCGAAGAGCTAGATAGATTGCTCTGAGTTCCAGGAGGTTTATGTGAAGACAAGCCTCCTGTGGAGTCCAGGTACCTTGGGTAGAGAAATGATGCAGGTGTGCTCCCCATCCCACCTGTGATGCATCTGTTGCTAGGGTGGCCTGGAATAGGGGTTGCTGGAAAGGAGACCCCACTAGAAGATTTTCCAGTGATTGCCACCATTGCAGGGACAAGATCAGTCGTTGTGAGTTTGATATCTTGTCCGACAGACGTCCTGTGGCCTGTGTCCACTGTGTGGATAGGGTACACTGGGCTGCTCGCATATGAAGGCGAGCATAGGGAACCACATGAACCGTGGATGCCATATGTCCCAATAGCTGTAGTAGTTCTCGAGCAGTTAGGTAGGACTTCACCGCTGATTGAGAAGCTAGCTGCATTATACGAAGACAGCGGGGTTGTGGGAGAAAAGCCCTTGACTGTCTGGTATCTAGACGAGCTCCTATGAACTCTAGGGACTGAGACGGAGCAAGTTGGGATTTTAGGAGGTTTATGACCAATCCCAAGTATTGAAGGATTCGCATTGTGTGAGACAGTGCAGAGCTGGCTTTTGGAACCGTGGGGGCTCGAATGAGCAAGTCGCCCAAGTAAGGGAAGACGAATATCCCCAGGGTTCGCAGAAATGCAGCTATTACTGCCGTGCATTTCGTGAATACTCTTGGTGCCGAAGCCAGACCAAAGGGAAGAACCCTGTATTAGAAATGTTTTCCCTTGAAAAGGAATCGTAAGAATTTCCTGTGATCTGGATGGATCAGAATGTGAGTATATGCATCCTTTAGATACAGAGAACAAAGCCAATCCTGACTTTGAAGGTATGGCAGAAGAGTTCCCAGAGAAATCATTTTGAACTTTTCTCGGAACAGATATTTGTTCAATTCTCTGAGGTCTAGAATGGGTCTGTGTCCTCCTGTTTTCTTTCTCACTCTAGAAATGGATACGTTCAATGTTACCAAACTATGGGAATATTAGGCTCTCAAAATCCTTAATTAAACCAACATTTACCTAGCGAAAAACAGGTCTCAGAACTTTAGCCACCATGAGACTATCGTCTACCGGTATGGTGTCTTGGAACATCAATGACCTTCTTATTAATTTTCCGCCGTTATCATGTTGTTTTATTTGATTAATTAAGCTAATTAAACTATCGCCCCCCTCATGAAAGCCAATAAATTGCTGAACACTTCCACAATTAGAATGGCAGAATAATAACTGCAATATTTCATTTCATTCCATACTGCATGGCTGAAACTTTTCTTCTCGTAATCATGTCCACAGAAGACAATAATATGCAACTTAGCTTTCTTATGAGTGAGGGCTGGTTATCAATTGAAGCTCAGCTCCGGGAGAATCTCAACGCTCTACCTGGGCACCACTGAGGCATTTCACAGCCACAGTTTCATCAGGAGATCTCACCCGTCAGGTTTTCGCCGAACTCCATTCAACATCTTGTGAGTTACATCAGACGCCGCGCATGCCTCTTTGCACTTTTCATCCTACGCATGGCTGACTCCACTACCATTGAATGGTGTGGCAGCTGAGTCTTTTGAAAACATGGTATCGAGTCTCCTAGCATGAGGAGATGTGGTCAAAGGTGTCTCCCACATTCTGAGCATCAAATCATTAAGAATTTCATGAATGGGCAGAGTGGCTGCCTCCTTGGGAGCCTTAGGGTATTGGAGAACTTCCAATTCCTTTGCTCTAGGTTCTTTTTCAGGAGCTACCATGATTGAAAGGCCTTGGGCCACATCACGAATAAAATCCTGAAAAGACATGTCTTCCGGAGGAGACATTCTGCGTTGGGGAGAAGAGGAGTCTTCCGGGAGAAACACTCTGGTACCGGCAGAATTATCAGAGTCATCGGAATCGGAGGATTTGAAATATCTCTGATCCCGATGTTCATGCAAAGCACGGTCTCGGTATCGATCGAAGTCGGTACTGAATTGGTCCGGTACCGATCTGCCGATGCCAGAGAAAGTCGGCATGGGAACGATTCCCACCGGGGCCGGTACCGTCGGTGCTGGTACCAGTATCTGTACCAGTGCTGGTACCGGCATCGGTACCAGTGCCCGTTGAACCACTGGTGTCAATGGTCCCGCAGCTATAAGGAGAGCTGCAAGACTGCGTTCGATAGTGAGGAATCTCTGGTCTATCGACACTGCCGATGCCTGGGTATCGGTACCGGTAAAAGCGGCCGGAACCCCTGAGCATGGCACCAGTAGTTCTGCCGAGGTCGAAGCCTCGAGAACATCCTGGAACCCCGTTGATGCTTTGGAGGCCAAAGCCTCCCGCCGGGGCTGTTTTGCCGGTGTAGTTTCCTCACGGGCAATGCCAATGGCCTCTCGATGCTTTAAAGGAGAGCTACCCTTTGAGGACCGGCTCTTATGTTTAGTTACCTGAGATCCATGGGAGGAAGACGAGGCTCTTGAAGACGTCGATGCAATGGACCTGGTATCCGAAGAAAAGAGGACACCGAGCTTTACAGCTCGGTTCTGTCTTCCTCTTTTAGTCATCCCCATACACGAGGAACACTCAGATGAAGAATGGTCAGGGCCTAAACATCTTAGACACCAGTCATGGGTGTCGGTGACGGAGATGATACCGCCACATTTATTACATTTTTTAAAACCACTAGCTGGTTTTTCCATCTTTTGGGAAAAATGAGGCCTAATGCCCAAAATGGCGCCTCATTTCTAAAGAGAAACAGTTCAAAAATAGATTTTTTTTTTTTATTATTAAAGAAGAAAGAAAGAACCGGCGGTACAGGTGGGTGTCATGCGGAGGCAGGCGCGACCACAAGAAAACAAGTTTAAAGAAGTAATTTTCTGCGGTGACAGCATATGTGTCCTGTTGGCTCTGCAGAAAACGAACTGAAGAGGGACAGTTGGAAAGGCGGGAAGGCAGCGCGCATGTGCTGAGAGATGCTCCCAAAAGCATTCCTATTGGACGCTGGGGAGCATTCCAGCGCAGGCTCCGTCGGTACCGACGATACCCATATGTGAAGACTACATTCCTGCTTGTTCCTGGAGATGAAACAAACCCCGCATGAAGAGAACTACTGAGGGCTGGACAGAGATGTGCTTACCCTCTACACCATGGTGATAAGCTCCAACTGCACTGAAGTGAACACATACGCAGTTGAATTTGAGTCCGAACTCTGAACAGTGCAAAAGATATTCAAGCAGTATTTGTATGGGACAAGCAAAAGGATCTATGGAGCGTGCTTCACACTTCCAACAAACAAGAGCGAGTAGCTAGGTGTGTAAATTTAAGTCTTAATTTAGGGGTACAGTACAGCCACACCCAACACGGCTGTGTTTCATCATCTACCTTCCTCAGGGGTGTATTGGCACTACAACAAACAAGTGTATTAATGTAAAACACATATATAAATAAAAAAATAAAAAAATATAAAATTACATTGAATATAATAAAATAACATAACATATATATACATTGAGTCAAATGATAAATAATAAAAGCAATTAAGAAGTATAAAACTTAAAATAATAAGCCATTCAAAAACAAATGACGTATTGAAATTATATCATACAGTAATAAACACAAATAGAACAAAACGTGAACAGAATCCATATAAACATGTATGTGTGATAACTTTCAAGAACCAGAGGTGAGCATATTGAACCTAATACTGGTGAAAAGTGAGGAAAGATCTTTCAACTTATAACAAAAAGAGAAAATGCATAATATGGCTTGAGAGGGAATGATGGAGAAACTCTTGAGGGTGAGTGAAAAACAGGAGATTTTAGGGATGATACATTACCCGATAGTGGAACACTATGAATAGTCTTCTGTATACAAAGTAGACTTCAAAAGAAGCACTATAATTAAAAGAGTAATGTAGTAATTAATCCATCATAGCAATATAGAAACATAGAAATATGACGACAGAAAAAGACCACATGGCCTATCTAGTTTGTCTTTCCATATCAACAACTACAACAGTCCCCTTTTTTCCTTTAGAGATCCTCTGTGTTTGTCCCATGCTTTTTTAAATTCAGTTACTGTCCTCATCTCTACCACCTCCACTGGGAGACTATTCCACGGATCCACCACTCTTTCCGTAAAGAAATATTTCCGCAAATCACTCCTGAATCTATCCCCCTTCACCCTCATCCCAATCAGGGCTTCAATCACTGATTAAAACCAATCTGATGACTCATTCAAAGGACAGACATATAGCATCATTTAATCGCTCTGATGATATACACAAAATATGAAATATTAAATAGACCCTTTCAATGATAAAAGGCTCTCATATCATTTTAAGGGCAAGCCAACGACTCATTTAAAGAAAAAATTAAAATAGCAATATACCATTATTAATTTGCTTGAACGATATGCATAGATTGATTTATATACCATCGCGGGGATTGGAAGCCCCCAAGTTCTTGTTTCAGTGATCCAATGTTCTATTCAAAGAAGATAATTGTAGCTCAAATGCAATCGAGGTTTGTTTGTTTTTTATTAATAATATTTTTATTTTTGGTTGTGTTTTTAAGATTTTATGATCTGGCTATCTTTTATATCTTGTTAGGTTCCTTATTTTGATTATACTTTTACAATATCCCCCTTTTTTGTGATGTGTTATTGCCATCGTGTGTCCGTTTTTATAACTACAACCTTTTTAGAATTATTACTTTTTAATTCCCTTTTGTCTCAGTGAGAAAGTATGTTGAACGTTTTTTAATTTTGCCTTTTTATATTTTCATATTTATGTTTTTATAACCTTTTGATTTGGTCCCCTTTTTATGAATGCCCCCTTTTTAACCTAAGAATGGTTTATTGTGTATGACAACTGATGGCCTCTTTCGTATCTTTTTTCTCTCCATGTTTTAAGATTTTGCTCTTTTTAACCTCCCTACGCTGTTGCATGGTAAAATCATGGTGGTCACAGAGATTTAAGATTGTTATCTCTCAGGAATTGGGAGACCTTATGATCATCAGCCATAAAGTGATTGCAATATTATTTGATTTAAGATGCAAAAGAACATTATGCCCGTGGTACCTTAGCACATCTCATTTACATATATTAATCCTTTGAACTTTTATTTGTATGAGTTTTAATTCTAATTGAATAGGTCTCATTCAACTATAACCTTTTTGGTTAGAATTAATTATTTGTCTTTTAATTTGAGTTTTCCTCTTATCCTGGTATTTTAATTCTGATTCAATCAGTTTTTTTTGTTTAGGATTATTCTTTGGCAGCAAAAAAAAAAACCCTTTAAAAAGATGCCAGTACCAGCGAGTGCACTTCTTTTGCTGGTCACTGAACAGATCGGAAAAAAAGCAGCTTGATCGCCAAGGTAATGTTTTCTTATTAGAAATATTGGATATTAATATCCATTTGAACTACTATTGTCTTCTTTGAATAGAACATTGGATCACTGAAACAAGAGCTTGAGTGTTCCCCATTCCCACGATGGTATATATACCTACCTATCTATGCATATTGTTCAAGCGCCTTAATAATGGGTATATTATTATTTTTTCTTTAAATGAGTCAATGGCTTGCCCCTAAAAGGATATGAGAGCCTTTTATCATTTAGAGGGTCTATTTAACATTTTGTATTATATATATATATCATCAGAGCGATTAAATGATGCCATATTCCTTTCCTTTGAATGAAATCATCAGACTGGTTTTAAACGGTGTCTGAGGTCCTATACGCTATGATGGATTAATCATTACATTACTCTTTTACTTATAATGCTTTTTTTGAAGTCTGCTTTGTATATAGAAGACTATTGATAGTGTTGCACTATAGGGTAACATATCATCTCTAAAATCCCTCGTATTTCACTCACCCTCATGAGTTTCTCATTGTTCCTTTTCAAGTCATATTATCATTTTCTCTTTTTGCTATAAGTTGAAAGATGTTTCTTCGCTATTCACCAGTGTTAGGTTGAATATGCTCACCTCTGGTTTTTGAGAGTTATCATACATGCATGTTTATATGGATTCTGTTCACTTTTTGTTCAATTTGTGTTTATTACTGTATGATATTATTTCAATACATCATTTATTTTCAAATGGCTTCTCGTTATTTTAATTTTATACTTCTTAATTGTTTTTATCATTTATCATTTGACTCAATGTACATATATAGTTATATTATTTTATTATATTGTGCAATTTATTTATTTATTTATTTATTTTTATATATGTTTGTTTTAAATTAACACATTTGTTTGTTGTTGTGCAAGGCAGGTGCCGAAACATAGCCGTGTTGGGTGTGGCTGTACTGTTCCCTTGAATAAAGACTTTATTTTATTTATTTAACAATTCTTTTATACTGCCGTATCTACTAGTCACGGTGGTTTACATAAAACTAATTAGAATGGAGAACTTGAACTTTACATGGAACACTTTGAGGCAAAGTAAACCATACAACATAAACTACAGAACATATGAAACCAGGTAACTGTATAGAGTAAACTGTGCAAGAGAAAAGCAGCAGGGGACACGGCTGTGGGTTGCTCTATAAAGTGAGATGGTCATATGTTTGTGGGGTAGGAATAGCACATGGTTAGACTTCATTTATCCACCTGGCTATTCGCTCTTGTTTGTTGGTTATGTCTTTGCGAGTGCCCATTCTACTTCCATGTTAGACTTTCTGCTTCACACTATACTTCCATCTAAATTATAAGACCTTCTTACTGAGCCCCTCCTGGATGTGAAAAGAACACTGATGACACCACTTCAAGATTGAGCATGGACAAAGTTAGCCTCTCAACATCCAAGCTGCGAGGGCCAGGGACTTGATGTTCGGATGCAATATCATACCGTTTTTCTGCAATATCAGATCTGGTGCTTGTTCTAGATGTATTGAATCCCAAATGGAAAGTTCCACAGTTGACAGAGCAATAAGGAGTGATGAGAATCATCACACTTCTGTCTGTTTTGAGGGTCCTGGGAATGAGCGGTATTGGAGGATACACACAATGAATACCCTCTGCCCAATTGAGGAGGAAAGCATCTGAGGCTAGTTTGCTGAGTGATCTCATTCTGGAGCAGAACTGAGATACCTGGGCATTCTGAGGAGTGGCAAAAATGTTTGTCAAGGGGGGTGGCCCCACTCCCAAAAGATGTGGAGTGCCACATTCCTATCCAGAGTCCACTTGTGAGGCTGAAGGATTTGGCTCAGTCTGTCTGCCAGTGCGTTCTGTTTGCCAGGTAGGTAAGTGGCCCTCAATTCCATCCTGTGAGAGATGGCAAAGTTGCGCAGTTTCTCAAGACAGGAAGTATGACCTTGTTCCTCCCAGCTTGTTGATGCAGAACATTGCAACTTAATTGCTGGTTTAAATTAGAACAATCTGTTTGGACAGTCGATCTTTTACAGCCCTTAAAAGCATTTGCTATGGTTTTCAGTTCCAAGAAGTTGATCTGATGGAGATTCTTTTGGAGGAACCAATTCCTCTGAAACCCATCAAGATGAGCTCCCCGGTCCAGCTTGGATGCATTTGTTGTCAATAGTTTTTGATGAGAAGAAATTTGGGCAGACCCTTGGCGAGCTTTTTGTGGATGGTCCACCAGCTGAGAGACTGAATGAATGGAGAAGTGATGGACCAAATGTCCCTGAGTCCCCCATGGACTGAAACCACTGGGTCCTTTGGGCTGGTCTCATATGGAGACTGCCAAGGACGTTTACATGAACTGTTGAGGCCATGTGGCCGATTAGTCTCAGCGCGACATGAGCCAATGTCTACAGACTCATTTGAGTTTCCTGCACTATTACTACTAGCATGAATAGTCCATCATGCATGAGAAATGTTCTTGCCTGAGTCATTTCAAGCAGAGCTCCAATAAATTTCAATTGTTGGGAAGGGTCCAGATGCGACTTCGGATAATTGATTCCAGAGTTCTTTCTGGAGTGGTGCTCTTGAGCAGCCAAATGTCCCAGTAGGGAAAAAAGTGCCCTCCCAACACAAGTAGAAATTCTGTTTCCATGGCAAGGCATTTTGTGACACGAGGCCAAAGGGCAGCTATGTGGTACTAAAAGTGTGCCTTCCTACAATGAATCTGAGATACTACCTGTAATTGGGATGTATCTGGATGTTGATATATGCATCCTTTAGATCCAGAGAGCATACCCAATCTCCTTTTTGTAGATAAGGAAGTAGGTGCCTAGAGAAATCAGTTTATACTTCTCTTTGACTAAATATTTGTTCAGATCTCTTAGGTCTAGATGGGACAGCATCCCCCCATCTTTTTGGTGACCAGAAGTACCCTGAGTATGATTCCTGCCCTGATGTAATGAGCTCAATTGTGGATTCATTCTTAAGGGTGGAAATTTTCTGAAGTAGCAGCTCCTGATGCTGAGGATTTAGAGACGGAACCTGGGGTGGAGGGAAGGGGGCAGAATTTGGAGTGGGGTCAAATAGATTAAGTTTGTTGCCTTTTTAGATAATTTGAAAAACCCAGGTGTCAGAGGTTACAAGGGGCTACCTCTGGGCAAAGAGAGTGAGCCTCCACCAGCCACGAGAGTTCTCCTCTAAGGTGACAGGTAGCATGGCTACACTCTGCAGGAGCCAATCAAAACCTCACCCCTAGTTTTGGCTGGGGAGTGGGTTGGGCCTTCTGCAAATTCCCTTTCGTAGGATGAGCATGAGGAGTCCGCTTGAATTGGGAGTAGTGGGAGCCAAGGGAATATCTACGTCTGTGAGAGTAGTAGGTCTTTCTTTGGCTATCACCCTGAAAACTCCTGTGGTAGGAGGACGGCTCAGACGTGCACCTGGAGATATTCTAAAACCTAATAGAGAAGCCCGCAGTCTCTTCAACTTTATCTCCAAAGAAACTGAGTCAGATGAGTCTCTGAGGGTCAATACCTATTACAGAAGCTCTGGATACCATATCAAAAATATCATAGGTTGCTCAGACCATGAATTTCAAGCAGTCCTTGCCGTAACTCACTAAACATAGTATATGACGGCAGATAAAGACCATTATGGTCCATCTAGTCTGCCCAGCAAGGCAGCAAGAGTAGGCGCACTTGCCGCTCCGTGCAGGTCGCCTCTCCCCATGCCTTTGTTTAGGAATGTACCCACCGCTCCGTGTAGGTCACTCCTATTTGTTCAGATATAAGAGATAGTTATGCTTATTTTGATTTTATCCTGTTGCAATAAAGGGATCCACTGGGTCTGTCCCATGCCATTTTGAATTCTGTCATTGTGTTTGCCCCCACCATTTCCATCAGGAGGGTATTCCAAGCATTCACCATCCTTTCAGTGAAAAAGTATTTCCTGACATTGCTTTTCAGTTTACCCCCTTGCAGCTTCATGTTATGCCCTCTAGTTTTACAGCTTCCCTATCTTTGGAAGAGGTTTGTTTGTCCATTAATACTCATTATCAAAGAACAAAGCACCAGGCATTGATAGCACTCCTATAGAAGTATTGCAGCAATCTGATGCAGCTGTTACCATACTTACAAGGCTCTGCCAAGAAATATGGAAGACAACATCATGGCAAACTGACTGGAAAAGATCTGTGTTTATACCAATACTAAAGAAAGGTGATCCAACTGACTGTGGAAATTATTGAACAATCGCTCTGATCCCACATGCCAGCAAGATTCTACTGAAGATTATTCAAAAGAGACTACAACCACACCTGGAACAAGAACTACCTGAAGTGCAAGCAGGGTTCAGGAAAGGGCGAGGAACGAGAGACATCATTGCGGATGTGAGATGGATCCTTGAAAAGACTAAAGAATACCAAAAGGATATCTATTTGTGCTTTATCGACTATAGCAAGGCTTTTGACTGTGTAAACCATGAGAAACTCTGGGCCACATTAAGAAGCATGGGTATACCAGAACACCTGATCGTTCTCTTGCACAATCTGTACATTGATCAAGAAGCAACAGTTCGAATGGAACAAGGAAATACAGAATGGTTTAAAATAAGCAACGGTGTAAGACAAGGCTGCATACTTTCCCCCTACCTGTTTAATTTATATGCAGAACAAATCATCAGAGAAGCAGGATTGTATGAAGACAACAGAGGTGTGAAGATTGGTGGAAGACTCATCAACAACCTTTGCTATGCTGATGATACTACATTACTGGCTGAAAGTGAAGATGATCTGAAACATTTGCTTCTCACAATCAAAGTACATAGTCTCAAAATGGGCCTGCACCTTAATGTAAAGAAGACAAAGATCATGACAACTGGCATAATCAACAGGTTCATTGTTGAAGGAGAAGAAACTGAAATTGTGAACAACTTTAACCTACTTGGATCAACTATCAATAAAGAAGCAACATTAATTTTTAGATCCATCCTTTCCCTGTCGCTCGTCTCGCCTCCCCCAGCCTACCCCGAATCCCTTTTAGTCCGTTCCGATTCTCCCGTCTCAATCTATTTTCTCCTTGTCTATGTCCCTCATTCATTGCGTCCTGATCCATGGGATTCTCTCTTGCTTTCCTTATCAGATTCTGTCCTTTTGTCCCCTCACCTGATCATCCTTGGTGATTTCAATGCCCACTTGGTTACTCCATCGCGGTTGCATGACAAGACCCTCTCATCACTTTTTTCCGACCAGTCCCTTGTTCAGCATGTTTCCTTCCCGACCCATGTCTCTGGCCAGACCCTGGACCTTGTTCTCACCCTCAGCCCCTCCCCCTACCTTCCCTCTGGCATCCACCCCCATTCCGTCCCCTGGTCTGATCACGTTTGTCTCCTTTTCTCTTTTTCCATCCCGTCCTCAGGGACAGGAGGCCCCCTTCCCTCTGTCCCTTCAGCTCCCTCTCTCAAGCGTCATATCACCCCACACACATTACACTCCTTTCCCCCGGCCAATTCCCTCTTCCCCCCTGAGTTCTCCTCTTTTTCGGTCGACCAGCAAGTGAACTCCTGGTCCTCCACTGTCTCCACTGCCCTCAATGCCTTAGCCCCTCTTCGTCCGGTGTCCTTCCACTCCTCCTCTCATCACCCTTGGTATCACCCAGGGCTTTATCTTCAGCGCACTTACCTTTGCCGCACAGAATGTCTCTGGCAGAAGCATCAGTCAGCAGCCTCCTACTCAGCTTTCCGCCACACACACCTTGTCTATCGCTCTATGATAACTTCAGCTAAACATTCCTACTATTCCCATCTTATAGCTACCTCCTCTAATGCTCCTAGACGTCTGTTTCACATTCTTAAGTCTCTCTCTTCCACCTCTACCTCTTCCTGTCCCCCTAAGCCTCCTCAATCTTCCCCCAGTTCTGATGCCCTTGCCTCCTTTTTCTCTAATAGAGTCCTGTTCCTCCGCTCTTCCTTCCCTACTTGCCCATCTCCCCTTTCCCCCCAGATTCCCTCTCCCCGCCCCTTTCTCACGCCTTCCCTCACATCTGGCGCTCCTTTGCGCCCACTACTTCATCCAAGCTCACCAGAGCGCTCTCCTCTGCTCATCAGATCCCTGCCCTCTCGATCCCATACCCTCATCTTGGCTTCTTAACGCTGATCTCGAACTGGTTCCTTATATTCTCTCCATCATCAACTCGAGTCTCACTTCCAGTCATTTCCCGTCCAGCTGGAAACACGCCATCGTCCGCCCTCTCTTGAAGAAACCCACCCTCGATCCTGCTTCCCCCGCCAATTGGCGTCCGGTTACTAACCTTCCGTTTCTTTCCAAAATTCTTGAAAAGCTTGTCTTTGCACAACTCACAACCCACCTGGACTCCACCTTTGCACTCCACCCTCGTCAGTCAGGTTTCCGCCCGGGTCACAGCACAGAGAACATCCTGGTGGCTTTGCTCTCTGAACTTCACCGTTCTCACGATCAAGGTGATTTTTCTCTTGTGGTATCTTTGGATCTATCCTCTGCCTTCGATATGGTTGACCACCGTACCCTTCTCACCCGCATGTCCGATTTCGGTGTTCACGGCACTGTTCTGCACTGGTTCCGCTCCTCTTTGTCTTCTTGTCTTCTCGCACTTTCTCTGTTCACTCTGGTTCTTCCGCCTCTTCTCCATTCCCCTTGATCTGTGGTGTTCCCCAGGGGCTATCCTCGCCCCCCCTGCTCTTCAACATTTTTCTTGCCCCACTTGCCCTGCTTATACAGCAATTTGGAATTTCCGCTTACATATATGATATTCTCTTGGTTCATCACACCTCCTCTTCCTCTCCTGATCTCGCCCCCCTCAACCTCTGTCTGGCATCCATTGCCTCTTGGTTTGATCTTAACTTCCTTCACGCCAATCCCACTAAATCCTCTGCAATCTGGTTTTCCTTTGGTCTTCCCCCTCCTATTCTGTCTCCTTCTATGGCCTCCCACCCTATCCACCTGGTACCAACTCTTCGTTACTTGGGTGGCACCTTGGACTCTTCTCTTTCCTTTCAGCAACACATCTCCTCGGTTGTCCGCACTTCCTTTCTCTATCTTCGTCAGATAAGGGCTGTTCGCTCATTTCTCCCCCCTTCATCTGTTGTCACTATGGCTCTGTCATTGGTGACTGCGCGCCTGGATTATTGTAATGTTATCTACGCCGGCCTCCCCTCTTTTCAGCTTCGTTGTCTCCAACTAGCTCAAAACACCGTGGCCCGTCTCATCACCTCCTCTCCTGCCCGTGCACACGTCACTCCTTGTCTTCTCGCCCTTCACTGGCTCCCAGTGAAATTCAGATTCATCTATAAACTGCTTATCCTAACACACAGAGCTCTTCACACTAGCACACCCCAGTAACTTAGCTGATGTAATTCGTCTTCAACCCTCTCCACGGCTTCTTCGTTCAGCATACAGTAACCGTCTCTTCCTTCCCTCTCAGGCACATTTGGAACTTACCCGTCACTCCGCCTTCTTCTTTCTCAGCCCCGCTTTATGGAACTCGCTCCCCCTCCCCCTCTGCACTGAACTGTCTTACCCCCGCTTCAAAGCCCTTCTCAAAACCCACCTCTTCTGTCAAGCCTTTGACCTTTCCCCCCCTGCCGGTGACGCTCTGCTCCCCAGCCGCGTCCCCCACTCCTCGTAGCACCCTTTCAAATACAGTCTTACCTGACCCTATGTCCTGCCATATGTCCTGCCCTTTTGCTGTCTCCTTTTATACTTTATGAACTATTTTGGTTCTCTACTTTCTCTTTGCCTCTCTCTGTCCTATCATCATTGGCATTCCTTTCTGACTTTATTTTTTTCTGTAGCCATTGTTTTTGTATTGTACACCGCCCTGACGCCCCGGCATGGGCAGTTTATCAAATCCTACGAATAAAGATAAAGATAACAAGCAGTCAAGAAATCAAACGACGCACTGCTCTTGGCAGAATGGCTATGAAAGACCTAGATAAGATTCTCAAGAGCAGAGATGTCTCTCTCCATACAAAGATTCGACTTGTTCAAGCCATGGTATTTTCAATAACATCATATGGATGTGAAAGCTGGACAGTGAAAAAGACAGACAGGAAGAAAATTGATGCCTTTGAATTATGGTGCTGGCAGCGAATACTGTGTATACCATGGACTGCCCGAAGAACAAATCAGTCGGTACTAGAGGAGATCAAACCTAAGCTTTCTTTAGAAGCTCAGATGACAAGACTTCGACTTTCATACTTTGGACACATCATGCGAAGAGAGAGATCATTAGAGAAAGACATCATGCTTGGCAAGATAGAAGGTAAACGCAAAAGAGGAAGGCCAGCAATGAGATGGATCGATACAATAACAGCAGCTATGGGTACCAGTCTGTCAACAATGAGCCGCCTGACTGAAGACCGAACACAATTTAGGATAGCTATCCAGAGGGTCGCCATGAGTCGACTCCGACTCGACGGCACTTAACAACAACAACTCTAAGTATTTAAAGGTCTGAATCATATCTCCCCGTCCCTGCTCTCCTCCAGAGTGTAAATATTTAGGTCTTCTTCTCATAAGTCTTCTGACGCAGGCTTCAAATAATTTTGGTCGCCTTCCTCTGAATCACTTCCAGCCTTTTTATATCCTTTGCGAGATACGGTCTCCAAAACTGAAAACAATATTACAAGTGAGGCCTCACCAGTGACTTGTACAGTAGCATTAGTACCTCTTCCTTTCTGCTGGTAATTCCTCTCTTGTGGCCTTGGGCAAGTCACTTAACCCTCCATTGCTCAGAAAAATCCTAAGTTATCATTGTCCCTGTTTAATGTACGTTTACCAAGTTTAAGTTATAATGTAAACCGCTTTGATGGAAATAAAGCAGTATAAAAAACCTGTTAAATAAGTAAATAACCCAGCACCCTTCTGGCTTCTGCCATCACCTTGTCACACTGTTTCGCCACCTTGAGATCATCAGAAACAATCACATCGAGGTCTTTCTCCTGGTCCGTGCACATCAATCTCTCGCCCCCTATCGCATAAAATTCCCTTGGATTTCTGCATCCCAAGTGCATTACACTGCACTTCTTCACATTAAATCTTAAATGCCAAGCATTAGACGGTTCTTCCAGCTTTTGTAGATCTTTCCTCATGTTATCCACTCCCTCAGGGGAATCCACTCTGTTGCAAATTTTGGTGTCATCTGCAAAAAGACAAACATTTCCATTCAGCCCTTCGGCAATTTCACTCAAGAATATATTGAACAGTAGCAGTCCCAAGACCGAACCCTCGGGCACACCACTAATCACCCTCCTTCATCCGAGTGAGTTCCGTTTACCGTCATCTTCTGTTGTCTGTCAGTCAACCAATTTCTGATCCAGTTCACCATCTTGGGAGCCATCCCAAAGCTGT
Organism: Ichthyophis bannanicus; assembly: GCA_033557465.1. NCBI lineage: Eukaryota > Metazoa > Chordata > Amphibia > Gymnophiona > Ichthyophiidae > Ichthyophis > Ichthyophis bannanicus. The sequence goes on along the minus strand of CM066035.1, from coordinate 171,125,529 downwards.
TGAGTTTATTGATAAGCCAAAGGCTTTGCCGAAAGGTAGATTACATCCATCGCATGCCCTTGATCTAGTTGTCTGGTCACCCAGTCAAAGAACTCAATCAGATTTGTTTGCCAATATCGTCCTTTGGTAAAACCATGTTGCCTCGGATCATGCAACCTGTTGGTTTTGAGGAAGTCCACTATTTGTTCTTTCAGGAGTGCCTCCATTACTTTTCCTGCCACCGAGGTAAGGCTTACTGGCCTGTAGTTTGTCACTTCTTACCTATTACCACTTTTGTGGAGAGGTACCACATCAGCCCTTCTCCAGTCCTGTGGACCTTCTCCCATCTCCAAGGATCTATTAAAAACATCCTTTAAAGGCCCTGCAAGAACTTCTCTGAGCTCTTTCAGTATCCTGGGGTGTATGCCATCTGGTCCCATAGACTTGTCCACTTTCAGTTTTGCAAGGGGACAATAATGTTTGAGTTTCTCTTGAGGAAGAAATGCAGACATATCACTTAGGATGTGCATGATGTCCTTCAGAAACATGCCCATGTAGAGATGGTAAGAGGCCACACAGGAAGCAAACATGGCACTGAAACAATACTTTCCTCCCAAAACAGTCCAGTGTCCGAGCCTCCTTTCCTGGGGAGGGCACAGAGGAGTGTGCTTGGAACGTCTGGATCTTTTGAGAGTGAATTTGGCAATCAGAAGGTGGTACAGAAATTGGAGCTTTTCAAATCTAGGAGCCTTCTGAACTTGGTACACTGAGTCATTCTTTCTACTATCTGGAAACAGAGTGAGAGGGGTCTCCCACAATCTCATCTGTAACCTCTGAAGGATGTGCTGCACAAGTAATGACACTATCTCCTTGGGGGCTGTGGAGTATTGGAGGATTTTCAATTCTTCTGCCCTATAGGTTTGTCCTCTGTCTCCAAAGAAAATGGTATGGCCTTGGCCATATCCCCTACAAAATCCTGGAATGACACATCCTCAGAAGAATACTAATGTCTTTCATGAGGAAAAGATGGATCAGAGGGAGCTCTAGTGATCTATCCTCCAATAAGCCATCAGACTCCTCATCTGTAATCCAGCCTTCTGAATCAGACTTAGAGAGGAAGTCAAAGTACTTCTGAGTCTCTGCCTAGTTGACTCTCCTGCCCCTTCAGGATCTGGAGCTCCTTCGGGAGCATCAATGCACTGATGACTTCCTAGGCACTGGGGGCACATCAGTTCCCCATGCGCTGGAGTGTGATATCAGTCAGGCAGGAATCTCTGGCAGGGCCCTTTCATGCCCTGATGTTGATGCCTCTCCCAAAGGCATGTTGTGCCTCTCAAGGATGGGCTCAATGCTCCAAGGCGGCATGACAATATTCATTGAGGCTTTGACATGTTATACGGCAAAGAGCATTGTGATTCTCTCCTCAACATTCTTCAGAAGGGACTCTCCATAGCTGCCATTTCCAAAGGCTCAGGGAGTTGTCACGAAGTGGATCTAGCAGAGCCCATGGAAATAAGTAGAAATACAGATAGTGGATCTGACACTGACACTTCAGACAAGCACATGACAGGGAGTTGCTATAGGCAACATAAACAAACCAGGTCTCGAGCTCTGAGAACACGCCCAAGCTGCAGGAAAGCTCAGGAATCATTAGGGAATGAGGAGAAGCTGAAAAGAGGCGGGGTTGAGACACACGTGGATAAACCTCACTCACCTGGAGTTAGAGGAAAGGGCGAGTGCAAGTTCAGGTTAGACGGAGCTGAGAGAGCAGCAACTGCAGAAACTCCTGAGAAGTCAAGGAACTCTGAAAGGGCAGAGAACCCCAGGAGCCCAGGACATTCTTCTGGAAGTCTGGGTTGGAGCGGAGCCACTGAGAGGGCTGGGAGAACCGAAAGGTTTAGCTCCAAGGCTGAGAGAGAAAACCCAGGAGTCTGCCATAGAAGGCAGTGCACAGACACCTTTGAACACAGTAACGCTTATACAAAAGGTAACAGAGAAGGCAGTTTTAAAGCCAGGCTGAGACAGGCTGGAAAAGCCAATTACCCAGGCTACAGGGACAGAAAGGATAAAGTCTTCTGTCCTGAAGACAGTTTTATACCTGGGGAAAAGCCAAAAGGGAAAACCTGTAAGGAATTGCCATCCTGTTCCACTCCGGTAGCTTCAGCTGTGCCGAGGAACTCTAAGCTGAGAGAGCCAGAAGGTAAGTTTATTACCTCTAATAGAAAGAGAACTGAATGCAGGAACTTCCCATATGATTGGCAGCATTTGAAGGGCTCTCAAGAAAGAAACTCTAGTGAATACGGTAATTGTTTTTCACAGACGTTAACAGAGGAAGAAAAGAAGTCTCTTTGTAATAGAGAGAGACTGCTAAATAATACGTCTAGCTATTTGAAAGAGAGACTGTTTGCAACAGAGAGTGAGGACATGCAGTGTGAAGTGCAGGGGGACCAACCCACTGTTGAATACATGGATTGTACGCTCACAATTGCAGACGAGATCTCCTCTCTATGTTAAAGGAGCTGTGAAAGTTTCTAACTGTGGAAGTAACAGAGAAAGAGTTTATGTTTATTGGAAAAAGGACTGTTTAAAATACCTTTTCATTTGCTGTAAAGAAGCTGAAAAAGAAGCAGTTTTTGTTCACATTTTGTCTCTTTATTTTTGTACCCGAAGTTGGTTTATCTGCCTTGTTTTTCATTACAAAAAGAATCCTCCCGGAAGGGGAATAAAATCCTGTCTTTGAGCCTTACCACGCGTCTGCAACTCATTTCTTGGCTGGTCTATAAGACCTACAACTCCCAGAGAGCATAGCAAGGCTTTCTATATCCTTTTTCTGGCCAGTTCAAGATAAGGCCTCAGTGTAGTACCCTGCCTTAACCTGTGGGGTCCCACGCTGGTTGACAGAGTATACCAGAAACCAACGATGTTCCTAGAATCTGGGTGGGGAAGGGAGAGAGGGAGGATAACGGCAGGCTGGTCTCAGTTAAGGGAAGGTTATTGCTGCCCCGCCAGAATCAATGAGATTGAACCTTCCTCCCGTCTAGCCAGCTTGGAGTGGCATCACACCTTGGAAAACTTTAAAATCAATGCACCAGAGCCTCTGCTCAATGTTCCATGTTTTTGCCCTTCGATGCTAATGAAGACAATGCCAAATCCTTCTTCATTCTCAGATTGATGTCAGGATCATCTGGAAAAATAGTGACAGCCAAATCAAATGGCTCGATTTTTAAAAACTGAACCAGACTGAAATGCCAAGCGCCTAAGGGGACTGAGACGCCATGGAAAATAAAGGAAACTTTTAAATGCCTGAAAAACCTACTAAGAAGATTGCAGGAAAAAATGGTCTAAACCATGACACCAGGTGAGAAAAATACTGTAAAAAAAAAAACACCAAAAACTGCAGAACCAAGTAAATCACATGCAGGATCCGAATACATTCTTGGGGCTCTGCAAAAAGAAATGGACTGAGGATACGATGGTGCCGCAGCAGCAGGCAGGAAGATGATACAGGTAAGGTAGAGCTTCCAAAGGCTTCTAGGAGGAGCTTGGAATGCTCTTCTGCAGGGCTCCATCGCATAACGTCACACATATGAGGACTTTTTTCCTGCTTGTCAATGGAGAAATTTGCTCTATGAACAAGCTTTGGCCCTGTGCACGTCCACACTGAAAGTACATGCAAAAGAACCTATGCACGTGCTTACAGAATAGTGACTGCCTAAAGCATGAGCATAAGCCCTTTAAAATAGGGACTTAAATACATAACTGGCATATTTTTTTACACAACTCCATTATGAAATCAGGCCCATTATGTAAGCTTTAAATTAATAAAAAGTTACCTTTTCACAGAAATTTGTATGACATTTTCTTAGTTTCCTATTTTCTGTAGTAAGTCGCTCAGCAGCACTTTGGAGTTTCTGAATATAAGCCTCTAATTCTTTTGGATTATCCCAGGTTATTTGCAATTTGTGCACAGAGTCCACTGAACCGCTTTTCGAATTCTAAAAGAAAGAAAATATTATATCGGATCTCATGATAAAAGTAACTGATAAAATAAAATCTAAAAAAACACCATTGTTGGCATGGATATAACACTACATCTCTGAATATTATTATCTATCATTGCTCACTTATTTCTGGTTATTTTTAGTTAGAATACAACAGGCACTATTAGTCATCTGCCTCCTTCAAATCACATTCCATGATTTTATTAATGCCAGACCTATAACATTCTATTTATCTTACAACTTCCTATGAAATCAGCAAAATAATAGACATGCCAGTGCAAAACATTGCTTTCTATGATGGCCATATATGCCTACTTCATTAATTAGTTTGTCTTATTGAACGGGAAAATCAAAATGAGGCATTGGTTCTTACCTGGTAATTTCCTTTCCTAGAATCCAGCTAGACCAGCCCAGATCTAAGGTGTTTATGACACTCTGCCAGAAGATGGAGAGAGAAAACATAGCATTTCTATTGCTATTACGGAGTGGTGCAGCTCTGCCACTTGCCATTAAACGATCAAGCAATCAATGCCAAAAACCAATAAAATTCAAACCGTGAGGTAAAGCAGTTACTTACCTGTAACAGGTGATCTTTGGGAACAGCAGGAATAAGTCTTCACATATGGGTACGTCGGTACCGACGGAGTCTGCGTGGGAACGCTCCCCAGCGTCCAATTAGAACGCTTTTGGGAGCATCCCACCACGCCTGCTGCTGCCTTCCCGCCTTTCCCAACTGCCTCTCTCCTCAGTTAAGTTTTAAAGCTGAGACAAAGAGAGAGAGAGCGAGCAAGGAAGGGAAAGATAGAGATAGAGAAATGCAACTCCTAGGGGAGGTGGGTGGGTTGTGAAGACTTATTCCTGCTGTTCCCAGAGATCACCTGTTACAGGTAAGTAACTGTGCTATCTCCAGGAACAAGCAGGAATGAGTCTTCACATATGGGGACTCCCAAGCTCAGATGCCTGGAGGGAGTCCTAGCATGTTGCAAGTCTAGAACGAGCCATGCTATTCCTCAGGACCTCAGGCATCCTGGGGATGGAGGTTAGGAGTTGAATACAGAAAAGGAGCTGTGGAACAGCTGGCTAGAACAGGGCTTCAAAAGGGGAAGACCCTGTATCGAGGGTATTTAGTAGTAAAATATTGTAATCTGGGCCTCCCTTGTTGGCATTGCACAAGTGCACTGAGCTACATATGGATCTGCTAGAAGAGCCAGTGAATGTGCTCAAGGGGTACCTCACTGAGAAGTAGAGGTAATAAAGTAGAACAAAAACAAGTGGAGGTCAGAACCCTTCAGGGTGATAAAATAGCCCCAGGGGAAAACTGGGGTAGTATAAGAGGTAGAGCTTCAGCGGAGACGCAGAAGGTACTATTAAAGAAAGCTTAAACTGTTTTGGTCCAAAAACAGTACAAATCTAGGACCAAGAGAAAAAATGAGTCTGACCCAACTGGACTGGGGTTGGAATCAGTCCATGTAGGGGAGAAAGGGTATGGAGACCCTTGTATCTGATAAGAAAGTAAGGACAGACTCAGGAGCGCTAAGCTTTAGAGCAACTGAAGCTCTGCAATGTCTTTCCTAAATGGGGTCAATTAGGAAAGAAAGGTACATGGAGAGCTTCAGGAGTACCTAACCTGAAAAGGCTATGGCAAGGAAAAAGTTTGTTGATTACCACAGGAAGTGGTTATAGGTGTAGCCCCCTAGTTATGCTGGCACAGCATTGATAGGGTTAGCGCCCATCTGTCAGGATCATATAGGAATGTAAGGATATCTGAACCTAACAGACAGATAGATAAGTAGATGGATACAGATCTATCTAAAAATATATCTCATTATATCTATAAATATATAAATATATATATATATATATATATTTATAGATATAAATATATATATTGTGAGCCCCGCCCCTGTGCCAGATAGCTTGACCAGCAGGAGGCGCTGCACCTTAACCTTGAGGTTGTATAAGAATTTGTAGTTGAGCCGTTGGTTAAAGATCACAGATTTTTATTTGGGTTCTCAGAGACTCACAACAGGTAATGTCCACAGGAAAACAAAAGTAGGGATACTCCTCCCAAAGAAAATATATGCAAACTTTGCCAGGTCAAAATAAAGTCTTTTAAACAAGCTTTTCTTCTTAGCTCTTACAAAAGGTATTTTCCCTCTTAACAGTTATTCACATACAGTGCAACAATCACATTCCATGTCAGTGACTGAAGGATCTGAATCCCCTTTGAAAGAGTCAATTTCCATGCTCTCTGGAGGACTCTCGGGTAGCGGTTCTGGACTCTTAACTGGAATGGTATTAGTCCCATACATTAACAGTTTCTTCAGTCTTGGCCACCTAATAGGTTTCTCCCCTTTAAGTAAAAGCTCATGGGGTTTCAAAAGCCGTGGTTTAAAAGTTCCTTTCCTTTCATGTAAATGTCTACAGGTAATCTCCTCCTCATCTGAAGAACTATCCCTGTGTTCAGTTTTGGGCCTAGGCTTTCTCCTGGTTTGATGCTTAACTTGCACAGTTTTACATACAGGCCTTCTATCAATAAAACCCTCTTCTGAGCTGTAATCAGAGGACCGGTCAGACCTCCTTCGGGCTCTATAAAAAGTTCTTGCTTTGGAAGCTTCCCTAGCAGAGCAATGCCTGCATCTAGGTTCCAGCAAGGGTTTTGCCTGGGTAAAAGTTCTGCCTTCTTGTGGCTTTTTTAAGCTTCTTTCAAATACAGGGTTTAGCTTGCCCACTAACCTGCATTGTGGTTTCACTGCACTAGCAGTGTATCTCTGGGCCTCGCAACAGCAGCTGCCTGGCCTGTGAGTATTTCTTCCTGGAGAGCAGCAGTATTTCCCTTTCTCCTGGGGAGCGAATCTGGTTTCAGGTCTTCCCTTCCTCTCAGCATAGAGCCTGGGAGCCTTGTTCCAGTCAGGTTCAGAATCCTCGTGCTGGTAAGACAGGTGATTCTCTTCCTCTGCTCTCCTCTCTCTCTCCCCCTTCTCCCTTCCGTTTCTGTCTGCCCTTTTTTACAAGCAGCTACGTGACAAGGGAACTCCCTTGCAGGCTCCTCCTCCGAGTACCTGCTTCTCTGATTCCTATCTGGTGTGTAACGTGGGAATGACTCAACACTAGTTTTGGCCCACTGACTATCAACCCTGGGGTTTTTCTGCTGTGAACTTCTAACCCTGGGTTTTCTCTGACAAGTGTTTTCTAATGTGCCCATCCCCCCAGCCAAGGTAAAACCTTCAATGTTTCCTGCTTTTCTAGGTGGCACTACTCTCTCCTTGCCACAATATATTTAAATATATACACCTATAGTGTATATATGCCTATATCTATAAAGAGATATGTATAGGCAGAAGACACACCGATAGATATAGATAAGTATATATATGTATTTATATATATCTATATATACCTATATGAATAGGCAGGCATATAGACACATGTCTCCAGGTATATGGATGGAGAGATGTCCATAGAACCCCATCCCCCCTAGGGATATAGGGAGAGAGGAAGATTCATCTGACAGCAAGAAGGTTGATACCTGCTTGAATAGATAAATAGAGAATCCTCCTTTGCTGGTTATGACTGGCAGAGTCAGAGGAATGGTCTCCCTGACAAGAAGAAGGCTGAATTCTTTGCAGAATTTGAGCTCTTGAATAACCAGGATGGCCTACGTGAAAAATGCAGAGGATAACTTCAGTCAGCAGACAGGAAGTCCAGATTTCTCCAGAATTGCAGTGGAGAATGGATAGAGGACGCCTCTGGAGGAAGATACCCTAGTGATCCGCCTATGAGGACAAGATGGGTATTAGGCGTCCTCTAGCTGCCATTGAAGAAATTTATCTCTGACGAGAAGACTCAAGGAGATATGGGCCAAGCCAGGGAATTGGCCCTCCTTTAGGCTTTCATGTAATGAAAGGCCTGAGGCTTATGCCTGAAAAGAGATTTAAGATAAGATAAGGGCAGGGAAAACCTGCCAGACATGACTGGGGGAACACCCCCCCCCCCCAACCATCTGGGGTTATTTGCTAGGCAAGATACTAATGCTCTCTAGCAAGGGCCCATAGTGCAAAGCTACTCTGTAGAGATGCAGAGAGCATGCTGCAGGTTGGTTAGAAGAAAAAACTGGCAGTGGAAAGCCAGCAGGTGACCAGCTATTCTGCCAAGGACAAGGGGGCGAAGAATAGAAGTTAACCAACCAGACTGTGATAATAGGGTTTCCCAAACAAGGTTGATAACCTGTTTGGGACTTAGCACTGAGGCTAGGATTGCTAGTGGAGGGGAAGCCCTGGTTGTGTAGTGAACAAAACCAGTGGCTTAACCACTAGGAATTGCTATATCTGCAGCCACTACCAGGGCAGCATAGAGAATTTCTTTTCCCTCTTCCCTTTTTAGATTGGGAAAAAAAACAACAGACATGGTAGGACTTCCTATTGTCTGATGAGCTGCCCTAAGGTAACAAGAGGGAAAAACAACTCCAGAAGGGAGAATCCCCCGGTAGAACAGGAAGAGGACTATAGGGGCTTACCGGTGTAAAAGAGCCACTCTTACAAAACAAATGTTGTAGTAAGAGGGAGGTAAGACAGAGTTGCAAGAGACCGACTATGGAGGAAGTCTCTGACAGGTGAGATGATACATGCCAGTACAGGGAAACAACTGTCCATTGATAGTTGTTAACAGTTTTTCCTCTTCCTCTTGGAGGAAAGAGAGGTAAGTATGGGCATGATCATCATAAAGACTCTTAGAGAAAAGATGTCTCATGAAGAGATATCTAGGTAGGTTAGGACAATTTTAGTGCAGATACTGCCAGTGAAAAGAAGCAGACTGCCACCCTAACCACCAACCAAGAGGGACAATGATCTATTTGAAACCCTGCGACTGCTGGGTTTGTTGACCCTGTTGAGTTTGTGGATTCTTCAGACCAAGGCGATGTTTCCCCTGTTTGGGAACATCTGTATGATGGGCAGATGATGGGTAAAACCTTCTCCCCCTAGGGGAAGAAAGTTTGGTAGGACATTTCCTACCTACTGGGAAAGAAGAAGGCGTAGAACAGCCTCTGGAAACAGGAAAGTCAGTAGATAACTGAGTAACCTGGAGTAAAGACTCCTTGTTGAAGAGATTTTCTCCAGTGCAAGGAGTATTTCCCAGTCTTTCTTGTGCCCATTTGTCCAAGTCTGAAGCTTGGAGCCAGGCTCTACGTCGTGCCCCTATAGCTATAGCAGAAGTCCTGCTAACAGACTCAAAGGAGTCTAGGGAAGCACGAGTAAGAAACCTAGAGATATTTTGAGTATGACTAACCAGTGAGGAATAGTCTGCACTCCTGGGCTCTTGAAGAAAAGGAGTCAAAAGATGTAATTGCTTTGTGACCTCCTCAAGAGATAAACCCATATAAAAAATATAGGAGAGAATTCTTGCTGAAAGCATGGATGTCTGGAAGGTTTGACATCCAAAGGCATCTAGTGTCTTAGACTCACGACCTGGCGGACAAGAAGAGTGCTTTTTATTACTCTTCACTCGCCTCATTGCTGATTCTACCACAATGGAATGATGAGGAAGTTGAGTCTTTTGAAACCCTGGAGAGGGGGGCACCTGATATAGAAGATCAGTTGCTCTGGAAGGTGGAGGTACCTTTAAAGGAGCTTCCCACATTCGTAGAAGGAGATCCTGCAAAGAATGATGCAAAGGAAGCATTATGTTCTCCTTTGCTTTGCTAGGAACAGAGAGGGATTCTGTATTCCCTTGTGTAGGGATCTTGTCCAGGAATAGGAATGGCAAGTGATTTTGCCATATCCAGGAGGAAAGTCTGAAAAGAAGGATCCCCAGAGGGAACTTCCCTTAGATAGGCTAGATCTGATGATGGCCATCGCTCTCACGCGATGCGCTGTGATCCAGTGCTCCAGGGAGAGTCCAGCCAGCTCATAGGCGAGGGCAATACAGTCCGCCACAAAAGTTGACAGAGTTCGCTTAGTCACTGGGAGTCCCAGTCTACTGAGGTTGTATGAAATAAAAAGTTGAGAAGCTTTGTGGTGGCCCTCAGTCTGTTGAAGGTAGAAGGACAGGGCTCTTTTACAATCCAAAGTATGGAGTTTGGTCTCCTCCTGCAAGGTCTGGTGAAGAAAAGGCCTCAGTGGCTCTCCTGGGAAGAAATCTGGAGATGCTTGCTGTAGGTGGAGAAGGTAACCCTCCCTGACCACCTGCAGTACCCAGAGGTCTGTGGTGACTGAGGCTCACCTATGGGCAAAGACTGCCAGGCGCCCCCCTGTGGGCTGAAGAAGGCCTCCTGGGGGAGAGGGGGCCATGCCCTGGGAGTCAAAAGCCCCCCACCCAGACTGTGTCAGAGCTGGAGTCTGGGGCTTAGGGGTTTTGGCCTTTTGGGTCCCGTGCCCTTGTCTTTTGGGCTGGGTACCCTGCAGAGGCCTTGAGTAGCCTTGGCATTGTTGGATATGAGAGAAGGCTCCCTTCTTTCTGGGGAAAAAAGGCTTTTTCCCCGGGGGTTTTCTGCAGGGAGGCCCCAAGGTCTTTTTGGAGAGCTTTTGTAGAGTCACAAACTCTTTTTCGATCTCGGCAGCCTTGTCAGACATAGGTTGGCCAAAAGGATTCTCCCTGGTACAGGGGATATCAAGTAGTTTGTTCTGGACCCACTGTTTGAGGTTGGACGATTGTAACCAGATTTGACGTCAGGCCCCAATGCCGACAAACGTGACTCGAGCCGTCAACTAGAAGCCATCATAAGCCGCTCAAGAGAAGAACTTTGAGCAGTCCTGTACCGTAGAGGTCAGGGTCTTGAACCGCTAGAGAGGTTCCCCATCGAGGCCTGCTGAGAACCCAGCAAGCTCCTTGGCTAATGCCTTGAGGTACATGCCGATGTAGAGCTCATAGGCCTGGACTCTACACCCTAGCTTTGAACCCTGAAAAAATTTGCAACCGAGGGCGTCGAGGATTTGAGCCTCCCTACCCAGGGGGACAGAGGAGTGGGTCTTCTGGCTCTTTAGTTTGTGCATGGTCAACTCGACAACCATGCAGTTATGCGTCGAAGATGCTGGCTTGAGGTGGGAAGAGGAACTGGTATGCTTACCAGAAAGCTAAACTGAATTACTGAGTTTTAAAGGTGGATATCGGTATGGATATAGGTCTATGTTTACTGGAGATATGGCCGGAGCAGGCGCCAAAAGAAGTGGGTTAGGCCTATTCAAGCCTGTATCCAGATGGCGCGGAGTGAAATAGCTAGGGCATGGAAGCAGCTGGCAGCGCCTGGACTGGATACGTGGCACTCACGGCTGAACCACTTAGTATTAATGGAGCGCCTGACGACTATCCATCGCCAGAAGGAGGAGGGCTTTTGCAAACACTGGCAACCCTTGACGAAATATTTATCGCGTTAAGATGTCTTTTTACCCTATAAATGGAGGTGGGGAGGGATTGGGGGGGTTAGTTGCAGGCAAGGACACCCGCTTTAGGGATGTGGGGATAACAATAAAACTGGCAAGTGGTATTTTTCCCGAAACGCCATAAAAGCAATCAATTCCTCCTCCTCTATGAATTTCACAAAAATATCCTCCTCCATTGGAAAACCCCCTTCCCTCCCCGGAAGAAACCCTGGGGTCGCCCCTACCGGACCCACCACCAAGAAACACGCTGAGGGGGCATGTCATTTCCAGCCCCTTTTCCACTGTAAGTATAGATGCCACAAATATGGGCTCTCCCGACATCTTCCCCCAGGAGATGGAACCATCCAGGGAAGGTGCTGTAAGCACACCTCCACAGCCCAATATTGCTCCACTTCCTGAAACCTCTTGGAGCACTGATTTTTCACCCGCCATTCAAATACCTGCCGCACCTGGATCGCCAAGTAGTGCTGCCCAAAATCAGGAACCTCTAAACCCCCCTCCCGCCGGGCCACATACATAACCCGCCTGCCCACCCTAGGTCAACTACAACTCCAAACAAAATCGAATGCCTGCCCCTGCAACCATCGAAGATCTGCCTGCCCAACCTGAATCTGTGAAGTTTGGAACAAATACAAAAGCCGGGGAAATACATTCATCTTTAGGGACACCACTTGGCCCAACCAAGAGATTTCCCCTTCCCGCCACTGTTTCAGGTCACCCTGGATCTGTTGGAAGAGGGGAGGATAGCTAGCTCCATAGAGGTCAACCGACGATGGGGTTACCTGAATCCCCAAATATTTAATTGATCGAGTCATCCAACGGAAACGATAATGTTCCTGTATATTTTGTACTAGCTGGGGGCTAACACTGATCGCCAGTGCCTCGGTTTTATCCCAATTTATTTTGAATCCTGAAAGAACCCCATACTCCCGGAGCTCCCGAAAGAGTACTGGTAGTGTAGTCAGAGGGGAAGTGATTGTAAATAGAAGGTAATCTGCAAATAGGGCGACCTTGTGTTGAGCGGGTCCTACCCTAATGCCCTGGATGTCCCCCATGGCCCGCACCCTAGCTGCCAAGGGCTCCATTACCAACGCAAATAGCAAAGGGACAACAGGTACCCTTGTCGGGTCCCTCGTCCCAAAGAAAAATGCTTGGAATAGCCCCCATTGACACAGACAGTGGCCTCTGGAGCAGTATATAATTCCCAAATCCAAGTCATAAAACAAAGTCCCAACCCCACCCTTTCCAGCACTGTAAAAAGAAAATCCCAGCGCACCCTATTAAACGCCTTTTCCGCGTCAATAAATTACTACTGCTACTACTACTACTACTATTTAGCATTTATATAGCACTACCAGTCATACGCAGCACTGTACAGCACAGACATGCAAAATACAATCCCTGCTCATCAGAGCTTACAATCTAGTTAAGACAAAATACACAAACACGAAAGGTGTAGACACAGGTGAAACAAGGGGGAGAAAATAACCTCCAGTGAAATAACAAAATGCACTCAGGCAACAACGAACAGAGCATTTAAGTTCTACGCACCCACCTGCTGGAACGAGCTCCCAACTACCATCCAAGCGATCACTGACCTCATCCAATTCAGAAAGACACTAAAGCACCACCTTTTTCTCCTACACTACTCACAGCCCAGCAACACATCTTCGCCCACCATACCCCCACCCATCAGCCCAAACATCGAACTGTAAATAAAGCATAGTTACTCACCTGTAACAGGTGATCTCCAGGAACAGCAGGAATTTAGTCTTCACATATAGATATCAACGGTACTGATGCAGCCTGCGCGGGAACACTCCCCAGTGTCCAATAGGAAAGCTTTTGGGAGCATCCCACCGCGCCTGCGTGCTACCTTCCCGCCTTTCCAACTATCCCTCTCCAGTTGAGTTTATAGCTGAGAGAGAGGGAGGGAGAGAGATACAACTCCTAGGAGAGGTGGGCGGGTTGTGAAGACTAAATTCCTGCTGTTCCCGGAGATCACCTGTTACAGGTGAGTAACTATGCTATCTCCAGGAACAAGCAGGAATATAGTCTTCACATATGGGGACTCCCCTAGCTGCAGATGCCAGGGAGATGGCCCCAGGAAGTTGTTAGCCCTTGTGAAAGGGCCATACTTCCCCCCAAGGATCCCTGGCATCCTACCAGGGACGGTGGGTAGGAGTTGATTAAGTCTGAAAAAGGTGTTGAAAAACAGCTTGGCCAAACAAGGCATCCTGGCGGGAGCCCTTGTCTAAGCAGTAGTGGGCTGTGAAGGTATGTACCGAAGCCCAAGTAGCTGCTCGACAGATGTCGTCAATAAACACAGAGAGAAGATGAGCCATTGAGGCTGCCATGGCTCTCACATTGTGAGCTGTGACATGGCCTTCAAGAGGAAAGTTCTTACTCTCATAGGCAAAGGATATGCACTGAGCAATCCAGTTAGATAGAGTTCTTTTGGAAACTGGAAGTCCCAAATGACCAGGATCAAAAGCAACAAGGAGCTGAGATGATTTTCTATGTTGCTGTGAACTTTGCAAGTAAAAGGTCAAAGCTCTTTTACAGTCCAAGGTATGAAGTTTCCTTTCTGCACTGGAGGCATGAGGCCTTGGAAAGAATACAGGAAGGTAAACCGTTCGGTTTAAATGGAAAGGCGAAACCACCTTTAGCATAAAGTGTGGATGAGTCCTAAGAACTACCTTATCATGGTGGAACCGTGTATAAGGTGGATCAGCCACTAACGCTTGCAAGTCACTGATGCGACGTGCTGATGTGATTGCAATGAGGAAGATGACTTTCCAGGAAAGGAATTTCAAAGATGTAGTGGCTAATGGTTCAAAGGGCGGTTTCATGAGCTGCCCGAGCACCAGATTTAAGTCCCATGCCACCGGTGGTGGCTTAATGGGAGGCTTTGTTAAAAGAAGGCCTCTCATAAATCTCGCTATGAGAGGATGAGAAGAAATAGGTTGTCCACTTAGAGGCTTATAAGAAGCTGCAATAGCACTAAGATGGACTCTTACTGAATTTGTCTTGAGACCCGCATTTGAAGAATGACTGCCACCATTGGAGAGATGAAATAAGACAGTTTGAGTTTGTTATTTTGTCCGACAGGCAGCCTGAGACCTGTGTCCACTGAGTGGATAAAGTTCACTGGCTGCAAGCATAGGGAAGCGAGCATAAGGAACCACATGCACGGTGGATGTCATGTGGCCTAGCAATTGTAGCATTTCCAGAGCAGTGAGACAAGGTTTGAGCACTGCTTGGGAAGCTAGTTGTACTATGCGAAGACAGCGGGGCTGCGGAAGGAAAGACCATGTCTATCTGGTATCCAGATGAGCTCCTATGAACTCTAGGGACTGAGTGGGAGCAAGACTGGATTTTGGGAAGTTTATGACCAGTCCCAAATACTGAAGGATTCACATTGTGCGAAACAGAGCAGAGCTGGCTTCTGGCATTGTAGGGGCTCGAATGAGCCAGTCATCTAAGTAAAGGAAGACGAATATTCCCAGAGTGCGGAGAAAGCACAGTTACTCACCTGTAACAGGTGATGTCCGGGAACAGCAGGAATTTATTTATTTATTTATTTTAGACAGTTTTGTATACCGCCTTATCCTTCAATCAAAGCGGTCACAACACAGTTGGGGGATACATTTAACACACGGGGCTATGAGACACATACACTAATACTTACAGGGAACATGGGCAATGGAGGGTTAAGTGGCTTGCCCAAGACCACAAGGAGCATCTGTGGGACTAGAAACCCCAGTCCTTCCAGCCCAAGGGTGCTGTCCTCTAGTGGGATTTGAACCCCCGACCTTCCGGCCTGAAGTACCTTGCCCCACCCACTAGGCTACTCCTCCCCTAGTCTTCACATATCGATATCGTCGGTACCGACGGAGCCTGCGCGGGAACGCTCCCCAGCATCCAATTAGAAAGCTTTTGGGAGCATCCCACAGCACCTGCGTGCTGCCTTCCCACCTTTCCCAACTGCCTCTCTCCAGTTGAGTTTTAAAGCTGAGACAAAGAGAGAGAGAGGGAAAGAAAAGACAAGAGAGATACAACTCCTAGGGAAGGTGGGTGGGTTGTGAAGACTAAATTCCTGCTGTTCCCGGAGATCACCTGTTACAGGTGAGTAACTATGCTATCTCCAGGAACAAGCAGGAATGTAGTCTTCACATATGGGGACTCCCTAGCTACAGATGCCAGGGAGAGACCCCAGAAGTTGTGTGCCCCTGTGAAAGGACTCCACTTCCCCCCATGGATCTCTGGCATTCTACCGGGAATGGTGGGTAGGAGTTGATTAAGTATGGAACAGGTGTCGTAGAACAGCCTGACCAAACAAGGCATCCCGGCGGGAGTCCTTGTCTAAGCACTAATGGGCTGTGAAAGTATGAACCGAGGCCCAAGTAGCTGCTCGACAGATGTCGTCAATAGACACAGAGTGTAGATGACCAATTGAGGCTGTCATGGCTCTCACATTGTGAGCTGTGACATGGCCTTCCAGAGAAAGGTTTTTACTCTGATAGGTAAAAGAAATACACTGTGCAATCCAATTGGACAATGTTCTCTTGGAGACTGGAAGTCCCAAATGAGAAGGATCAAAAGCAACAAATAGTTGAGAGGACTTTCTATGTTGCTGTGTCCTTTGTAAGTAAAAAGCAAGTGCTCTTTTACAGTCCGAAGTATGAAGATTCCTTTCTGCATTTGAAACATGAGGCCTTGGAAAAAAGACAGGTAGGTAAACTGCTTGATTTAAATGAAAAGGTGAGACCACCTTTGGCATAAAGTGTGGATGAGTCCTAAGGACTACCTTATCATGATGGAACCTCGTATAAGGAGGATCAGCCACTAATGCTTGCAACTCACTAATGCGACGTGCTGATGTGATTGCAATGAGAAAGACAACCTTCCAGGAAAAGAATTTCAAGGAGGTAGTAGCTAGAGGATCAAAAGGCGGCTTCATGAGCTGTCCAAGAACCAGATATAGGTCCCATCCCACCGGTGGTGGCCTAATGGGAGGCTTAGTTAGAAGAAGGCCCCTCATAAATCTCGCTATGAGATGAGAGGAAATAGGTTGTCCATTTAAAGGCTTGAAAGAAGCTGAAATAGCACTCAAATGGACTCTTACTGAGTTAATTTTAAGCCCTGCATTAGATAAATGAAGGAGATACTCTAATAATGACTCCAGAGGTATCACCAGCGGGTCAAGACCCTTCTGCGAACATCATAAGGAAAACCTCTTTCACTTGAAAGCATAAGAGCGTCTTGTGGAAGGCTTCCTAGAAGCATAAAGGATATCTTTTACTTGTTGAGACAGGTTAAGACTATGAAGGGTTAGGCAATCAGCAACCAGGCCCTGAGATGCAGAGAGTGGGGATTGGGATGCCACAACATCCCGTCCTCCTGAGACAGGAGATCTGGAGCAGATCCTAACTCCAGAGATGGAGCTTGAAAGAGATGTAGGAGCAGAGGGTACCACACCTGCCGTGGCCAATGTGGAGCTATGAGAATCATATGGCCTTTCTCTCTCTGAAGCTTGAATAGGGTTTTGGGAATTAGGGGAATGGGTGGAAAGGCTTATAGGAAGTCCTGACCCCAATGGAGGAGGAAAGCATTCCTGGCCTGAGAACCCTGAGCCGGAATTCTGGAACAGAATCGGGGAAGTTTGGCATTCAACGGACTTGCAAAGAGGTCTATGTCCGGAGTTCCCCAAATTTGAAAAAGTTTTGCTACTTGGTCCGCACGAAGAGACCACTTGTGTGGAAGCAGAACTCGACTGAGTCTGTCTGCCCAGGAGTTTTGAATGCCTGGCAGATACACCGCAAGGAGATGAATCTGATGCTCTCTGGCGAGGGCCCATAGTCGCAAAGCTTCGTTGCAAAGCGACAGAGAGCCTTTTCCTCCCTGCTTGTTCAGATAGAACATAGCTACTTGATTGCCCATCTGAATTAGGACTGTCTTGTAGCTCAGCTGGGTGTGGAACACTCGAAGAGCAAGGAAGATTGCTCTGAGTTCCAAGAGATTGATGTGTAGATGGGTCTCCTGTGGAGTCCAGGTGCCTTGGGTAGAGAGATCTTGCAGGTGATTTCCCCAACCCACCTGTGAGGCATCTGGTGTTAGAGTGACCTGGGGTGGGGGCTGCTGGAAAGGGGACCCCACCAACAGTTTCTGGGTTGATTGCCACCATTGTAGGGACAAAATAAGGCGTCTTGAGTTTGCTATTTTGTGTGATAGGCAGCCTGATGCTTGAGTCCACTGAGTGGATAGAGTCCATTGGGCTGCTCTCATATAGAGGTGAGCATAGGGAACCACATGCATGGTAGATGCCATGTGGCCTAGCAATTGTAACATTTCCCGAGCAGTGAGATGAATTTTTAACACTGCTTGGGAAAGTAACTGCACAATGCGAAGGCAGCGGGGCTGAGGAAGATAGGCCCTTGATTTCCTGGTATCCAGCATAGCTCCTATAAACTCTAGAGACTGAGTGGGAGTTAGGTTGGATTTTGGGATGTTTATGACCAGGCCCAAATACTGAAATATACGCATTGTGCAAGATAGAGAAATTCTGGCCTCTGATTCTGATGGGGCTCAAATGAGCCAGTCGTCTAATGCGAATACGAATATTCCTAGAGTGCGAAGAAATGACAGATGAAGGAGATACTCCAGCAACGATTCCAGAGGTATGGCACGGGGGTTAAGACCCTTCTCAGAACACCAGATGGTAAACCTCCTCCACTTGAAAGCGTACGAACTTCTAGTGGAAGGTTTTCTGGAAGCATAAAGAACATCTTTCACTTGTTGAGAAAGATGAAGATCCTGGAGATCTAGGCCTTCAGCAACCAAGCCCTGAGATGCAGAGACTGGGGATTGGGATGCCATAACCTTCCGTCCTCCTGAGAGAGGAGGTCTGGAGCAGACCCTAACTCTAGGGAGGGAGCTTGAGAGAGATATAGAAGCAGAGGGTACCACACTTGCCGTGGCCAATGTGGAGCTATGAGAATCATGTGGCCTCTGTCTCTCTGAAGCTTGAACAGGGTTTTGGGAATTAGAGGAATGGGTGGAAAGGCATACAGGAAGTCTTGACCCCAGTGAAGGAGGAAAGCATCCCTTGCCTGAGCCCCCTGAGCCGGAGTTCTGGAACAGAACCGGGGAAGTTTGGCATTCCACGGACTTGCAAAGAGGTCTATGTCCGGGGTTCCCCAAATTTGAAAAATCTTGGATACCTGGTCCATATGTAGGGACCACTCGTGTGGAAGCAGAACTCGACTGAGTCTGTCCGCCCAAGAGTTTTGAATACCTGGAAGATAAACTGCCAGAAGATGAATGTGATGCTCTCTGGCGAGGGCCCACAGTCGCAGAGCTTCGTTGTAAAGCGACAGAGAGCCAGTTCCTCCCTGCTTGTTTACATAGAACATGGCTACCTGATTGTCCGTGTGGATAAGGACTGTTTTGTGGCTGAGCAGGGTGTGGAAAACTCGTAGAGCAAGGAAGATTGCTCTGAGTTCCAAGAGACTGATATGTAGACAAGTCTCCTGTGGGGACCAGATGCCCTGGGTGGAGAGGTCCTGAAGATGAGCTCCCCAGCCCATTGGAGAAGCATCTGTTGTAAGAGTTGCCTGGGGTAGAGGTTGTTGAAAGGGGGACCCCAGCAACAAGTTTTGAGGGGACTTCCACAACTGGAGAGACAAAATGAGGCGACTTGTGTTTGCTATTTTGTCTGACAGGCAGCCTACTGCCTGGGACCATTGGGTGGATAAAGTCCACTGAGCTGCTCTCATGTGAAGGCGAGCATATGGTACCACATGTACAGTGGATGCCATGTGGCCTAGTAACTGTAACATCTCTCGAGCAGTTAGTAGGGGTTTTAACTCTGCTTGAGAAGCTAACTGCACCAAGCGAAGGCAACGCGCCTGGGGAAGATAGGCCCTTGCCCTTGTGGTATCCAGCAATGCCCCTATAAACTCCAGGGACTGAGTAGGGACTAAATTGGATTTTGGGATGTTTATTACCAGCCCTAAATACTGAAGGATACGCATTGTGCAGGTGAGAGAAGTCTTGGCCTCTGATTGAGTGGGAGCTTGAATGAGCCAGTCGTCCAGGTAAGGGAAGATGAATATTCCCAGGGTGCGCAGAAAGCAGCAACCACTGTCATGCATTTCGTGAACACCCTTGGTGCAGAGGCCAGACCAAAAGGGAGCACTTTGTATTGATAGTGCTTTTCCTGAAAAAGGAACCGAAGGAACCTTCTGTGAGATGGATGGATGAGAACATGAGTGTACGCATCCTTGAGATCTAGAGAACAAAGCCAATCCTGAATCTGAAGGTATGGCAGCAGAGTTCCTAGAGAAACCATCTTGAATTTTTCTTTGACTAGGAATCTGTTCAACTCTCTGAGATCTAAGATGGGTCTGAAGCCCCCTGTTTTCTTTGAAATAAGAAAATAGGGGGAGTAGAACCCTGTGCCCTGTTGTTGAAAGGGCACTTCCTCTATGGCCCCTTGGGCAAGAAGAGTGGCAACCTCCTGCTCCAACAGGCTGAGGAGGGAGGTTGGAGAATTGAACTGGTGCACTCTTGAGAGAGGGGGCAAGCTTGAAAAATGAAGCTTGTACCCCTCTCTTATGATGGAGAGTGTCCAATGCTCTGCTGTAATTTGCCCCCACCTGGGAGCAAAGTGACATAACCTTCCTGGAATGGTGGAGGGTTCTGGTCCTTCTAGAGCCAGGAAGGCTAAGTTCTCTAGCAGAAAGTCAAAGGCCCTGAGGGGGCTGAGGTTGCTGGGCTGGAGCAGGCCTCGCAGCCTTTGCTTTGCTCTGTTTAGAGGATTGCTGATGTCTGGAAGGGAACTGAGCTGCAGAAGATGCCCTCTGACCATAAGCAGGGTAGAATCTTCCCTTTTTAGAAAAAGGTGTTTTCTTGAACAACCTTTTCTTAGCAGGAGCAGCTGTAGATTTGGATGTCTATCCAAAGCAGAATTTTCAGCATCCATCTGATTGGCTTTTGCTTGCCAATCCTTACCAAACAGGTTCTCACCTGTACAAGGGATATTTCCCAATTCATCTTGAACCCAGATCTCCAAATCAGATGCTTGACGCCAAGCAATCCTACGTGTACCTATGGCAATAGCTGAGGCTCTGCTTACGCATTCAAAGGAGTCGAAAGCTGCACGGTTGGAGAATTTGGAGATATCCTGGGCATGTTTGAGCCCAGTGAGAAATTCCTGCCTTTTATCCTCAGACATAAAAGGACTTAAAGTCTGCAAATGGTCAGTGACTTCTTTAAAGAACATTCCCATGTAAAGACTATAGGAATTAATTCTCGCAGCAAGCATGGAAGCTTGGAAGACTCTTCTTCCAAAAGCATCCAGGGTTCTACATTCACATCCTGGAGGATTAGAGGCATGTCTTTTGGCACTTCTAATCTTTCTCATTGCAGACTCAACCACAATAGAGTGGTGAGGAAGTTGAGTTTTATGGAAACCAGGACAAGGAGGGACACGATACATGGTGTCCAACCTGCGAGAATGAGGAGAGGTAGTCAGAGGTGCTTCCCACATCCTCAACATGAGATCATACAGAATCTCATGAATAGGTAAGGTAGCTGCCTCTTTAGGAGTTTTAGGATATTGTAAAATATCTAACTCCTTGGCTCTGGGCTCTGATTCAGGTGCCACTGTAATAGAGAGACCCCGAGCCACCTCTCTGATAAAGTCTTGAAAAGACAAATCCTCTGGAGGAGACATCCTACATTTAGGAGAGGACTCCTCCTGTGGAAGAAGCAACACTGCATCGACAGACTCCTCAGAATCCTCAGAGTCATCAGAGGAATCAAAGTATCGTCTATCTGGATGCTCTTGCAATGCCCAATACTCGTACCGACCGGGATTGGTATCGGGAAACACCAGTACCGGGGTATCGGTACCGGAGGGCTTCAGAGGACAAAGTACCGGCATAGCGGACACCGATGCCGATGCCACCGGTACCGGGATCAGTACCGATGGCGATGCTAGTGCCGGTACCGGCGGAGTAGTCTGTTGCGGTACCACGGGCATCGATGCCACAAGGAAAGCCGCCAGACTGCGTTCCATGGACAGAATTCTCTGATCCATCGACGCCACCAATGCCTGGAAGTCGGTACCGGTGGAAGCCACCGGTACCCCAGAGCATGGCACCAAGAGATCTGTCGAGGCCACCCCATCGACATCATCTTGGAACCCCGATGATGATGCTTTAGAGGCTGAAGCCTCCCGCCGGGGTAATTTTGCAGGTGCAGAATCCTCGAGGGCAAGGCCAGAGGCATCTCGATGCTTAGAACGAGATCTACCCTTCGAGGACCGGCTGGATTTATGTTTAGTTACCTGAGATCCATGTGAGGAAGAAGCAGCCCTGGAAGACGTTGATGCCACCGAAGCCGCATCAGAGGGAAACAGGGTACTGAGCTTGGCAGCTCGGTTCTGACGACCCCTCTTAGACATCATGGAACAGGACATACAATCTGTTATGGAATGGTCAGGACCTAAACATTTTAGACACCAGTCATGGGTGTCTGTGACGGAGATAGTACCGCCACATTTTGTGCACTTCTTAAAACCTGAGGCAGGCTTTTCCATAGTTAAGGAAAAAGGTTCAGGGCCTAAGGCCCAAAACTGAAGTGCACCTGAAGTGGAAAAAAGGTCTTTTTTTTTTTTTTAAAGAAGAAAAGAACAAGGACCGGCGGTACCGGTACAGCGTCGAAGAAGGCAGACGCGACAGAAAAGAATAAAGAAAAAAATAAGGAAATTCTTCTGCGGTGACAGGAACACGACCTGCTGGCTCCGTGGAAAAAGAACAACCGAGGAGAGACAGTTGGGAAAGGCGGGAAGGCAGCACGCAGGCGCTGTGGGATGCTCCCAAAAGCTTTCTGATTGGACGCTGGGGAGCGTTCCCACGCAGGCTCCGTCGGTACCGACGTACCATATGTGAAGACTCATTCCTGCTTGTTCCTGGAGATCTGAGTTTTTTGAAATCCATGACAAGGAGGTACTCGATGCATGGTATCAAGCCTATGAGAATGTGGAGAGGTGGTAAGAGGTGTTTCCCACATTCTTAACATGAGATCATGCAAGATCTCATGAATATGCAAAGTAGCTGCCTCCTTGGGAGCTTTAGGATATTGTAAAACCTCCAACTCCTTTGCTCTGGGTTCTATTTCAGGAGCCATTGTGATGGAAAGACCTCTAGCCACCTCCCGGATGAAATCCTGAAATGATACTTATTTTTATTTATTTATTTTATTTATACAGTGGAGGAACGTGATGTGTCCAAGGATAGAACAAAATAAACGTGTTTTAAAGAAAGAGGCTTTTATTACAATACCAATGGATGCTGCCCACCCGATTTATATTCTTTTATATACCGCGCTATTCTGCATCAGTGCGGTTTACATTGAACAAACTGAAATTACATTGAACAGGGCATTATAACTTGTCCCAACCACTAGGCCACTCCTCCACTCCATATCCTATACATACATATATATATATATATCCTCTGGAAGAGACATCCTACGTTTAGGAGAGGAAGGCTCTTCAGAGAGAAGTGCTCCGGTACCGACAGAGCTGTTAGAATCCTCAGACATCGGAGGATTCAAAATATCTCCTGTCCGGGTGCTCTTGGAAAGCACGATACCGGTACCGATCGAAGTCGGTACCGGAGGGGTCCGGTACCAGCCTGTCGATACTGGAGGAAAAAGCATGACTCGGTGTCGGTAACACAGTCGCCGATGTCGATGCTGTCAGTACCGGTACCGATATCGGTGCCGGAACCGGTGTCGATACCGGTTGAACCATCTGAAGAGGTCCCGAAGGCACCGAAACCGCAAGGAGAGCTGCCAGACTGCGTTCAATAGCCAATGCCTGGGTATCGGTACCGGACGAAGCGGCCGGTACCCCAGAGCATTGCACCAGTAGATCTGCCGAAGTTGAGGCCTCGAGAACATCCTGGAGCCCCGATATTGCTTTGGAAGCCGAAGCCTTCTGCCAGGGCAATTTTGCCGGTACAAGTCCCTCAAGGGCAACGCCAGAGGCATCTCGATGCTTAGAAGGAGATCTACCGTTTGAGGACCGGCCAGATTTATGTTTGGTTACCTGAGATCCATGGGAGGAAGACGAAGCCCTGGAAGACGTTGATGCCACGGATGCTGAATCGGAGGGAAAAAGGGTGCTAAGCTTAGCAGCTCGGTTTTGCCGACCCCTCTTCGACATCATCCCACAGGCAACACACTCCAAGATGGAGTGGTCAGGACCTAAACATTTAAGGCACCACTCGTGGGTGTCGGTGACGGAGATGGTACCGCCGCACTTGGAACACTTTTTAAAACCCGAGGCGGGTTTTTCCATTCTGAAGGAAAAATTGGGCCTAGTGCCCAAAATGGTGCGTGGCACCCAACAGAAAAAAAAAGACTGGAAAGTTCAGAAAAAGTTACAAAATTTTTTTTTATTTTTTTTTGAAGAAAGAACGAACCGGCGGTACCGGTATAGCGTCGAGGAAGGCAGACGCTACCACAAAAAAGAATGAAAAAGATAGGATAATTTCTACGGTGACAGGAAAAACGACCTGCTGGCTCCGTGGAAAACTAATTACTGGAGAGAGGCAGTTTGGAAAGGCGGGAAGGCAGTACGCAGGCACTGTGGGATGCTCCCAAAAGCTTTCTAATTGGACGCTGGGTAGCGTTCCCGACGATACCCATATGTGAAAACTACATTCCTGCTTGTTCCTGGAGATATGCTGCTACCACAGCCATGCATTTTGTGAACACTCTTGGCGCAGAAGCCAGGCCAAAGGGAAGAACCTTGTATTGGTAGTGCTTTCCTTGAAAAAGGAATCGTACGAATGTCCTGTGATTTGGATGGATGAGAATATGAGTATACACATCCTTGAGATCTAGAGAACAAAGCCAATCCTGACTTTGAAGGTATGGCAGCAGAGTTCCTAGAGAGACCATTTTGAACTTCTCTCGGAACAAATATTTGTTCAATTCTCTGAGGTCTAAAATGGGCCTGTGTCCTCCTGTTTTCTTTGGAATAAGGAAATAGGGGGAGTAGAACCCTGTACCCTGATGGGGAATGGGTACTTCCTCTATTGCTCCTTGAGCAAGGAGCATTGTGACTTCTTGACCTAGGAGACTGTCGAGAGAGGTCTGAGAATTGAACTTACAATTGTAGGAGGGGGCATGCTGTGAAAATGAAGCTTGTACCCCTCTCTTACAATGGACAGAGTCCAATTTTCTGCTGTTATTTGGTACCATCTGTGGGCAAAATGACATAACCTGCCTGGGATGGTTGAGGGTTCTGGACCGTTCAGGGGCAGGAAGGCAAAGTTCTCTAGAAAGGAGTCAAAGCCCCTGAGGAGGCTGAGCCTGCTGAGCTGGCTGAGGTTTTGCAGCTTTTGGCTTCTTTTGTTGTCTAGATTATTGCTGTTGTCCCTTTTGGGCAGTCTGACCTGGACAGTGTCCCTGTTGGGTATAGGAAGGATAAAACTTCTTTTTCTTATTGAAAAATGGTTTACTAGAGGATTTTTTCCTTGCAGGATCGGCAGTAGATTTGGACAATCTATCCAAAGTGATATTGTCAGCATCTATATCTTTAGCCTTCTCCTGCCAATTCTTGCCAAAATGATTTTCTCCTGTGCAAGGAATGTTTCCCAATTTATCCTGTACCCAAATTTCCAAGTCAGATGCCTGAAGCCAGGCAATCCGACGTGCACCAATGGCAATAGCA
Source organism: Ichthyophis bannanicus (assembly GCA_033557465.1). Taxonomy (NCBI): domain Eukaryota; kingdom Metazoa; phylum Chordata; class Amphibia; order Gymnophiona; family Ichthyophiidae; genus Ichthyophis; species Ichthyophis bannanicus. Next base: position 171,100,420 of record CM066035.1, on the reverse strand, counting down.
GAGGTTCTGCTTATGCACTCAAAACAGTCAAAGGCTGCATGATTTACAAACTTGGAAACATCCTGAGCATGTTTGACTACAGTAAGATAGTCTTGCCATTTGTCATCAGGAAGGAGGGGGCTCATAAGCTCCAAGTTTCCTGTGACCTCTTTAAGGAACATTCCCATATACAACATAAAGGAACTGATTCTAGCTGAGAGCATGGAAGCATCGACGCCCAAAGGCATCAAGAGTCCTACATTCATGATCTGGAGGATTGGATGCATGTCTCTTTGCACTTTTCATCCTTCTCATGGCTGATTCCACCACCATTGAATGGTGTGGTAATTGAGTTTTTTGAAAGCCAGGACAAGGTGGAACTCGATACGTGGTATCGAGTCTTTGAGAATGAGGAGATGTGGTTAAAGGTGTTTCCCACATCCTTAGCATAAGATCATGTAATATCTCATGAATAGGCAGAGTAGCTGCCTCTTTGGGAGCCTTAGGGTATTGGAGAATTTCCAACTCCTTTGCCCTAGGCTCTTTTTCAGGAGCTACTGTGATGGAAAGGCCTGGGGCCACATCACGGATAAAGTCCTGAAAGGACATATCCTCTGGCGGAGACATTCCGCACTGAGGAGAAGAGGAATCCTCGGGGAGAAGTACTCTTGTATTGGTAGAGTCTTCGGAGTCTTCAGACTCATCAGAGGATTCAAAATACTTCCGATCCCGGTGATCGTGCAAAGCACGGTACCAGTATTGGGTTGTTCCGGTACCGATCTGTCGATGCCGGAGACAGATGCATGACTCGGTATGGGTACCAGTGTCGGTTGAGGTGTCTGAAGCGGTTTCAACGGTACCGAAGCCATGAGAAGAGCCACTAGACTGCATTCGATAGCAAGGAATCTCTGGTCTATCGACGCTGCCGATGCTTGGGTGTCAGTACCGGTAGAAGCAGCCGCAACCCCAGAGCATGGTGCCAGTAGTTCTGCCGAGATTGAGGCCTCGAGAACATCCTGGAGCCCCGTTAGTGCTCCAGGATGTCAAAGCCAGGGCAGTTTTGCTGGTGAAAATTCCTCAAGGGCAACGCCAGGGGCATCTCGATACTTAGAAGGAGATCTACCCTTTGAGGACTGGCTAGATTTATGTTTAGTTACCTGAGATCCATGGGAGGAAGATGAGGCCCTGGAGTACGTCAATGCAACAGAGGGAAAAAGGGTGCTAAGTTTAGCAGCTCGGTTCTGCCGGCCCCTTTTTGACATCATTCCACAGGAGAGGCACTGTGAAATAGAGTAGTCAGGACCTAAACATTTGAGACACCAATTATGGGTGTCGGTGACGGAAATGGTACCACCACATTTAGAACATTTCTTAAAACCTGAAGTAGGTTTTTCCATTTTTAAGGAAAAAATTGGGCCTAGTGCCCAAAATGGCGCCTAGCACCAAGGACTAAAGCTTCTAAAGTAAAACACCTCAGAAACTATAATTTTTTTTTTTTTAAAGAAATAAGAAAGGACTGTCAGTACCGGTATGGCATCGAAGGAAGGCAGACATGACCACAAAAACAAAGATTATAGACAAAATTTTTCTGCGGTGACAGGGTATGTGACCTGTCGGCTCCGCGGAAAACGAAGAACTGGAGCGGGACAGTTGGAAAGGCGGGAAGGCAGCACGCAAGCGCTGTGGGATTCTCCCAAAAGCTTTCCTATTGGACACTAGGGAGCGTTCCTGCGCAGGCTCCGTCGATACCGACGATACCCATATGTGAAGACTACATTCCTGCTTGTTCCTGGAGATCTTACAATACTGTAAATAACTTACAACCCTGTACATAGTTTTAGGGCACGCCATGTTGCTACAACAGCTCAGTGACATCTTACTCATACTGTATTTTTATTTTATTTATTTATTTATCTATTTCTTCTATACCGCCCCTTCCAGAGATCAGGGGCGGTTTACATGGAACAAGTAAACAAATCTGTATACTAGTGTATACATTACATGGAACAGAGATTTTTTAACTTTATACAGATAATAGTTATTAACAGAGATTTTTTAACATTGTAACTTTATACAAATAACTGTGCATTAATTGTCAAAACTATTTACATTTTATATACATTAATAAGTTTCTGTAGCGTAGTGTTGATCAGAGTTTTTCTACCTTTTTATAGGTAGTCAGAGTTTTCTACCTTTCATATGTGTGTGTATGGAGGAATTTATTTCCTTTTTTCATCTCTTGGGAGTGTTTTGGGGTGTATGTGGTGGGGGTATGTGGTGGGTGTATGTGTGTGGGTAGTTGAGTGTGGTTTTAGGGCTTTGTGTTTGAGTGTTTGGGGATGGTGTGTGGTTGGACTTGGGGGTATGGGATTTCATAGTGTTCGGAGAAAAGGTATGTCTTAAGTTCCTTTCTAAATTGGGTGAGGTCTTTTATGATCCGAAGGTTTATTGGGAGATTATTCCAGAGCATGGGGGCAGTGAATGAGAAGGCTCTGGTGCTGGTGGATTTTTTAGTTTTTTTGAATGAATTTGGTATTTCAAGTGAGTGTGTTGCGTTTAGTCTGCGAGTTCTTGATTCTGATGGGGCATGTAATAGCATGGATAGATATGATGGGGCGATGTTGTTCAGTATATAGTTTCCCCAGTTGTGAATCCAAGTTACATTACCCGTTCAATGTACGCACAAAGCAGGCTCCTGCTTTGTACAAAAATGTTATTTGTAAACCACACCGATTTTAAAGAGCGCGGTATAGAAAAGCGTTAAATATAAATAAATAAATAAATGGAGATCAGGTGAGTCAATAGATAGAAGCATCGCCTCCTGTCATTCACGTTGGGCCAGCCAGGACAGCTGAAGAATACTCCGCACACTATCTGCTGCCTGTTGCCCCTGAATAAATCCTGTCTGGTCAGGATGTATAATCCCTGGAAGCACCGGTCCTAGCCTCTCTGCCAAGATTTTCGCCAAAATTTTTACATCTGTATTCAGCAATGAAATCGAACGATAGATTACGCAAAGTGCCGTGTCTTTCCCTGGCTTGGGGAGCACAGAGATCGCGGCTTGTCTCATAGATGGGGTAATCTCTCTCCCTACTATACTGCATTAAACACCCAGCATAAAATGGGTCCCAGGATTTCTGACAGCCTTTTGTAAAATAGGCCTGTGAAGCCATCGAGGCCCGGTGATTTATGTGGGGCTAGTCCCTTAACCACCGCCAACAATATGGCATTCTCCAAAGCCTCACCAACTGAGGTCTCCAGCTGTTCGCTACCCTCCCCACCATTGTCTAAATATTACTCAATTCTATCCCTCCCCATTGGTGGGTCAACTGTGTATAGGGCCTTATAATACTTCACAAATTGGGCCTGATTGTCAGCACTCTTGTACAGCAGCTTATCGTTTGGCCCCTTCAATTTCCCAAGGCTTGATACTGCATTTGAGCCCGCAATTTGTGGGTCAGGAGCATGCCTGATTTATTATCAAATTCATAATACAGCTGGTTAACCCACTGAAGTTGAAACGCTATCCTTTCCATCTGGAGTTCCTGTAATTGTCTTCTAACCCCCTCCATCTGTGCAATGACTCGTGGGTCTCCCCCTGTTTATGTCTCCATTCTAGGAACTCTAACTGGGCGGTGAGGATATTGATCTGCTCCCCCCATTGGCATTTTCTCCAAGCCCCCATCTAAACTAAATGGCAGTGGAGGACCGCCTTAAGCTCGTCCCAGAGTATTCCTATCCCCATTTCACCATTGTCATTCAGATTCATATAATCCCTCACTACTTCCTCTAAATTCTGAATTGCCTTGTCCCCTTGCAGGAGGTATTCATTAAGTTTCCAATAGGTATGCTTCCCCGATTCATTCGAGACTCCAAACCACACTTCCACAGGGGCATGGTCTGACCACGTTATGGGCCTATGCCCCCCTTCCAATTCATCCTCCCAGGAGTCCCCCAAAACATAGTCTATGCAGCTATAAGTCGCGTGAACTGAGGAAAAAAATGTATTATTTATTTATTTATTTATTTGGTTTTATACCGCACTATTCAAGATCAGCACGGTTTACAAAGTAACAACATCATACATGGGACAGTTTACATTTAACATATTACATTTAACATATTGAGCATGTGAACATGGTATAAACAGTTAACTTATTTACATTAGTAGATCAATAGATCATTCACAGTAGCTTATAATACTGGAGAATTATTTACAGTCTGATAGGATCTTGAGTATGATATTGATGGAGACACTAAGTTATGTGGTCGAAAGCAAGGTGGAATAGGTGTGTTTTGATTGCTTTGCGAAAGGTGGCCAAATCTAATATGAGACGAATAGGAGCAGGTACGGAGGTTCCATAGTAGAGGGGCGAAGAGGGAAAAGGCTCTGTTCATGGTGAATTGGGAGCGTTTTCTGGCTATGGATGGGATGGGATGGTAAAGCACAGTTACTTACCTGTAACAGGTGATCTCTGGGAACAGCAGGAATAAGTCTTCACATATGGGTACGTCGGTAGCGACGGAGTCCGCGCGGGAACGCTTCCCAGCGTCCAATCAGAAAGCTTTTGGAAGCATCCCAACACGCCTGCGTGCTGCCTTCCCGCCTTCCCAACTGCCTCTCCTCAGTTAAGTTTTAAAGCTGAGACAAAGAAAGCAAGGAAGGGAAAGATAGAGATAGAGAAATGCAACTCCTAGGGGAGGTGGGTGGGTTGTGAAGACTTATTCCTGCTGTTCCCAGAGATCACCTGTTACAGGTAAGTAACTCTGCTATCTCCAGGAACAAGTAGGAATGAGTCTTCACATATGGGGACTCCCAAGCTCAAATGCCCAGAGGGAGTCCTAGCATGTTGCAAGTCTAGAACGAGTCATGCTATTCCTCAGGACCTCAGGCATCCTGGGGATGGAGGGTAGGAGTTGAATACAGAAAAGGAGCTGTGGAACAGCTGGCTAGAACAGGGCTTCAAAAGGGGAAGACCCTGTACAGAGGGCATTTAGTAGTATAATATTGAAATCTGGGCCTCCCTTGTTGGCATTGCACAAGTCCACTGAGCTACATATGGATTTGTTAGAAGAGCCAGTGAAGGTGCTCAAGGGATACCTCACTGAGAAGTAGAGGTAATAAAGTAGAACAAAAACAAGAGGAGGTCAGAACCCTTCAGGGTGAGAAATAGCCCCAGAGGAAAAACTGGGGTAGTATAAAAAGTAGAGCTTCAGCGGAGACGCAGAAGGTACTATGAAAGAAAGCTTAAGCTGTTTTGGTCCAAAAACAGTACAAACCTTGGACCAAGAGAAAAAATGAGTCTGACCTAACTGGACTGGGGTTGGAATCAGTCCATGTAGGGGAGAAAGGGTATGGAGACCCTTGTATCTGATAAGAAAGTAAGGACAGGAACGCTAAGCTTTAGAGTAACTGAAGCTCCGCAATGTCTTTCCTAAATGGGGTCAAGTAGGAAAGAAAAAAGGTACATGGAGAGCTTCAGGAGTACCTAACCTGAAAGGTTATGGTAAGGAAAAAATTTGTTAATTACCACAGGAAGTGGTTATAGCTGTAGCCCTCTAAGAATGCTGGCACAGCATTGATAGAGGTAGTGCCCATCTGTCAGGCTTATATAGGGATATCTGAACCTGACAGACAGATAGATAAGTAGATGGATACAGATCTATCTAAAAATATATCTCATTATAACGATAAACATATATGTATAGTGTCATAACGCGGAACCTATGAAGGAAATAGTTTTAGAAAAAAACCCTGTTTTACATGGAACTGAGAAGATGCAGAGAGCGCAGTTCCAGCGCAGCACAGCCAGAGGGCGTATGAGCAGTTCCACACAGCCAAGAGCAACGTGCTCTGACACTGATTGCATTAGTAGCAAGCAGTTTCACCTGAGATCAAGCCCAAAATGTTCAAACCAAAAATCCCTTTATAAAGGAAACCAGATGGTAGAAGAGGGGGGCAGCAGCAAGGAGAGCAGTAGTAAGAGCCGGCAAAGCAGCAAGGAGAGCCGTGGAAGCAACAGGAGCGGCGAAAGTAGCCTAACCAGGGACATAGCCAGAAGCACAGCGAGTATCACTGCAAGAGGCTCAGCAAGAGGCTCAGGACGGAGCGCAGTCTGGAGCAGCTGTTTGGGTAGCTGTGGGAAAAGGAACCTGGAACAGGACAGCTTCCACGTGCAGCCAACTCAAAGAGACAGAATCCAAAGGAGTTTCACTCAAAGGGATAGAGTCCAGAAAGGCCAAACATATTGGGACAGAGTCCATAGCAAAGCAAACAGAAGAAGCAGTCTGCTGGATAAAAGCAACTCTCCTAGCCCAAGTAAGTTCATTGTATCAAACCAGCAAGGAACAAGGAGGGGAAGTTCCTACTACAGAGATACCTTTGCTAAGAACCACAAAGGGTGGAAATCCATACCGGGTTTGCCTGATAGCCCTGAAAGCAGAGCACTGCATAGAACAGCTTGTCTGCCTGAGAAAGCACGTTACAAGGAGAGCTCTGGGTGTGGCAGCTTAGAGAAGCCAAGGTATGCAAAATCCTTAATTCTAAGAGAAAGTTTTACTGATGAAAACCCTGTTCAAAGAGTTAAACTTTATAAGGGGAGAAGAAGTAAAACTGACCTTTTAAAAGCATTTCCCCAAAGCTTAGTAAGAGAGTTTTACAGGAAGCAAAAGAATCCCTGTGAGGAGTTAACAGGGAGTGAAAATTATCATTCATCTGAGGAGGGCAGTGACCCTGAGTCAATGGACTTTGAATATGAAAACAGTATTCCCATTCCTCAGGAGGAGCCGATGGAATGTAATCTTTGTTCAGCAGCTAGCATGAATTCCCTGCAGAATTTCTAGAGAGAGAAGAACTCTGCTGATGGTGAAGTTTGTAACCATTTCTCTGCTGATATATTAATTTGTTTTGATTTAAAAGAAGCCTTAGCCCAGACTTACACTTAACTGTGAAACCTACAACAGTTGATTGTTTGAAATGTTGGTGGAACCTTTCTGTTAAAGAGAAGGACTGTATTTACTTTCTTTGTGTCTTACTGGACCTTAGCGTTGACCGGGGAAATAAAGCCTTGTTACTCTACACTTCGGCTTGAATCGTTCTTCATAAGGAGTTCTGTACTACAAGGACCAGAATCCTCAAGGCCCTTTAGGTCAATCACTCCTTAAAAATTAATTAAAATGCGCCAGATGCCCTTACTCCAACCAACCACTAGGGGCACCTGGTGACAATAGATATATATATGTATATGTATATATATGCATGTATTTAAATATATACACCTAGAGGGTATATAGGCATATAACTATAAGAGATATGTATGGGCAGAAAAAACACCGATAGATATAGATAAGTATATATATATATATATATATATATATATGAATAGGCAGGCATATAGACACATGTCTCCAGGTATAAGGGTGGAGAGATGTCCATAAAAACCTAATCCCCCCTAGGGATATAGGGAGAGAGAAAGATTTATCTGATAGCAAGAAGGTTGATACCTGCTTGAATAGATACATAGAGAATCCTCTTTTCCTGGTTATGACTGGCAGAGTCAGAGGAGAGGTCTTCCTGACAAGAAGAAGTCTGAATTCCTTGCAGAATTTGAGCTCTTGAATAACCAGGATGGCCTACATGAAAATGGCAGAGGATAACTTCAGTCTGCAGACAGGAAGTCCAGGTATCTCCAGAATTGCAGTATGGAGAATGGAGAGAGGACGCCTCTGGAGGAAGATACCCTAGTGACCTGCCTATGAGGGCAAGAAGAGTATTAGCCGTCCTCTAGCTGCCATTGAAGAAATTGACCTCTGGCGAGAAGACCCAAGGAGATATGGGCCAAGCTAGGGATTTGGCCCTCCTTAAGTCTTTCTCGCAATGAAAGGCCTGAGGCGTATGCCTCAAAAGAGATTTAAGATGAGATGGTAAGGGTAGGGAATACCTGCCAGACATGAACATGACTGGGGGAGCCCCCTCTATCCATCTGGGGTTATCTGCTAGGCAAGATACTAATGCTCTCTAGCAAGGCCCCATAGTGCAAAGCTACTCTGTAGAGATGCAGAGAGCATGTTGCAGGTTGGTTAGAAGAAAAAACTGGCTGTGAAAAGCCAGCAGGTAACCAGCTATTCTGCCAAGGACAAAGGGGCGAAGAATAGAAGTTAACCAACCAGACTGTGATAATCCCTGGTTCTGTAGAGAAACAAAACCAGTGACTTAACCACTAGGAATTGCTGTATCTGCAGCAACTACCAGAGCATTATTGAAAAGTTCTTTTCCCTGCTCCTTTTTTAGACTGGGAAAAAGAAACAACAGACATGATAGGAGTCCCTATTGTCTGATGAGCTGCTCTAAGGTAAGAAGGGGGGGGAGACATCTCCAGAAGGGAGAATCCCCCGGTAGAACAGGTAGAGGACCATAGGGGCTTACCTGTTTAAAGAGCCACTCTTACAAGCAAATGTTGTAGTAAGAGGGAGGCAAGACAGAGTTGCAAGAGACCAACTATGGAGGAGGTCTCGGATAGATGAGATGATACATGCCAGTACAGGGAAACAACTGTCTGTTGATAGTTGCTACCTCTCTTTCCTCCAAGAGGAGAGGAAAATCTATTGATTATGGGCATGATCATCATAAAGACTCTTAGAGTTAGAGAAAGATTTATTTTTTATTTATTTTATTTTATTTATTCACTCTTATATACCGCGCTTTTCAGTATCAGTGCGGTTTACAGATAACAAAAAATCTCTGCATCAGAACAAGTGATCATAATGCTTACATTGTAACAGGATAGCTAAACTTGGTCTGAAAAACAGGGAGACTATATACACATCAATAACAAGGTTACTGAAAACTATTTACAGTTTATATTACAAGCTGGTATTCATAATGCAATGGTTATTAGATTAAGATGTCTCATGAAGAGATATCTAGGTAGGTTAGGATGAAAATTAGTGCAGATACTTCAAGTGAAAAGAAGCAGACTGCTATCCTAACCCCCAACCAAAAGGGACAATGATCTATTTGAAACCCTGCGACTGCTGGGTTTGTTGACCCTGTTGAGGTTGTGGATTCTTCAGACCAGGGCGATGTTTTCCTTGTTTGGGAACATCTGAATGCTGGGCAGATGATGGGTAAAACCTTCTCCCCCTAGGGGAAGAAAGTTTGGTAGGACATTTCCTACCTACTGGGAAAGAAGAAGGCGTAGGACAGCCTCTGGAAAAAGGAAAGTCAGTGGGTAACTGAGTAACCTGAAGTAAAGACTCCTTGGTTGAAGAGATTTTCTCCAGTGCAAGGAGTATTTCCCAGTCTTTCTTGTGCCCATTTGTCCAAGTCTGAAGCTTGAAGCCAGGCTCTACGTTGTGCCCCTATAGCTATAGCAGAAGTCCTGCTAACAGACTCAAAGGAGTCTAGGGTAGCACGAGTAAGAAACATAGAGATATTTTGAGTATGACTAACCAGTGAGGAATAGTCTGTACATCTGGGCTCTTGAAGAAAAGGAGTCAAAAGATGTAATTGCTTTGTGACCTCCTCAAGAGATAGACCCATATAAAAAATATATGAGAGAATTCTTGCTGAAAGCATGGATGTCTGGAAGGTTTGACGTCCAAAGGCATCTAGTGTCTTAGACTCACGACCTGGCGGACAAGAAGAGTGCTTTTTATTACTCTTCACTCGCCTCATTGCTGATTCTACCACAATGGAATGATGAGGAAGTTGAGTCTTTTGAAACCCTGGAGAGGGGGGCCCCTGATATAGAAGATCAGATGCTCTAGAACAGGGGTCTCAAACTCAAATTGCTTTGAGGGCCAAATGAGGACTTGTAGAGTAACCCGGGGGCCGCACAAGACGCAGGCCTCATTTGCATAAGGGCATCATTTGCATAAGGGCATCATTTGCATAAATATTTGCATAATGTTACCATACACTAACTTTTAGTAAACATGCCTCTTAATGAGTGTATGGATAAAGAAAGACTAAAAGATTTCTACATTACTATAAACCAGTGCCAACCACCAGGCACATTAGGAACTACTAGAAACACTGCTCATTTAGAACCCATAGCAAACCTGCCGTGTCCTAACAGCACTACCAGGACTCACAAAGCACCATACCCTAACTATCAAAAGGCAACACTGCAAATATTAAATCAACACATTTCAGAGAATAACAATACATGACCTACTCGGGAAAGAGAACAAGTGGCAATGTCAAATAGGAATTACATAAACAGAATACCTCAGCTCAGTTACACATGCAGAACATACACCATCACCAAACAAGGAATCACAATTTAGAAACAGGAAGACAATTAAACTGGGAACCCCAAAAGCCAAACTTAGAATGTACAACACTGTAGAAATAAAACTATACATTGATTTCCTCTTGTATTAAATAAAGTGCAGACGTTAAAGATGCACATTTCCAAGAGCTGACATATTTCAGTTAATAAATTCAAAATAAAGAGATATTTTTCTACCTTTTGTGCATTTTTTTTTCAGTTGCAATTGTTCCAGCCACTTTCTTCTGGTTTCTTCGTGTCTTCTGCTAACTCTCCATCGTCTGCTGTCCATTTGTCCTTTCTTCTTTCCTAGTTTTTTTCCATTCTCTCTACATCTGCTTTAACATACTAATCATTCTCCTTTTGCTCTTTCCTCATTCCTATTTCATCCACTCAAATTTTACCCCTCCATCCTCAATCCCCACTTACTCTCCCAATACCCGGCCAATTGTAGATTTTTCTTCCCTCCCACACTAAATATATTTCCCCTCTCCATTTCACTCTCCCAGCCTCATCCCATTCTAATCGTCCCCCAACATCAACTCCCTTCTAGCTCCTGCCCCACCCAGCATCCGCTCCCTTCTAGTCCCCGCATCATCAGCCCATTTCCAGTCCTAGCTCCCTCCCCTCCCAGCCCATTTCCTTTCCAAGCCCCCTTCCACTCAGCCCATTACCATTCCAAGACCCTGTCCCCATCAGCTATTTGCAGTTCAAGCTCCCCCTTCTACTCGGCCCATTTCCAGTCATAGCACCCCCCCAGTCCATTACCAGTTCTAGCCCCCCCCCCATAGCCCATTATCGGTCCTAAGCCCCCCAACAGCCCACTTCCAGGCCTAACCCTTCCATCGCCCCATCTTCATTCTTAGCCCCCCCATAACACCATTTTCAGTCTTAGCCCCCCCAATCAGACCACCTCCAGTCCTAACCCCCATCACCCCATTTCCAGTCCTACCCCCCCCCCCCAGCAGCCCACATCAAGTCCTGCTCCCCCCCCCAGCAGCCCACATCAAGTCCTGCTCCCCCCCCCCAGCAGCCCACATCAAGTCCTGCTCCCCCCCCCCCAGCAGCCCACATCAAGTCCTGCTCCCCCCCCCAGCAGCCCACATCAAGTCCGGCTCCCCCCCCCAGCAGCCCACATCAAGTCCTGCCCCCCCCCAGCAGCCCACATCAAGTCCTACTCCCTCCCTCCCTCCCTCCCCCGACAGATCCCTTCCTGCTTGCCTGCCTGCCTTGCTTGTGAGTTCTTCTCTGCTTCGGCTTTCAGAGCCGCGAAGGGAGAGCTTCTCCCTCGCGACTCTTTAAAGCTCGCCGGGGCAGATGGGAAATTTCCCATCTGCCCCGGCGAGCTTAACAGAGTCGCGAAGCAGAGAAGAACTCACAAGCAAGGCAAGCAGGAAGGGATGGGGGCGGGACTTGCGATATTGCTGCTACCGCCGCGGCAGCAGCCAGCTTTTTTGTAAAGTTTAATTTTCCCGCGGCGGCAGCAGCAGCAGAAGCCGGTTTTTTTTTTCCTGGGCATCGCGGGCCGAAGCCGGTTTTTTTTTTTCCTGGGCATCGCGGGCCGCACAAAGGTCTCTCGCGGGCCGCGTGTTTGAGACCCCTGCTCTAGAAGGTGGGGGTACCTTTAAAGGAGCTGCCCACATTCGTAGAAGGAGATCCTGCAAAGAATGATGCAAAGGAAGCATTATGTTCTCCTTTGCTTTGTTAGGAACAGAGAGGTGTTCTGTATTCCCATGTGTAGGATCTTGTCCAGGAATAGGAATGGCAAGTGATTTTGCCATATCCAGGAGGAAAGTCTGGAAAGAAGGATCCCCAGAGGGAACTTCCCTTAGATAGGCTAGATCTGATGAAGAACTAGCGTTGGCACTGAGGGATCTATCTAAGTATATAGGAATAGAAGATCCTGAATGGTGCAGTATGGGATCCTTAAATGGTGGTCGCTGGTACTGCAGGTCAGGACCAGCGACAGTCGGTAACAGGTCGTCCATGCTAGGGATCGATTCCAGACTCGGCATCGAGGGAAGCGAGCCTGACGAGAGAAGCATGGAAGGTACCGACCGTAATGGTACTGTTGATATCGGTACCGATCTCGGTATCGTATCTGATACCGGTGGAAGAAGACCCGCCGGTGGCAACTCTAACGGTATCGGAGGAACCGAGAGTTGAGGATCCGAAGTATCGGAACCGAGCCTTCGGTACCGACGGGAGTCGGTACCAAGGCGAGTCGGTACCCAGTCCTCCAGACTGGAGATCGATTCCAGACTCGGCATCGAAGGAAGCGAGTCTATCGATGCACATCTGGAGGGTACCGACGTCGGTACTAGTATCGGTGTCGGTACCGATACTGGAAAGTCGGTCTGAAGCGTATCCACCGGGCCCCTAGGTACCGAGGACGCCAGACGACGATCCTTGGTGAGGAATGTTTCATCCTGCACCATTGCCGATGCCAGGGTATCGGTACCGCTCGAAGCGGATGCCACCACCGGGCATGGCTCAGGTATGTTCTGTGTGGGGTGAACCTCAGGAACAACCTGAAACCCCACACAGGCTTTGGAGGCCGAAGACTCCCACCGGGGTTTTGAAGCCAGTGGATTCTCGAGGACAAGGCCGGAGGCATCTCTATGCTGTGCAAGAGAACTGCCGCTCGAGGACTGGCTAGTCTTAACAGACTGTTTTTGGGTTACCTGATCCTGTGGAAAAGAAGACATGGTCGGTGCCCTGAGCGTGTCGAGGGGAACTCTATGTTGAAAACTTCTTCTCACAATACTATTGCCTGAGGGCTCCGAAGGAAAATGGTCAGGACCCAAGCAGGTTAGACACCAATTGTGAGTGTCTAAAAATAAAGTTGTACCGCCACAGTTTGTACATTTCTTGGGGAAAGTGGCTGGCGGTTCCATGAAGGAAATAGAGAGGCCTAGAAGGCCTGAGAAACCGTGAGACACTAAAGAAGAAAAAATATTCCTTAAAAAGGAAAATTTTACAAGAAAAGAAAAAAGAAACACCGGCGGTACCGGTGGCGTCGGGAAAGGCAGCCGCGACCACAAGAAAACAAAAAAATAAAAGAAGAATTTTCTGCGGTGACAGGAGGACGTCCTGCCGGCTCCACAGAAAAACGAAAACTGAGGAGAGGCAGTTGGGAAGGCAGCACGCAGGCATGTTAGGATGCTTCCAAAAGCTTTCTGATTGGACGCTGGGAAGCGTTCCCGCGCGGACTCCGTCGGTACCGACGTACCCATATGTGAAGACTCATTCCTGCTTGTTCCTGGAGATGAGTGTTTATCATATTTGTTATAATCCTGAATGGTGGGGTTAGCCGCTCTCCAAAGATCCACCAGCCCAAAATCCTGCATCCACCCCTCCATTGCTTTCAGGCCGGAGTCCCTTCCTCTTCGGCTCCCTGATCTGCCATCCAAGGCGATGTTGCAATCCCCCCGCCCCCAACAGCACCTTACCCCGAAGCTTCCCTTCGCACCAATGGTGCAAATCTTTCCAGAAAGTTACCTGCTCTTGATTAGGCCCTTAGACAGCTAGGAAAGTCACCTGCTTGCCATACAGCTCCCTCCACACCATTAAGACCTGTCTATCTAGTTTACGATGCAGCCCCCCCCCCCTCCCCAATATAAATGGAACATCATTTTTAATCAAAATCGCCACTCCGCTCGCCGGTGGTTGCTCCCCTCTGCCGCAAAAAAAGTTTGAAAAGCCCACTGTCCCATAAGGCGTTAATCTCACCCTCTCAGGTGGGTTTTCTGTACAAATACCACCTGCCAGTACCGATCTTGAATCTCCTGCAACAGTCTGCATTTATGTGGGGAATTTAGGCATTCAGGATACCAACTGTTATCCTACTGGTCATGCTCCGTGACCCTCACCCTCTCTGCCCCACCCTTGTCGGTATGGATGTCTTTCCCACGCCATACCACCCCGATCCCTCTCCCCTCTTTCACAGAGCCTCGCTCTGATCTAAATTCCGAGGAGGTGACCCCCCCTGTGGGCGCTCACCCTGTGATTGCCTCCCTTCCGCTCCACACTTAATCCCTACCAAACAGCCCACCTTTCATCCCTGTCCCCGCTTGCTCCTCATTATTCCCCTTGTCACCCCTCATCCCTTCCCATCCCTGCTTCTATCGCTCACACATCCCAGTAACTCACAATATGTAATACAGTTGAAATGAACTTCACAACATAAGGATACCAGAGCCTCACAAGCCTTTAATTTAGTCTAAATACACAGTATCTCGCTTTAGTTCAGGTGCCAATGCTCGATTCCTCTCCTTCTGAGGTTATCCTTGTGCCCGAGCCACTCAAATGGCGCCGCAGTCGCTGCCCCTTCACCTTTACCCTCTCTCCCAGCGGGAAGGGGACGGACGGGCAACCAAATTCATCTGGGAAAGAGAGGGCAGCTCCAGCAAGTTTGGAGCCCCCTCCCGCTGCAGAATTGTCCATGCTTCTTCCACTGTGTGAGCTCGAAAACTGCGGAAACAGCCAGCGGTATTTAAATTTTCCCGCTCTTAAGTCACTGGCCCATAGCCCGGAGGTGGGGCAAGGTTCCCGCGGACAAATCATGAAAATGTTCAATGGTGCAGTCTTCCCAAACAAATTTGACCTGCTTGGCCGCCACCTGCATCACCCAGTCCTTCACAGCATGCTACTATGTCCCTGGGTTGTCTTGCTATTGGGGGCCCCAACGCCCGATGTGCTCGCTCCACCAGTATTGTCTCTGACTCGGCCCATTCTGACAAGCCCTGTAGCACTTGCCTGCACACTTTCTGGCCCACTGAGACTGCATCCACTTCTGGGACCCCCCAAATTCGTATATTGCTGCTTCGGGTACAATTTTCCTCCGTTTTATCTTTTAATAGTTCCTGTTCCTCCCAAAGTTGTTGCATCTGTCCTTCCATCGCACTAACTTTCTTAGCCTACTCCTCCGCCTGCCCCTCTAGGCTCTCCACCCGTCGGCTGATCTCCCGCAAGACACCTTGGATTTCCTGCTGGGCTTCCTTGATATCTGCCTCCGCCGCCGCCCCCCCCCCCCCCCGTCTCCCCCGTTGAGACAATTTCTTTCTGAAGGGTGCGCATCCATCCCCAAATGTCTCCCCGGGTGCAGCTATCCTCTGCGCGCTCCAGATCCTCCTCGGTGTCCTCCCCTGAAACCATGCGGTCCTCTGAGTCACGCCACTCCTGCAGTGCCTTAGCAGCACAGGGGGACTTGCATTTTTCTAATTTTTCCCACACTAATATTTTGGTGTAAGGGGTAGCTCCCGGGACACTTCTGTCCACTTGGCACGGATGGCGTGCGCAGTGACTCGTCGATCCAATGGGGCCCAAGCCTCTGCATGAGCAAAGGCAATGAAGTCCGCTACCCAGATGGAGAGGGTGCACTTAGTGACTACAAGCCCCAGATGATTGGGATCATAGGCGATGAAGAGCCGGTCGGACTTGCGATGACTCTGGGTGCGCTGCAGGTAGAAGGCGAGAGCCCTCTTGCAGTCGAGAGTATGCAGACCGCAAATGCCTGGTCGGCGAGAAGTCTCAGGAAAAAAGTCGGTATGACCATCTCTTGGTTGAGATGGAAATCTGAGACAACCTTTGGTAAGAACTTCGGGTAAGTGCAAAGGACAACCCTGTTTCCGTAAAACCTGGTATAAAGGCCCTCGATCATGAGGGCTTGGAGTTCGCTGACTTGCCAAACCGAGGTCAGCACCACCAAGAAGACTACCTTCCATGAAAGATGCCGAAGCGAGCATGTCGCCATCTGCTCGAAAGGCGGCTGGGTCAGCTGCATGACAGTTCAGGTGCCACTCCGTAAGTGGAGGCCGGACAGGGGGCTTAGAAAGTAAGAAGCCCCACATAAAGCAAGAGACCAGAGAGTGCCCCATGAGGGGTTTACCCTCGATGGGGAGGTGGATGGCCAAAATGGCACTCAAGTGAACCCTGACCGAATTGGACTTCAGCCCCACCCGCGAGAGGTGCAGGAGGTACTGGAGAACCCATTCGGTGGAACAAGAGGACGGATCGATCTGGAGCTTGCAGCACCAGGCCAAGATGTTCCGGCACTTGAGGGCGTAGGTCCGTCTCGCTGAGACTTTCCTCGATGTGAGCAGAACTTCCTCGATCTCCTCTGGGAGGTGCAGCAAGGCTAAAGAGACCCTTTCAGCCGCAAGGCTGTCAGTGATAACGAGTCCAGGTTTGGGTGCAGCACCCGCCCCTCCTCCTGTGTCAGCAGCCCCGGGGTACTGCCCAGGGGGACCGGGGGTTCCTACGCGAGTCGGAGAAGAAGTGGGAACCAAGGCTGCCAAGACCACGAGGGGGTCACAAGAATGACTGATGCTTGGTCCCACTGAATCTTGTGGAGAGTCCTCACTATGAGGGGTGTGGGGGGAAACGCATACAGAAGCCCAGAGGTCCAGATCAGGAGGAACATGTCCGGGGTTACCCTGCTCGTGTGCGGTATCGGCCTGCAAAAGCGGGGAAGCCGAGCGTTCGCCAGGCTGGCGAACAGGTCCATGGATGGAGTCCCCCAGAGGCAAAACAGGTGGAGAGTCACCTCCAGACTCAGGCGCCACTCATGTGGGCGGAGAAGCCTGCTAAGCCTGTCCGCAAGGACATTGTCCTGGCCTGGGAGGTAGACAGCTCTTAGGGTCATGCCCCGATGCATTGCAAAGGAGCAGAGGAGGACTGCCTGCCGACAGAGGAGGCAGGAGTCCGTGCCCCCTTCCTTGTTTATGTAGAACATTGCAACCTTGTTGTCGGTTTGTACAGGCACCAACTTGCCCTGCAAGTGGTGCTCGAAGACCTTCAAGGCCAACCGGACTGCTCGAAGTTCGAGCAGGTTGATCTGCTGCCGTGATTCCTCGAGTGACCACTGTCCCTGGGTAAGGAGGTTGTTGCAGTGGGCTCCCCAACCCGACAGCGAGGCATCCGTCGCCAGGATGAGCTCGTGTTGCAAAGTCTGCAAGGGCATGCCCCCAAGTAAGCATCAGAGATTCTGCCACCAATCCAGGGAACTGGATAGGTTGCACGAGACCGAGACTGAGTCCCAGAGGCGACACGAGGCTTGGGACATAAGAACATAAGATATGCCATACTGGGTCAGACCAAGGTCCATCAAGCCCAGTATTCTGTTTCCAACAGTGGCCAATCTAGGTCATATGTACCTAGCAGTTTCCCCAAGGGACACAGGTTTCACAATGCTTGTATTGGTTCAAGCATTGATATCCTGGGTCCCTTCTTAATAATGGTTTATGGACCTTTCCTCCAGGAATTTGTCTAAACCTTTTTTAAACCCAGCTACACTAACAGCCTTTACTACATCCTCCGGTAACAAATTCCAGAGTTTGATTACACGTTGAGTGAAAAAATATTTTCTTTTATTAGTCTTAAATAGTTTACCCTGTAGCTTCATTGCATGTCCCCTAGTCTTTCTATATTCTGATAAGGTAAACAATCGATCTACGTTTAACCGTTCCACTCCGTTCATTAATTTATAGACTTCTATCATATCTCCCCTCAGCCGTCTCTTTTCCAGGTTAAAGAGCCCTAACCTTTTTAGCCTTTCTTCATAGGAGTATCCTTCCATCCCCTTTACCATTTTGGTGGCTCTTCTCTGAACCTTTTCTAAAATCGCTATATCCTTTTTAATTTATTTATTTATTATTTATTTATTTATTTTATTTAGTATACATTTGTATACCGCTACTTCCAGCGATCAGCAGCGTTTTTTGATTACAGATTGGAAATTGTCAAATCATGACAGGAAATTTTTTTTTTGAGATATGGCGACCAGAATTGCACACAATATTCAAGGTGCGGTCTCATCATGGAACGATATAGAGGCATTATAATATCTTTTGTTTTATTTTCCATTCCTTTCCTTATCATACCTAGCATTCTATTTGCTCTCTTGGCCACCGCTGCACACTGGGCCGAGGGTTTTAACATGGTATCCACAATGACGCCTAAATCTTTTTCCTGGGTGGTAGTTCCTAATGTGGAACCTTGCATCGTGTAACCATAGTTTGGGTTGTTCTTCCCTAGGTGCATAACCTTGCACTTCTCCACATTAAATTTCATCTGCCATTTTGATGCCCAGTCTTCCAATTTATCAAGATCCTCTTGCAATTTTCCACAATCCTCTTGGGTTTTAACAACTTTAAATAGTTTTGTGTCATCTGCAAATTTGATAACCTCACTCGTTATTCCAATTTCCAGGTCATTTATAAATATGTCAAAAAGCAGCGGACCCAGCACAGATCCCTGGGGTACACCACTATTCACCTTTCTCCATTGGGAAAATTGGCCATTTAGCCCTACCCTCTGCTTTCTATCTTTTAACCAGTTCCTGATCCACAATAGTACACTGCCTCCTATCCCATGACTCTTTAGTTTTGCCAAAAGTCTCTCATGAGGGACCTTGTAAAAGGCTTTCTGAAAGTCCAGATACACAATATCAACCGACTCACCTTTGTCCACCTGATTATTCACTCCTTCAAAAAAACATAACAGATTAGTAAGACAAGATCTTCCTTGTCTAAAGCCATGTTGGCTGTCTCCCATTAGGTCATGACTATCTACATGCTGAGTAATTTTATTCTTTATGATGGCTTCTACCATTTTTCCAGGTACTGATGTCAGGCTCACCGGTCTGTAGTTTCCCGGATCACCCCTGGAACCCTTTTTAAAAATTGGTGTTACATTGGCGATCCTCCAATCTTTAGGTATTAGAGATGATTTTAATGATAGTTCACAGATTACTAATAGCAGGTCTGCAATCTCATATTTCAGTTCTTTCAACACCCTTGGATGTATACCATCCGGCCCAGGTGATTTGCTACTCTTCTGTTTATCTAATAGTTGTAATACATCTTCCTGATGTATCGATATTTCCTTCAATTCTTCCGCACCTTTAAATACCACTTCAGTCATGGGTAACATCCCTACATCTTCCTCAGTAAAGACCGAAGCAAAGAATTCATTCAGTCTCTCCGCTATCGCCTTGTCGCCTCTTAGTGCTCCTTTAACCCATTTATCATCTAATGGACCAACTGACTCTCTCACAGGTTTTTTGCTACAAATGTACTTGAAAAGGTCTTTACTTCACGTTTTTGCTTCCACAGCAAGCTTCTTCTCAAATTCTCCCTTTGCCTGCCTTATCAATGCCTTGCATTTGACTTGACAGTGCTTGTGCTGTTTCCAGGTTTCGTCGTTTGGCTCTTTTTTACATTTCCTGAAAGATGCTTTTTTGGCAACAACAGCCTCTCTGACCTCACCTTTAAACCATGCTGGCAGTTTTTTGGACTTCCTTCCACTTTTCTTAAAGCGTGGAATACAGCTGGTCTGGGCTTCCAAGATAGTATTTTTCAACAACAGCCAAGCCTGATATACGTCTTTAACCTTTGCAACTGCTCCTTTTAGTTTTTTCTTAACTGTTTTCCTCATTTTATCATAGTCTCCCTTTCGAAAGTTAAAAGGTAGTACTGTGGATTTCCTTACTATCCCTCCTCCACTAATTAAATCAAAGGCAATCATGCTATGATCACTATTGCCAAGTGGCCCTAAGATGAAATTAGACTTACCTGCTAATTGTTGTTCCTGGAGTGGACCCGTCTAGTCCTGGAACCTCTGGGTTCCCTATCTTATCCAGCAGCTTGGAGACTGAGAAACACCTTCTTTTGTGACATCATCATCAGTATATCTCTCCGGAGCCCGCCTGAATTCAGCAGTTACCTATTGACAAAGCAGACTCACCGGAGAAACAAGTAAGTATCCATCCAATCAAAGAAAAGCAAACTGATGCAGCACCGAAATGAGATGCCGCAAGGAAAACCGCATGTAACGAGAAGCACAGCGGGAAGCTTGCTGTGACTATAAACGCAAACAAAAAAACAGCTGCAAAGAGCCCCCCTTTCGCAGCTTCTTGCACTGCATTCTGCCTAGAAAACCACCCCCGGAGGAAGTGGACGGGCACTACAATCTTCTTTTTTTTTTTTTTTTTTTACTGTATTTTTGTTATTCTTGGTACCCCTGGAGGAAAACCTCCAAACGGAATAAAAGATGTCTTACCTGTAGCACAGGGCCGTGAGCCGTAGACTCGTTTGCCCAGGGACACCGGGAGGGGCCCGGGACTAGACGGGTCCACTCCAGGAACAACAATTAGCAGGTAAGTCTAATTTCATCCTCCTGATCGCGTCCCCGTCTAGTCCCGGAACCTCTGGGTCCTTACCAGAGCAGTGTAATCTTTAAGTACGGGAGGGTCCCGGCAAACCCGCTCGCAGGACTGCGGAACCAAAGGAAGTCTCCTCCCCCCTTTGCACATCCAACCGATAGTGCTTCACGAAAGAGTTCAAAGACGACCACGTCGCCGCCCTACAAATCTCCACCGGCGACACCAAATGCACCTCCGCCCAGGAAGTAGCTTGTGCTCTCGTGGAATGGGCCCTCAACCCTTCCGGCACCGCCCTATCACGCAACACATAGGCCGACGCAATGGCCTCTTTGATCCAGCGCGCAATGGAAGCTTTGGACGCCGCTTCCCCCTTGCGACGCCCACCGAAGAGTACAAAAAGCCTGTCGGATTTCCGAAAAGTCGCCGTCCGCCTGAGGTACTTCTTCAACGCCCGGCGGACATCCAAGAGGTGAAGTCGTTTTGACGAGGAATCCGCACTCCCGGTAAAAACCGGTAGGGAAATCTCCTGATTGACATGAAACGCCGAAAGTACTTTGGGGAGGAAAGCCGGCACCGGCCGCAAAACGACCTTAGAGGCCAAGAAAGACAGGAAAGGCTCCCGACAGGAGAGGGCTTGCAGCTCTGACACTCTCCTGGCCGAAGCAACAGCCACCAGGAAAACCACTTTCAACGTGAGATCCTTCAGCGACGCACGCATCAGAGGTTCAAACGGTTCCCATTCCAATGCCTCCAACACAAAGGGAAGATGCCATTTGGGAAACACAGAACGCGACGGCGGCCTGGCTAACGCCACCGCCCTAAGAAACCTCTTGACATCATGCTGCTCCCCGAGCGATCGGCCCGCTAACCGGCCCCGGTAGCAAGGCAGAGCAGTCACCTGCACCCGCAACGACGCCGCCGCCAGGCCCTTATCGAAGCCAGCCTGCAGGAACTCCAGGATCTGCGGAAGGTTAGCTTTAAGAGCTTCCAGAGAACGAGCCCTATACCAGGCCTCAAAAATCCTCCAGACCCGCAAATACGCCACAGAAGTAGAACGCCGCCTGGATTTCAGCAAGGTAGAGATAACCGCCGACGAATAACCCCGCGAACTCAGCCGCGCCCGCTCAAGAGCCAGGCCGTAAGCGAGAACCGATCCACGTGAGGCATGAACAGAGGCCCCTGAGACAGTAGGTCGGCCCGGCAGGGGAGCCGCCAAGGCTTCGTCACCAGCAACCTGACCAGATCCCCATACCAGGGCCGCCGTGGCCAATCCGGCGCGATCAGAAGGACTTGACTGCTGAACTTTTCCACTCTTTGCAGGACCCTGCCTATCAGAACCCACGGAGGGAAGACATAAAGCAGCTGTCCCTCCGGCCAAGGTTGGAGCAGGGCGTCCAAACCTTCGGACATCCGCTCTCGGCGTCTGCTGTAGAAGCAGCTGCACTTTGCCGAAGCCAACGTCGCCATGAGATCCATGACTGGCGCGCCCCATCTGCGGACGAGCATTTTGAATACCTGAGGATGCAGCGACCATTCCCCGGGATCGACCCTCACCCGGCTGAGATAATCGGCCTCCACAATGTCCACTCCTGCCACATGGGCCGCCGACAGGTCCAGGAGATTCTCTTCCGCCCATTCGCAGAGTGCGCCTGCCTCCGCCTCGAGAGCCGCGCTGCTGGTGCCTCCTTGTCTGTTGACAAAGGCGACCGCCGTCGCGTTGTCGGAGAGTACCCTGACCGCTTGTCCCGTCAGCGTAAGCCGAAACTCCCGCAGAGCTAGAAACACCGCTCGCAGTTCCAAGTGATTGATCGACAACTGCTGCTCCTGCCAACTCCATGTGCCCTGCGCGAAGCTGCCTTGACAGTGGGCCCCCCAGCCCACCAAGCTGGCATCCGTCATCACGGGTACCCACTCGGGTGACTCCAGGGCCCTCCCCCTTTCCAGCGAGGCGGGAACCAACCAAAAGAGCAGGGCCAGACGAGTCTCCTCCGGACACACTAGTCTTCGGGACAACGGATGTAACTGATGGGACCAGCGGCGAAGCAACGCCCTCTGCAAGGGCCTCATGTGGGCTCTCGCCCACGGAACCGTTTCTATGGCAGCCACCATGGTGCCCAATAACTGCAGGTAGCGCCACGCCGAGGGAGCCTGGAGCCGGAGAAACCGCTCCACCAAGCTCCACAAGGCCGCCACGCGTTGGTCTGTGAGAAATACCCTGCCTACGTCCGTGTCGAACCGCGCTCCCAGGTACTCCAAATTCTGAGAGGGTTGCAAGTGGCTCTTGGCCAGATTGACTATCCACCCGAGACTTTCCAAGAACTGCACCACTCGAGCTGTGACCCTCGCGCTCTCTGCTCGCGACTTGGCACGGATCAACCAGTCGTCCAGATACGGGTGAACAAGGATACCTTCCTTGCGCAAGGCCGCAGCCACCACCACCATTATTTTGGTGAAAACCCTCGGGGCTGTTGCCAGACCAAAAGGCAAAGCCCGGAACTGATAATGACCGAAGGGCACGGCAAATCGGAGAAACTGGTGATGGTCCGACCGAACCGGAATATGTAGATACGCCTCTGACAAGTCCAGAGCGGTGAGGAATTCCCCCCGTCATACCGCCACAATAACGGATCGGAGAGTTTCCATGTGAAAGTGCGACACGCGCAGGCAGCGATTGACGCCTTTGAGATCCAGAATGGGCTGGACACCTCCGTCCTTTTTGGGAACAAGGAAATAAATGGAGTACCGACCGCAGCCGTACTGGTCTGGCGGAACGGGAGCAATCGCTTTTAGGTCCAGCAACCTTTGTACAGTTTCCCGAAGTGCCGCGCACTTCGCTGCCGACCGCCCGGGAGACTGCACAAAGGCCGCTCGCACGGGATGCAAGAACTCCAGGGCATAACCCTCCCGAATGACTTCTAGCACCCATTGATCTGAAGTGATTTGGGCCCAGGCAGGAAGAAAATCCCGCAGACGACCCCCCCCACGGGAAGAAGGGACGACCAGGCCCTCTGCACTTCATTGTGGTTTCTTGAAAGCACTGGAAGTCGAGGCAGAGACGGCCCCGAAACCTCCGCCCGCACCTCGGAAGCCACGGAACCCCTGGCTCCGATAGGGGAAACGCCCCCTCGTGCTGGCAGAGAACCGCTGAGACCGAAACCGGCAAAAATCTCGAAACGAGCCCCGAGCGCTCAGAGCTCCCCGAGACGACTTGGGCTTATCCTCCGGCAATCTGCCGCCCTTAGATTCTCCGAGGTCCTTAACTAACTTCTCCAAATCTTCGCCGAAGAGCAAACGGCCCTTGAAAGGAAGCTTACTCAACCGCGCCTTAGAGGAAGAATCCGCCGCCCAATTTCTCAACCACAAGTACCGACGAGCCGCTACTGCCGAAGCCATACTTTTGGAGAGGCCCCTCATAAGGTCATACTGCACATCGGCGAGATAGGCCGCCCCTGATTCCATCCTCGCCGCTTCGCCCGCCAAAGGAGTCGCCTGACCCTCCTGAACCTGCTGAGACCAGCAGAGACAGGCTCTGGCCACCCAAGCACCACAAATGGCCGCCTGCAGGGAAATGGCATTGATGTCAAAGATTTGACGCAGGAGCACGTCTAACTTCCAATCCTGCACGTCCTTGAGGGTCGCACTACCCTCAACCGGTATGGTGGTCTTCTTGGTGACGGCCGACACAGCCGCGTCCACCCTAGGGGACATAAAGACTTCCTTGTCTTGGTCTAGCAAGGGATACAAACGGCCCATAATCCGGGACCCTTTCAACGGAGCCTCTGGGGCATTCCACTCCTCCTGAATCATCTCCGTAAACACCCTGTGGACTGGGAAGGCCCTCCTAGTCCACCTGAACACCTGCAATAAAGGATCCTCCAGCGTATTATCCTCTGCCTCGCCAGGGACCGGCATGTTAAGAGCCTTAAGTGACTCAGTAATGAGAGCCGGCAATTCTTCTCTCCTGAAGACTTGCGCCACCCGTGCCTGCTCCTCCATTTCCGAAATCTCTCCTTCTTCCAAGTCCTCTTCCATAGCGACACTGGGAGCCTCCTCATCGGACAAGGGATCCTCTGAAACCCCCAGAAGATCAGACAAGTCCCTGTCGCACCTAGGCCTCTTACCGGGACAGGGTGAGGACTGGTTGCGAGGAGAAGCCGCACGCTTCCTGTCCCCATCTGAAGCTGCTGCTACAGACTGCTGCAGAACAGTCCCATCCGCGGACTGCTGCAGCAGAGCCACGAACTGTGCAGAGAAAATGGCAGACAACTCCTTTGGAAAAAACATCTGAGAAGAGGGAGGGCTAATGCCTGAGGACGGACCAGAAACCGGCTCCACCTGCTCCATACTAGGCAAGGGGACCGTAGAAGCCTCTAGCACGCTCCCCGGGTTTTTGTCAGGCTGAGCCGAAGACCATTCCCCTTCCGGCTCACCTACACAGGTCTTACAGGTCCCTGGCACTGGAAACCTTCTTAGCCCCACACACCATACAAAGGGGCTTGGAAGGCATGGTGACAGAGCAAAAAGGAAATGGGAAGCAACCGCCTCGTTTGCCACCAGTACAGTGATGGACCCCCCAAAAAGGGATATGTAACAGGGCAAATTCCCCCGGTCGCGGTACTCCGACCCGAAGCACGGGCACTCAAAAAAGGCAAAGCATAAAACAAGAAATGAAGCGAAAAGAAAACAAAAACGCGATGCCGGTGCAAGCCGGTCGCACGGAGTACCCGCCAAGAGGAAGTCCCGTTGCCCAGAAAACGGCGCGTCACCCACGCTAACACAAGGCCGCACCGCCGCCACGCGGCTAGGCCCAGTCAGCCCAACAAAAAAAAAGCGCGCCAAAAGCGCGGCGCTCCAGAAATGTGAGCCGCCCGAACTGCAAACTGCTTACCTTGCGGAATTGAAGTCTTTGCCCCTAAACGGCCTGAAAAGCCGCAGGTCCTCCACCGAAGACACTGAACGCGCCCCCGTGACTGCTCAGCGCTTCAGAAGCCGAGGTCCGGGCGGCGGGAAGTACTGAAGCGCGCTTGCAGGCAGACTCTTCTGCTTGGCGCTGATAATGCTTCCCCCTCAGCCTGACAGAAAACTAGCCAAATTTGCACTAGAGAACCGCAGCGCTGCCAGCCAGGTAAGCTAAAACCCCTAAAGCAGACCCAGTTCACAGGCAGGCAATGCAAGAAGGAGGGGGAGCAGGGGCAGCAACCTGCAACCAAAAATTTTAAAGTTACAGGCACCTATAAAGGAAAAATGAGAAAGAAAGAAAAAAATTAAGCTATATAAGAAAAAACAGAAACTTCAAAACTAGATCCCCAATTGTTTCTCTAGCGAGCCCAAGACCCTTGGGCTCCCAAGTATCCAGCTGCTTGGAGACTGAGGTAACTGCTGAATTCAGGCGGGCTCCGGAGAGATATACTGATGATGATGTCACAAAAGAAGGTGTTTCTCAGTCTCAAAGCTGCTGGATAAGATAGGGAACCCAGAGGTTCCGGGACTAGACGGGGACACGATCAGGAACAACCTTATCTCTTGCACTAGATCTGGTGTTCCACTAAGGACTAGGTCTAATATGGCTTCCCCTCTGCTCGGTTCATGAACCAGCTGCTCCAAGAAGCAGTCATTTATTTCATCTAGGAACTTTATCTCCCTAGCATGTCCTGACGTGACACTGACTCAGTCGATACCGGGGTAGTTGAAATCACCCATTATTATTACTGTGCTGTAACTTTTGTTAGCTTCCTTGATTTCTTTGAACATTTCTTCATCCATTTGGTCATTCTGACCAGGCGGTCGATAGTACACCCCCACTGCCATCGCCTTCCCCCTTTTACATGGAATTTCAATCCATATGGATTCTACAGCAGATTTTGTTTCCTGCAAAACTTTAATCCTTTCTGACTCAATGCCCTCTCTAACATAGAGAGCAACCCCTCCACCAATTTGATCAGCTCTATCATTACGATATAGTTTGTACCCAGGTATCACAGTGTCCCACTGGTTGTCCTCCTTCCACCATGTCTCTGATATTCCAATCATATCTAACCTTTCATTTAGTGCTATATATTCTAACTCTCCCATCTTATTTTTTAGACTTCTAGCATTTGCATACAAGCATTTTAGAGAATGTATTTTATTCATATTAATTTGGCTATTGTTAGACATGGGTAATTTGGGATCTTTAAGCTCTGTCTGCTCCATACTTGAGGGGAACACAGGAAGCAAGAGCTGTGGATTGGTGAGGACTGCTTTATTGGGGTGTTTTCCAATAAAGCAGTCCTCACCAATCCACAGCTCTTGCTTCCTGTGTTCCCCTCCTGGTCTGCGAGAGCAGTGCTCCTCCTTGTCTACCACCTGCTCCATACTTGAGGGCATTTGGGCTACTTTACTCTTTTGTGGGACCTCTCTGCTTTTGGTAGTATCCTTCAAAGATACATTCTTCCGAACCATCCGCTCTTGGGCGACTGTCGGCTTTCCCCTAATATCTAGTTTAAAAGCTGCTCTATCTCCTTTTTAAAGGTTAATGCCATCCCGGTTAAGGTGAGGCCCATCCATTCGGAAGAGCCCCTCCTTTCCCCAGAATGTTCCCCAGTTCCTAACAAATCCAAAACACTCATCTCTGCACCATTGTCTCATCCACGCATTGAGACTCCGGAGCTCTGCCTGCCTTTTGGGTCTTGCGCGTGGAACAGGAAGCATTTCGGAGAATGCTACCCTGAAAGTTCTGGATTTCAACTTCCTACCTAAAAGCCTAAATTTAGCCTCCAGAAACTCCCTACCACATTTTCCTATGTCATTGGTACCGACATGTACCAAGACAGCAGACTCCTCCCCAGCACTATCTAAGACCTTATCTAGGTGGCGCGTGAGGTCCGCTACCTTCGCACCAGGCAGGCATGTTACCAGGCGATCCTGACGTCCACCAGCCACCCAGCTATCTACATGCCTAATGATCGAATCACCAACTATAACGGCTGTCCTAACCCTTCCCTCATGGGCACATGGCCCTGGAGAAACCTCCTCGGTGCGAGAGGGTTTTACATCACCTGGAGGACAGGTCCTGGTTACAGGATCACTTCCTGCCACACCAGGGTGATGCTCTCCTGTCACGTGACCTCTCTCCTCCATGGCAACAGGGATGCTGCCAGACTGGAGGTGGGACTTCAGGACTATATCCCTGTAGGTCTCGTCTATGTACCTCTCTGTCTGTCTTATGCTTTCCAAGTCTGCTAATTTAGCCTCTAGAGAACGGACTCGTTCCCTGAGAGCAAAGAGCTCCTTGCACCTAGTGCACACGTAAGACCTCACGCCAACTGGGAGAAAATCGTACATGTGACACTCAATGCAAAAGAGTGGAAAGCCCCCATCCTGCTGCTGGACTGCTGTCTGCATCTTAGTTTTAAGTTTGTGTTTAGATCTAAGTTCTTTACTTACTAAGGGTTGCTATGGATATTTATACTAATAAAACTGTACCTAATACGTGTAATATACCTTGTTCACCTGGAGCTTAACTAATCTCAGGTCCTTAGTGTATGATTGATTTGGGTAATGAGCTTCACCTGAGAGCACCTCCTGCCTTTTAAGATGTGTAAGTACCTATATAAAGCTACGATTATCCCAGGGGTGGGTGGGTGTGGGGAGGGAGGGAGGGAAATAACACTTATTAAAAGAGGGCTGCTACACAGTACCCTGTCTTGTGCTGCTGAGGTAAGCTATATTCTGATTTGATTTAAATTATAGCTCTTAGCTGCTGCTAGGCTCTAACCTCTTATGAAATTTAAACTACAAGCTCTCTGCTGGGTTCCAAATGTAACCAGAATGCTCTCTTCTGTGTTTTAAATTTAAACTAAAAGTACTTTGCTGTTACTAGGCCCTGAGTGATTATTAAATTTAAACTACAAGCTCTCTGCTGGGTATGAAATGTAACCAGAAAGTTCTCCTCTGTGTTTTAAATTTAAACTTAACTGCTGCTACTAGGCCCTGACTGATTTAACAAAAAATAGTGGGTTCACAGATTAATTAGCTTTAATTCAAAGAATTCCTTTTAGAAAATTACCAGAAGTATATACTCACAGTTGCAGATCTCTCTCCAGAAGTAACAGTCCCTTTTTCTAGTCCTTCAAGACAGAGGATCACAGAGCTCTGGTTGAGCTATTTATGCCTGTGCTGCTGAAGTAAGCTGTGACCAACTTCCTGGGTAATTAACAGTCCTTGCTTGGATAGGAGTCGTCTTTCAAAATGGCCTTTTGATCGGCCACCTGGTGTTAACACCTATTGAAAAGGTTTCACAGGTCTCTTGCCCCCTAGGTAGAAGGCCTCTTTGTAAAGGTCTCTAGAAGACTTTATTTGTTGCTCAAAGAGTATAGACCCTATTTTTGCCTTTTGTGCTAAGCTAAATTCTGATTTGATTTAAATTATAGCTCTTAGCTGCTGCTAGGCTCTAACTTCTTATGAAATTTAAACTACAAGCTCTCTGCTGGGTTCTAAATTTAACCAGAAAGCTCTTTTCTGTGTTTTAAATTTAAGCTAAAAGTACTTTGCTGATGCTAGGCCCTGAGTGACTATTAAATGTAAACTACAAGCTCTCTGCTGGCTTCCAAATGTAACCAGAATGCTCTCTTCTGTGTTTTAAATTTAAACTAAAAGTACTTTGCTGTTACTAGGCCCTGAGTGACTATTAAATTTAAACTACAAGCTCTCTGCTGGGTATGAAATGTAACCAGAAAGTTCTCCTCTGTGTTTTAAATTTAAACTTAAACTGCTGCTACTAGGCCCTGACTGATTTAACAAAAAATAGTGGGTTCACAGATTAATTAGTTTTAATACAAAGAATTCCTTTTAGAAAATTACCAGAAGTATATACTCACAGTTGCAGATCTCTCTCCAGAAGTAACAGTCCCTTTTTCTAGTCCTTCAAGACAGGGACCATTGCGCTCTGAGGCACCATTGAGCCACTCGTATATGCATGCGAGCGTGGGGAACGACATGCACTGTCAAGGCCATATGCCACAGAAGGTGCAGCATGGCCCGCGCCGAGACCCTGGTTCGGCTTTGGATCTCGGCAGCCAGAGCACAAAGGCGGAAGGCAGTCGCCTGTTACGTGTTGAGCTGTGTGCCAATGAACTCCAGTGCATACACCGGTTCGAGGTGGGACTTGGAATAGTTTATCAGGAAACCGAGGCGCTCGAAGAGAAGGACTGTGCGTGACGCCGAGAGGCCCGTCTCCCCGGGCGATGTGTCCATGACGAGCCAATTGTCTAGGTAGGGGTAGATGAATATGCCCTACAGCCGGAGATGGGCTGCGGCTGCTGAAAGGCATTTGGTGAAGACCTGCGGTGCAGACACGAGCCCGAAGGGGAGCACCCTGTACTGATAGTTCTCCCCCTGCACCCTGAAATGCAGGAATGTCCTGTGCTTGGGGTGGACAGGGATATGGGTGTACGCGTCTCTGAGATCCAAAGAGCCAGAGGAAGGGCAGTAGGACACCAAGTGACAGCATTCTGAACTTCTCCCTCACCAGAAACTTGTTCAGGTTCCTAAGTTTGAGTATGGGGCGCAGGCCCCCTGCTCTCTCCAGAACAAGGAAGTAACGGGAATACAACCCCCGACCCCGGAGATGCAGCGGGACCTTTTTGACCGCCCGTTGACTGAGGAGGTTGTCCAACTCTAACTTTAAGCAAGCCTGGTGTGAGGGAAGCCCAGTAGGCTCTGCTGGGGAGAAGGGACGGGGAAGTCTGTCCAGATGGAGAGGGTAACCGTCCAGGACGACTTTGAGGAGCCAGTTGTCCGATGTGATGGCCTCCCACTCGGAGGCGAAAAGGGACGGACAGATGTTGTCCTATCGCCGGGAGTGCCGCCGGGAGACGAGAGGCTATACACGTGGTGTCAAAACCCCGGAGCTGGTTGGTGTGGCACCGGTGGTTGAGTCTTAGGCCCCTTAGACCTATGGTGGCCCTGAGCTCCGCCCTTGCCTTGGCCGTTGGGCATTGGCACTGGGGCGGGTGGATAAGAACATAAGAACATAAGATATGCCATACTGGGTCAGACCAAGGTCCATCAAGCCCAGTATCCTGTTTCCAACAATGGCCAATCTAGGACTTAAGTACCTAGCAGTTTCCCCAAAAGACACACGTTCCACAATGCTTGTATTGGGCAAGCAGTGATATCCTGGGTCTCTTTTAATGATGATTTATATACCTTTCTTCCAGGAACTTGTCCAAACCTTTTTTAAACCCAGCTACACTAACAGCTTTTACTACATCCTTAGGTAACAAATTCCAGAGTTTGATTACACATTGAGTGAAAAAATATTTTCTCTTATTAGACTTAAATAGGTTACCCTGTAGCTTCATTGCATGTCCCCTAGTCTTTTTTATTCTGATGACGTAAACAATCAATCTACGTTTACCCGTTCCACTCCATTCATTAATTTATAGCTCTCTATCATATCTCCCCTCAGCCTTCTCTTTTCCAGGCTGAAGAGCCCTTTTAACTTCTCTTCATAGGGGTATCCTTCCATCCCTTTACTATTTTGGTGGCTCTTCTCTGTACTTTTTCTAATAATGCTATATCCTTTTTAAAATACGGCGACCAGAATTCCACACAATATTCAAGATGCGGTTGCACTATGGAATGATACAGAGGCATTAGAATATCCTTTGCTTTATTTTCCATTCCTTTCCTTATAATACCTAACATTCTATTTTCTCTCTTGGTTGCCGCTGCACACTGAACGGAAGGTTTTAACAGGTTATCCACGATGTTTCCTAAATCTTTTTCCAGGGTGGTGGTTCCTAATGTGGAACCTTGCATCGTGTAACCATAGTTTGGGTTGTTCTTTCCTAGGTGCATAACTTTACACTTATCCACATTAAATTTCATCTGCCATTTGGGTGCCCAGTTTTCCAATTTATCAAGATCCTCTTGCAATTTTTCACAATCCTCATGGGTTTTAACAACTTTAAATAGTTTTGTATAATCTGCAAATTTGATAACCTCACTTGTTATTTACTTTTCCAAGTCATTTATGAATATCTCAAAAAGCAGCAGACCCAGGACAGATCCCTGAGGCACTCCACTATTCACCTTTCTCCATTGGGAAAATTGGCTATTTACCCCTACCCTCTGCTTTCTATCTTTTAACCAGTTCCTGATCCACAATAGTACACACTACCTCCTGTCGGCGCTCCCCCTTGTGGCCAGGCAGTTGCCTAGGTGTAAGGGGGTGCCCCGATCGTCCTTCTTAATGAAACTAGCCTCTTCGCATGTAGTTGTGTCTTACAGATTATAGCCGAGACCGAAGGTCACAGGAAAATTTCTTTTATTTGGAAAATAAAGTTCTGCATAACCAAATTGAATTCTTTGGTTAGGAATTCAGCTACTACAAACAAAACTCAGGATGCTTCTCCATTCACCGAAACATAAGCTTTGATACACAGTCCATGCTTTGGCTTTGTTTCTGCGGCTTAGTTTAAACACGTCTCCAAAATCATTCCTTTACAAACAGAAATCTGTTCTCAGGTCTCCAGGATGCAGCACAGCACCTAACTGTTTCTTTCACAGGTTTTAGCCGCACTCTAACTTCCTGGTCCACCAACAGTTTAAAACTTATGACATATTCTTTTTCCAAAGATGCTTTCAGACTTTAGTTTTCACAGGCATCCATTAACTCTTGAAGCTTATTCAACCAGCTCTCATTAATTGCCTAATTAAAGTCATGAGCTTCAGCAGAGAATGTTCTCCATTTAAAACTTCTGGGTTTTCCCAATTACTTTAAAACCCTTCAGTTTCTTACTTCTGACTGGCACAGAAAGAACATTCTATTTCCATATCAGAATAATCTTCCTCTATATAACTGTCTCCTATTTCCATTTCCTCTTCACTGGCTTCCCTCAGTGACTTGCTATCCACAGCATCTGCATGGGAAGGCTTCAATTGCTGCAACACTGTTTTCAGCTGTTCCCATTGAGATCCCTCGCTACATGAGGTTGTGGGAGAAGGGCATGAAAAAGCTTTCTTATTCAGAAGCTTTTTAAGAGCTTGTAATGGGCTCACCTTGCTAGCAGTAGGGTGTCTCCTTGCAGACCCTGCCACAGATGTACACTTGCTTTCTGGTCCTCCCAGGAATATTCCTTTCTCCTGCTCCCCAACAGTACCTTGTTTAAAACAGGCTCTCCAAGGCTCCACGTTAGCTGCAGACTTCCTGTCAGCTGAACTGCGTTCTAGGCTTGAGCTGTCTCTGTACTGTTTGCAAGAGGAATCCCTTTTTGTATGGCCAGTCTACCAGCTTCTAGAGAATATCTCCTCCTCAGAAGATTCCTCCCCGGAGCTTGCCTCTGCCCTTTTCTCCAGCTTTCTCTCAGACCTCCTCCTGGATCTCTCCTCTTTACCACGCTGATTCTCCTCTCTGCCATGCTGCTTTCTGCCACGCTGATGATTCTTCTGACTGAAACTTCCCTGCTTAAATGTTTGGGGCTGTCCTATAGCTCTAGACTCCGCCCCCAAACCACTCCCATTACCTCCCTCGGTTTCCATGGGGACTGGGTGTGTCTCTGGTTCTACCCTTCTGTGCAGGGAGTTTTTAGCTTTGTTTCGAGTTTTAACCCTTGCTGTGCCTGCAGTTCTGTTGGGCTCAGGGAAAAAAGACTGTTTTTCCCCCTTTTCCTTCCACTCTAAACCTGCTTCGCCACCACACTCCTATCCCATGACTTTTTAGCTTTGCCAAAAGCCTCTGATGAGGGACCTTGTCAAAGGCTTTCTTAAAGTCCAGATACACTGTATCAACCGACTCACCTTTCTCTACCTGTTTATTCACACCTTCAAAAAAACATAACAGATTAGTAAGACAAGATTTTCCTTGTCTAAAGCCATGTTGGTTGTCTCCCATTAAGCCATGACTATCTACATGTTCAGTAATTTTGTTCTTTATGATGGTTTCTACCATTTTTCCCAGTACTGACATCAGGCTCACCGGTCTGTAGCTTCCAGTAAGTGAAAGCCCCCAGCTAAAAAATACATTAAATACCTTTATGGAAATGGGTAACAGGGGTAGTATCATATGGAAAACAGTGTGTATAAATGCCCTTAGCATGGGAAATAAGATCCTTGATGTTGAAGCTTTGGTGGGCGTGGCTGACTTGGATTTAGTGGCAGTTACAGAGACATGGTTCACAGAAAACCATGATTGGGATGTAACTATACCTGGCTATACTTTATTCAGAAAGGACAGGGTAGGAAGAAGGGGAGTAGGAGTGGCACTATATGTAAAAACTACTATTAAAGCTTTGGAATTACAGAGCTTAAAAGGGAGAGAGAAGGCATTGTGGGTTAAACTAGAAAGAGGGAAAGAGAAATCTATTTGCATTGGTGTGATATACAGACCTCCTTCACAAGATGAAGAGGTGGACAGAGTTAATTGACGACATACGCAGCATTGCTAGGAAAGAGGAAGTGCTACTGATAGGGGATTTCAATATGCCAGATGTTTGGCACATTCCTGCTGCAGTATCATCTAGAAGTAAGGAGATCCTGGATTCTCTACAGGGAGAACTATTCAGGCAATTGGTAACAGACTCCACACGTGAAGGGGCCATACTAGACTTGGTGCTTACCAATGGTGAAATTGTTTCTGATGTTGTAGTGGGAGATCATTTTGCATCCAGTGATCACCAGATGGTGTGGTTCAGTATTAGGACTAGGGCTGTTAGAATCCATTCAAAGGTGAGGATCTTAGACTTTAGGAAGACTAACTTTGCCAAGATGGGCCAATACCTCAGGGAGTCGTTAGTGGGATGGGAACAGCTGGGGGATGTAGAAAAACAGTGGGCAAAACTGAAAGGGGATATTTTAAGGGCAACCAACCTTTTTGTTAAAATGGTAAATAAGGTAAATGGAAAAGCAGACCGCTATGGCTTTCAAAAGAAGTAACTGAAAAAGTGAAGAAAAAGAGGGAGGCCTTCATGAAATACAAGAGATCACAGAGAGAGGAAGACAGGCATCTATATTTGGAAAAACTTAGAGAAGCTAGCAAAGTAGTCAGGAAAGCAAAGATTCAAAAAGAGGAGGAAATAGCCAATGCAATAAAATGGGGGGGATAAGTCATTTTTCAGATATGTTAATGAGAAGAGGAAGGGCAAAAGTTGTATTGTCAGACTCAAGGGTGCAGGGAAGGAATATGTAGAAGCTGATAAGGATAAAGCGGAATTCCTTAACAAATATTTCTGTTCTGTGTTCACAGATGAAGAACCAGGAGCAGGACTTCAGAAAATATCCACAAACAGAAACAAAAGCGAGGGACATCTTGAACAATTTTTAGAAGACTGTGTTCGTGAGAAACTAGCTCAACTTAAAGTAGACAAAGCGATGGGACCGGATGTGATACACCCTAGAATACTGAGGGAACTTGGAGACGTTCTAGCAGCTCCACTGACAGAGCTTTTCAATGCCTCGTTGGAGTCGGGAGTAGTGCCAAAGGACTGGAGAGAGGCTCATGTGGTGCCTTTACACAAAAGCGGAAGGATGTGGTTGAAAAGTATAGGCCAGTTAGTTTAACTTCAGTGGTGAGTAAATTATTGGAAACGCTGCTGAAAGAGAAAAATAGTGAGGTCTCTGGAACCCAGCGGATTACAGGATCCGAGGCAGCAGGGATTCACCAAAGGCAGGTCTTGTCAGACAAATCTGATTGATTTCTTTGACTGGGTGACCAGGGAGTTGGACCGAGGGAGAGCCCTAGATGTGGTGTATTTGGATTTCACTAAAGCCTTTGACACTGTTCCTCACAGGCGACTTATAAACAAACTGAGCATCCTAGGGATGGACCCTAAAGTTACTGCTTGGGTTAGAAATTGGTTGGGTGGTAGGCGACAAAGAGTACAGGTAAATGGAGCTCACTCTGAGGAGAAGAATGTTACCAGTGGTGTGCCGCAGGGATCTGTCCTTAGTCCGATTATTTTTAACATCTTTGTTAGTGATATAGCGGAACGGCTGTCGGGTAAGGTTTGCCTCTTTGCGGATGATACCAAAATCTGCAATAGAGTAGACACCCAGGAAGGTGTAGATAACATGAGGAGGGATCTAGCTAAGCTTGAAGAATGGTCTAGAATTTGGCAGCTGGGATTTAATGTTAACAAATGTAAGGTCATGCATTTGGGCTGCAGCAGTCCAAGGGAGCAATATAGCATAGGGGGTGAAGTACTTTTGTCCACTAAAGAAGAGTGGGACCTAGGCGTGGTTGTGTCTGATGATCTTAAAGTAGCTAAACAAATAGAAAAGGCAACGGCAAAAGCTAGAAGGATGCTTGGGTGCATACGGAGAGGAATGGCTAGCAGAAAAAAGGAGGCGATAGTGCCTCTGTAAAAGTCTTTGGTGCGACCTCATTTGGAGTATAGTGTGCAATTCTGGAGACCGCACCTTCAAATTACTATACCCATTTCTTTGCCCTTGCCTTCGACCTTCCTGATCCCTTCACATGACCTTGTCTTCCCCTTTCCCTTCTCTCTCTTTCCTCCCTACTGTCCTGTCGTATGAATCTGCTTGGTTTGCTTTCCTATCCACCATTGTAACTTCTTTTCCTTCTTCCTTTGCCTTATGGTATTTCTATTATTTGAAGTATGTAAACCGCTATGATGTTTTTCGTTTAGCGGTATATTAAGTCAATAAACATAAACATGTGAACAGGATGGAGTCGGTGCAGAGGTTGGCTACTAAAATGGTTAGAGGAAAGGCTGGATAGAGGTGATATGATTGAGATGTTTAAATACCTCCGTGGCATAAATGTTCAGGGAGAGAGCCTCTTTCAATTGAAAGCAAGTTCTGCTATGAGGGGACATGGGATGAGGGTGAAGGGGGATAGATTCAGGAGTGATATGCGGAAATATTTCTTTACGGAAAGAGCAGTGGATCCGTGGAATAGTCTCCCAGTGGAGGTGGTAGAGATGAGGATAGTAACTGAATTCAAAAAAGCATGGGACAAACACAGAGGATCTCTAAAGGCAAATAGGGAACTGTAGTAGTTGTTGATATGGAAGGACAGTCTAGATAGGCCATGTGGTCTTTTTTCTGTCATGATAGTTCTATGTTTCTATGTTCCCGGATCACCCCTGGAACCCTTTTTAAAAATTGGCATTACACTGACCATCCTCCAATCTTCAGGTATTACAGATGATTTTAATGATTACTAATATCAGGTCTGCAATCTCATATTTCAGTTCTTTCAACAACTTTGGATGTATACCATCTGGTCCGGGTAATTTGCTACTCTTCAGTTTATCAAATAGTTGTAATACATCTTCCCAGTGTATCAATATTTCTTTCAATTCTTCCGCAGTATCACCTTTAAATATCACTTCAGTCATGGGTAACATCCCTACATCTCCACTATGGCCTTGTTCCCTCTTAGTGCCCCTTTTACCCCTCCTATCATCTAATGGTCCAACTGACACTCTCACAGGTTTTTTGCTACGAATGTACTTGAAAAAGTCTTTATTATGTGTTTTTGCTTCTACAGCAAGCTTCTTCTCAAATTCTCTCTTTTACTGCCTTATCAATGCTTTGCATTTAACTTGACAGTGCTTGTACTGTTTCCAGTTTTCGTCATTTGGCTCTTTTTTCCATTTTCTGAAGGATGCTTTTTTGGCAACAACAGCCTCTCTGACCTCACCTTTAAACCATGCTGGCAGACGTCCTTCCACTTTTCTTAAAGCGTGGAATACAGATGGTATGGGCTTCCAAGATAGTATTTTTAAACACCCAAGCTTTATGTAAGTCTTTAACCTTTGCAACTGCTCCTTTTATTTTTTTCATAAATATTTTCCTCATTTTATAATAGTCTCCCTTTCGAAAGTTAAAAGGTAGTACTGTGGATTTCCTTGCCATCCCTCCTCCATTAATAAATTAAACGCAATCATGCTATGATCACTATTGCCAAGTGGCCCCAACACCTTATCTCTTGCGCCAGATCTGGTGTTCCATTAAGGACTAGGTCCAAAATGGCTTCCCCTCTGCTCGGTTCATGAACTAGCTGCTCCAAGAAGCAGTCATTTATTTCATCTAGAAACTTTATCTCCCTAGCATGTCCTGCCGTGACACTGACCCAGTCAATACCGGGGTAATTTAAATCACCCATTATTATTACTGTGCTGTAACCTTTGTTACCTTCCTTGATTTCTTTGAGTATTTCTTCATCCATTTGTTCATTCTGGCCAGGCGGTCGATAGTACACCCCCACTGCCTTCGCCTTCCCCTTTTTACATGGAATTTCAATCCATAGAGATTCTACAGCAAATTTTGTTTCCTGCAAAACTTTAATCCTTTGTGACTCAATGCCCTCTAACATAGAGCACAGCTCCTCCACCAATTTGATCAGCTTTATCATTAAGACACAGTTTGTACCCAGATATCACAGTGTCCCACTGGTTGTCTTCTTTCCACCATGTCTTTTAGATACCAATCATATCTAACCTCTCATTTAGTGCTATATATTCTAACTCTCCCATCTTACTTTTTAGACTTCTAGCATTTGCATACAAGCATTTTAGAGACTGTATTTTATTCATATTAATCTGGCTATTGGTAGGCATGGTTAACTTGGAATCTTTAAGCTCTGTCTGCTCCGTACTCAAGGGCATTTGGGCTACTTTTGTCTTTATTGGAACCTCCCTGCTCATATGCCCTAATTTCATTCTTTTGGTAGTATCCTTCAAGGATACGTTGTTCTCAACCATGTGCTCTTGGGCGACTGTCGGCTCTCCCTTATTATCTAGTTTAAAAGCTACTCTATCTCCTTTTTAAAGGTTAATACCAGCAGCCTGGTTCCATCCCGGTTAAGGTGAAGCCCATCCCTTTGGAAGAGCCGCTCCTTTCCCCAGAATGTTCCCCAGTTCCTAATAAATCCAAAACCCTCATGCTTGCACCATCGTCTCATCCACGCATTGATACTCCGGAGCTCTGCCTGTCTTTTGGGTCCTGCGCGTGGAACGGGAAGCATTTCGGAGAACACTACCCTGGAAGTTCTGGATTTCAACCTCCTACCTAAAATCCTAAATTTAGCCTCCAGAACCTCCCTATCACATTTTCCTATGTCATTAGTACTGACACGTACCAGGACAGCAGACTCCTCCCCAGCACTATCTAAGACCTTCTTCTAGGTGGCGCGTGAGGTCTGCTACCATCGCACCAGGCAGGCATGTTACCAGGCAATCCTCACGTCCACCAGCCACCCAGCTATCTACATGCCTAATGATTGAATCACCAACTATAACGGCTCTCCTAACCCTTCCCTCATGGGCCTATGGCCCTGGAGAAACCTCCTCGGTGCGTGAGGGTTGTACATCACCTGAAGGACAGGTCCTAGCTACAGGATCACTTCTTGCCACACCAGGGTGATGTTCTCCTGCCACATGACCTCTCTCCTCCATGGCAACAGGGATGCTGCCAGACTGGAGGTGGGACTTCAGGACTATATCCCTGTAGGTCTCGTCTATGTACCTCTCTGTCTTCCTTATGTCCTCCAAGTCTGCTACTCTAGCCTCCAGAGATCGGACTCGTTCCCTGAGAGCAAAGAGCTCCTCGCACCTAGTGCACACGTAAGACCCCTCACCAACTGGGAGAAAATCATACATGTGACACTCAATGTAAAAGACTGGAAAGTCCCCATCTTGTTGCTGGACTGCTGTCTGCATTTTAGTTTTAAGGTTGGGTTTAGATATTTCGGTTTTTTACTTACTAACGGTTGCTGGGGATACTTATACTAATAAAACTATACCTAATACATTTAACGTACTTTGCTCACCTGAAGTTTAATTAGTCTCAGGTCCTTAATGTATGCTGATGAGAAAGAGTAGTTACTCACT
This sequence comes from Ichthyophis bannanicus, assembly GCA_033557465.1. Classification (NCBI taxonomy): domain Eukaryota; kingdom Metazoa; phylum Chordata; class Amphibia; order Gymnophiona; family Ichthyophiidae; genus Ichthyophis; species Ichthyophis bannanicus. Next base: position 171,061,163 of record CM066035.1, on the reverse strand, counting down.
TGTAACAGGTGTTCTCCAGGAGCAGCAGGAATCAGTCCTCACATATGGGTGACATCGATGTCGATGGAGCCCCCGTGCGGAGCATTTCCGCAGCTTTCTAAGAAAGCCTTTGGGAATACTGCACACATGCGTGGTCCCCTTCCCACCTAAAGGTACCATCTTGCTCAGTCTGATGACATACCTAAAAGACAGCACAAAAAAATGTAAAAATGAACAATGTACAACTGCAACTCCCAGGGGAGGAGGGAGGATTGTGAGGACTGATTCCTGCTGCTCCTGGAGAACACCTGTTACAGGTGAGTAACTACTCTTCCTCCAGGACCAAGCAGGAAGTCAGTCCTCACATATGGGACTCCACAGCTTCAGGCTACCGGGGACCCAGAGCTGAAAAATGAGTTCCCTCTAGCCGCAGCATCAGAGAAAGGATTTCACTGAAACATACCCCCACCGGTAGCCCAACCAGAGGGCTGGAGGGTAGGAGTTGCCTAAACCTCAAAGAGATTCCGGAGCACTGCCTGACCGAAAGCACTGTCCCTACAGGACTCCCTCTCCAGGTAGTAATGGGCCGCAAAAGTCTGGCTTGAGGACCAAGTTGCAGCCCTACAGATGTCTGCCAACGGTACAGAGCGGAGATGAGCTACTGAGGCAGACACTGCCCTGACACGGTGGGCCGTGACCCGACCCTGCAAGGGAAGGTCAGCTGCCCTGTAAGCCCAGGTGATACAGTCAGCCACCCAGATGGACAAGGTACGCTTGGAGACAGGTAACCCCAAGTTATTAGGGTCAAAAGATACGAAGAGCTGAGTAGCCCTCCTATGCCCTTGCGTACGTTCAAGGTAGAAGGATAAGGCCCTTCTACAGTCCAGGGTATGCAAGAATGTCTCAGCCCAGCTGGCATGGGGCCTAGGGAAGAATGTTGGAAGAACCACCTCCTGGTTGAGATGGAAAGAGGAGACAACCTTTGGGAGGAACTTAGGATGAGTCCTAAGGACTACCCTGTTCCTACAGAAGCGAGTGTATGGCCTGTCACAGACCAGGGCTTGAAGTTCACTCACTCTTCTGGCCGAGGTCAGGGCCACTAGGAATAGAGTCTTCCAAGAAAGGAAGCGGAGAGAACATGTAGCCATCGGCTCAAAAGGTGGGCGAGTCAGTTGCTGCAAGACCACATTCAACTCCCACTCAGGGGCCGGTGGAAGGAGAGGAGGCTTGAGCAAGAGCAAGCCTCTAAGAAACCTGGACACCAAGGGGTGAACCAATAAAGAGTGTACCTCCACCAGTGAGTGGTGAGCTGCCAGAGCAGAGAGGTGGACCCGAACAGAACTGGTCTTAAGGCCCTGACTGGACAAGTGCAGCAGGTACTGAAGCACTACTGGCACAGTGCAGGAGAAAGGATCTTCCTTGCGTTGCTGACACCACAAGGAGAACCTTCTCCACTTCAGGGCATAGGTTTTCCTGGTGGATTGCTTTCTTGAGGCCAAGACCACCTCTTCCACTTCCTAAGGCAGGCTCCAGGGAGCCAACACTACCCTTGCAGCCTCTAGGCCATCAAATTGAGAGATTTGAGATTGGGGTGCAGAAGGGAACCCTGATCCTGAGAGAGAAGATCGGGTTGCAACCACAGAGGTAGTGGGGTTTCCACTGCAAGCTGAAGCAGAAGTGAAAACCAGGCTTGCCTCGGCCATCTGGGGGCTACCAGAAGTACCAAGGCCGTGTCCCTTAGAATCTTGAAGAAGGTTCGGGCCACCAAAGGCGTGGGAGGAAATGCATACAGGAGGCCCTGGGACCAAGAAATCAGGAAGGCATCTGCTGCTAACCTCAGGGGATGCGGCTGCCTGGAACAGAACCTGGGTAGCTGCCGGTTCAGGGGACTGGCAAAGAGATCTATGGATGGAAGTCCCCATTTCAGGAAAATTTTTTGAACCACTAATGGGTGCAGTTGCCACTCGTGGGGCTGCAGACCCCTGCTCAACCTGTCTGCCAGGAAGTTCTCCTGGCCAGGGAGATAAACAGCCTTAAGAAACATGTTGTGCCTGAGCGCAAAAGAGCAAAGGGCCTGTGCCTCCTGACACAGGAGCCTGGACCCAGTGCCTCCCTGTTTGTTCATATAAAACATGGCCACTTGATTGTCCGTCTGTACCAGAACAGACTGGTGAGCCAAGGTGTGAGAGAAGGTTTTGAGGGCTAAGCGAATAGCCTGGAGTTCCAGTAGGTTGATCTGTTGTGTGGCCTCCTATGGAGACCACAGGCCCTGGGTGCACCTGTCCAAACAATGTGCACCCCAGCCCTGCAAGGAGGCATCGGTCGTCAACACCACTGTGGAAACAGGCACCTGAAAAGGCACCCCCTGTAGTAAGTTGGGGGGATGTAGCCACCACTGTTGGGAGTTCAGGAATGGTTTGGACACCCGTACTTTGTCTGTGAGTCTTCCTGTGGCTTGCTTCCACTGAGTTCTGAGGCACCACTGTGCAGGTCTCATGTGGAGGCAGGCATTGGGGGTCACGTGCACTGTCGATGCCATGTGGCCTAGGAGCTTTAGACAGAGTCTAGCGGAAACCCGTGGCATGCTTAGAAACTGGTTTGCCAAGTCTATGAGCCTTTGTGCCCTGTCTTCTGGCAAGTAAGCCTTTGCTTGCAGGGAGTCCAGCCGCGCCCCTATGAACTCCAGGTTCGGGGAGGGGAGCAAAGTGAACTTTGCAAAGTTTATGACAAAGCCTAGGTGTTGAAGTAGGGAGACAGTTCGGAAGGTGGCTTGCCTGGCCTCCTGGTAAGTTTGACCCCTGATGAGCCAGTCGTCCAGGTAGGGAAAGACAAAAACACCTTGATTCCTCAAGTAGGCCACCACCACTGCCAGGCACTTTGTAAAGACCCTTGGGGCGGAGGTTAGGCCAAAGGGCAGTATTCTGTACTGGTAATGGTTTCCTCCCACAATGAACCTGAGGTACTTTCTGTGGTCTGGATGAATGAGGATGTGGGTGTACGCATCCTTTAGATCTAAGGAGCATAGCCAATCTCCCTGCTGGAGGTAGGGCAGAAGTGTTCCAAGAGTAAGCATCTTGAACTTTTCTTCTCCAAGAACTTGTTGAGATTCCTGAGGTCGAGAATAGGCCTGAGGTCACCGGTTCTCTTTGGTACGAGGAAGTACCTGGAGTAGAAACGGTGTCCTTGCAGGCGGGGAGGTACAGGCTCCACCGCCTTGTCTAGAAGCAGACCTTGAAGTTCTTGAAGGAGGTGGTCTGTGTGCAGAGGAGGTCTTGGAGGCTCTCCTGGGAAGTAGGGAGGAGGCAACTGCTGGAAACGGAGGATATAGCCCTTGTGGACTATGCTCAATACCCAAGCATCTCCTGTAATGGGTGGCCACCTGTGGGCAAACAGGACTAGACGACCTCCAGTGCAGGGATGGGGCAGCAGAGGTGGAAAGGCTATGCTGTGGGAGTCAAAAAACCCCTCCCTGCTAAGTGGGAGCAGAAGCCGGAGGCTTGGGGGTCTTCTGCCTACGGGGCCCATGTCCCTGCCCCTTGGCCTGCTGACCCTGCTGGGGAGTTGGAGAGGCCTGGTACTGAGGGAAAGATTTGTAGGCAGCTGCCTTCCTCGGGTAAAAGGACTTCTTACCCGAGCCCTTCTTCTTATGAGAAGGGGCAGACGTTTTCCTGGACAGCTTTGTCCTAGTCAGGTGCTCGGTTTCGAGCTCAGCAGCCTTCTCGGCCATAGGCTTGCCAAAAAGGTTTTCACCTCGGCAAGGGACATCGACCAACTTGTCCTGCACCCAGGGCTCGAGGTCCAATGGCCACTACACGGGCCGAAGCCTCGAAGCCATCGGAGGCCGCTCGGGACATGAACTTTTAACATTCCCGGATTCCCGAGGACAAGGTCTTGAACCTCTGCAATTGTTCCCTGGAGTGGCCAGCAGAGAACCCGGCAATTTCTTTCGCCAGGTCTCGTAAGTACATGCCCATGTACAGCTGGTAGGACTGGACACGGCAAGCAAGTATCGAGCCCTGGAAGCACTTTCTGCCGAGCGCATCCAGGTTCCGGGCCTCCCTGCTGGGAGGCACCGCAGAGTGCATCTTCTGGCTCTTCAGACGATGCATGGCCGATTCCACCACCATGGAATGGTGCGGCAGCTGCGCCTTCTGGAATCCAGGGCTCTTACGGAGTCGATAGAAGGAATCGACCCACTTGCTCAAAACCGGCGCCGAGGCCAGTGCCTCCCACATTCGGAAGAGGAGCCGTTCCAGCATCGGAGGAACAGGCACAGTAAAGGCCTCCTTCTGAGGAGAGTCATACTGGAGGGCCTCGAGCTCTTCGGCTCGAGGCTCCTCATCGGGGTTCGCAGGAATCGCCAAAGCCTTGGCCATGTCCCTGACGAACTCCGAGAACCTGGTGTCCTCCGGCGGGGACCTACTCTGGGGGCTCGGACTGCGGTGAGTCTGAAGGGATGCACCGAGTCCGAAAAGTATCAGGGGACTCCTCGTCCTCCGTCTCCCACGCGGACTCATCCGAAGAGGAGTCGGGGGGCTCCGACCGCGCGGGTCTCGGTGGCACCCACCCTAACGCCGAAGGCACCGGCGTCGACGCCCTTGGTCCCAAGCGAGAGGTCGAGGGTGACCGTGACCGAGGACAACTTTGAACCTTCATGATCTCGAGTAGCAGCTCAGTCTCCTGGGTCGACTTAGACGTCGATGCTCCAGTGGTCGGGGCAGATGCACCAGCGAGGCTGGCCATCAGCACCCGCTGCTGATCCATGAAGGCAGACAATCTGCACGCCAAGGCTGTCAGCCTGAGTCCAAGCTCAGAAGACTCAGCAGCTACCGACTCGGGCCCCGGCGGCGCCGGGCCCAACATCGACTCCCTAGGAGGAGAGTCCTCGAGGACAACAGGACTTACGTGCCCGGCGGACTCTATCTCCACGCGAGGTATCTTGGACGGCTTCTCCTGCTCCAAGGGCCAGGGGCGGCGGTTGCGGGTCTGAGACCTGGCCCCTCCTCCGACACCACCCTCACGAGCCACTTCTTCCTCTTACGTTCCCGATCGGGGGACCCCCTGTCCGAGGAAATCCGGCGATGCTCGGGGTCAGACTCCCGAGACGTCGAGGCCTCAGACGAGGTCTGGGCCCGGCCGGAGGCAGAGTCAGAAAAAATCCGTTCTTTCTGATGCTGGCAGCTTCGGAGTGCATGGTGGACATTTTGCCACACGGGACGCAGACCTTAGGATCATGATCCGGTCCGAGGCATCGAAGGCAGAAGTCGTGTGTGTCGGTGAGAGACATCAGTTTCTTACACCGATCACACTTTTTGAAACCACTGGAAGCCATCGGGGAAAGAAGAACCCCCGTGAGGTCAAAGGACCGGCCTTCCAGGAAAAAGACAAAAAAGGGCGCCAACGCCAGCCACGAAGGGCAAAAACCAAAAAATAGAAGACGGGCTCGATACCAGTGTACTGAACCCGGCGGGAAGTGGCATTGAACCGGAGAAGAACGACGAAGAAATCGCAAGAAAAAAGTCAACTTTTCTGGGTGACGCAGACAGACGTCCGTTGGGCTCCACAGAAAAAGACAGACTGAGCAAGATGGCACCTTTAGGCAGGAAGGGGACCGCGCATGCGTGCAGTATTCCCAAAGGCTTTCTTAGAAAGCTGGGGAAATGCTCCGCATAGGGGCTCCATCGACGTCGATGACACCCATATGTGAGGACTGACTTCCTGCTTGGTCCTGGAGAATAAACCGCTGCACCTGAGAGTGAATATGGCACCTCCTTCCCTTTAAGAGATTTATTATTTATTTATTTACATTCTCTTATATACCGCGCTATTCTGCATCAGTGCGGTTTACATTGAACAAACTGAAATTACATTGAACAGGGCATTATAACTTGGAGATAACTATTTTACAGGGAACATGGGCTATGGAGGGTTAAGTGGCTTGCCCAAGACCACAAGGAGCATCTGTGGGACTAGAAACCCCAGTCCTTCCGGCCCAAGGTTGCTGTCCTCTAGTGGGATTTGAACCCCCGACCTTCCAGCCTGAAGTACCTTGCCCCAACCACTAGGCCACTCCTCCACTCCACTCCACTCTATTTCGGCTGCCTTGTCCTCCATGGGCTTACCGATTAGTTGTTCGCCGAGACAGGGAACATGTAAGAGTTTCTCCTGGACCCATCGTTCCAGGTCTGAGGACTGGAGCCATGCTTGAAGCCAGGCTCCAATGCCAGCTGCTGCCACCCAAACAGAAAATTTAACCCGTCATACACGGCGCGAGAAAGGTATTTTGAGCAGTCTGTGACCAGTCTCAAAAGGGTTTGTTATCTGATTAGGTGGTCACCTTCGAGGCCCATGGAGAAACCGCCAAGCTCTTTGGTGAGATCACAAAGGAATATACCCATATACAATTGGTATGCCTAGATGCGGCATGCCAGCATGGATCCCTGGTAGGCCTTACAACCAAGGGCATTGAGGGCACGTGATTCCCTGCTGGGCAGAACCAAAAAATGCAACGTCGGGCTCTTCTGTTTCTCCATCTCGGATTCCACTACCATGGAGGTATGAGGAAGCTGGGCCTTTCGAAAACCAGGCCCATGCTGGACTCTGTACATGGCATCGAGCCTTTTACTGATGATAGGGAATGAGGAGGGTGCTTTCCACATATGGAGGAGCAGCCGGGTCAGGATGGATGGCACAGAGACCGTGAGGGGACTCATATTGCAAGATGTCCATTTCCTCCGCCCTTGGCTCTTCCTCGGTCTGCGTGGGCAGATTGAGAGCCTGAGCCATATCCCGCACGAATACCAAAAAAAGAGGTATCTTCGGGGGGGGGGGGGTGACTGCCTTCACGAGGCGGGTGGGGACGGGTCCGAAGGAAGGTCCCAATGTGCGCGGGTTTTGGGGAACATTTCCCCATCCGATTCTCAGTCCGAGAGGTCCGAGAATGACTCGGAGTCAGGCTGATCCACATGTCCGGTGGTAGAGGTCCGCTTAGAACCGGCAGCAGACTCTGGAAGACCTTGCCCCCCTGGAACTGGATGGTGAGCGAGACCAGTGCCGAGGACCACTGTTCCCTCTAAGCTGTGCGCATGTGCGCGCGCACACACCTCACCAAGCGAGCGCACATACTTTACAACAGAACGCACAAAAATTACGGTTCTGATTCTGATAGAAAAAAACACAGACGTCTTAAAATTTTAAAGTTGTGATTGTAATTACTAAATGAAGCGGAAAATTTCTAGTAATCGTCTATTTTCATTTAATTTGATTAAAATCAATGTGGTGTACATACTGTATTCTGACGTGTAGTCAAATTTTAAAGTATATAACTCCGAGTGTCGTTATGTGGCGCACAAAAATTTAACCTTCCTTCAAAAGCTGCACAGCTGATATTTTATGCGCACACAGCCTACAGAAAATTAGAGGGAACATTGCCGAGGACCCTCACGAGGCCCATGAACTCAGGGGTTTCCAAAGCAGTTTTTGGGACCACAGTTGAGGAACCCTCGGTCTTGAGGTGCGAGACAGCCATGCTGGGCAAGAGCGCCTGCTGGGCAGCTAAGAAGGTAGAAATGTTGCGCTCTAGTGCCAGCATACGGGACTCCCACTAGGAAGTGAGTTCTTGGGACACCGACACCAGGGTTACTGGGTCTGGCATGGAGGAGGAGAGGGGGTTCTCACCGGGACGACCCTCCGGAGACCGGGCACCATTGCCGGAGGCCTCCGTGTCTGTATGAGGTATCTTTCGGGGCCGCTCCTTGTCCGACTCTCAGGAGTGCCGGGGAGGGCTAAAGGAACGAGCGTGAGACTGCTCACGCTTATCTGGGGACCCTGACAAGTGTCTTCGAGGTCGTCTTCTTCTTACGCCGTTCCACCTTGGGCAATCCCTGGTCAGAGTGTTGCCTGGGACGCAGAATCACTGCGGGGGACCCTGCAAGTGGTGGATCGGAGGAGCGGGACACTACCAGAGACTCCGGTGCTGACCTACGGAAAATGTTGTATGATTTCTGCTTACGCCTTTGAAGGGCCTTAGCGGACATTTTCTTGCAAAGCGAACAGAGCTCCGGGTTATGGTCAGCCCCCAGGCACCACAGACAACAGTCGCGGGGTGACTGTGAGCGACATGTTTTTGGAGCATCTGTCACATTTTTTGAAGCCGGTGGCCATAGGGGGTGAAAAGAGCCCCTGCGAGGTTGAAGACCCTCGAGGCCAGCGGGCAGAAAAAGGACGCGAAATACGAAAAACTAGAAAAAGGGAAAAAATAGGAATCCCCTGGCCCCCAGCCGAAGCGGGGGCGTCGGAGAGGAACGGTGCAACTGGAAAAAAGGGCCAAAGAGCCAAAAAGAAAAAAAACTTTTTCCAAGGGATGAGGACGTGTGTCCAAAGGGCTCCGCGAAAAAAGGGAGACTGAGAAAGTTGGCACCCTTGGGCGGGAAGAGGACCATGCATGCGTGGCTGCAATCCCAAAGGCTTTCTTTGAGAGCTAGGGAATTGCTCTGCGCGGGCTCTGTCAGTACCGACGTCACCCATAAGTGAGGACTGACTTCCTGCTTGTTCCTGGAGAAAGGACAATTCTAACAAAAGACATGCTCCCCTAAAAAATAATAATTAATATTAAAGTCTTTGATCCATATAAATTAATATAAGCATAATGTAAAGTAAATGAATCCCCTGGGGTCTCTTTAGGTTTAATTTATTTAAAAAATTACCATTCAAGATATAGCAATCAGACCAGTGTTTTGAGATCTAATACAGTCAGAAAAAGCAAGAAAATACCGTTCTTTACCTTAATTATCTGTTCAAATGCTAAGGCTGAGTTTAGCATCATAGGTCTTTGGCTTTGAATCATTTGCTGGTCAATAGTATTGTAAAAATGTGCTACCTGTAAAAGTAATAAGACTAATTAGCACAAAATAAAGAAACTTTTTATCATATCTGACCCATTACATTGTCATTAGACATTTCACAGAATTATTAATGTTCCTACATGTAATCTCTTAGGTCACAAAAACAATTACTAGCTGATATTCAAAGATTTGGATATATAAAACACTGCAGCAGTTAGCTGTGGAATTAAAATATCGAATTGATATACACAGAGCAGTATCTGTCCAGTGGCTGCCACTGAATATCCAGAGTGTGTAGCCACTATCCAGCTAATCATTGCCATTATCCAGACAACTCAAAAACAAAGACCCTGAAACAGTCCACCAGTGAGCTCCTTAATATTTTTGTCAGATAACACTGAGGGAGAGTAAGATATTTAACTTAACCCCATCAGACAGATGATACGCATTTTATTCATTTGTAAGTTATTATTGTGTAACAATATTATATCAAAGATGTAAAAACCAGAAAAAAAAACGTCGACATATATTGAAGCAACTGATTTGTCCTTGTCGTTGCGACAGGTCCAGATATCTTAAAGCACGACGTGCACGTTTCGGGATGTATGATATCCCTGTATCGAGTGCTCTTGTATAATCCGTGTTCAATGTCGTCCTCAAACAATTGACTTAAAAAATGGGTGACTTCAAAAACCGGTATCAGATCACCATATAGGACTGTTAGATTCATAATTGGCTGGTTGATGATGTAAATCACAGAGGAAAACGAATTACAAGCAGAGGGTGTGCATGACAGCAGAAACCCGCTGCTGGTTGGATCCAGACAACTAGATACCCCCAAAGATGGAATGGTGAATCCCCATGTCACTGATAGAAACTGATGTCAATCACAAAAGAACCACCAATCATAAAGGGGATAACCCACCAAAATGGGAAACCCCTTACCCAATTGGTTCTGCCTTAAAACAAACTGGGCCAATCGATCTCTCGATTTAAACCAGTGGGATGCATTGAATTTAATACATGAATACATCGTTGCTCACACCATTGTAATCGGGCTACCCGATCACCCCCTCGCGGATCAAATGGGATGTGATTGATAACTGTCCAAAGTAGTTCACTAAACGAATGATCCTTCTCCATACAGTGCTCCACTATAGGTGCTGAAAACACCTGTTGTCGAAGACGAGAGGCATGTTCGCCTATCCGAATTTTTATTGGCCGTGTAGTGCGACCTACATAGATCAAAGGATATGCGCATTGAATAAGATAAACTACAAAAGTAGATGAACATGTGTCTCTGAATTTGGGATATTTTCTTTCTGATTATCCAGACAACAACAATTTTCAGCCACTATCTTTTTCACTGTCCCAAATTATCCATATAATGGCTGAAAATCACACTATCTGGATAATGGCTGAAAATCACACTATCTGGATAATGGTGGCGATTTATCCAAAAAGTGTACGTCTCTGCCCTATCCCCGCCTACAGACCACCCCAGCACTACCCAGAAGACAGGGACGTCTGTGGAAATATCCAGTGACACTATCCAGATGGTGCTGGCTCCTTAGTTCCCAGCAGTTCGTTGTTAATATCTATAGAACTTGAAAGCAGGCAAGTAGTATTTACCATTCATCAAGCTAAAAACCCACCATGCCCCGTCCACACCATTCATAACCACTATTCCCTCCAAGGTATGCATATGCGTGGCCATACAGAGTTCCTGAAGTAGTTGCAGACACTGTAGCTTATCCCATGCATAACTACAGGAGCAGTGAGACTTCATGCTGCCACCCCTCCCTATCTGCGCCTTCCCTACAGACATGTTCAAAGGCTGCAGGCTGGCACTTTCTGTATGCTGAAATTGTGATGCACAAGATCAGCATACAGGAAATGCCAATCCATTAGTTTTGAATTTGCTTGCAAGTATGGCACAGACGGGAAGCTATGGCAGCAGGCGCTCCCATTGTTCCTCCAGTTTTTTCAGGTCCTGCATGGCAGGAAACAACTTGGAAGAAGATGAAAATGAGGGATGAAAATGCTGGGGGGAAGGGAAACAAGTGAGAAAACTGAGAGAAGGAGTAAGAACTATGGGGTGGGAAGGGGGAGCAGGGCCGGCCCCAGAGATGGGTCAAGGTTCTGGAACCGTAGGCAAACCACAAGCCTTATGCACCCCCAACTATCAGAACCCACTGTTTAGCTTTGAATGCCCTTCTCTCCCCCCCACCCTAAAAAGAAGCTACTGCCCTGGTCAGCTACCTTGCTTACCTGATGGTAAGGCCAGCCCTGGGTGGGAGAGAATAAAGCACAGTTACTTACCTGTAACAGGTGATCTCTGGGAACAGCAGGAATAAGTCTTCACATATGGGTATCGTCGGTACCGACGGAGCCTGTGCGGGAACGCTCCCCAGCGTCCAGTAAGAAAGCTTTTGGGAGCATCCCACAGCGCCTGCGCGCTGCCTTCTCGCCTTTTCCAACCGCCTCTCTCCAGTACTTCTTTTCCACGGAGCCAGCAGGTCATGTCCCTGTCAGCGCAGAAGAATTTCTTTATTTTTTTCTTTATTTTTCTGTGTCGCGTCTGCCTTCTTCGACGTCAGACCGGTACCGCCGGTCTTTTTCTTTTCTTTCTTAAAAAAAAAATAAAAATTTCTTTCTTTCTTCAACTGTGCATTTTCACTTTGGGCCTTAGGCCTGAACATTTTCTCCTCATGGAGAAGCCCTCTTCCGGGTTCAAAAAGTGCACGAAATGTGGCGGTACTATTTCTGTCACCGACACCCATGATTGGTGTCTAAAATGTTTGGGTCCTGACCATTCCATCACGGATTGTGTGTCCTGTACCATAATGTCTAAAAGAGGTCGGCAGAACCGAGCAGCCAAGCTCAGTACCCTGTTTCCATCTGATGCAGCCTTGGTGGCATCGACGTCTTCCAGGGCTTCTTCTTCCTCTTATGGATCTCAGGTAACCACACATAAATCTAGCCGGTCCTCGAAGGGCAAATCTCCCTCTAAGCAGCGAGATGCCTCCGGGCTTGTCCTCGAGGATTCCGCACCAGCAAAATTACCCCGGCGGGAAGTTCCGGCTTCCAAAGCATTATCTATGGGGTCACAGGTTGATATCGATGGCTCGGCCTCGACCGATCACCTGTTGCCATGTTCTGGGGTACCGGTGGCCTCCACTGGTACCGACATCCAGACTCTGGTGGCGTCGATGGATCAGAAGATTCTGTCCATGCAACGCACCCTAACAGCGCTTATGCAGGCTTCGACGCCTCCGGTACCGCAACAATCTCCGTTGCCAGTACCGACTCCGATACCGGCATCGTTCCCAGTGCCAGTACCGATAGCATCGACATCGGCTTTGGTGTCGACTGCAACGGTACCCTATCCTATGATGCCCATCGGTACCGAATCGGGACCGCTTACTCCCGATGTCGATCCCACTTGGTACGCGTATCGGGCTTTACAGGAGCATCCAGACAGGCGATACTTTGATTCCTCCGAAGACTCTGATGAGTCGGAGGCTTCTGTCGAGGCACCGGTACTTCTTCCTCAGGAGTCTGCTTCTCCAAAACGAAGAATGTCTCCTCCAGAAGACTTGTCTTTCCAAGACTTCATTAGGGAGGTGGCTAGGGGCCTCTCCATTACAGTGGCCCCTGAGTCAGAGCCTAGAGCCAAGCAATTAGATATTTTGCAATATCCTAAGGCTCCTAAAGAAGCAGCTGCCTTACCTATTCATGAGATTCTTTATGATCTCATGTTGAGCATGTGGGAGACTACTCTTACCACCTCTCCTCGTTCTCATAGGTTAGACACCATGTACCGTGTCCCTCCTTGTCCTGGCTTTCATAAGTCTCAGCTTCCTCACCACTCTATTGTGGTGGAGTCTGCCATGAGGAAAATAAAGAGTGCAAAGAGACACTCATCTAATCCTCCAGGACGTGAATGCAGGACCCTTGATGCTTTTGGCCGAAGTGTCTTCCAAGCTAATATGCTTGCTGCCAGAATCAACTCCTATAGTCTCTATATGGGGATGTTTCTAAAAGAAGTCACAGATCATCTGCAGACTTTAGCCCCTTTTATTTCAGATAAAAGGCAGGAATTTCTCACTTGGCTTAAACATGCCCAAGAAGTTTCCAAATTTTCCAACCGTGCAGCCTTTGACTCTTTTGAGTGTGTAAGCAGAGCCTCGGCTATTGCCATAGGTGCACGCAGAATTGCTTGGTTACAAGCCTCTGATTTGGAACTCTGGGTCCAAGATGAACTGGGAAATCTTCCCTGTACAGGTGAAAACCTTTTTGGCAGGGATTGGCAAGCAAAGGCCACTCAGATGGATGCTGAGAACTCTGCTTTGGATCGACTTTCAAAGTCTACCTCTGCCCCTGTTAAGAAAAGATTGTTCAAAAAGACACCTTTTTCTAAAAAGGGAAGATATTATCCTGCTTATGGTCAGCAGGCATCTTCTGCAGGTCGTTTTGCTGCAAAGCGTCAGCAACCACCTAAACAGGCCAAGTCAAAGGCTGCCAGGCCTCCAACGGCCCAGCAGCCTCAGCCTCCTCAGGGCCTTTGACTTGCAACTAGAGAACTTAGCCTTTCTAGCTCTGGAAGAACCAGAGCCCCTCACCATTCCAGGAAGGTTAGCTTACTTTGCTCCCAGATGGGAGCAAATCACAGCAGAGCAATGGACCCTCTCCATTATAAGGGAAGGGTACAAACTTCATTTCTTAAACCTTCCTCCCCACACCATGGTGAAACAGTTCAATTCTCCAACATCTCTGCTCAACCTTCTGGGTCAGGAGATTGCTACCCTTCTTGCCCAAGGGGCAATAGAAGAAGCACCTCTTCTTCAACAGGGCTCAGGGCTCTACTCCCCCTATTTTCTTATTCCAAAGAAAACAGGGGGCTACAGACCCATATTAGATCTCAAAGAATTGAACAAGTTTCTATTCAAAGAGAAATTCAAGATGATTTCTCTCGGTACTCTGCTGTCATTCCTTCAGAGTCAGGACTGGCTTTGTTCTCTAGATCTCAAGGATGCGTACACCCATGTCCTCATCCATCCAACACACAGAAGGCTCCTTCGGTTCCTTTTTCAAGGAAAGCACTACCAATACAGAGTGCTTCCTTTCGGTCTGGCCTCTGCACCAAGGGTGTTCACGAAATGCATGGCAGTAGTAGCTGCATTTCTACGCACTCTAGGAATATTCGTTTTCCCATATATGGATGACTGGCTCATTCGAGCTCCATCCCAGTCAGAGGCCCAGATTTGTCTAACCTGCACAATGCGTGTCCTTCAGTATTTGGGACTGGTAATAAATATCCCAAAATCCCATCTCACCTCTACTCTGTCCCTGGAGTTTATAGGGGCCTTGCTGGATACCACAACTGCAAGGGCCTATCTTCCTCAGGCCCGTTGCCTACGCTTGGTGCAGTTAGCCTCCCAGATGCAGTTAAAGTCCCATTTAACTGCTCGAGAAATGTTACAACTATTAGGCCACATGGCATCCACCGTGCATGTGGTTCCATATGCTTGCCTTCACATGAGGGCAGCTCAATGGACTTTGTCCACCCAATGGACTCAGGCATCAGGTTGCCTATCAGACAAAATAGCAAACTCCAGTCGCCTATTTTGGTCTCTCCCCAGTGGTGGAAGTCCCCTCCAAATCTGTTGTTGGGGTCCCCTTTTCAGCAGTCGCTACCCCAAGCAACTCTGACAACAGATGCTTCTCCAATGGGTTGGGGAGCTCATCTGCAGGATCTCTCCACCCAAGGCATCTGGTCTCCACAGGAGACTTCTCTCCATATCAATCTCTTGGAACTCAGAGCAATATTCTTAGCTCTGAGTGTTACATTCCCTGCTCAGCTACAGGACAGTCCTCATCCATACGGACAACCAAGTAGCCATGTTCTATGTCAACAAGCAGGGCGGGACTGGCTCTCTGTCGCTTTGCAACGAAGCTTTGCGACTGTGGGCCTTCGCCAGAGAGCATCACATCCATCTTCTGGCAGTATATCTTCCAGGCGTTCAAAACTCTTGGGCGGACAGACTCAGTCGAGTTCTGCTTCCACACGAGTGGTCCCTCCACATGGACCAGGTAGCCAGGATTTTTCGAATTTGGGGAACCCCGGACATAGACCTCTTTGCAAGTCCGTGGAATGCCAAACTTCCCCGGTTCTGTTCCAGAATTCCGTTCAGGCCAAGGATGCCTTCCTCCTTCACTGGGGTCAAGACTTCCTTTATGCCTTTCCACCAATTCCCCTAATTCCCAAAACACTTTTCAAGCTTCAGAGAGATCGAGGGACCATGATCCTCATAGCACCACATTGGCCACGCCAAGTGTGGTACCCTCTACTTCTGCATCTCTCTCAAGCTCCTTCCCTGGACTTGGGCTTTGCACCAGACCTTCTGTCCCAGGAAGAGGGAACGTTGTGGCACCCAAACCCCCAGTCGCTCCATCTCAGGGCTTGGTTGCTGAGGGCCTAGACCTTCAAGATTTTCATCTCTCTCAGCAAGTCAGAGATGTTATTCATTCCTCTAGAAAGCCTTCTATTAGTCGTTCCTATGCTTTCAAATGGAAAAGATTTATCATTTGGTGTTCAGAGAAGGGTCTAAACCCTCTTGCAATACCTCTGAATTCTCTATTAGAGTAACTCCTGCATTTATCCCATGCAGGTCTAAAAACAAATTCAGTAAGAGTCCATTTGAGTGCTATTGCAGCCTCCCTCAAGCCTCTCAATGGACAACCTATTTCCTCTCATCCTCTTATAGCAAGATTCATGAGAGGCCTTCTTTTAACTAAACCTCCCATTAGACCACCCCCAGTGGCATGGGACTTAAACCTGGTTCTTGGCTAGCTTATGAAGCCACCCTTTGAACCTTTAGCTACCACCTCCTTGAAATTTCTTTCTTGAAAAGTTGTTTTTCTCATTGCAGTCAGCTCAGCACGCCACATCAGTGAGTTGCAAGCTTTGGTGGCTAATCCACCTTATACAAGGTTCCATCATGATAAGGTAGTCCTCAGGACCAATCCACACTTTATGCCTAAAGTGGTCTCACCTTTTCATCTGAACCAAGAGGTATATTTACCTGTCTTTTTTCCAGGACCTCATGCATCAAGTGCAGAGAGGAATCTTCATACCTTGGATTGTAAGAGAGCTCTCGCTTTTTACTTACAAAGAACACAGCAACAAAGAAAGTCTTCTCAACTCTTTGTTGCTTTTGATCCTTCTCATTTAGAACTTCCAGTCTCTAAGAGAACACTGTCCAACTGGATTGCTCAGTGTATTTCTTTCGCCTACCAGAGTAGGAACATTTCTCTGGAGGGCCATGTCACAGCTCACAATGTGAGAGCCATGGCAGCCTCAATGGCTCATCTAAACTCTGTGTCCATCGACCAAATCTGTCGAGCGGCCACCTGGGCCTCGGTTCATACCTTCACAGCCCATTACTGTTTGGACAAGGACTCCCGCCGGGATGCCTCGTTTGGTCAGGCTGTTCTCAAACACCTGTTCCATTCCTAATCAACTCCTACCCACCTACCCTGGTCGGATGCCAGAGATCCATGGGGGGAGGTAGAGTCCTTTTCAAGGACACACAACCTGGGGTTTCTCCCTGGCATCTGCAGCTAGGGAGTCCCCATATGTGAAGACTCATTCCTGCTTCCCTCAGGGGCCGGTGGACGGAGAGGAGGCTTGAGCAAGAGCAAGCCTCTGAGAAACCTAGACACCAAGGGGTGAACCGACAGAGAGTGTCCCTCCACCAGTGAGTGGTGATCTGCCAGAGCAGAGAGGTGGACCCGAACAGAATTGGACAAGTGCAGCAGGTACTGAAGCACTACTGGCACAGTGAAGGCAAAAGGATCTTCCTCGCGCTGCTGACACCACAAGGAGAACCTTCTCCACTTCAGGGCATAGGTTTTCCTGGTGGATTGCTTTCTAGAGGCCAAGACCACCTCTTCCACTTCCTGAGGCAAGCCCCAGGGAGCCAACACTACCCTTGCAGCCTCCAGGCCATCAAATTGAGAGCTTTGAGATTGGGGTGAAGAAGGGAACCCTGATCCTGAGAAGATCGGGTTGCAACCCCAGAGATAGAGGTGTTGCCACTGCTAATTGAAGCAGAAGTGGGAACCAGGGCTGCCTCGACCATCTGGGAGCTACCAGAAGTATCGAGGCCTTGTCCCTTAGAATCTTGAACAATGTTCGGGCCACCAGAGGTGTGGGAGGAAACGCATATAGGAGGCCCTGGGACCACAAAATCAGGAAGGCATCCGCTGCAAACCTCAGGGGGTGCTGTTGTCTGGCAAAGAGATCCATGGATGGAAGGCCCGATTTCAGGAATATTTTCTGAACCACCAACGTGTGCAGTTGCCACTCGTGGGGCTGCAGAATCCTACTTAACCTGTCTGCCAGGAAGTTCTCCTGGCCAGGGAGATACACAGCTTTGAGAAACATGTTGTGCTTGAGCGCAAAGGAACACAGGGCCTGTGCCTCCTGACACAGGGGCCTGGAGCCAGTGCCTCCCTGTTTGTTCACATAGAACATGGTCCCTTGATTGTCCATCTGAACCAGAACAGACTGGTGAGCTGAAGTGTCAGAAAATGACTTGAGGGCTAAACGGATAGCCCGCAGTTCTAGTAGGTTGATCTGTTGCGTGGACTCCCATGGAGACCATAGGCCTTGAGTGCACCGTTCCAGACAATGTGCACCCCAGCCCTGCAAGGAGGCATCTGTCATCAACCCCACTGTGGGGAGAGGCACCTGAAAAGGCACCCCCCAAAGTAAGTTGGGGGGGTGTAGCCACCACTGCAGGGAATTCAGGAAGGGTTTGGACACCCTTACTTTGTCTGCTAGGCTCCCTGTGGCTTGCTTCCACTGAGTTCTGAGGCACCACTGTGCAGGTCTCATGTGGAGGCGGGCATTGGGGGTCACATGTACTGTCGACACCATGTGGCCTAGGAGCTGTAGACAGAGTCGGGCAGAAACCCTTGGCATGCTGAGAAACCTGGATGCCAACTCCATGAGCCTTTGAGCCCTGTCTTCTGGCAAGTAAGCCCTTGCTTGCAGAGAGTCGAGCTGCGCCCCTATAAACTCTAGGTTCTGGGAGGGGAGTAAAGTGGACTTTGTGAAGTTTATGACAAAGCCTAGGTGTTGAAGGAGTGATACAGTTCGAAAGGTGGCCTGCCTCGCCTCCTGGTAAGTCTGACCCCTGATGAGCCAGTCGTCCAGATAGGGGAAGACAAAAACACCTTGATTCCTCAAGTAGGCCGCCACCACAGCCAGGCACTTTGTAAAGACCCTTGGGGCGGAGGTTAGGCCAGAAGGCAGTACTCTGTACTGGTAATGGTTTCCCCCCACAATGAACCTGAGGTACTTTCTGTGGTCTGGATGAATGAGGATGTGAGTGTACGCATACTTTAGATCTAAGGAGCGTAGCCAATCTCCCGGCTGGAGGAAGGGCAGAAGTGTTCCAAGAGTAAGCATCTTGAACTTTTCTTTCTCCAAGAACTTGTTGAGGTTCCTGAGGTCTAGAATAGGCCTGAGGCCACCGGTTCTCTTTGGCACGAGGAAGTACCTGGAGTAGAAACCGTGCCTCTGCAGGCAAGGAGGTACAGGCTCCACCGCCTTGTCTAGAAGCAGACGAAGTTCTTGAAGGAGGAGGTCTGTGTGAAGAGGAGGCCTTAGAGGCTCTCCTGGAAAGTATGCAGGGGGCAACTGCTGGAAAAGGAGCATATAGCCTCTGTGGACTATGCTCAATACCCAAGCATCCCCTGTAATGGGTGGCCACCTGTGGGCAAACAGGGCTAGACGACCTCCTGTGCAGGAATGGAGCAGCAGAGGTGGAAAGGCTATGCTGTGGGAGTCAAAAAACCCCTCCCTGCTGAGGAGGAGCAGGAGCCGGAGGCTTGGGGGTCTTCTGCCTATGGGGCCCATGTCCCTGCCCCTTGGCCTGCTGACCCTGCTGGGGAGCTGGGGAGGCCTGGTACTGAGGGAAAGGTTTGTAGGCAGATGCCTTTCTCGGGTAAAAGGGCTTTTTACCTGAGCACTTCTTTTTGTGAGAAGGGGCAGAAGTTTTTATGGACAGCCTTGTCCTAGTCAGGTGCTTAGTTTCGAGCTCAGCCGCCTTCTCGGCCATGGGTTTGCCAAAAAGGTTTTCACATTGGCAAGGGATATCGACCAACTTGTCCTGCACCCAGGGCTCGAGGTCCGATGACTGCAGCCATGCCTGGCGTCGGGCTCCGATGCCGGCTGCCGTGACACCAGCCGAAGCCTCAAAGCCATCGTAGGCCGCTCGGGACATGAACTTCAAGCAGTCCCGAATTCCTGAGGACAAAGTCTGGAACCTCTGCAAAGGTTCCCCGGAGAGGCCAGCAGAGAACCTGGCAATCTCTTTCGCCAGGTCTCGTAAGTACATGCCCATGTACAGCTGGTAGGACTGGACACGGCAAGCAAGCATCGAGCCCTGGAAGCACTTTCTGTTGAAAGCATCCAGGTTCTGGGCCTCCCTACCGGGAGGCACCGCAAAGTGCATCTTCTGGCTCTTCAGACGATGCATGGCCGATTCCACCACCATGGAATGGCGCGGCAGCTGCGCCTTCTGGAATCCAGGGCTCTTACGGAGTCGACAGATAGAATCGACCCGCTTGCTTAAAACCGGCACCGAAGCCGGTGCCTCCCACATCCGGAAGAGGAGCCGTTCCAGCATCGGAGGGACCGGCACAGTAAAGGCCTCCTTCGGAGGAGAGTCATACTGGATGGCCTCAAGCTCCTCGGCTCAAGGCTCCTCCTCGGGGTCCACGGGAATCGCCAACGCCTTGGCCATGTCCCTGACGAACTCCGAGAACCTGGTGTCCTCCGGTGGGGACCTACTCCGGGGCTCGGACTGCGGTGAGTCCGAAGGGACGCAACGAGTCCGAAAAATATCGGGGGACTCCTCGTCTTCCGTCTCCCACGCGGACTCATCCGAAGAGGAGTCGGGGGGCTCTGACCGCGCGGGTCTCAGTGGTACCCGCCCCGACGCCGAAGGCACCGGCGTCGACACCCTCGGTTCCGAGCAGGAGGTCGAGGGTGACCGTGACAGAGGACGACTTCGAGCCTTCATGGTCTCGAGTATCGGCTCGGTCTCCGGGGTCGACTTTGATGTCGATGTCCCGGTGGTCGGGGCAAATGCACCAGCGAGGCTGGCCATCAGTACCCACTGCTGATCCATGAAGGCAGACAGTCTGCACTCCAAGGCTGTCAGCCTGAGTCCAAGCTCAGGAGACTCAGCAGCCACCGACTCGGGCCCCGGCGGCACCAGGCCCGACGTCGGCTCCCTCGGAGGAGAGTCCACGAGGACCACAGGACTTACGTGTCCGACGGGTTCCAGCTCCACGCGAGGCATTTTGGCCAGCTTCTCCTGCTCCAAGGGCCCGGGGCGGCAGTCGGGGGTGTTAGACATGGCTCTCGAGGAACCAGGGACCTCTTCCGACGCCGCCCTCACGAGCCGTTTCTTCCTCTTACGTTCCCGATTGGGGGACCCCATCCGTGGAACCCCGGCGATGCTCGGGATCAGACTCCCGAGACGTTGAGGCATCAGACGAGGTCCGGGCCCGGCCGGAGGCAGAGTCTGAGAAAATCCTCTCTTTCTGATGCTGACGGCTTCAAAGTGCCTTGGTGGACATTTTGCCACACGGGCCACAGATCATAGGATCATGATCTGAGCCTAGGCACCGAAGGCAGCAGTCGTGTGTGTCGGTGAGAGACATCAGTTTCTTGCAACGATCACACTTTTTGAAACCACTGGAAGCCATCGGGGAAAAAAGGGCCCCCCCGAGCTCAAAGGACCGGCTTTCCAGGGAAAAGGCTGCTTTTGATCCCCCTCTGATGCAAGGGGGTCAGAAGCAGCAGGCCATGTGTGCTGAAGCACATGGCCTGCCACGGCAACAAAGCAGTGGCACAAAGCTGCCGCTTTTAAAATACTGCCACCATTGCCCGCCTCCTCCCCAAAACAGAATCGGCAGCAGCTAGGGGCGGCGGCGGCAGCAGCCGGTGTGGCATGGCAGGGGTTTCTGCCTAGGGTGACAGAAACCCTTGGGCCGGTCCTGACTGACAGACTTGGTACTGTATTCTTTCTATAGAACAGGGGTTCTAACTCTGTGCGCAGGGACACACCTAGCCAGTTAGGTTTTCAGGGAAATCATAATGAATATGTGTAAGAGAGATTTGCGTGCATTGTGTCCCCTGTATGCAAATCTCTCTCATGTATATTCCTTGTGTTTATTATGAAAACCTGACTGGCAATGTGTGTCTCAAGGACTGGGTTAAGAGTCCCTGCTCTAGAACTATCACCAACGTTGAAAATAGTGGGAGTAGCATCAAAGACAAAAGTGGGTTATCTCTGTAGTCCCATTTCAACCAGTCAATACTGGAAAACTGTAAAATTCCTAGTACACTTAATTTCTGTGTTCTGATCTTCAGATACCAAAAGAAAGTAAAATGAAGAAGTACAATTACATAAGCAACACGGAGGTTTCTTTCTATATTAGTAATCTTAACAGTGAAAAACCCAAGGTATTATTTGAGAATGGCAAGTTAAGTTCTCCTGCATGCCACAGCCTACAGTTCTAAAATTATCATAAGTAATCACTTATCTTTCAAACTCCTCACCTGCTTGAGGACAATTGCTTGCTTGTAAAATTTCTGTGCAGTGTTTGCAGCTTGCTGAATTTTTGCAGGAATAACAAAATCAAGTGCTGAAAGCTGGCGCACTTCTCGCAGAAGAGTCACCAAACGATCAGAATAATTTATTTTTAGTGTTCCATCAGAGTGGTCCAACTCCATAACACGGCTGCTGGCTTGTATACTGGACAAAGGGAAAATTAAATGAAATAAAATGGAATAAAATTTAGCAGATGTTCATTGAGTCGCCCAACCAAATTCAATTGCTGATTTATTTTTATTTATTTATTTAGCTGTATTTATATTCCGCCTTTCACAGGTCAAGGCGGTTTACATGGAACAAATGCAAAATACATCATAACTATACAACACATGCAATTATGAACCCTAGTTTCTGACTATGTACAGCAGTAGTGATAGGAATCATGCTATGTTCTTTCTGAAGGGGAGGGGGCTTGGGTTGAAATGCGCTTGGGTTGCGCATTGGGTTGAAATGCGCTTGGGTTGAAATGTTCTGTGAACAGATGCATCTTTAAATGTTTTCTGAATGTCTTGAGGTCAGTGATGTTCCTGAGCTGGTCTTGTAACCTGTTCCATATGGAGGGTGCGTATAGTTGTAAGGCACTTTTAAATGCTTGCTTGTTGGACTTGGTTCTGATGTGGGGGATGATGAGGGTGACCACTGTGGAAGTCCATCTAGATATTTATTTATTTATTTATTTATTTATTACAGGCTCTTATATACCGCTCTATTCAGCATCAGCGCGGTTTACAACACAACAACATACCATAATGAACAAACTGTTTGGTTTTACAGAGAACAAGGTCAGAGAACTTGGATAAAACATGGGAAGTCATTACTGCAACTATTTACAAGAGTATTTACAAGTATACATGACAGGATTTGTTCTTAGTTTGGGTAGTGATCAAGATTGGTTAGTTGGTTAAGTAATAATGGGGGAAGAGGTGGGATTTGAGTGCCTTTCTAAAAAGGGATAGATCAGTGATAGCACGAATTTCTGGGGGTAGAGCGTTCCAGCATTTAGGGGCATAGAATCTGAAAGCCCTGTTGGATGTCACTGATAGGCATTTTGTCGCTGCTTTAGGGATGATTAGAATATTTGTTGATATCGTTCTCCTGGATCTGTTGGGTGGAGCGGCCTGAATGAGGTCTATTAGAGAGGAGGAGGTGATGCTTTTAGTGGCCTTAAAGGTTAGTAATAATGTTTTGAACAATATTCTGCCATGTATGGGGAGCCAGTGGAGTTGCTCTAGGATGGGTGTTACATGGTCCCTTCTTGATGCTCCGTAGAGGACTCTAGCAGCGGTGTTCATGGCGAGTTGCAGAGGGTTTAATGTGGAGTGTGGGAGGCCTTGAAGAATGGCATTGGCATAGTCAAGGTGTGGTAAGGTTAAGGCTTGAAATATAGTTCTGAAGTCATCAGGATCAAGCAGGGGTCGAAGAGTCCGGATCTTGAGGTAGATTGCCCTGACTACGTTGGATATGTGTAGTTTCAGATCCATGCGTTGGTCAAAAGTGACTCCAAGGTAACGAATGGAAGGTTTTGATTGGAGCTCGGCTTCTTTCACCTTTATATGGGATGGGGGGGAGAAAAGTGGGTCCCTGGTGATGAAGAGAACCTCGGTCTTTTTATGTTGAATTCGGAGGTTCTGGGATTGCAGCCATTCGGATACTGCATCAAAACATTTAGCTAGCGGGGAAAGGTCCATGTGAGCTGTGGAGAAAGGCATGTATAGGAGGATGTCATCTGCGTATATCAAGCATTCAACCTTGAAGGACTTGATGATATTGCAAACCGGTTGTATGTATATATTGAAAAAGAGTGAGGATAGGGATGATCCTTGCGGTACGCCTTGCTTTTGGTGGTAAGGTGTAGATGTTGCGGTCCCTGAGGTAACGTACTGCCATCTCTGATCGAGGTATGACTTGCACCACTCTAGGGCAGTGTTATTGATGCCTTTTTCTTTTAGTCGCGCTATTAACAGATCGTGATGTACAGAGTCAAAAGCCGCAGCAATGTCTAAGAAGATAAGAGCAAAGCCTTGGCGGATGTTATCAATGCCTGTGATGATGTTGTTGCAGAGAGTGGTAAGGAGGGTTTCAACACCGTGGAACTCTCTGAAGCCATGTTGGCAGTGGTCCAGAGGGGAGACGGTGTCAATGTGGTCCTGTAACTGTATTTGAGCTTCCTTTTCAATTATTTTCGCTAGTAGGGGTATGCTAGCTATGGGTCTATAAGATTCAACCTTTTGTGGGTCGAGTTTATGGTTTTTCAAGAGTGGTCTTATGGATGTTCTCTTGAGGGCTGGTGGGAAGGAGCCGGTTGTAAAGGATAAATTCATCATTTTAGTGATGATGGGGCTGAGATCTTGGCGTAGTTCCTTTATCCAGTGGGCTGGGCAAGGGTCAGTTTGTGCAGTAGTCGTGTTAAGAGCAGCGATGGTGTCCTCAACATGTTTTCTGGATGGTGTGGAGAACATGGATAGGTTTGATATGCATATGGTGACTTGAGAAGAGATAGTTGCAATGTTGTTGGTTTGAAGCAATTTGGATTGCAGGAAATCGGCGAAAGCTTGGGGATGAATGGGTTCAGGATGTTTTGGTGAAGGTTCTTTAGATAAGGTGTGGTTGGGATGGCTAAAGAAGCATGCTGAGGTGTTTTGACGGGTCTGAGTGGATTGCTTTGTGAGTTAGCATAATAGTTTTGTATATTACATGGCTCTGTAGTAGAAGTCAGTGGAGCTGTTCGAGTATTGGAATGATGTGATCTTGCCTTGCTGCTGCTTGTAGGATTCTGGCTGTCGAATGTAAAGCTGTTTGGAGTGGTAAGAGTGTGGATTGTGGTAGTCCTTGGTAGATGGCATTGAAGTAATCCAGGTGAGGTATTATTGAAGCATGGAAGTCTTCTGGTTCGAGGAGTGGTCTGAGGCACTGGAGTGTCTTTTCTTTGTAGTAAACTGCTTAGGTGATTTTGTTTATGTGGGCTTTGAATGCTAGGTGTTGATAGAGGGTGACCACAAGGTATCTGACCTCAGCCTTGGTTTTAATTGTAGCGTTATTCCTTGTTATTGTAGAGGGGGGACAAATGTGGTGTCCCTTGTTATGTAGAGGGCCTCCGTCTTGTTGTAGTTGATTTGCAGGTTGTTGTCTCTTAGCCAGTTGGTTACTTCAGTGAAACATTCCTGGTGGATGGATAGAGTGGGTTGGATTGTGTTAATTGGTCTGTATATCATAATATCATTGGCATAGATGTGGATGTTTAGATTGTGTGATCTTATGAATGTGCAGAGTGATTGCAAATAGAAGTTGAAAAATATTGCTGAGAGGGTCGATCCTTGGGGGACTCCTTGTATCTGCTTGTATGGGGTAGAGGTGTTATTTCCAATCTTTATCTATTGGTGTCTATCAGTGAGGTAGGATGTGAACCATTTGAGTACAGTGCCTTGAATTCCATTGGTGCAGAGACGTTGTAGTTGTATTTGGTGGTTTACAGTGTCAAAGGCCAACGAGATGTCCAAGAAGATTAATAGAAGCCTTGACTGGCTCGCTGCATACCTTGAGTTAGGGTATTTACCACGGTGGTTAGTGGTCTTTCCACTCCGTGATGTGGGCGGAACCCATGTTGCTGGGAGTCTAGTAGGTTGTGTCTTCGATATGGTCTTGAAGTTGGTGTTGTACTGTTTTCTCAACCATCTTTGCTGCAACAGATAGGCTTGCGATGGGTCTGTATGATGATGGGTCAGAAGGGTCCAGGGTAGGTTTTTGTTTTTTTGTTTTTTAGTGTTGGGAGTATGAAGGAAGTTTTCAGGCATATGGGTATGATGCTCTGTTGAAGTATCAACTGCGTGATTTTGGTGATTACTCCAAAGTTCCTTTTTCATCGCCTTAATCCATGTTGCGGGGCAGGGATCTAGTGGGGAGATTGTTGTGTTTAGAAATGCTATGGTGTTTTCGATTTGGCTTTCAGTAATGTTGGTGAAAAACAATAGCAAAAATTTAAGGCTAGATTTAAGGAAGAAACACACAAAATTATCAATAGAAAGGATCAAACAAAAAAGCTGTAGGTAATACTTTTCTACTGGACTAACTTCAAACATCCTTGACTAGCTTTCAAGAGTTAACCTCTTAATAGGGCCAGTGTCCCCAGCCAGTGCTTCACAGACTTGATGAACAGCGCATAACATTCAAAAGCTAATCAAAGATTTACTAAAGAGCACATTTGCTGAAGTTTGGTAAGATTTATACAGATTTTTCACATGAAAAATATGTCAACTACATCTGTATTAGTATGTGTGCTCTTGTGGGCATCTTTTTTGTATTCTTGGAGTCCCGGTTGAACCCCCTTTTTCTGGTGAGGCAATTCTATGGGACTTCGTAACAATATTTTGTATTTTTATGGATTCAGAGGGCACAGGGAGAAGAGGGGGAGGAATCTATCTCCAGGGCCCTATAATGACCGACTACACAGCAACCAGTCCCTTGAACACTTGGGTGTAACAAAACTCCACATTACTTGATGAAAACAATAGATCAAAACATTTGGTGCATAGCTAGTTCTTCCTATGTTAGATCCCAGACAATTTTTACAATTCTTAAGCACTATTGAGGTAGCAGTTTCTTTTGTGAGCTTTTGCGAAGGGGGGGGAGGGTTCCCTCTTCATGGGGATACTTCCACACACCCCTCACAACTCCAAGAACACTGTAGGTTCTCAACTGTCAATGTATTCTTCTGTTTCTCCTCTTTTCCAAGACTCTTTAAAGTTACCACTTTCCTCATATCATATCTGTGTTAGCTCTAAATGTTTCCTCCTCCTTTCACTTGCTTCCAGCCCCATAATACTGGGCTTACTGCATCTGAGTGGCAGGATAACTTCCTGGGGAAAGCCTCCAGGCTCTCTCTTAGATAATCCTATCAGGTGAGGCTTAGGCAGAACTTCTAGTTGCTCTCTTTCTTTTAAGAGGAATCTGTTCAGGTCTCAGATCTAAGATGGGACGGTATCCTTCTGTCTTTTTTGGCTTCGGGAACCACAGGCAGAAATTTCCTTCTAAAGTAACTCCTATTGCAGAGACACCCATGAAATAGATGTTGGAGAGCCATTTGAAGGTATTTTGAAAAAATCTGTACCCCTAAAGAACAATCTTGAGAACCCAGCTGTCGGAGATCATTAGGGGGCCTCCGGATGGCAAAGTAGGTAACCCTCCCTCCTACTGGCAGGGCATCTGTCTGGGGCACCGGAAGATGGTCTCTTGAAGCCAATCAAAAGTCTACCCCTGGTTTTGGCTGCGGAGCCGGCAGGGTCTTCACTGGTCTCTGCTGTCTAGAATGGGTGCAAGAGGCCCGTTTAGGTTGGAAGCAGTGGGGCGGAGGAGGATATAAATACCTATGACAGTAATAGACCCGTCTATGCCCACTGCTCTGAAATGTCCTAGGAAGAGGAGGCCAGGACTCAACTGGGTCTGGAGAGCATTTTCAGATTGTTACTTTACTGCTTAATCAATTGCAAGTCCAAGGCACGAAGCAATGAGAGCCTCCGGACACCAACACTCATGGGAGAAGTTCTTGACGTATCAAAAAGATCATAGGTTGCTCAGACCATGTACTTTCCGCAGTCCTTCCCTCTACCCAACAGAGAACGGAAACCCGCAACTTTCGCTGGAAGAAGAAAGTTGGTGTATTCCTCTATGCTATACATGGTATTCTGCAAGTGCATACTCAAGTGCTGCTAGAAGGACCACAGGGGAAGCGAGTCTGGCGTTCTGATAAAGTGTAGTTACTCACCTGTAACAGGTGATCTCTGGGAACAGCAGGAATTTAGTCTTCACATAAGTGTGACGTCGGTACCAATGGAGCCCACGCGGGATGCTCCCCAGCGTCCAACAGGAAAGCTTTTGGGAGCATCCCACTGCACCTGCTTAGCTGCCTTTCCGCCTTTCCAGCTCTCCCTCCTCAGTTAAGTTTGTAGCATAGATAAAAGGAGAGAAAGAGAAAAAAGAGAAACCCTGCAACTCCAAGGGGTGGAGGGTGGGTTGTGAAGACTAAATTCCTGCTGTTCCCGGAGATCACCTGTTACAGGTGAGTAACTACGCTATCTCCAGGAACGAGCAGGAATGTAGTCTTCAAATATGGGATTCCCTAGCTGGAAGATGCCAGAGAGATGACCTCAGAATCAGTTGTGTTTGTCCCAGGTATGCCTAAAGAGGTCATGCATCCTCCATGGATGTCTGGTATCGAAATCCGGGACGGAGGGTAGGAGTTGCTCTAAGTCTGAAAGAGATGCTGGAGAAAAGCCTGGCCAAACATGGCATCCCTGAAGGAGTCCTTGTCTAGACAGTAGTGAGCAGCAAAAGTATGGACCGAAGACCAAGTTGCTGCTTTGCAGATCTCTTCAATAGCTACAGATCGCAGATTTGCCATCAAGGTAGCCATGGCTCGAACTTTATGGGCAGTGATATGACCCTCAAGGGAGAGTCCTGCCTTTTCATAAGCAAAGGTTTGCAGTCAGCTATCCACTTGGAGAGAGTACAATTGGAGACTGGCAACCGAAGCTGACTAGAGTTGAAGGAGATGAACAGATGAGAAGCTTTCCGGTGCTCTCGAGTCCTTTGAAGATAAAAAGCTAAGGCACATTTACAATCCAGAGTGTGGAGGGTTGCTTCTGCCCTAGATGAGTGTGGTCTAGGGAAAAAAACAGGGAGGTAGACCGACTGGTTCAAATGGAAGGGCAAGACCACCTTCGGCATGAAGTGAGGATGAGTCCTAAGGTCTACCTTATCATGGTGGAACCATGTGTAAGGTGGGTCAGCCACTAAGGCCTGGAGCTCACTAATGTGCCTTGCTGAAGTAAGGGCAATGAAGAAGATGACCTTCCATGTGAGAAACGCAAGTGCCATAGTGGCTAATGGTTCAAAGGGCGGCTTGAGAAGCTGTCCTAGAACAACATTGAGGTCCCATATCACTGGTGGTGACTTAATAGGAGGCTTGGTTAATAGAAGATCCCTCATAAAGCATGCTATGAGTGGTTGAGAGGAAATGGGTTGGCCATCTAAGGGTATGTAAGAGGCTGCAATTGCATTTAGGTGTACTCTTACCGAATTGGTTTTGAGTCCAGATAAGTGGAGGAGATACTCAAGCAGCGCCTCCACCGGAGCTGAGAAGGGATTAAGATTCTTCTGAGAACACCAGAAAGAAAACCTACGCCACTTGAAAATGTGGGAACGTCTGGTGGGTGGCTTTCTAGAAGCCAAGAGTATGTCCTTAACCTCCTGGGGAAGGTTAATACCTTGGAAGGTTATGCCTTCAGCAGCCATGCTGTGAGATGGAGAGACTGTGGATTGGGATGAAGCAGCATCCACCCCCCCTCCTAAAGGAGGAGATCTGGAGCAGACCCCTGATCTATGGGTTGAGCCTGAGACAGAAGTAGAAGGAGAGGGTACCACAGTTGACATGGCCAGCATGGGGCTATGAGTATCATGAAGCCCCTGTCCGTCTGGAGTTTGAAAAGAATCTTGGGAATTAGGGGAATGGGAGCGAAGGCATATAGGAAGCCGTGTCCCCAGCGGAGGTGAAAAGCACCCATTTGTTGGCTGTCCAGCGCAGGAGTCCTGGTACAGAAGCGAGGGAGCTTGGCATTCAAAGGACTTGCAAAAAGGTCTATCTCTGGAGTCCCCTAGATCTGAAAGATGTAGGATACTGTGTCTACGTGAAGAGACCACTCGTGGGGGAGAAGGATTTGACTTAGTCTGTCCGCTAAAACATTGTGTTTGCCCAGGAGATACACCCGCTTGGAGGTGAATGCAATGATGTATGGCAAAGGACCAGAGATGCAGAGCCTCGCTGCAGAGGGTCCAAGAACTTGCTCCACCTTGCTTGTTCACGTAGAACATGGCTACTTGATTGTCGGTTTGGACTAGGACTCTGCAGCAACGAAAATGGTCCTGGAACACTTTGAGAGCATTGAGAATAGCTCTGAGCTCCAGCAGATTTATATGCAGTTGTGACTCCTGCTGAGACCAGAATCCTTGAGTGAAGAGAGACCCCATATGGACTCAGCAGCAAAGAAAGGCTTTTCAAGGATTCAACCTCCACCGGTAGCCCAACGGAGGGCAGGAGGGCAGGAGTTGCCTAAACCTCAAAGAGATTCCGGAGAACTGCTTGGCCAAAAGCACTCTCCCTACGGGACTCCCTCTACAGACAGTAATGGGCCGCAAATGTCTGGCTTGAAGACCAAGCTGCAGCCCTGCAGATGTCTACCAAGGGAACAGAGCGGAGATGAGCCACTGAGGCAGCCATTGCCCTGACACGGTGGGCCGTGACCCGACCCTGCAAAGGAAGGTCAGCTGCCTTGTAAGCCCAGGTGATACAGTCAGCCCCCAGATGGACAAGGTACGCTTGGACACAGCCAACCCCAAGTTATCAGGGTCAAAGGATACAAAGAGCTGAGTAGCCCTCCTATGCCCCTGCATACGGTCAAGGTAGAAGGATAAGGCCCTCCTACAGTACAGGGTATGCAGGACTGCTTCAGCCTGGCTTGCATGAGGCCTAGGGAAGAATGTTGGAAGAACCACTTCCTGATTGGGGTGGAAAGAGGAGACAACCTTTGGGAGGAAATTTGGATGAGTCCTGAGGACTACCCTGTTCCTATAAATCCTGGTGTAAGGCCTATCACAGACCAGGGTCTGAAGCTCACTCACTCGCCTAGCCGAGGTAAAGGCTATCAGGAAGAGTGTCTTCTAGGATAGGAAGCATAGTGGACAAGTAGCCATTGGCTCAAAAGGTGGGCGAGTCAGTTGCTGCAAGACCACATTCAACTCCCACTCAGGGGCAGGAGGATGGATTGGAGGCTTGAGCAAAAGCAAGCCCCTGAGAAAGCGGGACACCAAGGGGTGACCTGACAGAGAATGTCCCTCCACCAGTGAGTGGTGAGCTGCTAGAGCTGAGAGGTGGACCCAAACAGAATTGGACTTAAGTCCCTGATTTGATAAGTGCAGTAAGTACTGAAGCACTACTAGCACAGTACAGGAGAAAGGATCCTCTGTACGTAGCTGTCACCACACAGAAAACCTTTTCCATTTGAGAGCATAGGTTTTCCTAGTGGACTGTTTCCTACAGGCTAGGACAACCTCCTCAACTTCCTGAGGTAGGCCCCAGGGAGCCAAAACTACCCTTTCAGCCTCCAGGCCATCAAATTGAGAGCTTTGAGATTAAGGTGCAGAAGGGAACCCTGATCCTCTGAGAGAAGGTCGGGTTGCAACCCCAGAGGCAGTGGAGGATCCACCGCCAGTTGAAGCAGAAGAGGAAACCAAGGCTGTCTTGGCCACCTGGGAGCCACCAGCAGGACCGAGGACTTGTCCTGAAGAAATTTGAAGAGAGTTCGGGCCACCAAGGGCGTGGGAGGAAACGCATACAGGAGGCCCTGAGACCATGGAATCAGAAAAGCATCTGCTGCTATTCTCAGAGGATGCGGTTGCCTGGAGCAGAACTTTGGCAGTTGCTTGTTCATTGGGCTGGCAAAAAGATCTACCAAAGGGAGACCCCATTTTAGGAAGATCTTCTGAACTACTGAAGGATGCAGCTGCCACTCGTGGGGCTGCAGAATTCTGCTTAATCTGTCGGCCAGGTAGTTGTCCTGGCCTGGAAGATACACAGCCTTCAGGAGCATGTTGTGCTTGAGGGCAAATGAACAAAGGTCCTGAGCCTCCCGACAAAGGATTCTGGACCCAGTCCCGCCCTGTTTGTTCACATAAAACATGGCTACTTGGTTGTCTGTCTGAACCAGGACAGATTGATGAGCCAGGGTGGGAGAGAAAGCTTTGAGTGCTAATCGAATAGCTCTGAGTTCGAGGAGATTGATCTGCTGTGCAGCTTCCCAAGGAGACCACAGGCCCTGGGTGCACTTGCCTAGACAATGAGCTCCCCAGCCCTGCAGGGAAGCGTCTGTGGTCAGTACCACCGTGTACCCAGGAATCTGAAAAGGCACCCCCTTCAGTAGATTGGGTGGGTGCAGCCACCAGTTGAGGGAGTTCAGAAATTGTCTGGACACCCTTATCCTGTCTCTGAGGCTGCCTGTGGCCTGTGACCACTGAGTCCGAAGGCACCACTGTGCAGGCCTCATATGGAGCCTGGCATCGGGGGTCACATGCACTGTCGAAGCCATGTGGCCAAGCAGCCTCAGGAAGACCTCAGGCGGAGACCAGTGACCTGCTGAGAAACTGATTTGCCAAGGCTATCAACCTTTGGGCCCTGTCTTCTGGCAAGAAAGCCTTTGCCAGCAGAGAGTCCAGCCTTGCTCCTATGAACTCCAAGTTCTGGGAGGGGAGCAAAGTGGACTTTGCGAAGTTTAAGACAAACCCCAGGCTTTGAAGAAGAGCAATAGTTCTGAGGGTGGCTTGTCTGGCCTCCTGGCACGTCTGACCCCTGATGAGCCAGTCGTCCAGATAGGGGAAGACAAAGATAGCGTAGTTACTCACCTGTAACAGGTGTTCTCCAGGAGCAGCAGGAATCAGTCCTCACTTATGGGGTGACGTCGGCGCCGACGGAGCCCTCGCGGAGCAATTTTCCCCAGCTTTCAAAGAAAGCCTTTGGGAATTGCAGCGCGCATGCGCGGTCCTCTTCCCGCCCAAGGGTGCCATCTTAGCCAGTCAGATGACATAGCTAAAAAAGACAGCATAAAAATTTGCAAAAAGAACATAAGCAGACGATTGCAACTCCAAGGGGAGGAGGGAGGGTAGTGAGGACTGATTCCTGCTGCTCCTGGAGAACACCTGTTACAGGTGAGTAACTACGCTTTCTCCAGGACCAAGCAGGAAGTCAGTCCTCACTTATGGGACTCCCAAGCTCAAGGCTACCGGAGACCCTAAGCACAAAAATGAGCTCCCTCTAGCTCAGCAGCACAGAAGGAAAGAATCTTCGCTGAATTATCACCCACCGGTAGCCCACATCCGGGATGGAGGGTAGGAGTTGCTCAGACCTCAAAGAGATTACGGAGGACTGCCTGTCCGAAAGCACTGTCCCTGCGGGACTCCCTCTCGAGACAGTAATGGACCGCAAAAGTCTGGCTCGAAGACCAAGTAGCGGCCCGGCAGATGTCTGCCAGCGGAACAGAGCGGAGGTAAGCCACTGACGTAGCCTTTGCCCGAACGCAATGAGCCGTGACTCGACTTTCTAAGGAGAGTCCGGCTGCCCCATAAGCCCAAGAGACACAGTCCGCAACCCAGATGGACAGAGTACGCTTGGAGACCGGGAGCCCCAATTTATTGGGGTCAAAAGACACAAAAAGCTGAGCAGCTTTACGGTGCTCCCGCGTACGGTCAAGGTAGAAGTTCAAAGCCCTTCTACAGTCCAGGGTATGGAGGACCGTTTCAGCTCGGCTGGAGTGTGGTCTGGGAAAGAAGGTTGGAAGTACCACCTCCTGATTGATGTGAAAAGGGGAGACCACTTTTGGAAGAAACTTTGGGAGAGTCCGTAGGACTACCCTATTTTTGTAGAACCGAGTGTAAGGGGGATCAGACACGAGGGCCTGCAATTCACTTACGCGTCTAGCGGAAGTGAGGGCTATCAAGAACAGTGTTTTCCAAGACAGAAAATGGAGAGAACAGGTAACCATAGGTTCAAAAGGCGGACAGGTGATCCGCTGCAAAACCACATTCAGGTCCCAGTCAGGCGCTGGCGGGCGCAGAGGTGGTTTAAGTAGAAGGAGACCTCGGAGAAACCTCGCTACGAGAGGGTCGCTGGAGAGAGGTCTACCGTCCACCGGTACATGATGTGCCGAAAGAGCACTGAGGTGAACTTTGACGGAGTTGGACTTAAGTCCCAGATTAGAGAGGTGTAGCAAGTACTGCAAGATCACCGACACCGGGCAGGAGAAGGGATCCTGAGACTGTTGGGTACACCAGACGGCAAAGCGACGCCATTTAAGGGCGTAGCATTTGCGGGTAGAAGGCCGTCGCGAAGCCAAGACGACCTCCTCCACCTCTGCCGGCAGCAGAAGGGGAGCAAGGACTACCCTCTCAGCAGCCAGGCCATGAGGTTGAGAGACCTGAGGTTGGGGTGTAGTAGAGACCCCTGATCCTGAGTGAGGAGATCCGGTTGTACCCCCAGAGGGAATGGATCCTCCACCGCTAATTGCAGTAGGAGCGGAAACCACGGCTGTCTGGGCCAGCGA
Source organism: Ichthyophis bannanicus (assembly GCA_033557465.1). Taxonomy (NCBI): domain Eukaryota; kingdom Metazoa; phylum Chordata; class Amphibia; order Gymnophiona; family Ichthyophiidae; genus Ichthyophis; species Ichthyophis bannanicus. The sequence continues at coordinate 171,027,500 of CM066035.1, read as the reverse complement.
GGGGCCACCAGGATCATGAAGGCTTTGTCTCGGAGAACCTTGAAAAGAGTCCGAGAGACTAGCGGGATGGGAGGGAAAGCGTACAGAAGGCTCCCCGACCATGAAATTAGAAAAGCGTCCGCCGCAACCCGAAGGGGGTGTGGCTGACGAGAGCAGAAGCGAGGAAGCTGCCGGTTGTGAGGACTGGCAAAGAGATCCACCGTGGGGAGGCCCCACTTTAGGAAGAGCTTCTGAACTACCAAGGGATCCAGACGCCACTCGTGCGGCTGGAGGATCCTGCTGAGTTTGTCCGCCAGGCAATTTTCTTGGCCCGGGAGATAAACTGCCTTGAGGAGAATGCCGTGACCGACGGCCCAAGAGCAGAGCTTCTGTGCCTCCCGGCAGAGGAGGAAGGAGCCCGTGCCCCCCTGCTTGTTCACGTAGAACATGGCAACTTGATTGTCCGTCTGGACAAGGACAGACTGGTGGGAAGTCAGGTGGGAGAAGGCCTTGAGAGCCAGGCGGATCGCCCTGAGCTCCAGGAAGTTGATCTGCTGAGCAGACTCCCACGTGGTCCAGAGGCCCTGAGTACGTGCCCCTTGGCAATGTGCTTCCCAGCCCAGGAGGGATGCATCCGTGGTCAGCACCCGGGTCGGCTGAGGTGACTGGAAAGGCATACCGAATATCAGGTTCGGCTGCCGAAGCCACCACCGGAGAGACGAGATCAGCGGCTCGGAGACGCGCACTAGGTCTGCTAGGCCGCCTGTGGCTTGTCGCCACTGCTGGCGGAGACACCATTGAGCAGGCCGCATATTCAGGCGGGCATTGGGGGTCACATGGACGGTGGAAGCCATATGGCCGAGTAGTCTCAGGAAGCGCCTGGCGGAGACCAGAGGCTGGTTGCGAAAACGGCCGGCTAGGTCCATGAGCCGTTGAGCCCTGTCGAGCGGTAGGTACGCTCATGCCTGAGGAGTGTGTAGCCTTGCGCCGATGAACTCGAGATCCTGTGAGGGGAGCAAAGTGGACTTTGCGAAATTTATAACAAAGCCCAAGTACTGCAGAAGAGTCACCGTGCGGTGCGTGGCGCTGGAGACCTCCGGAGCGGACGCCGCTCTGATGAGCCAGTCGTCGAGGTATGGAAAGACATAGAGGCCGTGAAGCCGGAGATGGGCCGCCACCACCGCGAGACATTTTGTGAAGACTCGCGGTGCGGAGGACAGGCCAAAGGGCAGTACTCTGTACTGGTAATGATTTCCTGCCACCACAAACCTTAGGTATTGGCGGTGGCTTGGGTGGATGAGGATGTGCGTGTAGGCATCCTTTAGATCCAAGGAGCATAGCCAATCTCCCTGCTGGAGGTAGGGCAGAAGGATTCCAAGGGTAAGCATTTTGAACTTCTCCCGCACAAGGAACTTGTTGAGGTTGCGCAAGTCCAGGATGGGTCTGAGGCCCCCTGTTCTCTTTGGTATTAGAAAATACCTGGAATAAAAGCCTTGACCTCTCAGGTGGTGTGGCACCGGTTCCACCGCCTGTTCCTGCAGAAGACCTGCTAACTCCTGAAGGAGTAATTCCCTGTGCAGAGGGGGTCGCGGAGGTTCTCCCGGAAAATAGGAGGGAGGGACCTGGTGGAAGTGGAGAAGATAGCCTTCTCGCACGACCTGAAGCACCCAGGCATCTGCGGTGATGCTGGACCACCTGTGGGCGAAGTGAACCAGCTGGCCTCCGGTGCTGGGAGGAACCAGCGGGGGGGGAGAGGCTATGCTTAGTGAGTCAAAAAACCCCACCCTGCGGAGCAGGGGCTGGTGGTGCAGGCTTGGGGGCTTGCTGCCTACGGGACCCGTTACCCCGTCCCTTGGCCTGCTGGCCCTGTTGGGGAGCTGCAGGGGCCTGATAATGGGGGTATTGTTTGTAGGCAGCCGCCTTCCTCGGGTAAAAGGACTTTTTCCCCGAGCCCTTCTTTTTCTGGGAAGGGGCGGAGGTCTTCCTAGAAAGCCTGGTCCTGGTGAGAGTCTCAGTCTCAATTTGTGCAGCCTTTTCCGCCATGGGCTTGCCAAAGAGGTTTTCACCTCGGCAGGGGACATCGACCAACTTGTCCTGCACCCAGGGCTCAAGGTCTGACGACTGAAGCCAAGCCTGTCGGAGGGCACCGATGCCGGCTGCGGCTACTCGAGCCGATGCTTCAAAGCCATCATAGGCTGCTCGGGACATGAACTTAGAGCATTCCCGAATGCCAGTGGACAAGGCCAGGAACCTCCGCAAGGGTTCCTCGGACAAACCAGCGGAGAATCCGGCTAGCTCTTTAGCCAGATCTCGGAGATACATGCCCATGTATAGCTGGTAAGTCTGGACACGACATGCGAGCATAGAGCCCTGGAAACACTTCTTACCAAGGCCATCCAGGTTATGGGCCTCCCTGCCAGGAGGCACCGAGGAGTGCATCTTCTGGCTCTTAAGACGATGCATGGCCGATTCCACTACCATGGAATGGTGTGGTAGCTGTGCCTTTTGAAAGCCAGGGCTCTTGCGGACTCGATAGATAGAATCGACCCGCTTGCTCAGGACCGGCGAGGAGGCCGGACTCTCCCACATGCGGAAGAGTAGTCGTTCCAGCATAGGAGGAACCGGCACAGTAAAGTGTTCCCTTGCGGGAGAGTCATACTGGAGGGCGTCGAGCTCTTCGGCTCGAGGCTCCTCCTCGGGGTCCGCAGGGAAGGCCAAAGCCTTGGCCATATCCCTGACGAAGTCCGAGAACCGGGCATCCTCCGGGGGGGACTGCTTCCGAGGCTCGGACTCCGGTGAGTCCGAGGGGACACACCGAGTCTGGAAAGAATCAGGCGACTCTTCCTCTTCAGACTCCCAGACCGACTCCGACGAGGACTCGGTGGGGTCGGCCCGGGCAGGGCGCGGCGCCTGCCGCCCCGACGCCGAGGGAGTCGGCGTCGGCGACCTCGGTCCCGAACGGGAGGCCGAGGGTGACCTCGACCGAGGATTGACTCGAGTTCGCATAGACTCGAGGATCGGCTCGGTCTCCGGGGTCGACTTGGACGTCGACGTCCCGGCGGTCGGGGCAGCGGCGCCAGCGAGGCCAGCGAGCAGTGCCCACTGCTGGTCCATGAAGGCAGACAGTCTGCTCTCCAAGGCCGTCAACCTGAGTCCGAGCTCAGGTGACCCAGCAGCCCCCGACTCGGGCCCCGACGGCGGCTGTCGCGGAGGCGAGTCCAGAAGGACCACAGGACTTACCCGAGCAGGCATCTCCGACTCCAGGCGAGGTCGCTTCGTGAGGTGCTCCTTCTCCAAGGACCCGGGGCGGCTGTCGGGGCTATGCGACCTGGCCCTCGCGGAACCAGGAGCGTCCACCGACGCCGCCCTCGCGGGTTTCACCTTCCGACGATGGTCCCCGGAGGGAGAACCCCTGTCGGAGGAACTCCGGCGACGGTCCGAGCTGGAGCCTTTGGACGCGGAGGCCTCCGACGAGGTCCGGGTACGGCTGGGGTCAGCGAAGATCCTATCACGCTGATGCCGCCGACTTCTCAACGCTTTGGAGGACATTTTGCCGCAGGGCCCACAGATCAGTTCCTCATGATCTGGGCCCAGGCAGCGGAGGCAAAAGTCGTGTGTGTCAGTTAGTGACATATTTCGGTCACACTGACCACACCGCTTAAAACCACTGGCAGCCATCGGGGGAAAAAGGGCCCCTGCGAGGTCAAAGGACCGGGCTGCCAGGGAAAAAACGAAAACGAAAGCTGACTAAGTCAGAAAAACCGAAAAAAAGGAAGAGGACTCGTGACCGGCGTCGCGAGTCCGGGCGGGAAAAAGACCGGCGTCGAACCGAAGGAAAAAGAATAAAATAATGAAGAAATATCGACTTTTTCGCGGGGACAAGACGGGGACGTCTGTAGGGCTCCGCGGAAAAAAGAAGACTGGCTAAGATGGCACCCTTGGGCGGGAAGAGGACCGCGCATGCGCGCTGCAATTCCCAAAGGCTTTCTTTGAAAGCTGGGGAAAATTGCTCCGCGAGGGCTCCGTCGGCGCCGACGTCACCCCATAAGTGAGGACTGACTTCCTGCTTGGTCCTGGAGAATCCCTGATTTCTCAGGTAGGCCGCCACCACTGCCAGGCATTTGGTAAAGACCCTGGGAGCGGAGGTGAGGCCAAAAGGCAGCACTCTGTACTGATAATGGTTTCCTCCCACAATGAACCTGAGGTACTTTCTGTGGTCTGGATGAATGAGGATGTGAGTGTACGCATCCTTTAGATCTAAGGAGCATAGCCAATCTCCCTGCTGGAGGTAGGGCAGAAGTGTTCCAAGAGTAAGCATCTTGAACTTTTCTTTCTCTAGGAACTTGTTGAGGTTCCTGAAGTCCAGAATGGGTCGAAGGCCACCGGTTCTTTTGGGCACCAGGAAATACCTGGAGTAGAATCCGTGACCTTGCAAGTGGGGAGGCACAGGCTCCACCGCCCTGTCCACCAACAGACCTTGAAGCTCTTGAAGGAGAAGGTCTGTGTGCAGGGGAGGCCTTGGAGGCTCCCCTGGAAAGTAAGGAGGCGGCAGTTGGTGAAAATGCAGTGCATAGCCCCTGTGGACTATGTCCAACACTCAACGGTCCCCGGTGATGAGGGGCCACTGGTGGGCAAAGAGGGCGAGGCGACCTCCTGTGCAGGGTTGGGAGAGCATGGATGGAGAGGCTACGCTCAAGGAGTCAAAAACCCCCACCCTGCTGAGTGGGAGCAGGGGCCGGAGGCTTGGGGGTCCTCTGCCTACGGGGCCCATTACCCTGCCCCTTGGCTTGCTGACCCTGGGGTGCTGCTTGGGCAGCCTGATATTGAGGGTACTGTTTGTAGACAGTGCCCTTCCTCGGGTAAAAGGGCTTTTTACCCGAGCCCTTCTTTTTATGAGAAGGGGCAGAGGTCTTCCTAGACAGCCTTGTCCGTGTAAGGTGCTCTGTTTCGAGCTGAGCGGACTTCTCGGTCATGGGCTTGCCAAAAAGGTTTTCACCTCGGCAAGGGACATTGACCAACTTGTCCTGAACCCATGGCACGAGGTCCGATGACTGCAGCTATGCCTGGCGTCGAGCCGCGATGCTGGCTGCCGCAACTCGGGCCGAATCCTCGAAGCCATCGTAGGCGGCGCGGGACATGAACTTCGAGCAGTCCCGAATCCCCGAGGACAAGGACTTAAATCTCTGCAAGGGTTCCCCGGAGAGTCAAGCAGAGAACCCGGCCAACTCCTTGGCCAGGTCCCGCAAGTACATGCCCATGTACAGCTGGTAAGACTGGACACGGCAAGCAAGCATCGAGCCCTGGAAGCACTTTCTATCGACGCCATCGAGGTTTCGGGACTCCCTGCCGGGGGGCACCGCGGAGTGCATCTTCTGGCTCTTCAGACAATGCATGGCCGATTCCACAACCATGGAATGGTGTGGTAGCTGTGCCTTTTGAAAGCCAGGGCTCTTTCTGAGTCGACAGATCGAGTCGACTCGCTTGCTTAAAACCGGCGCCAAGGCCGGTGCCTCCCACATACGGAAGAGGAGCCGTTCCAGCATCGGAGGAACCGGGACAGTAAAGGCCTCCTTCGGAGGAAAGTCATACTGCAGCGCCTCGAGCTCTTCAGCTCGAGGCTCCTCCTCGGGGTCCGTCGGAATAGCCAAGGCAGTGGCCATATCCCGGACGAACTACGAGAACCGAGTATCCTCCGGAGGAGATCTACTCCGGGGCTCAGACTGCGGTGAGTCCGACGGGACGCACCGAGTCTTGAACGTATCGGGAGACTCCTCGTCCTCCGTCTGCCAGGCGGACTCGGCCAAGCAGGAGTCTGGGTCCGACCCCGCGGGGCCCTGGAGCATCCGCCCCGACGCCGGAGGCACCAGCGTCGACGCCCTCGGTCCCGAACGGGAGGTCGAGGGAGACCGCGACCGAGGTCGACTTCGAGCCATGATGGACTCGAGTATCGGCTCGGTCTCCGGGGTCGACTTCGAAGTCGATGTCCCGGTGGTCGGGGCAGATGCACCAGACAGGCTGGCCATCAGTGCCCGCTGCTGCTCCATGAAGGCAGACAGTCTGCCCTCCAAGGCTGTCATCCTAAGACTCAGCTCGGGAGACGCAGCAGCCACTGACTCGGGCCCCGGTGGTGCCGGGCCCGACGTCGGCTCTCTGGGAGGAGAGTCCTCGAGGACCACAGGGCTTACGTGTCCAGCAGACTCCGGCTCCACGCGAGAAACTTTGGCAGGCTTCTCTTGTTCCACGGGCCCAGGGCGACGTTCGGGGGTCATAGACCTGGCCCTCAAGGAGCCAGGGACCTCCTCCGACGACGCCCTCGCAAGCCGCTTTTCTTCCGCTTGCGTTCCCGGTCGGGGGACCCCCTGTCCGAGGAGCTTCGACGGCGTTCGGGATCGGAATCCCGAGATGACGAGGTCCGGGCCCGGCCGGAGACTGAGTCCGAGAAAAGCCTTTCTTTCTGCTGCTGGTGACTTCGGAGTGCCTTGGAAGACATCTTCCCACATGGTCCACACGATTTAGGGTCGTGATCAGGACCGAGGCACCAAAGGCAGCAGTCGTGTGTGTCGGTGAGAGACATTAACTTCTTACACCGATCACACTTCTTGAAACCGCTGGAAGCCATCGGGGGAAAAAGAGTCCCCGCGAGGTGAAAGGACCGGCCTTCCAGGGAAAAAAGGACGCGAACGCCAGCCACGAAGGGCAAAAACCGAAAAAGAAGAATCGGGCTCGATACCAGCATACCGAACCCGGCGGGAGGGGAACCGGCATCGAACCGTGAGAAAAAACAGCGAGAATCGCCAAAAATAAATCAACTTTTATCCAGGATGACAGGACACACGTCCGGTGGGCTTCTCGGAAAAAAAGAGACTGAGGTAAGATGGCACCTTTAGGCGGGAAGGGAACCGAGCATGCGTGCCTGCATTCCCAAAGGCTTTCATAGAAAGCTGGGGAAATGCTCTGCTGGGGCTTCATCGGCACCGATGACACCCATATGTGAGGACCGACTTCCTGCTTGGTCCTGGAGAAGTTTTATATTATTCCCTAGGTGTATTCCCAAGTACCTATATGCACTCTTCACCCACTTAAAAGGGAACTTGTCTTGGGCCTCTGCTCAAGGTTTCCCGGAAGGTTGAAGCCTAACACCTCAGTTTTTGTTAAGTTTATTTTATACCCCAAAATCTCACTAATATTTCCCAATTTCCCTCATTAGCACTGGTAATGAAATTAATGGTTCACTCAATGTTAAGATTACATCATACAGGGGGGCGGAGCCTGATGTCCAGCGGGTAGGACGCTTTGCGTTGAAGCTCCCGAGAGGCCTACTTAGAATCCTGACTTAATACCTATACAAATTTACTATTTCGCTCCGAGCTGACCGGGGCACCTCGGGGGGAATGGCGGCCCATAAACCAGTGCGCTTGGACTTCGGGTCTCCTTCTTCTTCTCACGGAAAACGCTCCAAAACAGAGGTGTCCTCCCCACAGAAGATGGTTCCATTTCGTGAAAACCCCGAGATGCACCTGGAGATTTTGGAGGAAATACGCGGCGTGAAGGAATTGGTGCAGTCCAATGGAGAAGCGCTTCGAGCCATGCGAGAAGACTTTGGAGTGCTCCAGGACCGACTTGAAAGTCTTTCATTACGGCAGGACAACATGGCGGGGGTCCTCGACTCGCACGAGGTGCGCTTGGGCAAACTGGACGAGGCTGAGCGCCAGATACAGAATCTTCAAAAGGAGTTAGAAGATAGCAATAATCGAGCCCGTCGCAACAATGTGAGGCTACTCGGAATGCCGGAGGGGGTGGAAGCAGGAGATATAAGAGAATTCTTGCTCAAAACTCTTCCCTCCTTGCTGAAGATTACTTTTCACAGAGAACTGGAAATCGATCGAGCACACCGTGTTCCTGCCCACATGGCGCTCAACCGCACGACCCCCCGGCCTATTGTCTTTAGCTTGCTACGATATCAACAAGTGGAACAAATTTTACATGCTGCCCGAGCGAATCATCATTTGGAATTTGAAGGTCGTAAGGTCTCCTTCTTTCCTGATTTGGCAAAGCCTACCGTTGACCGGCGGAAGAAACTCCTTGCTTTTCGCCCTCGACTTCAACAGCTACAGGCTCGCTTTGGCCTGTTGTATCCAGCGAAGCTCCGAGTGACTCTCCACAACCAAACCAGGACGTTCGAAGATCCTGATCTACTATCAACATTTTTAGACTCCAAAGAAGCAGAGCAGATGCGCTAATCCCAACTCTTGGACTCTTATTTGCCGGCTCTATCCGCCATTTTGAAGGGCCCGATGCGGCGGTCATAGCCAAGCACAGAAGTAGCCTGGACTTTCTTTCTTTCTCTATATGACTTTTGATTTTTGGTCTCCTATCCCTTCATGATGTGTGCCTCGGTCGGATTCGGAGCACGCACAGTCCTACAGGTTATGTGTTTTTTCAATTTCGGCCTTCTCGGGGGTTTCTCCCCGCAGACACATGGTCGCCAGTAATTTTGGGGTTTTGCTTCTCCTCTACCGTACTGCGGTTTTCTTTGTTAATGTGGGGCGCTTCATTGTATTATATTAGTTTATTTTTCCTATGTCATGTGTACAGCCAGATACAGTCAGCTTGAGGGACATAGTGAAATTATGTGTGCTGTCATGCTCAGACTTTTTAACTTTTCTGAATGGCCTTATGTAAAATCTTCTCATTCACCGTCAAAGGCATTAATGGTCCACTCAAAGGAAAGAAAATCCTTAGCTATCTTAGCCATGAGCATGTTGATTTAGTGTTTCTTCAGGAAACGCATTTAAACTCTGCTGAAACACTGAAACTCAATGCTAAGCCTCACATGGTAGCTGCCTATTCTCCCACCGTTTTCAAGTGGTACGGGATAGCCACTCTGGTTAAGAAGTCTTAGCACGCTACTGTACCTGATATTAGCGCTGACAAGGAGGGTAGATGGGCCCGTGTACACCTTGAGGTTGGAGATAGTGAATTCACGTGTATTTGCATTATGCCCCGAATGTGGACAACCCTGCTTACTATGCAAGTATTGCGCAGTTGGCCTTGGCCTCTGCCAATGCCCCATTAATACTTGGTGGCGATTTTACTCAAGTGTTCCCTCAATCTTTTCTTCTCAAACAAGGTGCTCGTTGGTTGAAAGATCCAGTACCGAGTAGACCTGTGTGGCTAGATATAGAAGCGGGCCTTTGCAAACCGATTCCTCTTACCTTTCTCCCTGGTATGACTCTCCCATCAGACTCCCACTATCCACCAATGCTTTTAGACACTTTAGGTGCCTTTATTACTCTTATGCAATCTTTAGACTCCCGACTCTGGTCAGTGCAACTTCAGCATCGCCTTCGGTGCACTAGAGTACTCCCGCCATCGGCATTCTCTACATAAGGTTGATTGGAGACTTCCGATCTCTCGGTAGTTCACCGGGTGTAGCATCCAACTTTACTAAACCTTCTGTAATGCTATAACCAGAGATACCCCCATAGCGCAGAAAGTATGGGAGAGAGAATTGCATGTGACTTTGACCTCGGAGCAATAGAGCCTTCTCTGGAGTAGAGGGACACGGGTTCCCAATCCGCCTCACTCATTCAGACCCTCTTCTTTCTAGCCCACCGGTGTTTTTACACTTCTCACAGATTAGACAAATGGAACACTATTCAGGGCAATGGTTGCTGGACACGTCCTGCGGCCATTGGTTCATTGCCTCATGTTATGCATGAATATCCTGCACTACAGTATTACTGGCGTCGGGTCTGGTGTCGTATTTAGTCTATCTAGCACTCTCAGGAGCCCTTTCTTGGAGGATAGTGGGACTTCGTCCAGTTGCGGGGATCCCCTCTCTCCCAAAAATGGCTTATTTCCTTTCGAACTTTATGCTTGGCATTGCTATTTCCCTAATTAAGTAATACTGGAAAATTAGCTCCCATTTGAGCCCCAATGAATGGTGGAATCATGCCTGTCTTTACAGTAAATATGACCAAATACCTCGTCTGTTCGCTTCTTCCGTTCAGACTCCTTCTCATTGGTCTCAATGGAAGATGCTTAATGACTATGTACATTTTGCTAAACGCTCTCATCTGACTGTCTAACTTTGTATATATCTCTGTCCCATGATCATGCTGTATTGTAGATACTCTTTTGATTGTTTGATGTATAATCACTGTTAATTGGAAGCGCTCACATGCTGATATAATCGGGTAGAGAAGAAGCATCGGGGTGGGGGGTAATGGGTTTACTTTTCCTTATTGTATACTTGTTTTGTCTCTTTTGGTGTGTTGTTTCTTTTGTTTGTTGCAAAATGAAAATAAAAGTTTAAAAAAAAAAAAAAGATTACATCATACATAAATAGTGCTATCTTAGAGTCTATTATTCCCATTTGTATTCCCTTAATATATGTTTGTGTCCATATCTTCTCCGCTAGGGGTTCCATCACCAATGAAAATAGTAATGGGGATAACGGGCACCCCTGCCTTGTACCTCTCTCTATTTTAAACCTTTCTGAATAACTTCCGTTAACCCTTACTCTAGCTGCTGGATGTGCATACAATGCACATATCCGCTCCACAAAATTACTCCGACGTCTCAACCAGGGAGACTGCAAGAAGAAAATCTCACGAGCCAAAAAAAAGAAAAAGATACCAGAGCGAAAAATTTACCGCCGAGGCAAGGACTCTCAGGCGTGGAAGGTGATCGCTTCAAGCACTTGATAGTAAGGAGAAAAACAGAGTAAGGGTCAAAAAATCTACTTTTTACCGGGGTGCACAGTCGAGACATCGCAGGTCTCCGTGGAAAAAGACAGACTGAGGCAAAATGGCAGCTTTGAGCAGGAAGGTGACCACACATGCGTGGTGTAGCTCCCAAAAGCTTTCTTTGAAAGTTGGGATCTGTGCGGGCTCCATCGGAACCGACATCACCCATATATGAGGACTGACTTCCTGCTTGTACCCGCAGAAAGTAGCATGGTGTCCTATCCTGAAAACCCTGCATTAGCATGTCAGGGCAGCGACTGGGTGGGACAGAGGCATTCCTGGCACAGAGCAGGTAGCTTGATTCCAGTAGAGTGGATCCAACTAACGCCATCTTACTGGGTGATGTTAGTTGCACCCGCAGCAACTTCGCCTCATTGAAGTGCAGTAACTACAGGGGGGGGGAGATATATCTGCCCACCTACCATTAGCCTGAAGCCCTGCAGTGGTAATGTGGCCCACATACATTAACAGCACAGGGCTTAGGAAACATGCCCCTTAATGTGTGATAATCCTTTAGCTAACAATATTTTATATGGAAATTTATTTTTTATGTAGTCTGTTTATATGAGATTTATGATGTGTTGTGAAGAGCAGAATAATAAAGCAAATAAATAAAATTGATACTATGCAAGTATCTTGAGAAAACATTTACTCTATAATTATGTCAGCCTTGCTAAGAATAAGTACAAGCTGCTTCTTATACTTTAAGTATTAAAGGTAATCTGTTATCTTTACATGCCATTTTCTAAACACTACAAGATTGCAAATTATACTTAATCTTACCAAATTCCAGATTTGGAGTCTGACAAACCAGACTGAATTTCTCTGGACCAGTCATCAAAATGATCTTGTTCATATATTTTGAACTGTTCTAAAAGATCATCTGCACTTCGACGGAAAGACTGAAATCCAGACAGATCAAAGAGAAGAGCTTCTGCAATCTTGATGGTGTCATCCACCTTAAAAGCAAACCTCATTAGTAAAATATTCAATATATGTGTTTCAGACAGTTTCCTCATGATTTAATTTTGCACTATGTTACATACATTTTCACCTTACTAACTAAAATACAAAACAGTCATTCAGCTCCTTGCATAAAATTATCCTCTCCAGGTAGTTAGAAAAGGGTTATATATCATAACTTAATGTTATTGTAAATGAAAACTAATCACTTATCTTAGGCAGAAGAATCTATTTTAAAAATCATATTTTAAAAATACTGTATAAAGGAAGTCTGAACACATGAAACCATATTCTAAAGAAGTCAAGTTCAAATTTTTGCAGTTCTGTTGGAATTAACTACAAGTATCATACTAAAGATACAGAAGAAAGCAGCACTGATTTTTAAAACAAGCTATTTCCAAATTCATAACTGCCTATCATGATCGAAGTGTTCCTTTATAGTAAAACATTTAAAAAAAACATGAAGCAGTTCCACTTAACCAACCTCAGATCCATATTTTAACTTATTACTTACAAAAAAAAGACAAGGAAGATAGACATTCATATACAGCTTCTGATATTTTTGTATTTAAAAAGATGACTTGCCTTCAATTCCAAGTGACGCACCCAAACAATATTATTTACAACTTCTGGAAGGTTCTTGCCTGAAAGCGGTCCTGATATTTCACCAGGAATACCATGGCATCGGCTTTCAAAGTCTAATCGGAAACCTATGTAACATAATTAACTAAGTGATTTACAATTTACATACCAACACAGCACTACTGATAGAATTAATACAATCATCCTCTGCAGAACAATTTTGTTGCATATCTGTTAAAGATTTTGAGCACAACCAAATTTGCTTAGGTAATAGAATGCTTTCTGTAGACAAACAAGTTAGGGGTTTCCTTTTAGCAAGAATAAAATAGCACTGCTTTAATTAACAGGAAAATCAAAACTACAAGTAGCTTAACACACAGAAATAGGAAAGAAGGTACACATTTGGAAGACTAATAGCTCAACATAGTTCACTACTAACTAATTTAAAAGAGTCCAGCACAGTGACATGAAACACGTTTCCAGCAGCACCACTGCACAATTTTTTAGGTAACACATGGCTTAATCAACAGAAAAATATGGTATAGTTCTAGAAGTGCCTGACTTCAGGCTTTACCTTTTATATTATCCAGAAGTCTTGAAAGCAGCGTTTCCCTTTCTAAAATCAATTCTTTCCTTATGCTTGGTCGTTTTACTAGCTCCTTATACTTCTGAAATACCTGCATAAACTTAAAGAACAGAGGTATTACGAGGGAGGAGTGGCCTAGTGGTTGAGGCAAGTTACCTCAGGCCGGAAATTCAAATCCCACTAGAGGACAGCAACCTCGGGCCGGAAGGACTGGGGTTTCTAGTCCCACAGGTGGTCCTTGTGGTCTTGGGCAAGCCACTTAACCCTCCATTGCCCATGCTCCCTGTAAAATAGTTATCTCCAAGTTATAATGCCCTGTTCAATATAATTTCAGTTTGTTCAACGTAAACCACCTTGATATCATGAAAGGCGGTATAAAAGAAATAATAAATAAATAAATAAATTACAGAAAATACATTGTTCAATCCTTCTCCGGCAGAGGGGCATTACACCTCAGAGCGTGGTCCCTTCCTCAACCACTGAAAACTAACACAAGTCACACTGCTAAATACCAGGGCTTAGGCTTTTCCTCTAGTCAGTCTGGAGCACTATCAAGTTGTGGCCATCATTTCCTCTCCTACTGTCTGTTTTCTATTTTTTAACCAGTTCCCAAGTCATAACAGGACACTGCCTCCTATCTCATGATTTTCCAATTTCCTTGTTTATGGGGTACTTTGTCAAAAGCTTTCTGAAAATCCAGATACACTATATCAACTGGCTAACCTTTATCCACATTTGACACTTTCAAAGAAATACCAGATTGGTGAGGCAAGACACCCCTTGGCTAAATCCAAGCTGACTTGCTCCTATTAAAACCATATCTGTGTATTACGTAATTTTGTTCTTTATAAGAGTTTCTACCATTACCCAGTCTGTAGTTTCCCCAGACAACCCAACCATCTTGAACCCTTTTCCAAAATTGGTGTTAAGCTAGCCACCCTCCAATCTTCATATACTGTAAACCATAGGCATTGGAATGGGGTGGGCCACAGTAGTCATGATCCTACCAATATTTTATTAAACACAGCATCAGCAACTAGAGAGTTTGGGGGTGGGAAGTTGATTTATTTGGCCCCTCCAACCAAAAAGATGTTTTGCTGACACTGCCATAGACATAAAAGTTTATAAATTACTAAGAGTAGATCTGCAATTTTATTTTTCGGTTCTTTCAGCTCTTCGAGGATGTATACCATCTGGTCCAGGTGATTTGCCTACTTTTTACTTTGTCCATTTGCCTACCGTATCTTCTATGTTCACTGATATTTCTTTCAGTTCCTCCAAATTGTCACTGTTCAATACCATTTCTAGCATAGGTAGTTCTCTTATACCTTTCTTAGTAAAGACAAAAGCAAAGAATTCATTAAGGGCCTCTTTTACTTAGCTTGAGCTCTCTGCCATTCACCCTATAGAAATAAAATGGGCCTCTTTTACCCCATGATCATCTTTTTTTTTTAATTTGCTTATTTGTAATTTTCAATTTACATCATCCAAGCATAAGACAAGAATGAACAGAAAAATTAAACACTTCCAATCAGGAATAAGAAAAAAAGAAGGCAAATATTAAACATTAATCAATAAATCCACAATAGCAAAAGGGGCAAATAAAAAAACAAAGCAGGCAAAGGCCATCTAACCTCAGTGACCGATACCGAAAAACAGGAATATAAAAAAACCCACAGAAGGCAGAGACTAACGCATCAGTCAGATGAGAAACAATACATTACAGCTTAACCACTTCTTCCCTAGCTACCAATAACTCCTGGAGGAGTTTGGGGTAAAAAAAAATATGTATATAAATTTTTTCCTTATTGGTAATACAACATCGACATGGAAATTTCAACAAAAACTGTGCCTCAGTGCTAGGACCCTTTGTTTAAAAACAAAAAATTCCTTTGTTCTATGTTGGGTATCCTTAGAAATATCAGGGAAAATACATACTTTAGACCCCAAAAACTGCTCCTGCAGGTTCTTGAAAAATAAACACAAGATCAAATTCCGATCTGGGCAAAGGAAACAAGAAGGGTGACCCGCTCAGTTACCACTTCCAAGGATCTTTCCAGGAACCCCGTAAGGTCCACCTCTGCCAAATGAGCCAGCCCAGACCCAGTAACCAAGGGATCAGTGCCCGCACCAGGGAAGGATGATCATCTTGAGGGATCTTCAGTACCTCCCGAAAATACTTCCTCACCATCTCCAAGGGTGACAAAATAGGAGATTTAGGGCAGTTCAGGAGCTTCAGATTGTTTCTCCTAGAAAGATTCTCCAAATGTTAATAGTTTTCTTGTTAACAGCATCTTGTCCTTAATCTAGGCAACATTCATCTCCCGAAGCTTCCCAATCTGTTCTTCCATCTGGGCCATTTTTTCTTCCTGTTCCCTCTGTACCTGAGAGACCCCAGCATCAAAAAGCTTAACCTGAGCAAATTCTTCTTTAAGAGAACCTACCAGTTAACATAATAGAAGATTTAAAGCAGCAATGGCTTCCCATAGTGAATCTAAAGTTATGACAGCCGGTTTTACCATCCTATCAGACACTGAAAAGAGTCCCGGCTTGGAGTCCACCAGCAGCAACCCCCCCCCACCGGGGGAACGCTGTACCTGCTGCACTTCTCTGACCCGGTTCCACTTCAAAAAAGGGAGGGCCAACACTTCCAAGTCATGGTGGAGCTGTTCGTTGTTCGGGGCTAAGAAACACCACAGAGGCGTTCAGGACTTCAGGCTGTTCACTGCGCAGACCTGGCAAAGTTGCCGCTCCAAGCCCCGACAGTTGGATTCCCCACACCTTCAAAGTCCTCTGTGCTGCCAAGGATGGAAAAATAGAAACACAAAAAGAACCAGCACTTAAAGCGTAGATACTCACAGGAACAGCAGGAATTTAGTCCTCACGTATGGGTGACATCAGGTACCGACTGAGCCCGCATGGGAAGCTCCCCAGCTACCAATAGGAACGCCTTCGGGGAGCTGTCCACCGTGCCTGCGCTGCTGCCTTCCTGCTCTTCTAACTGGCTCTCCTCAGTTGAGTGTATAGCTGAAGAAAGGACAGCAAGAGAGAGAGAGAGTGAATCCTACAGCTCCATGGGGAGGTGGGCGGGTTGTAAGGACTAAACTCCTGATGTTCCTAGAGATCACCTGTTACAGGTGAGTAACTACGCTATCTCCAGGAACAAACAGGAATGTAGTCCTCATGTATAGAACTCCCTAACTCAGAGATCTCAAGGGGGTGGACCTTGGTTAGGGTCGTTGACCTTGACTTCCCCGTCACAGAGTTCTGGATTGAAATGGGCGGGGGGTAGGAGTTGTCCTATGTCCCAAAAAGATGTTGAAGGACCGCTTGGCCAAAGGCCGCATCCCAGCGAGAGTCCTTGTCCAAGCAGTAGTGGGCCGCAAAGGTATGGATGGAGGACCATGTAGCAGCTCGGCATATTTCAGAGATGGGTACAGCCCGCTGGTTTGCTACCAGGGCGGACACTGCCTGGATGTTGTGAGCAGTGACGTGCCCCGTAAGGGAAAGTCTTGCTTTGTTGTAACAGAAAGAGATGCAATCCGCTATCCAACGTGATAGGGAGCGTTTTGACACTGGTAGGTCCAGGTGAGCCGGGTCAAAGGATACAGGGTTGAAAGGACTTCCTGAGGCTCTCTGTCCTTTGTATATAGAAAGCTAAAGCCCTTTTGCAGTCGAGGGTATACACAATCGCTTCCACTCGTGAGGCGTGTGGTTTTGGAAAGAAGACAGGCAGGATGATTGACTGATTGATATGGAAAGGGGAGACCATTTTCAGGAGAAAGTGCAGGTGTGTTCGTAGGACCACCTTGTCGTGGTGGAAGCATGTGTATGGAGCTTGAGCTACCAGGGCCTGTAGTTCATTGACATGTCTCGCGGAGGTTAGGGCTATGAAGAATAACACTTTCCAAGATACGTAGGGAGTTGTGTGGTTGCTAATGGTTCAAATGGCGGTTTGAGCAGTTGGGCTAGTACCACATTGAGATCCCACGCCACTGGGGGTGAGCAGATGGGTGGTTTGGTGAGGAGGAGGCCCCTCATAAATTGAGCTACTAAGGGAGCCGTGGAAATGAGTTTACCATTCACGGGGGTATGGAAAGCTGAGATGGCACTGAGGTGCACTCTTATTGAGTTAAACTTAAGGCCCAATGAAGATAGGTGGCACAAATAGCGTAGCAGCATAAGTACTGATGCTTCAAAGGGATTATGAGCATTCTGCGAGCACTATGAGGCATATCTATGTCATTTGAAGGAATAAGCTGTCCTGGTGGACGGTTTCCTGGAGGAGAGGAGGATAGTCTTGGCTTCCGAAGAAAGAGGAAGGTCGTGCAAGACTAGGCTCTCAGAAGCAATGCTGTTAGGTGAAGGGATCAAAGATTGGGATGGAGGAGCATTCCGTCGTTCTGCAAAAGGAGACCCAATTTGGATCCTAACTGGATCAGTGGGGCCTGTGAGAGCTGGAGCAGGAGGGAGAACCATGGTTGACGAGCCCAATGAGGTTCTATGAGGATCATGGATCCCTTGTCTTCTTTTAGTTTGAGGAGGATCTTTGAGATTAGGGAGGTGGGTGGAAATGTGTAAAGGAGACCCCGCCCCCAATGGATCATGAAGGCGTCTGACGTTAGTCTGAGTTTGGATGGTAGTTTCGAGAAAGCTTGGTGTTCAGTTGAGTGGCAAAGAGCTCTAATCCATGGAGTTCCCCGTATGTGGAACAACCTGTTTGTCATTGTCTGGTCTAGAGACCACTCATGAGGCTGGAGAACACGGCTGAGCCTGTCCGCCTGGAGACTGTCCTCTCCTGGAATGTAGATTGCTCTCAGTTGCATGTGGTGCTGAATGGCAAAGATCCATAGTTCGCAAGATTCCTGACATAGGGGAAGAGAGCCCGTTCTCCCTTGTTTGTTTATGTAAAACATGGCTACTTTATTGATTGTCTGTTCGAAAGAGGCTTGAACTGTGGAGAGTTGATCCTGGAAGACTTGAAGAGTCCTCGAGATTGCTTGAAGCTCCAGGAGGTTTATTTGTTGTTTGGACTCCTGAATAGTCCAATGGCCCTGGGTGGAGAGAAACTCCAGGTGAGCACCCCAATCCTGTTTGAAAGTATCCGTTGTGAGGGTATGTTGCAGTTGGGGTGGTCAAAATGGTGACCCTGCGAGGAGTCCACCATTAAAGAGAGAGTGCTATGGGAGATGTTACCTGAATGTAATCTGTAGATCTCCCGTGGCCCGAGTCCATTGGGTTGAGAGAGTCCATTACATTTGCCGCATATGAAGTCTAAACGAACTTCTCACTCAATTTTATCTCTTAATAGCAGTAGCAATTAATATTTGTTTTATTCAATTATAGTTTCATAGCATAACTTATGAGGATGGTCTCAGACTATTACGGCATATCTTCAAGCTATCGCCTGTTATTAAATGCCTTTTTGCATCAACGACCATTCCTCATATCAAACCACAGTTTTTAAACTCCATTAGAGGAACAGCCCATGCAACTCATCCGGCTCTTTTTCTTTTTCCCCACAGCTTTTAAACTCCATTAAAAAGACAGCCAATGCAACTTATATGGCTCATTTCATTTCTCTGTCTTTAGCCCCAACGCCTCACCACGGCGCCTTTGCATTTCGCTTTGTCAAGCTTCTTCAGGGGTATATCTAAACAAAGTAAACCTCCTCTATTTCACTAAAAGTAAAAATTATGATGTTGATGCTGCACACGCTTAACCTCTGCTCTTCATCAATGGCTCGGCAACACTGCCCACTCGAAGTCTGGCATATGGGACTACATGCACTGTGGAAGCCATGTGTCCCAGCAGTCTTAAGAAAGAACGTGCTGTTGCTCTTTGACTTTGCCGTATGCTGTTTTCCAAGTGTATTAGCCTCTGCATGCGGTCTTGTGGGAGAAAGGCCTTGCACTGTTCGGTGTCTAGGATAGCTCCTATAAATTCCAGCCTTTGAATAGGAACTAGGTGAGACTTTGGGAAGTTTATTACAAAACCTAAAGATTGTAGAAGTGTTATGGTTTCTTTTAGAGCTCAGCAGAGTTCTCCAGGGGAGTCTGCTTTTATGATCCAGTCATCTAAGTAAGAGGAAACAAAAAAGAGAAATTAGACTTACCTGCTAATTGTTGTTCCTTGAGGAACTCCAGTCCAGTCCCTCACTGATGGGTAGTGCACCTCTTCCAGCAGCATGGAGACTGGGCATGTCAGAAGTCTGGCACCTCCCACCAGCTTCCAGTGGCCTATTGACAAAGCAGACTCTAAGGAGCAACACATAAGTAGTTATAATAAACATGAAATATAAACTTAAGTCTTCGTAGCCACTCAACTGACCCCCTGAAAGAACAGGATAACTTCTCCACCTCCTCTCCAAGGAAACAGCATAAAAAAAATAAAAGAATGCAGAACAGAGCAGATAAACCAGCAAGTTATCTCTAAGGAAAGGTAAATACTTACTGCAATGTTTCTCTTCATCTGGACGGGCTTCCTCTAACAACCAGGAGGCCCTGACCAAAAAACAAACCCGGGTAGGAATCGGGACTGTACTAGAGTTCCTCAAGGAACAACAATTAGCAGGTAAGTCTAATTTCTCTTTCCTTATCGTCCCTCCAGTCCAGTCCCTCACCGCTGGGATGTAACAGAGCAGTACACTAATGGGAGAGACCTGTCAAACCAGACCGCAAAACCGCTGACCCGAAACAGGCATCCCGCCCCTGCTGCTTGAATATCAAGTTGGTAATGTCTACTGAAGGTGTGCGAAGACGACCACGTAGCTGCCTTACAGATTTCAACTGGCAGAACCAAACCATATTCCGCCCAGGACGTCGCCTGAGCCCTTGTGGATTGAGCCCACAAGCCCATTGGCACTTGTCGACCTAGCAAAATATAAGCTGATGCTATCATCTCTCTAACCCACCTAGAAATAGAAGCCTTGGATGCGCTTCACCTTTACGTGGGCCTCCAAAAAGAACAAATAAGTGCTCAGATTTATGAAAGGACTCTGAAACCTTCACAAAAAGCAACCACAAACTACGGCCAGCCCCACTGTCATCTACTGGCCTCAACACTGGTAAAGACACTGACTGGTTCACATGAAACGGCGAGACCACATTCGGAAGAAATGATGACACTGGGCGCAACACTACCTTCTCTCTGAAGAACGTCAAAAAAGATAGCGCCTGTAACTCAAACTAGCTGTGCAGAACAAATGGCCACCAGAAATACTGCCTTCAGTGTCAAATCCTTAATCGAGGCTTTATTCAGAGGCTCAAATAGTTGTCTCGTCAAAGTTCCCAACACCAAGTTGAGATCCCACGGAGGAATCATTATCATGCGTGGAGGCCACAACCGAGATACCACTCTCATAAAGCGCAAAACATCCGGATGAGCTCCTAAGGAACAACCCTGAATCTTACCACAATAATAAGCAATAGCCGCCAACTGCACTCTTAAGGAACTGGCTGCCAACCCTTTATCGAAACCATCCTGAAGGAAACTCAAAACACCGGAATTGACACCGAGGACAGCCGCACCTGCTTAGCCGCACACCAGTCTTCAAAAATACACCAGATACGAACATAAACCAAGGAAGTCAAACGTTTTCTGGCCAAGAGTAACGTAGCAATCACCGCCGCCAAGTAACCTTTCTTCCATAACCGAGCCCTTTCAATGGCCAAGCTGTAAGCGAGAACCGAGCTACCTGCAGCATATGAAGAGGACCCTGCAATAGAAAATTTATTTATTTATTTAAACAGATTTCTATACCGCCTTATCCTGCAATCAAGGCGGTCTACACAGCAATCAACAACATACTGTGTCTAGTGTGCGCATGCATTGAACAGTGAATGCATGTGTGTGTGTAGAGGGACATTGATTCTTTGTGATCTATTTACAACGGGCGCTATATACAATACTATGTACATCGAGACTTTACTTCAATACTTTGTATGTGTCGAACAGGGAGGGTGCTTGAGCTATGGTACTGTCTGTTGCATAGTTAGGTGACGTCACCATAGTGCTCTATGAAGAGGGTCATCTTGAGCAGTTTCCTAAATTCCTTAATGTCTGTTGTTGACCGTAGTTCATCAGGGAGGGCGTTCCATAGTGTTGGTGCTGCCTTTGATAAGGCTCATTTTTCGGTGTCCATGCGTACCTTGGTGAAGTCTTTTGGTGTGTTGACACGGTGGGCGGTGCCTCTCCTCCTTGGCCTTGAGCTGCTGTCTGGTTGTATGAGTGGTTGTAGGCTGAAGGCTGATAACTGTTGTTTGATTTTGAATATGTTTAAGACTGTCTTGTATCTGATGCGGGAGCTGATTCGTAGCCAGTGGAGGTCTTTTAGAGTGGGTGTGATGTGTTCTTGTCTTGTGGTGCCAGCTATTATGCGTGCTGCTGTGTTTTGTGCCAATTGCAGTGGCCTGAGTGTCTGTTTTGTTAGGCCAAGATATATTGGGTTGCAGAAGTCTAGGATTGGGGTTATTAGTGCTTGATATACTGTGCGGAAGTGCTCCTGGGAGAGGAGGGGCTTGAGGCGTCGGACTAGTCTCATCTTGTGGTATGCATTTTTGGTGGTTCTGCTGATGTGGGACTGAAGATTCAGTTCTTTGTCTAGCGTTACTCCGAGGTATTTTACTTCTGGTTGTATGGGCATGGTTGTGTTGTCTATCTTGATGTTGAGTGGAGGGATGAAGTCGGTGTTTCATGTGATGATCAGCACCTCAGTCTTACTGTAGTTTATAGTCAGGTTGTTGTCTTGAAACCAGCTGTTCATGTGCATGAGACACTCTGTTATCTTGGTGTAGTCTGGGTTTTCGAGGGTGATCGGTGTGTATATCATTATGTCGTCAGCATAGATTGTGTATTTTATCTTGTGTTCTTTTATGATGCTGCATATCGGCTGGATGTAGAAGTTAAATAATAGTGCCGATAGGGCGGATCCTTGAGATACGCCTTGCATGACCTTTATGGGTCGGGATGTGTTGGGACCGATCTTGACCTGTATTTGTCTGTCCGTTAAGTAGGAGTGGAACCACCTCAGGGTGGCTCCATGTAGTCCGATGCTCTGTAGTCTTGCTAGTAGAGTTCCGTGTCCACTGTGTCAAACGCTGATGAAATGTCAATGAAGACCATGAGTATTCCGTTCTTGCTGTTGTCTATGAGGTGTAGTATGTCGTTAAATAGGTATAGCAGGAGTGTTTCGACTCCGTGGTTGGGGCGGAAACCGTGTCGGTTGAGGTCCAGTTGTGCGTGGTTGTCGATGTGATCTTGTAGCTGATGCTGTACAGCTTTCTCAATGATCTTTGCCAGTAGAGGGATGCTTGAGATAGGTCTGTAAGCTGCTGGGTTGTTCTTGTCGAGTGGTGATTTCTTCGGGATTGGTCTTATTGTGGTGAGTCTTAGCTGGTCTGGCACGATTCCTTGAGTTAGTGAACTGTGCATCATGTTGTGCATGGTGTGGATGAAGTTTGACTTTGTCGCCTTAATCCATGTCACTGGGCATGGGTCTGTTGGGGCCATGCTTGTATTGAGAGCGGTGATGATGTGTGAGAGCTGCTCTGTGGATGGGGTGCTGAATTTGTCCCATGTTTTTCTTGGGGGGGGGGGGGGGTTGATTTGATGCTTGCGTTTGTTTTCAGTTGTGATGCTGAATGGAATTTTTCTTGGATGTGGTCTGCGAATGCTTGTGGGTCTATTTGTACTTTGCTCTCAGTTTCCTGTTCCTTGGTGAGGGTTTTCACAATTTCTAAGAGCTCTCACGGTTTGTTGCTGGATTTGAGTATGATGCTTGTGTGGTATTCTTTCTTTCTTTGGTTGATGAGTTCGTTGTATTCTCTTTGTTTTGTTAAGTATAGGGCCTGGGTGCTGGGTGACTTGGTGTGTCTCCATCGACGTTCTAACTTCCTGAGTTCCCTCTTTTCGTTCCGTATGACTTTTGAGTACCAGGGTGTGTGATGTGCTTTGGTGCGGCGAGTTTTCTTGGGTCTGTATTCGGTGGCTTTGGCAGCAGCATTGATGATGCTGTTCCATTTTCTGATTTGTTCGTCTAGATCCTCTGCTTCCGTGTTCAGGTGGGGTAGAGTGTCTTGTAGAAATTGGTCTCTGTCGAAGCTCTTAAATCTTCTTTGTGCTGTTGGGTTGTCCAGGTTCTTATCGTGGTTTCGCCCTTGTGGCATAAACTTTATTTTGATTATGTGATGGTCTGACCACGGTACAGGTGTGACATCGGGTGTTGATATGTTACTGCTGTCCATTAGAAAGTTGGGTACAAATATGAGGTCTGGTGATGATCCGTGTCTGTGTGTCGGGGTATTAATCAGTTGGGTGTATTGTAAGGATCCCATGGCTCATAGGAAATCTTCTGCATCCTTTGTGGTGGTAGATTTGAGGTTGAAGTCTCCTAATAGTAGCAGTGGTTTGTGATTTGTGTTGACTGCACAGACCTCTTCAAGCGTGGAGGCTAGCTCGTCTGGTGGCGCATGGGGAGCTCTGTAGGTGAGGCATAGGGCATCCGTTTGTTTTCCACAGTGATGGAGTTGCATTGGTTTGTGTTTGAGGCACTTCGTGACTTGAACCTTAGGCTGTTCCTTGCGATGATCAAGACCCCTCCTCCTCTCCGTTGTGCGCATGGGCAGTTGAATGCTGAGTAGGTGGATGGTACTAATTGATTAAGTAGTACATTATCAGTGGGGGTGAGCCATGTTTCTGTGATGCACAGTATGTCAGGTTGCTGATCCTCTATGTGGTCTGCTATTGTGTTAATTTTGTTTCGTATGGATCTGGCGTTGATGAGCTCTATTGAGATTGCAGCTGGGGTGTTTGGTGGTCTATGTGATTCATTTGGGTTTGTGTGCGTGTCGGTCTTGTGCTTCTTTTGTTTCTTGTGCTTGGGTGTCTTGTGTGTGTTCCAGTGTATATACGGGATGGGGGGGGTGTAGATCTGTGCTGGATGCCATGGAGTGCTCTCGAATCGGTAATTGCTAGGGTTGCCCGTCGAAACGTCTCACCGGGTCCGTGTACCACGGATGACGCAGCCAGTCCGGAGCAATCAATATCATGGCACCTTGGTGTGCCTCAATGCGCTGAATCACCCGGCCTAAGAGTGCCCAGGGAGGAAACACATACAGAAGCCCTTGAGAGGGCCACTGTTGAAGCAAAGCATCGATCCCTTCGGACATCCTTTCTCTTCTCCTGCTGAAAAAACGACTGACCTTGGGTGTCTGACAAGTCGCCATGAGATCCATTATGGGCACCCCCCACCTGGCTACCAATTGCGTAAATATTTCCGGATGTAGCTCCCACTCTCCAAGATCCACTCAAACCTGGCTGAGGTAATCCGCCATCACATTGTCTGATCCCGTTATGTGCACCACTGACAGCGCTAGCAGCCGAAGCTCTACCCAACCAAATAGGGCTTCCGCCTCCTTCTCCAGTGCTAAGCTACCCATGTCGCCTTGATGATTCAGGTATGCCACCGCGGAAGCGGTCTGATAGTACTCGAACAGCGCGACCCTGCAATACGGACTCGAACGCCTTTAGAGCCAGAGCCACTGCCCGTAACTCCAAGCGATTGATTGACCATTGAGCTTCTTGCACGCTCCATACGCCCTGCGTGAAAAGCCTCTCGCAATGAGCTCCCCAGCCCGCCAGACTGGAGTCTGTCAATACCAGGACCCATTGTGGCTGTTCCAATGGCATTCCCGCCATGAGCTTCTCCAGACGTAGCCACCAGTGGAGAGACTCTCGGATCCCCACCGGACAAGGCAAGCGCTTGTTCAGAGAGTCTCTCTGGGGAAACCAGCAACAGAGTAGAGACTTCTGCAAGGGCCACATGTGCACCCTGGCCCAAGGCATGACCTCCAAGGTAGCTGCCATGGTTCCTACCACTCGAAGATAATGCCAGGCCGACGGCGCCAGCCGTTTCAGAAAGCCGCGCACCAAGGACTGTAATCCTCGAACCCGAGACTCCGACAGAAACACAGCCCCAACCCACGTGTCGAACCGGACTCCCAGATACTCCAAGGTCTGAGACGGCACCAACCGGCTCTTGGTGGTATTGACCACCCAACCGAGACTCTGCAAGAACTGCACCACTCTTGCCATGGTTCTTAAGCTCTCGGCCTGGGACTTCGCACAAATCAACCAATTGTCGAGGTAAGGATGAACGAGCACCCCCTCTCTGTGCAGAAATGCCACCACTACCACCATTACTTTGGTGAACGTACATGGAGCCGTTGCAAAGCTGAACGGTAAGGCTTAGAACGGAAAATGACCCCACAGCACTGCAAACCGCAAAAACCTTTGATGATCCAGTCTGATTGGAATGTGAAAATAAGCCTCAGTGAGTTCGAGCGACATCAAGAACTCCCCCTGGCGAACTGTTACAATTACCGACCTTAGAGTTTCCATGCGGAAATGGGACACTCGAGAACAGCGGTTCACGCCCTTGAGGTCTAGAATCGGGCAAAAAGCCCCGCCTTTCTTTGGAACTATGAAATAAATCATGTATCGTCTGGAACTGCATTGATCTAGAGGCACTGGTAGAATGGCCCCTAGCTGTCTGAGGCGCAACAATGTCACCCAAACCATCAACTCCTTGCTCCGTCCCCTGTAAGGAGAGAGAACAAAAGAGTCGTGAACCGGTCGAGCAAATTCGAGAGCATAGCCTTCTCGAATAACCTCCAACACCCACTGATCGGATGTTATCTGAACCCAGGCAGGTAAAAATTCCCGAAGCTGACCCCCTACGGGTTGAAACCCTGCCAGAGTCCCCCTCGCTTCATTGCGCCTTTTTGAAACCGGAATGGGAGTGTTAGCCAACCCCCTGCCCGCTCCTCGGCAACCTCTAAAGCCTTGACCCCGAAAGGGATATCAGCCTCTTTGAAACAGCCCCAAACGCGATGTCCAAAAATGCCTAAAATCCCGAGACTGGCCCCTTATCACTGTCCCAGGCCTTCTCGGCTTTGGCTTGTCTTCCAGTAACCGGCCGCCTTTGGACTCCCCCAAATCTTTGACCAGCTTGTCAAGATCTTCACCAAACAGCAGTTTTCCTTTAAAGGGGAGCTTACTGAGCCTGGACTTGGAGGCGCTATCCGCCACCCAATTCTGAAGCCAAATATAGCGACGCGACGCCACCAACGAAGACATACTATTTGCCAAACTTCTGATCAGGTCCTAATGCACATCTGCCAAGTAGGCAGCCCCAGACTCTAATCTGGTCAGGTCCGCTACCTGATATTGCAAAGGCTCTCCTGCCTGTTGCAAACGCTGAGACCATCAAAGACAAGCCCTCGCTACCCATGCTCCACAAATCAAGGCTTGCAATGAAAGCACATTGGCCTCAAAGGCCTGGTTTACCAATGAGTCCACCTTTCTGTCTTGACCATCCTTTAAGGTCGCGCTACCTTCCACTGGAATTATAGTCTTTTTCATGACCGCTGAAACTGCTGCATCTAGCCAAGGAGAACGATGGTCAGGTAATGGATAAAGACGAGACATAGACCTCACGCCTCTGAGAGCTGCCTCTGGCAAGTCCCACTCATCCTGAATTATCTGCTTAACCACCTTGTGGATCGGAAAGACCGCCTGAGCCTTCCGCACCGCCTGAATGAGAAGATCCTCTACACTCTTTTCCTCTACCGATGCGACTACAGAGGTTAAGTGCTTGCAGCGACTCCGTGATCAGAGCCGTCAGCTCCTCTCTCCTAAACACCCATATAATTTGGGCCTGATCCTCAGGTTCCTGGATCTCACCTTCTTCTAGATCCTCTCTAGAACCTTCTAGCTCCATATCCAATTCGTCATTCTCTAACCAATCTGAACCAAACAGATTTTCATCCAGAGTGTGCGGTCTCTTACTTGGCCTCACTCTGTGCCTACAGCTGTCTCTGCAGCTGCTCGGAGCCCCCCCGAGACCCAAACCCGAGACGTTCGGTACAGCTCCCTGATGACGAAGGCAATAAGCCTGATATAACAGCAGCACAAAATGCAGGGAAGAAGCCCCCTTAACTGAGGCACTCGCCCCTTGAAGGACGCCCGGGCTTGGTCGTGACGAGGTTGATGCCTGCGGCGAAGATGGAGCCTCCGGTACAGCACCCCCCTCTGAAGCCCTCCCAGCCCCCTTGAGGCCCGGAGAGGGGCCCCTCCTTAAGCTTGTCTTGTAACTCCTGCTCCATATTAAGCACCTCTGCCGCAAAACCGCGACACGCCGTCGACCGAAACTGTCCCCGATGGGTACCCCACACCAAGCACTGCAGCCACGCAGGCATTAGCCTCTGCAACCCCCCACAAAGATACAGAGGCAGCCCAACCAATCACCGCATAAAATACAGGACCACTGCAGCAGCTTCCTCCAGAACTGAACTGTTCAGAAATTCTTTTTCCTTTTTATTTATTTATTTTTTTAATGCTCTAAGTGCCTTAATAAAGGCTATTAAGTGCTCCAAAGCAAGAATAAAAGTATTTCTCCCACTTTCTTACTGCCCATGAACCCCCGTCAAAGGAAAAGGAACTGCATAAAAAAACCACGGGGAAAAACGGCAGCGCTAAAAAATGGCGTGTCAAAAATCTAGCAGCCGGTTCCACACGAGGTGACAGGCCTCACCGGGAAGAAAATCAGATCGAGCACTCACCTGCTTAAAAATGCTTTCCCCAATGGTCCGGAGCAATTTTAAGCTAAATTAACTGGGTTACTGACAGACAGCCTCTACCCGACAGCACAGGAAGGCTCAGAGACAGTAGAAATGCTTCTGACGGCTCTCCCCTCATTCACACTCTGCAGGGCCGATCGGCAGACAGAGCAGAGAATGACAGGCAACTCCCCACCGTCCCGACTAGGAAGGGAGTGCAGCAGGGCACCGCAAAAGCTAGATTAAAGGGAAGGTAGAGCAGGAATCCTCTCCAACTGCCCCCTTCAACTGCCCTGATCAGCTCTGTTTTCCCTTCTTTTTATTTTTTTTAGCTTAATTTAACCTCTACAAAAAGAAATAAAGGTACAGTGTACCAAAAATAAAAACTCCAAAAATCAGTAAGCTAACACCACTTATATGCTCCTGTTCGTGAGCCCAGCACCTAAGCTCACAACCTCCTGCTGCATGGAGACTGAGCACACTGGAAGCTGATGGGAGGTGCCACCAGTATATGTGCCAGACTTTTGACATGCCCAGTCTCCATGCTGCAGGAAGAGGTGCACTACCCAGAGGTGAGGGACTGGACTGGAGGGACGATAAACAAAATTCCTTATCAGCAGGTGAGCTGCCACAACAGCCATGCATTTTGTGAAAACCCTTAGTGCTGATGCTAGACCGAAGGGAAGAATCCTGTATTGATAATGTCTTCCCTGACAAGTGAATCTGAGATACTGTCTGAGGCTTGGGTGGATAAGGATGTGAGTGTAGGCCTCTGAGGTCTAGGGAACAAAGCCAGTCGTTTTGTTGTAGATGAGGAAGAGGGGTCCCCAATGAAATCATCTTGAATTTTTCCTTTACTAGAGATTCCTGAGGTCCAGGATAGGCATGAGACCTCCAGACTCCTTTGGAATGAGGAAGTAGGGGGAGTAGAAGCCTTTGTGGCGTTCTAGGGAGAGCACTGGTTCCACATCTCCTTGGGTGAGGAGTGATGCTACCTCTTCCTGTAGAAGGCTATTGAGAGGACGTTTTGGTGGAACGTCCCCTCTGCAATGGTGAGGGGGAAGTTCCTGGAAGTTGAGATGGTATCCATTTTGAAAGATAGTGAAAGTCCATCTTTCTGTGGTGATGGCATTCCACTGACTCATGAACTGCGAGAGACTCCCTGGAATGGGGAGTGAGTCTGATAGAAGTTGGTAGGGATTAGCTATGTTCCCTTCCTGGGAGTCAAAAACTCGGGATGATGGTTGCTGGCTGCGGCTGCTGCTGCTGCTTTGTTAGCTTAATCAATCTCAAACCTCCATCATACAATGACTGTTAATGATAACACCACAAAGAAGTCATTGATCAATAGCCAGTGGGCCTCTTGGCCTCTTTGGGTCCCTGTTGCTTTTGCTGAGTTTGGTAGGCTGGATGGGAGTAAGATGGGTAAAAACTCCTCTTCTTGGGATAGAAGACTTTCTTAAATTGAGTCTTATTTTTAGAGGAGTCCGATGTTTTTCTAGAGAGCCTTTTAAGGGTAGTGTCATCAGTCTCTAGTTCCCCTGCCTTCTTCTCCCACCAGTTCTTGCCAAACAGGTTCTCACCTATGCAGGGGATGTTTGCCAGCTTGTCTTGGACCCACTGTTCCAAGTCAGAGGCCTGAAGCCAGGTTAGTCGTCTTGCCCCTATAGCTATAGATGAAACTCTACTAGATGATTCAAATGCATCAAAAGCTGCTCTGTTAACAAATTTCAAAACGTTCTGACTATAGAACAAGACTGCCTGAAAAGCTGGTCGTTTTTCCTCTGGGAGGAAAGGAAGAAAATCATTCCAGTCCTTATTCAGTTTCTTAAGGAACATTCCCATATAAAAGGATGTAATAATTAATCCTGCTAGCCAGCATAGAGGCCTGGAAAGTGCGGTGAGCAAAGGAATCGGGGTTCCGAGGTTCCCGACCCGGAGGTATGGAGGCATGGTTTTTCTCGCTTTTAATGAGGCGCATCGCCAATTCCACCACCATAGAATGGGGAGACAACTGCAGTTTTTGAAATCCTGGGCAGTCAGGAACTCGATACATCGTATCGTCGATGACTTATGGGAGAAATAATGAGAGGCGTCTCCCACATCCTCAACATTAGGCTGTGAAGTATATGGCACACCGGAAGGATAGTGGCCTTTTTTGGTGCGGTAGGGTACTGGATTATCTCCAGCTCCTCCGCCCTGGGCTCTGGTTCCAATACCGCCTGGATGGACAGGCCAGCCGCCATGTGCCTTATGAACTCTTGAAATGACATATCTTCCAGAGGGGATTTCCTCCGGGTGCTGGTTGTTGGAGATGAGGGTTTCGATGCAAAGTCCTGGAGGTCATCGGAGCCTAGGGACCAATGGTCCGAGTCCAAGGATGGGGTACTGGACTCCAGAGAGTATCGTCATTTTTGGCGTCGAGTGTCTCGACGATACCGGTCGATGTCCTCCAGTTCCAAATGATACATTGACCACGAAGGATGCACAGATAATGGCATCGAAGAAGGTATTGGTATTAGAACTGGAACCTCCGAGCTTCGAGGAAGCTGTATCGATGACATCGGAACCGTTGATGTTTGATGAGGCATCGAAGGCGATGTCGATGGCAATGCCTCCGGGGCCAACGGTGTTACTTGCACCAAGGCCGCCAGTAGAGCTGCCAAGGTCCTTTCCAATGTTAGCATGCGTTGGTCTAAGGAAGTAGCCAATGTCTGGTCCCCAGATGGAAAGGAGCTGGATGCCACTGTACCAGTGCACGGCTTCGAGGGTTCAATGGAGGCCGAGGCTCCGGGTACCTCGTGAATCCCCACTGAGGTTTTGGAGGACAAGTCCTCCCACCGGGGATGCCTGGACCTGTGCCTGGAGTCTGACAAAGTCCTGGACAACTCCCAGTGTGAGCGGGACCGCTCTCTGGCAATGTTCCCTCTAATTTTCTGTAGGCTGTGTGCGCATAAAATATCAGCTGTGCAGCTTTTGAAGGAAGGTTAAATTTTTGTGCGCCACATAACGACACTCGCAGTTATATACTTTAAAATTTGACTACACGTCAGAATACAGTATGTACACCACATTGATTTTAATCAAATTAAATGAAAATAGACGATTACTAAATGAAGCGGAAAATATCTAGTAATTACAATCACAAATGCGGTATTATTTCAGTTAATGTTTATTGAAAGTCATTGTTATTTCATATAAATAATTTATGTATGGAAGAAGAGAATGAGCTTATTATTAACAGTTCATTCTCAAAAATGTTCTCTTTGATCTTTCGAATTTAACCAGTCTGAATAAATTTTATCAAGGTCTACCGATCCGCCATCTTGAAGATGACTCTTAACACGCATCGGCATTTCCAAATGTTCTAACTGTAAGCGATTCCTTATTTTGGTTTTTAAACTGTTCATCAAGCTGAAACCACACTCACAATCTGCACTAGAAGCCAAAAATGTTCCACCAATATCCATCAATTTCACTAAATCTGCAAAGTGAGCATTCTGAAACGCCAAAGTCACCATATCCGGAAAACTGTTTATCAGTTTGCTTTTGATTTTTTCTGCGACTAAGAACTTAAAGTCATTGTACTGCTGAATAACAATATGTTCCTCTATAAGAAATTGTTTGTACTTTAAGCAGAGTGATCGGACGTTTTCACTTCCAAATTCATAATCACACTGTGCTATTGCTGTCAAGTCGAAAGCAGACCATTCCTCAATTTCATTTTCAGGAAATCTTTCCCGTAAATGCAGACACAACATATTAATGAAAATAAGTGTGGAACCAGTATACACTGAAACATCTCCAGGTATCTTGTTGAGAAGATTTTTAACATTATCACTTTATTTTATTGTGTCACCCAAGTATTGCATTCAGATTTTGTTCAGCTTACCCTGTGCAAGATGATATGCTTCCAGTGGTGTTAGCCCACGTTTTTGAAATGCCATTGTTAATGAAGCTAGTTCAGATAAAACATCATTCAAAATGTGCAGTGTTATATGGAATTGATGGCTGTTTCGCTTTTTATAACAGTAATTTGCAATGGGATCATTATCCTTCTCTTCTTCAAAGTATTTTAATAGTGGATCATAATTTCGAATAATTGCTTGAAGAGCAAAATGTCTAGATAACCACCGCACTTTGTTCGGAGGTCTAAAAGCAAATGACTCGCATTCAGAAGCATCTGCTAATTCTTTAAATTGTGACCTTTTAGTAGAAGATCGACAAAAGGTTGTGTAAACAGTTCTCATGAAAGTTTCAACTTCTTTCATCAACTTTACTTCCTTCCATGATTCAGAGATCCCCAAATCTTCACGTTGGGCAACACAATGCTGCTGCAATAAATGCAAAACGTTTTGGTTTTTTTTTAGCTGCGCAGCAACACCATTTATTCTGCCTGACATGACAGAGGCACCATCCGAAGTAAACATGACCATTTTGTTAAGGTCAAGCTTGTATTTCCCATAGAATTCCCGGAGTGCACTGACTATTGATGCAGCATCACATGCTTCCAACTGTAGCATCCCACCAAATAAAGTTTTATACAGACATGAATTTACTGGCCGATATTTGAAATACAGTATTAAGTATTTGTTGACAGAAATGTCCGTGCTTTCATCAATAGTTAATGTATGATACGCTGCTGATGCAACATCTGCTCTGAGCTTATCTTGGACATTGATGTTTATAATTTCAAGAAATTTAAACAAATAGTTTTTGCTTCTCCATCTTTCAGGTATGGTTATGTACTTGGACATGTGTTCATTAATATCTTGAATAGATAGCATGGAAATATTCATCCGAACAGCCAGCAAAACACTATCAATTAGAATTTTAATTTCTTCTGGTGTAGAACACTTCCGTTCATTATTAATTTGCCTTTTCTCTTTTTCAGCAGTGCTCTCAAGCAACAAGTTAAATAATCCTCCTCTTAAATTTGGATTTTTAGCTCTAAGTTTCTTAACACTTTCAGTAGGAGACTTACTAGACAGATGTCGTTTCAAAAAGTCCATTTTCCACACATCATCCCAAAATTTGCCACTCGAAAACTCTCCGATGGTTTTTGCATCTTGGCAGTATAAACAGACTACTCCATCATCCTCTTCGTAAGTGAATATTTCACGCAGTTGAAAGCACATTTTATCCCGAGATTTCGGTGTGTCCGTTTCAACAATTTCTTCAAGCCATTCAGGCTTAAAAGCTCCAGCCGTTCTCTTACATTTTGTACCTCTCATCGCTATCGGTTTTGACATTTTAAAAATTAACTTCTTTCCGTTTTCAGTGTAATAAAAAATTGAATAATGCAATTTGAATTACAGATTACAATTGGACTACTCACACATGTCGCAAGCCAAAGTACGGAAGCGGAAGTTTCTCAATGGGCCAATTAAAGTTTAAGACCAAAGATCTTATATCCTGAAGGTCTATAAGATTACACTAGAAAATATTGTAGAACTTGTGAAAACCGTAAATACACAACAACTTTTAAATTTTAAGACGTCTGTGTTGTTTTCTATCAGAACCGTAATTTTTGTGCGCTCTGTTGTAAAGTATGTGCGCTCGCTCGGCGAGGTGTGCGTGCGCGCACACGCACACAGCTTAGAGGGAACAGTGCTCTCTGGACCACTCCCTCAATGTTTGAGCCTTACCAAAAGTGTCTTTGGACTTCTGGCTCGATTCCTTCAATGCCTCCGAGGGTTCCCAGGTGGCTAATTTATCTTTTTTCGGGAGAAAGTTTCTTTGACTTTTTCTCTCCATGTCTGCATTCCTTAGAGTGTTTGGAAGTTGGAGATCCTGATGACGCCCTTGAAGAAGTCGAGGCCAAGGATAGGGTGTCTGAGAGAAAAGGTTCCCTGAATTTCTTGGCCCGGTTCCCGAGGCCCCTTTTTGTCATATGTTTACAGAGGGAGCACTCATGGGGAATGTGGTCCGGACCGAGGCATCTAAGGCACCAATCATGTTTATCGGTGATTGATATGGTGCCAGAACATTTTGTACATTTTTTAAATCCGCAGGTGGGCTCCTCCATTTTGGAGAAAATAAGTAGGCCCACGGGGCACAGGAGGCCCTGAGGAAAAAGGGGCTTGTTTGTTTGTTTGTTATTTATTTTAAAAGATAAGAAAAAACTAAAAGAATAAAAAGTATAAAAGAAATATGTAGTATCTGTCAATACAGCAGTGAAGGCAAAAGAGTTTCTTTAACGGTGACAGGAGGAAGACCTATCAGGTCCGTGGAAAAAGAAGACTGAGGAAAGTCAGTTAGAAGAGCAGGAAGGCAGCAGCGCAGGCATGGTGAACAACTCCCAAAGGCCTTCCTACAGGTAGCTGGGGAGCTTCCCACGCGGGCTCCATCAGTACCCAATGTCACAATACGTGAGGACTACATTCCTGCTTGCTCCTGGAGATTACTTAAACAGTGCAACAACATCTAGTGGCGACAAAAAGACCTCAGTGGAAAATATTACCAAGCCGACACAATGGCTCTATGAAAAGGTAGCCAAAACAGGCCAAGATATGGCTCACAAAGGATACATGAACACACCATCACTGGTTAAAAAAAATTCCACCTGGATTATCAGCATATCCTCAATATTTCAATAAATTGCACACAATCCCACTATCAAGAGCATCAAAGCATCAAACAATGATAAGCAGCACCCACTGGTCCGAGGTGACTGTGGGCAAAGAGTGCCAGGCGGCCCCCTGTGGGCTAGTAAGGGTCTCCCAGGGGAGGGGAGGCCCTGACCTGGGAGTCAAAAGCTCCCCCCTGGTTGGGATGGAGCTGGGGTTTGGGGCTTCTGAGCTCCTTGGCCTTGCCTCTTAGTGTGAGAACCCTGTTGCTGGCCCAAGAAGGACTGGTATTGGTGACTCTGCTGGAAGTGCCCCTTTTTCCCCCAAAGGTTTCTTGCAGGGGAAGGAAGAGGTCTTCTTTGAAAGCCTCTGGCGGGTCACCACTTTGGCTTCTATCTCGGCTGCCTTGTTGACCATGGGTTTGCCAAACAAGCTCCTACCGGTACAGGCGATGTCGAACAGCTTGTCCTGGACACACTGCTAGAGGTGTGAGGATTGTAGCCAGGCTTAGCGTCATGCTCTGATGCCAGCCATTGCTACTCGAACCACTGATTCAAATCCATCGCAGGCTGCCCAGGAGAGGAACTTTGAGCAGTCCTTGATCCCGGAGGTCAGGGCTTGGAACTGATTGCGAGGTTCCCCGGCCAGCCCCGCCAATAAGCCAGACAACTCCTGGGTAAGGGCCTTCAAAATACATGCCTATGAATAGCTCATAGGCCTGGATTCGACACCCCAGCAATGAGCTCTGGTAGCATTTGCGCCCAAGAGCGATGAGGGTTCTAGCATCCCTGCCGGGGGGGGGGGGGACAGAAAAGTAAGTCGTCTCACTTTTAAGTTTTTGCATGGTTGACTCAACAACCATGGAATTATGTGGGAGTTGAGGCTTGTGGAACCCCAGCCCCTTCCTGAAGTGGTATATGGCGTTGAGGCGTCGGCTGACCAACGTCACAGACGCCGGGGTCTCCCACACTCATAGCAGTAGCCGCTCGAGAATTGGCTGCACTGGCACCATGAGAGTTTCCTTGGGTGTAGACTCGAACTGGAGGATCTCCAGCTCCTCAGTACATGGGTCCTCCTCCACCTCGATTTGCACAGAGGGGGCTCTGGCCATATTCCTGACAAAGTCGTGGAAGGCCACATCCTCCGGAGAATGGCGCCGGGGAGACAGGTCCGAAAAGACGTCTTGGTGCTGTCTGGTTTCTGGGAAGGCATCATCGTCAGTCTTCCACTCAGAGTCAAGGGGGATGATGAGTCTGAGGCCCTATGACTCCTTGGCTCAAGGCCCACTTTGAAGGGCTGGGGCCCTCCCGAGGTCCTGAGGTCCGAGTCTCGGAAAGTTGCTGGGGATGGTCAGATTCCCAAGGAACGTGGCCTCGATAGGGCCGAGGGCTTACCAGAGGTCGATGGCGCTCAAAGCTCAGCTCGACGACCAGAGATGCCCCTGCAGTTCAGGGCCCAGTCGTCGGGGTAGATGATGCGGATGAACCTGCCATCATTGCCTGCTGCATGGCCAGGATAGCAGTGATGTTCTGCTCCATGGCTGCCATTCTGGATTCAAAGCCAGAAGGCTCTGCAGCTTTCGGCATGGGCACAGAAGATCTCAGACCCGGTGCCAACACTCTCACAAGTGCATCCTCTACGAGGTCTATGACCTCAAGGGCCCTTATACGGTCTCCGCTAACCGAGGCATCCTTCCTGAGGACCTTGGTGGGACATTTCTCGGAGTCGCCCAAGTCCCTCCAGGCGGGTTCCTCTGGTAGAATCTTGACAGACTTCAAGGACTGTTTCTTTTTACGCTATGGGTCCAAGGTTCTTTCAGAGAAGCCGCCGCCGCAGAACTCCGAGGACGCTTGGACCTCTTGGGAAGTACTGGGCTTGGAGCTCAGTGTTGGGGAGGCCGGTACCATGTCGGACCTGGGAAACAGTTTCTCCTGCAACTCTGACCTCTTTTTATTGGTTTTCAGCATCATGGCCTGGCACAGGTCACAGAAGGTGCTATCGTGATCTGGTCCCAGGCAGCATAGGCAGCAGTCATGGGTGTCGGTGACAGACATGGTTTGACTGCAGCGGTCACCTTTTTTTGAACCCAAGAGGGACATAGTAGGGAAACACCTGGCTGGGGTCGACGACCCCTGGGCGAAAAAGGGCACGAAAGCTAGTCGAGGCAAGCCTCAATCAAAAAAAGGGGGAAAAGAGCAGAGAAGAGCGCTGGGCCTGGCGCCGGCACGAGGCGGGAAGAGGAATCGGTATGCAAACCGAGAACAACTCATTTTTTTTAAGGATATAGCAACGATTTTTTCTGGGGAAAATGGACAGACGTCCTTTGAGCTCCGCGGAAAAAAGGAGACTGAGCAAGATGGCACCCTTGGGTGGGAAGGTGACCACGCACGCATGGTAACTTATCCCAAAGGCTTTCTTTGAAAGCTGGGGAAATGCTCCGTGTGAGGCTCCGTCAGCGTCACCCATATGTGAGGGCTGACTTCCTGTTTGTTCCTGGAGAAACTTCTGTTCAAAAGATTATTTTAACATTTGGATCTCCAGACTCAAATGCACTGTGGGATCCATCGACAACTGTCAGTAAGAAGCCACATCAGACAACTGATGCAAAATCTCCTGATGATAATAAGAAGAGTCCAACACTACTACCGTACCACCCTTGTCAGCTTGATAGTGATATCTGTGTTCACTTGCTTGCAACTGTTGTAAAGCCTGTCGCTCCTCATAATATGCATATTATACTATGCAAAAACTGATGTCAGGAGGACTGTTCTAACATACAAACATCTTGAAACCCTAAGTTCCAAAATACCTGTATGGCAGCAGATTGAGGAGTCAGGCGAGACCAGGTAAAAAAAAAAAAGGATGCACTATATGTTTATCTGGAATTGCAGACTCCGTCTGATCTTCTTTCTGAGAGGCAATCACTGTGGTTGAAAAAAAAGCCTGCAAACGGACTTCCCACAGAAAATTTTCAAGGTCATTCTTAAAGAAAAAGGAATCATAGTCAACCTGTGAAATAAAGGACAATCCTTTGCTAAACATTGCAAGCTGAGGCTCTGACAAGGTCACAGAGGAAAAATTTACTACTAGATCTCTTGAAGGGGTTGTGACCATGTCCACAGATGACATAATGAATTGTCGCCGGACTTCCAATGACCGCGACCTCTTTGTTTGTATTGACCTCTTTCTTTGTCTAAAAAATTAGAAGCATCTTCAGTAGGACGGATCACCTCCCCCTCAGAATCATCTGAAAAAAAATCAAGAGAGACTTTTTTCTTGCTCTTCCGTTCAGGGCTCTGCCATTGATAAACGTATCCAGTACTATAATCTATAATCAGAAGCATCCCTGTTTAGTTTCTCCAACTTCAGACTCTTGATCTCAATCTTGAACTTGTCCATCCAACTCTGTAAACACTGCAGTTGCACATTATGGAGGTCATTCTGAACTTCATTTAGTGGTCTGGACGTCTGATCCAGAAGGCCGAGCAGCCTGCTGGGGACAGAGCTCCCCATACGAACAGGCAATTTGTACGGGGAGCTTTGTTCATGGGAGGGAGGGGATGGGACAGAGGCAGAGTGAAGGTGGGTAGAGGACGGAGAGCGACCCCAAACATTCAGGCCAATTCTGAGGCCGACCTTGTACATCCAGGGTCAACCATGGAGATTGGGGACTTATTCCACCTTGAAGATGGAATAAGAACCCCTGGAAGTCGAGAACCGCAGCGCCGGGCAGAGACAGAAGATGAGGGGGTGCAGGGGGATCCCCACAGCCCAACCCTGGCCATGGAAGACCAGATTGGGGGTCGGGCTGCAGGGAAAGCGCAGTTACTCACCTGTAACAGGTGAGCTCCAGGAACAGCAGGAATTGAGTCTTCACACATGGGTGACGTTGGCACCGACGGAGCCCGCGCGGGGACGCTCCCCAGAGTCCTATAGGAAAGCTTTTGGGAGCATCCCACTACGCCTGCACTCCTGCCTTCCCGTCTTTCCAACTCTCCCTCCTCAGTTGGGTTTGTAGCTGAGATAAAAGGAGAGAGAGAGAGAGAGATACAACTCCTAGGGGAGGAGGGTGGGTTGCAAAGACTCAATTCCTGCTGTTCCCGGAGATCACCTGTTACAGGTGAGTAACTACGCTATCTCCAGGAACAAGCAGGAATGTAGTCTTCACATATGGGACTCCCTAGCTTGAAGATGCCAGGGGGATGACCCCAGAGAGAGCAGTGAAACACAGGCTTAAGTGGGTCATGTATCCTCCCAAGGATCTCTGGTATCGAAACCTGGGATGGGGGTAGGAGTTGTTCTAAGTCTGAAAGAGATGCTGGAGAACAGCCTGGCCAAACGAGGCATCCCAACGGGAGTCCTTGTCCAAGCAATAATGGGCCACAAAGGTGTGGACAGAGGACCAGGTTGCTGATTTGCAAATTTCATCAATCGCCACCGAGCGTAGGTTTGCCATGGAGGCAGCTATTGCTCGCACATTGTGTGCTGTGACATGACCTTCAAGAGAAAGTCCCTTACTCTCATAGGTAAAAGATATACAGTCTACAATCCACTTGGAGAGTGTTCTTTTGGAAACTGGTAGACCCAGATGACTGGAATCAAACGCAACAAAAAGCTGTGAAGTCTTTCTGTGCTGCCTAGTTCTCTGAAGATAAAAAGCCAAAGCACGCTTGCAATCCAGCGTATGTAGACTTCTTTCTGCACTAGAGGCATGAGCTCTAGGGAAGAAAACCGGAAGGTAAACAGACTGGTTCAAATGAAAAGGTGAAACCACCTTTGGCATAAAGTGAGGATGAGTCCTACTTTATCATGGTGGAACCATGTATAAGGAGGGTCAGCCACTAAAGCCTGGAGGTCACTGATGCGTCTTGCGGAAATGAGGGCAATTAGGAAGATGACTTTCCAAGAAAGAATCTTCAGAGATGTAGTGGCTAGGGGTTCGAAGGGCGGCTTCATGAGCTGTCCCAGGACAAGACTGAGATCCCATGCCACAGGTGGTGGCTTAATGGGAGGCTTAGTTAAAAGCAGACTTCTCATAAAGCGCGCTACAAGTGGCTGAGAAGAGACAGGTGTCCATCAAAGGGCATGTGGAAAGCTGCAATGACACTGAGGTGGACTCTTACCGAGTCCAGAGGAAGAAAGGTGGAGGAGATACTCAAGTAACGTCTCCACGGGAACGGAAAAAGGATCAAGTTTCTTCTTTGAACACCAGATTGAAAACCTTCTCCACTTAAAAGCATAAGCACGCCTTGTGGAAGGTTTCCTTGAGGCCAAAATGATATATTTAACCTGTTGAGAGAGGTAGATATCCTGGAGTTCTAAGCTCTCAGCAGCCATGCCATCACGTGTAAGAACTGGGGGTTTGGGTGCAGAAGCACCCCGTTCTCCTGGGATAGGAGATTTGGAGCACATCCCAACTCCAGAGGTTTGACTTGAGAGAGAAGTAGAAGCAGTGGATACCATGTCTGACGTGCCCAGCGCGGGGCTATGAGGATCATGTAGCTCCTGTCTCTCTGAAGCTTGAACAGAGTTTTGGGAATGAGGGGAATAGGTGGGTAGGCATATAGGAAGTCCTGACCCCAGTGGAGGTGGAAAGCATCCATCGCCTGACTGTTCTGAGCAGGTATTCTGGAACAGAAACAGGGAAGTTTGGCATTTTGAGGACTTGCAAACATATCTATATTTGGGGTTCCCCAGATCCGAAAGATTTGAGCAGTCTGATCCGAATGGAGAGACCACTCGTGTGGCAGTAGTACTCGACTGAGTTTGTCTGCCAGGAGATTTTGTTTGCCAGGGAGATACACCGCTAGCAGGTGGAAATGATGGCATATGGCAAACAACCATAGATGTAGGGCTCCATTGCACAATGCCTGAGAACCTGTTCCACCTTGCTTGTTCACATAGAACATGGCTACCTGATTGTCCATCTGGACTCGAACTGTTTTGGAGCGCAGGTGGTCCTGAAACACTCAGAGCATTTAAGATGGCTCTGAGTTCTAACAGGTTTATGTAAAGTCGAGCCTCCTGCTGAGTCCAAAGACCCTGAGTGAAGACATTGTCCAGATGAGCGCCCCAACCCAATTTGGACGCATCCATCGTCAGGGTAGACTGGTGTGATGGCCTTTGAAAAGGTGACCATACTAGAAGGTTTTCAGGTGACTGCCACCATTGGAGGGACGAAATTAGGCATGCAGAGGTTATGCTTTTGTCCCCCAGACGACATGATGCCCGAGTCCACTGCGAATCTAGGGTCCATTGAGCCGCATGCATTTGGAGACGAGCATAGGGAACCACACGTACAGTGGAAGCCATGTGATCGAGCAACTGAAGCATTTCTCGAGGAGTTAGGAAAGTCTTCATACCTGTTTGAGATGCTAGTTGAACTAGTCAAGCGCAACGACCTGTGGTAGAAAAGCCCTTGACTGCTGCGTGTCTAGGAGAGTCCCTATGAACTCTAAGGTTTAAGAAGGGGTGAGTTGGGATTTTGGAAGATTTATTACAAATCCCATATGTTGAAGAACCTGCATTGTGCAGGAGACAGCAGAGCTGGCCTCTGGAGCTGACGATGCTCGGATGAGCCAGCCGTCTAAGTAGGGGAAGACAAATATCCCTAGAGTTCTTAGAAATGCTGCTCCTACTGCCATGCATTTTGAGAAAATTCTTGGGGCAGAAGCCAGGCCGAAGAGTAGAATACTGTACTGATAATGTCTTCCTTGAAAGAGGAATCTAAGAAACCTCCTGTATTCTGCGTGAATAAGGATATGTGTATACGCATCCTTTAGATCTAGAAAACAAAGCCAATCCTGACTCTGGATGTAAGGGAGAAGTGTTCCGAGAGAGATCACCTTGAATTTCTCTCAGAGCAGATATTTATTTAATTCTCTGAGGTCCAGAATGGGCCTGTATCCTCCTGTTTTCTTTGGTATAAGGAAGTAGAGGGAGTAAAAGCCCAGGCCTTGTTGAGAAAGTGGTACTTCCTCTATCGCACCCTGAGCAAGAAGAGTGGTAACCTCCTGGCACAAGACAGTAGTGA
The DNA here is from genome assembly GCA_033557465.1 of Ichthyophis bannanicus. Classification (NCBI taxonomy): domain Eukaryota; kingdom Metazoa; phylum Chordata; class Amphibia; order Gymnophiona; family Ichthyophiidae; genus Ichthyophis; species Ichthyophis bannanicus. The sequence continues at coordinate 170,986,419 of CM066035.1, read as the reverse complement.
GAGGGGGCCGAGAACTGAACTCTTGGAGTGGAGGGAGGGGTCATACTTTGGAAGGGAAGTTTGTATCCCTCTGCTACTATGGAGAGAGTCCAATGTTCTGATGTTATCTGGTGCCACCTTTGGGCAAAGTAACAATGTCTGCCTGGAATATTGACTGGCTCTGGAATTTGCAGAGGTAGGACAGCTAAGTTCTCTAGAAAGGAGTCAAAGACCTTGTGGAGGCTGGGTCTGTTGAGCTGGTTGAGCTCTTGGGGGCCTGGGCCTCCTTTGTTGCTTCGGTTGTTGCTGTCCCTTTTGGAAAGCATGGACCTGACAGTGCACAGCATGGGTATAAGAAGGATAAAACTTATTTTTTCTTGTTGAAAAAGGGCTTCTTCACAGTATTTTTCTTAGCTGGGTTGGCAGTGGTCCTAGAAAGCCTATTCAGGGTAGTATTCTCGGACTCCAGCTGAGAAGCCTTGCCCTGCCAATCCTTGCCAAAGAGGTTTTCCCCCGTGCAAGGAATATTCCCCAGCATATTTGCACCCACTGCTCCAGATCAGATGCTTGTAACCAAGCAATCCGACGTGCACCAATGCAGATAGCAGAGGTTCTGCTAATACACTCAAAACAATCAAAGGTTGCCCTGTTCATGAATTTAGAAACATTCTGGGCATGTTTTATAAGTGTCAGGTAATCAGCTCTCTTGTCATCAGGGAGAAGAAGACCATTAGTTCCAAATCTTTAGTCACCTCCTGAAGAAACATACCCATGTAGAGTATGTATGAACTTATTCTGGCCGATAACATGGAGGCCTGAAAACATCAACGGCCAAAGGCATCGAGAGTTCTAGCCTCATGGCCGGGAGGATTAGACGAATGCGTCTTAGCACTTTTGATTCGACGTACTGCGGATTCCACAACCATAGAATGGTGTGGTAACTGCGTCTTCTGGAAACCGGGACACTGCGGTACCCGGTACATGGTATCGAGTCTCCGAGAATGCGGAGATACCATTAAAGGTGTTTCCCACATCCTAAGCATGAGGTCATGCAATATCCGATGAATGGGTAAGGTAGCGGCCTACTTAGGGGCTGCCAGATAATGAAGAATGTCAAGTTCTTCAGCTCTTGGTTCCTTCTCGGAGGTCACCGTAATGGAGAGGCCCCGAGCCACATCCCGTATAAAGTCTTGAAAAGACATGTCCTCCGGAGGAGACATACAGCACTATGGGGAAGGAGAAGGATCTTCCAGAAGAGCCTCTCCGGTACCGATCGATTCATCGGAAGAATCGGAATCGGAAGACTCGAAGTACTGACGGGCCAGGTGCTCCCGCCCGGCCCGTCGACGGTACTGATTGAAATCGACATCGGAATGCCTCGGTACTGGACCCTCGATGCCAGACACTGACTCCAGGGCCGTCATGAGTGGTAGCGTGGAGAGCGGCACAATGGTCGATGCAGATACATTCGGTACTGGCGCCGGTACCAATGACTGCGAAATCGATGGCAGAGGCTTTAGCGGTACCGAAGCTGCCAGCAAGGCCGCAGGACTCCGCTCAATGGCCAGGATACACTGATCCATGGAACCAGCCGATGCCTGGGCATTGGTACCCAAGCAGCGAGCCATGACCCCAGAACATGGCACCAAGAGCTCTCCGGCGGTAGAAGCCTCGGGAACATCTTGGGACCCCGTTAATGCTTTGGAGGCAAGGACCTCTCGCCGGGGCTGTTTGGCCGGTGTATTCTCCTCTAGGACAATGCTTAAAGCATCTTGATGCTTAGGAGATCTACCCTTTGAGACTGACCAGTCTTCGAAGAAGACTTAGGTTTTGTTACCTGAGATCCATGGGAGGAAGATGAAGCCCTGGACGACTTCGATGCAACGGACATAGTATCCGTGGCAAAGAGGGTGCCGAGTTTCGCAGTTCTATTCTGCAGGCCCCTCTGTCATCTTCCTGCAGAGGAGACATTCCGATGGTGAATGGTCTGGTTCCAAACATTTGAGACACAAGTCATGGGTGTCAGTAGCAGAAATAGTACTACTACATTTGGAACACTTTTTGAAACCACTAGTTGGTTTCTCCAGTTTGAGGAACAAAGGGGCCTAAGGCCCAAAATGGTGCCTAAGCACCTGGAGGGCAGAGACCCTCAAGGAAAAATGTTCTTTTTTTTTTTTTTTTTTAAAACAAAAATAGAAGAAGAAAAGAAAAGAGACACCGACGATACCGGTGCTAGCATCAACGGGAAGGCAGACACGACCACAAAAAAAGTTAATTTTCTGTCGGCTCCGCGGAAAACGAAAAACTGAGGAGGGAGAGTTGGAAAGGCAGGAAGACAGCGGTGCAGGCACAGTGGGATGCTTCCAAAAGTTTTCCTATCGGATGCTGGGGAGCGTTCCCGCGCGGGCTCCATCGGAGCCTACGTCACCCATATGTGAAGACTACATTCTTGTTTGTTCCTGGAGATAGAAGGTTATTGTCTGCGGCCAGAGATGGTGGCTCCATTCAAGAGCCTGGCTCAGTTAGCCAGGTATGTGGGCTGGGCATGCAGCCGATCAGAATCAGGGCCCGGCCTGCACATCCAGGCCGTAGACCCGATTCTGATCCTGCCGGCACGTCTAGCCCCCGTGGGATCAGAATTGGATCTACTTCTGTATGCCCCGATTCTGATCGGCCGTACATGGGCTGGACAGACAGTACAGAATCTGAATGTATATTTTGTACAAGCGCTGGTTCTTTTTATGTTTTTATTTTTCTTTATACCAATTGCTTTGATATTTGTTTTTTACATAGGATTGCTGCAAAGGATGGAACCAAAGAGCCTGAGTGTAGGCTCACTCGCTTGTGCTTTTTCCGCCCCAAATTGCCAGGACCAGGAACGCCAAGGCAAGAGTGGGAGCACCGCATCAGGAGACCTTCCAAATGTCATCTTGCCCTGATCAGCTTACCTACCACCCCATGATCATTTAATGGTCCAAATGATTTGTTTACAGATTTGTTGCTTCCAATGTACCTGAAAAAGGCTTTTATTATGAGTTTCTACCTCTACAGAAAGATTTTTCAAATCTCATCTTGTCTTCCTTTATCAATGCTTTGCATCTACCTTGGCAATGTTTATGCTATTTCCTGTTTTCTTCATTCAGATCCTTTTTCCATTTTATGAAAGATTTTTTATTGTTTATAATAGTCTCTTTCACCTCACCTTTTAACAATGCCGACTGTTATTTTGCCATCATTCTGCCTTTTTATTTTTATTTTTTAAATATGTAGAATGCATTTGATCTGGGCTTCTAAAATGGTATTTTTGAACAACGCCAATTCCTAATGTAAACTCAATCTTTGTAGCTGCTCCTTTTAGCTGCTTTTATTTTCTTTTTTACAATTTTCCTCATGTTATCATAGTCTTCCTTATGAAAGTTAAATAATACCACAGTAGATTCCCATGCTGTTCTCACTTCAGTTTTTAAGTCAAATTTGATTGTGTTATGATCACTACTTCCAAGCAGCCCCAACACCATTATCTCTTGCACCAACTAAAATAACTCCCCCTATTGTCAATTTCTAAACTAGCTGCACCATGAAGCAGCCGTTTATTTCATCTAGGATCTTTACCTCCATAGCATGTCTTGACATGACATTTATCCAGTCGACGTTTGGGTAATTAATCATCCGATATTACTGTGTGGCCAAATATGATAGCTTTCCAAACTTCTATTAACAAATCATTATCTGTCTGTTCATTCTGGCCTGGCGGGTAATAGTATACCCTCACCATTATTTTCTCTCTTTTCACACATGGAATTTCTATCCATAAAGAGTCCACAGTATGCTCTGTTTCCTGCAGAACATTTATTCGGTGTGACTCAATGCCTTCTTTAATACAGTATATAGAACCACCCCTCCACCAATCTGATCTACCCTATAACCACAATATTATTTGCACCGTAGTATCACACTGTCCCATTGATTGTCCTCCTTCTACCAGGTCTCTAAAATGACAATTGCATTCATCTCTTCATTCAGTACTATATATTTTAACTCTCCCATCTTATTTTTTAAGCTTCTAGCAATTCCATAAAGACATTTCAAAGAACGTTTTTTGTTTATATATATGACCTGCTTAGCAGTTGACAGGGACAGTTTGCAATCTTTCAGCTCTGTTAGCTCTTCAATTAAAAGGCACCAAGGCTACTTCCACCTTTATTGTAGTCTCTATCAGGATGCCCTAACTTCCCTGTTTTTATAGTATCCTTCAAAGACACATTACCCAAAACTATGCACTCCTGAGTGACTGCTAGCTTCTCCCTAGGTTATAGTTTTAAAGCTTTTCTATCTCCTTTTTAAACAGCCGCCATCTTTTCAGAAATGGCTCTCCCTTCCCCAGAATATTGCTCAGTTCTTAATAAATCTTGATCCCTCTTCCTTGCAAGACAATGGTGCATACATTGAGACAGAGTAGTTACTCACCTGTAACAGGTGTTCTCCAGGAGCAGCAGGAATCAGTCCTCACATATGGGTGTCATCGGCGCCGATGAAGCCCCAGCGGATCATTTCCCCAGCTTTCTATGAAAGCCTTTGGGAATGCAGGCACGCATGCGCGGTTCCCTTCCTGCCTAAAGGTGCCATCTTACCTCAGTCAGATGACATAGCTAAGAACAGCACACAAAAATGAAAAATAAACTATGTACAACTGCAACTCCAAGGGGAGGAGGGAGGGTTGTGAGGACTGATTCCTGCTGCTCCTGGAGAACACCTGTTACAGGTGAGTAACTACTCTTTCTCCAGGACCAAGCAGGAAGTCAGTCCTCACATATGGGTGACTCACTAGCTCTGGGCTACCGAGGAACCCAGGCTGAACAAGAGTACTCCCTCTAGTCTCAGCAGCAAAGAAAGGCTTTCCAAGGACACAACCTCCACCGGTAGCCCAACAGAGGGCAGGAGTTGCCTAAACCTCAAAGAGATTCCGGAGTACTGCCTGGCCAAAAGCACTGTCCCTACGGGACTCCCTCTCCAGACAGTAATGGGCCGCAAAAGTCTGGCTTGAAGACCAAGTTGCAGCCCTGCAGATGTCTACCAAAGGCACAGAGCGGAGATGAGCCACTGAGGCAGCCACTGCCCTGACACGATGGGCCGTGACCCTACCCTGCAAAGGAAGGTCAGCCGCCTTGTAAGCTCAGGTGATACAGTCAGCCACCCAGATGGACAAGATACGCTTGGACACAGCCAACCCCAACCTATTGGGATCAAAGGAGACGAAGAGCTGAGTAGCCCTTCTATGCCCCTGCGTACGGTCAAGGTAGAAGGATAGGGCCCTCCTACAGTCCAGGATATGCAGGACTGCTATAGCCTGGCTTGCATGAGGCCTAGGGAAGAATGTTGGAAGAACCACCTCCTGATTGAGGTGGAAAGAGGAGACAACCTTTGGGAGGAACTTCGGGTGAGTCCTAAGGACCACCCTGTTCCTATAAAACCTGGTGTAAGGCCTATCACAAACCAGGGCCTGAAGCTCACTCACACGCCTAGCCGAGGTAAGGGCTATCAGGAAGAGTGTCTTCCAGGATAGGAAGCGTAGTGGACAAGTAGCCATCGGCTCAAAAGGTGGGCGAGTCACATTCAACTCCCACTCAGGGGCAGGAGGACGGATTGGAGGCTTGAGCAAAAGCAAGCCCCTGAGAAAGCGGGACAACAAGGGGTGACCCGACAGAGAATGTCCCTCCACCAGGGAGTGGTGAGCTGCAAGAGCTGAGAGGTGGACCCAAACAGAATTGGACTTAAGTCCCTGATTAGATAAGTGCAGTAAGTACTGAAACACTACTGGCACAGTACAGGAGAAAGGATCCTCTGTGCGTAGCTGACACCGCACAGAAAACCTTTTCCATTTGAGAGTATAGGTTTTCCTAGTGGACTGTTTCCTAGAGGCTAGGACAACCTCCTCAACTTTCTGAGGGAGGCCCCAGGGAGCCAAAACTACCCTTGCAGCCTCCAGGCCATCAAATTGAGAGCTTTGAGATTGGGGTGTGTCCTGCTCTTGTGAGAGAAGGTCGAGTTGCAACCCCAGAGGCAGTGGAGGATCCACCGCTAGTTGAAGCAGAAGAGGAAACCAAGGCTGTCTGGGCCACCTGGGAGCCACCAGCAGGACCGAGGCCTTGTCCTGAAGAATTTTGAAGAGAGTCCGGGCCACCAAGGGCGTGGGAGGAAACGCATACAGGAGGCCCTGAGACCATGGAATCAGAAAAGCATCTGCTGCTATTCTCAGAGGATGCGGTTGCCTGGAGCAGAACTTTGGCAGTTGCTTGTTCATGGGCTGGCAAAGAGATCTACAAAAGGGAGACCCCAGCATAGGAAGATCTTCTGAACTACTGAAGGATGCAGCTGCCACTCGTGGGGCTGCAGAATCCTGCTGAGCCTGTCGGCCAGGTAGTTGTCCGGGCCTGGAAGGTACACAGCCTTGAGGAGCATGTTGTGCCCGAGGGCAAATGAACAAAGGTCCTGGGCCTCCCGACAAAGGATTCTGGACCCAATCCCGCCCTGTTTGTTCACATAAAACATGGCTACCTGGTTGTCTGTCTGAACCCGGACAGATTGACGAGCCAGGGTAGGCAAGAAAGCTTTGAGTGCTAATCGAATACCTCTGAGTTCGAGGAGATTGATCTGCTGTGCAGCTTCCCAAGGAGACCACAGGCCCTGGTTGCACTTGCCTAGACAATAAGCTCCCCAGCCCTGCAGGGAGGCGTCCGTGGTCAGTACCACCGTGTACTCAGGAATCTGAAAAGGCACCCCCTTTAGTAGATTGGGTGGGTGCAGCCACCAGTTGAGGGAGTTCAGAAATTGTCTGGACACCCTTATCTTGTCTCTGAGGCTGCCCGTGGCTTGTGACCACTGAGTCCGAAGGCACCACTGTGCAGGCCTCATATGGAGCCTGGCATTGGGGGTCACATGCACTGTCGAAGCCATGTGGCCAAGCAGCCTTAGGCAGAGTCTGGCGGAGACCAGTGACCTGTTGAGAAACTGGTTTGCTAAGTTTATCAGTCTTTGGGCTCTGTCTGCTGGCAAGAAAGCCTTTGCCAGCAGGGAGTCCAGCCTCGCTCCTATGAACTCCAAGTTCTGGGAGGGGAGCAAAGTGGACTTTGCGAAGTTTATTACAAACACCAGGCTTTGAAGAAGAGCAATAAGTTCTGAGGGTGGCTTGTCTGGCTTCCTGGCTCGTCTGACCCCTGATGAGCCAGTCATCCAGATAGGGGAAGACAAAGATGCCCTGATTTCTCAGGTAGGCCGCTACCACTGCCAGGCATTTGGTAAAGACTCTGGGAGCGGAAGTGAGGCCAAAAGGAAGTACTCTGTACTGATAATGGTTTCCTCCCACAATGAACCTGAGGTACTTTCTGTGGTCTGGATGAATGAGGATGTGGGTATACGCATCCTTTAGATCTAAGGAGCATAGCCAATCTCCCTGCTGGAGGTAGGGCAGAAGTGTTCCAAGTATAAGCATCTTGAACTTTTCCTTCTCTAGGAAGTTGTTGAGGTTCCTGAGGTCCAGAATGGGTCGAAGGCCACCGGTTCTTTTGGGGACCAGGAAATACCTGGAGTAGAATCCGTGACCTTGGAAGTGGGGAGGCACAGGCTCCACTGCCCTGTCCACCAACAGACCTTGAAGCTCTTGAAGGAGAAGGTCTGTGTGCAGGGGAGGCCTTGGAGGCTCCCCTGGAAAGTATGGAGGAGGCAGTTGGTGAAAATGCAGTGCATAGCCCTTGTGGACTATATCCAACACCCAACTGTCCCCGGTGATGAGGGGCCACTGGTGGGCAAAGAGGGCGAGGCGACCTCATGTGCAGGGTTGGGAGAGCAGGGATGGAGAGGCTACGCTCAAGGAGTCAAAAACCCCCACCCTGCTGAGTGGGAGCAGGGGCCGGAGGCTTGGGGGTCCTCTGCCTACGGGGCCCATTACCCTGCCCCTTGGCTTGCTGACCCTGGGGTGCAGCTTGGGTAGCCTGATATTGAGGGTACTGTTTGTAGGCAGTGCCCTTCCTCGGGTAAAAGGGCTTTTTACCCAGGCCCTTCTTCTTATGAGAAGGAGTAGAGGTCTTCCTCGACAGCCTTGTCCGTGTAAGGTGCTCTGTTTCGAGCTGAGCGGCCTTCTCGGTCATGGGCTTGCCAAAAAGGTTCTCACCTCGGCAAGGGACATCGACCAACTTGTCCTGAACCCATGGCTCGAGGTCCGATGACTGCAGCCATGCCTGGCGTCGAGCCGCGATGCCGGCTGCCGCAACTCAGGCCGAAGCCTCGAAGCCATCGTAGGCGGCGCGGGACATGAACTTCGAGCAGTCTCGAATCCCCGAGGACAAGGACATAAATCTCTGCAAGGGTTCCCCGGAGAGTCCAGCAGAGAACCCGGCCAACTCCTTGGCCAGGTCCCGCAAGTACATGCCCATGTACAGCTGGTACGACTGGACACGGCAAGCAAGCATCGAGCCCTGGAAGCACTTTCTACCGACGCCATCGAGGTTTCGGGCATCCCTGCCAGGAGGCACCGCGGAGTGCATCTTCTGGCTCTTCAGACGATGCATGGCCGATTCCACAACCATAGAATGGTGTGGTAGCTGTGCCTTCTGAAACCCAGGGCTCTTTCTGAGTCGATAGATCGAGTCGACTCGCTTGCTTAGAACCGGCGCCGAGGCCGGTGCCTCCCACATACGGAAGAGGAGCCGCTCCAGCATCGGAGGAACCGGGACAGTAAAGGCCTCCTTTGGAGGAGAGTCATACTGCAGCGCCTCGGCTTGAGGCTCTTCCTTGGGGTCCGCCGGAAAAGCCAAGGCAGTGGCCATATACCTGACGAACTTCGAGAACCGAGTATCCTCCGGATGGGATCTACTCCGGGGCTCAGACTGCGGTGAGTCCGACGGGACGCACCGAGTCTTGAATGTATCGGGAGACTCCTCGTCCTCCGTCTCCCAGGCGGACTCGTCTGAGGAGGAGTCAGGGTCCGACCCCGCGGGGCCCTGGAGCACCCGCTGCGACGCCGGAGGCACCGGCGTCGATGTCCTCGGTCCCGAACGGAAGGTCGAGGGAGACCGTGACCGAGGTCGACTTCGAGCCATGATGGACTCGAGTATCGGCTCGGTCTCCGGGGTCGACTTCGAAGACAGTCTGCTCTCCAAGGTTGTCATCCTGACACTCAGCTCGGGAGACGCAACAGCCACCGACTCGGGCCCCGGCGGCGCCAGGCACGATGTCGGCTCTCTGGGAGGAGAGTCCTTGAGGACTATGGGGCTTACGTGTCCAGCAGACTCTGGCTCCACACGAGGAACTTTAGCAGGCTTCTCTTGTTCCAAGGGCCCGGGGCGACGGTCGGGGGTCTTAGACTTGGCCCTCGAGGAGCCAGGGACCTCCTCCTCCGACGCCCTCGCGAGCCGCTTCTTCCTCTTCCGTTCCCGGTCGGGGGACCCCTGTCCGAGGAGCTTTGACGGCGCTCGGGATCGGAATCCCGAGATGTCGAGGCCTCAGACGAGGTCCAGGCCCGGCCGGAGGCTGAGTCCGAGAAAAGCCTTTCTTTTTGCTGCTGTCAACTTCGGAGTGCCTTGGAAGACATCTTCCCACATGGCCCGCACGACTTAGGGTCGTGATCGGGGTCGAGGCACCGAAGGCAGCAGTCGTGTGTGTCGGTGAGAGACATTAATTTCTTACACCGATCACACTTTTTAAAACCACTGGAAGCCATCGGGGAAAAAAGAGTCCCTGCGAGGTCAAAGGACCAGCCTTCCAGGGAAAAATGGAAAAAGGGCGCGAACGCCAGCCACGAAGGGCAAAAACCAAAAAAGAAGAATCGGGCTCAATAAGCGTAGTTACTCACCTGTAACAGGTGTTCTCCAGGAGCAGCAGGAATCAGTTCTCACTTATGGGTGACGTCGGCGCCGACGGAGCCCTCGCGGAGCAATTTTCCCCAGCTTTCAAAGAAAGCCTTTGGGAATTGCAGCGCGCATGCGCGGTCGTCTTCCCGCCCGAGGGTGCCATCTTAGCCAGTCAGATGACATAGCTAAAAAAGACAGCATAAAAATTTGCAAAAAAGAACATAAGCAGACGATTGCAACTCCAAGGGGAGGAGGGAGGGTAGTGAGGACTGATTCCTGCTGCTCCTGGAGAACACCTGTTACAGGTGAGTAACTACGCTTTCTCCAGGACCAAGCAGGAAGTCAGTCCTCACTTATGGGACTCCCAAGCTCAAGGCTACCGGAGACCCTAAGCACAAAAATGAGCTCCCTCTAGCTCAGCAGCACAGAAGGATAGAATCTTCGCTGAATTATCACCCACCGGTAGCCCACATCCGGGATGGAGGGTAGGAGTTGCTCAGACCTCAAAGAGATTACGGAGGACTGCCTGTCCGAAAGCACTGTCCCTACGGGACTCCCTCTCGAGACAGTAATGGACCGCAAAAGTCTGGCTCGAAGACCAAGTAGCGGCCCGGCAGATGTCTGCCAGCGGAACAGAGCGGAGGTAAGCCACTGACGTGGCCTTTGCCCGAACGCAATGAGCCGTGACTCTACTTTCTAAGGAGAGTCCGGCTGCCCCATAAGCCCAAGAGATACAGTCCGCAACCCAGATGGACAGAGTACGCTTGGAGACCGGGAGCCCCAATCTATTGGGGTCAAAAGACACAAAAAGCTGAGCAGCTTTACGGTGCTCCCGCGTACGGTCGAGGTAGAAGTTCAGAGCCCTTCTACAGTCCAGGGTATGGAGGACCGTCTCAGCTCGGCTGGAGTGTGGTCTGGGAAAGAAGGTTGGAAGTACCACCTCCTGATTGATGTGAAAAGGGGAGACCACTTTAGGCAGAAATTTCGGATGAGTCCGTAGGACCACCCTATTCTTGTAGAACCTAGTGTAAGGGGGATCAGACACGAGGGCCTGCAATTCACTTACGCGTCTAGCGGAAGTGAGGGCTATCAAGAACAGTGTTTTCCAAGACAGAAAACGGAGAGAACAGGTAGCCATAGGTTCAAAAGGCGGACAGGTGATCCGCTGCAAAACCACATTCAGGTCCCAGTCAGGCGCTGGCGGGCGCAGAGGTGGTTTAAGTAGAAGGAGACCTCGGAGAAACCTCGCTACGAGAGGGTCATTGGAGAGAGGTCTGCCGTCCACCGGCACATGATGTGCTGAAAGAGCACTGAGGTGAACTTTGACGGAGTTGGACTTAAGTCCCAGATTAGAGAGGTGCAGCAAGTACTGCAAGATCACCGACACCGGGCAGGAGAAGGGATCCTGAGACTGTTGGGTACACCACACTGCAAAGCGACGCCATTTAAGGGCGTAGCATTTGCGGGTAGAAGGCCGTCGCGAAGCCAAGACGACCTCCTCCACCTCCGCCGGCAGGAGAAGGGGAGCAAGGACTACCCTCTCAGCAGCCAGGCCATGAGGTTGAGAGACCTGAGGTTGGGGTGCAGGAGGGACCCCTGATCCTGAGTGAGGAGATCCGGTTGTACCCCCAGAGGGATTGGATCCTCCACCGCCAGTTGCAGCAGGAGCGGAAACCACGGCTGCCTGGGCCAGCGAGGGGCCACCAGGATCATGAAGGCATTGTCTCGGAGAACCTTGAAAAGAGTCCGAGAGACTAGCGGGATGGGAGGGAAAGCGTACAGAAGGCTCCCCGACCACGAGATCAGAAAGGCGTCCGCCGCAACCCGAAGGGGGTGTGGCTGACGAGAGCAGAAGCGAGGAAGCTGCCGGTTGTGAGGACTGGCAAAGAGATCCACCGTGGGGAGACCCCACTTGAGGAAGAGCTTCTGAACTACCAAGGGATCCAGACGCCACTCGTGCGGCTGGAGGACCCTGCTGAGTTTGTCTGCAAGGCAATTTTCTTGGCCCGGGAGATAAACTGCCTTGAGGAGAATGCCGTGACTGACGGCCCAAGAGCAGAGCTTCTGTGCCTCCCGGCAGAGGAGGAAGGAGCCCGTGCCCCCCTGCTTGTTCACGTAGAACATGGCAACTTGATTGTCCGTCTGGACAAGGACGGACTGTTGGGAAGTCAGGTGGGAGAAGGCCTTGAGAGCTAGGCGGATCGCCCTGAGCTCCAGGAAGTTGATCTGCTGAGCCGACTCCCACGTGGTCCAGAGGCCCTGAGTACGTGCCTCTTGGCAATGTGCTCCCCAGCCCAGGAGGGATGCATCGGTGGTCAGCACCCGGGTCGGCTGAGGTGACTGGAAAGGCATTCCGAATATCAGGTTCGGCTGCCGGAGCCACCACCGGAGAGACGAGACCAGCGGCTCGGAAAGGCGCACTAGGTCTGCTAGGCCGCCCGTGGCTTGTCGCCACTGCTGGCGGAGACACCATTGAGCAGACCGCATATTCAGGCGGGCATTGGGGGTCACATGGACGGTGGAAGCCATATGGCCGAGCAGTCTCAGGAAGCGCCTGGCGGAGACCAGGGGCTGGCTGCGAAAGCGGTCGGCTAGGTCCATGAGCCGTTGAGCCCTGTCGAGCGGTAGGTACGCTCGCGCCTGAGGAGTGTGCAGCCTTGCGCCGATGAACTCGAGATCCTGTGAGGGGAGCAAAGTGGACTTTGCGAAGTTTATAACAAAGCCCAAGTGCTGCAGCAGAGTCACCGTGCGGCACGTGGCGTTGGTGACCTCCTGAGCGGACGCTGCTCTGATGAGCCAGTCGTCGAGGTACGGAAAGACATAGAGGCCGTGAAGCCGGAGATGGGCCGCCACGACCGCGAGACATTTTGTGAAGACTCGCGGTGCGGAGGACAGGCCAAAGGGCAGTACTCTGTACTGGTAATGATTTCCTGCCACCACAAACCTTAGGTATTGGCGGTGGCTTGGGTGGATGAGGATGTGCGTGTAGGCATCCTTTAGATCCAAGGAGCATAGCCAATCTCCCTGCTGGAGGTAGGGCAGAAGGATTCCAAGGGTAAGCATTTTGAACTTCTCCCGCACAAGGAACTTGTTGAGGTTGCGCAAGTCCAGGATGGGTCTGAGGCCCCCTGTTCTCTTTGGTATCAGAAAATACCTTGAATAAAAGCCTTGACCTCTCAGGTGGTGTGGCACCGGTTCCACCGCCTGTTCCTGCAGAAGACCTGCTAACTCCTGAAGGAGCAACTCCCTGTGCAGAGGGGGGCGCGGAGGTTCTCCCGGAAAATAGGAGGGAGGGACCTGATGGAAGTGGAGAAGGTAGCCTTCTCGCACGACCTGAAGCACCCAGGCATCTGCGGTGATGCTGGACCACCTGTGGGCGAAGTGAACCAGCCGGCCTCCGGTGCTGGGAGGAACCAGCGGGGGGGGAGAGGCTATGCTGAGCGAGTCAAAAGCCCCCACCCTGCTGAGCAGGGGCTGGTGGTGCAGGCTTGGGGGCTTGCTGCCTACGGGACCCGTTACCCCGTCCCTTGGCCTGCTGGCCCTGTCGGGGAGCCGCAGGGGCCTGATAATGGGGGTATTGGTTGTAGGCAGCCGCCTTCCTCGGGTAAAAGGACTTTTTCCCCGAGCCCTTCTTTTTCTGGGAAGGGGCGGAGGTCTTCCTAGAAAGCCTGGTCCTGGTGAGAGTCTCAGTCTCAATTTGTGCAGCCTTTTCCGCCATGGGCTTGCCAAAGAGGTTTTCGCCTCGGCAGGGGACATCGACCAACTTGTCCTGTACCCAGGGCTCAAGGTCTGACGACTGAAGCCAAGCCTGTCGGCGGGCACCGATGCCGGCTGCGGCCACTCGAGCCGAGGCTTCAAAGCCATCATAGGCTGCTCGGGACATGAACTTTGAGCATTCCCGAATGCCCGTGGACAAGGCTAGGAACCTCCGCAAGGGCTCCTCGGAGAGACCAGCGGAGAATCCGGCTAGCTCTTTAGCCAGATCCCGGAGATACATGCCCATGTATAGCTGGTAAGTCTGGACACGACATGCGAGCATAGAGCCCTGGAAGCACTTCTTGCCAAGGCCATCCAGGTTACGGGCCTCCCTTCCAGGAGGCACCGAGGAGTGCATCTTCTGGCTCTTAAGACGATGCATGGCCGATTCCACTACCATGGAATGGTGTGGCAGCTGTGCCTTTTGAAAGCCAGGGCTCTTGCGGACCCGATAGATAGAATCGACCCGCTTGCTCAGGACCGGCGAGGAGGCCGGACTCTCCCACATGCGGAAGAGTAGTCGTTCCAGCATAGGAGGAACCGGCACAGTAAAGTGTTCCCTCGCGGGAGAGTCATACTGGAGGGCGTCGAGCTCTTCGGCTCGAGGCTCCTCCTCGGGATCCGCAGGGAAGGCCAAAGCCTTGGCCATATCCCTAACGAAGTCCGAGAACCGGGCATCCTCCAGGGGGGACTGCTTCCGAGGCTCGGACTCCGGTGAGTCCGATGGGACACACCGAGTCCGGAAAGAATTAGGTGACTCTTCCTCCTCAGACTCCCAGACCGACTCCGACGAGGACTCGGTGGGGTCGGCCCTGGCAGGGTGCGGCGCCAGCCGCCCCGACGCCGAGGGAGTCGGCGTCGGCGACCTCGGTCCCGAACGGGAGGCCGAGGGTGACCTCGACCGAGGATCGACTCGAGTTCTCATCGACTCGAGGATCGGCTCGGTCTCCGGGGTCGACTTGGACGTCGACGTCCCGGCGGTCGGGGCAGCGGCGCCAGCGAAGCCAGCGAGCAGTGCCCTCTGCTGGTCCATGAAGGCAGACAGTCTGCTCTCCAAGGCCGTCAACCTGAGTCCGAGCTCAGGTGACCCAGCAGCCCCCGACTCGGGCCCCGACGGCGTCGGGCCCGACGTCGGCTGTCGCGGAGGCGAGTCCAGAAGGACCACAGGACTTACCCGGGCAGGCATCTCCGACTCCAGGCGAGGTCGCTTCGGGATGTGTTCCTTCTCCAAGGACCCGGGGCGGCTGTCGGGGCTATGCGACCTGGCCCTCGCGGAACCAGGAGCGTCCACCGACGCCGCCCTCGCGGGTTTTTCCTTCCGACGATGGTCCCCGGAGGGAGAACCCCGGTCGGAGGAGCTCCGGCGACGGTCCGAGCTGGAGCCTTTCGACGCGGAGGCCTCCGACGAGGTCCGGGTACGGCTGGGGTCAGCGAAGATTCTCTCACGCTGATGCCGCCGACTTCTCAACGCCTTTGAGGACAGTTTGCTGCAGGGCCCACAGATCAGTTCCTCATGATCCGGGCCCAGGCAGCGGAGGCAAAAGTCGTGTGTGTCGGTTAGTGACATATTTCGGTCACACCGACCACACCGCTTAAACCCACTGGCAGCCATCGGGGGAAAAAGGGCCCCTGCGAGGTCAAAGGACCGGGCTGCCAGGGAAACCGAAAACGAAAGCTGACTAAGTCAGAAAAACCGAAAAAAGTAAGAGGACTCGAGACCGGCGTCGCGAGTCGGGCGGGCGGGAAAACGATCGGCGTCGAACCGAAAGAAAAAGGATAAAATAGAGAAGAAAATCAACTTTTTCGCGGGGACAAGACGGGGACGTCTGTAGGGCTCCGCGGAAAAAAGAAGACTGGCTAAGATGGCACCCTCGGGCGGGAAGACGACCGCGCATGCGCGCTGCAATTCCCAAAGGCTTTCTTTGAAAGCTGGGGAAAATTGCTCCGCGAGGGCTCCGTCGGCGCCGACGTCACCCATAAGTGAGGACTGACTTCCTGCTTGGTCCTGGAGAACCGGTGTACCGAACCCGGCGGGAGGGGAACCGGCGTCATACCGGGAGAAAAATAGCGATAATCGCCGAAAAAAATCTACTTTTAACCGGGGGAACAGGACACACGTCCGGTGGGCTTCTTGGAAAAAAAGAGACTGAGGTAAGATGGCACCTTTAGGCGGGAAGGGAAGCGCGCATGCGTGCCTGCATTCCCAAAGGCTTTCATAGAAAGCTGGGGAAATGCTCCACTGGGGCTTCATCAGCGCCGATGACACCCATATGTGAGGACTGACTTCCTGCTTGGTCCTGGAGAATCAGACGTTCTGCCTGCCTTTTGGGTCCTGCATGTAGAATGCAGAGCATTTCTGAGAATGTTATCCTGGAGGTTCTGAAGTTCAACTTTCTACCTAAAATTTATTTATTTAGCTACTTTTTTATACCGCTTTATCTGAAAGTCAAAGCAATTAACTGAAACTTTAAATTCTACATTGGAACATACTTACTATACACAAAACAAGGAACACCAAACATAAGTTGAGCAAACAGTTTAACAGCCAAGGGATACTTACTATACTGTAAAAGCCTAAATTTGCCTTCTAGAACCTCCCTCCAGAACTTTCCTATGTAACTGGTAACCACATGCACCAAGGCAGCCGCCCCTCCTCTTATTCACAAAAATAGATTTAAATGAATATGTGTACACATTTTCATGCCAATTTCACAAAAGACATGAATATTAGATTGTAAGGTTAGGTACTACAAAATGCATGCATACCTGCTGTGGGTTATTATGAATTTCAGAAATATAGGTTTTTAGTTTGCTTGCTATTTTTCGTTCTGCTGGCTCAAGGATTCTTTCATATTGAGATACTGCAGCTTTCCACAAAGGCTTGAAAAGAAAAACAAATTAGTTAGAGTTGATATGCCATATTTGACAAATAAATTGCAGAAATGGTGATCATATGGTGATCACTTTACCTCTGTGTATGGGTTATAGTGCACAGGATTCAAGCCAGCAAAAGGTTCAAACACTTGACTGAGGTGCAGACCTTGCTGTTCACCAGCTGGTAGAAAGTAGGTAAGTTTTTCAGTAACTGTTCTAATGGTCAGTACCTAAAGAAGCAAAGCACAAATGTGTATTAATATCTTCTATACTACTGTGTAGGAAAATTGTTTAATTCTTTATACACGAAATATGTTTTATTCTTTAAAACACCATTCAACACCATCCAGGACCTTGAAGTCCATGTCGACAATACATTGAAATCTTTGGCTCAGTATGAAACTTTGGTTAAAGAAAAAAAAAAAGTCCCTATTCTACCTCTATAACCCTATCCTTCCCATGCCCAGCATCTCCCCCCACTGCCCCATCCTCCTTCGTCCAGCATCTCCCCCAGTACCCCATCCTCCTACATGTCCAGCATCTCTCACCAGTGCTGCCCATATCCTCCCCCATTGCCCATATTCTCCCTCCCATGTCCAGCATCCCCCCTCCATGTCCAGCATCTCCCCCAGTGGCCCTATCCCCCCATGTCCAGCAGCTCCCCCCCCCCCACTTGGTGTGCAACTTGTCGTGCTGCGAGGGTTTGTGTACATCATTGATGCTGAGGGCTAAGCTATTGGTAGCTTAACTATTGGCAGGGTCTCCCAAGATGGATAGATCTCAGCTGAGGTGCCAGACCAAGACAAACCACCCATCTGGGCAGCAGCAGAATGGGATTATGCTGGTGGAGGATCACATTTCTGCGACAACGGCAACACTAGAATTAAACTGCGTGGAAGAAAGGCCCAGCAATATACTTCCATATCTTGCCACAAAAACCCAATTGATAGTCACAGCAAAACAAACTGCACTATAGTGCTGGAAGATGAGACCCTCAGGTTGAAAGGCATTCAACTGGCTACTGGAGAGGAGCTGAAGACTTTTCAGAGTAAAGCCAGCATTTGTGATGTGGTTGGATCAGAGCCCTCAGGACATCTGACTGCTGATGTAGTTGTGCAGGAAATGAGAGGCAGAAGCTGCAAAGATGTCTTTCATATTGGGACATGGAATGTACGAAGCATATACCAAGAGGAGGTGGTCAAGAATGAAATGGAACATGTGCAACTCCATCTGTTGGGTGTCAGCGAACTGAAATGGACTGGCATCGGGCGCTTTGCATCTGATGATCACATGGTCTACACCAGGCATGTCCAACAGGTAGATCGCGATCTACCTGTAGATCGCGGAGGGGTCAGAGGTAGATCGCCAGCCCCACTTGGCTCCATCTCTCCAGCAGCTCGCCCCGTTGCTAAGAGAGAGCTCGTACCGGCAGGTCGTCTGCCAAGGGCTTGCTACCGCTGCTGATCCTTTGCCTGTATTTTTCCCTGCCTGCGGGAATCTTGCCTGCGGGTGTATTGGGGGCGCTTGTTGTTTTCGTGCCAATAGTTTGTGGGTACCCCAGGGGGCCGCCGCCCATGCCCCACGATGAGATGCCACAGGCCCGGCATCATACCTGGTCATCCTGCCTCTCAGAATCACCCATTCCTGCCCCCGCCCCAATACCCCTTAGAAGTGTGTTATATACCGGGCGATACCCATTCGCCCGGGCTTTACCTGAATATACTTACCATATTAGTTGTGTCGTGTGCTAGTCGTTGGTCGCTTTATAGTTCGCTTTCATTAAACGTTTTCGGGCAGACACAACAAAGTGTCAAGAATTTGGTGAATTTGGCGGGCTTTTCCAATTTTGTTCTAACTTGCCTATGCCTTGCCTTCGAATTGGTTCACAACACATGAAAAAATGCCCCAACACTAAACTACGAGAATACGATACATTTAGGCAACAAGGTCTCAGACTAAAATGGGGTTGTGAGTCAGGTCTTATCATGCCTGATAACCATACACCCTTTCGCATCAATGACCTTTTGATGTCACCTCAGAAGTATTTTTCTTTTTCTTTCAATTTTTTCAAAAACACAGCATTGATCTAACAAAATCAGCTGTTTGTCTTTAGATATCCTGTAACTAGAAATAGAGTCTTTCTGGAATGTAACTTTATGTGCTTATCTTGATGAAGACGACGACCCCAACGCCAATCTTCAGCGCCTGTGCGTTTCACCAATCTCTCAGTTTCCTCAGGGGGTTTACTTAAGCACTTCCAGATATTCAATACAGCTTCAATGTTCTAGCCCGCTGCTTTGACAGAAGAAGAAGAAGAGCTTATACTGTTCATCGCAGTCTCTTATTATATTTTATTTATTTATTTATTTTACATCTTTTCTATACCGCCACTTCCAGCGATCAGTGGCGGTTTACAGGTAAACAAAGTTTAATAATAGCATGCTATTATTTTACATGGAACAGGTTCAGAACTATTTTACATAGAACAGGATTAGAACTATTTTTACAATAGAACAGGTTTTAGAACAGTGAACAGTATAACAGAGGAACTATTATATTATGTAGAATGGATTTAGAGAAATAACATTCAACTATTAAAATTACAACTCAATAATACAATGAGGAAAACTGTCTCTCACAGTAAATCAACGGAAATTGGGTATATTACATTAATTACACTTATTCACATTAGCGACAAGTAATTGCTTTCAAAGAGAAAGTTTAACTAGGTGAGCAATGTGAATATGAGTGAAAAAGGATTTTATGTCCTGTCTAGGTAGGGTCAGTGAGTGACTGCTGATCAGTGGTTTTCTCTGAGTTAGGGTTATCATCCTTATGGAGGTTATTGTAGTGTAGAGTAAATAGGTGGGTTTTTAGATTTTTTCTAAATAGTTGAAGATCCTTTATTTCTCTGATTTCAGTTGGTAGGTTGTTCCATAACATAGGGGCAAAGTATGAGAAGGCTGTGTTGCTTGTCTTTTGACTTGTCTTTCGAATAGAATCAGGTACTTGTAGCATGTGAAGGTTAATTCTTCGTCTTGATCTGTTTTCAGGTGAGATGTTGATGAGTGTGGATATGAAGGAAGGAGCTATATTAGTAATAATTTTAAAAGTATTGATTAAGGATTTGTAGGTGATTCTGCATGATACTGGAAGCCAATGGAGAGCATAAAGAATCGGAGATATATGATCTGTTAGTTTTGCTTTGAAGATAATCCTTGCGGTGACATTTTGGGCTAGTTGAAGTGTATGAATATTTTTCTTTGAGGTCCCTTGAAGAATACCATTACAGTAGTCTAAATGAGGTGTAATGAGTGTTTGTACTATGGTTCTGAAATCAGTGTTGTCTAGTAATGGTCTAAGTTGTTGAATTGTCCTTAATTTGAAGTAAATTGTTTTTACAGTTTGTTTTATATGTTTGGTGAGGCTGAGGGTCTTATCAAGAATAACTCCCAAATATTTGATCTCGTCTTTAACAGGGAGAGAATTATTGCCAATGTTGATTTCAGTTGGAGGGGTGAAGTTTGTGTTTCTTGTTATAAATAATGCTTCGGTTTTTTTAAAATTAATAGACATGTTAATAGATTTCAGCCACAGCTCCGCTTCAGTGAGGCAATGACATATGTTGGTGTAATCTGGGTTAGACACATCAAATGGTGAGTACAACATAATGTCATCTGCGTAGATGTGATAATTGATTTTGAAACGTTTAAATATGGAACAGATAGGTTGAAGATAGAGATTGAACAATAGGGCTGATAGGGCAGAACCTTGAGGGATACCTTGTTCTTGCGGAAAAGGGGATGATGCATTTTGGTCCATTTGAACATATTATATTTAAAGATTATATCTATACCTATATGCAAAATCTTTACCTTCAGAATGTGACTACAATATCTTGATCTACTCATTCATAATGTAGCTGACAATCTTTTTGAAGGATTTAAAAAAAAGAGAGAGAAAATAGCTGCTATTCAAGATGTACAATTGTCAAGAAACATTGTCGTGCGGCGAATAGAAAAGATGTGTGGAGACACAACTGAACAATTCTTGGAGGATGTTTCAAATTGTGTTGCTTTCTCACTCCAACTGGATAAATCTACAGACATAAGAGACATTGCCCAGCTACTAGTCTTTATCTGGATGCTTTTTGAAGACTTCAGTGTTAAAAAAGAACTACTTGGAATGATTTATTTTGTTAAAAAAGAACTACTTGGAATGATTTCTTTAAAAGGGAGAACTACTGGTCAGGAAATATTCAGTTCTTTCCATTCTTTTGTGACAAAGTGTAATCTTCCATTGCATAGACTTGTTTCCATCACTACTGATGGAGCAAGAGCAATGACAGGTGAGGTTAACGGTTTCATAGCCCTCTGTAGACAGCATGACAACTTCCCAGATTTCCTTTCTTACCACTGCATCATTCACCAGCAAGTTTTGGCAAGCAAGAGACTCAATACAAAGACTGTCATGGACATCACTTTCAAAATTGTAAATTCAGTTCGTGGAAGATCACTTCAAAGATAGCTTTTCAATCTTACTTTTGATAAAGGGGCAGCAGAAATCATTTTGCACACAGATGTAAGGTGGCTAAGTAGGCACAAATTTCTGCAAAGATTTCGTGATTTGCTGAATGAAATAAGAAGTTTTTTGAAGGAGAGGGGAGATGACCAAGCAGAGTTGGAAGATGGAGTGGTTATGTGATCTGGCATTTCTCGCTGACTTTACAGGCAAACTAAGTGATATGAACCTTGAACTACAAGGTAAAAACAAATGCATTAGCAAGATGATGAGTACAGTTTCATCCTACAAGAGCAAATTTGAGCTAATGATGACTGAACTTGCAAACAACACTTTTGATCATTTTCCTAATACGCAGGACCATCTGAGACAATATCCAAATTTTGTTTTTCAGAACGAGAAATATGTGACAGTAATCTGTTCTGTTATCCAGGAATTCGAAAATAGATTGTGACTTCCAAAAAATTGGAACAGTTGTGGAGTACTTGTCATACCCATTCAATGTAGATGTGGACATTAAAGAAACTGCAGCTGCTGTCAGTAAAAATTACTTATTGAACAAGCCATCTCTTGAAACGAAATATTAACCCTTAAAAATGGCATTTTTCTCAAGACCCGTGCTGAGCAAGAATCGTTTTGGAAGCTAGTGCCTAGAGACAAATTTTCCAACTTGAGAACATGCAGTGAAGCTGTACACTCCTGTTTCGGTTCAACTTATTTGTGTGAATCTGCGTTTTACCATCTGAAAATGACAAAGAGTATACAACGTTCCAACATGACAGATGAACATCTCCAGGATTCCCTGAGACTGGCCCTCATGCAATATTCACCCAACTTCAAAAAGCTGGTGGATGAAATGCAGGCTCAGACGTCTCACTAATGAGCAAGAGTGAAATATTAAAGATTGTGCAAGATCAGCCTGGATCAATACTCGACCTAAATTTAACACAAATTACTCAATAAAAGTTAAAGAAAGTTATTAAGACAGTTAAAGAAAGTTATTACTTAATAAAACTTTAAGAAAAAATGTACTTTCCATTTCCCCTCGCAGTTCTTACTGGATCTTCGTCTCTCTGTTTTGTTTTTACTTAATTTGCTTAACAGCTGATCACATCCAAGTAATGACAGAAGGTTCATTAAAAATGGGGGGAGGAATCCTCCAACTTTATTGGGTTAAAATTTAATTTGAAACTAATTTAAACTTAATTTTCATGGTGGTAGATCACAGGCACTTTTGGCCGGAAAAAGGAGATCACAACCTGTTTGAAGTTGGACATGCCTGGTCTACACTACGCTGGAAATGAAAGACAAAGGAGAAATGGTGTTGCATTTATAATTAAGAAGAAACTTGCAAAAACTGTAATGAAATACAATGCCATCAGTGAACGCTTAATTTCTATTCGTCTACGAGGAACGCCCATCAACACAACTATAGTTCAAGTACATGCCCTAACAACAGCTGCAGAAGAGAATGAAGTTGATGAGTTCCACAAACAAGTACAAGATGAAATTGCTAGAACATGCAAACAGGATATCCTGATAGTCATGGGTGATTGCAACGCAAAAGTTGGCAACAAAAAAGAAGGCAAAGTGGTTGGAAAATATGAACGTGGAAACAGAAATGAAGTTGGAGAAAGAATTCTGCAAGACCAACAATCAATTCATCTCAAACACCTTCTTCCAGCAGCACAAACAGCTACTGTACACATGGATTTCACCCAATGGATTGTACAAAAATCAAATTGACTACATCTGTGGAAGTCAATTTAGAAAAGCTCTATAACATCAACAAAGAGAAAACCTGGAGCAGACTATAGTACAGATCATCAACTACTAGTATGCAACTCATGCTAAAGTTGAAAAAGAGCAAGCCACTCATAAATGTAGCAAAATATGACCTTGAGAATATACCGCCAGACATTAAAGACCGTCTGTAAAATCGATTTGCTGCTTTAGATACAAATGACAGAACTCCAGAAGAGTTATGGGATGACATCAAGAAGGTTGTGTTGGAAGAAAGTGAGAAGTCTCTACAAATGGTGAAAAAGCAAAAACGGCCAAAATGGATGAACAAAGAAACTCTGAAAAATGCCCAGAAACACAGAGAAGCTAAAACTAGAGGAGAAAGAGAGGCAATCGCAGAATGCAGAGATTTCCAACATGCAGCAAGATAAGACAAGAAGAAGTACTACAATGATACGTCAAGGAAATAGAAGCAGAAACTATTAGAGGAAGAACAAGATCGGCTTTCCTAAAGCTAAGAGAGTTAAAGAAAAAATTCCAGCCTCGAATTTGGATGCTGCAGAATGCTCAAGGATCCATGTTGAATGATGCTGAGAAGATCAAGAAAAGAGGAAAGAATATACAGAGCCATTATACGATAAAGATCAAGTAGACCAACAGACGTTTCAACTTGTACCTTATGATCTGGAACCATTTCTGATGAAAGAAGAAGTCGAAGCAGCATTGAAAGCCTTATCAAAGAACAAAGCCCCGGGCATTGAGGCATTCCCATTGAAGTATTACAGCAATCTAATGCAGTTATTACCATACTTACAAGGCTCTGCCAGGAAATTTGAAAGACATCATCATGGCCAACTGACTGGAAAAGATCTGTGTTTATGCCAATACTAAAGAAAGATGATCCAACTGACTGTGGAAATTATCACACAATTGCTCTGATCCCACATGCTAGCAAGATTCTCCTCAAGATCATTCAGCAGAGACTACAACTATAACTGGAACGAGAACTGCCTGAAGTGCAAGCAGGGTCAGGAAAGGACGAGGAATGAGAGACATCATCGCGGATGTGAGATGAATCCTTGAAAAGACTAAAGAATACCAACGGATATCTGATTGTGTTTTATTGACTACAGCAAGGCTTTTGACTGTGTAAACCATGAGAAACTCTGGGCCACATTAAGAAGCATGGGTATACCAGAACACCTGATCGCTCTCTTGCACAACATTTACATTGATCAAGAAGCAACAGTTCCAACATAACTAGGAGAAACAGAATGGTTTAAAATCAGCAAAGGTGTATGACAAGGCTGCATACATTCCCCCTACCTGTTTAATTTATATGCAGAACAAATCATCAGAGAAGCAGGACTGTATGAAGACAACCGAGGTGTGAAGATTGATGGAAGACTCATCAACATCCTTCGCTATGCTGATGATACCACGTTACTGGTGGAAAGTGAAGATGATCAAACATTTGCTTCTCAAGATCAAGTCAGTCTTAAAATGGGCCTGCACCTTAATGTAAAGAAGACAAAAATCCTGGCAACTGGCAAAAACCAATAAGTTAATCATTGAAGGAGAAGAAATTGAAATCATGGACGACTTTAACCTTCTTAGATCAACTATCAATAAAGAAACAACAAGCAGCCAAGAAATCAGACAATGCATTGCTCTTGAATGTCTATGAAGGACCTAGACAAGATTCTCAAGAGCAGAGATAGAGGAGTTACTCACCTGTAACAGGTGTTCTCCAGGAGCAGCAGGAATCAGTCCTCACATATGGGTGACGTCGGCGTCGACGGAGCTCCCATGCGGAGCATTTCCCCAGCTTTCAAAGAAAGCCTTTGGGAATGCAGGCACGCATGCGCGGTCCCCTTCCCGCCCAAAGGTGCCACCTTACTCAGTCTGATGACATAGATAAAAGACAGCACAAAAAGAAAATGAACTATATACAACTGCAACTCCAAGGGGAGGATGGAGGGTTGTGAGGACTGATTCCTGCTGCTCCTGGAGAACACCTGTTACAGGTGAGTAACTACTCTTTCTCCAGGACCAAGCAGGAAGTCAGTCCTCACATATGGGTGACTCCCTAGCTCTGGGCTACCAGGAACCCAGGCTGAAAAATAGAGCTCCCTCTAGAGCCTCAGCAACAGTGAGAGAATCTTCTCTGAGACCACACCTGAACGGCAGCCCAACACCATGGCTGGAGGGTAGGAGTTGCCTAAACCTCAAAGAGATTACGGAGTACCGCTTGCCCGAAAGCACTGTCCCTACGGGACTCCCTCTCGAGGCAGTAGTGGTCCGCAAAAGTCTGGCTTGAAGACCAAGTAGCGGCCCGGCAGATGTCTGCCAACAGAAAAGAACGGAAGTGAGCTACTGATGCGGCCTTCGCCCTGACCCGGTGAGCCGTGACTCGACCCTCCAGGGAGAGGCCGGCTGCCCTGTACACCCAGGCGATACAGTCTGCCACCCAGATGGACAACGTACACTTAGTGACAGGCAAACCC
Source organism: Ichthyophis bannanicus (assembly GCA_033557465.1). Taxonomy (NCBI): domain Eukaryota; kingdom Metazoa; phylum Chordata; class Amphibia; order Gymnophiona; family Ichthyophiidae; genus Ichthyophis; species Ichthyophis bannanicus. Next base: position 170,961,194 of record CM066035.1, on the reverse strand, counting down.
AATTTATTAAAGTCAAAGGAAACGAAGAGCTGAGAAGCCCTTCTATGCCCCTGTGTATGTTCTACGTAAAAGGACAGCGCCCTTCTACAATCCAGGGTATGCAAGACAGTTTCGGCCCTACTGGCGTGCGGTCTGGGAAAGAACGTCGGAAGTACCACCTCCTGGTTGAGGTGGAAGGAGGACACTACCTTTGGAAGGAACCTAGGATGAGTCCGTAAGACTACCCTCTTCCTATAGAACCTGGTATACGGACTATCCGAGACCAGGGCCTGAAGCTCACTCACCCGCCTAGCCGAGGTGAGTGCCACAAGGAACACCTTCCAGGAGAGGAAACGTAAATGGCAGGTTGCCATCGGCTCAAAAGGTGGGCGAGTCAGTTGCTGCAAGACCATATTGAGATCCCACACAGTGGCCGGTGGACGAATAGGAGGCTTAAGCAGAAGCAGGCCTCTGAGAAAACGAGACACCAAAGGGTAGCCTGAGAGAGATTGTACATCCACCGGCGAGTGGTGAGCTGAGAGGGCATTGAGGTGAACCCGGACAGAGTTGGACTGAAGTCCTAGGTTGGAAAGGTGGAGCAGGTATTGTAGCACCACCTGGAACGAGCAGGAGAAGGGGTCCTCTTGCTGTTGAGAACACCAAGTAGAGAACCTACGCCACTTCAGAGCATAGGCCTTCCTAGTGGAATGCTTCCTGAAGGCCAACACCACCTCTTCAACCTCCTTTGGTAGGAGCAAGGGAGCAAGGACTACCCTTTCAGCAGCCAGGCCATCAAATTGAGGGATTTGAGGTTGGGATGCAAGAGGGACCCCTGATCCTGAGTCAGAAGGTCGGGTGCAGCCCCAGAGGAAGTGGAGTATCCACTGCCAACTGCAGAAGAAGAGAGAACCATGGCTGCATGGGCCACCTGGGGGCTATCAGGATCATCGTGGCTCGGTCCTGCTGGATTTTGAAGAGAGTCCAGGCCACCAGAGGTGTGGGAGGAAAGGCATACAGCAGGCTCTCTGACCAGGGGATCAGGAATGCATCTGACGCTGTTCTCAAGGGATGCGGTAGCCTGGAACAGAACCTGGGTAGCTGCCTGTTCAGCAGACTGGCAAAAAGATTCATGGTCAGAAGTCCCCACTTCAGGAAGATCCGTTGAACTACCAGAAAATCCAACTGCCACTCGTGAGGCTGCAGGAGTCTGCTTAGCCTGTCCGCCAGGTAGTTTTCCTGGCCTGGGAGGTAGACCGCCCTGAGGGTCATGCCCTGATTGATAGCCCAAGAGCAGAGAGAGCTTGTGCTTCCAGGCACAGGAGTCTGGAACCTGTGCCGCCCTGTTTGTTGACGTAGAACATAGCCACCTGGTTGTCCGTCTGAACTAGGACAGACTGGTGAGACAGGATCTGAGAGAAAGTCCGTAAGGCTAGTCGAATGGCTCTCAATTCCAACAGGCTGATCTGCTGGGCGGCCTCCCACGGACACCACAGGCCTTGGGTGCAGGCCCCCCAGCAGTGTGCCCCCCAGTCCTGCAGGGAAGCATCAGTTGTCAGTACCTGAGTGTGTGGGGAGGCCTGAAAAGGAACACCCCTGACCAGATTTGGGAGACGTCTCCACCAGCGTAGGGAGTCCACCAAGAGTTTGGACACCTTTATTCTGTCTGACAATTTCCCGGTGGCCTGTAGCCACTGTGCCCTGAGGTACCACTGAGCTGGCCTCATGTGCAGCCGGGCATGTGGGGTGACATGCACTGTGAAAGCCATGTGACCTAAGAGCCGGAGGAAGTGTCTGGCGGAGACCAGAGAGTTCACCCGAAACTGACTGGCCATCTTTATCAGCCTGTGAGCTCGGTCCACACGCAAATAGGCCTTTGCATGGATGGTATCCAATCTTGCCCCTATGAACTCCACGTCCTGTGAGGGGACTAAAGTGGACTTGGGGAAGTTTATAACGAACCCCAGGTGCTGAAGCAGGGATATGGTTCTGAAGGTGGCCTGCCTGGCCTCCTGTGGAGACTGGCCCCTGATAAGCCAGTCGTCCAGGTAAGGGAACACAATCTGAGGTAGGCCGCAACCACCGCCAGGCATTTTGTAAAAACCCTGGGGGCGGAGGTGAGGCCAAAAGGAAGCACTCTGTACTGGAAGTGTTTTCCTCCCACCACAAATCTGAGGAATTGTCTGTGACTTGGATGGATGAGGATGCGAGTATAAGCATCCTTCAGGTCTAAGGAGCATAGCCAATCTCCCTGCTGGAGGTAGGGCAGTAAGATTCCAAGGGTAAGCATCTTGAACTTTTCCCTCTCCAGAAACTTGTTCAGATTTCTCAGGTCCAGGATGCGTCTGAGGCCTCCTGTTCTCTTTGATACCAGGAAGTACCTGGAGTAGAAGCCTTGCCCTTCCAGGTGGTGGGGCACCAGTTCCACCGCCTGGTCCTGTAGCAAACCTTCCAATTCCTGAAGGAGTATGTTTCTGTGCAGAGTGGGTCTTGGAAGCTCCCCTGGAAAGTAGGAGGGGGATATCTGACAGTCCTTCTGGATGATGCTTAACACCCACGTGTCCCCTGTGATGGCTGGCCACCTGTCTGCGTACAGGGTCAGCCGACCTCCTGTGCCCTGGAGAGGAGGAGAGGCTATGCTGGCATAGTCAAAAAACCCCTCCCTGCTGAGTAGGAGGCTTGGGAGCCTTCTGCCTACGGGGCCCATGACCCTGCCCCTTGGCCTGCTGGCCCTGTTGGGGAGCTGCAGAGGCCTGATAGTGAGGGTAGGTTTTGTAGGCAGTGGTCTTCCTCGGGTAAAAGGCCTTTTTCCCGAGCCCTTCTTCTTCTGAGAAGGGGCAGAGGTTTTCCTGGACAGCCTTGTCCGGGTAAGAGTCTCAGTCCCGGGTTCTGCAGCCTTTTCGGCCATGGGCTTGCCAAAGAGGTTTTCACCTCGGCAAGGGACATCGACCAACTTGTCCTGTACCCATGGCTCGAGATCCGAGGATTGTAGCCAGGCCTGGCGGCGTGCACTGATGCCGGCCCCTGCTACCCGGGCCGAAGCCTCAAATCTATCGTAGGCTGCTCGAGATATAAACTTTGAGCACTCTCGAATACCAGAAGACAAGGCCTTGAAACTCTGCAAAGGTTCCTCGGACAGACCAGCAGAGAACCCGGCAATCTCCTTTGCCAGGTCTCGAAGGTACATGCCCATGCACAGCTGGTAGGTCTGGACACGGCAAGCAAGCATAGAGCCCTGGAAGCACTTTTTACCGAGGGCATCCAGGTTCCGGGCTTCCCTGCCGGGAGGCACCGAGGAGTGCATCTTCTGACTCTTCAGGCGATGCATGGCCGATTCCACAACCATGGAGTGGTGTGGTAGCTGTGCCTTTTGAAACCCAGGGCTCTTGCGGACTCGATAGATGGAATCGACCCACTTGCTTAGAACCGGCATCGAGGCCGGCGCCGCCCACATGCGGAAGAGCAACCGCTCCAGCATCGGAGGAACCGGGACAGTAAAGGCCTCGTTGGAAGGAGAGTCATACTGCAGAGCCTTGAGCTCTTCGGCTCGAGGCTCCTCCTCGGGGTCCTCATGGAAGGCCAGTGCTTTGGCCATGTCCCTTACGAAATCCAAGAACCTAGTATCCTCCGGGGGGACATTGTCCGAGGCTCGGATCCCGGAAGGTGTCGGGGAACTCCTCCTCCTCCATTTTCCACACCGATTCCTCCGAGGAGGAATCGAGTGGCTCCAAGTGGGCGGGCACCGACGCCATCTGCCCCGACACCAAGGGAACCGGCGTCGATGACCTCGGTCCCGAACGGGAGACCGAGAGTGACCTCGGCCGAGGATCGGCTCGGCCTTCGGGGTCGACTTGGACGTCGATGTCCTGGTGTTCGGGGTAGATGCGCCGGTGAGACCGGCGATCAGCACCCGCTGCTGCTCCATGAAGGCAGACAATCTGCTCTCCAAGGCCGTCAACCTGAGTCCGAGCTCAGGAGACCCAGCAGCCTCCGACTCGGGCCCCGACGGTGTCGGGCCCGACATCGGCTCCCCCGGAGGAGAGTCCATGAGGACTACAGTACTCACGTGACTCGGGGCCTCCGACTCTACACGAGGATGCTTTGCAGGCCTCTCCGACTCCAAAGACCCAGGACGGCGATCGGGGCTATGCGACCTGGCCCTCGAGGAGCCAAGAGTGTCCACCGATGCCGCCCTTGCGTGTTTCTTCTTCCTTCGATGCTCCCTCGAGGGGGACTCCCTTTCAGAGGAGCCACGACGATGCTCGGGGTCAGACTCCGGAGACGTCAAGGCCTCTGACGAAGTCCGGACACGTCCAGAGGCAGATTCGGAGAAGATCCTCTCACGCTGGTGCTGACGGCTCCGTAATGCCTTGGAAGACATTTTGCCACAGGGGCTACAGACCGTAGAATCATGGTCTGGCCCTAGGCACCGGAGGCAGCAGTTGTGTGTGTCGGTGAGAGACATCAGTTTCTTGCACCAATCACACTTCTTAAAGCCACTGGCAGCCATCGCGGGAAAAAGGGCCCCTGCAAGATCAAAAAATTGGACTGCCAGGGAAAAGAAAAAAGGCGCAAACGCAGTCTCTAAGAACAAAAAACGAAAAAGAGATCCGGGCTCGGCACCGGTGTACCGAGTCCAGGCGGGAAAGGAACCAACGTCGAACCGAAGAAAAAACTCGACCCAACGCAGAAAAATCAACTTTTTTCACAGGTGACAAGGACAGGCGTCCGTAGGGCTCCGCGGAAAAAAGAAGACTGAGCAAGATGGCACCTTTGGGCGGGAAGGGGACCGCGCATGCGTGCCTGCATTCCCAAAGGCTTTCTTTGAAAGCTGGGGAAATGCTCCGCATGGGGGCTCCGTCGACGCCGACGTCACCCATATGTGAGGACTGACTTCCTGCTTGGTCCTGGAGAAGTCTCTCTCCATACAAAAATTTGACTCGTTCAAGCCATGATATTTTCAACAACATCATATGGATGCAAAAGTTGGACAGTGAAAAAGATAGACAGGAAGAAAATTGATGCCTTTGAATTATGGTGCGGGCACAAATACTCGCACCACCCGCCCCCTCACCAACGTCTCGAGGGCTTGCAGCGCGAACCGCACCGCTCGAAGCTCGAGTCGGTTGATCGACCAAGAAGCCTACAGAGGGGACCACGTCCCCTGTGCGTACCGACCCTCGCAGTGGGCTCCCCAGCCCAACAGACTCGCATCCGTGATGAACGGGATCCAAGTGGGCTGCTCCAGGGTAAGACCCATTCGAAGGTTCTTCGAGCAGAGCCACCACCGGAGAGACCGACGGACCGACATCGGACAAGGCAACCGTCTGTTCAACGAGTCCGACTGGTTCAACCAGCGACGTAACATGGCTCTCTAAAGTGGCCGCATATGAAACCGGGCCCATGGAACTACCTCCAACGTCGCCGTCATAGTGCCCAACAGCCGCAGGTACCACCACGCTGACGGTGCGGGAATCCTCAAGAATGAACGCACTAGGCCCTGCAAGGCCTGGACGCGGCACTCCGGCAAGCACACCAAGCCACTCGCCGTGTCAAAACGAACCCCGAGGTACTCGAGGGATTGCGTGGGCCCCAAATGACTCTTTTTCTCGTTGACCACCCAGCCGAGAGACCGCAGCAAAACCACTACTCTGTCCGTAACCTGCACACTCTCTTCTGCGGACTTCGCACGAATCAACCAGTCGTCGAGGTAAGGGTGGACTAAGATACCGTCCTTGCGCAAGGCCGCCGCCACCACCACCATGACCTTTGTGAAGGTGCGCGGGGCTGTGGCCAGACCGAACGGCATAGCCCGAAACTGAAAGTGACCCCACGGGAACGCGAACCTCAGGAACGTTTGATGTACCGCTCGGATGGGAATGTGTAAATAGGCCTCCAAGAGATCGAGAGAGGTCAGAAACTCCCCTTGACGTACCGCCACAATGACGGACCGTAAGGTCTCCATCTGGAAATGCGGCACCCGGAGAGAACGATTCACGCCCTTGAGATCTAGAATCGGACGGAGCGAACCGTCTTTCTTTGGCACCACAAAATAAATGGAGTAGTGACCGACGTCGCGCTCGGAAGGAGGAACTGGAATTACCGCTCCCAAATCTAGGAGACGACGTAACGTCACCCGAATGGCCCGCTCCTTCTGCTCGCCTTTGCTGGGAGAAAGGACAAAGGAATCTGGAAGCGGACAAGCAAACTCCAGCGCATAACCTTCTCTGATTATCTCGAGCACCCACTGATCTGAGGTTATTTGGGCCCAGGAAGGAAGAAAGTCCCTTAAGCGACCCCCGATGACTTGACTTCCCTCCTGAGCCCGCCTCGCTTCATTGCGGCTTTCGACCAAAGGAAGAGGAGGATGCCGCAGAGAAGCCTCTGCCGGCTCCTCGAAAACCTCGAAACCCTTGTGATCTGGAACCATACCGGCCGCGCTGGGAACCCCAAAGGCGGGAAGAATGAAACCTGCGAAAGTCCCGAAACTGACCCCGTGCCGGTGGCACGTTTCTACCCCGCTTAGGCCTACCGCCCTTGGACTCTCCGAGGTCTTTTACCAATTTATCCAGATCGTCTCCGAACAACAATTTGCCCTTAAAGGGAAGCTTACTGAGGCGGGACTTAGAGGATCCATCGGCCGCCCAAATCCATAACCAGATAGACCTGCGCGCCGCCACCAAAGACGCCATGCTATTCGCTAATGTTCTAATCAAATCATAATGCACATCCGCCAAATACGCCGAGCCAGACTCCAGACGAGTCACCACTAGAAAGCCGTGTTTATCCAAGCCGGAAGCTTGCCGCAAGCGCTGAGCCCATCTCAAGCAGGCCCTAACCACCCAAGCACCACAAAAGAAAGCCTGCAACGATAAGGCATTGGTCTCAAAGGCCTGTTTTAACAAACCATCCACCTTTTTGTCTTGCGCGTCCTTTAAAGCCTGTCACCAGCTCTCCTTAAACCCCCGTATATAAGTGTGTAGAGGTTAAGTGAGTGGGTCTTCCCCACTGAAGCAGCTACTTTACAAATCCTGAAGCTGGGCTTTTTGGGAAATGTAGTCCCTTCACTGAATCAATGAGGAGCAGTTGTGGAAAAGTGGTTTAAGCAACCAAAGGATTTTATTTCCCCTCCCGGGGTGGATTTCACCATGAACAAAGTAACACAAACCAGGTATTTACTGGCATAAGGACAAATCAAAGGTTCTTTAACAGAAAAAGCTTACTTCAGCAATAAACAGGTTGATATCTAGCATTCCAACGTAACAATGCTGTTTCTTCACAGCTCTTTGCTTCCCAATGCTAGTAGTGCTGTACTTTCTCTTTCAAAAATGGAAATTACACTAACCTGGTAATTGTAGTTCCTGGAGGGTCCAGTTTAGTCCTCCAACATCGGGTAGTGCCCCTCCTCCTGCAGCCGGGAGACTGGACCAATCAAATCTTCTGTAGTATATATGCAGCCGGAGCTCCCAGAAGTCCCCAGTGTACTAGTAACAAAGCATACTTAACGAAGCAACACATTAGATTAATATACAAAATGACCTAATTAAAGAACAATTTGTTCCCCCCCAAGGAATATCCAACCCCCTCCCCAAACGAGGAAGTCAGAACACTGCATTGCGCCGGCACCGACGCCTCAGGAATCAAAACACCGCTCCCCACCAGAAGTTCAGGAGCTGCCTGAACCCCCGAGACAGGGAAGAGCCTCTGCAAAAAACGCGGCTGCCACAGAGGGGCCGAACGGCAAGAGGAACCGTCTTAATATCAACCGTTCGGAAAGGCGCGCCGCACCACATTAGCAGATAGTCGGGAGGGGAGGAGGACTAAACTGGACCCTCCAGGAACTACAATTACCAGGTTAGTGTAATTTCCATTTCCTGTTCGGTAATCCAGTTTAGTCCTCCAACATCGGGATGTAACAGAGCAGTTAAGACCGGGCGGGACCTTGCCATCCGGCGCGCAGAACCGCCGAACCAAAACAGGAATCCCGAGCCACTGACACATCTAAGCGATAGTGTCTACTGAAAGCATGCAGAGACGACCAAGTGGCCGCCCTACAGATATCTGCCGGCGGAACCAGGCTATACTCCGCCCAAGAGGTCGCCTGAGCCCTAGTGGAATGAGCCCTCAGACCCTCCGGAACAGACCGCTGTTGCAACAGATACGCGGACGCGATCGCCTCTTTGAGCCATCTAGCAATGGAGGCTTTAGCTGCCGCTTCCCCTTTACGCGCACCCCCGAAGAGCACGAAAAGCCGGTCAGATTTCCGAAAAGACTCGGTAACCTTTAAATAACGATGGAGCGTATGACCCACATCGAGCCGGAGAAGACCTTTGTCCGTTGACCCGACAGATTGCGAAGAAAGCACTGGAAGAAACACTGCCTGATTCATGTGAAAGGGAGACACCACCTTTGGCAGAAAGGAAGGAACCGGACGGAGAACGATCCGATCCGCGGAAAAAGACAAGAAAGGCTCTCGACAGGACAATGCATGCAGATCTGAAATGCGCCATGCCGAACAGATGGCTACAAGAAAAAACCGCCTTCAGCGTGAGATCTTTCAGAGAGGCCCTGCGCAGGGGCTCAAAAGGTTCACGAACCAGGGCCCTCAGAAATAAATTCAAGTCCCAAGGAGGAACGAAAACTCTGCGGGAGGGCCGCAAATGAAAAACAGCCGTAAGGAATCGGCGTACATCCGGATGAGCCCCGAGCAGACGACCCAAAACCTTGCCGCGGTAACACGAGATAGCCGCCAGCTGGACTTTTAGGGAACTAGCCGCAAGGCTCTTATCGAAACCATCCTGAAGAAAACTTAAAACGACGGGCACGGAAACCGTCGCCGCCCGGACTCCCCGCCGGGAGCACCAGTCTTCAAGAATCCTCCAAATCCGAACGTAAGTAAGAGAAGTGGACGTTTTCCTCGCCCACAGAAGGGTAGAAATCACCGCGGGGGAGTAGCCCTTCCTTTTCAGCCGAGCCCTCTCAATGGCCAAACCGTAAGCGAGAATCGATCCACTTGGGGCATCCGCAAGGGACCCTGAAGAAGAAGATCCGGTAGAGCGGGCAGGAGCCAAGGAACGCCGTCGCGCAACCGGACCAGATCGGCATACCAGGGCCTCCGGGGCCAATCCGGGGCCACCAGTAACACGCGACCCCGGTGGCTCTCAATACGTTGTACGACCCGGCCGATCAGAGCCCACGGAGGAAAGACATAAAGAAGACCGGACGTGGGCCACGGCTGAATGAGAGCGTCGAGCCCCTCGGACATGCGCTCCCTTCGCCTGCTGAAGAAGCGCCCTGTCTTGGCTGATTGAAAGGTCGCCATGAGATCCATGATGGGTGGACCCCACCGCCGGACGATTTGTGCGTAAACCTGTGGGTTTAGCTCCCATTCTCCGGGGTCCACCCGCACTCTGCTGAGAAAATCGGCCTGGACATTGTCTACGCCCGCAATGTCAGCCGCCGAGATCGCTGGAAGGCGAGTTTGCACCCAGTTGAACAAGGCCGCCGCTTCTGCCTCCAGGGCCACGTTGCCGGTACCCCCTTGGCGATTGATGTAAGCTACAGTGGACGCATTGTCCGACAGGACTCTCACCGGCCGTCCGAGAACCAGGGTCTCCAGGTCCACCAGGGCTAGCCGGACTGCCCGCAATTCGAGACGGTTGATCAACCAAGAGGCCTCCAGGGGAGACCATTCCCCCTGAGCAAAGCGGAACTCGCAGTGAGCCCCCCAGCCGGTTAAGCTCGCATCCGTCGTGAACGGAACCCACAGAGGAGGCTCCAAGGGAATCCCTCGCGACAGGTTCTCGGCGGAGAGCCACCACCGGAGGGATCAGCGAACCGTCTTTGGGCAAGGCAATCTCTTGTTCAACGAGTCGAATTGGTTGGACCAACGTCGCAGAAGAGCACTCTGCAGCGGACGCATGTGGAAGCGCGCCCAAGGCACCACCTCCAAGGTCGCCGCCATCGTGCCGAGGAGCCGCAGGTACCACCACGCCGACGGAGCTGGCATCCCCCGGAAGAGACGGACCAGAGCCCGCAACGCCAGCACGCGTCGCTCCGGAAGGCACACCAAGCCCCTTGCTGTGTCGAAGCGGACTCCCAGATACTCGAGATCCTGTGTCGGAGACAGACAACTCTTGCATTCGTTCACCACCCATCCGAGGGACCGAAGGAGATCCACCACCCTGCTCGTGACTTGCACACACTCCCGACTGGACTTCGCTCGAATCAACCAGTCGTCGAGATATGGATGGACCAGGATGCCCTCCTTGCGCAATGCCGCCGCGACTACAACCATTACCTTTGTGAAGGTGCGGGGAGCCGTGGCGAGTCCGAACGGCATGGCCCGGAATTGAAAATGGCCCCACGGGAGCGCAAAGCGGAGAAGAAACCGTTGATGGGAGGGCCGGATGGGAATGTGTAAATAGGCCTCTGTAAGATCGAGGGATGTCAAAAATTCCCCTTGACGCACCGCTACGATGACTGACCGCAGGGTCTCCATGCGAAAGTGCGGTACTCTGAGAGCGCGATTCACGCCTTTGAGATCCAAGATCGGACGAAGGGAACCGCCCTTTTTGGGAACCACAAAATAGATGGAGTAGCGACCTGCGCCTCTTTCCAAAGGCGGGACCGGAACCACGGCCCCCAGAGAGAGAAGCCGATCCAGGGTCACGTGGATGTCCCGCGCCTTTTGAGCTCCCTTGCTGGGAGACAGAACAAACGAATCCGGAAGTGGGTGCGCAAACTCTAGGGCATAACCTTCTTCTATAATCTGCAGCACCCACCGATCTGACGTAATTTGGGCCCAAGAAGGAAGAAAGTCGCGCAAACGACCCCCGATGACCGGGTCTTCCTCTAGAGCCCGCCTCGTTTCATTGTGGCTTGCGATTAAAGGAAGAGGCCGAGGAAGAGGCGGCTCCGGAGAAGCCCCTTCCCGCTCCTCTGAAACCACGAAACCCTTGATGACGGGTTCCAAAACGACCGCGCTGCGAAGTCCACAGCCGGGAAGAACGAAATCTGCGCGCATCCCGAAACTGGCCGCGCGCTGAGGTGGACGACCTATTAAGCTTAGGCTTATCCTCTGGAAGCCGACCACCCTTCGACTCACCGAGATCCTTCACCAACTTATCCAGAGCCTCACCAAATAACAACCTGCCCTTAAAGGGTAGTTTACTGAGGCGAGACTTGGAAGAACCGTCGGCCGCCCAATTGCGCAACCAGATGGACCGTCGTGCCGCTACCATGGAGGCCATGCTATTAGCTAGGGAGCGTATTAAATCATAACACAGATCCGCCAAGTAGGCCGATCCCGACTCCACGCGGGTAACATCCAACAGCCCCTGTTGGTCCATACCGGACCCCGAGCGCAGGTGCTGCGACCATCGCAAACAAGCTCGAGCTACCCACGCCCCACATATAGAAGCTTGTAACGATAAGGCGTTGGTCTCGAAGGCTTGCTTCAACAAATTATCAACCTTTTTGTCCTGAACATCCCTCAGGGCCGCGGCCCCTTCAACCGGGATGGTGGTTTTCTTAGTCACTGCCGAAACGGCAGCATCCACCCGTGGAGACTTAAACAAGTCCCTGTCCTTGTCGGCAAGGGGGTAAAGACGATTCATGGTCCGAATCCCTTTCAAAGCGGATTCCGGTTGCTCCCATTCCGCATGGATCATCTGCTCAACTACTCGGTGCACAGGAAAAACTACCTGGGCATCCCTGACCGCCTGAATGAGAGGATCCTCGAGACCCTCCTCCTCCAGCGGCCGCACCGCAGAGTGGTTAAGTGCTTGGAGAGACTCCGTGACCAAAGGTACCAGCTCGTCCCTTCGAAACACCCGAATGATGCGAGCCTGATCTTCCGGTTCTGGAAGCTCTCCGTCTTCTAATTCCTCCGCCTCAATATCCGGATCCCCCTCAGCCTCGGAATCCGGGAGGCAAAGGGCGTCCTGATCCTGGTCCCCCAACCTGGGCCGCTTGACAGCGGGTTGGGAAGACCGCTGAACCCCCCCTGCGGAAGCTGGGGGGAGAGAGGCGGGCCAAGCCTCCGGCAAATGACCAGACCGGCTTAAGCGGAAGGCCTGATGCATGAGAAGAACAAATTCCGGGGAAAAGTCTATAGGCGACGCCACCATAGCCGCCTGCTGGAGCTCAGGGACCGACGTATTAGACGCCGGGCCCAGACCAGAAGGAAGGATGCTCGGTGAAGGGACACTGTCCCCCGAAAGAGAAGAGTCCCCGGGCACATGCTGTTCCTTAATTTCAATAGGCAGCTCCAGTTCTGAAGAAACTGCAGCACAGCTCTTACAGATTCCAGAGTCAGTCATTGTACCTCTGCGGGAGCCACAAATTACACACTGAGGTTTGGCAGCCATGCCAAGGCCACCTGCCCTCAGGGAAAAATAAGGGAACAGGAACAGGGAAGCCCACACCAAGGGGACTAACCTTATTCAATTCAGCACAGTATTAAATTTAAAACCCTTTTTTTTTTTTTTTTTTTACAGTAAACAAAATACTCCCCAGAATCCTAGGGGTGCCCTGAGCAAAATCGCCAGCAAAAGAAACCCCAAAAACACCAGGGGAACCCGTGCGCAAGTGTTAAAAAGTGCCCTTAAAAAGCACACTTTAGAAATCCAAAATGGCTGCCGCACTTTTTCACCCGCGGTAAAAAAACGGCGCGAAAATACAAAGGTACCCAAATAATATGGAAAAGAAAGAAAACGACCCTCTAATAAAGGGCAAGCGAAAAAAGGCAGGAAAAAGTGCAATTTGGAAGCCAGGGGAGCCGACAGAGCCTCTGCCCAAGCAAAGAACAGAGAGCTGAAAGCTTAAAACAAGGAAAATTCCTACCAGCTCTGGGAACAGCAAGGAACTCAGCCCACTTCTCCAAGTGACAGGCAATGTTGCAGCCGGTATGGCTCTTCCCCGAACAGCCTTGGGGAGAGCTCAACCCAGGCTTCAGAGATTCCCAGGCAGGAAGGCAGGAGCCCAAGGCAGGTCTGGCTTTCCCCAGAAAGTCCCCTGTGTCTTTTTTTTTTTTTTAAAGATACAGCTACCTAGCAAAGGAAATAGAACATAAAGGACCAGAAATAAACCCCAAAAGAACTAACTAACTAGTGTTGCTCCTTCAAGTGTCACTTAGCGTGCCCAGCAGGGGCACAGAAGTCCTCCAGCTGCAGGGAGACTGGACACACTGGGGACTTCTGGGAGCTCCGGCTGCATATATACTACAGAAGATTTGATTGGTCCAGTCTCCCGGCTGCAGGAGGAGGGGCACTACCCGATGTTGGAGGACTAAACTGGATTACCGAACAGGAACATGCCTTCAGCGTAATGAGATTATTTCATTAGCAAGCGATATCGTACACTCCATGATATCTTCATCAATATTCACACACTCAGGTTCAAAGTCCATTAACTCTTCCTGGCTAGAAGGAAATGTTTGTAACGGCACTCCTGATGCCACGCCCTTTCTAACTGCTTCAGGTTTCACCTGATATTCCTGAGTTAAATACTGGCTTTTGCAAACGTTATCAGCACAGGTATTCTCTTCCCAGCTCCAACCCTCTGGGTAAATACAATCACTGTAACTATTTTTATACCAGCCTTTTGGCTTACCTTTTAGCCTAGCTGGTGGAGGTTTTCTTTGTGGCTTTGGACTGGCTGTAGGTTCCCAACCTAAGCCTTGCACAGAAGATTTCACTTGCCTTCCTGGCTTCCTTTCACTTCTGTGTTCCCCTGGATACTGCAGGTAATCCACTCTGCCCTTATTATATCTTTCCCTTGGGGTTTCTTTTCTTTTCCTGAAGAAAGACTCTGTCTCAACCTTCCTCAGAGACTCTGGCTTTTTCCTGGCACTGCTGTCTTCACAGTAGCTCTCATTAGCTTCCTTATCCAACACACATGCCTCATCCACTTCTCCTTCTTCTTCTTCTTCCTCTCCTTCTAACTCCATAAGCTCAACTGAACTCTCTTTATCAGGGTGAATTCTAGGGCAGTGCTCAACTCCACCCCCTAGCAGGTGTCCTGCATTAGCTCGTGACTCATTCCCTGAATGGTAGCACCGGCGTTTCTCTTGCCTCTGTGCTTGGTTTCTAAGGTAACCAGGAGCCATGTGCTTTTGTTTACAACTCAGCCCTACTCCTGCTCCTGGCTTTTTAGCCTCATCTAACGGGCTGGAAGGACCCACTATATCACAGATCCCCCCCCCTTAAAATATTACGGGCTGCCAAAGCCTGCGACGGACAGCACGTAATCCCTTGTATAGGGTTCCTGTGGTGTTCCTTCATAGCTAATTGTACTGTGGCTACCCTTTCTTGCCAGGGTTTTAAAACATTAATGTGATATACCTGGCGCCGGCCCTTACTATTCTCTACCCGGTATGAGATGGAACCTACCCTCTCCACTACCGTACAGGGCCCCTTCCATCTGGACTCGAATTTTGGTCCTACCTCAGCCACCATAATCACCACTTTATCGCCTACTGCTAATTGACGGGGTTTTGTTCCCCGGTCGTAGTACTTTTTCTGCCTCTTTTGGCTAGCCTGTAAGTTTTCTAAAGAGGCTTGAGCCATTCTCTTCAAACGACTCCTTAAGTCTTTGAGGAACTGGGGTACTTCTGTCTCCCCCCTATCTGGTTCCACCCATTGTTCTCTGAGTATATCAAGAACTCCTCTGGGGGCTCTACCAAATAACAGCTCGTACGGGGATGCCCCTAGAGACGCCTGTACACGCTCCCTACACGCATACAATACAAAGGGTAACAATGTATCCCACTCGGACATCTGCCCATCTAGTCCCCTCCTAAGCATTTGCTTTATGGTCTGGTTTGTTCTTTCAACCATCCCATTGGACTGGGGGTGGTATGCTGCAGTCCGCACATGGTGTATGCCAAAGGCATCCCACACAGTGGCTAAATATTTTGACAAAAAGTGCTTCCTTGGTAAGTGAGCATCTCCTGAGGGAAGCCAACCTCACAGAACAATTTTATCAGTTCCAAGGCTATTATTCTGGCGGAGGTATTTCTCATGGGTATGGCCCATGGGAAATGTGTAGCTTGGTCCACGATCACTAACACGTACTGAAAACCCCGGGGAGTCCTAACGAGTGGCCCTATGATGTCCATTGCCATTCGCCTAATGGGTGTGGATATGGCAGGTGTGGGTATCATAGGCACTGCTCTCGGTTTCGAGGCAGTAACCCGTTGTCAGGTGGGACACGCTTCACAATAGCGGGAAGTTTCCTTGTAGACCCCTGGCCAGTAAAAACGGGCCAAGACCTGGTCCAATGTCCCCTGAATCCCCTTGTGGGCTCCTATTGGGTGGTCATGGGCTAGACGCATTACTATGGCCTTAAATGTAGTCGGTACTACCAACTGCTTTCTTACCTCACCGGTAAGCGGGTTATTACTCTCCCTGTACAGGATATCCCTTTCTAAAAGGAATCGGGGCAGAGTATCCCTTTCTTCTTGCGCAAACATAAAGGCTCTTTTCAAAGCGGGATCCGCTTTCTGTTCCCCTGGGAAGGACGGGAATTTCTTTACTAACTCCGAGGGTACCCATGGTAAGCCCTCGCCGGCTCCCAAATCAGCCCTTCCTTGGGTCCTGTGTTGCCTTTCTTGTTTTTTCTTGGCCTTTCCTTTCCTCACCTCCTTGGGCATGGTATCAAAAAGGTCAGTCTGTGCGGGCAATGGGCCTATTGCTTCCTCATCATATTCCCTTTCTAAGTCAGGGGAATCTTCCCTAACTCGGGATGGACCTGCCACTTCTTCAGCGGGGTCCTCCTCCCTATGAGGGGTTCTTGCCTGGGAGCGGGTAGAGACATAGCCTGTCCTCTCTTCTATACCCTTTTCAATTCCCCGGCAAAATGGGGGCCAATCATTTCCCAAAATTACATTGTGTAACAGCTGTGGGATTATTGCCACTTTTACTTTCTTGGCTGATCCTAAACCTTCTATCATGAGGTCATATACAGGGTAATAGGAGGCTGACCCGTGCAAACACTGTACTTTCACCTGCCCCACTGCTGGACTCGGCGCTACTTGAGTTTTTATGGCTTCCCAGAGTCGTTGGGACACCATACTCTGGTCCGCGCCCGAGTCAAGTAGTGCTTGGGCCTTTATGCCCTCCACCCGGACTGGTAGTAAAAAGCCTGCTTTGAGGTTTTCCCCATTACCAGATACTAAGGCAGTGCGTATAATACAGTCTTTTTGCAAGTGCCCAACATTTCCACACTTGAAACATTTTCCCTTAGTATAGGAAAAAACCCTATTTTCACAAAGTGCTTTACATTCAAAATTCTTACTTACTTTATCAGCCTGTGCCCTGCCCAGAACGCCGGATTTTGAGGCCCTTGAGCATTCAGCCTCAAAATACCGCTCTGTCATGGCAGCTGCTTCACTTGTTGTCTTACAGTTCTGTAACATAAGAAACTTTTTAACCTCAACAGGTAAAGCTTCCATGTACTGTTCCAACATTATTTCATCTAACATAGACTCTACATTTTGCTGCTCAGGTTTGAGCCATTTACAGGCTAATCCCTTTATTCTAAAATGCAGGGCTTTAGGGGTTTCTCCAGGCTTTAACTTTGCCTCCCTAAACCTGTGCCTGTAGAACAGAGGGGTGAGCCCTAACCTGTCTCGTACAGCATTCTTTACTGCGTCATAATTCATTGCTAAGGTAGCTGGCATTGACTTGTATGCCGACAATGCTTCACCAGATAAAGACATGGCAAATCTTATAGCCCACTGCTCCTTAGGCAGTTTGACGGCTTCTGCAATCCGTTCAAATGCATCCACATAATCATCTAAATTGTCAGTAGGAGATAACTGTCCCAGCAAAAGTGAACCGGTTCCATTTAGTCCTACCCCTTGGGTAAATCCTGGAAAAACTTCCGCTGGCTCCTGCTGTTGCTTTGCTAAATGTTCTATGAGAGCATTTACTGGTCTCAGCTGTTCTTGTAAGGCAGTCATCGCTTGGTCATGCACCCTTCGTGACATCTCCAGCTGCTTATCCCATTGCAGGGACATCCACCTTAGTATATCTTGCGGGTCCATTCTGGATCTCCTGGTATCTGCAACAGAACAACAAAAAAAAAAAACCAAGTGTGGCCCAAAAAAAAAAAAGAGAGAGAGAAAAAAAAAATTCTCCTTTTTTTTTTTTTTTTTTCAACGCCGTGCACTATTCCTGTGCACCACCCTTTCTCCTTTGTATCCTTCTCCACCCGTGCCCAGCTACAATTACCTGGCACCAGTGCAGAGTCAGGCACTGAGAAAAGGGAACTCCCCAGTCTGACCGAACTTCAGCCGAGCTCCAGATCTTCTCCTCCTGGCTGTCAGCTCTTGCTGCAGGAACCTCGTCCTTGTGGTGTCCTCAAATCCAGGTAAAAATCCAAACTACTACGCCATTTGTCACCAGCTCTCCTTAAACCCCCGTATATAAGTGTGTAGAGGTTAAGTGAGTGGGTCTTCCCCACTGAAGCAGCTACTTTACAAATCCTGAAGCTGGGCTTTTGGGGAAATGTAGTCCCTTCACTGAATCAATGAGGAGCAGTTGTGGAAAAGTGGTTTAAGCAACCAAAGGATTTTATTTCCCCTCCCGGGGTGGATTTCACCATGAACAAAGTAACACAAACCAGGTATTTACTGGCATAAGGACAAATCAAAGGTTCTTTAACAGAAAAAGCTTACTTCAGCAATAAACAGGTTGATATCTAGCATTCCAACGTAACAATGCTGTTTCTTCACAGCTCCTTGCTTCCCAATGCTAGTAGTGCTGTACTTTCTCTTTCAAAACATGCCTTCAGCGTAATGAGATTATTTCATTAGCAAGCGATATTGTACAGTCCATGATATCTTCATCAATATTCACACACTCAAGTTCAAAGTCCATTAACTCTTCCTGGCTAGAAGGAAATGTTTGTAATGGCACTCCTGATGCCACGCCCTTTCTAACTGCTTCAGGTTTCACCTGATATTCCTGAGTTAAATACTGGCTTTTACAAACGTTATCAGCACAGGTATTCTCTTCCCAGCTCCAACCCTCTGGGTAAATACAGTCACTGTAACTATTTTTATACCAGCCTTTTGGCTTACCTTTTAGCCTAGCTGGTGGAGGTTTTCTTTGTGGCTTTGGACTGGCTGTAGGTTCCCAACCTAAGCATTGCACAGAAGATTTCACTTGCCTTCCTGGCTTCCTTTCACTTCTGTGTTCCCCTGGATACTGCAGGTAATCCACTCTGCCCTTATTATATCTTTCCCTTGGGGTTTCTTTTCTTTTCCTGAAGAAAAACTCTGTCTCACCCTTCCACAGAGGCTCTGGCTTTTTCCTGGCACTGCTGTCTTCACAGTAGCTCTCATTAGCTTCATTATCCAGCACACATGCCTCATCCACTTCTCCTTCTTCTTCTTCCTCTCCTTCTAACTCCATAAGCTCAACTAAACTCTCTTTATCAGGGTGAATTCTAGGGCAGTGCTCAACTCCACCCCCTAGCAGGTGTCCTGCATTAGCTCGTGACTCATTCCCTGAATGGTAGCACCCGGCGTTTCTCTTGCCTCTGTGCTTGGTTTCTAAGGTAACCAGGAGCCATGTGCTTTTGTTTACAACTCAGCCCTACTCCTGTTCCTGGCTTTTTAGCCTCATCTAACGGGCTGGAAGGAGCCACTATATCACAAGCCGCACTGCCTTCAACAGGAATGGTGGTCTTCTTGGTTACCTCCGAGACCACGGCGTCTACTCGCGGTGACTTAAACCTGTCCTTGTCCTTATCCGCTAATGGATACAGGCGGTTCATAGTCCGAATTCCCTTCAATCTGGATTCAGGTTGATCCCACTCAGTTTGAATCATCTGCTCCACCATACGGTGCACCGGAAACACCATCTGAGACTCCTGCACCGCTTGAATGAGAGGATCCTCCAACCCGTCCTCCTCAACAGGACGAGGTGCCGCCAGATTGAGTGCTTGGAGAGACTCCGTAATCAAAGGTACCAGCTCTTCTTTACGGAACATGCGAATGATCCGGGCTTGATCCTCTGGCTCGGGGATTTCTCCATCTTCCAGCATCTCAATACCCCCATCGGGATCTACATCTATATCATGATCTTGCCAACCCAAGTCGTCCTGATCCAGATCCATGGACCTAAGGCGCTTGGCGGCAGGCTGGCCATCCTGCCTGGGCTCCTCAGCCTTCAAGGCGGACAGGGGCGACGGCCAGGCATCTGGCAACTAGCCCGAGCGCCCCAAACGAAAAGCCTGGTGCATAAGAAGAACAAAGTCAGGGGAAAAATCGGCGAAGGAAGACTCTGCTGTTGCACTCGGCCACGCGCCCACCTGCCCTGAAGGGGGGACCGCAGAACAAGATGCAAGAGTACCAGGAGAGGGATCTCCCTCCGCCTGAACAGCCGGGCTTCCCGGGTCTGACAGCTCCTTATGCTCCATTTGCTGCTCTAAACCGGTGGGAACTGAGGCGCAGCTCCTGCAAAGCGCGGAGTCAGCCACCGCCCCCCTGTGGGAACCACAGATAAAACACTGTGGTCTAGTAGCCATGCAGGCCCAGCAGGCCCCACAGCGAAAGGGGTCTGGTCTACCCCCAAATGAAAAAAGCCAGGAAAGAAAAAATCCCCTCTTCCTTGTGTTTTTTGTTGTTTTTTTTTTAAAGTGTTTCAACAAACAACCAGGACTGGGAACTCAGGTGCCCCCAAGCAAAAACGCCAGGCCAAAACCACGGAAAGCGCAGAGGGAACCCCCTGCACAGCTCCTCAATTCGGGCGGGAAAAACGGAGCGAGAAAATGGCCGCCGGCACAATCAAGCCAGCGAGAAAAAAATGGCACGAAAATGAAACTAAAGAGAAATCAAAGAAATCAAAAGAAAGAAAGCAACGAAACGACCCGCAAAGCCCAAAATATGCAAAACTCACCGCACTGTCATGGAAGCGCCGGCAGACGACCCGCCGCTCGAATCTTGAGCGCCCCCGCTCCGGGCTGCCACTCAAGCCAAGAAAAGCAGGGCAGCTCACGAAAGGGAAGCCAGTATACCGTTCAGAGGCTTACCGGACCCAGGCTGTCAAGGCAGATCTCCTCCTCCATACAATCTAGGAGGAGAGAGCTGTCCTCCCGGACTGCAAAAGACAGCTCAGTAGCAAAGGCAGAAGGGCCGTGCAGACCCGGCTCCTCGATCGCCGCCTGCTGGATCTTTTTTTTTTTTTTAAAGCTACAGCTACCTATTAAACAAATTAAAGAAAAAAATAGGAGTGAGAAAGGAAAAGTCACCAAAAACTCCCTCTAGTGTTGCCTCTAGCTGTCCCTAAGTGTGCCTAACACCAGGCACACACATCCTCCAGCTGCAAGGAGACTGGACACACTGGGGGCTGATGGGAGCTCCAGCAGCATACGTCCTGGCATAGGAAGATTCTCAATGGTCCAGTCTCCAGGCTGCAGGAGGAGGTGCACTACCCGGATGTGGAGGATTAAACTGGAGGACCGCTCAGGAAATTATTTTTAATTTTTCCTTGACCAGGAATTTGTTGAGATTTCAGAGACCAGGAGCGAAGGCAGGAAGGCAGCCATGCATGCATGGAGGAACAATCCCAAAGGCTTTCCTAATGGATACTGGGGAGTGCTCCCACACCAGGCTCCGTCAGTGCCAACATCACCCATATGTGACTTCCTGCTTGTTCCTGGAGATATGGAAATATCATTAAACAACTCAATCCAGAGGAAGGATACAAGTACTTAGAACAGATAGAAGCTTCAGATTTGCTACATAACCATATCAAGAACACCGCTAATTCTTTTTTTTTTTTTGTAATTTTGATTTTTATTTGGTACAACACAAGTTAATACATCATATTTCTTCTCCTTTACAATCAATGGCATAACATGCATCCGGCTGTATCCATCAGCCCAACATTTACCTAATTACCATTTTATCCTTACTTTACATTATATACGTCTCTCCATGTACCTGTACATTTTTATTTTTAATATTCCCTTCTTCTCCCCTCCTCCCCCCTCCCCCCCCCCCTGGATCCTGTGATGCACCCTTCCTCTTTTTACTATTCCATTCTTTAAGCTTGATTAGTTTCAATCCGTTAATTCATTATCCACCCTTTGTAACCACTCATTGTACTTTTCCCATTTCCTTTGAAAGATCTCAATCCTGTGCATTTTATATGCAGTAATCTCACTCATCCTATAAATATAAGCTAGTCTACTTAATATCCTCTCAGGAACTGGTGCTCTCTCAGACCTCCATCCCTTCGCTATTTCCATCCGCACTCCAATTGCAAGCATCTTCAACATAATACACCAGATCGCTTTTCGGATCCCCCCCCCCCCCCACATTCATTCAATAACACTCCAGTTGGTGTGATAGCTCCCACCCAGCCCACCATCTCCCGTGTAAGATCAGACATCCACTGCCACTTTTGCTGTAGCACTGGGCAGCTCCACCAAATGTGTATATACTTCCCCTTCTCTCCACACCCCCTCCAACACATTGAATCGTTATATCTCCCCATCTTACACAATCGGACTGGGGTTAAATACATTCAAAACAACATCTTATAACAATGTTCTTGGATTGCTGCCGAAACCACAGGTATTTTTCCCCCTTCATATATTTTTCCCCATCTCTGAGAATCCCACTGAGCCCCCCCCCCCCCAAGTCCATCTCCCAGGCCCGCATATGCATTCCTTGGTCCATGGGTCCACTCAATGCTTTGTAGAGCCTAGAAATCACACCTCTTGATAAATCTCCCAACCTAAACATCTTCTCAAATTGTGTCTCTCTGCTGCTCAAGCAATCTTTTATTTGTTTTCCCCTCAGAAAGTGTGCCAATTGGAAATAACCATACCAATCACTCTTTTCTATTTGGAACTCTCGCTGAAGCTCCTCAAACAGCCTTAAATGGCCCTCCTCAGATATTACCTGTCCCATAAACTGTAACCCTTTCTCATGCCATTTTTGAAATATCCCAGAGCTTTCTCCCACCAAAACCCCCCACATTGTGTGATCTGCTGTGCCCTAATATTTCCTCCCACATGTGTTAGCACCTAATGTTTCCTGTCCCAGGCTCGAAGTGTACTTATCATGTATGAGTTCTTATATGAGCCTCTTCCTCTCTCCTCTTCCACATCAAATCAGCAATGTAGTTTGGTCTTACCATCTCCTGTTCCATTCTACTCCATTGAGGCCCATCCTTCTCCAACCTCCACTGCATTAACGCTCGTAACTGTGCCGCCTCATAATACCTTGCAATCTCAGGGACCGCCAGACCCCCTTCCTTTTTCTCTCTATACATTATTTTCCTTTGCACCCTAGGGGGCCTGCATCTCCAAATAAAGGAGAAGATTCTTCTCTGCACCAAATTTAATATTGCAGTGGGGATCTCTATAGGCAAGGTCATAAACAGAAAAAGAAGTCTGGGTAATATATTCATTTTCACTATGGCAATCTTTCCCATCCAAGAGAAAATGGGTTTGTCCCATCTTACTAAATCAGTTAGCACTTTCTTTACAGTTGGCTCATAATTCAACTTGTATAGCTCAGACCCCTCTGCACTAATCTGGATTCCCAGGTATCTCACACTTTTATTAGTCCACTTAAATGGGAATGTATTTCAGACCATACCCTCTTCCTGTGAGTCCAACCTTAGTTTTAGTACTTCTGTTTTCCCCATATTCATTTTATACCCTGATACTGCACTATATTTCGTAATCTCCTGTACTAACACTGGTACAGATTCCTTCGGTTGTCCTAATGTGTATATCACATCATCCGCAAATAGTGAGATTTTACCCTCCTCCTCACCTACCTTTATTCCATGTATTTCTTTATTCTGTCTGACACTCTCAGCCAGTGGTTCTATCACCATTGCAAACAGCAAGGGAGATATCGGGCACCCCTGCCTTGTACCTCTGCCTAGCTTAAATTGCTCTGAATAAACCCCATTTATCCGTATACGTGCCTTAGGGTCTCTGTAAAGAGTCTCTATCCATTTCTGGAAGTTCTCTCCCAGACCCATCTTCTTCATAACTGCAAACATGAAAGCCCATTCTACTCTGTCAAAGGCTTTCTCCGCATCCACTGCCATCATTATAGATGCTGTCTGATCCCTATGTACTTGCCTTATTAAATTCAACAATTTACGTACATTATCACTCATTTGTCTACCCGGAATAAACCCTGCTTGGTCCTCCTTTATCAACCTTGGGATGTATTTCTGCAACCTGGCCACCAATATTTTAGTTAGTATCTTAGCATCCAAATTTATAAGTCAGATGGGTCTATATGACTCACACTTCCCATGGTCCTTACCGGGTTTGGGTACTACTACCACACCAGCTACCTCCATAGAGCTCAGTAGCTTTTCCCCTTTTAATACTTCGTTAAAGACATCTTGCAGTATTGGACTAACATCCTCACAAAAATGTTTTATAAAACCTGGCTGTAAATCCATCCAATCCTGGCGCCTTACCCTCCTTTAAACTCTTTATAGCCTTTACTACGTCTTCTCTAGCAATCTCTCTATTCATCCACTTCTGTTGCTCTAAGTCCAAATGCTTCAATGTGATCTCTGCCAGGTACTGTTCTTTATTCACTCCCTTTCCTTATTCTGATTCATAAAGCTTACAATAGTATTCCCGAAATACTTTTTGTATTTGTTTGATACCACTAACCCACCTTCCCTGTTCATCTTTTATTCTCAGGATCTGCTGTTGCATCCTTTTTTCCCCTACGTTTTCGTGCAAGATACCTGCCTGGTCTATTCCCCTGTACATAAAATTCATGTTTAAGTTGGTTTAACGTAAAGGCCTCTTCCACTTCATTTAATCCTCCTAATTCTTCCTGTAATTTTCTAATCCGTTGCAGCCTCTTTCTTCCACCTCTCTGCTTATGCAGTGTCTCTTCTGTTCTCAACTTTGTTAACAACTCACGCTCTTTCTGTTCTTTTCCTCGCTTCCGTCTCGCTGCCAGCGCTATACATTGTCCCTTTACCACCACCTTCAGCCCGTCCCATACACTGGCTGGCCTCACTTCACCCCCCCACCATTATGATACACATAATCCCTTATAGTGCTCTGAATACCTTTTTGCCCTTCCACCTAATCTATAAAGGTCTCATTCAACCTCCAAAAACGCAGACCTCCTCCTTCTCTTTGTAACCTCAAAGAAGCCTCCACCGGTGCATGGTCTGACCAACTTATGGTCCTATATCCACCTGCTTAACCTGTCCTATTATCCTTCCATCCACCCATATCATGTCTAATCTCCTGTATCTCTTGTGTGGGTGTGAATAGTGTGTATATTCTGTCTTATTCCCATGTATGTATCTCCAAACATCTACTGTGCCCAATTTATTTAGCAATTTCCCCAACTTCTTGCTTACCCCCCTGGTACCCTGCTTATTGCCCCCTGTAGTATCTATTCTGGGGTTCATGGTTGCATTGAAATCCCCTCCTAATATCACCGGGCTTTGCATATATGGTTCCATCACCTCATAGAGCTTCCCATAAAACCTCCCTTGCTGTGTATTTGGTGCATATATACTCCCTACTACTACGGGCCTCCCTGCTATTTTTCCTTTCCAGAAAATAAAACACCCTCCCAGGTCTCTCTCCACATGCTCTTCTTCCACACTCAACCCCTTTGCAAATAGAATTCCCACTCCCCCCCCCCCCCCCTTCTTTGGCGAATCCCGGTTATGGGCCAGATAAACTTTATCATATTCTTTACTCATCAACCTTCTTTCTTGTACTTTTTTTTAAGTGCATTTCTTCTATAAGCACAACATCCGCTCTGGTTCTGCTGCCCTCTTTTAGTAGGGCCTGCCTTTTATACCAGGAATTGAGGCCTTTCACATTTATAGTTACAATCTTACATTCATCAAGCTGCTTTTGCTTACTACCCATAGCTTCAACTCGCTGTACCTCCTCTTCTTGCATACACAGGATCCAGGTGCCCCCCTCTTTCCACCCCTCCTTCCCCCTTCTTAGATCCCTCCTTCCTGACCTCCCCTCCTCCTCCTTCTTACTACCATTTAGTAGCTTCCACTTCCTCAGTGGCATCATTTTCCCCCTCCCACTCATGATACATAGTTCACAGCATACTCTCTTCTTATCTTAATCTCCCCCCATTCTTATCCTTGCTCATTTTACCTTAACTTCCTCTTCCCCTTTCCTAAACCGGTTCAGTTAGTTGGGGTTGGTGGTTCCTCGGGACTTCCTAACCTTCCCCCTGATTCTGAGGTAACCTTAAAAGATCTTTGGGGAGCCCTTGAAACTATTGATGATAAAATGACCTCCACTTTAAGTTCCTTATGTGTCTTTTCGAAAGAAACAGTTGCTTCTTTGAAGCAGCTTGATGATAAAGTTTCCTACGTTGATGCAGCAAGTATTAAGCTTGAATCCCAGGTTAGCCCGTTGTATTCTGCAAATGTGGCTGGTATCAAGGATTCCTTGATCCTACATAGTAAAGTGGAGGCACTGGAAAATTCTTTTCTTCTTTATAATTTACGTTTTCTAAATTTTCCATACACTTCTCTCTTAGCCCCCAGAATTCTTCTGGATAAGTATTTGAGAGAAGTTTTGTATTTGAGCGACTCAATTGAGTTTTCTCAAATGTATTATATTTCCTCTGCGGTGAAAAAGGTGTCCTCAGATGAAGGGGGTTTAGACGTAATTGAACCTTCTATTTCTAATCTGACGGCCTTTCTAGAGGACTCCACAGATGTAATAAGTACTCGGGCTACTCTTCTTGTGACTCTGAAAACTTTAGATGCTAAGCAATGAATACTTAAGGCTTTTTTTTTTTAATATAAAGCGTCTAAATTTTGTGGCCACATTATAAATATTTTTCCGGACGTTGCACGTAGCACCCAGCTTCAGCGGAGGCTTTTTTTAGCTCTTAAGCCTCAGGTCCTCCAGCTGGGTGCTACGTTCTTCCTTAGATTCCCTTGTAAATGTGTTGTAAATTATGATGGTGCTTCATATATTTTTACTGATGTATCCCATTTGGAAAAATTTATTGCAGACAGAAGGGTAGGGTGAGTTTTCAGGGGAGTGTAGTTATAGGTTTTTGCCTCCTGTTATGTGGGCCTTGTGCCTTATTTTCTTAATTTGGTTATTTTTGGTTTATTGTAATTCCACTGCCGAATCCCAGTAATGTGGTCTATATCAGATTCTATTTCCTTATATTGATGATCTTGTGAGATGATATATTTTTCCTTTCTGATTGTCTTTATCTTTAGTTGGTGTAAAACTGATTAAAACCTAATAAAAAAAAAACTTCCTCTTCCCCTTCATATCATACACTCAGTCCATCTTTGCGGCTTCTTAATCCTTGCTGTTGTCTTCCGTTCTTTTTTCATTTCTCTTACCTCTGCTTATTTGCTCAGTCCCATGTCCTTTCTTTATTGCGTTACATGTTTACTTTTCCTCTCTTTACTCTCCACTTTCTGCCATCTTGTCCGTCCATTCACTGGTTTCCTCATTTCTCCCACCTCTGGTAAACGTGTTACTCCTGCTTCCTTCATCTCTGCCGCCAACTGAATTGCTGTTAATGCCCGCCTTGTGATGCCATGGCTGGTAAACACAATTCCTGCTGGGTACAACCATTTATATTTAATATTCTCTTCCCTCAGCCTCATTGTAAATCTTCTGCATTCTCTTCTGCATTGTAGCATGGCCGCAGCCAAGTCAGCAAAAATTGCCACCTTATTTCCTTTCCACTCAAGAGGGCCTGCTCCCCTCACCTTATTAATTATTTTTTCTTTCGTTTTAAAGTCCTGGAGGCATATAATAATATATGTTGATGCCTCTCCTCTACTTGGGCCGAGCGTACAATGCGCTCTGTCTGTTTTCACTTCCTGTGCCTTCCCTCTGCCCTCGGGGTCCTCCAGCACTGCCATGCATATATCTCGTGCCGTCTGCTCAGTCTCTATATTCTTCACTTTCTGTCATCCCCTTTATTCTTAAATTTTGCCTTCTCACCCGGTTTTCCAAGTCTTCAAGCTTCAACTCAATCCGTTCCTTCGCAACTTCCAAGCTGTTCAATGCTTTATTTATTGCACTCACATTGCTTCGCACCTCCTCTACTTGCCCTTCCGCCTCCTCCACTCTTTTCCCCAGCCCCTGCACATCAGCGCGGAACTCCATTATGGCCGCCTCCATGTCCGTTCTGAATCCCACCATTTCTGAGCGCAGCTCACCGAACCAGGACTGCAGATCTTCTTTGGAAATTTGTACCACGGCGCTTTTACTCTGCACCTCTTCCAAGGTACCCAGCTGCTATTCAGACTCGGCCTCCATATTCGCCTCACCTTCCATTTTTTCTCTTTCTTTCTGCTCACCTTGTACCGCTGAGAACGTGTACTCTCTTATGTCTGTCGTTCTTTTCCTTGATATCATTCCACCAGCCTCTGTACCCTCTAACCAATACAATCCTCTTTGGGGTATTTGGTTCACTTTTGTAGGGGAGATTAGTTACTTTTTTGGGGATGAACGGCGGAGCTCTTTTTCAGCCGTCCATGCGGTTCAGTAACGTCACCGGAAGCCCCGAACACCGCTAATACTAACTACTGTGATGAGAAGAGTATGGCTGAGCCCATGGAATTGGGAGAAAATCAGACATTTTTATTTATTTATTTATTTATATATATTTATATACCGCATCTTCCAAAGTTCAGTTGCGGTTTACAATGAACAACAATTAACAAAGTAAATTTGTTTTACAGGGAACGTCATATTATAACAGAACATATTTACAAGGAACATCATATTATAAGTAAACAGTCAAACAATGTGAGATAAATACAAAGTGGCACAGATTAACTATATACAGTTTTTATATGTATATATACATGGATGTGAAAGGATGTAAGCTGAGAGGTAATCGTGGGTGTGTGTTTTTGTTTGTGTTAAAGGCTTTTGCTTAATGTGGACTGAATACCTGTTTAACCTTTGTCTAGTGCAGGCGCTGAGTTATCTATGTTATAGTGTTATCTATGTTATAGTGTTTGGTGAACAGATAAGTTTTCAATTTTTTACGTTTACCTTTTTTTCATTTACCTTTAAAGAAAGAAACAGGCAAGGAATCAGTAGCTCTCAAAGTGCAGGCAAGGAAAAAAAACACGTAGCTACTGAGTACAGGACACACCCAAGCTCTGCTAATCTAAGAGCAGGCTTGGAAACTAATGAGAGACACCTGGGGGAAGGGCAGTGCACGGTAGTTAGAGACACTCTTATAAACCCAGGGAAACAGAAGGAAGTCAGACTCAGTCTGAGAAGGGCAGCACCACGGGAAGAGAGACTCAGCCTGAGAAGGGCAGCACCACGGGAAGAGAGACTCAGCCTGAGAAGGGCAGCACCACGGGAAGAGAGTCTCAGTTTGAGAGAAGGCAGCATACGAAGCAACACCCTGGAAAGGGAGAGACAGGGAAGCAGCACGCTGGAGAATTCAGTAGTGAAAGAAGCACCAGAGAATGGCCCAGAGAGTTCACTGTGGAGGAGAACGGTGGAGACTTCCGGGGGATTCTCAGAGGTGAAAGCCCTAGTCAGAAAGAAAGCCAGGATTGCAAAGAAACTGCAATTGGTTTTAAAACTAGGAGAGCTATGTCAGAGAGAAGTGCGAGAAGTGCTGACAAGGGTCAGGCTGCAGTGACAACTGTTCCTGAACCAGCTAAAAAGCTGCAGCTTCCAAAAAGGTGCGTGAATAAAAGTGTAGCCAAAAGTGCTGTGAGCCAGTTAGAGGCATTGTGTCGTTTGATGCAAGAGAAGAATCTCCACGTTCCTCGTGGAAACCCTTTGCATAGGGAAAATCCTCAGTGGAGAAAGGTTCTGGAACTTTTAGAGAATATTAAGCCTGAAGTTTCTCATGCTGGTTTAGAGCCAGATTTACCAGACACGGGTCCTGAAGAAATGCAGATAGACTATTATGAATCTGATGAAAGCTCTGAAGATTCAGTAATGGACTGCTCTCTATGCCAGAAGGCAGAATAAAAGTTCTTGGATAAGAGAGAAAGGTTTATAACCTGAATGTCCTAAAAGGCAGTGTGAAAACAGGGAGAATCGTGTTTAGCCAGGAATGCTAAGAACCCTGTTTGCTGAAGAGAGGATATTTTTTTTGGGTTTGAAGAAAGGAGAAAACCATGTTTGATTGCTGAATCGTTTGGAAACAGCGACCTATGTTAAAAGGCTACTAAAAGCAGTTACATTGTTTTGTTTAGTATAAATGCCTATGGATTATTGTTTGGAGAGAAAATCCTGTTTGTTTGCGTTGAGCCTTAATGCTCTTTTGGAAAAGAAATAAAATTCCTGTGTTTTGCCTTGTAAACCCTCGGTCTCCATACTACTTGTTTTTCTGAACAACACAACTACAAATCCCAGCAGCCCCAGCTCTGGGTAAGGAAAAACTCCTTAATTAAAGGACTAACAAGTGCAGCCCTAAGCCCATAGGCTGTTGCCTGGGCAAGGGGCCCTCATACTACATAAAGAGTTCGGAAAATTCAAAAATCAAAACTCAATTGTGGAAATGTTATTAAGGCGATAAATACCTGGAAGGTACCTGTAGTTAGATATACTGCAAGAATAATTGACTGAACCCAAGCTGAATTGGATAACCTAGATCGGAACAGAGGAAAATTCATGGCAATGCTCCATGCACTGCATCCTAGGAGTGATGTTAATAAAACAAATTTGCAACATAAGAAATGTGGTAGAGGCCTTTTGCAAATTAAGCAAATCATTGAGGAAGAAAAATGTGGTCTAAATGATTATGTTACAAAAATGTAAAGGAGCACAGGCTTGTGGAAATTTGCAAACAGCAGCTCCTTAAAACAATAAAAACACAAATAAAATACAAGAAAGAAATAATTCAGAAAGCGTAGTTACTCACCTGTAACAGGTGTTCTCCGGGGACAGCAGGAATCAGTCCTCACATATGGGTGACGTCGGCGCTGACAGAGCCCTTGTGCGGAGCAAATCCCAAGCTTTCGGAGAAAGCCTTTGGGAGTTGCTATCACGCATGTGCGGTCCCCTTCCCGCCCAAGGGTGCCATCTTGCTCAGTCAAGTGACACATAGCTGAAAAGAGGGCAAAAAGAACAAAATATAATAATAGGACTGAAACTCTTAGGGGAGGAGGGAGGGTCGTGAGGACTGATTCCTGCTGTCCCCGGAGAACACCTGTTACAGGTGAGTAGCTACGCTTTCTCCGGGAACAAGAAGGAAGTCAGTCCTCACATATGGGACTCCCCAGCTATAGGCTACCAAGAACCCACAGCTAAAAAAGGCTCCCTCTATGAGAGCCACAAGCAGCAGCAATAGCAATGTAAACTAAGGGAATAGCACTCCGGTAGCCTGAACACAAAAGGGTCGGAGGGCAGGAGTTGCCTAGACCTCGAAAAGGTTACAGAGTACAGCCTGGCCAAAGGCACTGTCCCGCTGGGACTCCCTGTCCAGGCAGTAATGGGTTGCGAAAGTCTGACTTGAAGACCAGGTGGCAGCCCAGCAGATGTATGCCAAAGGAACAGAGCGCAAATGAGCCACTGATGCCGCCATGGCCCTGACCCTATGGGCCGTAACCCGACCCTCCATTGGAAGCTCAGCTGCCCTGTATGCCAGGCAATGCAGTCTGCCACCGAGGTGGACAGCGTACGCTTAGATACTGCCACCCCCATCTTACTGGGGTCATAAGAAACGAAAAGCTGAGAAGCCTTCCGATGTGCTTGCGTACGCTGGATATAGAAGGCCAACGCCCTCTTACAGTCCAGGGTATGCAGGACCAACTCTGCCTGACTGGAATGCAGCCTGGGAAAAAAAAGACAGGCAGAACCACCTCCTGGTTGAGATGGAACGAGGAGACCACTTTCGAAAGGAACTTGGGGTGCGTGCAAAGCACCACCCGGTTCCTATAGAACCTGGTATAGGGTCTTTCCGACACTAGGGCCTGGAGCTCATTCACCCGCTGAGCGGATGTGAGTGCCAGCAGGAAAACCACCTTCCAAGAAAGAGAGCGTAGATGGCATGTAGCCATTGGTTCAAAGGGCGGCCTAGTAAGCTGCCCCAACACCACAGTGAGATCCCACTCGGTCGCCGGGGGGCGCACCGGGGGTTTCAAGAGAAGTAAGTCTCTCAGGAACCAAGAGACCAAAGGGTGGGTGGAGAGAGGCTTCTCATCCACTGAAAAGTGATGCGCTGCAAGGGCACTGAGGTGCACCCTGACAGAGCTGGACTTGAGGCCCAAATCAGAGAGATGGAGAAGTTATTGTAGAACCGCCTCTACCGGGCAAGAGAAAGGATCTACCTCCCGCTCCTTGCACCATGGGAGGCCAGCAAGACCTCCTCAACATTTTTTGGAAGGAGGAGTGGAGCGAGAATTACCCTTTCAGCAGCCACGCCATCAAGTTGAGGGAGCTGAGATTGGGGTGCAGGAGAGAGCCCCCCTCCTGAGACAGGAGACATGGGGAGGACCCCAAGGAGATTGGTGCCTCCACTGCCAGCTGCAGAAGAAGTGGGAACCAGGGTTGCCTGGGCCAACGAGGGGCAATAAGGATGACCAAGGCTCTGTCCTGGAGAATCTTGAACAGCGTCTTGGCTACCAGAGGTGTCGGGGGAAACGCATACAGAAGATCCCCGGACCATGATATCAGAAACACACTGGCGGCCACCCTCTGTGGGTGGGGTCGCCTGGAGCAGAAAAGGGGCAACTGGTGATTGTCCGGACTTGCAAACAGGTCCATCACCGGCTGCCCCCAGGTCTGGAAGAGCCAATTGGCTACCTCGCAGTCCAGCTGCCATTCGTGGGGTTGGAGAAACCTGCTTAGCCTGTCTGCTAGCTAGTTGTCCTAGCCCGCCAGGTAGACTGCTTGGAGACTAATGCCATGCCGGGCTGCAAAGGAGCATAGGTCCAGGGTTTCCTGACATAGGGGGCAGGACCCCGTACCACCCTGTTTGTTCACATAGAACATGACCACCTGGTTGTCTGTCTGCACCAAGACAGATTCATGGGCCAGGAACTGCCTGAAAACCTCTAGTGCTAGGCGGATGGCACGTAGTTCCAAGAAACTGATTTGTTGGGTCCTCTCTCTCGGGGACCACACTCCCTGAGTATGGAAACCCTGACAATAGGCCCCCCCCAGCCCAGAAGGGATGCATCCGTGGTCAGGATCCTCGTGTGCTGAGGGACCTGGAAAGGCATTCCCACCTCCAAGTAATGTGGTTGGAGCCACCAGGCTAGGGACCGTACCAGACATCTGGATACTTTTACTTTGTCCCGAAGGCGTCCTGAGACCTGAGACAAGGGTCCCTGAGGCATCACTGAGCGGTCCGCATGTGAAGGCAGGCATCAGGGGTCACCATGGACTGTGGAAGCCATGTGCCCGAGGAGGCATAGGAAAAACCTTGCTGATACTGCAGACTTGCGACACACTTGCCCTCCCAGAGACATAAGCCTACTTGCCCTGTCTGCAGGCAGATAGGCCTTCACTTAAAGGGTGTCGAGGATGGCCCCAAAGAACTCTAGCTGATGAGTTGGAGTGAGGCTAGACTTGGGGTAGTTGATCACGAACCCTAGGTGCTGCAGCACCTGGATGGTGCGAGTTGTGGCCTGGTGGGCCTCAGTGGCCGAGGAACCTCTAATGAGCCAGTCATCGAGGTAGGAGAATATAAAGACCCCTTGGAGCCTAAGAAAGGCAGCAACCACAGCTAGGCACTTTGTGAACACCCTGGGGGCCGAGGCAAGGCCGAAGGGGAGTACCCTGTACTGGCAATGATTGCCCCCCATCACAAAGCGTAGATATTGCCTATGGCTTGGGTGTATTAGGATGTGTGTATACACATGTTTCAGGTCTAAGGAGCATAGCCAGTCTCCCTGGTGGAGGCAAGGCAGCAATATTCCAAGGGAGAGCATCTTGAACGTCTCCCTCACCAGAAATTTGTTGAGGTTGTGCAGGTTGAGGATGGGTCCGAGGCCTTCTGTCCTTTTTGGCACCAGAAAGTACCTGGAGTAGAAGCCCCTTCCCTGCAAGTGGTGGGGCACCGGTTCTACCGCCTGATCCTCAAGAAGACCAGCTAACTCCTTCAGAAGAAGGTCCCGGTGAAGTGGAGACCTGATGGGCTCTCCTGGAAAATAGTGA
Source organism: Ichthyophis bannanicus (assembly GCA_033557465.1). Classification (NCBI taxonomy): domain Eukaryota; kingdom Metazoa; phylum Chordata; class Amphibia; order Gymnophiona; family Ichthyophiidae; genus Ichthyophis; species Ichthyophis bannanicus. The sequence goes on along the minus strand of CM066035.1, from coordinate 170,928,092 downwards.
AGAGGCACCTGGGCTAGGTGAAGAAGACAGCCCTCTTGGACTACCTGCAAGACCCAGGCATCGGGGGTAATGGCTGCCCACTTGTGGGCATACAGAGCAAGCCGGCCCCCTGTGATCTGCCTTTCTCCTGTGGGAACAGTGACCATGCTGTAGGAGTCAAAAGCCACTGCCAGGCTGGGCCGGAGCCGGTGCCTGGGGTTTGGGGGCTTTCTGCTTACGTGGGCCATGCCCCTGTCCCTTGGCCTGCTGTCCCTGTTGGGGAGCCAGGGAGGCCTGAAAATGGGGGTAGTTTCGGTAAGCAGCACCCTTCCTCGGGTAAAAGGGCTTTTTACCTGAGCCCTTCTTGCGAGAAGGGGCAGAGGTCTTCTTGGAGAGCCGTGTCCTCGGTCTCCAACTCTGCGGCCTTGTCGGTCATTGGTTTGCCAAAGAGATTCTCCCCCGGGCATAGGACATCGACCAACTTATTCTGAAACAATTGTTCAAGATCCGACGACTGCAGCTATGCCTGGCGGCATGCACCGATGCTACCCGGGCCGCCGACTCAAACCAGTCATAGGATGCCTGAGACATAAACTTTGAGCACTCACGAATGGCTTTAGACAGGCCCTTGAAGTGCTGCAAAGGTTCCTCGGAGAGACCAGCCGAGAACCCGGAGTTCCTTCGCCAGGTCCCTCAGGTACATGCCCATGTACAGCTGGTAGGCCTGGATCCAACAGTTAAGCCAAAAAATGACCAATTACTCTATTAGTATGAGAATTCCTCACAATTAGTCTTTAACTTCCCACATTGCATTTAAAATGCATGTCATATGTTTAAATATAGAAGCCGGGTCTCAGACTTCCAGGAGCTATGGTATTAACTTTCTGACCAGGTGCTCCAATTTGCATCAATGACCCTTTTTTTTGTTATATTGTTGTCATTTTTATTAATTTAGTTTAAAGTAAAAATCTTTGAAAGAACAAGCGAGTCAGGCTTATCTTAATTGTAGAATCCCAACGCCAATTTCAGCGCAGCTGCGTTTCACGAGTATATCGTTTCTTCAGGGGTTTGTGCTCTGACTTCCAAAGTTATCAACTTAAACACATACGATCCCCGCCGCCGGTTTTTTGTGCTATGTGAAAAAGTGAAAAAGGAGTGGAGGAGTGGCCTAGTGGTTGGGACAAGGTACTTCGGGCCAGAAGGTCGGTGGTTCAAATCCCACTAGAGGACAGCAACCTTGGGCCGGAAGGACTGGGGTTTCTACTCCCACAGGTGCTCCTTGTGGTCTTGGGCAAGCCACTTAACCCTCCATAGCCCATGTTCCCTGTAAAATAGTTATCTCCAAGTTAAAATGCCCTGTTCAATGTAATTTCAGTTTGTTCAATGTAAACCGCACTGATGCAGAATAGCGCGGTATATAACAGAATAAAATAAAATAAAATAAAAATAAATAAACACCCCTAACACGCCCCGATGCTATGTAAATAGCATTTGGGCGCGTTAGGAAATTAGCCGGGATTTTCGAAGGGCACTACCCATGTAGGTGCCCTTCGAAAATCCCAGTTAAGGCCTTTACAAGGGTAACTAAGGAAGTTACCCATGTAAAGGCCTTTGAATATCAGGCCCAATATGTCTGATACAACTGTTATAAAAAAAAAATAGTTTATAGATGTGGCAATCCAGGTGATACCGGAATTAAGGTCAAAGAATGAGAAAACTTGACAAAATATAGAGACCATCAGGTTGAAGTTGAAAAGATTTGTAAGACAAAATCTACTGACAAAATGCCAGTTGTGAGTTGGAGCTCTCTGGGCTATATCTAAGGGACTCCCTAAATATTTACAAATTTTGAACTTACGGGACTTGACTCTGCAAATCCTACAAAAGACTACCTTACTACTTATGGTTTATGGTTTAGGCACTTGATATACCGCCCTTTACTTGCGCATCAAAGTGGTTTACATGTATACTAACAGCTACTTTTTTTTTTATTCCCTTGTCCCCGAAGGGCTCACAATCTAAGTGTACCTGAGGCAATGGAGGGTTAAGTGCCTTGCCGAAGGCCAGAAGGGGTGGCTATGGGACTAGAGACCCCAGTCCCTCCGGCCTGAGGTTGCTGGTGCCCATGCGGGAAATGAACCTCTGGCCCGAGGTAACCTGCCCAACCACTGAGCCACTCCTCCTACTTGGAGCAGCTTACATCTTGTGCTGATACCTGCATGATTCCCAGGTCCTTGGTCAGAACCCAAAACACAGGAATAAAACCAGTCCTAGACTAGGTTTTCCAGTGAAGAATCAATTATTAAATAATGATTATATGCTGGCGCAATATGTGAAGCCCTTCAATTGTTTCAGTAGCACAGCCAAACTTCAAAAAGAAACTTAGCTACAAGGTAGATTCTATCCTCAGAGCATATCTAAAGATAACAGTACCATCCTTTATTTAAATTTGCTTATCTCTTTAAAATAAAAAATGAAAACTGTACATGCAACACTGTTACAAAATTATTCTGAACACTCTTTAAATTAGTGTTTTTAATTTTTAAAAACAGTCAGCAGATTACTGGTTGTGCGCACCAGTGTGGGGTGGGTCAGCGGGGACCAGGGAAGGAGGAGGAGGAACAGCAGTAGCAGCAGTAGCACCAGCTGGATTCATTCTCCTCCAAGTGAAACCATGCCACTTACACTGCCTGGTTTTCAGTCCTGCTGGCCGCCGGCCTCCCCACTGTAAAATTGGTCAGGCCAGCCAAAACAACCTGGCTAGTTGGCAACCTAGCAGGTACCTGTGACCCAGACTGCCCACTGTCTGGAGATAGGGATGCAGGGCTCAATAGACCTTGGTTATGACTCCGCATAGCTCACTTTCTGTTCTTATGGACTCAATTGTTTTTCAAAACAATCGGCAGTCAGCCTAGAGGTTCCACATCTGTAGAACTCTGGCTATAACCAAACATCTCTCCTGTCCTGACTCAGCCATGAGAAGCCCAAATTGTAAATAAAGGAGACCTTTACTATCCATTGACAGACAGGCATCCAAGGCCATGATTTTAAGAAGAGGAGAACCCAAAGCTGTCAGTGAAGGATCTGGGTAACAAATCTGAGAAATATGTGGTGGCAATCCTTGGAGGAGAAAAGAGGGAACAATCCTGCCCCTGATCGTGCCTTCGACAGGGACGAAGCTGGAAAATGCTGGTCACTTGGTATTCAACAGGCCGCGGAGGCAATGGTGCAGCTGTGACTATCTTCAGCTTCCCCTCTGCGATTGTTTCCCTTTTGTTGTTTTATAGGGGGTGGGGGGGGAAGGTTTATGGAGGGAAGGGGTTGGGCTTTTCTTTTGTTTGTTTATTTAGGGGTTGTTGTTTTTTTACTGTTCGGTGTGGCAGATTAGCCGCAGCAGTTGGGATCGGGGGGTGAAGTGACAATACAGAGATCCTCTTCTTTTTCTTTTTAAAAGTGGCAGCAATCGGCACAGAGCCGAAACAGGAGAAAGGGGAACAACAATCTTGAGGCACTATCAGGTACAGAGTGAGAAGATAGCCGTGCAGCACACTGGTGTGGTCAGACAAAACTGAAGGCACAGAGTGGGAATGGCAAGGCAGAAGAAGGTACACATGCTCAGAGAGTCCAACAGACTTCTCTGGACTAGGGGAGAGCCTGGCATCAATAGCTCCGTCACAGATGTCACCATTAGGGTGTGCATGAATTCCCCCTGCTTGTCTCCGGAGAGCACAGCAATCCACAAGAAGAGATCCAACCAAAGCCAAGTCAACTGTCCTGGTACATTCCTAAGTAAGTGAGGGAGCTGCTTCAGCAGTATCTCTTGTAGCCTCTGAAATGATGCCAATCATGGTTGATAAGGGGGGGGGGGGGGCGGCAAGTGAAGGGCCTTCCAATATGCAGCCCTAGCTAGCATTCTAGAAAGGGTAAAATTGCATCATATTGCAGAGACTACCATTCTGTGGGAGAGCTCCTGAGAGGCACAGTCACAAACACAGTAGCCTTATCCTGAATTAGCCTGAATCAGAGGAAAGGCGGGATAGAGGTGATATGATTGAGATGTTTAAATACCTCCGTGGCATAAATGTTCAGGGAGAGAGCCTCTTTCAATTGAAAGCAAGTTCTACTACGAGGGGACATGGGATGAGGGTGAAGGGAGATAGATTCAGGAGTGATATGCGGAAATATTTCTTTATGGAAAGAGTAGTGGATCCGTGGAATAGTCTCCCAGTGGAGGTGGCAGAGATGAGGACAGTAACTGAATTCAAAAAAGCATGGGACAAACACAGAGGATCTCTAAAGGTAAAAAGGGGACTGTTGTAGTTGTTATGGAAGGACAGACTAGATAGGCCATTGGGTCTTTTTCTGTCGTCATATTTCTATGTCTCTATGTTTCTGAATCAGGCCATAATGGGAGATCCAACCAAAAAGCTGTTTGTATCACTTGCTTCCACCATAAAAGATTCACCAGCTGTGAATTCATCTTGAAACCACTGGTTCCTACATAAGGTGGTCTGAGACCTCCCTCCCTTGCATAGTTACCTATAGGGAAAGTGCAGGCTCTGCTGTGCCCGAGAGCAGATACACAGCCCCCACAGAACATTCCTGCTCATCTATCAGAGAATAAAAGTGATGGGTAAAGAGCTTGGCTTGCTTGCCTTATTTGATACAAATACCATTAAAATGGCTGCTGATTCCACCAAAGTAGCAACACTGACAAGGTTGTGTTCCATGTGTACCACAGCGCTGCCTTCCACCATAGTTCCCAGGACTCAATCTGGGGTACCTATCCAGCTTGATTTTCGGCTGGATCGACCTTCCTTCCAGCCTTCTCACAAGCTAGGCTGAATGCAGCAGCTGACATGCTGAGTTAACATGAATTACATGAATTACATGAATTACGGCACCTCCATTTCTTCCACAGACATAATGGAAGCAAGTGGGAGAGAGGGAGGGAAGAATGATCATCAACTCCTTGACCAAGTCTAAATTCAACAAAGCATTACAGGAGAGCACGAGAAATCTGGGGAAAAAGCTGTGCTGCAAGCCTTTTCTTTTCGGTAAATTATTCTAGTTCTCCGATGCCCTCCAAGAATAGAGGAAGTGTGCACATTTAGTAGCTTCTGCTGTCAGATCTACTAAGGAAGCGAAGTCACCAGGGCAACCTGATACTTAACCCACTGGTTTGGGAACTCGGACCCCTACTGACCCCGTTCTGTAGTAGCAAAGGACGCTTGCGCTCGAGTAGAATGGGCATGCAAACCCTCCAGAACCGGCTGGTTCCGCAACAGATATGCCGAAGCAATAGCCTCCATAATCCAGCGCCCCAAAGTCGACGACCACCACTTCACCCTTGTGCAGGCTAGCAAACAATACAAAAACATGGTCGGACTTATGAGAGGGATTTGTAACCTCCAGGTACCGTATGAGCACCCTTTGAACGTCCACCAGGCAAGGATCCTTATCCTTTGCCCTACACTACTCCTTCAGGAAGGAGGGCAGGCAAACCACCTGGTTCACATGAAAAGGAGAAAGCACCCTAGGCAAGAAGTAAGACACAGGCCGAATGGAAATGGCCTCCTCCAAAAAGGACAGATAAGGATCTCGACAAGACAGAGCCTGAAGCTTGAAAATCTGCCTTGTGGAACAAATCGCAATCAAGAAAACAGTCAAGTATCAAATCCTTCAACGTAGCATGCTTCAACAGCACAAAGGGGGCTGCCATCAGGGCCCTGAGCACCAAACACAGATCCCAGGAAGGGATCACAGATCAAAAGGGAGGACACAGACACCAAACCCCTTAGATAAAATGTGAGACATCTGGGTGCATGGCTGAAGACTTGCCCGCCACCAGTCCATGGAAGCAGGCCAGAGCTGCCACCTGAACTTTCAGGGAGCTAAGCGAAAGGCCCTTCTCTAGGCTGTCCTGCAGAAAGGCCAACAGGGAGGACCACCTTGGCCATCTCAGGAGTCAACTGTCACACATTGCAACAGCACTCAAAGAGGCACCATATCCATGTGTATGCTAGCTTGGTAGACCTCCTCCAGGCACCAAGCAGAGTAGAGATCACTGCTGGAGAGTAGCCCTTATGTGCTAGCAGTTTCCTCTCAAGAGCCATGCCATAAGTAACAAGGGAGGTAGGATCCTCCAGGACGATCGGTCCCTGCCACAATAGCCCCCGAGACAGAGGCAGCCAAAGCGGAGGCCCCTGCATGAGCTGCATCAGGTCTCCAAACCACACTCTCTGCAGCCAATCTAGCACTACCAGAACAATCCTGCCTGGGTGGCGCTCTATATGCTGAATCACACATCCCACCACGGGCCACAGAAGAAACACATATAGCAGCTGCTGACTTGGCCAAGGCAAGGTCAGGGCAGCGACGCCCTCAAAGTCCATCTCCGTGTGGCAACTGAAGAAGCAGCAAAATTTAGTACTGGAGTTGGGTCACTATTAGATTCATTTTGAGGCGACCCCAGCAGCGCAGAATCAACTGAAACACCTCCTGACTCAACTCCTACTCTCCAGGATCCAGAGAGTGCCGCTGAGGAAGTCTGCTTCCACACTGTCCACCCTGGCAATGTGCTAGGCCAACAAGGCTAGGAGGTTCTTCTCTGCCCAAGAAAACAGGAGAGCCATCTCCAGAGCAGCCCCGGCGCTCCTTGTTCTGCCTTGACGACTGACATAAGCCACTGCCATGGTGTTGTCTGAAAACATTTGAATCACCCGGTCCTCAAGCAGGAGTCGGAAATGCAGAAGAGCCAACATGATTGCCCTAGTCTTGAGGCGGTTGATGGATCACATCACTTTCCTGTGGTTCCAATGGCCCTAGGCCATATGCTATTAGCAATGGGCTCCCCAGCCCGAGAGACTGGCCTCTATCGTCAGCAGGATCCAGAAGAAATCGTCCAGCATATGCCCTTCCTCGGATGACAGGACTGTCGCCACCACCACAGGCCGGCCTTCACCATCAATGGTAGCAGAAGCCTGCGCTCGAACTACTGAGAACTCTGGAACCATACAGTCAACAAGGACCACTGGAGTGGTTGCATGTGAGCACATGGTCACAGCACCATCTCTATGGTCTCCGCCATCAATCCGAGGAGCTGAAGATAATCCCAGAACAGTGCCAGGCAATCCAACAGTCTTCAGACTTTTTCCTCTGACATGAAAACTCTGCCCACTAGAGCGTCAAAACCTGTTCCCAGAAATTCCAAGGACTGGAAAAGCAAAAGCTGTCTCTTTCCCTGGCTGTTCACTCAGCCAAGGCTTCCCAAAAAGGATACCATTCCGAATGCTACCCAAGACGCTTCTGACAGGGAACGGGCTCAGATGAGCCAGTCATCCAGACAGGGTTGGACATAGATCCCATGATGCTGCAGCCACCACCACCATGACCTTAAAGAATGTCTTTGGGATGGTGGATAACCCGAAAGGGAGGGTAGCAAACTGACAAAGAGAGCCAGGCACGGCAAAACAGATATTTCTGCTGATCTGCCTAGATCGGGATATGAAGATAGGTCTCAGTCAGATCCAGAGAAGCCAAGAACTCCCCTTGGTGCACTGCTTGAATCACAAGGTTTCCATCTGGAAGCACAGGACACGCAAGTGCTTGTTGACCCCCTTGAGGTCCAGAATGGGCCGGATGGAACAATCTTTCTTTAGCACCACAAAATTTTATTTATTTATTTATTTAGCTGTATTTATAATCCGCTTTTCACCGGGTCAAAGCGGTCAATTGGGGGATACATTTAACACGAGGGGATATGACACACATACGTTAATACTTACAGGGAACATGGGCAATGGAGGGTTAAGTGGCTTGCCCAAGACTACAAGGAGTGCCTATAGGACTAGAAATCCCAGTCCCTCTGGCCTGAGATTGCTGTCCCCAGGTGGGACTTGAACCCCCGGCCCTCCGGCCTGAAGTACCTGGTCCTAAGCACTAGACCACTCCTCCCAGTGGTCTAGTGGTTAGGACAAGGTAAAATATATGTAAAAAATATATATGTCAAAATAAATGTATGACCTTGCCCCCGCTCATCCGGGGGGAGGGGCACAACCACCCTTAGGCGAAGTAGCTTTTCCAAGGTGGACCGCACAGCACCACCTTTGAACAGAGACCCACAAGGGGAAATTTTATTTATTTATTTATTTAACAATTCTTATATACCGTGCTATTTTTCATCAGTGCGGTTTACATCGAAACAATAAACACTTGGACATACAACTAGTCCTACGTTTACAGAGAACAGGGATTTGAGCATGGGATAACTGGGGGAACTATATACATTTGAGATTTAGCTACTGGTAATTAACAGATTGGACTCATAACAGGTTTTGAAATGATGAAGGCACCAGGAATTGGTTCTTTGGCTAGGTCCTTCACCAGCTTCTACAAATCAGTTACAAACAGAAATTTCCCCTTAAAACCCAGTTGTCAAACAGGCTTTGGAGGATGTGTCCGCTGCCTAGTACCGGAGCAAAATCCAACACCATGACACAGTCATCAGGACATCATTCCTGGCCGACAAATACACAGATCATACATAGCATCAGAAAGGAAGGCCATAGCAGACTCCAAAAGAGGGGTAGAATCATCAGGCGGAAGAGACAATCTACTGGAGCAGGACTGGTACATAACGGCAGCTGTAGAATAGCCATCACCACGGTGAAATGGCTCCTCAGCAAGGAATCCACCTTGCGGTCCAGGACATCCTTTAAGGCCCATCCACCTTCCATAGGAATGGTGGTCCATCTGGTAATCACCGTGACCTGTACATCCACCTTGGGAATGTCAAACCACTCGATGCGCTCCTCCTCCAGGAGAGCGTAGATTTTCTTATACACCCTTAATCCTTTAGGTAGGGAGTTGGGGGAGCCCCACTCCGACCGGATCATATCCTTGGATCACCTCTGGAAATGGGAAGACAGCAGTGGATTTCCACACCCCTTGAAGAGGTGGGTGGACCTTCAGCTCCTACTCCATGCCGGACGCATCCATCAAGTTCAAGACAGATGAGACCCTAGTAATCAACGCCTTAACTGCGCTTTTACCTTGTCTGCAACTAGGGAAGAGTGCGTGTTGGAGCTGCTTGGACGGAATGTGCATAAGGACCACACAACCACAAGGTGCACAATAGGCAAAAATGTTACTAATGCGTGCACGAAAATGGCAGGAAACCCACACAACGCATCAATGGTTGCTAGCAGTCCACCCCAAATTGCGTCCCTCAGAGACTGAACTGGGAGCCGCCAATAAGGACAATGACCAGGCCAAGCCTTGGTACTCACTCCCGAGAGCCTCAGGCGGAGGATACATGCCAGGCTCAGCTGTACTCCCCTGAAACTGCTTCACTGGCTGACTTAGCAGCACTGTGTGTAAGGTTGTTGGCAGGCGGATCCCTCTGACAGTCTTCTGCAATCTTTGGAGAGAGGAGAGGGGACAAAGAAGGAGGGAGGGGGCGCTGAGATTGTGTGAGGCTGTTGCACTCTTCCAGATCCTTCCAAATCCTTCCAATTTGTGGCTGCTCAACAGGCCCTTATCATGATAAGGGTATAGACCTGAACCAATTTTTCCTCCTCCTATGGCTACTGAAATGACTGTAGTCTAGTGGAGCCTCCCACGTCATATTGAAGTGAGAGAGTCACCTTTCTGTACTCAAGGTGGTCATTCATGAGTATTTAATCAATCTCTTTTCCTTTAAATCCTCAGATCTTCTACAGAGAGGAAAAAATCTATCCACCATCTGCTGGAGACAAAGAAATATTGAAGGGACCTCTGGTGGCTGAGGCGAATAGAGGCATAGGAGTGATGTCCTTGGTGCTTTGTCTTCACCAATCTGCTGGTAGGGAAACACAACCCACTTGTCTGGACTGGTCTGGCAGGACGATATGAAACTATGGTTACACAATGCAAGGTTCAATATTAGGAATCACCACACAGGAAAAAGATCTGGGCAACATCATGGATAATACATTGAAACTCTCTGCCCAATTTGCAGCCACAGCCAAAAAAGCAAATAGATTGATAGAAATCATAAAGAAAGGCATGGAGCATAAAAGCAAGGATATTATAATGCCTCTGTATCGCTCCATGGTGCTGCCGCACCTTTAATACTGTGTGCAATTCTGGTTGCAATATCTTAGAAAGGATATAGCAGAATTAGAAGAGCCACCAAAATAGTAAAGGGGATTGAGGGATATCCCTACGAGGAAAGGCTTAAAAGGCTAGGGCTCTTCAACTTGGAAAAGAGATGGCTGAGAGATATGATAGAGGCCTAAAAAATAATGAATGGAGTGGAACAGGTCACCATAGATCGGTTGTTTACTCCTTCAAAAGATAGAAAGACTAGGGGACAATAAATGAAGCTACAATGAAGCATATTTAAGACAAATCATAGAAAATATTTTTTCCCTTAACACATAATCAAATTCTGCAATTTGTTGTCAGGGAATGTAGAAAAAATTGTTAGTGTAGCTGAATATAAAAGAGGTTTGAACAAGTTTCTAGAGAAAAAGTTCATAAACCACTGTGGACTGGGGAAATCCACTTCTTACTCCTGGGATAAGCAAATGGAATCTTTCTACCTTTTGAGAACCTGACAGGTATTTGTGACCTGGACTGGCCACTGCTGGAAACAGAATACTGGGCTCGATGGACCTTTGGTCTGACCCAGTATGGCATTTCTTATGTTCTTGCCCTGCAATAAATTCTCAATCTCCTGAGAACTCACCTGCTGAAAAGCAAAATTAGACTTACCTGCTAATTGTTGCTCCTTGAGGAACTCCAGTCCAGTCCCGACCTCTGGGTAGTGTACCTCTTCCAGCAGCTTGGAGACTGAGCATGTCATCTTTTGATGACACCAGTTCTAATGCAGCTGGCACCGCCCACCAGCTCCCAATAATCTACTGACAAAGCAGACTCACAGGAGCAACAAATAAATAGTTAAACAGAGTTAAGCAATTCTACACTTACGTACTCTAATGCCCCCCAGACCTGAGGAGGAACCCTCCTCCCCTCCTTCGAGAGAGAAGGCTTACCTGAGGAATCCCAGGATGATGACGCCGAGCTCCGAGTGATAGACCGAGAACTCTCCTGGTCCGGCCCTGAACACTAAGCCCAGAGACTTCTGGTACCCTGGCCCTCACATTGCCCGAAGAACCGAGAACCAAATCAGACCAGTTGCCAGCATCAGCCCTCGGGTGGGATCCGGGACTGGACTGGAGTTCCTCAAGGAACAGCAATTAGCAAGTAAATCTAATTTTGCTTTCCTTTTTGTCCTTCCAGTCCAGTCCCGAACCCTGGGATGTAACAGGGCAGTTAACTTAATGGGAGGGACCTGCAAACCAGCCTGAGGCACCGCTGATCCAAAACAAGCGTCCCGTGCCACTTGAATATCTAGGCGATAATGCTTAGCAAAGGTATGAAGAGAAGACCAGGTTGCCGCCTTACAGTTCTCTATCGGTGGCACCAAGCTATATTCTGCCCACGAGGCTGCCTGAGCCTTCATGGAATGCGCAAGCAACCCTGCCGGCACCTGCCATCCCTTCAAGATGTAAGTCGAAGCGATTGCTTCGCAGATCCAACTGGAAATGGAGGCCTTCACTGCCGCCTCACCCTTGCGCGGACCTCCAAACAGCACAAACAAGCGCTGTGGCTTGCAGAAAGTCGCTGTCTCCTTCAAATAAACGCGTAAGGACTCTTCGAACATCCAACAAGTGTAATAGAGGGTTGTCGGCGTCATTCTCCGAACCCCACAGGACTGGCAGCGAAACTGGTTAATTCACATGAAATGCTGACACCACCTTACGTAGAAACAAAGGTACCGGCCGCAGAACAACTTTCTCCCTAGAAAACGAAAGGAATGGCTCCCGGCACAATAAGGCTTGAAGCTCCGAAATCCTGCGTATGGAACATATAGCAACCAGGAATACTGCCTTGAGGGTTAAGTCCTTTAGCGAAGCCTGGCTTAAAGGCTCAAAAGGCCCTCTAGCAAGCGCTGTTAAAACCAAGTTGTGATCCCACGGAGGAACCACTGCCCTCCGTGGAGGGCGAAGGCGGGATACCACCCTCAGGAAGCACACTACGTCTGGGTGCATCCCCAGCAGTACTCTCTGGACTTTCCCCCGATAACAGGCAATTGCCGCCAGTTGCACCCGCAAGGAGCTAGCCACTAGACCCTTATCGAAACCAGCCTGCAAGGCGGCTAGGATGTCTGGAATGGAGACCGTTAAAGGTTGCACCTGACTATCTTCACACCAGGCCTCAAAGATGCGCCATATTGGATGTAAGCCAAAGAGGTAGATCTTCACCTTGCCTTCAGAAGGGTTGAAATCACTGGATCAGAGTAACCCTTCCTTCTCAAACGCGCCCTTTCAAGAGCCAGGCCGTAAGCGAGAACGGATCCACCTGGGGCATGCGCACCAGGCCTTGCATCAGGAGATCTTCCTGAGACGGGAGACACCACAGCCAATCCGCTAGGATCCATACCAGGTCGGCATACCACAGGCACCGCGGCTAGTCCGGGGCGATCAGAAAAGCCCAACCCCATGCGACTCAATCCGCTGCACAATTCTGCCTATGACGGCCCACGGGGAAAAACATATTGAAGACTCTCCGCAGGCCATGGTTGCACAAGAGAGTTGAGATCTTTCGACATCCCTTCTCGCCTTCTGCTGAAGAATCGGCTCGCCTTGGCCGTCTCGAACATCGTCATCAGGTCCATGACTGGTGCGCCCCACCTGTGCGAAGACATCTTGATTGAGCATCCACTCCCTAGGGTCCGCTGTCATGTTGTTAACCCCCGCTACATGTGCCGCCAACAGTGCCTGGAGGTGGGTTTTGGCCCATTCGAACAGCAGTTATGCCTCCTCTTCCAGGGACGCGCTGCCGGTGCCTCCCTGACGGTTGATGTAGGCCACCATGGTTGCGTTGTCCGAAAGGACCCTGCCTGCCTTCCACTGCAGCCATGGCTCGAAGCTGCAGAGCGCTAGGGCTACCGCCCGCATCTCCAGCCTGTTGATCGACCAACTGGTCTCTGGTGCACTCCAGCGTCCCTGAGCAAGGTGTCCCTCGCAATGGGCTCCACAGCCCAACAGACTGGCTTTGGTCATCAGCGGGACTCACTATGGCGGCTCAAGGGACATGCCCGCTTCCAAAGCCACCATTCAAGCACTCTTCTGGCCTCTCACAGGCAGGGGAGCCTTTGGGACAGAGGATGCGCCTGGTGCAACCACCGAAGGAGCAAGGCCCTCTGCAGCGGGTACATGTGTACCCTTGCCCGTAGAACAATTTCTAGAGTGGCTGCCATAATTCCCAGGACCTGCAGATAATGCCAAGCCATCGGCTCCGGCAGCTTCAGACCTAAGCTTGCTGTTCCTGTAGGAAGACTCTCCCTAACCAGGTGTCGAAACACACTCCTAAGTACTCCAGCTCCTACGATGGGACCAAGTGGCTCTTGGCCACACTGACCCCCAACCGAGGCTCTCCAGAAACTGTAGAACCGAGATGTCACCTGCTCACTCTCGTCTCTGAACTTTGCCCAAACCAGCAAGTCGTCGAGGTACGGGTGTACCAGTATGCCTTCCTTGCGGAGCGCCACCGCTACTACCACCATGACCCTGGTGAAGGTACGAGAAGCCATTGCCAGACCAAACAGCAAAGCCCGAAACTGGAAATGTCCCATTGTCACCACAAATCGGAGAAACTGCTGCTGCTCTGTTCGAATGGGGGTGTGCAGGTACGCCTCTGTGAGATTGAGAGATGTCAAAAACTCCACACTTCTCATCACGACTATGACAGACTGCAATGTTTCCATGTGAAAGTGTGGAACCCGAAGACAATGGTTCACCCGCTTGAGATCTAGAATCGGCAAAAGGAACCGTCCTTTTTGGGAACCACAAAGTAAATGGAGTATCGACCGCAGCTGTATGATCTTGGGCGATCGTAACCACCGCTCTGAGTTGGAGCAGCCATGATAAGGTGTCTCTTACTGCTGCCGCCTTGCTTTGTGCTTTGCAGGGGGACTGGATGAAGATGTCCCCCACCGGTCGAGCCAACTCGAGAGCATACCCCTAGCAGATGATCTCTAGGATCCATTGGCCGGATGTGATCTGGGCCCAGCCAGGGTAAAACTCCCTTAACCGACCTCCCATGGTTTGTACCACTACCTGGGCCTCCCTTGCTTCATTGGGGCTTCTTGAATCCAGAGGATGAGGCGGCGGAAAAACCTCTGCCTGCCCCTCAAAAACCTCAGAACCCTTGCCCTCTGGTGGAAAACCTACCCCTTTGGAAGGAGCCAAGGCGAGATGAACAAAAACGCCTGAAGTTCCGAGGCTGGCCTCGAGATACAGACAGATTACGGTTCTGGTTTTTCTTATCCTCGGGCAGGCGTCTTCCCTTGGACTCTCCCAAGTCCTTGACCAGCTTGTCTAGTTCCTCCCAAAAAAGCAGCTTGCCCTTAAAGGAGAGCTTGCTAAGGTAGGACTTAGAAGAGCTGTCCACTGCCCAGTTTCGTAGCCAAAGGTAGCGGCAAGCCACCACCACCGATGCCATGATCTTAGAGAGTCCGCGAATAAGATCATAGTGAATATTAGCAAGGTAAGCTGCTCCCGAATCCAACTTGGCCACCTCTGCTACCTGGTCTGTTGTTGGTTCCCCTGGCTGTTGGAGCTGCTGCGACCAACGCAGGCAGGCTCGAGTGACCCAGACCCTGCAAATGGCCGCCTGCAAGGATAGGGCGTTGACATCAAAGACCTGCTTCAACAAGGTGTCCAACTTCATGTCCTGCACATCCTTTAATGCTGCACTCCCCTCAACTGGGATGGTTGACTTCTTCGTGATGGCAGAAACAGCCGCATCCACCCAAGGGGGCTGAAACAGTTTGCGATCCTTCTCCGGCAGGAGATAGAGGTGAGTCATAGTCCTCACACCTTTGAGACCGGTCTCTGGCAGGTCCCATTCATCCTGGATCATTTGCCTGATTACCCTAGGCACGGGGAAGACCTTCTGGGTCTTCTGCACCACTTGGAGTAGAGGGTCCTCCAGCGACTCATCCTCCACTGGAAGGCTAGCAGGCATATTAAGGGCTTTGAGGGATTCTGCAATGAGGGCAGGCAATTCTTCTTGGCGAAACACTCTGACAATCCGAGCCTGGTCTTCCAGTTCAGGGATCTCACTCTCTTCAAGCTCTTCGCCCTCCAATTCCGGCTCCGCATCCAGGTCTTCCGCCTCTGGTCCCTAGGACAAAGGAGACTGCTCTAGCCACTCTTCCAAGGGCTTGGCCCTCTTTGTAGGCACCACTACCAGCTGTCCACTTGGCCCTATGCTCAGAGGTTGAGGGACCACTCGCAGTTCCCTGCTGATGCAAGCAGAAGGCCTGATGCAGCAAGAGGACAAACTCTGGGGAGAATATACCCGGGATCCCTCCTTCCCCCAGACCATGAGAAGTGGAGGGTCCTGGAGCTACCGTGGAGCCGGAAGATGTTTCCAAAGGCGGAGGCGGGGACTCCACAGAGTCCTGAGTCTCCCCGGACAGAGAAAGAACCATCTCCTGACGTGACTTGTCCTGCACAGCCGTGGCAAACCCTGATGTCTGACACTGCCCCGCCCGCCCCCCCCCCCCCCTCCACCAGGTTCCGCACCCAAGGCACAGCGAGCAGGCCGGCATCAGTGCAAGGTCTGCTCTCTGCACTTCCTGCCTACACAAGGAGAGTCGTCCCCTGTCCCCCTTCCCCCTCCATGGAGAGCCCAATAGCCAAGTCACTTATAATGAAAAGATTACAGCCAGCCAAGGAAACTTGACTAGTAACTTGTCTTCCTTATTCTTTTCTTTTCTTTTTTTAAAATGGAGCCCAGAAATAAAAACCTTAAACGAGAAGCACTCTTGAACCGTAGATGTGAGCTCCCTAAAGAAATAGAGATCTGATGAACTGTAGTGGGAAACTGAGAAGGAGAGCAAGGGAGAAAGAAATCGCACCTTCTGCCCTTCCCGCACAGCTGCAAAAGCCATGGCCATGCGACACGAGGCCTCATCCGCCGGCCGGGCCACCGGCGAAGAAAAGCACGCACAGCAACTTCTGGCCCCTCCAAAAGCCCCAGGCAGTGAAAGAGGTGTCCCAATAGCGTTTACCTGAGCTGTACTGGCTTGAAGGAGAGGCGCCTCTGCTACTCGCACACGGCCTGCTTCACTCCTGCACACCTCATGCTCAGCCTGCTCGGCAGATTTGGCAGCGAGGGGGGGGAACCCGGGAACACGCTCTTCGCTCCTTTGTTGCGTCTGAGTGGTGGCTCCTCACCCGATCACAGGTTCGGGAGCCGCCAGAGTCCCGGGATGCAGGCAAGACCTCCAATAACCCCCCCCCAGGGGGGGGGCTGTGGCGTCCTTCACGGGAAAGTTATTCCTCGGACGTTTTTTGTTTTTTTAAACGACAAACTAAAGTAAAAAAGAAACAAATTAAGCTAAATCAGATTAAAAATAGATAGCTAATTTCCTCATTTGCCCCTTCAGTGAGTCCAGCCCTGGCTCACTACCTCCTCCAGCTGCTTGGAGACTGAGCATACTGGAAGCTGGTGGGCGGTGCCAGCTGCATTAGAACTGGTATCATCAAAAGATGACATGCTCAGTCTCCAAGCTGCTGAAGAGGTACACTACCCAGAGGTCGTGACTGGACTGGAGGCACGATAAGGAAAGCGTAGTTACGCACCTGTAGCAGGTGTTCTCCAGGGACAACAGGAATTCCTCACTTATGGGTGACATCGATACCGACGGAGCCTGCGCAGAGCAATTCTCCAGCTTTCAAAGAAAGCCTTTGGGATTGCTTCTACGCATGCGTGGTCTTCTTCCCGACCAAGGGTACCATCTTGCTAAGTCAGGTCCCATAGCTAGAGCCGTACTAAGCAGATTGCAAGGGTAGGATAAGAACAGCAACTCTTAAGGGAAGATGGGAGGGTAGTGAGGACTGATTCCTGCTGTCCTTAGAGAACACCTGTTACAGGTGAGTAAAGCACAGTTACTTACCTGTAACAGGTGATCTCTGGGAACAGCAGGAACAAGTCTTCACATATGGGTACGTCGGTACCGACGGAGCCTGTGCGGGAACGCTCCCCAGCATCCAATCAGAAAGCCTTTGGGAGTATCCCACAGCGCCTGCATGCTGCCTTCCCGCCTTTCCAACTGTCTCTCCTCAGTTGAGTTTTATAGCTGAGACAAAGAGGGAGAGAGAGGGAAAGGAAGAGAGATAGAGAGAGAGAGACAACTCCTAGGGGAGGTGGGTGGGTTGTGAAGACTTATTCCTGCTGTTCCCAGAGATCACCTGTTACAGGTAAGTAACTGTTCTATCTCCAGGAACAAGCAGGAATGAGTCTTCACATATGGGGACTCCCTAGCTTTTGATGCCAGGGAGAGAGCCTAGAAGTTGTGTCTCCCTGGGACAGGGCTGCACTTCCCCAGCTGGATCTCTGGCATCCCATGAGGGATGGTGGGTAGGAGTTGATTAAGTATGGAACAGGTGTTTGAGAACAGCCTGACCAAACAAGGCATCCCGGCGGGAGTCCTTGTCTAAGCAGTAATGGGCTGTGAAGGTATGAACTGAGGCCCAAGTGGCTGCTCGACAGATGTCGTCGATAGACACAGAGTGCAGATGAGCCATTGAGGCTGCCATGGCTCTCACATTGTGAGTGTGACATGGCCCTCCAGAGAAATGTTTTTGCTCTGATAGGCGAAAGAAATACATTGGGCAATCCAGTTGGAAAGAGTTCTCTTGGAGACTGGTTGTCCCAAATGAGAAGGATCAAAAGCAACAAAGAGTTGGGAAGACCTTCTATGTTGCTGTGTCCTCTGTAAGTAAAAAGCTAGAGCTCTTTTACAGTCCAGGGTATGAAGATTCCTCTCTGCACTTGATGCATGAGGCCCTGGAAAAAAGACAGGTAGGTAGACCTCTTGGTTGAGGTGAAAAGGCGAGACCACCTTAGGCATAAAGTGTGGATTAGTCCTAAGGACCACCTTATCATGATGGACCTTGTATAAGGTGGATTAGCTACTAGTGCTTGCAATTCACTGATGCAGCGTGATGTGATTGCAATGAGAAAGATAACCTTCCAAGAAAGGTATTTCAAGGAGGTAGTAGCTAAAGGTTCAAAAGGCGGCTTCATAAGCTGACCAAGAACCAAGTTTAAGTCCCATGCCACCGGGGGTGGTCTAATAGGAGGTTTTGTTAAAAGGAAGCCTCTCATGAACCTTGCTACAAGGGGATCAGAAGAAACAGGTTGTCCATTTAGAGGCCTAAGGGAAGCTGCAATAGCACTCAGATGGACTCTTACTGAATTTGTCTTAAGGCCTGCATTAGACAGATGAAGGAGATACTCCAGCAACGATTCCAGAGGTATGGCACGGGGGGTTAAGACCCTTTTCAGAACACCAGATGGTAAACCTTTTCCACTTGAAGGCGTAAGAACGTCTAGTGGAAGGTTTTCTGGAAGCATAAAGAACATCTGTCACTTGTTAAGAAAGAGGAAGATCCTGGAAATCTAGGCCTTCAGCAACCAAGCCCTGAGATGCAGAGACTGGGGATTGGGATGCCACAACTTTCCGTCCTCCTGAGAGAGGAGGTCTGGAGCAGACCCTAACTCTAGGGAGGGAGCTTGAGAGAGATGTAGAAGCAGAGGGTACCACACTTGCCGTGGCCAATGTGGATTTATGAGGATCATGTGGCCTCTGTCTCTCTGAAGCTTGAACAGGGTTTTGGGGATCAGGGGAATGGGTGGAAAGGCATACAGGAAGTCTTGACCCCAGTGAAGGAGGAAAGCATCCCTTGCCTGAGCCCCCTGAGCCGGAGTTCTGGAAGAGAACCGGGGAAGTTTGGCATTCCACGGACTTGCAAAGAGGTCTATGTCCGGGGTTCCCCAAATTTGAAAAATCTTGGATACCTGGTCCATATGTAGGGACCACTTATGTGGAAGCAGAACTCGACTGAGTCTGTCCGCCCAAGAGTTTTGAACACCTGGAAGATAGACTGCCAGAAGATGAATGTGATGCTCTCTGGTGAGGGCCCACAGTCGCAGAGCTTCATTGCAAAGCAACAGAGAGCCAGTTCCTCCCTGCTTGTTTATGTAGAACATGGCTACCTGATTGTCCTTGTGGACAAGGACTGTCTTGTGGCTGAGCAGGGTGTGGAAAACTCGCAGAGCAAGGAAGATTGCTCTGAGTTCCAAGAGATTGATATGTAGAGAAGTCTCCTGTGGGGACCAGATGCCCTGGGTGGAGAGGTCCTGAAAATGAGCTCCCCAGCCCATTGGAGAAGCATCTGCTGTAAGAGTTGCCTGGGGTAGAGGCTGTTGAAAGGGAAACCCCAGCAACAGGTTTTGAGGGGACTTCCACCACTGGAGGAACAAAATGAGGCGACTTGTGTTTGCTATTTTGTCTGACAGGTAGTCGAATGCCTGGGTCCACTGGGTGGATGAAGTCCACTGAGCTGCTCTCATGTGCAGGTGAGCATATGGTACCACATGAACGGTGGATGCCATGTGGCCTAGTAACTGTAACATTTCTCGAGCAGTTAGTAGGGGTTTTGACTCTGCTTGAGAAGCTAACTGCATCAAGCGAAGGCAGCGGGCCTGAGGAAGATAGGCCCTTGCCTTTGTGGTATCCAGCAGCGCCCCTATAAACTCCAGGGACCGAGTAGGGATCAAATTGGATTTTGGGATGTTTATTACCAGCCCTAAATACTGGAGGATACGCATGGTGCAGGATAGAGCAGTCTTGGCCTCTGATTGAGAGGGAGCTCGAATGAGCCAGTCGTCCAGATAGGGGAAGACAAATATTCCCAGGGTGCGCAGAAAAGCAGCAACCACTGCCATGCATTTCGTGAACACCCTTGGTGGAGAGGCCAGGCCAAAGGGGAGCACTTTGTATTGATAGTGCTTCTCCTGGAAAAGGAACCAAAGGAACCTTCTGTGAGTTGGATGGATGAGAACATGAGTGTACGCATCCTTGAGATCTAGAGAACAAAGCCAATCCTGACTGTGAAGGTATGGCAGCAGAGTTCCTAGAGAAACCATCTTGAATTTCTCTTTGACTAGGAATCTGTTCAATTCTCTGAGATCTAAAATGGGCCTGAAGCCCCCTGTTTTCTTTGGGATAAGAAAATAGGGGGAGTAGAACCCCTTGCCCTGTTGTTGAGAAGGCACTTCCTCTATTGCCCCTTGGGCTAGAAGAGTGGCAACCTCCTGCTCCAAAAGGCTGAGGAGGGAGGTTGGAGAATTGAACTGGTGCACTCTTGTGAGAGGGGGCAAGCTGGAAAAATGAAGTTTGTACCCCTCTCTTATGATGGAGAGTGTCCAATGCTCTGATGTGATTTGCCCCCATCTGGGAGCAAAGTAATATAACCTTCCTGGGATGGTGGAGGGCTCTGGTCCTTCTAGAGCCAGGAAGGCTAAGTTCTCTAGCAGAGAGTCAAAGGCCCTGAGGGGGCTGAGATTGCTGGGCTGGAGCAGGCCTTGCAGCCTTTGCCTTGGTCTGTTTGGAGGATTGCTGATGTTTGGAAGGAAACTGAGCTGCAGAAGATGCTCTCCGACTATAAGCAGGATAAGATCTTCCCTTTTTAGAAAAAGGTGTTTTCTTGAACAGCCTTTTCTTAGCAGGAGCAGCAGTAGATTTGGATAGTCTATCCAAAGCAGAATTTTCAGCATCCATCTGATTGGCTTTTGCTTGCCAATCTTTACCAAACAGATTCTCACCTGTACAAGGGATATTTCCAAATTCATCTTGGACCCAGGTCTCCAAATCACCTGTTTAAAGCCAAGCAATCCTACGTGCACCTATAGCTATAGCTGAGGCTCTGCTTACGCATTCAAAGGAGTCGAAAGCTGCACAGTTCGAGAATTAGGAGATATCCTGGGCATGTTTGAGCCCAGAGAGAAATTCTGGCCTTTTAGTGTCCGACATAAAAGGACTTAAAGTCAGCAAATGGTCAGTGACTTCTTTTAAGAACATTCCCATGTAGAGACTATAGGAATTTATTCTCACAGCCAGCATGGAAGCTTGGAAGATTCTTCTACCAAAAGCATCCAGGGTTCTACATTCACGTCCTGGAGGATTAGAGGCATGTCTCTTGGCACTTCTAATCTTTCTCATTGCAGACTCAACCACAATAGAGTGGTGAGGAAGCTGAGTTTTATGAAAACCAGGACAAGGAGGGACACGATACAATTGAAAGGCAATGTCAGGAAATATTTTTTCACTGAAAGGGTGGTGGATGCTTGGAATACCCTCCCGATGGAACTGGTGGGGGCGAACACGGTGATGGAATTCAAAAAGGCATGAGACAAACACAGAGGATCCCTTTACAGAAATAGGAAAAAAAACAAAATAAACGGTACCATCTAACTTCTGAACCATATAACGTCTCAACAAATAGGGATGTCCTACATGGAGTGGTGGGTTTACCCCTGAACAAGGATATGGGGAGGGGTGGCCTGCGCGGAGCGACAGGTGCACCTACTCTTGCCATCTTGCTGGGCAGACTGGATGGACCATGCTGGTCTTTATCTGCCGTCAACTACTATGTTACTATGTTACTATGGTGTCTAACCTGCGAGAATGAGGAGAGGTGGATAGAGGTGCTTCTCACATCCTTAACATGAGATCATACAGAATCTCATGAATAGGCAAGGTAGCTGCCTCTTTAGGAGTTTTAGGATATTGTAGAATATCTAACTCCTTAGCTCTAGGCTCTGACTCTGGGGCTACTGTAATAGAGAAGCCCCGAGCCACCTCTCTGATAAAGTCTTGAAAAGACAAGTCCTCTGGAGGAGACATCCTTCATTTAGGAGAGGACTCCTCCTGTGGAAGAAGCATCGTTGCATCGACAGACTCTTCAGAATCCTCAGTCATCAGAGGAATCGAAGTATCGTTTGTCGGGATGCTCTTGCAAAGCCCGATACCCGTACCGACCGGGATCGGTGTCGGGAATCATCGGTACCGGGGTATCGGTACCGGAGGGCTGCAGAGGGCAGGGTACCGGCATGGCTGACACCGAAGCCAATGTCGATGCCACCGGTACCGGAATCGGTGCCGATGGCGATACCGGAGCCGGTACCTGCGAAGTAGTCTGATGCGGTACCACGGGCGTCGATGCCACAAGGAAGGCCGCCAGACTGCGTTCGATGGACAGAATCCTCTGATCCATCGACGCTGCCAATGCCTGGACGTCGGTACCGGTGGAGGCCACCGGTACCCCAGAGCATGGCACCAGGAGATCTGTTGAGGCCACGCCATCTAGATCGTCCTGGAACCCCGATGATGATGCTTTAGAAGCCGAAGCCTCCCGCCGGGGTAATTTTGCCGGTGCAGAATCCTCGAGGGCAAGGCCAGGGGCATCTCGATGCTTGGAAGGAGATTTGCCCTTCAAGGACTGGCTGGATTTATGTTTAGTTACCTGAGATCCATGTGAGGAAGAAGAAGCCCTGGAAGACGTCGATGCCACCGAAGCCGCATCAGAGGGAAACAGGGTACTGAGCTTAGCAGCTCGGTTCTGTCGACCTCTCTTAGACATCATGGAACAGGACACACAATCTTTAATGGAATGGTCAGGGCCTAAACATTTGAGACACCAGTCATGGGTGTCGGTGACGGATATAGTACCGCCACATTTTGTGCACTTCTTGAATCCTGAGGCAGGTTTTTCCATATTTAAGGAAAAGGTTTTGGGCCTAAGGCCCAAAACTGAAGTACACCTGAAGAAAGTCTTTTTTCTTTTTTCTTTTTTTTTTTTTAGGAAAGAATAAGAACCGGCGGTACCGGTATAGCGTCGAGGAAGGCAGACGCGTACAGAAAAGAAATAAAGAAAAAATAAGGAAATTTTCCGCAGAGCCAGCAGGTCGTGTTCCTGTCACCGCAGAAGAAAGAACAACTGAGGAGAGACAGTTGGAAAGGCGGGAAGGCGGCGGGAAGGCAGCAGGCAGGCGCTGTGCGATGCTCCCAAAGGCTTTCTGATTGGACGCTGGGGAGCGTTCCTGCGCAGGCTCCATCGGTACCGACGAACCCATATGTGAAGACACATTCCTGCTTGTTCCTGGAGATCTACGCTTTCTGCAGGAACAAGCAGAAAGTCAATCCTCACTTATGGGACTCCCCGGCTACAGGCTACCGAAACCTATAAGCAAAGTGTCTCCGCGAAGCCATGAGCAGATGCTGACGATCCAAAGGGAGTCCAAGTCCTCGGGGGCCCAACTCCCGGTAGCCGCAGAAGGAGGGTCAGAGGGCAGGAGTTGCTTATACCCCAAACAGATTACGGAGTACAGCCTGGCCGAAGGCACAGCCGGACTCCCTCTCCAGACAGTAGTGCAAAGCGAAGGTATTCGCCGAAGGCCAGGTCACAGCCCAGCAGATATCCGTCAGAGGCACGGAGCGCAGCGAAGCCACCACCACGGCCTCGGCATGGACGCCGTGCAGGTGACTCGGCAATCCAGCGGGGTCCCAGCCTTTGCCTGGGCAAAGGCGATGCAGTCCGCCTCCCAGATGGAGAAGGTGTGCTTGGTGACTGCAAGCCCCAGATGGTTAGGATCATAGGCAATGAAGAGCCAGTCGGACTTGCGATGACCCTGGGTGTGCTGCAGGCAGAAGGATAGAGCCCTCCTGCAGTCGAGGGTATGCAGGACCGCCGACAACCGGTTGGCATGAGGCCTCAGGAAGAAAGTTGGTAAAGACTATCTCTTGGATGAGATGGGAATCTGAGGCAACCTTCGCTAGGAACTTGGGGTGAGTGCGAAGAACCACCCTGTTCCCGCAAAACCTGGTGTAGGAGGCCGCAGCCATGAGGGCTTGAAGTTCTCTGACTCGCCGAGCTGAGGTCAGCGCCACCAGGAAGACTACCTTCCAGAAGAGGTGTCGAAGTCAGCATGTCGCCATTGGCTCGAAGGGCGGCTGCGTCAGCTGCATGAGCACGATGTTCAGCTCCCACTCTGTCAGTGGAGGCCAGATGGGGGGGCTTGGAAAGTAAAAGGCCTCGCATGAAGCGGGAGATCAGTGGCTGGCCTGAGAGGGGTTTACCTTCAACGGGGAAGTGGTTGGCTGAAATAGCGCTCAGGTGAACCCTGACCGAATTGGATTTCACCCCACCTGCGAGAGGTGGAGGTGGTACCAGAGAACCCACCAGCTGGAACAGGAGAATGGATCGAACTGGAGAAACAGACCGAGAAGCGCTGCCACTTGAGGGCGTAGGCCCATCTTGTCTCGTCGAGTCGTTCCTCAATGCAAGCAGGACTTCCTCGATCTCCTCTGGGAGGTGCAGCGAGGCTAGAGAGACCTATTCAGCCACCAGGCTGCTAGGGATAGAGAGTCCAGGTTCGGGTGAAGCACCCGTCCCTCCTCCTGTGTAAGCAGACCCGGTGTACTATCCAGGAGGACTGGGGGCTCTGGTGAGTCAGAGTAGAAATTGGAATTAAGGCTGTCAAGGCCACAAGGGAGCCAAGAGAAACACAGATGCTCGGTCCCGCTGAATCTTGTGGAGGGTCCTCGCTATGAAGGGAGTGGGGGGGGGACGCATACAGAAGCGCGGAGGTCCAGTTCAGGAGGAACGCATCCGTGGCTTCCCTGCTCGGGTGCACTATCGGCCCACAAAAGCGGGGAAGCTGTGCGTTTGCCGGGCTGGCGAACAGGTCTATGGACGGAGTCCCCCAGCGGCGAAACAGGTGGAGGACCACCTCTGGACTCAGGCACCACTCGTGCTGGCGGAGAAGCGTGCTGAGTCTGTCAACGAGGACACTGTCTTGGCCCGGTAGGTAGACAGCTCTTAGAATCATGCCCCGGTGCACTGCGAAGGAGCAGAGGAGGACTGCCTCCCGACAGAGGAGGCAGGAGCCCGTACCCCCTTCCTTGTTTATGTAGAACATTGTGACCTTGTTGTCGGTTTGCATGAGCACCGACTTGCCTCGAAAGTGGTGCTCAAAGACCTTCAAGGCCAACCAGACCGCTCAATATTCGAGCAGGTTTATCTGCTGCCGGGATTCCTTGGGTGACCCCGTCCTTGGGTAAGGAGGTTGTCGCAGTGGGCTCCCCAGCCCAACAGCGAGGCATCCATCGTCAAGATGAGCTCATGCTGCAGAGCCTGGAAGGGCATGCCCCAAAGTAAGCTTCGGAGATTCTGCCACCAATCCAGGGAACTGGATAGGCTGTGCGAGACAGACATTGGATCCCGGAGCCGGCACGAGACTTGGGACTATTGCGCTCTGAGGCACCATAGAGCTGCTTGCATATGCATGCGAGCATGGGGAACGACGTGTATGGTTGAGGCCATGTGCCACAGAAGGCGCAGCATGGCTCGTGCCGAGACCTTGGTTCAGCTTTGGATCTCGGCAGCCAGAGCGCAGAGGCAGTCCGCACGTGCTTGAGGGAGGAAGGCTGTCACCGGTTCCGTGTTGAGCAGTGTGCCGATGAATTCCAGTGCTTGCACCGGTTTGAGATGGGACGTGGAGTAGTTGATCAGGAAACCGAGGCACTCGAGGAAGCGGACCGTGCGTGACGCCGAGAGGCATGCCTCCTCGGCCAAAGCGCCCGTGACGAGCCAATCATCTAGGTAGGGGTAGACGGATATGCCCTGCAGCTGGAGGTAGGCTGCGGCTGAAGACAAGCATTTTGTGAAGACTCGTGAGGCAGACGCGAGCCCAAAAAGGAGCACTCTGTACAGCATAGTTACTCACCTGTAACAGGTGATCTCCGGGAACAGTAGGAATTTAGTCTTCACATATGGGTATTGTCGGTACCGACGGAGCCTGCACGGGAACGCTCCCCAGCATCCAATAGGAAAGCTTTTGGGAACATCCCAGAGCGCCTGCGTGCTGCCTTCCCGCCTTTCCCAACTGTCCCTCTCCAGTTGAGTTTAAAGCTGAGACAAAAGAGAGAGGGAAAGAGAGAAAGACAGAGAGAGATAGAAAGATACAACTCCTAGGGGAGGTGGGTGGGTTGTAAAGACTAAATTCCTGCTGTTCCCAGAGATCACCTGTTACAGGTGAGTAACTATGCTATCTTCCAGGAACAAGCAGGAATGTAGTCTTCACATATGGGGACGCCCTAGCTGCAGATGTCAGGGAGATGGCCCCAGAGTTGTGTGCCCTTGTGAAAGGGCTCCACTTCCCCCCATGGATCTCTGGCATCCTACCAGGGATGGTGGGTAGGAGTCAATTAAGTCTGGAACAGGTGAAGAACTGCCTGACCAAACAAGGCATC
The DNA here is from genome assembly GCA_033557465.1 of Ichthyophis bannanicus. NCBI lineage: Eukaryota > Metazoa > Chordata > Amphibia > Gymnophiona > Ichthyophiidae > Ichthyophis > Ichthyophis bannanicus. The sequence continues at coordinate 170,901,892 of CM066035.1, read as the reverse complement.
CCAGCAGGAGTCCTTGTCTAAGCAGTAATGGGCTGAGAAGGTATCTATCGAAGTCCAAGTAGCTGCTTGACAGATGTTGTCAATAGACACAGAGTGAAGATGAGCCATTGAGGCTGCCATGGCTCTCACACTGTGAGCAGTGAGATAGCCTTCAAGAGGAAGGTTCTTACTCTCATAGGCAAAAGATATACACTGTGCAATCCAGCTGGACAGTGTCCTTTTGGAGACTGGAAGTCCCAAATGACTAGGATCAAAAGCAACAAAGAGTTGAGAGGATTTTCTATGTTGCTGTGTCCTTTGCAAGTAAAAGACCAAAGCTCTTTTACAGTCCAAAGTATGAAGGCTCCTTTCTGCATTTGAGGCGTGAGGCCTTGGAAAGAATACAGGAAGGTGAACCGCTTGGTTTAAATTAAAGGGCGAAACCACCTTTGGCATAAAGCGTGGATGAATCCTAAGGACTACCTTATCATGATAGAACCTTATATAAGGAGGATCAGCCACCAATGCTTGCAATTCACTGATGCGACGTGCTGATGTGATTGCAATGAGAAAGATAACCTTCCAGGAAAGGAATTTCAAAGAGGTAGTGGCTAATGGTTCAAAGGGCGGTTTCATGAGCTGCCCAAGTACCAGATTCAAGTCCCATGCCACCAGTGGTGGCTTAATGGGAGGCTTCGCTAAAAGAAGGCCTCTCAAAAATCTCGCAATGAGAGGATGAGAGGAAATAGGTTGTCCATTTAGAGGCTTGAAAGAAGCTGCAACAGCACTCAAACGGACTCTCACTGACTTTGATAAATGAAGGAGGTACTCCAGTAATTATTCCAGAGGTATCGCAAGAGGGTTAAGACCCTTCTGCGAGCACCATATGGTAAACCTTTTCCACTTAAATGCATAAGAGTGTCTTGTGGAAGGTTTCCTGGAAGCATGAAGGATATCCTTTACCTGCTGGGAAAGGTTAAGACTGTGAAGTTCTAGGCTTTCAGCAACCAGGCCCTGAGATGCAGAGACTGGGGATTGGGATGCCACAGCATCCTGTCCTCTTGAGAAAGAAGATCTGGAGCAGATCCTAATTCCAGAGGCGGAGCTTGAGAGAGATGTAGGAGCAGAGGGTACCACATTTACTGTGTCCAATGTGGAGCTATGAGGATCATATGACCTCTGTCTCTCTGAAGCTTGAACAGGGTTTTGGGAATTAGGGGAATGGGTGCAAAGGCATACAGGAAGTCCTGACCCCAATGAAGGAGGAAAGCATCCCTGGCCTGACAACCTCGAGCCGGAATTCTAGAACAGAACCGGGGATGTTTGGCATTCAGCGGACTTGCAAAGAGGTCTATGTCTGGTATTCCCCAAATTTGAACAATTTGGACCACCTGGTCTGCATGGAGAGACCATTTGTGTGGAAGCAGAACTCGACTGAGTCTGTCTGCCCAAGAGTTTTGAATGCCTGGAAGATACACCGCAAGGAGATGAATCTGATGCTCTCTGGCGAGGGCCCATAGTCGCAAAGCTTCGTTGCACAGCGACAGAGAGCCTGTTCCGCTCTGCTTGTTCACATAGACCATGGCTACCTGATTGTCCGTTTGAACTAGGACTGTCTTGTAGCTGAGCTGGGTGTGAAATACTCGAAAAGCAAGGAAGATTGCTCTGAGCTCCAGGAGGTTGATATGGAGAAGGCCTACTGTGGAGTCCAGGTACCCTGGGTAGAAAGGCCTTTCAGGTGGGCTCCCCAACCCACTTGTGAAGCATCTGTTGTTAGAGTGGCTTGGGGTGGGGGCTGCTGAAAAGGAGACCCCACCGGAAGGTTTTTAGGCGACTGCCACCAATGGAGGGACAAAATAAAGCGATCTGAGTTTGCTATTTTGTCTGACAGGCAACCTGACGCCTGAGTCCACTGAGTGGATAAAGTCCAAGGGCTGCCCTCATAAGGAGGCAAGCATAAGGAACCAGATGCACGGTGGATGCCATGTGGCCTAGCAACTGTAACATTTCCCGAGCAGTGAGGTGAGGTTTTAGCACTGCTTGGGAAGCTAACTGCACAATGCGAAGGCAGCGGGACTGTGGAAGGAAGGCCCTTGTCTGTCTGGTATCCAGAAGAGCTCCTATAAACTCTAGGGATTGAGTGGGAGCAAGGTTGGACTTTGGGAAGTTTATGACAAGTCCCAAATACTGAAGGATGCACATTGTGCAAGACAGAGCAACCCTGGCCTCTGGCTCTGAAGGGGCTCGAATAAGCCAGTCGTCTAAGTAAGGGAAGACGAATATTCCCAGGGTGCGGAGAAATGCTGCTACCACAGCCATGCATTTTGTGAACACCCTTGGTGCAGAAGCCAGGCCAAAAGGAAGAACCCTGTATTGGTAGTGCTTCCCTTGAAACAGGAATCAAAGGAACTTTCGGTGAGTTGGATGGATGAGAACATGAGTGTACGCATCCTTGAGATCTAGAGAACAAAGCCAATCCTGACTCCGAAGGTATGGCAGCAGAGTTCCTAGAGAAATCATTTTGAACTTGTCTTTTAACAGGAATTTCTTCAATTCTCTGAGGTCTAGAATGGGTCTGTGTCCTCCTGTTTTCTTTGGAATAAGGAAATAGGGGGAGTAAAACCCTGTACCCCGTTGGGGAATGGGCACCTCTTCTATTTTTCCTTGACTTCTTGACCTAACCGGTCATTGGGAGAGGTCTGAGAATTGAACTGTCTTACTACTGTAGGAGGGGGCATGCTGAGGAAATGAAGCTTGTACCCCTCTCGTACAATAGACAAAGTCCAATTTTCTGCTGTTATCTGACACCATCTGGGGGCAAAATGACATAACCTTCCTGGGATGGTAGAGGGTTCTGGCCGTTCAGGGCCAGGAAAGCAAAGTTCTCTAGATAGGAGTAAAAGCCCCTGTGGAAGTCTGCTGAGCCGGTTGAGGCTTAGCTGCTTTTGGCTTCCTTTGTTGCCTAAGTTGTTGCTGCTGTCCCTTTTGGGAAGACTGACCTGAACGATGTCCCTGCTGGGTATAGGAGGGATAAAACTTCTTTTTCTTACTGAAAAATGGTTTCTTAGAGGATCTTTTCCTCGCAGGATCAGCTGTAGATTTGGACAATCTATCCAAAGTGATAATTGTCAGCATCTATCTCATTAGCTTTTTCCTGCCAATTTTTGCTAAAGAGATTCTCTCCTGTGCAAGGTATATTCCCCAGTTTGTCCTGTACCCAGATTTCTAAGTCAGATGCCTGGAGCCAGGCAATTCTACGTGCACCTATGGCAATAACCTCTGCTTATGCATTCAAAGCAGTCAAAGGCTGCACGATTCACAAACTTGGAAACATCCTGAGCATGTTTAACAAGAGTAAGATAATCTTGCCTTTTATCATCAGGAAGGAGAGGGCTCATAAGCTTTAAGTCTCCTGTAACTTCCTTAAGGAACATTTCCATATACAAGATATAGGAAATGATCCTAGCAGAAAGCATGGAAGACTGGAAGGATTGACGTCCAAAGGCGTCAAGAGTCAACACTCACGTCCTGGAGGATTAGATGCATGCCTTTTTGCACTCTTCATCCATCTCATGGCTGATTCCACCACCATGGAATGGTGTGGTAATTGAGTCTTCTGAAACCCAGGACAAGGAGGAACTCGATACATGGTGTCGAGTCTTCGAGAATGAGGAGATGTGGTTAGAGGTGTTTTCCACATCCTTAACATAAGATCATGCAAGATCTCATGAATAGGTAAGGTAGCTGCCTCCTTGGGAGCTTTAGGGTATTGTAGGATTTCTAATTCCTTTGCCGTAGGCTCTTTTTCAGGAGCCACTGTGATGGAAAGACCTCGAGCCACATCTCCGATAAAATCCTGAAAGGACATATCCTCTGGTGGAGACATCCTACGCTGAGGAGAAGAGGAATCCTTGGGAAGAAGTACTCTGGTATCGGCAGAGCCTGCGGAGTCTTCAGACTCATCCGAGGATTCGAAGCATCTCCGATCCGGGTGATCGTGCAAGGCACGGTACCGGTACCGATCGAAGTCGGCATCGGAGTGGTCCTGTACCGAATTGTCGATGCCGGATAGAGATGCATGACTTGGTCCCGGTAGAATAACTGCCGATGTCAATGCTGTCGATGCCGGTACCGGAGTCGGTGCTGGTACCGGTTGAATTGTCTGAAGCGGTTTCTGGGGCATCGAAGCCATGAGAAGAGCCGCCAGACTGCGTTCAATAGCCAAGAATCTCTGGTCTATCGATGCTGCCGATGCTTGGGTATCGGTGCCGGTTAAAGCGGCTGGAACCCCAGAGAATGGCACAGTAGTTCTGCCGAGGTTGAAGCCTCGAGAACATCCTGGAGCCCCGTTAGTGCTTTGGAAGCCGAAGCCTCCCGCCGGGGCAATTTTGCCGGTGGAAGTCCATCAAGGGCAACGCCAGAGGCATCTCGATGTTTAGAAGGAGATCTCCCCTTTGAGGACTGGCTAGATTTATGTTTAGTTACCTGAGATCCATGGGAGGAGGATGAAGCCCTGGAGGACGTCGATGCCACGGAGGCTGCATCGGAGGGAAAAAGGGTGCTGAGCTTAGCAGCTCGGTTTTGCTGGCCCCTTTTTGACATCATTCCACAGGCAACACACTCTGAAATAGAGTGGTCAGGACCTAAACATTTGAGGCACCACTCATGGGTGTCAGTGACGGAGATGGTACCGCCACACTTAGAACACTTTTTAAAACCCGAAGCAGGTTTTTCCATTATGAGGGAAAAAGTTGGGCCTAGTGCCCAAAATGGTGCGTGGCACCCGAGAAGAAAATTACTGGAGAAAGACTCCAGAAACAAAGTTGATTTTTGTTTGTTTTTTTGGGGGGGGGGTTTAGAAAAAAGAAAAGAAGAACCGGCGGTACCGGTATAGCGTTGAGGGAAGGCAGACGCGACCACAAAAAAGAAGTATAAGAAGGGAATTTTCTGCGGTGACAGGATGTGCGACCTGTCAGCTCTGCGGAAAACGAAGAACTAGAGAGGGACAGTTGGGAAAGGCGGGAAGGCAGCACGCAGGCGCTGTGGGATGCTCCCAAAAAGCTTTCCTATTGGACGCTGGGGAGCGTTCCCGCACAGGCTCCGTTGGTACCTCTGATACCCATATGTGAAGACTACATTCCTGCTTGTTCCTGGAGATTGATAGTGATCCCCCTGCACCCTGAAACGCAGGTACTTCCTGTGCTTGGGATAAACAGGGATGTGGGTGTAGGCATTTGAGATCCAAGGAGCATAGACAATCGATAGCATTCTGAATTTCTCCCTCACCAGAAATTTGTTCAGGTTCCTGAGAGCGAGGATGGGGCGCAGGCCCCTGTCCTCTTCAAAATGAGGAAGTAACGGGTGTAAAACCCACAACCTCGCAGATGCGGCGGGACCCTTTTGACTGCCCGTTGACCGAGGAGGTTGTTCAATTCTTCCTTTAAGCAAGCCTAGTGTGAGGGAAGCCGAGTTGGCTCCGCTGAGGAGAAGGGAGGGGGAGTCTGTCCAGATGGAGACGATAACCGTCCCGGACGACCTGGAGGACCCAGGTATCCGATTTGATGGCCTCCCACTCGGGGGCGAAAAGGGACAGACATGCCGCAGGAAGACGAGAGGCTATGCATTTGGCGTCAAAACCCCGGAGATGGCTGGGGTGGCGCCGGTGGTTGGGTCTTGGGCCCCTTAGGTTTCCAGTGGCCCTGAGCTCACCTTGGCCGCTGGGTGCCAGCGTTGAGGCGGGCGGATAGGGTGGGTTATCCCCGGTAAGAAAGCCCCTTTCTCTGAAAGAAGGCTTTTTTTACTGTGCTGTTTCTTCCGGGGGAAGGGAAGAGGTTTTCCGAGAGGCGGGTGCGGGTTACGAACTCTGTCTCGATCTCGGCTGCCTTGTCCTCCATGGGCTTGCCGAACAGTTGTTCGCCGAGGCAGGGAACATCCAAGAGTTTCTCCTGGATCCATGTTCCAGTTCGGAGGACTGGAGCCATGCTTGACGCTGGACTCTGATGCCAGCTGCTGCCACACGGGCGGAAGACTCGAACCAGTCATATGCGGGCGAGAAAGATATTTTGAGCAGTCCGCGACCGATCTCAGAAGGGTCTGAAATCTAAGAAGGTGGTCACCTTTGAGGCCCACGAAGAAACCACCGAGCTCTTTAGCGAGGTCGCAAAGGAACATACCCATATATAGTTGGTATGCCTGAAAGCGGCATGCCAGCATGGATCGCTGGTGAGCCTTATGCCCAAGGGTGTAGAGGACACGGGATTCTCTGCCAGGCGGAACCGAAGAATGCGACTTCGGGCTCTTCTGTTTCCTCATCGCGGATTCCACTACCGTGGAGGTATGAGGAAGCTGGGCCTTTCAAAACCCAGGACCATGCTGGACTCTGTACATGGCATCAAATCTTTTACTAATAATAGGGACCGAGGCAGGTGCTTCCCAGATGCGGAGGAACAGCTGGGTCAGAATGGCTAGCACATGGACCCATGAGAGACTCACTTGGGGGAGACTCATATTGCAAAATGTCGAGTTCCTCTGCCCTTGGCTCTTCCTCGGTCTGCGTGGACAGATTGAGGGCTCGAACCATATCCTGCACGAATACCAAGAAGGAGATATCTTCGGGGGCAGGTGACCGCCTTTGCGAGGTGGGCGGGGACGGGTCAGAAGGAAGGTCCCGATGGGCATGGGTTTCAGAGGATGTGTCCCCGTCCAATTCCCAGCCCAAGAGGTCTGAGGAGGACTCTGAGTCGAGGCCCGTCTGGAGCCAGAGGCACTGAATCTGGAAGACCTCGCCCCCGAGGTACGGGAAGGCAAGTGAGACCGGTGCCAAAGACCCTCACGAGGCTTATGGCTCCCGGGGGTTTCCAAGGCAGTTTTCGGGACCACAGTCGAGGGACCCTCGGTCTCAAGGAGCGAGCCAACTGTGCTAGGCAAGAGAGCCTGCTGGGCAGCTAGGAAGGCAGAAATGCTGTGCTCTAGTACCAGCATACGGGACTCTCACTCAGGCGTGGGTCCCTGGGACTCCGATACCAGGGTTACTGGGTCTGGTGTAGAGGAGGAGAGGGGCTCCTCACAGGGACGGACCCTCAGAAGACCAGGCACCATTGCCAGAGGCCTCCGTATCTGTACAAGGTACCTTTCGAGGCCGTTCCTTGCCCAACTCTCAGGGAGGACTAAGGGATGAGTGCAAGACCGCTCATGCTTATCCAGAACCCCCGACAGCATCTTCGAGGTCTTTTTCTTTTTTCCCCATTCCATCTCAGGCGAACCCTGGTCAGAGTGACGCCTGGGATGTGAAGTCACTGCGGGGGACCCCACAAGTGGTGGATCGGTGCAGCGGAGTGCCACAGGGGACTCCGGGGTTGGCTTATGGAAAATGTCGCCTGACGTCTGCTTATGGCTGTATAAGACCTTAATGGACATTTTCTTGCAAAGCAAGCAGAGCTCCAGGTTGTGGTCAGCCCCCAGGCATCACAGACAACAGTCATGGGTGTCCGTGAGCAACATGTTTTTGGAGCATCTGTCACATTTTTTGAAGTCGGTGGCCATGGGGGCAAAAGGAGCCCCTGGAGGTCTAATACCCTCGAAGTGGTTAGCAGTTAGAAAAGGGCGCGAAAAGGGCCCGAAGTAAGAAAAAAGGAAGAAAGGGAAAAAATAGGGATCCCCTGGCCCACAGCCAAAGCGGGGCGTCGGGAAGAACGGGAGAGGACCGGTGCAACTGGAAAAAAGGCCAAAAGGCCAAAAAGAGAAAAACTTTTTCCGAGGGATGAGGGAAAAGGGAGACTGAGCAAGATGGCACCCTTGGGCGGGAAGAGGACCACGCATGCATGGCAGCAATCCCAAAGGCTTTCTTTGAAAGCTGGGTAATTGCCCCGCGCGGGCTCTGTCGGTGTCGACGTCATCCATAAATGAGAACTGACATCCTGCTTGTTCCTGCAGAATGTACCTTACACCTACAGCATTAAAAGATACCTTCTGTCTATTAATGGCACACAGATTCACAAAATATTGGTCAATCTCCATATAGCATTCTGCTGCTGCTCACAGATGGTTAGTTCAAATGCAACAATTTTAATCTTTGAAACATCTCTCTTGGCTTATTTTCAGAGTTCTTCATCTCTTGAGAATAAAAGGTTTTCATGGCAGCCTTTATAACTTGTTTCTAAGGATTTATTTGAACCCTTCAAACAAAACACTCGCTCTCATCCCTCCTTTTCCTCTCTCTTTTTCCCATTTTCCCACCATGAGCAAGTATAGGTAGCAGACAGCATGTGTCTCCACTGCATTAGACAATTCCCTGTTCCATCAACAGGCCATCGTCTTCACTAATCTAATTTCTAAGCTTTGACATTAACAATTGAGGGCCCAATAAACACACAGCTGTGTGTACCAACTAGATCCTCTATCACTAAACAAAAAGAAAATGAGGAAACAGTTGGTCCATGGGATCAGAACAATCTGCAAACAGTCCAACACAGACTATGTCAAATTCTCTTTCAAAACTAGGGAGATTTAAAACATGATCCACCAGATGAGTAGGATGTTGGATCAAACAAACCTACAGCTATAGTCAAATCCAGCACTACTGTACTCAGGTTAGCATTAGGTTCATCAAGGTGCGTGTTAAAATCTTCCACGATCATCCAGAATACAGAAAAACCATGGAAGAAGATAATAGGCTTAATACACCCAAACATCATCATGAGAACCCTAAACACATTCAATGGATACCTCTTCAAGACGTTTTCCAAGCTTATTGAGAGACTCTGGATAGTATGTCTCATGTTTCCATGGATGTGGAGTATAACGTTGCCAGAGTTGTCCGGTTAGGTGATTGCACGCTGCTACCCACTGTTCACAAATTGTGATACCAGCCTTCAAGTTTTCTTTAACTGTGAGGTAAGAATCCTTCCACAGACTTAATGTTCCAAGATTTTTCTGAACGCATCTACCAAAACAGCTAGCTAAAAATCAAAATACAAAGTATGAAATTTGGTGAAAAGCAAAATATTTCTTTAAAGTAAAATGAATTTAAAATAAAAACCTTTAATTAATACAATGTCAACACTTACATGATTTCAGCTTAAGATGCCTTGCAGTAAAACGCATACTTCACAATGTTAAAAATCTCAAACTATGGCTTTTGGCAAATTATGATTCTGAGATAGCAATGAGCCAGATAAGAACATAAGATATGCCATACTGGGTCAGACCAAGGTCTAATCAGCACTAGTGGCTAGCGCTCCTACATCAGCTAGCCACTGGCGCTGAATCCTAGACCCATATATTCAATGCTGGGGCCATATTTGGCCACCGGCATTGAATATATAGGTTGGCCGCAGAACCAAAAGCTAACTAGGCAGCAGTGATATTCAGCCACTGCCTGGTTAGCTTTTCTCACCTGCTAATTTGCTTTCCTTGAGGAACTCCAGTCCAGTCCCACACCTCAGAGTAGTCAACCCCCAACTGCAGCTTGGAGACTGAGCATGACGATACTTAGGCATCACCCACTAGCCCCAGTAATCTATAGACAAAGCAGACTCACAGGAATAAAATATAAGAAGTTAACATCAGAAACAACAATTAACTATAGTGCGTTCCCATAAGGAAAATACCCCTCAGGAAGCTCCCCATCTGGCCCCCTCTCCTCCACCTCCAATTGTAGGGCAGCTTACCTTTTCAAAAGACCACCTGCCTCCCCCCCTTCCTGAGGATGGGACAGGACTCTTACCCAACAGACACAGGAACCTGTGCCTCTGTTCGTCAGTGCATTGCCGCTTTAAAACACACCTAGGGCCCCTAAAAAGGAGAGATTCTTCAGACCCCGGGATCGCCAGCACCGCTTTAGAAATACAGATGGGAGAGTTCCGAGACTGGACTGGCGTTCCTCAAGGAATACTAATTAGCAGGTAAGGCCTAATTTCACCTTCCTTTTCATCCCTCCAGTCTAGTCCTGCACCTCAGGGATGTAACAGAGCCACCTATGTGTGGGAAGGACCTGCGAGCCCGGCCTGAAGCACCGCTGACCCCAACCTCGCATCCCCTGCCGCATGCACATCCAACCTATAATGCTTCACAAATGTATGAAGTGACACCCAGGTGGCCGCCCAACAGATATCCCCTGGCGAAACCAAACTCCACTCCGCCCAGGAGGCTGCCTGCGCCCTGGTGGAGTGAGCCCACAGCCCCTGCGGGACCACCTTACCTTGCAATATATATGCCAATGCAATCGCCTCTTTGAGCCACCTAGAAATGGAGGCTTTCGCTGATGCCTCCCCCTTATGCGGCCCTCCAAACAGGACGAATAGCCAATCCAACCTCCGAAAGGAAGCTGTCTTCTTCAGGTATCTTCTCAATGACAACTGATGTCCAGGAGCTGCAACTGCGGGTCTGCTAAGTCCTCGGCCAGACCCGTCAATACTGGAAGGATGACCAGCTGATTCAGATGAAAAGGCGAAACCATCTTCTTCAGCAAAAAGGAAGATACCAGCCTTATAACCACCTTCTCCCTCGAGATGGTCAGGAAGGGCTCTCTACATAATGCCTGGAGCTCCAAGATCCTCCAGGCGGAAAAGATCACTACCAAAAAGACTGTCTTCAGAGTGAGATCCTTCAAGGAACATGAAGCTAATGGCTTGAACAGTTCCCCTGCCAGAGTCGACAGCACCAAGTTGAGGTCCCACAAGGGCACGAACAACCTTAAGGGCGGTCGAAGCTGCTTAACCACCTGCAGAAACCAAGTCACATCCAGGAGCGCTCCCAAAGAGACCCCTGTCTCCTGCCTCAGTAACAAGCCAGAGCAGCCACTTGCACCCTCAGAGAGCTGCATGCCAGCCCTTTATCTAATCTTGCCTGAAGAAATTCTAATACCTCCGGAAGAAGACTATGACAATGGCTGCAACTACTGTCAGCACACCAGGCCTCAAATATTCTTCATACCCGAATGTAGGAGAGAGACGTGGACCTTTTCCGGGCCCGAAGCAGTGTGGAGATTACCGGAGTGGAATAATCTCTCTTCTTCAATCGAGCCCTCTCAACAGCCATGCCTTAACCAAGAATCGATCCACCTGAGGCATTAAGACTGGCCTCTGAAAAAGCAGATCTGCTGGGGAATCGCCACAGTTGGGCTGCCTGCAGCCTGATCAAGTCCGCGTATCACAGATGCCTCGGCCAATCTGGAGCAATCAGGACAATCAGGCCACGGTGCGCCTCCACTCTCTACACCACTCACCCTATGAGCGTCCACGGAAGGAAGACTGAGAAGTCCCTGGCTAGGCCAACGCTGCATGAGCGTATCCAGTCCTTCTGACATTCTCTCTCTCTGCCTGCTGAAGAACCTGCTTGCCTTGGCCGATGCAAAGGTCGCCATCAAGTCCCACCAGCACACAAGTTGCTCGAAGATAGTCTGGTTTAGTTGCCATTCTCCTGGGTCCAAGTGCATCCGACTGAGGTAGTCAGCTGTCACATTTTCTATCCCTGCCATGTGCGCCACCAAAATTGCCTGAAGATGGGTCTCCACCCAACTCATCAACACCTCCCTCTTGGTCTCTATCTGGACACTGCCTGTGCCCCCTTGACTGATGTAAGCCACTGTGGTGGTGTTGTCGGAGAAGACTTGTACCATCTTTCCTGCAAGAAATGGAAGGAAATTCTGTAATGCTAGGAGCACGGCCCTCATTTCCAACCTGTTGATGGGCCAAGCCCACTCTTCCACAGTCCTCTGACCTTGAGCAATGCATCCCTCGCAGTGGGCTCCCCAGCCTGAGAGGCTGGCATCTGATGTGAGCGAAATCTAGTGCGGTGACTCCAATGGCACTCCCGCTGTCAGATTCTCATGGTGGAACCACCATTTGAGCAATGTCCATGCATGTCGTAGACAAGGTAACGGCTGTGACAGGAGTGTTGCTGGTGCGACCACCAGCGCAACAGGGCCCGCCCTCTGTAACAGCCACATGTGGGCATGCGCCCACGGAACCAGTTCTATTGCTGCCACCATGGTTCCCAAGAGCTGAAGATAATGCCACACTTTCGGTTCTTCCATGTGTAGAAACTGACGGATGAGCTGCCTCAGCGCCTGCTCCTGCAGTACAACAACCCTGCTTTTGCAGTAGAACAACCCAGTAATTTATTACTGCTTCATGCAAGGCCTCAGATTCTGAAATCTTCCTTAAATATTACAACACTTCAGGACATTTCCTGACAATTGAATCACGTCTTCCAATCACCACCAGCCATTACAGCAATGGCCTAGAAAGCGAAGTTACTTACCTGTAACAGGGGTTCTCCGTGGACAGCAGGATAAGTCAGCCACACCAGGTGACGTCCTCCAGGCACTTCTGAACATGTGTAGGTGGTCCCACCTACCAGGCCCGCCCCTAGCCCAGCCAGTGATTAACTAGCTCTGACTTTCAGGCTAGGGTGCGAGCCGGCCAGCCGACCTCAGCCAGGGGAGGTGGGAGAGAACGTGTGGCTGACATATCCTGCTGTCCACGGAGAACCTCCATTACAGGTAAGTAATTTCGCTTTCTCCATGGACAAGTAGGAAGCGTCAGCCACACCAGGTGACTCCCTAGCTATGTGAGAGCGCGCTGAGGTGGATGAGGGAGGCAGACATAACATATGCAGCAGGAAGTAAAGGCGTGCAAGGATGCATTTTATTCTTTGCATGCAGCAACAAGCAATAACAGTGATGGTGCAATTGCAGCAACAGTGACAGTAAAATGCAGTAATAGTGGCAGTGCAGTGCAAACAGTGCATAGTGCATAACAGTGCATGTAAACAGTGACAGTGCAAAGTGCAATACAGTGCAAGGTTGTAAACATTGACTCTGTGTGGGACAGTGAGAGTGCACAGTAGCAGTAGTGCCACTCAGCTGACAGTGTACCTCAAAGGCCAGCCCAGGCCGTAAGTCCGCTCTGTCTACCGCCTACTGTGTGCGAGGCATTCCAACAGTTGCTGTGAGGACTGCACGACCGAAGGTGTTATCAGACTGTGCCTCGAGGTCTAGGCAGTAATGTTTCTGGAAGGTGAGGGCCGAGGACCAGGTGGCGGCTTTGCAAATGTCATCAACTGGGACCGAGCGCAGGTTGGCTAAGGAAGTCACCGGTACCCTCAGTTGATGCGCCCCTATCCGGTCCCCTGTGTGGGCCCCGGCCCGGTCCAGGCAGAAGGTGATGCAGGCCAATATCCAGAAAGACACGTTCCTTTTGGTGACGGGACTTCCAGGTCTATTGGGGTTGAAGGACACAAAGAGTTTCCTTACGCTTGTTGTTCTATCCAGATAGATGCGCAGAACTCTGACACAGTCCAAGGTATGGAGCCTACGCTCCTCCTCGGACGAATGTGGCTCCAGGAGGAAGGAGGGAAGGTCGATGGTTTGGTTGATGTGGAAGGAGGACGACACCTTTGGCAGGAACTTTGGGTGGGCGCGCAGGGATGCACCGTTGGGGTGAAGCTGGGTGTAAGGTGGATGGGATACAAGGGCCTGGAGCTCGCTGATCCTCCGGGCAGAGGTTATTGCGATGAGAAAGAGCGTCTTCCAGGAGACAAACTTCATGTCCGCCGTTGGCAGCAGCTTGAAAGGCATCTGTGTCAGTTGTTGAAGGATGGTGCTGAGGTCCCAGGTTGGCACCAGCAGTCGTAAGGGGGGCTGGAGATTGGCTAGGCCCTTCATGAAGCAAGCCACGATGGGAAGTGATGCAATGGAGGCGCTGTCCCCCGCTCTGTTGGCGTGGAAAGGTGTACTTTGATGGATTGAGTCTTCAGGCCGAGTTCGAAGAGGGACGTGAGGTACTTGAGGACCATCGGTATGGGGCAGGAGACTGGGTCAAGGCCCTGGGAGGTACACCAAATGGTGAAATGCTTCCATTTGAGGCTGTAGGATTTGCGCATGGATGGGCGTTTGGCTGCCAGAACCACGTGCTGCACCTCCGAAGACAAATTCAAGGCTGACAAGTGTCTCCACTCAATCTCCAAGCTGTCAAGGTGAGGGCTTGCAGGTTGGGGTGTAGTGTGCTCCCGCCATTCTGAGTGAGGAGATCCGGGCACAGGGGCAGCCTCGCCGGGGGTTCTAGTGAGAGGCGGAGAAGGAGAGGGAACCACATCTGGCAGGGCCAGTGGGGCGCAATTAGAATGACATGCGCCCTGTCTGAGATGATACGCTGCAGTGTCATTGAGATCAGAGGGTTGGGGGGAAAGGCATATTCTAGAGACCAGTCCCCCCAGCACACGGCGAATGCATCCTGAGCTAGACACTTGCCGGGGGGGGACTGGTCTCTAGGATATGCCTTTCCCCCCAGCACACGGCGAATGCATCCCGAGCTAGACACTTGTTGGACGGGCACTTTGAGCAGAAGAGGCGACACTTCGCGTTGTTCTCTGTTGCAAAAAGGTTGAGGCGTGGGGTCCCCCACCACTGAAAGATGGATTCCGCAACTTCTGGATGCAGGGATGCTCTATGTGCTGCAGGAGACAAGCTATGAGCGCCTATGGGGAAAAAACATACAGAAGTCCCCCTTTGGTCACCTCAGTGCTAGCACGTCGAGCCCCTTGGACATGGGTACCCTGCACCTGAAGAACCTGCTCACCTTCGCAATGGATAGTGAGGCCATCAGATCCATGATGGGCACACCCCAGCATTAAGCGATGTTGTGGAAAATGGCCACGTTCAACTCCCACTCGTCCGGATCCAACCGATGGTGACTGAGGAAATCCACACAAACGTTGTCCTTGCCGGCCACATGAGCTGCTGAAAGAGCCTGAAGGTTCTGCTCCACCCACAACAAAAGTGGTTGGATCTCCTCTAACAAGGTCGCACTGCCTGTGCCACCCTGTCGGTTCATGTAGGCCACCATGTCAGGGAACGAAAGAATCATAGGGCCAAGTGGACTGCCCTCATCTGCAGATGATTGATGGACCAAGAACTCTCTTTTGAGGTGCACTGCCCCTGTGTGACCTGAGACTCACCCCCATCCTAAAAGGCTCGCATCGGTGGTTACCAGAATTCAGTTTGGTGGGTCCTGCAACATCTGGCGACCAGGTGACTCGGCTGCAACCACCAGGCCAGCTGTACTCTCAATCTCCAGCAGACAAGCCAGCCTTCTTGACAATGGGTGATGCTGAGGCAACCACCACGAGAGCAATGCATGCTGCAGGGGTCTCATGTGAGTTTGCGCTCAAGGCACAAGAACAAGGCCACCGCCATGGACACCAGGATTTGAAGATAATACCACACCGATGGGGCTGCCATCGTCAGAAAATTCTGCACCCTGTCTGCTGGCCTAAAGACCCTCCCTACGTGAGTATCTAACTATGCCCCTAAATACATCAATTTCTGGACTAGTTGGAGTTGACTCTTCGCCTCGCTGACAACTCAGCCTAATTCCTGCAGGAGCTCCACCACCCATCGCATGGCAAAAACTCTTTCTGCCTCAGACTTTGCTCGAATTAGCCAGCTGTCCAGATAGAGATGTATAAGCACACCCTCCTTGCACAGAGCAGCCGCCACCACTACAATTATCTTGGGAAAGGTTCTTGGGGCAGTAGCCAGCCCGAATGGCAGGGCCCAGAATTAAAAATGTCCCATTGGTACAACAATTTTGAGGAAATTTGGATGATCCAGATGAATCAGGATATGAACGTAAGCCTCCGTCAGATGTAGAGTGGACAGAAACTTGCTCTTTCTCATGATTAAGATTACCGACTGCAAGGTCTCCATGCAAAAATGTGGCATGCGCGATTGATGTGTTTGAGATCCAGAATAGGCCAGAAGGATCCGTCCTTCTTTGGCATCACAAAATAAATGGAGTATCGACCGAAGCCACACTGGTCTCTCGGCAAAGGGACCACTGCATTCAGGTCTAATAGCCTCTGCAGGGTCTCCTGAACTGCTGTCCATTTCAGATGGGCCTTGCACGGGGACTTTACGAAAGACTCGGACAGAGGTCGAGCAAACTCTAGCGCATATCCTTTGCAAATTATCTCCAGGGCCCACTGATCAGAGGTAACCCTGACCCAGGTGGGAGAAAAATGGTACAACCATCCTCCTACCAGTACCACTCCCGCCTGAGGGCCCCTGGCCTAATTGTTGTTTCTTGGGAGGGGGCAACGGGGCAGAATAATAGCCCCAGATGGATCCCCTGTAACCTTGAAAGGGCTGCCCCCTCTGCAGGTAATGCCCCCGTTGAAAAGAGCCAAACCGCGCCACTCATAATCTCCCTGGGCTGCCCCCTAGAGACAGCTCCTTGCTTCTGTCCCTTGGGCGGGTCCTCTGGCAACTGAGAGCCCTTGGACTCTCCCAGGTATTTCACAAGCTTGTCCAACGCCTCCCCAAAAAGCAACTTCCCCTTAAAGGGCAGCTTGCTTAGTCTAGTCTTTGAGAGAACGTCCGCAGACCAGTTTTACAATCAGGAAAATGGTGGGTTGCAATGATAGAGGCCATAGTCTTAGCAGAGGCCCACACCAGATCATAAAAGGCATCTGCCAGGTAGGCCGAGGCCGATTCCAGCTTGGCCATCTCCTGTCCGGCCTGCTGCAGCTCTTCCTCTGTTGATGCCAGCCCCTGAATCCAACATATGGATGCCCTGGTCACATAAGCTCCACAAATGGAATGCCTGTTTCAAGAAGGCCTCTAGCTGCGGTCCTGCAGATCCTTGAGCGCCGCACCACCCTCTACTGGAATTGTGGTTTTCTTCGTGACTGCCGACACGAGAGCATCCACCTTTGGCATCTTAAGCAGCTCTTTCTCTTTCTGCAGTATAGGGTACTGGCGGCTCATAGCCCTACCCGCCCCCCCTCCCTTAAGCCAGCCTCTGGGACCTCCCATTTCGTTTCAATCACTTTTTAATGACTCTGTGCACTGGGAAAGAGGCTTGAATCCCTTAAATCCTTGCAGCAGGGGGGTCCTCCAACGGCTCCCCTGCCTGGGACAGGACTAGGCACAATATTCAAGGCGGCCAGCGAATGATTGATCAGAGCCGGTAGTTCCTCTTTGTGAAACATCCTGAATATATGGTAATCCTTTTCCTGAGGAATCTCCCCCTCCTCCAGATCTGGCATCCCGGGCTCCCCCCAGAGATCAGAGGGCCCTTCCCCCACCTCTTTGGAGACCTTGGTCAAAGGCGAGTCCTGAGCTCCCCAAAAATCCTTCTCTAGCCTCTGCCTCTTAAAAGTCAGGACCCCCCAATGTACCAGGGTCCTCCTGCCTTACAGGCCCCAAGGCATACTAGATTTAAGCAGAGACTGAGTCAAGGCCAGAGTGAATTGCTTCCTTTTTAAAATATAGGCTTTATGGGGAGACAATGAAATCAGGGAAAAACACCGTCTCCGATGCTTCTAAATTTTGAATGGACTATCTGCGGTGCTGAAGCCTGCTCCCACAGCCTCTGCCTGTTTTGTTTTTTTTTACCATGTTTTCCCTTCTGAGACGAAATGGCTGCCTGTGAGGAAATGGCCACAGTGCCAAAACCGCAGGAACCCATTTTCTCCATTTCTGGCATCTCTGAAGTCCCCAACATTACTACAGATGAAAAAGCACATTCCACAGACTCCCCAGACTACACGATCGGCAAAAACCATCACTATCCAAGCCACAGCTCCCCCCACACTCTGCACAGCCCGAGGGAGTTAACGGCATGCACCAGCGAAAGGCTGCAACAACAAAAAACACACGAACCGCGTCAGGAAGTGCCACGAGGGGGAAAAGGGCTATAACCCACTGCCTACCTTCAAATTGCAGCGAACAAGGGCAAACCTCACAGGAACCGGAGGATGTATAACAATCACTGTCACACTGCAAAAGCTGTCGGCAAAGTACAAAGAGCCCTGTTGCCTTTCTTCATCTTTTCTTTTCTTTTTTTTCCTTTAAAACTCAGTAATCTTAAAGGGCCAGTGCCCTGCTGCCATATATCAAACAACTCTCCTATCTTTGGAGAATAGGCTGTTTGGCTGGGGGGGGGGGGGGAAGGACCTGGACCACTAAGTAGTTTACCCCAAAGGACACCTAATCCACTCATGGGTCCCGGTGTGCAGGCAGTATAATCTCTGTAAACTTCGCAGCTCCTTTACACATAGCCTGTAATGGACTGATACCCAGCCCTAAGGCTATCAGCAAATAGAATGCTAGGTATGATAAGGAAAGGAATGGAAAATAAAAGATATTATAATGCCTCTATATCGTTCCATGGTGAGACCGCACCTTGAATATTGTGTGCAATTCTGGTCGCCGTATCTTAAAAAGGATATAGCGATTTTAGAAAAGGTTCAGAGAAGAGCCACCAAAATGGTAAAGGGGATGGAAGGATACTCCTATGAAGAAAGGCTAAAAAGGTTAGGGCTCTTTAACCTGGAAAAGAGACGGCTGAGGGGAGATATGATAGAAGTCTATAAATTGATGAACGGAGTGGAACGGGTAAATGTAGATCGATTGTTTACCTTATCAGAATATAGAAAGACTAGGGGACATGCAATGAAGCTACAGGGTAAACTATTTAAGACTAATAAAAGAAAATATTTTTTCACTCAACGTGTAATCAAACTCTGGAATTTGTTACCGGAGGATGTAGTAAAGGCTGTTAGTGTAGCTGGGTTTAAAAAAGGTTTGGACAAGTTCCTGGAGGAAATGTCCATAAACCATTATTAAGAAGGGACCCAGGATATCAATGCTTGAACCAATACAAGCATTGTGGAACCTGTGTCCCTTGGGGAAACTGCTAGGTACATATGACCTAGATTGGCCACTGTTGGAAATAGAATACTGGGCTTGATGGACCTTGGTCTGACCCAGTATGGCATATCTTATGTTCTTATGTTCTTAGTACTCTGGCTTCCTGTCAGACCACTGCTCGTGGCGTCTGGGAGCCTTGCAACTTCAATGTCTCCTACCAAATTCTTCTTTTTTTCAGTATAAGCCTAAATCCTATGTCCTTTCAGTGGAGTCCACCATGAAAGCACCTGCTCCAGCTGCTGGGGACTGAGATACCGGCTCCTAGAAGGGAACGGGGAGCTCTTCCTCTGTGACATCAGAATTCTGACATGCCCAGACCCGAGCTGTTGGAGGAGGGAGATAACCCACACATACTGGACTGGACTAGACTGGAGGGATAATGAGGAATGCATGTATTTTTCAGCACTGACTGCTATCCTGTGAGCAGCACTGAATATAAATAATTGCTGTGCCCATTAAAAAAAGAAAGAAAAGAAAAACACTAACCATGCAGTTCAAATATTGATCCAAACGTGTCTAAGAATCTGATTAACAAATAAAAATCTCTCATGCATGTGCATAATGGACAGCCTGAAACCCAGACTGACCGATAGATTCAGAGAACGTGTTTAAAGTATCAATTATATTACAACACTCAAGTAACTGAATTTACTCAGTTCATCCCAGAATACATAAGAAAATGTAAATATAACTGCGAGCCCCTGATTGCATACCTTATTTTTTTTTAATTTTATTTTTATTTATTTATGTGCTCTTATATAATCGCCTTTCCATCATCAAAGCGGTTTACATAAAACTCAGAACCAAGAACTATTACATAGAACACAGTGTTGGAATTGAACCATTAAATGGAAATTACACGTACCTGGTAATTGTAGTTCCTGGAGGGTCCAGTTTAGTCCTCCACATCCGGGTAGTGCATCTCTTCCTGCAGCATGGAGACTGGACCAATCAGAGTCTTGAATACCTCAGGGTATATGCTGCTGGAGCCCCCAGTGAACTATTAACAAAGCAGACTCAAAGAAGCAACACATTAAAGAAAAATAGTACAACTATAAAGAGCTGTAGCCCCCCCCTAATTAAAAGTGGCCCCCTCCCCAAACGAGAGAGCCATAAGTGCGCACCTTGCTTCTTCCCCCTTACCTGAAGCAAAAGGTACTCAGAGCTGTTAGCAGAAGAAAAGAAAACTCCCTTCACACCGAAAAGGATCGAAAGAAAGACACCAACTACGAGGAACCGAAAACAAAAATGGAACTCACGCGATTCCCCGCACACCGGTGTTAGCACGCCGTATAGGAAATACAGAAAGATGAGCCTTGGGATGGACGGAGGACTAAACTGGACCCTCCAGGAACTACAATTACCAGGTACGTGTAATTTCCATTTCCTGAACGGTCCTCCAGTTTAGTCCTCCACATCTGGGATGTAACAGAGCAGTTATTAACGGGGTGGACCTTGCCAACCGGTGCACAACACCGCCGAACCAAAACAAGAATCCCGAGACGCTGCAACATCCAACCGATAATGCTTACTAAAAGCATGAAGAGATGACCAAGTAGCCGCCCTGCAAATCTCCACTGGAGGGACAAGGCTATGCTCCACCCAAGACGCCGCTTGCGCTCTAGTAGAGTGGGCTCGCAAACCCAAAGGCACCGAATGGCCTTGCAATATATACGCCGATGCAATTGCTTCCTTAATCCATCTAGAAATAGAAGCCTTCGCCGCCACTTCTCCTTTCCGAGCTCCTCCGAAAAGCACGAAGAGGCGATCTGATTTTCGTAAAGTCTCAGACACTTTCAGATACTGACGCAACACCCGACGGACATCCAGACGACGCAAGCCGCCCTCGGACGAATTTACGGAGTCTGAAGGAAACGCTGGCAGAATGACTGATTGATTTACATGAAAGGGAGACACCACCTTAGGCAGAAAGGAAGGAACCGGCCGCAAAACGACCTTATCAGGAGAAAAAGAGAGGAAGGGAGGCCTGCAAGACAAAGCCTGTAGCTCCGAGATTCACCTCGCTGAACAAATGGCTACGAGAAAAACTGTCTTCAAAGTTAAGTCCTTAACCGAAGCTTGACGAAGAGGCTCAAAAGGTTTCTGTATGAGTGCCTGCAAAACCAGATTCAAATCCCATGGGGGAATAGGCACTCTAAGCGATGGCCGCAGCCGAAACACTACCTTAAGAAAACGCTGCACATCCAAGTGTGCCCCAAGGGGCACATCCTGAACTTTCCCCCTGTAACAAGCGATAGCCGCCAGTTGAACCTTCAGGGAACTGGCCGCCAAACCTTTGTCGAAACCGTCCTGCAAGAAGTGGAGAATAACAGCGACGGAAGCCGTCAAAGCTCGAACTTGATTCCGAGAGCACCAATCTTCAAAAATCCACCATACCCGGACATACGTCAGCGAGGTAGAAGGCTTTCGAGCTCGAAGAAGAGTGGCAATGACCGCCGGCGAATAACCCTTCTTTCTCAACCGAGCCCTTTCAATGGCCATACCGTAAGCGAGAATCGAGCCACCTGAGGCATGCGCAGCGGACCCTGAACCAGCAGATCCACCAGGTGAGGAAGTTTCCACGGAACCCCGTTGAGAAGCCGGAACAGATCCGCGTACCAAGGCCGCAGGGGCCAGTCTGAAGCCACCAGCAGAACCTTTTCGCGGTGCGCCTCGATACGCTGGACTACTCTGCCGATCAACGCCCAAGGAGGAAAAACATACAGAAGACCGGAGCCGGGCCACGGTTGGATGACAGCATCGATCCCCTCCGACATGCGTTCTCTTCTCCTGCTGAAAAACCGACCTGACTTTGCCGAACGAAACGTCGCCATGAGGTCCATTATCGGAGGCCCCCAGCGACGAACGATTTGCGCAAAAGCTTGCGGGTGCAGTTCCCACTCTCCGGAGTCCACCTGCACTCTGCTGAGAAAGTCCGCCACCACATTGTCTTTTCCGGCGATATGCGCAGCCGATATGGCGAGAAGGCGAACCTCCACCCAGGCGAAGAGCGCTTCCGCCTCCTGCTCCATTGCCACGCTTCCTGTGCCGCCCTGATGGTTGATGTACGCCAACGTAGCAGAGTTGTCCGACAGGACTCGAACTGCTGTTCCCGAAACGGACGCCTTGAAGGCCTGAAGCGCTAGCCGCACCGCTCGGAGCTCGAGACGGTTGATCGACCACAGGGACTCCCTGGCTGACCACATCCCCTGAGCAAAATGGCCCTGGCAGTGGGCTCCCCAGCCCGTTAGACTCGCTTCAGTAATCAATGGAAGCCACACCGGCTGCTCCAATGGCATCCCCGCTTGAAGGGACTTCGCGCAGAGCCACCACTGCAACGACAGCCGGACTCGTCTCGGACAGGGCAATCTGTGGCTCAAGGAATCGGACTGGTTCGACCACCGACGTAACAGGGCTCTCTGAAGCGGACGCATATGAAACCTGGCCCAAGGAACCACCTCCAGAGTGGATGCCATCGTCCCCAGGAGCCGAAGGTACCACCACGCGGATGGTGCTGGAATCCCCAAGAACGTGCGCACCAGGCAGCGCAAGGCTTGGGCGCGGCAAGCCGGCAAAAGCACTAAGCCTCGTGCCGTGTCGAACACGACTCCAAAGTACTCGAGGGACTGCGAGGGAACCAGGTGACTCTTCTTCGCATTGACTACCCAGCCGAGATTCTGAAGAAGACGAACGACCCTGTCCGTGGCCTGTAAACTCTCCGCTGCTGTCTTTGCCCGAATCAACCAGTCGTCGAGATAAGGATGAACCAACACTCCTTCTCTCCTCAACGCCGCCGCGACCACCACCATGACCTTGGTGAAGGTGCGCGGAGCGGTAGCAAGCCCGAACGGCAGAGCCTGAAACTGGTAGTGACCCCATGGAAAAGCGAAACGCAGAAACTTCTGATGAACCGGCCGGATCGGGATATGCAGATAGGCTTCCGAGAGGTCTAAAGACATCAAAAACTCCCCTAGGCGAACCGCTACAATGACGGATTTCAGGGTTTCCATGCGGAAATGAGGCACCCGGAGACAACGATTCACACCCTTGAGATCTAAGATAGGACGGAGAGACCCGTCTTTCTTTGGCACCACAAAATATATGGAGTAACGGCCTTCCCCACACTCAGACTCCGAGACGGGAATTACCGCCCCCAACTCTACCAGCCGAACTAACGTTGAGCGAATCGCGGCTTCCTTCAGCCGTCCCTTGCTGGGAGACAGCACGAAGGAATCCCGGAGCAGGGAAGCAAACTCCAGCGCATAACCCTCTCTGATAATCTCAAGCACCCACTGATCCGAGGTAATGCGGACCCAAGAAGGAAGGAAGTCCCGCAGACGACCGCCGATCACTTGGCTTCCCTCCTGGGTCCACCGCGCTTCATTGCGGCTTGCGACCAAAGGAAGAGGCAGAGGAGGACGACGCAGCCGAGAAACCTCTGCCGGCTCCTCGGAATCCCCGAAAGGACGGCGACTTGGAACCGAATCTGCCACGTTGAGACCCCCAAGGGCGGGAGGACCGAAATCTCCGAAAGTCCCGAAATGGACCGCGCGAGACCGGCAAACCTTTGCCTAACTTAGGCTTATCCTCCGGCAGCCTTCCGCCTTTGGATTCGCCAAGATTCTTCACCATCTTGTCCAGATCGTCTCCGAACAACAATCTGCCCTTAAAAGGGAGTTTATTGAGTCGAGACTTGGAGGATCCGTCGGCCGCCCAATTACGCAACCAGATGGACCTACGCGCCGCCACCAAGGAAGCCATACTATTCGCTAACGTTCTGATCATATCATATTGTACGTCTGCCAAATAAGCGGAACCAGACTCTAACCTGGTGGCCTCGAGTACACCCTGTTGGTCTAAGCGGGCATCCTGTCGTAGATGCTGAGCCCACCTCAAGCAGGCTCTAGCCACCCAGGCCCCACAAATAGAGGCCTGCAAAGACAAGGCATTGGTCTCAAAAGCCTGCTTCAACAAGCCATCCACCTTCCTGTCTTGAGTATCTTTCAAGGCCGCACCGCCTTCAACCGGAATGGTGGTTTTCTTGGTCACTGCCGAGACAGCCGCATCAACCCTAGGTGACCTGAATTTTTCCTTGTCCTTGTCTGCTAGGGGATAGAGACGGTGCATTGTCCGAATACCCTTCAGTCCCGCCACCGGCTGATCCCACTCTGCTTGAATCATCTGCTCTACAACTCTATGTACAGGGAACACAACTTGAGAATCCCGAACCGCCTGGATGAGGGGATCCTCCAACCCCTCTTCCTCAGCGGGGCGTGGAGCCGTGAGATTGAGAGTCTGAAGGGCTTCCGTGATGAGAGGAACCAGTTCTTCCCTACGAAACACCCTGATAATCCCTTGCCTGATCCTCGGGTTCAGGAATCTCCCCGTCTTCCAGATCATCAAAAACATCCTCAGACTCCATCTCATGCTCCACCTCGTGCCATCCAAATCATCCTGGTCAGCGTCAGAGACCCGAGGTCTTTTAGCCAGCTTCGGCAAAGTCCGACCGGCCCCTTCCGTCTTAGGAGATGGCAGAGAGGGCGGCACCGCGAAGGCGTCCGGTAGCTTACCTAAACGCCCCAATTGGAAAGCCTGATGCATAAGGAGGACGAAGTCTGGAGAGAAATCAGTCAAGGAAGAAGACTCTGTCTCTGTCACTGGCAAGCCAGCCCCCGGTGCCTTAGGAACAGCTTGCGCCTGGGGAATGAGAGAGCCAAGCGAAGCTTCCCCGTCCGGAGGTAAGGAAGAGTCCAAGGGATCTGCCACGGACCTGCCTTCCATTTGCTGCTCCATAGTCGCAGAGACAGCAGCACAGGCCCTGCAAATCCCCGAATCCGGCACAGTGCCTCTGCGGGAACCGCAGACCACGCACTGGGGCCTTGCTGACATCAAAGGAAAAAATCTCAGCACCCAAAAAGGGGGGGGGGCACAGAACTACTAAAAAGGGATAATTAAACAAACTAAGCAAAACCCCGTTTTCCTTTTTTTTTTTTTTTTTATTACCTGAAAATAAAGGGACCAACTAAAAAACCCCAAATGAAGCAATTTGCAAAACGCTAAGGGCTGTAGCTTGGAAGCCCCGAGGAATAATGAAGAGCCCGCGGCAAAAAAGAAAGCCGAAAATGGCCGCCGGGAACGGCGAAAAAAGGTGCGAAAACACCAAACTAACAAAATGAAAAGAAATGGATTGTAGAGACCCGGAAAATAGAAGATAATTAACTCACCGCAGCAAAAGAACAGCAAAAAACCGCTCGAATCTAGAGCGGAATTAGACTGTGAGAACCGGGCTGCTTCAGGGAGTGGAGTGGAGAGCCGAGAACCTCGCAGCGCTGTTAGCTGCCGTCCAACACTCCGGAGCCAGCCCTCTGCACCAGAGAAGGGGCTGCTGCCAGGAGAACAGATCTCTCCCCCGTACCTTCCAGGGGGAGCGATCTAAGCACCGCCGAAAATTGCCTCAGGCAAAGGAGAGAGAAGGGCAGTGACCGCTCGGCTCGTTTCTTTTTTTTTTTTAAAGTGACAGACTGCACTAAAAGAAATGAAGTAAAGGGAAGAAAAACAAACTAAAATGAAAGCAACCCCAAAGAAAACAAACAAAACTAGTGTTGCTAATAAGCCCCTAAGTGAGCCAGGTGGGCTCACATGTCTTCCTGCTGCTGGAGACTGGACACACTGGGGGCTGATGGGAGCTCCAGCAGCATATACCCTGAGGTATTCAAGACTCTGATTGGTCCAGTCTCCATGCTGCAGGAAGAGGTGCACTACCCGGATGTGGAGGACTAAACTGGAGGACCGTTCAGGAACTATAATACATTACATAGTCCTGATCAAAATGATTTACATCTGATTTTGAACCTATGTACATGAGTATCTCTGTAGTTCAGTCTCAGTTGTCTCAATACCTTAATAGTGTTTGAATATGGGGAAAGACTGCAATGCTGAGAGACTTGGGGGGGAGGGGGTGTGGATAGGGATGGGAAGTGAGGGAGAGGGGTGCTTATGGTTGTAAATTGTTATGGTGTGTTATCTTGATTTATACTAAATAACAAAGTTTAAAAAATGTGAATCTGGTGAACAGTAGATAATGCCTCATCCACATACAGTCAGCCCTCTGAGAGAACCATGCACACACAATAATTTAATTAAATTATACTTTCTGGGCAAGAACCTTCATTCCGAAATGGTTCTCAGCAATCTAGGTTTATATTCTACAGATATAGAAGGAACACCAGTTACCTATAATATCCAAAAGATGCAGCATGCGAGACTCAGGATAAGGATCATATTCAGTCTGCCTCCATACATCATCAACAGTCTCCCGGGTAGTCTCCACCAACTCCACAACATCAAACAGAGAAATGCTATCCAAGCTGTTGTAATACTATAAATAAATCAAGACAATTATACAAAAGGCAATATAAAGGCAAAAAAAAACAATTTGAAGTCCAAATTTAAGACATTTTTGTCTTAAGTGCCTACATGTTGAGTTCCAAAGCTATAAAACTAATTTAAAAGGTACTTCATATCGTCTCTACTATTCTTCCCATATTGAAAAAATTAATTTCCTGTCACTACAAGCTTAGGGCCTGATTTACTAACTGTGCATGCATTAATGCACCATAACACACATTAATGTGACATAATGCATATTAAGCAATGCAAGCTCCATTATTTTCAATGAAGTCTATTTATAAAGTTAGACACATTATTAGTAATGGCTTTTTCGTATATAAATGCAGTATATGCATATAAAATGCCACTTATAAAATTACCCCACACATAAAACTACACATGACAAAAACTTATGTTTTACTTTACATACAAACATACTTTACATACAAATATTTACACTTATTTATTTATTTATTTGGTTCTTCTATACCACCCCTTCCAGAGATCAAGGGCAGTTTACAATTAACACTTGCTACTGAGGAGGCATAAATATCTGCAACTTCATTTTAGCCACAAGTTCTTCCGGTTTGGTGGGGTAATTTTATACAAACAGATAGGCACCCAAGTGTCTTTCTAAAAGAAGTTGGAACTTTATCCCTACTTGGCCTTCACATATAGGTGGCCTGTTATAAAATTATCCTCTAGGTGCATAACTTGAATCAATGTGCACATTAGTAAATGAAGCCCTTAATATAATTGACTAAGACACAACAAATCCCTAGCACCATGTCATCCAGAAATTTTAGCATGACACTCAGGATTTTGTGTCTGCTCCTGCTTTAACTGCTGCTGCTGCTGCTGCAGTCACCACTGGTCACTGCACAGCTCTCAGTAAGTTTGAGCTATACAGTCCCTAAATGTCAATTCTAGTCTTGAGCTGTTGAGACTGGAAAACAGCATGAGAATTTTGGGTGCCACTCAATTCAAACTCACTGAAAGCTTTGCAGTCCTGGACAGGAAAAGAAAAGCTATTCCAAGATGGCATTCACTAAGCTAAAAGGGAGAAGCAGCTGGGAGAAGTCTGGGGGTATGGCTGTGTGGGAGAAGGCAGCTGGCTAGCTGAGGGGCAACTGGCTGATATGGGGTAGAATAAAGGAAGAGAGAGGTGGCTGAATGGCTAAGGAGTAGGTATATGGTTAGCTGGGAGTAGCTGGTTGGTTAAGGGAAACAGTCAATACTGCTAAGAAAATGGTTAGGGCAAAGGAAGAGAAAGAGAGAGACACTGCTGAGGACAGCGTGGGATGATGAAATAGACTCTAAGGATAAGGAGGATGAGTGGGCGAGATGATCTGGAGTCCTGATGGAAAGGAGAGGAGACCATGGTTGCCTGGGCCAATAAGGCACTACTAGAATCAGAGAGCCTCGGTCGAGTTTCAGAAGGCTTTTTCGCAAGTAGAGGTATAGGAGGATATACATACAGAAGGCCCTCTTCCCAGTAAAGAAGGAAGGCATCCATATTTGACATATGTCCCCACTCTGAGTAGAACTGAGGCAATTGTCTGTTACAAAGGGTAGCAAACGGACCTATCAAGGGGGTGTCCCACACTCAAAAAATGGATTGTGCTTCGTCCCAGTCCATGGTCCACTTGTGAGTTTGAAGGGCATGGTTCAGCCTGTCTGCCAGAGCAATTCTCTTGCCTAATAGGTACAACATGGCTTTGAGCATCATCTCTGGCATATGGATGACATCGGCGCCAACAGAGCCCGCGCAGTAACCTCTCCTCAGCTTTCAAAGAAAGCCTTTGGGAGATATACCACGCATGCGTGGTCCCCTTCCCGCTCAAGGGTGCCATTTTGCCTCAGTATGATATCATAGAACAAGACGGCAAAAATGATGAGAAGCAGCTCCACGGGGATGAGGGACAGTTGTGAGGACTGATTCCTGCTGTCCCCAGAGAATACTTGTTAAAGGTGAGTAACTACGCTTTCTCCAGGAATAAGCAGGAAGTCTGACCTCACATATGGGACTCCCAAGCTACAGGCTACCAAAAAACCTGTAAAAAGCTCACAGGTGACCAGAAAAAAGGGGGAACTGTGAGCAGCAGCAATGAGTTGAGAGATAACAGACTCCCGAGCAGCCCAAGTGCCCAGCAAGGAGCCAATGCTCCAGAAGCCTGACCACACCAAAGGGTTGGAGGGCAGGAGTTACCTATACCCCAAACAAATGATGGAGTACTGCCTGGCCAAATGCGCTGTCCTGACAGGACTCTCTCCAGGCAGTAATCAGCTGCGAAAGTGTGGACTGAGGACCAGGTGTCAGCACTGCAGATTTCAGACAAGGGAACGGAGCACAAGTTCGCTATAGAGGCTGCCATGGCCCAGACCCTGTGCGACATGACACGGCGCTCCAGCCTGCTCATATGTGAAGGTGATGCAGTTAGCGACCTAGTTGGACAGGGTCCGCTTAGAGACTGCAGCCTCCAACTGACTCGGGTCAGAGGAAACAGAGCTGAGAAGCTCGGCAGTGCTCCTGGGTGCGCCTGAGATAAAAGGCAAGCACCTGCTTAGAGTCCTGGTGTGTGAGAACTGCCTCCATCCTGCTAGCATGAGGCAGCGGGAAAAAGGTGGGGAGCACCATCTGCTGGTTGAGATGGAACAAAGATGCCACCTGGGGCAGAAACTTGGGGTGCGTGCAAAGCATGACCCTGTTCTTGGAGAACCTAGTATATGGTGGTTCTGCCAACAACGCCTGAAGCTCGCTGACCCTGCAGGCAGAGGTGAGTGTCATGAGGAACACCATCTTCCAGGAGAGATACATGAAGTGGTAGGAGCCAATAGACTCAAAGGGTGGCGCAGAGAGTTTGCAGAACACGACATTAAGGTCCCACTCCGCCACCAGCAGGCGGATGGGCAACTTCGACATGAGGAGCCCTCTCAGGAAGCAGGATACAAAGGGTTGAGCAGAGAAAGGTTTGCCCTCAATGCGATGGTGGTGCACCGCGAGAGTGCTGAGGTGCACTCTCACAGAGTTGGACTTCAGCCCTGCCCGGGACAGGTGAAGTACTTACTGCAGCAAGGAACAAGAGATGGGGTTGACATAACGCTCCGCGCACCAGACCGAAAACCTCTGCCACTTGAAGGTGTATGCCCAACAAGTGGAAGATTTGCGGGAAGTGAGGAGGTCCTCCTCCACTTCAATAGAGAGACTGAAAGGGGCGAGGGCTATCCTTTCAACAGCCAAGCCATGCGTGTCAGAGAACCCAGATTAGGGTGCAGGAGAGCGCCCTCCTTCTGTGTCAGGCAGAGGAGCAAGGGAAAAACACCTCACATATGGGTGACATCAGCGCCGATGGAGCCCGCACTGAGCATTTCCCCAGCTTTCAAAGAAAGCCTTTGGGAATGCTACCATGCATGTGTGGTCCCCTTCCCGCCCAAGGGTGCTATCTTGCTCAGTCAGATGACATAGCTAAGGACGGCAGTAAAACTAAAACAATGTAGAGAGGCAACGCCCAGGGGAGGAGGGAGGGTTGTGAGGACTGATTGTTGCTGTTCCCGGAGAACACCTGTTACAGGTGAGTAACTACACTTTCTCCAGGAACAAGCAGGAAGTCAGTCCTCACATATGGGATTCCCTAGCTCCAGGCTGCCGAGGACTGAACCACGACAGTATCAACGGCGACCGGTCGGGTGGCTGTGAGCTGCAGAAGGTGAGTCCCCTCTGAGAGACTCTGCAAGACTCTAGCGTCCAGCAACACTATCACTCCAGTAGCCTGAACATAGAGGGTCAGAGGGTAAGATATGCCTACACTCCAAGAATATTACACAGCACTGCCTGACCAAAGTCACTGTCCCTATAGGATTCACTTTCCAGGCAGTAGTGTGCTGCGAACATGTGAATGGATGTCCAAGTGGCGGCTCTGCAAATTTCTGTCACCGGCACAGAACAGAGGTGCGCCACCGATGTGGCCATCGCCCTCACACGATGCGCTGTGATCCAATGCACCAGGGAGAGGCCCGCCCGCTCATAGGCGAGGGCAATGCAGTCCGCCACCGAAGAGGATAGGGTATGCTTGGTTACAGGGAGCTTTAGTCTACTGGAGTCATAGGACATGAAAAGTTGAGGTTCTTTACGGTGGCCCTGGGTCCACTACAGATAGAAGAACAGGACCCGTTTACAGTCCAGTGTCTGGAGTATGAGCTCCTCTCTGCCGGCATGAGGCCGCGGGTAGAAGGAGGGGAGTACCACCTCCTGGTTGAGGTGAAATGGGGATACCACCTTCAAGAGGAACTTAGGGTGAGTGCAGAGCACTACCCTGTTCTTGAAGAACCTGAGTGTACGGTGGGGACTGCCACCAGTACTTGAAGCTCGCTGACTTGAGAGGTGAAGTCAGAGGCACCAGGAAGGACACATTCCAGGATAGGTATCTGAGGTTGCAGGTGGCCAATGGCTTGAACAGTGGCCTAGTGAGCTGGGAGAGCAACATGTTGAGGTCCAATTCTGCTGCCAGAGGGCGGACTGGGGGCTTGGAAAGCAGAAGGCCCCATAGGAAATGGGAATCCAGGGACTGGCCAGATAAGGGCTTTCCCCTACTGGGTGGTGGTGAGCTGCTATGGCGCTCAGATGCACCCAAAGTGAGTTAGATTTCAGCCCTGTGAGCAATAGATACACTAGGTACTGGAGTTCCAGCTGGACATAGCAGGAGAAGGGGTTCTCCTTCCTATCCACGCACAACAGAGCGAAACAACGCCATTTAAAGGTATAAGCCCTCCTTGTGGAAGGCTTCCTGGAGGCTAGCAGGATTTCCTCAACCTCTTGTGGTGGGTTGGCTAGACCAAGGCTACCCTCTCAACAGCCAGAGCTTTAGAGTCAATCATCACACGTTGGGGTGCAGAAGGGAGCCCTCCTGCATTAGGAAGTCCCACCTCTAGTCTGGCAGCATCCCTGTTGCCATGGAGGAGAGAGGTCACGTGACAGGAGAGCATCACCCTGGTGTGGCAGGAAGTGATCCTGTAACTAGGACCTGTCCTCCAGGTGATGTAAAACCCTCTCGCACCGAGGAAGTTTCTCCAGGGCCATGTGCCCATGAGGGAAGGGTTAGGACAGCCGTTATAGTTGGTGATTCGATCATTAGGCATGTAGATAGCTGGGTGGCTGGTGGACGTGAGGATCGCCTGGTAACATGCCTGCCTGGTGCGAAGGTAGCAGAACTCACGCGCCACCTAGATAAGGTCTTAGATAGTGCTGGGGAGGAGTCTGCTGTCTTGGTACATGTCGGTACCAATGACATAGGAAAATGTGGTAGGGAGGTTCTGGAGGCTAAATTTAGGCTTTTAGGTAGGAAGTTGAAATCCAGAACTTCCAGGGTAGCGTTCTCCGAAATGCTTCCCATTCCACGTGCAGGACCCAAAGGCAGGCAGAGCTCCGGAGTCTCAATGCGTGGATGAGACAATGGTGCAGAGATGAGGGGTTTGGATTTGTTAGGAACTGGGGTACATTCTGGGGAAAGGAGGGGCTCTTCCGAAGGGATGGGCTTCACCTTAACCGGGATGGAACCAGGCTTCTGGCATTAACCTTTAAAAAGGAGATAGAGCAGCTTTTAAACTAGATAATAGGGGAAAGCCGACAGTCGCCCAAGAGCGGATGGTACGGAAGAATGTATCCTTGAAGGATACTACCAAAAGCAGAGAGGTTCCAAAAAAAGAGTAAAGTAGCCCAAATGCCCTCGAGTATGGAGCAGACAGAG
This sequence comes from Ichthyophis bannanicus, assembly GCA_033557465.1. Taxonomy (NCBI): domain Eukaryota; kingdom Metazoa; phylum Chordata; class Amphibia; order Gymnophiona; family Ichthyophiidae; genus Ichthyophis; species Ichthyophis bannanicus. The sequence goes on along the minus strand of CM066035.1, from coordinate 170,870,065 downwards.
CTTAAAGATCCCAAATTACCCATGTCTACCAATAGCCAAATTAATATGAATAAAATACAGTCTCTAAAATGCTTCTATGCAAATGCTAGAAGTCTAAAAAATAAGATGGGAGAGTTAGAATATATAGCACTAAATGAGAGGTTAGATATGATTGGAATATCAGAGACATGGTGGAAGGAAGACAACCAGTGGGACACTGTGATACCTGGGTACAAACTATATCGTAATGATAGAGCTGATCAAATTGGTGGAGGGGTTGCACTCTATGTTAGAGAGGGCATTGAGTCACAAAGGATTAAAGTTTTGCAGGAAACAAAATTTGATGTAGAATCTCTATGGATTGAAATTCCATGTAAAAAGGGGAAGGCGATGGCATTGGGGGTGTACTATCGACCGTCTGGCCAGAATGAACAAATGGATGATGAAATGCTCAAAGAAATCAAGGAAGCTAACAAAAGTTACAGCTCGGTAATAATAATGGGTGATTTCAATTACCCCGGTATCGACTGGGTCAGTGTCACGGCAAGACATGCTAGGGAGATAAAGTTCCTAGATGACATAAATGACTGCTTCTTGGAGCAGCTGGTTCATGAACCGAACAGAGGGGAAGCCATATTAGACCTAGTCCTTAGTGGAACACCAGATCTAGTGCAAGAGATAAGGGTGTTGGGGCCACTTGGCAATAGTGATCATAGCATGATCGCCTGTGATTTAATTAGTGGAGGAGGGATAGTAAGGAAATCCACAGTACTACCTTTTAACTTTCGAAAGGGAGACTATGATAAAATGAGGAAAATAGTTAAGAAAAAACTAAAAGGAGAAGTTGCAAAGGTTAAAGACTTACATCAAGCTTGGGTGTTGTTGAAAAATACTATCTTGGAAGCCCAGACCAGCTGTATTTCACGCTTTAAGAAAAGTGGAAGGAAGTCCAAAAAACTGCCAGCATGGTTTAAAGGTGAGGTCAGAGAGGCTGTTGTTGCCAAAAAAGCATCTTTCAGGAAATGGAAAAAAGAGCCAAACGATGAAACCTAGAAACAGCACAAACACTGGCAGGTCAAATACAAGGCATTGATAAAGAAGGCAAAGGGAGAATTTGAGAAGCTTGCTGCGGAAGCAAAAACACGAAATAAAGAATTTTTCAAGTACATTTGTAGCAAAAAACCTGTGAGAGAGTCGGTTGGACCATTAAATGATAGAGGTGTTAAAGGGGCACTAAGATGCGACAAGGCGATAGCGGAGAGACTGAATGAATTCTCTGCTTCGGTCTTTACTGAGGAAGATGTAGGGATGTTACCCATGACTGAGGTGGTATTTAAAGGTGCGGAAGAATTGAAGGAAATATCGATACATCGGGAAGATATATTACAACTATTAGATAAACTGAAGAGTAGCAAATCACCTGGGCCGGATGGTATACATCCAAGGGTGTTGAAAGAACTGAAATATGAGATTGCAGACCTGCTATTAGTAATCTGTGAACTATCATTAAAATCATCTCTAATACCTGAAGACTGGAGGATCGCCAATGTAACACCAATTTTTAAAAAGGATTCCAGGGGTGATCCAGGAAACTACAGACCGGTGAGCCTCACGTCAGTACCGGGAAAAATGGTAGAAACCATGATAAAGAATAAAATTACTCAGCATGTAGATAGTCATGGCCTAATGGGAGACAGCCAACATGGCTTTAGACAAGGAAGATCTTGTTTTACTAATCTGTTATGCTTTTTTGAAAGTGTGAATAAACAGGTGGACAAAGGTGAGTCGGTTGATATAGTGTATCTAGACTTCCAGAAAGCCTTTGACAAGGTCCCTCATCAGAGACTTTTGGCAAAACTAAAGAGTCATGGGATAGGAGGCAGTGTACTACTGTGGATCAGGAACTGGTTAAAAGATAGAAAGCAGAGGGTTGGGCTAAATGGCCAATTTTCCCAATGGAGAAAGGTGAATAGTGGTGTACCCCAGGGATCTGTGCTGGGTCCGCTGCTTTTTGACATATTTATAAATGACTGGAAAGTGGAATAACGAGTGAGGTTATCAAATTTGCAGATGACACAAAACTAATTTTTTTTTTTTTTTTCAATTTAACAATCTTTATTTTAAACAAAAGAAAAGCATTACAATCAAGTCCACATCAAGGAAGCGATAGGACCAAAAATTAATATAATAATACACAACCATTTTTTACAGAGCCAGACTTGGAGTCATTAACAATTAACCCTAAGACTTAGAAAGGAAGTAAAGAAAAAAAAAGAGATTTTCCTAACCACATTCTTTGTTATCTAGGAATGCTATCAGTGAATCAGATTCCATAAAAGACATATTTTGTCTGATCGTGAATCAAAATACACTTACAAGGATATTTAAGGAAAAAGGAGGCCCCTTTTGCCAGTGCACGGGATTTCAATGCCAAAAAAGCCTTCCTACGTTTCTGAGTGAGTCGACACACATCCGGGAAAACCTGTACCGTGCCACCACAAAATAATTGTTTCTTTTTAGGAAAATACAGCCGCAATATTAAATTTTTATCTGACAAAGAAACAAAAGAGACAATCAAGGTGGCACGTCTAGGAATCTCGTCAGTAGAAGACTCTAGAAACGCAGAAACATCTAATGAGGAAAATGCTAAACCCTTATCCGCATCATTGGCAAGAGGGGAGGAGGCCTCCTTTGAAGTCACCAAGGGAATATAATAAAGCGAAGAAAACTTTATCGAATTAGCATCATCAATCAATAAGACCTCTTTGAAATATTTATACAACAAAATAGTAGGAGAAAGATAATGAGTCTGGGGGAAATTTAAAAATCTTAAATTTTTTAAACGTAGAGCATTCTCAAGAGACTCAATCTGATGATGCATATTAATATTATCACGAATAGAAGAAGCAGCAACTGCCTGGATAGCAGAGACCTGACCCCCTAATTTATTTAAGGCAACATTGTGTTTCACCAAAGATTCATCATGAGCACCCAACTTCCGTACCACATCCTTAGAAAATTGAGAGACCTGAGAGAGGGAGACCCGCAGAGACATCTCCATACGCGTCACCACCTCAAACACATCTCTTAAGGAAACATCAGCTGGAAAAGCCACTGATGGGACATTGGTAGGGAACTCTAATGGTGAGGGAAGAGCAGACAATAAGCCTTTATCATCCTCAACAGCCGAAATAGTAACAACATCTTCATTATCCAATGAGGGTACCACCCCCAGACTAACACCCCTGGGGGAGAGCCCCTTCAATGTCTCAACTTCCTGCCTGGGTAGGGAAACACCCTGCGCAATAAGAGAAGAGTCAGAGACAGTACTTACAGACCCAAGAGTCAAGTCCGGCAGCTCACGCTCACCCTGAGCTTTTTGTAGATGTACATCCATCGGGCCCACGATCTTCAGGGCCTTTTGGGTGTTCGTCGCAGGAAACACCTTCTTCCGTCGTTTGCCCATGGACGCGCAGGACTTCTCTGTAACTCCTCGTTGCTTCGAAGGGGCTCCAAAGGGGCGTGTCCTGCCCCTTCAGTCACACTCCCCCGCAGTACGCGCCCGCGGGTCGCGTACTGCGGGGGACCAAAGATTTTAAAGGTCCTGGGGGCGGGGCTACACCGCTCCTCCTGCCGCAATCTCCAACACCGGCTCCAGCTGACCCCGCTCGCTCCGGTTCTCCAGCGGGGGACCAAAGATTTTAAAGGTCCTGGGGGGCGGGGCTACACCGCTCCTCCTGCCGCAATCTCCAACACCGGCTCCAGCTGACCCCGCTCGCTCCGGTTCTCCAGCGGGGGACCAAAGATTTTTTTCCCGCCCCCCAGGACCTTTAAAATCTTTGGTCCCCCGCTGGAGAACCGGAGCGAGCGGGGTCAGCTGGAGCCGGTGTTGGAGATTGCGGCAGGAGGAGCGGTGTAGCACCGCCCCCAGGACCTTTAAAATCTTTGGTCCCCCGCTGGAGAACCGGAGCGAGCGGGGTCAGCTGGAGCCGGTGTTGGAGATTGCGGCAGGAGGAGCGGTGTAGCCCCGCCCCCCAGGACCTTTAAAATCTTTGGTCCCCCGCTGGAGCCGGTGTTGGAGATTGCGGCAGGAGGAGCGGTGTAGCCCCGCCCCCCAGGACACAAAACTATTTAAAGTTGTTAAAACCCAAGAGGATTGTGGAAAATTGCAAGAGGATCTTGATAAATTGGGAGACTGGGCATTAAAATGGCAGATGAAATTTAATGTGGACAAGTGCAAAGTTATGCACCTAGGGAAGAACAACCCAAACTATGGTTACACAATGCAAGGTTCCACATTAGGAACCACCACCCAGGAAAAAGATTTAGGCGTCATTGTGGATAACATGTTAAAACCCTCGGCCCAGTGTGCAGCGGCGGCCAAGAAAGCAAATAGAATGCTAGGTATTATAAGGAAAGGAATGGAAAATAAAACAAAAGATATTATAATGCCTCTATACCGTTCCATGGTGAGACCGCACCTTGAATATCGTGTGCAATTCTGGTCGCCATATCTTAAAAAGGATATAGCGTTATTAGAAAAGGTTCAGAGAAGAGCCACCAAAATGGTAAAGGGGATGGAAGGATACTCCTATGAAGAAAGGCTAAAAAGGTTAGGGCTCTTTAACCTGGAAAAGAGACGGCTGAGGGGAGATATGATAGAAGTCTATAAATTAATGAACGGAGTGGAACGGGTAAACGTAGATCAATTGTTTATGTTATCAGAATATAGAAAGACTAGGGGACATGCAATGAAGCTACAGGGTAAACTATTTAAGACTAATAAAAAAAAATAATTTTTCACTCAACGTGTAATCAAACTCTGGAATTTGTTACCTGAGGATGTAGTAAAGGCTGTTAGTGTAGCTGGGTTTAAAAAAGGTTTGGACAAGTTCCTGGAGGAAAGGTCCATAAACCATTATTAAGAAGGGACCCAGGATATCAATGCTTGACCCAGTACAAGCATTGCGGAACCTGTGTCTTTTGGGGAAACTGCTAGGTACGTATGACCTAGATTGGCCACTGTTGGAAACAGGATACTGGGCTTGATGGACCTTGGTCTGACCCAGTATGGCATATCTTATGTTCTTATGTTCTTATGGTACTGGGAGTGTCACCGCCAGCGAGAGCAGTAGCAGGAACCAGGGTTGTCTAGGCCACCTGGGGGCGATCAGTATCACCAATGCCCTCTCGTTCTGAATTTTGAACAATCTTGGCGACCAGGGGAGTCTGTGGGAATGCATACAGCAGTCCCTCGGACCATGGGATCAGAAACGCGTCTGTTGCTACCCTCTGTGGGTGCAGCTGCCTGGAGCAGAAGCGAGACAACTGCACGTTGTCTGGAGAGGCGAAGAGGTCCATCTCGGGCCAGTCCCAAAGGTGAAAGAGCTTCTTCACCACTATAGGGTTAAGACACCACCCGTGAGGGCAGAGGACTCTGCTGAGTCTGTCTGCCAAGTAGTTGTCCTGGCCTGGTAGTTAGACCACTCGCAGAAGCATGCCATTGCACACTGCAAAGCCGAGGAGGGCTACAGCCTCCTGGCAGAGGGAGTACGAACCTGTGTCCCCCTGCTTGTTTATATAGAACATTGCGACCTGGTTGTCCGTCTGAACCTGCACAGGTCTGTTCCGCCAGAGGATGCAGAAAGCATATAGGGCGAGGAATTCAGCCCAGAGTTCCAGGAAGTTGATATGTAGTAGAGACTCCTCCCTGGACCAGCAGCCCTGAGTGTGGTGAACTCCGCAGTGAGCTCCCCAGCCCTGGAGAGAGGCATCCGTGGTCAGGGTACACTGCGTTGGGGACGCCTGGAAGTGCATCCCTGCCCGAAGGAGGCCCTGGTTCTGCCACCAGTCGAGAGATCTCACCAGCTGGCGGGAAACTCTGATTCTTTCCGGGAGTCAGCCCGTGGCCTGGGCCGAGAATGCAGGCACCACTGGGCTGTCCACATGTGCAGGTGAGCTAGGGGTGTGACATGAACTATGGAGGCCATGTGTCCCAGCAGGCAAAGGAGAAGGCAAGCCGGCACCATTGTGCGGTGCTGGACCTCCCCTGCCAACTGTTTGAGGCATTCTGCCCTGTCCTGAGCTCTGGCCCGCACCATGTCCAGCTGGGCACCGATGAACTCTAGGTCCTGCACCAGAGAGAGATGTGATTTGGGGTAGTTATGATGAACCCCAGGTGCTGCAGGAGGAGGATGGTATGATCTGTGCCCTGACTGGCCTCTGCAGCTGTGCCGCCCTTGATAAGCCAGTCGTCCAAGTAGGGGAAGACGAACACCCCTTATAGGCGCAGATGGGCGGCTACCACTGCTAGACACTTTGTGAACACTCTTGGTGAGGAGACCAGGCCGAAGGAAAGTACCCTCCCCCTACCATGAATCTCAGGTATTGCCGATGAGATGGGTGGACCAGGATGTGTGCACAGGTGCCCTTTAGGTCCAAGGAGCAAAGCCAGTCTCCCTGGTGGAGGTAGAGCAGCAGTGTCCCAAGGGAGAGCATTCTGAACTTCTCCCTCACCAGGAACTTGTTCAGGTCTCGGAGGTCTAGAATTGGCCTGAGACCCCCGGTTCTTTTGGGGACAAGCAAGTACCTTGAGTAGAAGCCCTTGCCCCAGAGGTGCTGGGGAACAGGCTTTACCACCCTGTCCCTTAGTAGACCTGTTAGCTCTGTGAGCAGGAGGGCCTGGTGAAAGAGAGGTCATACTGGTTCTCCTGGAAAATGCCCCAGAGGTGGTAGTTTGAAGCGGAGGTGGTAACCCTCCTTCATCACCCAGAGCGTTCCCTGGTCTGAAGTAACCTCGGGCCACCAAAAGTGCAAAGCGGCCCCCTGTGGGCTGGTGAGGGCCCGCCCTGGGAGTCAAAAGCTCCTGCCAGGTTGAGCCGGAGCAGATGTTTGCGGCTTGGAAGCCTTTGGCTTCCTGGATCCGTGTCTCTGGCCCTTGGGCTGGGGTCCTTGGTGCTGCTGGCTTGGAAAGACCTAGTAGTGGTGACTCTGATGGAAAGGGCCCTTCTTCCTTGAGAAAGTTGGCCTTTTCACTGAAGCTTTCTTACGAGAAAGGGTAGAGGTCTTCTTTGAGAGCCTCTGCATGGTCACCACCTCGGCCTCAATCTCAGCCGCCTTATCAGCCATAGGTTTTCCAAATAGATTCTCCCCTGTGCAGGGAACATCCAGCAGTTTTTCTCTGGACTCATTGCTCGAGGTCCGAGGTATGCAACCAGACCTGGCGCCAAGCACTGATGCCCGTGTCTGCTGCCCGGGCTGCAGCCTCGAACCCATCATAGGCAGCACGGGACAGGAACTTGGAACAGTCCCGGATGGTGGCTACCAAGGTCTGGAACTGTTGCAGGAGTTCCCCGGTGAGCCCTGCTGAGAAGCCAGCGAGCTCCTGAATGAGGATCTTAAGATACATCCCTATGTAGAGCTCATAGGTTTGTATCCGGCAGCCCAGCATGGACTCTTGGAAACACTTACACCCCAGGGCGTCGATGGCTCTGGCCTCTCTACCCGGGGATACAGAAGAATAGGTCTTCGGGCTCTTGAGCTTTTGCATTGAGGACTCCACCACTATGGAATTGTGGGGAATTGGGCCTTCTGGAAGTTTGGACTCTTGACATGGTAGATGGCGTCGAGGCTTCGGCTGACCACCGGCACTGAGGCCGGGATCTCCCACATCTGTAGGAGCAGCCGTTCAAGGATGAGTTGTACCAGCACCAATAGAGCCTCCTTGGGGGAAGACTCACACTGGAGGATCTCCAGCTCTTCAGTTTGCGGGTCCTCCTCGGACTCAGTGGGGACCGAGAAGGCTTGAACAAAGTCGTGGAATGGCATCGGAGTTCCGGGGGAGACGGCTCCAAGGGGATGTCTCGTTGTCAAGAGCTCTTGGGGGAGGCCTCAATGTTGGTCTCCCAGTCTGACCCAGAGGGCGTCAAGGAGTCTGATGCTCAGAGCTCCCGCACCTCGAAGCCTGCATCAGGGAATCGAGACCCCCAATCAGTCTCGGGTCAGACTCCCGGAAACTAGCCGGGGAGGACCGGACTCCCAAGGATCGGGACCAGGAACTCAATCGGTGCCGAAGGCTGGCCCGAGGCCGATAGCGCTCGGGGCCTGGCTCGATAGCCGGGGGGGATGCCACTGCAGTCGGGGGCCCAGTTGTCGGGGCAGATGATGCGGATGAACCTAACATCATCGCCTGCTGCATGGTCAGGATAGCAGAAATATTCTGTTCCAGGACCACCATTCTGGCCTTTATGTCAGAAGGCTCCGCAGCTTTCGGCGTGGGCACAGAGGGTTTCGGGCCGAGCCCATCCTCTATGAGGACCATGGCCTCGGGGAGCCTCGTGCGGTCACATCTGGCCAAGGACTCTTTCCTAGAGACCTTAGGAGGGCACTGCTCAGAATCGCTTGAGTCCCGCCACAGGACCTTACCAGTTTTCCCTGGTGGAACCTCGACTAGCTTCGAGGATTTTTTCTTTTGCTTGCCGGGGTCCGGCGTCTTTCCAGAGGAGCTGCCTCCACGGGACTCCGATGACACCCAAGCCTCACGGGAGGTGCTCAGCTTCAGGCTCAGCGTCGGAAAAGCCAGAGCAGAGCTGAACCATGGGAACATCTTGTCCTGCAACTCAAACCGTTTATTGGTCTGAGGAGTCATGGCCTGACACAGGTCGCAGAAGGTACTGTCGTGGTCTGGGCCAAGGCAGTGCAAGCAGCAGTCGCGGGTGTCTGTGACAGACATAATTTGACTGCATCAATCACACCTTTTGTTTTTATTATCTATAGTTTTTGAAAACATAACAATTATTCGTGAACATTTCACTTTTTGTCATATATAATTCCACACATCTACATAATTTCACACACTCCAAAAGAACTCCCATTTGTCATGTACTTCTAATTTTCTAATTCCCCTCCCTCCCTCCCCAGATTTCCATCTAGACACCCATCTGACACAATACAATGCCTATACATAATTGACCAATTACTGCATTGCTATCCACTGTATATATTTCCCCCACACAGGCAAACATGTTTGTGGTCTACCTCTTTTAAGCGCCGTTAATTTACTCATTAAGTATATCTGTGCCAGCGATCCCTTATACTCTGTCATCTGTGGTACTTCTGCTTGCTTCCATTTCCTTGCAATTAGAACTCTAAGGGCCACACACCCCAAGTCCACAAAAGCACCCTCTGCCTTATTCAGATTTGGGGGCTTGATTCTCAACATAGCCGTCGCAGGTTGTGGGACAATATCTTTCCCCAGTATCCTCCCCAATAAACCAAACACCTCTGACCATACCTGATTCACTGCCACACAACTCCACCAAATATGAAGGTATGATCCTATCCCACCACAAGCCCTCCAACATTTATCTTCCACATGTCCATAAATCTTATGTAGCCTTACTGGCATCACATACCATCTATATAGAATTTTGTAATTGTTCTCAATTAAATTTATAGCTAATATTCCCTTATACCGACCCAAATGTATTTGTTCCCATGTTAAATCCTCCCATTGTATTCCCAATTCTGCCTCCCAGGCCTTTTGGTAACTTTCCCGTCCCGTTTCCCTAGACATCATATTGTAAAATCCTGCCAATACCTTCTTCTTTGGCCCCAGCAGGAAAACCTTCCCCACCCTTGTGAGCTCCTCTGGGAGCTCTGGTAAGATCCTCCATTGAATATAATGACGGAGCTGTAAATAACTATACATATCTTTGTCTTCTAATTTATACAACTTTACTAGCTCAGCAAACTCTCTTACCTTTGGCCTACCCTTCGTAACCCATTCTTTTCCCATTTTTCAAAAATATTCCTCCCGAGTGCTGGCGGGAACTCTGGATTCCTCCAAATTGGTACTAACCTAGATATTCCGTTCTCCCCCAACCATATCTGTTTCCACTTATTCCATACTTGTAATGTACCTTGTACATAGGGGTTTTCACCCTGGTACACTTTTTGTATATTTTTAGGTATCCACACGTAGTCGCCTATCAACCCCTCTATTAATTCCACCGATTCCATCTGCACCCCTTCTTTTTGTTCATCTGCCTCCCATTCCACAATCGCAGACATTTGCGCAGCTTCCCAGTACTTTAATAAATTCGGTACCGCCATTCCCCCTTGGCCTCTCTGCTTCATCAGGATCCTTCCTGCTACCCTATTATTCGTTCCCCCTGCGATAAACTGCATAATACTCCGCTGTAATTTCCCAAGATAGTTCCTTGATACCCTTATAAGGAGATTGGAAAAAAGATAAAGCCATTTAGGTAGTGTCAGACGGCTGCCTGGGTGAGAATCTTCACAGTCTTGTCAAGTGCATATATCTATATGATTTGCAAGGTATTGTGGGCAATGTAGTTCATTCACACCAGACACAGCTGCTGACAATAATTTAGTTGTGCTCTTGAGTAAAGCCAATAAGATATTTATTTATGGGGTTATTTTTCCCAACACAGATATGCTTGGTAGCACATAAATTAGGTTACTTGCTTTCAGTGTTAACTTGGAAAAACAAAGTCAAAATCAGGAAAACAACAAATGAAAAGCCACAAAGCAAGAAACAAACTGTTCTTTTCAGGTTAACTTCTGATTACTTCCCACATAGATACAGAAGTGGTTCTCTCCTAGCTCACAAGCAATTAGGTAAGGCTTAATTGCTAGCAGTTACCAGCTGAAACCCCTTAGCTGGCTTGCCTTCCACTGTGTGGGTCAAATCCTGCTTCAGGAGCTTTTCTGAGTAGATTAAAGAACAAATTTGTATTTCTTTGTGATGGTTGCTGTACTTCATAACAGAAAGTCACCAACGGAGTTTAGCTAGAGAGCAGTCCATATAAACAGGATCCTCATCTGCTATTATTCCCCCTTGTTCAACAAGCATGGGTTCAATATCATGGATTGGCACAGATGAATCTCTCAATGGAGCATTTTCAGGAGAATACTTGTTTCCCTGCTGTCTTTCAAGGTTATAGCTAGGGCATAGATCAGTGTTCATACCTGAGCTTCCATTGCTGCTAGAGTTCCTCTCTATATAGCCTGGCCAGTATGTAGTCCAGTTCTTATGTCCAGCCTTCCAATCCAGATCCCTGGACACTGGATCTCTCTTCACATACCTTCTGGCACAGGTCTTAGGGTCCCTTCCACGTGCAGCCGTCTCCCTCACAGGTAGCCTCTGGTGATTCCTAGCTCTGCAGCACCATTCCTCTGGCTTTCCCCAGTCCAATGGTGTATGCTGGCCCTTGGAATACCTCCCAGTATACGTACTGCTTTGGACTCTTCTAGACCTCTCAAAGACTTTTCTCTTCCTTCTTCCAAAGGGTCTCTTTCCCTCTCTGTCCGTCCGGTTTGGCTTCTGCTTCTGATGATCCTTCAGATGAAACTGAGGATAATTCTCTGGATATCCAAGGTGATCATGAAGATGGTCATCTGTAGAATAAACTCTACTCTTATTCTGCCTAGATGAGTGCTCCCCCCTAACACAGCGCAGCTGTGCTGAATCAGGCCCTGCCCTTTGAGATGAGTGCTTAGGGATTACCTCATAGCCCTCCTGATTGAACACACGTTTCCCCACTTCAGCTCCTCTAATGGCTGTTGGAAACATGGCGCATTCTGGGACTGGTAGTCTTTTATGGGAAAATTCTGTTTTCTTATTTCTACCAGAACTGACAGGTTGCTTGTTCAGAGTCACTTCATCTTTTCTATAGCTCCTTCCTGAGCTATGATAAGCTTCCTTATCACAGTAGGACCATCATTTTTACAGCAGAAATCCTCCCCATCCATGACAGTGATTTACTCTTCCACTCTTCCAGCTCCTTCCTTATAATTTTTTCTACCCGGAGATAATTTTCTTTGAACAGATCAGCTTCTCTAGAAGTTAAATAGATTCCAAGATATCGAATACAGAGTAGTTACTCACCTGTAACAGGTGTTCTCCAGGAGCAGCAGGAATCAGTCCTCACATATGGGTGACGTCGGCGCCGACGGAGCCCCCGTGCGGAGCATTTCCCCAGCTTTCAAAGAAAGCCTTTGGGAATGCAGCGCGCATGCGCAGTCCCCTTCCCGCCCAAGGGTGCCATCTTGCTCAGTCTGATGACATAGCTAAAAAGACAGCAAAAAACAAAATGAATCATATGACTGCAACTCCAAGGGGAGGAGGGAGAGTTGTGAGGACTGATTCCTGCTGCTCCTGGAGAACACCTGTTACAGGTGAGTAACTACTCTTTCTCCAGGACCAAGCAGGAAGTCAGTCCTCACATATGGGACTCCCCAGCTTAAGGCTACCGGAGACCCAAAGCTGAAAAAATGAGCTCCCTCTAGAGCCTCAGCATGTGAGAAAAGAATCTTCTCTGAGAACACCCCCGAACGGTAGCCCAACACCAGGGCCGGAGGGTAGGAGTTGCCTAAACCCCAAAGAGATTATGGAGTACCGCCTGTCCGAAAGCACTGTCCCTGCGGGACTCCCTCTCGAGGCAGTAGTGGGCCGCAAAAGTCTGGCTTGAAGACCAAGTAGCGGCCCGGCAGATGTCTGCCAACGGAACAGAGCGGAGATGAGCCACTGATGCAGCCTTCGCCTTGACACGGTGAGCCGTAACTCGACCCTGCAAGGAAAGGCCGGCTGCCCTGTACGCCCAGGCGATACAGTCTGCTACCCAGATGGACAGGGTACGCTTGGAAACAGGCAACCCCAACTTATTGGGGTCAAAAGAGACGAAGAGCTGAACAGCCCTCCGGTGCTCCCGCATACGGTCAAGGTAGAAGGACAACACCCCCCTACAGTCTAGGGTATGCAGGGCCATTTCAGCCCGGCTGGCATGCGGCCTGGGAAAGAAAGTTGGAAGAACCACCTCCTGATTGAGGTGGAAGGAGGAGACAACCTTTGGAAGGAACTTAGGGTGAGTCCGTAAGACTACTCTGTTCCTACAGAACCTAGTATATGGTGCATCTGATACTAGGGCCTGAAGCTCACTCACTCGCCTTGTGGAGGTAAGAGCTACCAGAAACAATGCTTTCCAGGAGAGAAAGCGCAAAGGACAAGTAGCCATAGGCTCAAAAGGTCGGCAAGTAAGCTGTTGCAAGACCACATTTAAATCCCACTCAGGGGCAGGAGGACGAATTGGAGGCTTAAGCAAAAGCAGACCTCTGAGGAAGCGAGCCACCAAAGGGCGGCTTGAGAGAGATTGACCCTCTACCGGAGAATGGTGAACTGAAAGAGCACTAAGATGAACTCTAACAGAGTTGGACTTAAGGCCGAGGTTGGAGAGGTGAAGCAAATATTGCAGTACCACTGGTAACAAACATGAGAAAGGGTTCTCATTGTGTTGAGCACACCAGGCAGAGAATCTACGCCACTTGAGGGCATAAGATTTCTGGGTGAACTGCCTCCTAGAGGCCAAGACCACGTCCTCCACTTCCCGAGGTAGCAGAAAGGGTGCTAGAACTACCCTTTCAGCAGCCAGGCCATCAGATTGAGGGACTGGAGGTTGGGGTGTAATAGAGATCCCTGCTCCTGAGACAGGAGATCTGGTTGCATCCCCAGAGGAAGAGGAGTGTCCACCCCTAGTTGCAAAAGAAGCGGGAACCACAGTTGCCTGGGCCACCTGGGGGCCACCAGAATTACCGAGGCTCTGTCCCGGAGCACTTTGAACAGTGTCTGGGACACTAGAGGCGTGGGAGGAAAGGCATAAAGGAGGCCTGTAGACCACGGAATGAGAAACGCATCCGCTGCCACTCTTAGAGGATGCGGTTGTCTGGAGCAGAACCTGGGCAGCTGACGGTTCAGAGGACTGGCAAAGAGATCTATGGTTGGAAGACCCCATCTTAGGAAGATCTGTTGAACCACCAGTGGATTCAACCACCATTCGTGTGGCTGCAGGATCCTGCTCAATCTGTCCGCCAGGTAATTCTCCTGCCCAGGGAGAAAGACCGCTTTGAGAAGTATGCCATGATTGACTGCCCAGGAGCAGAGATTCTACGCTTCCTGACATAGAAGTCGGGACCCCGTGCCCCCCTGTTTGTTCACACAAAACATAGCAACTTGGTTGTCCATCTGAACTAAGACAGACTGGTGAGAGATGACATGAGAGAAAGTCCTCAGGGCTAAGTGGATAGCTCTCAGTTCCAAGAGATTGATCTGCTGTGCAGCCTCCCAAGGAGACCACAGGCCTTGAGTACAGGCTCCCTGGCAATGTGCACCCCAACCCTGAAGAGAAGCATCGGTGCCTGAAAAGGCACCCCTTGCAGCAGATTCGGAAGATGAAGCCACCACTGTAGAGAAGACTCGAGAAGCTTGGATACCCTCACTCTGTCCTTCAGGTGTCCCGTGGCTTGGTGCCACTGAGTTCTGAGACTCCACTGAGCCGGCCTCATGTGTAGGCGGGCATTTCGAGTTACATGGACCGTGGAAGCCATGTGGCCTAAGAGCCTCAGGAATTGTCTGGCGGAGACCAGAGAATTGCTGTGAAACTGACTGGCCAGATCCATCAACCTGTGAGCCCTGTCAAGAAGTCTTTTGCCTGAATGGTGTCCAGTCGTGCTCCTATGAACTCCATGTTCTGTGAAGGGCACAAAGCGGACTTTGGGAAGTTTATAACAAACCCCAGATGCTGAAGTAGAGCGACAGTGCGAAGGGTGGCTTGATTGGCTTCCTGTGGGGACTGGCCCCTTATGAGCCAGTCGTCCAGGTATGGAAAGACAAAGAGTCCTTGCAACCTGGAGGTAGGTCGCCACCCCCGCTAGGCACTTGGTGAATACCCTGGGGGCGGAGGTGAGGCCAAAAGGCAGTACCTTGTACTGATAATGTTGTCCTCCCACTACAAATCTGAGATATTGTCTGTGGTCTGGATGAATGAGGATGTGAGTATAAGCATCCTTTAGGTCTAAGGAGCATAGCCAATCTCCCTGCTGGAGGTAAGGCAGCAGGATTCTAAGGGTAGGCATCTTGAACTTTTCCCTCTCCAGGAACTTGTTGAGATTCCGCAAGTCTAGGATGGGCCTGAGGTCTCCTGTTCTTTTTGGTACTAGAAAGTACCTGGAATAGAAGCCTTGACCCCTCAGGTGGTGGGGCACCGGTTCCACTGCCTGTTCCTTTACAAGACTTGCTAACTCCTGCAGGAGTAGGTCCCTGTGCAGAGGAAGTCTTGGAGGCTCCCCTGGAAAGTAGGAGGGGGTACCTGGTGGAAGTGGAGGAGATAGCCATTTTGGACTATGCTTAGTACCCAGGTATCCCTGGTTATGGCTGGCCACCTGTGGGCATACAGGGCCAGCCTGCCTCCTGTGCTGATAGGGGCCAGCTGAGGAGGAGAGGCTATACCACTGGAGTCAAAACCCCGCTCCCTGCTGTGCAGGAACCGGAGCTGGTGGCTTGGGGGTTTTCTGCCTACGGGGCCCATGTCCCTGCCCCTTGGCCTGCTGACCCTGTTGGGGAGCTACAGAGGCCTGAAAATGAGGGTATGTTTTATAGGCAGATGACTTCCTCGGGTAAAAGGTCTTTTTTCCCGAGCCCTTCTTCTTCTGAGAAGGGGCAGAGGTTTTCCTGGACAGCCTTGTCCGGGTAAGAGTCTCGGTCTCGGGTTCGGCAGCCTTTTCTGCCATGGGCTTGCCAAAGAGGTTTTCACCTCGGCAGGGGACGGCGTGCACCGATGCCGGCCGCGGCTACCCGGGCCGAAGCCTCAAAGCCATCATAGGCTGCTCGAGAGATAAACTTCGAGCACTCTCGGATACCCGATGACAGGGCCATGAACCTCGGCAAAGGTTCCTCGGAGAGACCAGCAGAGAACCCGGCAATATCCTTTGCCAGATCCCGAAGATACATGCCCATGTACAGCTGGTAGGTCTGGACACGGCAAGCAAGCATAGAGCACTGGAAGCACTTCTTACCGAGGGCATCCAGGTTCCGGGCCTCCCAGCCGGGAGGCACCGAGGAGTGCATCTTCTGACTCTTCAGACGATGCATGGCCGATTCCACAACCATGGAGTGGTGCGGTAGTTGTGCCTTTTGGAAGCCGTGGCTCTTGCGGACTCGATAGATGGTATCAACCCACTTGCTCAAAACCGGCATCGAGGCCAGTGCCTCCCACATGAGGAAGAGGAACCGTTCCAGCATCGGAGGAACCAGTACAATAAAGGCCTCCTTGGGAGGAGAGTCATACTGCAGGGCCTCGAGCTCCTCGGCTCGAGGCTCCTCCTCGGGATCCGCGGGGAATGCCAAGGCCTTGGCCATATCCCGCACGAAGTCCGAGAACCGGGTATCCTCCGGGGGGGGACCTTCTCCGAGGTTCGGACTCCGGCGAGTCCGATGGGACACACCGAGTCTGAAAGGTGTCCGGTGACTCCTCGTCCTCCGTTTCCCAGCCGGACCCCTTGGAGGAGGAATCAAGCAGCTCCGGTCGGGCAGGCACCGATGCCATCCGCCCTGACGCCGAGGGTACCGGCGTCGACGACCTCGGTCCCGAACGGGAGGCCGAGGGAAACCTTGGCCGAGGATCGACTCGAGAGCGCATGGACTCAAGGATTGGCTCGGCCTCCAGGGTCGACTTGGACGTCGATGTCCCGGTGATCAGGGCAGATGCACCGGTGAGACCGGCGATCAGTGCCCGCTGCTGTTCCATGAAGGCAGCCAAACTGCACTCCAAGGCCGTCAACCTGAGTCCGAGCTCAGGAGACTCAGCAGCCCCCGACTCGGGCCCTGACGGCATCGGGCCCGACGTTGGCTCCCCCGGAGAGTCCACGAGGACTACAGTACTCACGTGACCCAGGGACTCCATCTCCACACGAGGCTGTTTGGCAGGCCTCTCTGACTCCAAAGACCCGGGACGGCGCTCAGGGCTATGCGACTTGGCACTCGAGGAGCCAAGTGCATCCACCGACGACGTCCTTGCGGGCTTCTTCTTCCTGCGATGCTCCCGCGAGGGAAACCCCCTCTCAAAGGAGCTTCGGCGATGCTCGAGACCGGAATCTCGAGACCTCGAGGCCTCTGATGAAGTCCGGGCCCGTCCAGACGCGGAGTCAGAGAAGATTCTTTCCTTTTGGTGCTGCCGACTCCTCAACGCCTTCGAGGACATTTTCCCACACGGGCCACAGATCATCGGGACATGATCGGGTCCGAGGCAACGGAGGCAGCAGTCATGTGTGTGTCGGTGAGAGGCATAAGTTTCTTATACCGATCACACTTTTTAAACCCGCTGGCAGCCATCGGGGGAAAAAGGGTCCTGCAAGTTCAAAAGACAGGGCTGCCAGTGAAAAATAGAAAAATGCCGCTAGTCACTAAGGACAAAAACCAAAAAAAGAAGACTGGGCACGATACCGACGTATCAGGCCCAGGCGGGAAAGGGAAACTGGCGTCGAACCGAAGAAAACTGGTCCACGCAGAATAAAATCAACTTTTTCCTCGGGTGAAAACGAAACACGTCCGTCGGGCTCCGCGGAAAAAAGAAGACTGAGCAAGATGGCACCCTTGGGCGGGAAGGGGACTGCGCATGTGCGCTGCATTCCCAAAGGCTTTCTTTGAAAGCTGGGGAAATGCTCCGCACGGGGGCTCCGTCGGCACCGTCACCCATGTGAGGACTGACTTCCTGCTTGGTCCTGGAGAATATATGTTTTGCCCATCTGAAAGGGAATTCTGCTTTTATCTTTGCCTGTGTATCTACTCCTGTAGAGATATTCAAAATCTCTGATTTTGTAGCATTAATTTTAAAGACTGCATAGTTACCAAACTCCATGATCAATTTATATAGCGCTGTCAACGACTCCCTCGGTTTAGTCAGCATAAACAGCAAATCAACTGCAAAAAGAGATATTTTGCTTTCCAGCTTTTTCCATTTTATTCCCTGAATGTCCACACTTTCCCGCACCTTCTGAGCTAAGGGTTCCATGGAAAGCACAAATAGCATCGGGGACAGAGGGCATCCCTGCCTTGTTCCTCTAAACAATGCAAATGGCCTTGTATATTCCCCATTGACCCTGATCTTTGCCATTTGTTTCTCATAGAGAGCTTTAATTCACTTCAAGTAATTTCCCTCCATCCCCATTCGTTCTAATACTTTGAATAAAAAAGGCCAAGAGACCCGATCAAATGCTTTTTCAGCATCAACAGCCAATAAAATAATCTGTTCCCCCCCTCTCCTTCTCTTCCACATTGCATTTAACACTTTCCGCATTGTGTGTCACCCAGGAACAAACCTCGCTTGGTTTTCATGTACTAGTTTGGACATATAGGGAAGTATCCTATTTGCCAAAGTTTTAGTGAATATTTTAAAGTCCGTACCTAGAAGGGATATGGGTTTATATGATCCACATAAAGTAGGATCCTTTCCCTCCTTCGGCATGACTGTAATCCCTGCCGTCCTCATTGTTTCTGGTATTTCCTCTCCATCCTTAAAGGAATTGAACAGTCTGGTCAAGGGGCCACTCACTACATCACTAAAAGTTTTATAAAACTTATTCGTAAAGCCATCTATCCCCGGTGCTTTATGCATTGGAAGTGCTTTAATCACCTCCAATACTTCCATTTCTTTTATGGGACGCAAAATCTGTTCTGTTTCCTCTCTTGCTAGCCTTGGTAAGTCCATCTGTAAGTAATGATCCAGCGTTCCCCCTACATTAGTAGTCTCAGCTGTATATAATTGTTTATAAAATTCCACAAATCTTTGCTGAATTTTTTCTGTGTGCCTCACTTCTTTCCCCTTTGCATCCCTTATTTTAGTTATATAATTTCTATTCTGATGTTGTTTTAATTTATGTGCTAGCAAGCGACTAGGTTTATTTCCCAACTCAAAAAATTGTTGTTTTAGCATATCCTGTGCATGTTTAATCTCTAATAACCCAGTTCATTTAAATTCCCTTTTCACCTTAGTCAACTCCTGTAGTATTGTGTTCTCCACTCTGCCCGGCATTTGCATCCCCTCTAGGTCTCTAATCCTTTCCCTCAAGGCTTCCTTTCGGCGCTCTTTAGTTTTCTTCACATATGTACCTATGGATATTAAATCCCCTTATCACCACTTTCAAACATTCCCACAGTGTAGCAATCTTACAATCCTCCCTATCATTCACCTCCAAATATTGTTTAATTTTCCCCCTTGTTAATTGTATAGTTTCCGGATTCTCTAATAAAGATTCATTGAGGATCCATCCCCTTTTCCTCCTCCCCATACTTCCCATATTGAGTTCAATCCAGACGGGTGCATGGTCCGACCAGGTCCTCTCTCCAATCTCACACCTTCCTATTCCCGCCACTAAAGATTTGGATACCCATATCATATCTATTCTCGAGAAAGATTGATGTACTGGCAAATAGAACGCAAAACTTTCTCCTTCCCTTTCAATTCCCTCCAAACGTCTACCAACCCCAAATTTTTACCCATTAACTTCATGTTCCTCCTACTCTTAGCACATCCTATCCATCTCCCCGGGGAATTATCTAAGACAGGATTGGTTGTTAGGTTGAAGTCCCCCCCCCCCATAATTATTTGTCCTTCTGCAAACTGTGTCACCAACCCATTCAAACGTTCATAAAAGGCCCCTTGAGCCACATTTTGTCCATAAATGTTCACTAGGGTATACATTTGTTCCTGAATCTTCATTTTAACTAATATATATCTCCCCTCCTTTGTCCTGCTGCACCACACACTCAGAGCAAGGTATGCTCCCATTCATCAAAATGGCCACTCCACCTTTTTTCAACTCCATCCTATTCGATGCAAACCATTTCCCTTGAAAACTTTTGTGCGACACCCTCCATTCATCACATTTTTTCAGGTGTGTTTCCTGTATAAATATAATATCACCTTTAAGTCTAGTTATCTCTTTAAACATTCTCTGCCTTTTAATCGGGGAATTCAAACCCCTTACATTCATTGTCAATATCCTAAATCTCTCCACTTGACAACTGCCTCCACTCCCATTCCATCATTGATGTGTATCTGGAAATCCTTATATCCCTTTCCCCCCCTTCCCCCTCCATCACCCCTACCCCCCTCCCCCTCCCTCCTTCTATCCTCCAAACTACCCTCCTCACAGCTCCTCTGAGGCATGATTCACCACCTCTCCTGGAAGCCCTATTTCTTCCCTCATTCTTTTCTCCTTTGCCAACTAAACATACATATATATTGTCGTGGGGAGCGCCCCCTACGCCTATGGGCAATCCACGGCAAAGATTATATTTAGGGAGCCACCGGGAACGTAAGGTTCATTTGCGTAGTAAAATGTTCTTATCAGTTCCGGCTGCCTAAAAGAACTTAGCAACAAAACCAAGTGGAGGGAATTAAGGCTTTTATTCCCCGTCAATGCAAGGGTTCAAATTAAGAGATGAATAATGAAACAGAAAAGTCCTTTCTTACAAAAGGTCACCAGTATTCAAGACATGTGCTTAATTGTTACACTTCACAATTAATGCAGAGGTCAGAAAACAGGAATTCAGTTCATTCCAAAAACATCAACATTTTCATAGACTCTTCTATTTTACTCAGTTACTACAGACTCTTGACATAAGGCTGTGCAAAGGTCACACTTCATCTGCTCTGGTGGTGATAGGGAAACTGTGTCAATGCATTCTGTCTCCATGCATTCTTCCTCACTATAATCACCAAGGGAACAAACACTGTCCCTGTCTGACTCGTGTTGGTGTGCTATGCCTCTGGGGCCTTGTCTCCAATAAGGGTCTGTTCTCAGGGCTTTAGGGATTTTACTAAACCAGTCTGGTTTCTCCTTCCTTGTAAAGCGAGGACTGGTTTTCCCAGGGCCTTTATGCTTCATGCATTTACTAGCATCAATAACCGTTTCATACCTGGAACTTTGCTGGCTTGACTCCACAGAGTTTTTCCTTTCAGCAACTTTCCTGTTCTAGCAATGTCTCTGCCTCTCAGCATTAGGCAGGGCTGTGCTTCTTGGCAGTTTAGTAAAACCTGGTTTGGACTCTCTTTCCTCCCTTGGTAAGAACTCAGGTTTATTATAAAATGCCTTTCCTCTCTTGCTTGGTAAAACTGGGTAATTATTCCTCAGAGACTGTGAGCTTCTCACCAAACCATTCCCTTTGGCTTCTGGCTTAGCTCTCTCTCTTCTGGAGTCCGGAACACTGGAAGAACAGGGCGTGGCACAGCCTCTAACCTCAGAGCTGGCTCTAACAAACCTCCTTGGGAGAGCTGCACAATCAGCCTGGCCCTTCTGGATTTCACCCTTGTAAACCCTGTACCTGTGGGCTTGCTCCTCTAGGATTTTTTCACTGTTCCTTCTCAGGTCCTTCTCTTTCTCTTCTTTCTCTTTCCTTGGTGAAGCCGTGCTCCTCTTCCTCAAGGCAGCTGGACCTGGACCTCTACTTCTCCTCCCTCTGCACAATGATGCTGGACTGCCTTTCCCTAAGGCAGCTGGACCTGGACCTCCTTGTGTAGCCGTGCACCTCTTGCAAGCATTCAGCTCTGGCTTATAAGGAAATCTTTCCTGCCTGACTTCCGGGTTCATTTCCAGGTGCAAGTTATTAGGCTTTTCAAGCTCATTAGCTCCTGAATGTTCCTTCCTGCTCCCTCTAGCTGTGCCTGAAGATAACTGCACACCTAGCTTCTTAAAAGAAACAGGATTTCCTTTCAAGTTTTCAACTTTATCAATACCCACATCATGACACATCCTCCCTCTTAAAATATTACGGGCTGAATGACCATCATTATCACAGCACGTAATCCTAGACATTGCAGCGGCGTTGTAATGCAGCTTCCCTGCTCTATGTTGTACTTGGAATTCGTATGGCTGCAACGCCATATACCACCTAGTCAACCGGCTATTATTGTTGCGCATCTGGCTCAACCATTTGAGCGGAGCATGGTCCGTGATGAGAGTAAGCTTTCTTCCCATAAGATAGAACTTCAAGGCTTCCACTGCCCATTTTATTGCTAAGCACTCCCGCTCAATGGTGGAGTACTTTTTTTCAGCCTGTGAGAGTTTCCTGCTTAGGAACATGATGGGGTTTTCAGCATCCTCCTGCATTTGGGAAAGGACGGCACCTAGGCCAACTTCCGATGCGTCTGTTTGGAGCAAAAATTGTTGGCTAAAATCCACCCCTCTTAATATGGGAGCTCTACACAGCTTCTCTTTCAACACCTTGAAGGCAGCCTCCGCATCTGCCGTCCAGGATAAAGTGTTCGGGGCATTTTTCCGCAACATTTCCGTGAAGATAGCGCTTTCTTCAGCGAAGTGTGGGATAAAACGTCTGTAATATCCAATGAGTCCTAAAAAGCTTTGTAGTTGCTTTTTATTCTGGGGTGCAGGAAAACTGCGGACACTTTCTATTTTATCTAACAAAGGACGGACTGTACCACGTCCTACTACATGTCCTAAGTATTTAACTTCGCAGGCAGCAAACAGGCATTTTCCCGGATTTAAAGTTAAACCAGCCTGTCGCATGGCGCTCAAGACTGCTTTTACTTGGAGCAAATGCTGATTCCACGTAGCGCTATGAATGACTATGTCATCCATATAAGCCGTGGCATAATTTTGATGCGGACGTAAGACTATGTCCATCAATCTTTGACATGTCGTGGCCGCTCCGTGCAAACCAAAAGGCATGCGGCGAAATTGAAACAGGCCTACTGGCGTAGTAAAGGCTGTTTTTGGTCGTGCCTCTCTGGACAGGGGGACCTGCCAGTAGCCTTTTGTCATGTCTAATGTGGTGAGATACTTAGCTTGACCTAGCCGGTCGAGGAGTTCTTCTATGCGCGGCATAGGATAGGCGTCAAATGTGGATATGTCGTTGACCTGGCGGAAGTCAATGCAGAAACGCATCGTTCCATCTGGCTTGGGGACCAGGACAATAGGGCTGGACCAAGAGCTCCGAGACTCCTCTATCACTCCCATGTTCATCATGTCCTGGACTTATGCTATGACTTCTTGTCTTTTAGCTTCGGGCAAACGATACGGTCTTTGCCTGATAATTCTTCCAGAAGGAGTGATGATTTCATGGGCAACCAAGTTCGTTTCGCCGGGAATGGACGTCAACACATCTCCAAACTTCTCCAGCATACTGACTAGTTGTTGCCTCTGCACTACAGAGAGTTCCTCCCCTACACGTAGCTCCGGACTGGCTTTACAGTCGGACAACAGTGGGCCCAAATCTTCATCCACTTGCTTTTCTCCTACGGCTACAAAGCTTTTCATCTCAGTCTGCCCAGTGGAGCCAAATCCTCCGCTCCCCCAGCTGGTAGGGGTTATCATCGGTACTTCCTCCAAAGGCGGGAAGCCCACCCGCTCGCATATCAGCTGAGCTATTCGCTCTCCTGCTTTCACTTCAAAATTCTCGTTTGAAAAATTGAACAGGACGACCTGGATAATACCCCTATAATCTGGGTCAATTACCCCAGCGCCCACGTCGATGAAGTGTTTGTGAGCTAAACCTGAACGGGGTGCAATTCTACCATAACATCTCGCTGGTAACTCCACTTGAATGTCGGTGCTAATCAAAGCTCTGCCGCATTTTGGGACTGTCTGACTTTCAGCACTGTATAAGTCATACCCAGCGGCCTGGGGCGTGGCTCGACAGGGGCTTCAAGCTTCTTGTGAGGTTTTGCAAAATTTTAAAACAAACCTCTTTCCTGATTCCTCTGGTATCTTGTGTTTGGGTTCCTTAACTTTCCCTAAAAGGGGATTGGGAACTACCCTACCCTTGAAAGGGGCACACCTGGACACGAGAGCTTCTCGTGGGTTTAAACCTTTTTCTAGGCCTCTTTCAAACTGTGGCCAGTCCCTACCGAAGACCAGCTCCTTAGGTAACCTGGGCACAACAGCTATTAGCATATTTTTCTCTAACCCCAAACCTCTGACCAATAATTTGTACACAGAGTAAAAGGTAGCAGCGCCATGCACACACTTTATCTTGACTCTACCGTCCGGTTGATCTGGGGCGGACGCAGCTTGCTCTTTCATAATGGACCAGAGCTTTCGCGAAATCATTGTCTGGTCCGCACCAGAGTCAAGCAAAGCCTTGGCAGCTACTCCTTGTATCGTAACGTCAAGTACAAATCCCTCTGATACCAAGTGTCTGTGCTCCCCCATGAGCGCAGTGCGTACTCGGCACTCATTGATAATGTGACCCAACCTTCCACAGCCAAAACATCTTTTAGAATGACTTTTCTCTACATTCTTATCAGCTTTCATATTTTGAGTTTTAAACTGGGAGAGACTTCCTGATGCTTGCCTGAATGTCGCTACTGCTGTCTTTGCTACTTCCCCAGTACACTGGGTAGCTAATTCAGCCTCTAGATACCTTTCTGTTAAGGCAATAGCCTCTGCAGTAGTGCGACAATTCTGAAGAATAAGGAAGCTCTTTATTTTACTGGGTACCGCAGTCATGAACTGTTCAAGGACTATTACATCCATTAACATTTCTACAGAACTTTCATTTGGCCTTAGCCACTTCTCAGCCAAGCTCTTCAGCCTGTGTCCCAATGTTTTAGGCGTTTCGCCTACCTCAAGACGGGCCGCACGTAGCTTGCGGTTATAGACAAGAGGAGTCAGGCCGAGACGTTCCCTAATGGCCTTCGTCACCTCGCTATAATTTTTAGCCAACGAAGCGGGCATTGCTTTATAGGCTGACAGTTGCCTCTCCAGTAAGGGATACTGCCAGTCTAATGGGCCATTGCTCCTCCGGCCAACCTACAGAAAAAGCAATCCTCTCAAAAGAGTCCAGGAAGTCATCTGGATCGTCATTCACTCCTAACTTCCCTAAAGTTAGAGTCTCGTAGGACCCTAGTCCTACCGGCCAGTTGCCCAGTCCTGAGCTCTGCTTCATGAGTTCAGCGGCTTCTTCCTGTGTCTTTTGTTGATGGCTCATCCAATTCTCCAGCATCTGCAGGACTGGCTTTTGTTGCTCCTGCACTGCCAGGATTGCATGCTGCTGGGTTTGCGCAGCCAGTTCCGCCTGCTTGCTGAATTGCGCCGCCATCCAACTAAGCATTTCGCGTTGCTCCATCGCGATGAGATCCCTGGAAAGGAAAGAAAAACAAAAAAAAACAAGTGTGGCTGCAAAACAAAAATCAGCCCTACACTTCCCTTTTATTTCCCCCCCCCCCCCCAAATTTTCCCTTTATTCACTTGTATCCACACAAGTTATGCCCTTCTACCTGTTACCTGGTAGAAATGTAGACTCGAACTCTCAGCAAGGGTGGTGCTGCTCTGTGTTGTAGCACTCTCCAGCCACCTCGCATTCCGTTCCGGATTCGCTGCTGTCCGGTCCACGTTTTTCTACTCCAATCCGGTTTCTTTCAATTCCAGTGCGGGTTTTTCCACTCCAGTCCGCGTTTTTCCAACTCCAGTCCGCGTTTTTCTTTTTTTTTTTTCTTTTTTTCAGACTGAATACTGGTAGTTTTTTCTTAATTTCTTTACAGTATCTCTTAGGATTATATCCGCAATCCAAACAACTACGCCATTTGTGGTGGGGAGCGCCCCCTACGCCTATGGGCAATCCACGGCAAAGATTATATTGAGGGAGCCACCGGGAACGTAAGGTTTATTTGCGTAGTAAAATGTTCTTATCAGTTCCGGCTGCCTAAAAGAACTTAGCAACAAAACCAAGTGGAGGGAATTAAGGCTTTTATTCCCCGTCAATGCAAGGGTTCAAATTAAGAGATGAATAATGAAACAGAAAAGTCCTTTCTTGCAAAAGGTTACCAGTATTCAAGACATGTGCTTAATTGTTACACTTCACAATTAATGCAGAGGTCAGAAAACAGGAATTCAGTTCATTCCAAAAACATCAACATTTTCATAGACTCTTCTAGTTTACTCAGTTACTACAGACTCTTGACATAAGGCTGTGCACAGGTCACACTCCATCTGCTCTGGTGGTGATAGGGAAACTGTGTCAATGCATTCTGTCTCCATGCATTCTTACTCACTAAAATCACCAGGGGAACAAACACTGTCCCTGTCTGACTCGTGTTGGTGTGCTATGCCTCTGGGGCCTTGTCTCCAATAAGGGTCTGTTCTCAGGGCTTTAGGGATTTTACTAAACCAGTCTGGTTTCTCCTTCCTTGTAAAGCGAGGACTGGTTTTCCCAGGGCCTTTATGCTTCATGCATTTACTAGCATCAATAACTGTTTCATACCTGGAACTTTGCTGGCTTGACTCCACAGAGTTTTTCCTTTCAGCAACTTTCCTGTTCTAGCAATGTCTCTGCCTCTCAGCATTAGGCAGGGCTGTGCTTCTTGGCAGTTTAGTAAAACCTGGTTTGGACTCTTTCCTCCCTTGGTAAGAACTCAGGTTTATTATAAAATGCCTTTCCTCTCTTGCTTGGTAAAACTGGATAATTATTCCTCAGAGACTGTGAGCTTCTCACCAAACCATTCCCTTTGGCTTCTGGCTTAGCTCTCTCTCTTCTGGAGTCCGGAACACTGGAAGAACAGGGCGTGGCACAGCCTCTAACCTCAGAGCTGGCTCTAACAAACCTCCTTGGGAGAGCTGCACAATCAGCCTGGCCCTTCTAGATTTCACCCTTGTAAACCCTGTACCTGTGGGCTTGCTCCTCTAGGATTTCTTCACTGTTCCTTCTCAGGTCCTTCTCTTTCTCTTCTTTCTCTTTCCTTGGTGAAGCCGTGCTCCTCTTCCTCAAGGCAGCTGGACCTGGACCTCTCCTTCTCCTCCCTCTGCACAATGCTGCTGGACTGCCTTTCCCTAAGGCAGCTGGACCTGGACCTCCTTGTGTAGCCGTGCACCTCTTGCAAGCATTCAGCTCTGGCTTATAAGGAAATCTTTCCTGCCTGACTTCTGGGTTCATTTCCAGATGCAAGTCATTAGGCTTTTCAAGCTCATTAGCTCCTGAATGTTCCTTCCTGCTCCCTCTAGCTGTGCCTGAAGGTAATTGCACACCTAGCTTCTTAAAAGAAACAGGATTTCCTTTCAAGTTTTCAACTTTATCAATACCCACATCATGACAATATATAGGTGCATTTTCCTTTTTTTCCCCCCTTTTTTCCCCCTTTCCTTTCCCTTCCACCTTCTGCAGCAAGGTACTCAACCTATATCAAACATATGCTCTGAATTGCATCAACTTATATTATAACCACATTGCCACATTGTCCAACACTTCATCCGTCTCCTTCTACTCCTAGGACATCTGTTTGCTTTTGTCTGTGTAGCCTGCAATCTCCTTGTGGTGCTCTCCGCCATTCACTTTCTCTCGCCTGTCGTCTTGGCCCTTTTTAAAATTAGGAGGTTGAGCTTCTGGTATCTCAGTTCATCCAGCGTCTTCCATCACTTTATCGCCTCTGCTGTTTTAACATATGAGGTTTTTCCCTCGATGCAAAATTGTAATCCAAAGGGGAACAGCCACTTACATCTGACTGCTTTCTCTCTCAGTTGCTGCCATCTCCCTCCTTTTTATCATTGTAATGGACGACAGGTCTGCATACAATTCAATTCGGTGGTTATCCCACTTAAAAGTATGAATCTTCCTTGCGGCTTCCACCACTGCACTTTTGGTATTATATTCATGGAAACAGGCTATTATGTCCCTGACATAACCACCTCTTCTAGGCCCAAGTGCTCTATGAGCCCGATCTATGTCCCAACAAAGTTGAGAGCCATCCTGCCCTGCTTCTTTCAGCATTTGCTTGCATATCTTTTCTACCAGTTTCCCACAGTCTGATTTTTCCACGTTCTCAGGGACCCCTCTTATTCTAAATGTTTGCTCTTCTTGATCTATTTTCCAGGTCTTCCACTTTAGACCACAAGTCCTCAGCCTCCATTTCCATTGTTTCCATTCTTTACTGCATTTTCTACATTGCATTGTCCTGCACCTCCATTTTATTCTCAATATCTTCCACACGCTGCCCTAAGTCTTTCACATCCACTTTTAACTCCTCCATCCACGTTTGCGCTTGTTTTAAAACATGCCAAATCTTGCCTGATAGTGCTGAACCAGCCTTTAAGCTCTCCTCGCAAGACCTCCATGTCTCCACTCTGGCTGCAATCCCCATTCTTCATTTTTTCAGCTTCCTCCACGCTGGTAGCATTTACCATGGCCATTTTGTTTTTCCCTCCGGTGTTTCCCACGGCGGTTTTATATGCAAACGCCTTCAAATCCACTGTGCTCTTCTTCATCTCACCGCGGTACTCCACCTCCGCAGCACCCACCAAGCTGATTTTCACCTCTCTCTCCACTCCGGTGTGTTATATATTGGCAATTTCCTCCCGCTTCCACGGAGCTCTGCTCTCACACGGCTGCTCTGTTTGGTGACATCATTTCCTCAGCATCGATCACACTTTTTAAAGCCACCAGGAGACATGGTGGATCACACCAGGATGAGGTCGACGACCCCCAGACGAAAAAGGGCACGAACGCCGGTCGAGGCAAGCCTCAATGGAAAAAGATAAAGGAGCAGAGAAAAGCGCCGGCTCGAGGTGGGAAGAGGAATCGGTATGCAAGCAGGGAAAAACTCACTAAGAGGATAATTAAGGAATTTTTCCATTGGGCTCCGTGGAAAAAAGGATACTGAGCAAGATGGCATCCTTGGGCAGGAAGGGGACCATGCATGCATGGTAGCATTCCCAAAGACTTTCTTTGAAAGCTGGAAAAATGCTCCGCACGGGCTCCGTCGGCATTGACATCACCCATATGTGAGGGCTGACTTTCTGCTTGCTCCTGGAGAACACAAGGAGAAGACTTATAATCAGGCCCCAAACATGTCAGGCATCCTTTGTGAGAGTTTGTTACAGACATGAGCCTGAGGCACAGGGCGTACTTTCTGAAGCCATTCGCTAATTCCTGCGACATCACAACCGAAAAATAGACACTGAGATCTCAAACGACTCTGTTTTAAAGAAAGAAAAAGACATATCTTTAAACTTGGCCAAAAATGCCTGATGCCTAAAACGGCTTAAGCAGCATCGCGGAAAAAGAAAGCAAACTTCAAATGCTCAAAAAATATGATTGAATTACTAAAAAAGGGAAAAGAGATTATGAACGATGGCAACATGCTAAAAACCTACAAAATCACTGCCCAACAAGAAGGCAAAAAGCACAGGACCAAAATAAAGCAAGAAGCACACAGGATATGTTCATTAGAGCATAGCGACAGCAGGCAAGAAGACATATGCATGTTCGAACGGTCCATTCTTAAAGCTTCCAGAAGGAACGGAGAAGGTTCCCACATGTGACTCCATCACTGATGTCACCAATAGGTGAGAACATTATCCTACCTGTCCACTGAGAAAATAAACAACAAGTGGTTTACAATATCCATGGTTAGAAAAAAAAAAGGAAGCAGACAAAATAAAGTAAGTAGAATTAAGGATACAAAGACAGTCAAGGAAGGAAAGGGAAAGAAATAGCACAACAATAAATACGAGAAAATATTGGATACCCAGAATACAAGAGGAAGGGAATGCCAAGGCCTTGGGCATGTGCTTGACAGTCCAAGAAGCCCATGTCCTCTGGCGGGGACCACCTCCGCGGTTCTGAGACTGAGGAATCGGAAGGGACGTTGCAGTGGCGACAGGAGACTCCTCATCCTCCATCTCCCATGTGGAGCATTCCGAGGATGACTCATAGGCGGGCTGCTCCGTGGGCTTTGAGGTCCCCAACGCCCTGTGGTCAACACCCGGTAGACTCGCCGGGGATGACCGAGGTCACGTTGAGCGGGACGCCAAGAGGGACCTCAGCTGAGGATCAGCTCGGCCTCTGGGGACATCTTAGATGTCGAATGTCCGGTGGTCGGGGCGGTGAACCGGACATGCCGGACAACAGCACCCGCTGCTGATCCATGAAGGCAGACAAACTGCACTCCAGGGCCGCAATTCTGGACTCCAGCCAGGAGGGTCCGCAGCCGTCGGCGTGGGCATCGAGGAACTCGGGCCAGACGTCAGCTCCCCCGAAGGGGAATCCTCAACGAGAATAGCGTCTGCGGCTGGGGGGGGTCCTTCCAGGGGACATTGGCAAGTCTCTGCTTCTCCGATGCCTCAGACAAGCGCTTCACACTATGGGACCGGGCCCGGGAGGTTCCCAGCCGGTCGGAACCATCCAAGGATGCTGCCTTCGAGGGTTTCTTCTTCTTCCTGTGTTCCTTCAAGGGGGACTCCCTCTCTGAAGACCCACGACAATGCTCGGGTTCGGAGAGCTCCTCCCAAGATGTCGGGGCCTCAGACGAGGCCCTGGCCTTTGGAGGCATCAGGGATTCAGGGAAGAACTTATCGTGCTGCTGCTAGCGACTCTTCAGGGCCTTTCTGGACATCCTTTTGCAGAGACCACAGGCCTCCGGGTCGTGGTCACGCCTGAGGCAACGGAGGCAGCAGTCGTGTGTGTCAGTTAAAGACATTATTTTAGAGCACCGATCACACTTCTTAAAGCCACTGGTAGCCATGGGGGAAAAAAGTACCCCTGTGAGGTCAAAGACTCTGGGCTGCCTGCGGGGAAAAAAGGCGCGAAGACACCAGGATAAAAAGAATGAAGATTACAAAAATGGACCAAACTCAACGCCGAGGCATCAAGGACAGTAGGCAGGAAGAGTACAGATGCAAGACCAGAGTCGAGTTGAAAAACTCAGGCACAAAAAAAATCAACTGTTTCCGGGGGAAAGTCAGAAAGCGTCTGAAGGGCTCCGCGGAAAAAAGGAGAATGAGTAAGATGGCACCCTTGGGCGGGAAGAGGACCACGCTTGCATGGTGGCATCTCCCAAAGGCTTTCTTTAAAAGTTTGGGGGATGCTTCCACGAGGGCTCCGTCGGTGCCGACGTCGCCCATATGTGAGGACTGACTTCCTGCTTGTTCCCAGAGAAAAGCAAATCCCAATGTATATGGGCATTTCTTGAGAAGTTTGTCAGTGGGGCCTGAGCTATGTCCAGGGATGCTTTTGAAGTGGGAGGCACTCAATTAGCTGCGTTAAAGCTTGTTTATAAAGTTAAACTACTGAAACGATAAAAAAAGTTGAGAAAAAAAATGAAAAGAATTATGTTGGGTACATATGGACAATAGATACCACAAAGGTGCACTATGATAGAGCTGTTTAACCTTGAAATATGGAGTTAGAGTGGTTGCTTTGTTTTCCAGGCAAATTGAACATATAGTATGGGTTTTCAATTCACAGCTAACTGAAGGTTTTTCTGTCCTTATTCCCTTTCCCCTCCTGGCTATCCCTTGCAGTAACAATTCCTTGGCTGAGGCCATACTGACCAGAGTTTATCCAATAGCTATCGCTACCGAAAATGACTTGGACTCTCTCCTTCCAGAAAGTTGGACACACAAATCTCTCTCAAGCATCTAACAATAGCAACTTCCCAGAGCCGATGCAAGGGTATGAGGAACTCTAGGCGAACCTCATTCTTGCACGCTCCCTCCCCCTCTCCCCCACACCAGCTGATTACCGCTGCTGCTGCTGCCACTCACTGGGACATGCAGAGGCAGCAATATTTTTAAAACGGCACCAAAGTACCCGAGTTACCTTCATCTCTGGCGCTGCAGTGCCATTTCTGCTGCCACCCCCTTCCAATTATATTTCCTG
Organism: Ichthyophis bannanicus; assembly: GCA_033557465.1. Lineage (NCBI taxonomy): Eukaryota > Metazoa > Chordata > Amphibia > Gymnophiona > Ichthyophiidae > Ichthyophis > Ichthyophis bannanicus. Next base: position 170,838,624 of record CM066035.1, on the reverse strand, counting down.
TTTGCCTGGGAGCAAAAGCCGCTTCTGTACCCATGCAAAAGGAAGTTTAAAGAAGGAACAGAATTGGGACTGAAGATAACTGTGGCACTTTGGTGCCATTTTAAAAGTACTGTCGCTGCTACATATCCTGGTAAGAGGTGGCAGTAGCAGCAGAGCGCCACCCCCCACAGAGGGCCAGCGCTCTAGGTGAAAGAGTTTGCTTAATGGTAGCGCCAGTCCTGCAACTGCTTTTCTGCTAGAAAAAAAAAAAGAGTATACATGCACAGAAAGATAACAATAGGTCACCTGTGAAACTGTTTGAAAAAGGCTCATGAAGTGTTTGGCTCTTTCTTTGTTAATTAATTTACTTCCACTCTGAGAAAGCTCTGTCCAAAACTGAAACTCATCACAAGGTGTAAGGATACCTGCAAAAGAGAAAGTAATAACTGTAGCAATAGTATAGCTTTGATAGATTGCTAAACTACAATATGAAAATAAAGAAAAATAGCAGATATGGTTGAACTCGCTTTGATACTTACCTAGTGTATCATCTTCTCCTCTGAATTTGGCCCCTTTGTTAGTAGGACCTGATCTTCTCAAAATGGTCCCCAAGCCCATCTCTAGCTCACTCAAAAGAGTCTGAAGTTTAGGATCAAAATGTTTACTCCATTTTTCATCCTAAAAGAAACAAAACAAATTCAGAAAATGATAAATAGTCTGATTTTGAAAAATGTACAGAAACCAATTTATTAACTATACACAAATAAAAGGGATTTCCTCGTCTGAATCAAAAAAGAAAAATGGATAAAGTAATACAACACATATGATCTAAAGAATCAATACTGATTCAAGTTAGCTGAAGTCATTCCCTTAAGGAAACTGAATTTTTTTGTAGTTTGCATATCTTTCATTTGACCACTATATTTTCAAGTTATTGGTCCTAACAAATCATAAAAATCCAAACATGAAAACCATTTTAGTTCTGACAAGGTCAAAGAACAAACTGCATGCTCCGTATTTTCAAAACATCCAGTCCATATTCAACTGAAGCTGCACAAAGAAAAGAAAATTTCTTAAATCTCTATATAGATTTAAAAAAAAAAAAGCATAGCTAACCATATTCAGGTGATAAGAACCAAAATTGCACACTCCAGGATATTCAGCGGCACCAACACAGTTAGTGCCACTGAATATCCGCAACTGCAGGCCCTACACACCCTGATGCTAATTGCTTAGTATCAGGGCATACCGGGGCGGAGCAGAGGCAGCGCCAATTAGTAACTAGGCAGCAGTGATATTGAGCCACTGCCTGATTAGCAATATGCGGTCAAAGCCAGACATAGGTAACCCTAACCTGACTTAAGAACATATAAGAACATAAGATATGCCATACTGGGTCAGACCAAGGTCCATCAAGCCCAGTATTCTATTTCCAACAGTGGCCAATCTAGGTCATACGTACCTAGCAGTTTCCCCAAGGGACACAGGTTCCACAATGCTTGTATTGGTTCAAGCATTGATATCCTGGGTCCCTTCTTAATAATGGTTTATGGACCTTTCCTCCAGGAACTTTTCCAAACCTTTTTTAAACCCAGCTACACTAACAGCCTTTACTACATCCTCCGGTAACAAATTCCAGAGTTTGATTACACGTTGAGTGAAAAAATATTTTCTTTTATTAGTCTTAAATAGTTTACCCTGTAGCTTCATTGCATGTCCCCTAGTCTTTCTATATTCTGATAAGGTAAACAATCGATCTACGTTTACCCGTTCCACTCCGTTCATTAATTTATAGACTTCTATCATATCTCCTCTCAGCCGTCTCTTTTCCAGGTTAAAGAGCCCCAACCTTTTTAGCCTTTCTTCATAGGAGTAGCCTTCCATCCCCTTTACCATTTTGGTGGCTCTTCTCTGAACCTTTTCTAAAATCGCTATATCCTTTTTAAGATACGGCGACCAGAATTGCACACAAAATTCAAGGTGCGGTCTCACCATGGAACGATATAGAGGCATTATAATATCTTTTGTTTTGTTTTCCATTCCTTTCCTTATCATACCTAGCATTCTATTTGCTCTCTTGGCTGCCGCTGCACACTGGGCCGAGGGTTTTAACATGGTATCCACAATGACGCCTAAATCTTTTTCCTGGGTGGTGGTTCCTAATGTGGAACCTTGCATCGTGTAACCATAGTTTGGGTTGTTCTTCCCTAGGTGCATAACCTTGCACTTCTCCACATTAAATTTCATCTGCCATTTTGATGCCCAGTCTTCCAATTTATCAAGATCCTCTTGCAATTTTCCACAATCCTCCTGGGTTTTAACAACTTTAAATAGTTTTGTGTCATCTGCAAATTTGATAACCTCACTCGTTATTCCACTTTCCAGGTCATTTATGAATATGTCAAAAAGCAGCGGACCCAGCACAGATCCCTGGGGTACACCACTATTCACCTTTCTCCATTGGGAAAATTGGCCATTTAGCCCTACCCTCTGCTTTCTATCTTTTAACCAGTTCCTGATCCACAATAGTACACTGCCTCCTATCCCATGACTCTTTAGTTTTGCCAAAAGTCTCTCATGAGGGACCTTGTCAAAGGCTTTCTGAAAGTCCAGATACACAATATCAACCGACTCACCTTTGTCCACCTGTTTATTCACTCCTTCAAAAAAACATAACAGATTAGTAAGACAAGATCTTCCTTGTCTAAAGCCATGTTGGCTGTCTCCCATTAGGTCGTGACTATCTACATGCTGAGTAATTTTATTCTTTATGATGGTTTCTACCATTTTTTCCGGTACTGATGTCAGGCTCACCGGTCTGTAGTTTCCCGGATCACCCCTCGAACCCTTTTTAAAAATTGGTGTTACATTGGCGATCCTCCAATCCTCAGGTATTAGAGATGATTTTAATGATAGTTCACAGATTACTGATAGCAGGTCTGCAATCTCAAATTTCAGTTCTTTCAACACCCTTGGATGTATACCATCCGGCCCAGGTGATTTGCTACTCTTCAGTTTATCTAATAGTTGTAAGACATCTTCCCGATGTATCGATATTTCCTTCAATTCTTCCACACCTTTAAATACCACTTCAGTCATGGGTAACATCCCTACATCTTCCTCAGTAAAGACCGAAGCAAAGAATTCATTCAGTCTCTCCGCTATCCCCTTGTCGCCTCTTAGTGCTCCTTTAACCCCTTTATCATCTAATGGACCAACTGACTCTCTCACAGGTTTTTTGCTACGAATGTACTTGAAAAGGTCTTTATTTCGCGTTTTTGCTTCCGCAGCAAGCTTCTTCTCAAATTCTCTCTTTGCCTGCCTTATCAATGCCTTGCATTTGACTTGCCAGTGCTTGTGCTGTTTCCAGGTTTCATCGTTTGGCTCTTTTTTCCATTTCCTGAAAGATGCTTTTTTGGCAACAACAGCCTCTCTGACCTCACCTTTAAACCATGCTGGCAGTTTTTTGGACTTCCTTCCACTTTTCTTAAAGCGTGGAATACAGCTGGTCTGGGCTTCCAAGATAGTATTTTTCAACAACACCCAAGCTTGATGTACGTCTTTAACCTTTGCAACTGCTCCTTTTAGTTTTTTCTTAACTGTTTTCCTCATTTTATCATAGTCTCCCTTTCGAAAGTTAAAGGGTAGTACTGTGGATTTCCTTACTATCCCTCCTCCACTAATTAAATCAAAGGTGATCATGCTATGATCACTATTGCCAAGTGGCCCCAACACCCTTATCTCTTGCACTACATCTGGTGTTCCACTAAGGACTAGGTCTAATATTGCTTCCCCTCTGGTCGGTTCATGAACCAGCTGCTCCAAGAAGCAGTCATTTATTTCATCTAGGAACTTTATCTCCCTAGCATGTCCTGTTGTGATACTGACCCAGTCGATGCCGGGGTAATTGAAATCACCCATTATTATTACTGCACTGTAACTTTTGCTAGCTTCCTTGATTTCTTTGAGCATTTCATCATCATCCATTTGTTCATTCTGGCCAGGCGGACGATAGTACACCCCCACTGCCATCGCCTTCCCCTTTTTACATGGAATTTCAATCCATAGAGATTCTACAGCAAATTTTGTTTCTTGCAAAACTTTAATCCTTTCTGACTCAATGCCCTCTCTAACATCGAGCGCAACCCCTCCACCAATTTGATCAGCTCGATCATTACGATATAGTTTGTACCCAGGTATCACAGTGTCCCACTGGTTGTTCTCCTTCCACCATGTCTCTGATATTCCAATCATATCTAACCTCTCGTTTAGTACTATATATTCTAACTCTCCCATCTTGTTTTGTAGACTTCTAGCATTTGCATACAAGCATTTTAGAGACTGTATTTTATTCATATTAATTTGGCTATTGGTAGACATGGGTAATTTGGGATCTTTAAGCTCTGTCTGCTCCATACTCGAGGGCATTTGGGCTACTTTACTCTTTTTTGGAACCTCTCTGCTTTTTGTAGTATCCTTCAAGGATACATTCTTCCGAACCATGCGCTCTTGGGCGACTGTCGGCTTTCCCCTATTATCTAGTTTAAAAGCTGCTCTATCTCCTTTTTAAAGGTTAATGCCAGCAGCCTGGTTCCATCCCGGTTAAGGTGAAGCCCATCCCTTCGGAAGAGCCCCTCCTTTCCCCAGAATGTTCCCCAGTTCCTAACAAATCCGAACCCCTCATCTCTGCACCATTGTCTCATCCACGCATTGAGACTCCGGAGCTCTGCCTGCCTTTTGGGTCCTGTACGTGGAACGGGAAGCATTTCGGAGAACGCTACCCTGGAAGTTCTGGATTTCAACTTCCTACCTAAAAGCCTAAATTTAGCTTCCAGAACCTCCCTACCACATTTTCCTATGTCATTGGTACCGACATGTACCAAGACAGCAGACTCCTCCCCAGCACTATCTAAGACCTTATCTAGGTGGCGTGTGAGGTCCGCTACCTTCGCACCAGGCAGGCATGTTACCAGGCGATCCTCACGTCCACCAGCCACCCAGCTATCTACATGCCTAATGATCGAATCACCAACTATAACTGCTGTCCTAACCCTTCCCTCATGGGCACTTGGCCCTGGAGAAACCTCCTCGGTGCGAGAGGGGTTTACATCACCTGGAGGACAGGTCCTAGTTACAGGATCACTTCCTGCCACACCAGGGTGATGCTCTCCTGTCACGTGATCTCTCTCCTCCATGGCAACAGGGATGCTGCCAGACTGGAGGTGGGACTTCAGGACTATATCCCTGTAGGTCTCGTCTATGTACCTCTCTGTCTGTCTTATGTTTTCCAAGTCTGCTACTCTAGCCTCTAGAGAACGGACTCGTTCCCTGAGAGCAGAGAGCTCCTTGCACCTAGTGCACACGTAAGACCTCTCACCAGCTGGGAGAAAATCATACATGTGACACTCAATGCAAAAGACTGGAAAGCCCACATCCCGCTGCTGGACTGCTGTCTGCATCTTAGTTTTAAGTTTGTGTTTAGATCTTTAAGTTCTTTATGTACTAAAGCGTGCTATGGATATTTATACCACTAAAACTGTACCTAAGAAGTTTAATATACCTTGTTCACCTGAAGCTTAATTAATCTCAGGTCCTTAGTGTATGACTGATTTGGGTAATGAGCTTCACCTGAGAGCACCTCCTGTCTTTTAAGTTGTGCAAGTACCTATAAAGCTGTGATTATCCCAGGGGAGGGTGGGTGTGGGGAGGGAGGGAGGGAGGGATATAACACTTATTAAAAAAGACTTTTTCCCCCACATATCACGAACCGGGCAACAGCTCAATATCGTTGCTGCCCAATTATGGATCGGCCTATGCAGCTACCCAAGATTTTCAATGGCAGGGCCAGATATGATGGCGGCTTTCTTGAACGAGCTGTAAGGCAATCGGGATAGATAATGGAATTTAGGTAGTTATCCCTTTGTTCATGAGTTCAGTTTAGGTCTTGTTTTCGTGCACTAATCCTGACCGGGCACACCAAGTAAAAATCCTCCCTTGGTTCTTTGGCTCCAATTCTCTAAATTCAATGCAAATTGAGTAAAGAATGACTGAAAAAAAAACCACATAGAGTTATATCAATAAAAGTATTACCAAAGCTTCAGTGGAGAAATTCAGGCCTGCAAACTTGAGCATTTCCCATAATTCCTTCCCCAGCTAGGCTATAGCACTTCTTTTATTAGGAAAAAGCATAATTGTAACAGATGTTGTAACAGGTGTTCTCAGGGGGACAGCAGGAATCAGCCCTCATACATGCGGTGACGTTAGCACTGATGGAGACTGCACGGAAGCATCTCCCCAGCTTTCAAAGAAAGCCTTTGAGAGATGCACCACGTATGCGTGGTCCATTTCCCGCCCAAGGGTGCCATCTTGCCTCAGTCCAATTACATAGCTTGTCAGACGGCTGCCTAGGGTGAGAACTTACACAATCTTGACGATGCATATATTCATATGATTCTTGCAAGGTATTGTGGGTAATGTAGTTCATTCACTCCCAAACACAGCTGAAGACAATAATTGAGTTGTGATACCAGTGGTAAGGCCAATAAAATACTTCTTTTATTGATGGGGTTTAATTCACCCAGCACAAATATGCTTGATAGCAATATAAATGAGGTTACTTGCTTGCAGTGTTTAAATGGATAACATAAAGTCACAAAGCAAATCAGAAAACAACCTTCAGCTTGTCAGGCAATTAGCTAATGTTTTCTTAGCAAATAATTACCAAAGGAAAAAGGCACAAAGAAATAAATGAACTTTGCTTGTTAGGTTAACTTCTGCTTATTTTCCACGCAGATCCCAGCAGTGATTCTCCCTTGCTCACACACACAATCAGGTGCAGCTTTAATTACTATCAATTGACCAGCTGAAACCCTTTAGCTGGCTGGCTGCTACTGTGTGAACCCAAATCCTGCTTTAAGAGCTGTTTGCAGTGGAAATAAAGAACAAAGTTAGGTTTCTTTGTGATGGCTGAGGTGTTTGCTCACAGAAAGCTAGCAATAGCATTTAGATAGAGAACAGTCCATGTAATGAATAGTTTCATCTGCTGTATCTCCCCCTTCATCAATCAGCATAGGGTCACTATCATACATTGGCACAGACGAGGCTTTCAATAAGGCACTATCATGAGAATGCTTATTCCCTTGCTGCCATTCACTATTATAGATAGGGTCTGGATCAGTGTTCATACCTGAGCCTCTCCTGCTATCATAATTCCTCTCTGTATAGCCTGGCCAGTATGTAATCCAATTCTGATGTCCAGCCTTCCAATCTTGATCCCTGGACACTGGATCTTCTCTCACATACCTTCTGGCATAGGTCTGAAAGTCCTTTCCACGTGCAGTCTTCTCTCTTCCAGGTAGCCACTGGTGATTCCTATCTCTGCCACTCCATTCCTCTGGCTGACTCCAGTCCAATGGACTCTGCTGGCATTTGGAATACCTCCCAGTATAGGTACTGCCTTGGGTTCTCCCAGACCTTCCAATGGCCTTTCTTCTCTTCCTTCCAGAGAGTTTCCTTCTTTCTCTATCCGCTTGGCTTGGCTTCTGTTTCTCCAGGTGATGCTTAAACCTGTAGCTGGGCTGGAGCTTGTAGCCGTTGCTGAAGCTCTTTCTGTAGCTATTATCTGAAGAATAAGCTCTATTCTTATTCTGTTCTAATGTGTGCTCCTCCCTAACACAGCGCAGCTGTGTTGAATCAGGCCCTGCCCTTTGAGATGAGTGCTTAGGGATTACCTCATAGCTCTCTTGATTGCACACACGTTTTCTCACTTCAGCCCCCCTCATGGCTGCTGGAAACCCGGTGCATTCTGGGACTGGTAGTCTTTTAGGTGAAAACTCTGTTTTCTTGCTTCTACCAGAACTGACAGGTTGCTTGTTCAGAGTCACATCATCTTTTCTATAGCTCCTACCTGAGCTATGATAAGCTTCCTTATCACAAGCTAAGATGAGAAAAATAAAAAATGGTAAAAAAGCAACTCCAAGGAGAGGAAGGAGGGTTGTGAGGACTGATCCCTGCTGTCCCCTGAGAAAGAGAAATTAAACTTACCTGCTAATTGTTGTTTCTTGAGGAACTCCAGTCCAGTCCCGCACCTCTAGGTAGTGCACCTCCTCCAGCATCTTGGAGACTGAGCATGTCATCTTTTTGATGACACTAGTGTACATATGCAGCTCCAGCCCTCCAGCCCCAGTACCTATTGACAAAGCAGACTCAGAGGAGCAACAAATAAGTAATTAAACATGCAACAAATACTTCTAGGTTTAAATAAACTAGTACCCCCTCCATCCCCTGGAAAGGATACCCCGACCCCCCTCCAGGATAGGGAGGCCTACCTGTTGAGCGTTTGAGCAACTCCAACCAGCAAGAAGCAAGCAACCAACAGCTCTTCTGGTCCACCCCTCCACCAAACACTGATTACACACCACTCCCCGGCTCCCCCTGGCCACTTCCTCCACCAAGAGAACCAGCTTCAGGACCGGGGTGTGCATAGATTATCACAGAAAGCACTCAGGGAGGGTTCCGAGACTGGACTGGAGTTCCTCAAGGAACAATTAGCAGGTAAGTCTAATTTCTCTTTCCTTATCATCCCTCCAAGTCCAGTCCCGCACCTCTGAGATGTATCAGAGCAGTTAAACTAAATGGGAGGGACCCGCACAACCAGCCTGAAGCACTACTGATCCGAAATGAGCATCCCCCGCCGCCTGGACATCCAGGCGAAAACGTTCAGATAAAGTATGCCACCCTACAGATCTCCACTGGCGGAACTACTCTGCTCACAAGGCTGCCTGAGCCCTCATGGAATGCGTCTGCAACCCCGCCGGCACTGCTCTACCCTTCAAGATGTATGCAGGTGTGATTGCCTCACTGATTCATCCCGAAATGGAGGCTTAGCTGCCGCCTCACTTTTGTGCGACCTGCCAAACAGAACCAACAGACGGTCCGATCTCCAAAAAGGACGATGCTCTTTTCACATACCTTTGCATCCGAGTGGCAGAGCTGTGGAGTGGCAGAGCCCATATCCGCTCTCGCCCACATCCACGCTCGCCAGAGCCGGAAAAGAAACAGCCTGATTTACATGAAATGCTCACACCACCTTGGGCAAAAATGAAGGTACCGGGCGCAGAACCACTTTCCCCTTGGAGAAGGAAAGGAATGGCTCCTGGCATGACAGGGTCTGAAGTTCCGAAATCCTGCCTGCCGAGCAAATCGCCACCAGGAATACCATTTTCAGAGTCAAATCCTTCAGGAAAGCTCAACTCAGTGGCTCAAAGGGTTCCCCAGACAGCACCGTCGGCACCAGATTGAGATTCCAAGGCGGTACCACTGCCCTCTTTGGCAGACGGAGGTGGGTCACCGCCCCTAGAAAGCTCAGCCCGTCTGGATGTGTACCCAATGGCACCTCGTGGACTTTCCCATGATAACCGGAAATCGCCACCAGTTGCACCCTCAAGGAACTGGCAGCTAGACACTTATCAAAACCAGATTGCAAGAACGCCAAGATGTCCGGGATGGAGGCAGTGGAAGGGCGCGCCTGCCTCTCTCTGCACCATGATTCAAAGATGCGCCCTACGCAGAGATGCACACCAGGTTCGTAGACCACCTCTGGGCCTGTAGCAAGGTCGCTATCCCCGAGCTATCCTTTCTTCTTCAACTTCGCCCTTTTAAGAGCCATGCCGTAAGCGATAATTGATCCACCTGGGGCATATGAAGCGCCTCCTGCGTCAAGAGGTCCTTTCAACCGGAAGCCACCACAGTCAATCGGCCAGTAACAGAATCAGGTCAGCATACCACTGGCACCTCGGCCAGTCTGGTGCCACCAGAATTACAAATCCCCAGTGCACCTCTAGCCATTGCTCTAATCGGCCTAAGAACACCCACAGGGAAACACAGAGAAGATCCTCCTCGAACCACTGCTGAATTAGAGCATCCAGGCCCTTCAACTTCCTCTCTTCTTCTGCTGAAAAACTGGCAGGCCTTGGCCGACTCTAACATTGCCATTAGGTCCATGACCGGTGAGCCCAATCGGCAGACCACCTGCTCGAACACCTCCTGATTGAGCTGCCACTCTCTGGGGTCCATGCGCACTCAGCTGAGGTAGGCTGCCATCACACTGTCAACTCCTGCTACGTGCGCCGCCAATAACGCCTGGAGACGCATCGCTGCCCACCTGAACAGCTTTTCGGCCTCCTCTTCCAGGGCTGTACTTCCTATGCCTCCTTGCCAGTTGATGTAAGCCACCGTGGTCACATTGTCCGAGAGGACTTGGACCACCTTCACCTGCAACCATGGATCGAAACTTTCTAGCACCAAGGTCACCGCTCGCATATCGAGCCTGCTGATCGACCACAGGGCCTCCTGCGGACACTTGTCCCTGAAAAAAGCATCCTTTGCAATGGGCTCTCCAACCTGACAGGCTGGCTTTGGTCATCAGAGGAACCCACACTGGGGAATCCTTCCAGGCTCCCCACATGCAGCCATTAACTGAGGGCTCTCCTGGCGCTCCGCGGGCAGGGGAGTACTTGGGACAGAGGTTGACTCTGATGGGACCACTGACTGAGCAGAGCCCTCTGCAGCGGTTGCATGTGCGCCCTTTACCCATGGGACTAGATCGAGAGTGGCCGCTATGGTCCCCAGAACCTGCAGATGATGCCACTCTGGTGGTCTTGCCATCTTCAGGACCTGCCTTATCCACTGTTGTAGCTCCTGCGTCCGGCAAACCAGCAGGAAAATCCTGCCCACACAGGTATCAAAGCACGCTCTCAAATACTCTAGCTCCTGGGCCGGCCGTAACTGACTCTTGGCCAGGTTGACCCCAACCAAGAATTTGAAGGAACTCTCCCACCCGCGCTGTTGCTCTTTTCTCTATCGTTCCTGGACTTCGCCTGGACCAGCCAATCGTCTAGGTACAGATGGACAAAAGCCCCTTTCTTATGTAGAGCTGCCGCCACCACCACCATGACCTTGGTGAAGATATGGGGGTGGTCGCCAGACCGAAGGACAACACTCAAAACTGGAAATGGCCCCCCTTAGCACCTCAAAGCGGAGAAACTGCCAATGTCCTGGATGGATTGGAACGTGTGTAACGGGTCTGCTTCTTGTTGGTCACTCCAGGCCAGGGAAGTCCTGAACCCTCATCTGCGGTGTGCTGCTTCGGCTGGCTGGAATCCAGGGGAATAAAACTCACAACCGACACAGAAGGAAAGGTGTGCAAGTTTATTCCAAACGTTAGAAGTGCAGTCTAACTTTTATACAGTAGCAAAAACATATATACGTCATAAACCCATCCCAGCAGCATAGCCCTACTCCTGATATTGCTAATTAGCAACCGTACAAACTGGTACCTGTCTTAGCACAACACATTCCTTTCTATCTACGTATTCAGAGATGGGCCTCATAGTCCCTCTGTATAACAAGAAACTGATTTTCCCCTTACAATACTTATTTTCCCCTTACAACGTGCAGATACGCCTCTGCGAGATCGAGAGTCGCCCAAAATCTCTGCTTCCTACCGCCATTATTACTAAGAAAATGTGGTACCCGGAGACCGTAGTTCATGCCCTCGAAGTCGAGAATTGGGCGAAAGGAACCTTCCATTTGGGCACCAAGAAATACATGAAGCATGGACCGCAGACGTACTGGTCTCACGGAACCAGTTCCACGGCTCTCAGCTGCAGGAGACAAGTCAGGGTCTCTTTGACTGCTGCCAACACCACTGCGCCCACTTTGGGTGATCAAAGGAACTTGTTCTTGCTCCTGCAGCGGGTATAGGCATGTCATGGATTGCACCCCTTTAAGGCCAACCTCAGGCAGATCCCACTCATCCTGGATCATCTGTCCTACTACTCCATGTACTGGTAAGACTTTCTGCGATTTCCGTACCGCCTGGAACAGCGGATCCTACAGCGCTTCTTCCTCTGCCGGGAGGTTAGCAGGCATATTCAGGGCCTTGAGGGTCTCCAAGGTACAAATAGAATGTGAGCCCTTTGGGGACAAGGAATTGTATCAGTACCCGCTTGTAGTGATTGTAAACCGCCCTACTGGCCTTCGGCCTGGGCAGTATATCGAGAAATTGCATAAACATAAAGATGAGCACTGGTAGCTCCTCCCGACGGAAAACCCGAACAATCCGGGCCTGATCCTCCTGTTCTGGGCTCTCTCCTTCTTCCAATTCCTCCTGCAGATCTAGCTCCATGTCAAGGTCTTTCCCATCCAGCCCCTCCGACAACAGCGATTGCTGCCACTCCTCTAAGCCTCTAGCCTGCTTAGACGCCACTGCTCCTGACTCGTGCTCTTTTGCGTCTGACATCCTCTTAGCTCTGTGTTCCGGGGCTGAGGAGCCACTTGGTAGGCAAAACGCCTTCTGCAAAAGTAAGAAAAACTCCAGTGAGAACTCCCCCAGGAGCCCTACTGCTCCCTGGCCTCAAGGGGTTGATGGTCCGGGCATCGTGCAAGGACCGGGGGCCTGATCCATTGAAGGTAACATGGCGCCCCCGCCCCCAGGGTCTCCTGAAACCGTGAGGGACTCTCCTGCCTCATCTCATCCTGCAGGTCCTGATCCCATGACATCCTCTTGCATACAGTTTAGGCAGACGCCTGCCTCTGAGACCACACCACATCAGGGACTGCATATCTCAAGAATTTTTAGATTGCGCTGCAGTGTTGTATCCTAAAGATATGAAATTGACCTTGCCCTGATCCAATCAAACTGACACGTTCTCCGAGTAAAATTTATGTTTTTCTTCTAATACGACAAATGGCTATAAGGGAGTACAGCTTCCCTTACAAGTAATATTACAGATTTAATAGGTGCATAATCTGGGCTAAGCGACAAGAGATGATCATGTCAGGTTATTCACTGATCATAGACAGATGGAAGGATTTCATTTGCGTCCAATTCACTGACTATCTTTCAAATTACATACCTTTCTTGTATGCAGGTACTTCCTGTTTTCCACAGAGCTGTAGCTGCTACAAACCTATATGCAGCACCTCTTTTTTTTTTTTTTTTACACTTATCTTTACTTCTCTCTCTGACTTTTTAATCAGACCCTTCTCAGGAGAAAGTAACAATGTCTCAACCAACTGCTAGTTACATCACCTGACCTAGCACAACAGCCCTCTGAAAATCCGCCCAGCAACAAACAATGGCCTATCTGATTAGGCCCTTCCCACATGTCTGCATCAAGTCATTGTGCACTGAATCAGTTTTGAGCTGTATAACACAAGGAATGCTTAAGGATTAAGTGGGGTTCACGCCCCTTAATACCATCCTATACCAGGCACTGCGGTCTGGCTGGCATGGAGGGAAGGGCTAGGGGCACTCCCCAGGAACCCCCTCAATCTGTACCCGGGTAGGTAAAAGGATCCCCAGCACAGTGCACCTCCACAGGCTCAGGCACAGAGCACTAGAGTACTTGAACTAAAATAAAATAAAATAAAACCAAACCAAAATCGAATTAACAAACTTAAATTAAAAAGAAAATGCAAATTGCCCCCTAGGAAGAGGCTGCTCTGTCCTGCTTTATTCTCCGGTGGCTGCCTCTCCCAGGCATCCAAAGCACAGCAGCGGGTTAAACACATGCGGGCCTGAATAAGAAATCACGCCTAAATGCAGCGGGGGGAGTTTCCCGCACCGCTGCAGGATCCCAAACATGCGGCTGCGGGCTTCTCTCTGTCTCCTCGTGTTCTGGCGGTTGCTAGGGGTTCCTGTTGTCCTCCCCCCTTACCTTGGAGCCTTTTGCCGCGTGGCTTTTCTACCCCTCACGCTCAGCCTTCCTTCCCGGCTTCGGCGCTGAGGGGGGTTGACTTGGGGCTGCCAGCTTTCACTCCTGTCAAGCAACTGCAGCCCCTGCAGCGGCTCCTCACCCAATAACAGGTTCGGGAGCAGCCAGAAGTCTCGGATTGAGGTAGGCCCCCACAGAACTCCCCTCCTCCCAAAATCCTGGAGGGAGACGGAGAAGAAGGAATATCCTCCCCTCAGCCCTGTTGTCCCCCGGGTTCTCTTTGTTCCTTCTGATTTTTTTTTTTTTACTTCTGCCTTTAAAAACAAAGAAACATGCACCTTAACAGGGGAAATAAAAGCAAACTCTAACTAAACCTAGCTCCTTAGTTGTCTCTTCAGTGAGTCCAGCACTCTGGCTCACAACCTCCTCCAGCTGCTTGGAGACTGAGCTTACTGGGGATGGTGGGCGGTGCCAGCTGCATATGTACACTAGTGTCATCAAAAAGATGACATGCTCAGTCTCCAAGCTGCTGGAGGAGGTGCACTACCCAGAGGTGCAGGACTGGACTGGAAGGACGATAAGGAACACCTGTTACAGATGAGTAAATATGCTTTCTCCAGGAACAAGCAGGAAGTCAGTCATCATGTATTTAACAATTTTTTTTCTACCGCCTTATTTTGTAATCAAGGCGGTTCACGTTATAACTTCAATTCTTACAGAGAAGTTGTGATAAATACAGATAACAATTTAAACCATTACTGGACAACTTTCCTAGCATTCAAAGGGAGTGGGGGGGGAAACTTGGCATGCTAAACATAACTTATGTACAAGGTAACATATATGCAATTGATCATGTGGAGTGGGCATGAGATCCGAGTAATGCTGTGGAGTTAGGGGTGCTCACTGAAGTGGGATTCTCCAGCTACAGGCTACCAAGAACCTCTACTAAAATGTCATAGCAATCTGCAAAGATGAGCCATGATCAGCAGCAGTTGAATCCCTAACAGAGACTCTCGCAAGACTCACGTGTCCAGCAGAGAACCAGCACTCCAGTAACCTGAACACAGAAGGGTCAGAGGGCAGGAGCTGCCTACATCCCGAAAAGATTACGGAGTATGGCCTGGCCGAAAGCCCTGTCCCTTTGGGACTCCCTCTCCAGGCAGTAGTGAGTTGCGAAGATATGGACTGAAGATCAGGTAGCGGCCTGGCAAATTTCCGTCATGGGGAAAGAACGCAGATTGGCCACGGAAGTAGCCATGGTGCTGACGCAGTGCGCCATGACTCTCTGGTCCAGTGGGATCCCTGTTTGCTCATAGGCAAGGGTAATGTTTAGTCACTGGGAGCCCCAGCTGGCTGGGAGTCATAGGATACGAAAAGCTGTTGAGCTTTGTGGTGGCCCTGAGTCCATTGCGGGTAGAAGGACAGGGCTCTCTTGCAATCCAGAGTATGGAGAACGGTCTCTGCCCTGCCAGCGTGAGGCCTGGGAAAGAAGGTGGGGAGTACCACCTCCCGATCGAGATGGAATGGGGACACGACCTTCGGCAGAAACCTAGGGTGTGTGCAAAACATCACCCTGTTCTTGTAGAACCTGGTGTAGGGAGGCTCTGCCATCAGAGCCTGGAGCTCGCTGACTTTGTGAGCTGATGGGAGTGCTACCAAGAAGGTGACCTTCCAGGAGAGGTACCACAGGTGGCAGGTAGCTAAAGGTTCAAACG
Organism: Ichthyophis bannanicus; assembly: GCA_033557465.1. Classification (NCBI taxonomy): domain Eukaryota; kingdom Metazoa; phylum Chordata; class Amphibia; order Gymnophiona; family Ichthyophiidae; genus Ichthyophis; species Ichthyophis bannanicus. The sequence goes on along the minus strand of CM066035.1, from coordinate 170,823,212 downwards.
GAGGCTTAGTGAGTTGCGAGAGCACCATATTAAGGTCCCATTCCACCACTGGAGGGCGGACAGGGGATTTGGACAACATGAGGCCCCTAAAGAACCAAGACATGAGGGGCTGAGCTGAGAGGGGCTTCCCCTCGATGGAGTGGTGATGCGCCACGATGGCGCTCAGGTGTACTCTGAGTTGGACTTCAGTCCTGCCTGCAATAGGTGGAGCAGGTATTGGAGTATCACGTGCACTGAGCAGGAGAATGGGTTTGTCCGCTTCTCTGTGCGCCACAGTGAGAAACGTTGACACTTGAAGGCATACAACCTTCTCATGGAGGCCTTCCGAGAGGCCAGAAGGATGTCTTCCACATCTCGTGGAAGATAAAGGGAGCTAGCGCTACCTTTTCAGCAACCAAGCCATGAGTGAGAGGGACCCCAGGTTGGAGTGTAGGAGAAAACCCTGCTCCAGCGAGAGTAGTCCTGGGGCTCGGCCCAGGGGAATCGGCCGTACCGCCGATAGGGAGAGGAGCAGTGGGAACCAGGGCTGTATGGGCAACCGAGGGGCTATCAGCACTAGCAACACTCTGTTGCGTTGAGCCTTGAACAGGGTCTTGGCTATCAGTGGCATTGGGGGGGGGGGAGGCGTACAGGAGACCTTTTGACAATGGGATGAGGAAAGCATCCACTGCTACTCGAGGCAAGTGCGGTTGGCAGAAGCAGAAATGGGGCTGGTGAACAGGTCCATCACTGGGATGCCCTAGAGCCAAAACAGCCATAAGGCTACTGTTGGGTCCAGGTGCCACTCATGTGGCTGGAGTACCCTGCTCAGCTTGACCGCCAAGATATTGTCCTGGCTCGGGAGGTAGATCGCCTTTAGAAGCATCCCTCTGCTTGTGGCTTAAGAGCAGAGGGCTACCACCTCCTGGCAGAGGGGGTACGACCCCATTCTCCCCTGTTTGTTCACGCAGAACATCACAACCTTTTTGTTGGTCTGGATCAACACCATGTGGTGCTGCAGCTGGTCCCTAAAGGCTTTGAGGGCCAGGAATATGGCCCTGAATTCCAGCAGATTGATCTGCATTTCAGATTCCCTCTGGAACCAGCAGCCTTGTGTCTGGAGGCTCTCGCAATGCACTCTCCAGTCCATTAGAGAAGCGTCCATGGTGAGGACATTCTGGGGGGTGCGTGCCTGAAAGGGCATCCCGGCCTGAAGGTGATCTTGATTCTGCCATCATCCGAGGAATCTGCTAGCTAGCGGGTCACATGCACTCTGTACCAGATCCTGCCTGTAGCTTGGGTCCACTGAGAGCGGAGGCACCACTGGGCTGCTCTCATGTCTAGGCGGGCATCTGGGGTCACATGGACCATGGAGGCCATGTGACCCCAGATGCCCGCCTAGACATGAGAGCAGCCCAGTGGTGCCTCCGCTCTCAGTGGACCCAAGCTACAGGCAGGATCTGGTACAGAGTGCATGTGACCCGCTAGCTAGCAGATTCCTCGGATGATGGCAGAATCAAGATCACCTTCAGGCCGGGATGCCCTTTCAGGCACGCACCCCCCAGAATGTCCTCACCATGGACGCTTCTCTAATGGACTGGAGAGTGCATTGCGAGAGCCTCCAGACACAAGGCCATGTGTCCCATTAGGCGGAGGAGAAGCCGGGAGGGCATTGTCCTGTGCCGTTGCACCTCTGCGGCTAGTTTCCTGAGGCGTACTGACCTCTCCAGCTGCGCCCCTATGAGCTCTAGGCTCTGAGCAGGAGTGAGGTGGGACTTGGGGTAGTTTATGACAAACCTCAGGTGCTGCAGGGCATTTATGGTGCCTCTGGTGCTGCATTGTGCCTCTGCAGCTGTGTCCCCTTTATGAGCCAGTCGTCCAGGTAGGGGAAGATGAAGGCCCCTTGAAGCCTGAGGTGGGCTAAGACCACCGCAAGGCATTTTGTGAAGACTCTTGGAGACGAGGCCAGCCCGAAGGGCAGTAACTTGTTTGGTAGTGCTGTCTTCCCACCACAAACCGGAGGTATTTTCTGTGGCTGGGGTGGATTAGAATGAGAATGTAAGCATCCTTTAGGTCTAGGGAGCAAAGCTAGTCTTCCTGCTGGAGGAATGTCAACAGTGTTCTAAGAGAATGCATCTTGAACTTCTCCCTGACCAGAAACTTGTTGAGTTCTCGTAGGTCCAGGATGGGCCTGAGGCCCACAGTCCTCTTAGGGACGAGGAAGTACCTAGAGTAGAAGCCGGTGCCCCAGAGGTGTTTTGGGACTGGCTCCCCTGCTTTGTCCCCGAGTAGTCCTGCTAGCTCGGTGAGGAGCAGTCTGGTGAAGGAGAGGCCTGGTGGGCTCTCCTGGGAAGAACGAGGACGGTGTCTGATGTAGGTGGAGGAGGTAACCCTCTTTGACCACCTGTAACACCCAGGCATCGGTGGTGATGGTTGTCTACCTGTGGGCAAACAGAGCTATGCATCCCCTGTGGGCAGCAAAGGACCCCCTTGGGGTGTGGGGGTATTGCCCAGGCAGTCAAAAGCCTCCCCCAGGGCTGGGCCTGAGCCGGTGCCTGGGGCTTAAGCGCTTTATGCTTTCTGGTAGCATGTCACTGGCCTTTTTGTTGCTGGGCCTGCTGAGGGCCCGAGAAGGCTTTGAAGTGTGGAGTAGTACTGAAGCTCCCTTTCTTCCTCAGGAAGAAGGGCTTTTTCCCTGGGGTTTTCTTTTGGGGTTGCACCGAGGTCTCATCACATAGTTGGTATCTATCTCCACCATTTTGTCCGCCATGGGTTTCCTTAACAGGTTTTCACCTATGTAAAGGGACATCAATCAGTTTGTCCTGTACCCATTGTTCCAGGTCGGATGACTGCAGCCATGCTTGGCATCATGCCCCAATGACTACGGCAACTACCCTAGCCGATGACTCAAAGCCATCTTAGGCTGCCCGGGACAGGAACTTTGAACATTCCTTTACCAGAGGTTAGGGTCCTGAACCTCTGTAGAAGTTCTCCATCGAGGCCTGCTGAGAATCCCCCGAGCTCCCTTGACAGTTCCTTCAGGTACATGCTGATGTGGAGCTGATGAGTGAATTCAGCATGTTATCATCGAGCCCTGAAAAGCCTTTCGACCAAGGGTTTTGAAGGTTTGGGCTCCCTGCCAGGTGGTACTGACAAGTGTGTCTTTCGGCTCTTAAGCCAGCGCATGGCCAACTCCACGATCACTGAACTGTGGGGGAGATGGACCTTCTGGAACCTAGGGCTCTGGCATACCCAGTACATGGCGTTGAGGCGCCTACTGACAATTGGTACCAATGCCGGTGTTTCCCACATTCGGAGGAGGCGGCGGTCGAGAATCAGGGGCACCAGGACCATAAGGGTTTCCTTTGGGGGTGCCTCGTATTGGAGTATTTCCAATTCGTCGGTTCGTGGGTCCTCTTCCAAGGGAGAGCCTCTTGAACCTCTTCCTCACCAGGAACCTGTTGAGGTTGCACAGATCCAGGATAGGCTGGAGGCCTCCTGTTCTTT